>OX336394.1:464872422-466292145 GCA_946902985.2 Meconema thalassinum | reverse complement strand
ACAATAATTTAAGAACACTATCAACAAATGCTTTTGAAAAAGATTTTTATAAACTTATGAATAATAGTGTTTTTGGAATGACTATGGAGAATGTTGATAAGCGAGTTGATGTAAAGCTGATAACAAAGTGGGAGAATGATGATAAAAGGTATGGTGCGAACAACTTAATAAGCAAGCCTAACTTCCATAGCTGTTCAATTATTCATGAGGATTTAGTTGTAATACAAATGAATCGGCTTCAAGTAACCTACAACAAACCCATATATGTGGGTTACGCCATTCTGGAATTGTCAAAAACACTTATGTATGAATTTCACTATGATTATGTTAAGAAAAACTATCATGATAATACAAAATTACTCTATACAGATACAGATTCGTTTATTTATGAGTTTAAAACTGATGATTTTTATGGGGATATCAAAACTGAGCTAAATAGGTTTGATACAAGTGACTATCCCAAGGATAATATTTACCATTTACCTCTTGTAAACAAAAAGGTTCTTGGAAAATTTAAGGATGAATGTGCTGGTGTTGTTATAGACACCTTTGTAGGCACAAAATCTAAATCATACAGCTATATGACTTTAATGATGTAGTAATAAAAAATTAAAAGGTGTAAAGAAGAATGTTGTTAGTAAAGTGTTAGATATAAGTGATTATAAGAACGGTTTAGTCAGTAACCCACCTATATTATTTAAGAAAATGTGTATATTTAGAAGTAAAAAACATCAGCTACATACCAATTTGCTGAACAAAGTTGCTTTAGGTAATGAAGACAATAAATGATTCACTATACCCAACTCATTTAATACTTTTCTTGGGGAAACAGTTGCATTGACAACTATTACTTTACTTAAGTCTGATGTTCACCATATCGCATTATTTGTAGTGTGTTTTATTTTGTGATATAATTTGTAAAAAACTGTAATTATAATGTATAATGTTAGACTAGTGTAAGTATAAGTAATACATTTTTACTGTAAAATGTTGCTTTTTATGTTATGGATAAAAAATAAATTTTAGAAAAGTGTAAAAAATGTGAAAACTGAACAAGGGTAATGTAAATAAAATGTGCTATTATAAAATGTATTGTAAAAATTGTAAATATCCATGTGTGAAAAAATGAAAAAAATCAAGATATGACAAAAATAATTTTTTAATTAAAAATATCATGCTCTAATAAACCTTGTTTTATTCATAGAAAATAGGGCTTTTATAAAATAGAATACAAAGAAATATCAATTTCTCAATCCTGTTTTTAATGTTTATCAACACAAAAGCCGATATAATAGTCTACACAAAAGCCGATACAAAAGCCAAGGCAAAAGCCAACACAAAAGCCAACACTAGGTTAGGTTACATGAAGTTAGGTTAGATGGTGTTAGGTTAGGTTAAGATATGTTACATTAGGTTAAGTGAGCCATGTGATTTAGCTATACTAGCATTCTTAGGGAATATTTAACATTTTAATATTTTACTTGTTTTATATTGTAAATTATTAACAGTTAGATTGGCCGAGTGATTAAGGCGTTTGACTTAAGTTCAAATTTACAGTACAAGGAAGCAAGGGTTGGAACCCCTTACCTGACATAACTGTTGCCGGAACATGACTTGGCTACACTGTATTATTATCATACTCGGCACACAAATCATAGATAGAGTCTATTGTTTAAGATCACTCTCTTTCTAGACATAGCTAGAAACTGTTAATTGTTAACAATTAGGACGTTGGGGATAGCAATTAAGAAAAACAGACAATACCCATACAATATTTGTATTTATTTAAAGTAAGTACTTGTACAATAGTTACATACAAAATACATTTTTCTCTATTATTATCTAATTATTTTTGATCCTCTTGCAATACTATCTCTTGCATATCAATGGCAGATGACCTTGTAGTTGAGCCAATTAAAACAACAACACCTTTTGCATAGTCTGTGATGTTAATGACTCTTGAGATGTGGAAGATGGATTAAATATAACTTTTATAACAGGGGTTAAACACTGCCGAATAAACACTGCGCTATTATATTTTGAGTAGCAATATTTTTTCTTGTACTAGCTTTTTAGCATTGTAATGATTTTTGTTGACACTAACGGTGTTTTAATTAGAGAACTACATTGATGATCACTCACACTTAAAACCTCACCATTTCTACTTTTTAGATTGGCTTGACATTTTTTGGACCTCTGGTTTGAGCATTGCCAGAATATTATTCCTTTTACATTGTGTCGTTTATAGTTATAAGAGTAACCTTTATAGAGTACACGTTGTTTACCTCGGTTAGTTATAGTAAGTTCCATAGTAGCAACTAACCTGTTTTTATGATTTACACACTACAAAGCTTATAACTCTTCTGGTAATAGAATTATTTAGCTTTGGCCTTTATATTTAATATGTACAGTTTGAAGTGACAGCAAAAGTGAGAGTAAAGTGATAGCAAAGTGGTAGAAAAATATTACATGTATTGTTAAGAAATAGTTTAAGCAGTTATGTGGATCCATTACATAATAATTTTAGCATGACGAAGATCATTTTCTATATTCAATAGTTCTTCCTGATATTCAGTATGACCAGCCTGTTTACAGGCATGCACGTGCTGAAGCCGCTGGATTAGCTTACTGGGATTGTTCCAATAAATAAATTTAACAAATGACTTTTAGGGGTAAACAGAGCATTACCATTATCATCCTCAGCATCTTTATCACTATTATTATAATCACCATCATGGTAATCAACATTATCCTCAACATCACTAAAACTATTCAATTCCTTTTGTTTCTTTTCCACAGAGACCTCTTCCATAGTCTGTGTTGACTTTGATAGTGTTAAGGGTTTCTTAGACGTTGACGACTGTCCTAACATGACTTTTTGAATTTATGGTAAGTGCTTTTGAACAAACACTGTACTATCTTCAGCAGCAATATCGAATTCTTGAACTTGCTTTTTAGCATTTTCATGATTTTTTGTAAACAGCAACCGTGGTTGGTTTGGAGCACTACATTGATGAACACTCACACTTAAAACCTTTCCACTTTTACTTTTTAGATTGCCTCGACATTTTTTTGACCTCTCTTTTGAGCATCGCCAGAATATTATTCCATTCACATTCTGACGATTATAGTTATAAGAGTAGCCTTGATAGAGTGCACGTTGCCCACCTTTGTTGGCGTTAGAAAGTTCCATAGTAGTAACTGACCTGACAGTATGATGTTCACACTACAAAGGTTACATCTGTTTTGGTGATAAAGTGACTTACCATAAGCTTATAAATATTGGCTTATGTGTTGGCTTATTAGACAAGTTAGTTTTGTCAATGTATTTAGTGTTTTTTCTTGGTCTTGGAAAGTATCTCAAAGAAATGATATATTTAAAGACTTAACCTCAGCTCACCTAACATAACCTTGTCACGTCACATGTCCTACAAGTTCAGACTTGGGTTAAGACTGTCTATGACGTCACAGTTAGCTCACCTAACCTAATGTAACATATCATAACCTAACCTAACCCCATCTAACCTAACATCATCTAACCTAACTCCAACCAACCTAAATTTTATCAGTTTTGAACACATACGAGAGGGAATATTTAAAGATTTAACGTCTGCTCACCTAACATAACCTTACTTAGCCTTGTCACGTGACATGTTCTACAAGTTTAGACTTGCTTTAAGACTGGCTATGACGTCACACTTAGCTCACCTAACTGGCGGCCGCTGGTTTCTATCACGTGACATCTTCTACAAGTTTAGACTTGCTTTAAGACAGGCTACCACGTCACACTTAGCTCACCTAACCTAATGTAACATATCATAACCTAACCTAACCCCATCCAACCTAACTTCATTTAACCTAACCTAACTCTATCCAACCTAAATCTTATTTATTATGTTATTATTATGTTTTGAAAGTTAATCATAATGTAACTACTTACATAAATCCTAAGACAACATTATAATCATGCAACCTCTGAAATATTGAATATTCTTACTTTGTATAAAATAAAACAGCATTGTAACATCATTTCCATTTATTTACAAACCTTATATACATTTCCATTTTTGTTTATTCATGGTAATATTTTTTTAGACAGTACTAAAACTAAAACATTATTGTTTTGTACACAGATATTTTCTTTTTAGTCCATTTTGCTTGCCCTGTAGCATTCAGAGCATTCATTGTAGTAGTCTATAAACAAAAGAAAAGCATATCGATTACACTCTAGAACAGCTTGTAATAATAATGTTGATATAGGTATTCTTCATTGCAGCATTCATTGTTAATAAATTATACTATTTACGCACGAAACGCCCTAAATGTAGCAGACACTACTTTTCTACATATAGCACAAGTATTAAGTGTTAATGCACACTTGACACATGCTATAAAGTGTCCACAAGGTAAAAATACAACACCTAGTTCTTCTTGATAACAAATTTTACATAATTGTTGGTCGCACTTTTGTATCTGTTGGTGAGACAAGTATTTGTTTTCAGCCTCATGTATTTGTACTGCGTGTTCAAACTCTGAAGGCACTTTTATGTCTAGGGCTGCAATCACGTTTTCTTTACAAATAGTGTTCACAAATTCTTGACCTTTACGCAACACAATGTATCTACAGTTAGGTAACCAACGAGCGTGTTCCACAAAAGGGTCATCTGTTATTTGTCAATCCTTTAAACCAAATCCACAATGAAAAAAAATTGTTTTGTCCCCTTCACCGGAATAAAAAATGCAGCTTCACTTAGCTCTTTTACAAGGTGTTTCAATATTAATGGCCAAGCATTTTTATAAGATTCTAAACGGTTTTCAACAGGACTGTATTGTGTATATGCTGGCGCTTTAGTCTTGCGAGCTCCCAATTTTTCAAAAGCAGATGTCATTTCAACACTGTCTATTGCATATGGACCACATATATCAACACTTTGGTTGGCTGGTAATACATCATTATTATTTATTTGTGATTGAGCAAAGTAGTAGCGACTGGACTTGTGGTTCGGTAAAATGGATATACTGGAATGTTATCCACATTTTTTCTAAGCATGAAAGGACAACAAGGAGACCATCGCAAATGGTCTCGAAAGGGATCGTCCCCTTCTTCCCAGTGCGAAAGTTCAACACTACAAAACACACACCGTACTACATCTTCTCGGTTCAAGAAATAGAAACCAGCTGCAGCAAGTTTATGTGCTGACAAAAAGCGTACAGGCCAAGATTCAAATGTCAACCAAGGATCGTTTTCTGATTTTAAATTTAACCCAGGTGGTAAACCCACTTGCTCGTTTCTTGTATTTGATATTAAAGCCATGTGTTATAATAAAACTTTTTTATTGTAAATTATTAACGTTGCACAAGAGCACCGAGTACTTTAAAGCATAATGTATGCTTGTTTACTGTCTGTTCACTACGTTAGTGGCGCATTACCACACCTAAAAAACAAAATATCCAATCAATCAATCATCATCATCATCTTGCACAGTTTCCAGCCACTGGCCGGGTCTGTTTGGAACACAAGCCTCTCCAACGACTTCTGTCTTCCCACCATCTCTCAGCCTCCACCCTTGTCCAGTCTTCTCCTCTCTTCTTCACGCTTTCTTCCACCCCCTTCAGCCGCCTGACTCTTGGTCTTCCTCTCGGTCTCTTTCCTACCCACATCGTCTCGTGTACTCTCCTGGGTATCCTCTTCTCCTCCATTCGTTTTACATGTCCATACCATCTAAGTCTAGATTTCTCTGTACCATCCTGTAATGGTTCCTCCTTCATTAATTCTCTGGTCCTCTCATTTCTTATTCTGTCCATCTTTGTAGCTCCAATACTGCTTCTCAAGAACCTCATCTCACTGGCCTGTATTTTGCTCTTCTCCCTTCCTTTCATAACCCAGGTCTCCGAGGCATACGTCAGGATAGGGACATAGTACGTCCGATATATGATCAATCAATACCTGTAAATAGAACTTAAACGTTCATTAGCATTAAAAGATCTAAACACAATTCAAAAATAAACCTTACCTCACCACAAACAGTAACCCATTTACTTAAATTGTTAATTAAAAAAAGCAGTCATTCACTTTCCCCTCATAAAGAGGATTCATTATGTCATCACTGTTAAGGGTCATAAACCAACAAGAATAGTCCGGTTTCTCTTGTTCAAACCTATGGATATTAGTTAAGTCCATAAGGAACAGCATGCCAGTTGAATTTAACTTTTCAATTTAAAATATCAAACTTGGTCTTGTTCTTTTTTTAGATTGACATGCATTATGGTCTTGTGCCGATTGTCAATACACAGCCATTAACCAAGAAAGCAGTCATTTTCACAGTCATGTACAGGTAATGCATGTTGTCTAGGAGTTTGAGAAATTCTAAAAACTGCTTCCTAGAAATTACAGATAATGAATCAGAGAAAAGATTTAAACATTCAATATTTAAACTCAATTAAATCCGTAGATCACGTTCCGTTTTAAAAACAAGCGTCATTTAACATTTGTTTTTAAAATATCATTTACAGCGGAAGTAATTTTAAATTTTTATTATATATTAATTGCAGCCAATGGCCATAGGAGGATATTTTAACTAAGCGCCCGTGGGCTATCAGCATGTTCAATTTCAAATAGTTACATTTTGGCTCCCAAATGTCACTGTCACTGACACCTAGCGGCGAGATATGAAATATGATGAAACCTTTCATAACAATCATTTTTATCTTTTCCGGCTCTTCTAGCATTCCAACTTTGGCACAATTTCCTAAACAGCTTAACTAAGAGATTTGCTCTACAGGATCCTAATAGTCTGAATGGCCTTACTGTCATTTAACATCATGTTTTCTACATTAAAATGTGACTCTGCAAATTGTCGTCTGTGACCAACTTCCATTCGCATATACCGCCTGAATATGCCGTCTAGCCACTATGGGATATCTTGTGTGTGATCAAAGCATCTTTGCTAGAATATTGTCTTCGGAAACGCTACATGAATAAGGGTTATCGCCGCCGTGGTTTACCACGAGTCTTATCTAATTCTTTCTCCATGGAAATTTGGTTTCGTATATTCTACGTGAATATGGCTTGTCCCCGCAATGCTTTAATACTTGTGTTTTCAAAGAATGCTAACAGTAATTTTGCTTCTCATGTGCACTCATGTGTACTAGGGGTACACATGTGCTTCTTCAAATAACTTCTAACAGCATATTTGGCTTCGCAAGTAACACACGAGTATTTTTCTCACAACTATGTGTTACCGTGTGTATTTCCAAATCTCCAGCCCGATCAACTTTGGCTTCGCATCTGCTACACGACTAAGTGGATCGCATGTGGATCATTAAATTCCTATTTCGAGTAAATTTTGCTTCGCATATGTTACACGAATAAGGTTTCTGTCCACTATGCTCTAATGTGTGAATCTTGTTGCCCACACCGAGCAAATTTTGCTTCGCATATGCTACACGAGTAAGGTTTATCACCACTATGCGTTAATGTGTGTGTCTTAAGCTGCCCACTCCGGGCAAATTTGCCCTCGCATATATTACACGAGTATGGTTTCTTACCGCTATGCATTACCATGTGATACTTCAAATTCTGCTTGTGAGCAAATTTGGCATCGCAAATTTTACATGATAACGGTTCGTCACCACTATGCGTTAGCATGTGATACTTTAAATTCCCTTTCTGAGTATATTTAGCTTCACATATACTGCATGAGTATAGTTTCTCTTCGCTATGCATTAGCATGTGCCTCTTCAAATTCTGTTTCTGAGCAAATTTGGCATCGCACGAGATACATGAGAACGGCTTCTTAACACTATGAATAAGCGGGTTCGTCTTCAATTTGTGCTTGATCGTAATTTTTCTTCCAGATACGGTGCTGGTGGAATGTCGCAATGCGGAAGGATTCGAAGTTTCAGGATATAACAACCTGAAATCAGAGGTATATTTAAATTGCAGTGCCCTCTTAATTCTGTTCAATTACCTCAGATGAATAAATAATTCGCTATACAGAGATCTAACTAACGATATGAAGCCTCGGAGCAACTTTAATATTATACAAACAGGAAAATTGCCTTTATCAAGAGCCCGTAACTGATCTAGTTTATACAATTAAAATGATTTTTTTTTATCGAACGATCATATTAAAATTGCTCATGTATTATGCAGACAATTAGTGTGTCATGTCCAAGTGTTTGGAATCATAGCATTCACGGATAAATATGTAATCCATATCATTTCAATAGTGTTCTTTACACATGGTAAAGGGTAATTATAACCACGAGATCATGTCATTAACAAAAGTCAACCTGATCCTTGATCAGTTCAATAATTGATATTATTGAATGGTTGCGATATTGTGTGCTGATTCACGCTTCCTCTGCGAGTGTTGAACTTTTGCCTCTTCCATAGTGTGTCGCTTAAACAGCATGGCTGTGCAAGAAATGGAATCACCAGCTGACTGACGAAGTATGTAGTCTTACAGGTGACAGAATGTTATGGATTATGGTGCATAATTTGGAAATGCAGGCCGTGTGATTTCGAAACCACATGGGGTATAATGCTTCACTGTAGAATACGTCGCGGATGAATGGTTACCATGAGTTGTGTGGAGATGACTGATCAGCTCTTGTATGCTCAGCAATTTTCCCGCATCTTTTACTACTTAATTCATAATCTCCTAAGCCCTACACAAACGCTCTATTTAGTACATTCATCTGTATACTTTCTCTCCTATTTCTATTGCAGGTTTTCACCTGTCACTAATAATAGAGCACTTAAACCAACATCAACCGAAAGTATTCTTAACATTTCGATTACCGAAGTAGGAGTCACCAACGTCCTTAAGCGTTTCAACTGCCAATCTATGTCTATATTTATTATATCTTCCTGCTGTATTCCATTTATTCTCTTCGAAATAAAATTACTTTGTTATGAATTCTTTCCTTAACACCTCGTTCATACCGTTTAACACCTCATTTTAAATCCTCTCGTGAATAGGGTAAGATGGCAAAGTCGTCAGTCAATTACTGAGTAGAAATTCCTTTATCTTAATTCTTTGAATCTACTTTAAATATCAATCTCGTTTCCTTCGATATTTGCTAAATGTATCGAGTGAAATTTGTGAGCCTCCTTGCCTTAGGCAGCAGGACGCCGGCCTCTCACCGCTGGCTCCGTGGTTCAAACACCGGTCACTCCATGAGAGATTTGTGCTGGACAAAGTGGAGGCAGACAGGTTTTTCTCCGGGTACTCCGGTTTTCCCTTTCACAATTTCATTCCAGCAACACACTCCACTATCATTTAATTTCATCTGTCATTCATTTCATCCATGCCCCAGGAGAGTACCACAGGCTTCGGCAGCCGGCACAGTTCATATCCTCGCCGCTAGATGGGGTCTTCATTCATTCTATTCCCTGACCCGGTCGGTCGACTGGATGCAGGCTGTAGATTTTCATTTTCATAGATTGAAATGTACTTGTGATAAAATGTTTCTAAATTGTCGTGACTGTGAACCTCCATGATTCAGAACCCAGGACTGCGGTTCGAAGGAACATTATACATAAGGGCAAATGAGTTATTATTATTATTACTAAGTTGGATGTGAGCAATTGTAAACCAGAGATGTATTTCTGGAGGAGATAGGATTGCTGGAGCCAGGATGTGTGCAAGAGGTCTGTAAATATTGATAGTACAACAGTACGTTGGTCGAGCACTTTGTATTGTAGGGAGAGTGATTCATAGTCACAAGTCAGGCCAGAAGTTGAACCTTGGATGTCATGTAGACACAAGTATGGGCAGTCGCCGCCACCTTAGGGAGCAGCACTAGCCAGGCACTGGAGGGTGGTATGGACCAGGCCTCAGTGGAAGGGAGAGATGGATTCAGGGTCATCTCTAGTTGAATATAAGGGTATCCAAAATGGCGAGCGACAGAGTTATTACAGAGTAACCGAGTTGTCAAGCAGCAGAGCAGCAGAGTAGTGGAGCGGCAGAGTAACAGTAGCTCTCACGCCTTAGTTCTTGCCAGAGTAACGTCGTAACGCGCGCGAGCAGAATTCAGCCTCGCGGAGACACACTAGATGTCAAGTATCAGTAAGACTTAGTAGCGCTATTACAGACCTGCGTGCACCTCCAGCAGTAACTTCACATAATTTGTATATAGTGTATATATATACTTCGACTGCCAAGGGCTCAATAAATCGGCAGTAGTCCAAGG
This sequence comes from Meconema thalassinum, assembly GCA_946902985.2. NCBI lineage: Eukaryota > Metazoa > Arthropoda > Insecta > Orthoptera > Tettigoniidae > Meconema > Meconema thalassinum. Next base: position 466,281,945 of record OX336394.1, on the reverse strand, counting down.
GAATTTCATCTTTTATTCCGGTAGTTCCGGGACCAGTCTTCAAACCTCAAAGTTCCCTTATCTAGAAAACCGCTCGGCTAGTAGGGAAATCGTCGGAGGAGCTGTCAACCTGCCAGACCGTCTCACAGGCCAGGTAGGTCACGACAGACCTAACTTTTGGTGTCAGATGTGCAGGGTCCCGAGTTCGACGCACTGAACAGAGCAACTACGGAATAAAGAGAGAGATCGCGACATCGCAGAAGATTGTCCGATAAAGACCGCGACGACGCAGAAGATTGTCCGTCCGCGCATCCGCGTAAATCGTACCGAGTGCCGCGAAACGCAGAAGAGAGAAGAAGAAGCCTACTAAGCAGAAGGAGCCGTGCAGTAGCGAGCCGTGCCACCAGCAGAAGGGAGAACCGATCAGCCGCAGTATCCAGTTAGCAGAGACAACAAAGAAGAAGAAGTAGCCGCCAGGTAAGCTAACCTTATTACAATGGCAAGACAGACAAGTGCAGCTACCGGAGTCCAGGTAGAGGAGAGGCTAGCAGACATAGATATGGTGAGTACAAGTGGGCCTTTTGTATCAGTAACCGAAGGACATCGCCTGATAGGTCGGGAGTTCGATGGAACACAGCCCGACAGATTACGTGAGTTTGTGGCCAATGTAGACGCTGCTGTTCGCATGGTAAAAGACGATGATCAAGAGCTGTTCTTTAAGTATATTCTGACCAAAATCACGGGCAAGGCCCGAGACAAGTTGTTAGTCAGAAGAGATATAAATCATTGGGAGGCTGCCAAACAGGCATTACAAGAATACTACGAATTTCAGGGCACATTAGACTTGTATATTTGCCAGATGTTTCAAACAGCGCAGGATCCGAGAGAATCGGTGGCGATATGGGCACACAAAGTAGAGACTCTATCAGCTGCGTTCAGGGAAGCAGTCCTCGATGGAGAAAGCTGGGAGGACAGGGAAGCTCAGTTAAGAATTACAAGAAAAATATGCGTAGCTAGCTTCATACAGGGGTTAAGTAACCCGCGAATCCAAGCTAGAGTCCAGGGCCACGGGGCCATTACTTTCGAGAAAGCTGTAGCCACAGCAAGGCAAGAAGAGGCGGTAATTCTGTCAAAGAAGGCACGAGAAGGGTTGCATACGAAACATAGCTCAGGGGTAAGAGCAGGTAAACCCGATCAGGAAAGGAAGGCACCACTAAGGTGGCATACTAAGCCAACACAAGCGAGTGTTAGGGTGGTCTGTTACAACTGTAACAGGGAAGGCCACATCGCACGGGAGTGCAAGGAGGCACGAACCCGAGGTGCACGCACCGCGTTAGGTAGTACACCTAATGTACAGACAGGGGGCACATCAAATAAGATCATATGTAGATATTGCAAAAAACCGGGACACATAGAGCGCGATTGCCGAAAGAAGCAAAGAGATAAGGAAGCCGTGGCGCCGGAAGCCGTGCGCATAATTAGAGAGAAGCCTCACACGGAAGCGGACAGGAGTAGAACCTGTTACCGTTGTGGGAAGAAAGGGCACGTACAAAACAACTGCCGACAGACAGTCCGGGTACCACAAGTAGGAGTGGACCAGCGAAAGTGTTATAAATGTGGCCAGCAGGGTCACATAAAACGAAATTGTCCGGAGGCCAAGAAAGGCCAGGGCCAGAGTAGGCGCACGGGAGGCAAGGCCATGAAAGGCCGACGACAGTGCGAAATTTGTGACCGGTGGTCACATGGAACCAAAGACTGTTGGTTCAAGAGTGGGAAAGGTAGTAAGAGAAATATCACTCAGACAGGGGCGACAAACTGGAACGGGTCCATAACACAGGGACAGCTATGGAATCCCGTAATTTAAGGAGTCCCGAGGCACGTGACATGGAGGGCACTATATTAATGCATTGTGGGGGGCCTCTGAGGTTTTTAATTGACACTGGTTCAGATGTCAGCCTAGTGAAGAGGCAATCAGTGTCTAAAACAGTTACAATCAGTAGAGGCACCACGATCGAATTAATGGGTGTAAGCGAGGGAACGATTTACACCCAAGGGACCGTTCAGTTTGTTATTGGAGGTACTAAACACACAGTGCATGTGGTGGGCAGTGATTTCCAACTAAGCCAGGATGGTATAATAGGGAGAGACATCCTAGCTGACAGCGTGATCGACTACCGGGAGGGTCATGTTACGATCCACGGTAAAAGATACCCGCTGGGAGCGAGGGAGGCGAAGATAATCAGCCTCGAGCCTCGAACTCAGAAGGTAGTAGTTATTGAAGTCGATAAGAATCTACCAGTGGGAATTATTGAGAGGGCCGAGGTGGCACCAGGGGTTTACCTCGCAGAGTGTCTAACTAGGTCAGAGCACAACGAGGCAGTAGTCAGCGTGATGAACACTACTGAGGAAGAAGTGACTCTGTACAGCCCTCGAGTGCGAATGCAGGAGGTGGATGACACCTGCCTGGCAGGAGTACGTAAGGTACAGCAAGGCAGTAGGGCAGTAACCGGAGAACGGGCTACTCAGAAGCCCAGATCACGCCGAGTGATAGACTGCTTGCGAGTAGACCATCTCACGCAGGTAGATAAGGAGGGTATATACGCCATCTGTGCGGAATACAATGACATCTTCCACCTTGAGGGAGATAAGCTCACATGCACGGAAGTTATACGTCAAAAGATCCCAACGCCCCGGGATCAACCCCCGATTAATGTGCGGCCGTATAGGCTGCCGGAGGCACAAAAGGGAGAGATACAAGCGCAGATAGATAAGATGCTAGGTGATGAAATTATTGTACCTAGTACATCCCCTTGGAATGCACCATTATTGTTAGTACCAAAGAAAATGGATGCGTCAGGTAAGCAAAAGTGGAGAGTTGTGATTGACTTCCGAAAATTGAACGAAGTAACGATAGGGGTTAGTTATCCCCTCCCACTCATTTCAGAGCTATTAGATGCTCTAGGTAAGGCCAGGTACTTCAGTACACTCGACCTTTGTAGCGGTTATTATCAGGTGTTATTAAAACCTGAAGACAGGCCCAAGACAGCTTTTTCAGCATTAGGGCGTAAGTACGAATTTGCAAAAATGCCCATGGGGTTGAAAGATGCGCCAGCCACATTCACAAGGCTGATGAATACAGTGCTTACCGGATTGACAGGTATTCAGTGTCTGTGCTATCTAGATGATATAATAGTGTATGGTAGCTCAATAGAGGAGCACAATGCTAAGTTAAGGGATGTTTTCCAAAGGCTGAGAGAAAATACGTTGAAGCTCCAGCCAGATAAGTGTGAGTTCCTGAGGACTGAAGTGACGTTCTTAGGGCATGTAATTACTGAAGAGGGAGTCTTACCAGACTCACGAAAGGTGCAGGCCGTGAAGGATTTTCCGAGGCCTACCACGAGCCGCCAGATTAAACAATTCTGCGGACTCAGTGGGTATTATAGGCGGTTTATACCCAATTATAGTAAGATCGCGAAGCCACTATATGAATTAGTGAAGAAGGAAGTTCCCTTCGTGTGGGGAGATGCACAGGAACAAGCGTTCGAAACGCTAAAGCAAAAACTCATTGAAGAGCCTATATTACAGTACCCAGATTTTGAAAAGCCATTCGTTCTTACCACAGATGCTAGCAACGAAGCAGTGGGGGCCGTATTGTCACAAGGGCCCGTGGGTAAAGATCTCCCCGTAGCATACGCAAGTAGGACGCTTAATAAGGCAGAAAGAAATTACAGCGTCACAGAAAAAGAATTATTAGGCATTGTTTGGGGTGTAAAGTATTTCAGGCCGTATTTGTTCGGACGGCATTTCACAGTGGTGACAGATCACAAGCCGCTGAAGTGGGTATTCAATGTTCAAGACCCATCGTCACGCTTGTTAAAGTTCCGATTGAAATTGGCAGAGTATGATTTTGAAATCATTTACAAGCAGGGCAAGCAGAACTGCAATGCTGATGCCCTTAACAGGAATCCCACTGATGCACAGTGTCAAGCGCGAGTGATCAACTCGGCTGGGCACGAGTTACGGCAGGGGGCGGCCGTGGCCACTCATATGGAAACTCGTAGGAGGGTAGCAACGACTTCAAAACCCGAGGACGCTACGGTAGAGGGAATTGAAGCAGACGGTAGTGAGGTCTCCGAGGATGCTAACGCAGAGGAGTCCACGCCCGAAGACAGCTTACCCGAGGTAACCGAGTTGCAGGAGGCTGAGAAATTGGCCATCCTGAAGGAGTGTCATGATTCCTTGGTTGGAGGACACCAGGGAATAGCCCGCACGTACGCCAGGGTACGCGAACGATTACAGTGGAAGGGAATGAAAAGCGACATTGAGCGTTATATACGCTCGTGTCCTTCATGCCAAAGGAATAAGGGGACTAGACCAGACGTCAGAGCGCCAATGGTAATTACGGACACCCCTAGCACGGTCTTTGAGAAGGTATCTCTGGATGTGGTGGGTCCACTTCCGGTGACAGAACTTGGCAATAAGTATATTTTGACATGCCAGGACCAACTGTCGAAGTACTTGGTAGCTAGTGCCATGCCGAATCAGGAGGCTGAAACAGTGGCACGGACGCTAATTAATAATGTTATAAGCATTTACGGGATACCGGGGCAGATTCTCACTGACCAGGGTAGTAACTTCATGAGCGAAGTATTCAAGGCACTTTGCAAGAAATTGCGAATTAAGAAAACAAACACAAGTGCTTTCAGACCGCAATCCAACGGTAGCGTAGAGAGATCTCACAAGGTACTAGCAGAGTACCTGAGGCATTATGTTTGCTCAGGCGGGCAGAATGACTGGGATAAGTATCTGCCCACAGCGAGCTTTGTATATAATACCACCAAGAGTACTAGCACAGGGTTCACACCCTACGAGCTTATTTTTGGAAAGAAGGCGAATATACCAGGTGTATTGCAAAAGCCACCTGAGGTGGATTATAATGAACATCAGAACGTGGTAGAGGAGCTGACGTCACAGCTCAGGAGGAATCATGAAGCCGCTAGGAGGACGCTAGTTGAGCGTAAAGAACTGGAAAAGGCTAATTACGATAAAAAGCAGAACGAAGTCACATTTCGAATTGGTGACAAGGTACTCTTGCGTAATGATGCATTGCGAAGAGGACGATCTAAAAAGCTGAGTCCACCATTTGTAGGGCCTTATGAAGTCGTTGACGTTTCAGGGGTAAATTGCACCCTATTGCTTAGTAAGAAAGGCAAACGAGTCAAGGTGCATAAGAATCGGTTGAAAATGTACTTGTAAAAGGACTCCAACGGGTTTAGAACCCGGGTGGGTGCAGAAGCAGCACAGAACGGATTAAGGAGTAAGGACGTATATATACGGTTAGTAGACTACAATGACAGCTAAGGGTTAACACAGCTGTGAGAGATTGTGTGCGAATGGAGTCAATATAGTTTATCAGTAGGCACACAATAATATTTGAACAGTGGACAACAGAGGCGAGCGGCCTAGATAACGCACCGGGAGACATGAGTTACGTAAGGCGAAATACAGGGATGTCCATAGTGGCCCCGGAGCGGCCATCCTGAGGAAGTAAAACCCCCGTGTGGGTGGCGGGAACCATTGGAACGTTTAGACACGTGATCATTGGTGTTAGAATACCCCCAACAGTGAGCCTGCTGTGTCGTAAGAGGCGACAGAAAAGAGGCGTCGCCTGATGACCTCGATTACCTACTGGTCAGGCAGGCGCGAATCCCGGTGAGTAGCTCTGTGTAATTGAGCCATATGTTATTAATGGCAGCCCCAAGTATGCGAAGGCCTGCCTTTGATAATATATGGAAGCCAATCAATGGCATAAGGGTGAATAAGAGACACCTGAGTTAACGGTACAAATTATTTAGGGACACATACGTGTGTATAGCAAGTAGAGAAGAAGTGCTCTAAGAGGCGCATTTGAGAAAAGCGAAGAGTCAGAACCTCAAATTTTGGCCACGACGAAGTTACACACCCCTTCGTCTCAATGGCGACTAGGACATAGCGACAGCTGCTGGTAGGGTTCTTTAATACCCCGCCAAGCTAGGGAAAACAAAATTGGGCCGTATTAGAAATTTTAAACAGTCAGACGAACAGAGGTTCGACGGGTGGCACTGAGGTGCTCGTAAGTAAAGGGTTGCACGATGGCGAGCGTGTAGCCTATATGTGACTCGTCACCCCAGGGTAATCGCGGATACGCACCCGTTAGGACAGGGGTAGGGAAAACCGGAAATTAGCTTAGATGAAATGAAACAGAAACCGAGCCATGAAGGGCACATTTTGAGAGCATTCAGTAAAATGCAAACGGCATTGGTGTAGCCATCCCCGAGGTGGGATGTGAAGCCGAGTCTCTATGTAACAGAACTCGAAGTTAAGGGAGCAAGTTTTTGAACTTAGTGTATGACACTGCTGATAATTTTGTAGCCGCATGCCTAAGCCAGGATGCGAAGCAAAGCCTTTTGAGACTTTAGATGTTGAAGGAGATTAAAATTTTGATGGAAAATCAGTAAAATAGGTAACGAATAACCTGTCTTTACCTTGCAGGTAAGGCAGAAGGCAATGGCACGAATGCTAGAATGGTTCTACACCATGGTGGCGGTGGTAACAGTGACGTCATCACCCCACGGCATAACCGGAGAAGTACTAGATGTACAAGTGACACCATACGAGAATACACCTGGAGTATACTTCGACAACCAGGGTGAGATACAGTTGTATAACATGGAATGGACATTAGTTACCTATGTGAATTTGAATCAGCTAAGTGAGGTATTTTCGAATATCAGGGAGCATATACACTGGACACAATTGGCATGTATATTGTTAGAGCAGAAAACAAATTTGACATGTCAGCATGACGTTAAGATGTTAAGTAATCATTTGCAACGGATTAAGGAATCTAAAGAAACGATAGCCAAAATCACTAGACCAAGTGGGGAGACGGATAATACCAGACCGAAAAGGGGATTGATAAATGCTGTAGGTTCAATAGCCAAAGCGTTATTTGGGACATTAAGTCAGGATGATGCAGATAAGTATGAGTCACAAATAAGTGAGTTAGAAAGAGAGCAACTCTCAATGATTAAGGTAACTAAAGAACAGATGTTAGTGGTTAAGTCCACGTTACAAACAATGAACAGCACCATCTACGATGTAACTGCAAACGAGCAGAGGTTGACTCAGGGTTTAAATGAAATCAGGACATATTTGTCCAATAGTACGCTTCGGATTACAGAAGCATTTGAGCAAGCAGAGTTAGAGATCTCATTAAACAGACATTTAATTGAGATAGAAGGCTTACTTGTACAGCAGTATGAGCAGTACAGTGTGGTACTGTCAGGCATCATGAATGCACAGGTAGGAGTCATCCAGGTACAGATAATATCACCGGATGACATCATAGAAAGTTGTAAGAAAGCCCAGGAGGATTTTCCAAAGGGGTTATCCTTGCCATTTGAATTAAGGTCGGCTTACGGTTACCTAGTCTACAAGGTGGCCACAGTGGAAGTGTTTACAAGTGAAAATTATCTTGTGTATGTTATAAGGACACCCCTTACAGACAGAGTGGTTTATAGTGTGTATCATATGATCCCATTCCCCACCTACATGAAGAGTAATCCCCACCATTTTGTGTACATTCAAGAGGCCAAGGACTATATATTGATGGACAGAGAAAAGCAGACATTTGCGCAATTAGATAGGGAACAGGTGAGGCAGTGTAAGGTAGTGACTGCCACGTGGAGGTTGTGTCATGCTCAGTTCCCTGTTAATATGGTTCACTCGCAAGACAGTTGCGCAGTAAAGATACTCAGTGGAGTTACCCAGGTACCGGAGAATTGTGATAAGAGAGTACTACCAGTACAGCGATTGCTGTGGATACCTATAAAGGAAAACAGGTATATTTATGAGTCTCCAGGTGAGACAAGGGTCACCTGCATGTGTAAGGACACTACAAGTGATATGGGACTAACTGGCACAGGTATTGTTGTGTTAAGTCCAGGGTGTACGTTGTACAGCCCACATAGTAAGGTACAAGGGGTAGGTAAAATAAACACTACTCGAGGTAAGGACTTAGTGCCGGATTTGATACTTAATTATGACTGCTGCGAGCAGATTGGTAGTGAGATTAAGTTAGAGCAGGTACCGGAGGTTAATAAACTGCCACTGAATAATTTGTTAAATCATGTGAATGATTTAAAGTGGGCCACGCACAAAACAGAAGAGGTGGAGGACTTGGTAAGAAAACAAGAAGAAGACATACAAAGTCAGATGATGTATAAACATTTCAATGTATATAAGTATATTGTACTAACTATGGCAGGTACAATTGGGATAATTTTGTGGTGCTATTGTTGCAATTGTTTTTGTGATTGCCCTAAATTAGGGTTTCCAGCCAAAAAATGGTTTGATGATGCAAGGTCGCATTGCCCGAATATTTGCATAAGGCAAACAGTAATTACGAGGGAAGGTAAGGCTAGGACTTCAGATGAGGATATTACGATATTCCAACGTCCCAGGCAACTTCGGGGACGCCCGGAGATGTCTGAGGAAATCCTGGAATTAGACTCTAGGCCTGCTGAAGGACGCTTCAGTTCGCCTACAAGGGCTATTGTAGATTCAGATATGAGTGCGAGTCAGGTCGCGCTACAGCCTTCACCCTCAACGCAAAGTCGCAGATCATTCGGACTCGACAGTAACAGAGTGTAATATTGGGACAGAAATGAATGCAAGGAAGATTGCACCCATTTCTTCCCTGGGGAGGGAGGTGTCGTGACTGTGAACCTCCATGATTCAGAACCCAGGACTGCGGATCGAAGGAACATTATACATAAGGGCAAATGAGTTATTATTATTATTACTAAGTTGGATGTGAGCAATTGTAAACCAGAGATGTATTTCTGGAGGAGATAGGATTGCTGGAGCCAGGATGTGTGCAAGAGGTCTGTAAATATTGATAGTACAACAGTACGTTGGTCGAGCACTTTGTATTGTAGGGAGAGTGATTCATAGTCACAAGTCAGGCCAGAAGTTGAACCTTGGATGTCATGTAGACACAAGTATGGGCAGTCGCCGCCACCTTAGGGAGCAGCACTAGCCAGGCACTGGAGGGTGATATGGACCAGGCCTCAGTGGAAGGGAGAGATGGATTCAGGGTCATCTCTAGTTGAATATAAGGGTATCCAAAATGGCGAGCGACAGAGTTATTACAGAGTAACCGAGTTGTCAAGCAGCAGAGCAGCAGAGTAGTGGAGCGGCAGAGTAACAGTAGCTCTCACGCCTTAGTTCTTGCCAGAGTAACGTCGTAACGCGCGCGAGCAGAATTCAGCCTCGCGGAGACACACTAGATGTCAAGTATCAGTAAGACTTAGTAGCGCTATTACAGACCTGCAGGCACCTCCAGCAGTAACTTCACATAATTTGTATATAGTGTATATATATACTTCGACTGCCAAGGGCTCAATAAATCGGCAGTAGTCCAAGGGAATTTCATCTTTTATTCCGGTAGTTCCGGGACCAGTCTTCAAACCTCAAAGTTCCCTTATCTAGAAAACCGCTCGGCTAGTAGGGAAATCGTCGGAGGAGCTGTCAACCTGCCAGACCGTCTCACAGGCCAGGTAGGTCACGACAAAATACCAGTGTCTCTTTCATGTCTATCAAATATAATAACTACCACCTGTTTGTAGACATTCTCCTATCCTTGGATATGATTCCAACACTTCTCAGATTTTCAGAAAGCAGAGTTATGAAATTGGGATTATCTCAATACTGCAGGCAGTCACTCAATATATTCAATCAAATAAGCATTTGTAATTATGCAGTAGATATAGGGTGTCATAACAGCTGATTCTCTAGATGCAATGAGTATCAGCCACCAAATAAAATTATGAATTTGGAAGATATCGAAGGAAGAAATGTCAATTACCTACATCAGTCTCACCAAATTCCATCGCAAGTCCAGTTTAGAAACAACATCTTCTATGTGAAGAAGCTACTACGAAAATGCCAGCTAATTTAGGATGTCGAAGGTAGAAATCTAAATTCCCTAGATCAATGATTTACATTTTCATCAGAATCCATCGCAACTCTAGTTTAGTAACAACATCTTTTAGAGCTTGAAGGTTTCTTATTTCTATGCGGAATTCTTATTTTATCTGAATCAGATTACTGTAAGGACATCCGTTTTATATTATTAATGCTACACTCTGCTAACTCTGAAGAAGATATCATTGGATATCGAAACATGTACGTTCAAATATTATTAAACATCATATTGTAAGTATTGACAAGGCGCATTATCACTAAATATGCTTTCTTCTTAATCTTTATTCTACCTTGTAACACTCCCCTTATCCCTAATAAGCATCCCATCCACTTCGTAATCATTCTATTCAGAAACTTTGACGCGTGAGTCATCAGACCCATCTGTCAGCTGCTTGGCATACTGTCAAAAAATTCGTACGTAATAATAAGCGAAGTAAACTGACCAGATCTTCAACCCCTAAGCATCGTAGCAACTCAGACGGTGCATCACCCAAGTCTAGCGGTTCCATTCTACATAGGCCTTCCTGTGACCAAACAATCCTGATCCCTGTCTTTTACGCTCGGCAATTTTCTCGCATCTCTCACTACATAATCCATAATCTCCAACGCCCTACACAAAGGCTCTATGTAGTACATCCATCTGTATACTTTCTCTTCTATTTCTATAACAGGTTTTCACCTCAGTCACTAATATTAGGGCACTTTAAACCATCTTTACCCGAAAGAATTCTTAAATTTCGATAAGCTGTATACACTTTTCCTACTTAAAACAATTCTCTACACTTGAACAATTCTGTCGTTTCATCTTAGGAGCTTGTACATCGCGGACATTAGCATTTTCCGGATTTGTAAGTTAGTAAGGGATTAGGAAGGAGGCAGTCATGGCCCTCAATTTGAAACCATCCCAGTGTTTTCCTGCCTGCTTAATCGATCATACCCTTCATCCAGTCTACATTTCGCCGCTATCTTTCTTTCTCTTCCGTTTCCTAACACAGCATTTCAATATCAATTGTGAATAAGATTTTCATCACTATTGACAAGCCTCAAAATAAATCCAATTTATTCATATTATTCTTCGACTTCTTTATCTCCTGCTTGATTGGCAGCCTGATAGACTTATACTACATAAAAGCACTAAGGTTTCGATCCAATTTTAACTACAATAAACCGTTAATTATATTGCTTATACCATTCTACACACTGTCCAAGTTCCTGGTTAATATGGGGCTTTTTCTCCATAACTGAGATGTGATTTAGTGCTAACATCCTTTAGTCTCCTGGCCAGAAGTCCCATTCTTCCTGTATGCATACTTCACATATCCTACCCAAATCCAACGTCCACCTTTCAATATCCCTATTCATGTCCCTAAACCTACTCCTACATCCATGTTTGACCAGTAGAATGCCACCTCTATCCCCCAGTCGAGTAGCCCTCGGTTGGTGATCTGAAAGTGGGACATATTTACCGCATCATTGGAATGTTACAAGCGAGGACGGGAACATCACACAGAGAGGTGCTTATCCTCGGTTAGAACTTAATGATTGCAGTTTTCCGTTGCATTGGGGCGAGTTGTCTCAGAGTGGGACAGAGGGAGCCAAGGGGTGGCAGAGTGGGGCAGAGGGAGCCAAGAGGTGTCAGAGTGGGGCAGAGGGAGCCAAGATGTGTCAGAGTGGGGCAGAGGGAGCCAAGGGATGGCAGAGTGGGGCATAGGGAGACAAGAGGTGTCAGAGTGGGGCAGAGGGAGCCAAGAGGTGTCAGAGTGGGGCAGAGGGAGCCAAGAGGTGCCAGAGTGGGGAAAAGGGAGCCAAGAGGTGTCAGAGTGGGGCAGAGGGAGCCAAGAGGTGGCAGAGTGGGTCAGAGGGAGCCAAGAGGTGTCAGAGTGGGGCAGAGGGAGCCAAGAGGAGGCAGAGTGGGGCACACGGAGCCAAGAAGTGGCAGAGTGGGGCAGAGAGAGCCAAGAGGTGGCAGAGTGGGCCAGAGGGAGCCAAGAGGTGGCAGAGTGGGGCAGAGGGTGCCAAGAGGTGTCAGAGTGGGGCAGAGGGAGCCATGAAGTGACAGAGTGGGACAGAGGGAGACAAGAGGTGGCAGAGTGGGGCAGAGGGAGCCAAGAGGGGGCGGAGTGGGGCAGAGGGAGCCTAGAGGGGTGGCAGAGTGGGGAAGAGGGAGCCAAGAGGTGGCAGAGTGCTGCAGAGGGAACCAAGAGGTGGCAAAGTGGGGCAGAGGGAGCCAATAGGTGGCAGAGTGGGGCGGAGGGAGCCAATAGGTGGCAGAGTGGGACAGAGGGAGCCAAGAGGTGGCATAGTGGGACAAAGGGAGCCAAGAGGTGGCAGAGTGGGGCAGAGGGAGTCAAGGGGTGGCAGAGTGAGCCAAGAGGTGTCAGAGTTGGACAGAGGGAGCCAAGAGGTGGCAGAGAGGGGCAGAGTGGGGCAGAGGGAGCCAAGAGGTGGAAGAGTGGGGCAGAGGGTGCCAAGATGTGGCAGATGGAGCCAAGAGGTGGCAGAGTGGGGCAGAGGGAGCCAAGAGGTGTCAGAGTGGGGCAGACAGGGGCAGAGGGAGCCAAGAGAGGTGGCAGAGTGGGGCAGAGGGAGCCAAAAGGTGGCAGAGTGAGCCAAGAGGTGGAAGAATGGGGCAGAGGGAGCCAAGAGGTGGTAGAGTGGGGCAGAGGGTGTCAAGAGGTAGCAGAATCGGGCAGAGTGAGCCAAGAGGTGTCAGAGTGGGGCAGAGGGAGCCAAGAGGTGTCAGAGTGGGGCAGAGGGAGCCAAGAGGTGGCAGAGTGGGGCAGAGGGAGCCAAGAGACGTCAGAGTGGGGCAGAGGGAGCCAAGAGGAGGCAGAGTGGGGCAGACGGAGCCAACAAGTGGCAGAGTGGGGCAGAGGGAGCCAAGAGGTGGCAGAGTGGGCCAGAGGGAGCCAAGAGGAGGCAGAGTGGGGCAGAGGGAGCCAAGAGGTGTCAGAGTGGGGAACAGGGAGCCAAGAAGTGGCAGAGTGGGAGAGAGGGAGCCAAGAGGTGGCAGAGTGGGGCAGAGGGAGCCAAGAGGGGGCAGAGTGGGGCAGAGGGAGCCAAGAGGTGTCAGAGTGGGGCAGAGGGAGCCAAGAGGTGGCAGAGTGGGGCAGATTGGGGCAGAGGAAGCCAAGAGGTGGCAGAGTGGGGCAGAGGGAAACATGAGGTGGCAGAGTGGGGCAGAGGGAGCCAGGAGGTGGCAGAGTGGGGCAGAGGGAGCCAAGAGGTGGCAGAGTGGGGCAGAGGGAGCCAAGAGGTGGCATAGTGGGGCAGAGGGAGCCAAGAGGTGGCAGAGTGGGGCAGAGGGAGCCAAGGGGTGGCAGAGTGGGGCTGAGGGAGCCAAGAGGTGTAAGAGTGGGACAGAGGGAGCAAAGAGGCGGCAGAGAGGGGCAGAGTGGGGCAGAGGGAGCCAAGAGGTGGCAGAGTGGGACGGAGGGTGCCATGATGTGCCAGAGGGAGCCATGAGGTGGCAGAGTGGGACAGAGGGAGCCAAGAGGTGTCGGAGTGGGGCAGACAGGGGCAGAGGGAGCCAAGAGGTGGCAAAGTGGGCCAGAGGGAGCCATGAGGTGGCAGAGTGAACCATGAGGTGGCAGAGTGGGGCAGAGGGAGCCAAGAGGTGGCAGAGTGGGGCAGAGGGTGCCAAGAGGTAGCAGAATGGGGCAGAGTGAGCCAAGAGGTGTCAGAGTGGGGCAGAGGGAGCCAAGAGGTGGCAGAGTGGGGCAGAGGGAGCCAGGAGGTGGCAGAGTGGGGCAGAGGGAGCCAAGAGGAGGCAGAGTGGGGCAGAGGGAGCCAATATGTGGCAGAGGGAGCCAAGAGGTGTCAGTGTGGGACAGAGGGAGCCAAGAGGAGTCAGAGTGGGACAGAGGGAGCCAGGAGGAGGCAGAGTGAGCCAAGAGGTGGCAAAGTGGGGCAGAGGGAGCCAAGAGGTGGCAGAGTGGGGCAGAGGGAGTCAAGAGGTGGCAGAGTGGGGCAGAGGGAGCCACGAGGTGGCAGAGTGGGGCAGAGAGAGCCAAGAGGTGGCAGAGTGGGGCTGAGGGAGCCAAGAGGTGTTAGAGTGGGGCAGAGGGAGCCAAGAGGTGGCAGAATGGGGCAGAGTGAGCCAAGGGGTGGTTGAGTGGGGCAGACAGGGGAAGAGGGAGCCAAGAAGTGGCATAGTGGGGCAGAGGGTGCCAAGAGGTGTTAGAGTGGGGCAGAGGGAGCCAAGAGGTGTTAGAGTGGGGCAGAGGGAGCCAAGAGGTGGCAGAGTGGGGCAGAGGGAGCCAAGGGGTGGCAGAGTGGGGCAGAGGGAGCCAAGAGGAGGCAGAGTGGGGCAGAGGGAGCCAAGAGGTGGCAGAGTGGGGCAGAGGGAGCCAAGAGGTGGCAGAGTGGGGCAGAGGGTGCCAAGAGGTGGCAGAGTGGGACAGAGGGAGCCGAGGGGTGGCAGAGAGGGGCAGAGTGGGGCAGAGGGAGCCAAGAGGTGGCAGAGTAGGGCAGAGGGAGCCAAGAGGTGGCAGCGTGGGGCAGAGAGAGCCAGGAGGTGGCAGAGTGGGGCAGAGGGAGCCAAGAGGTGGCAGAGTGGGGCAGAGGGAGCCAAGAGGTGGCAGAGTGGGGCAGAGGGTGCCAAGATGAGGCAGAGGGAGCCAAGAGGTGATAGAGTGGGGAAGAGGGAGCCAAGAGGTGGAAGAGTGAGCCAAGAGGTGTCAGTGTGGGACAGAGGGAGCCAAGAGGTGTCAGAGTGGGACAGAGGGAGCCAAGAGGTGGCAGAGAGGGGCAGAGGCAGCCAAGAGGTGGCAGAGAGGGGCAGAGGGACCCAATATGCGGCAGAGTGGGGCAGAGGGAGCCAAGAGGTGGCAGAGTGGGGCAGAGGGAGCCAAGAGATGGCAGATTGGGGCAGAGTGGGCAGAGGGACCCAATATGCGGCAGAGTGGGGAAGAGGGAGCCAAGAGGATGCTGAGTGGGGCAGAGGGAGCCAAGAGGTGGCAGAGTGTGGCAGAGTGAGCCAAGTGGTGGCAGAGTGGGTCAGAGGGAGCCATGAGATGGCAGATTGGGGCAGAGTGGGGCAGAGGGAGCCAAGAGGTGGCAGTGTGGGGCAGAGGGACCCAAGAGGTGGCAGAGTGTGCCAAGTGGTGGCAGAGTGGGGCAGAGGGAGCCAATATGCGGCAGAGTGGGGCAGAGGGAGCCAAGAGGTTGCAGAGTGGGGAAGAGGGAGCCACGAGGTGGCAGAGTGGGGCAGAGTGAGCCAAGAGGTGGCAGAGTGGGACAGAGGGAGCCAAGAGGTGGCAGAGTGGGGCAGAGGGAGCCAAGAGGTGGAAGTGTGGGGCAGAGGGAGCCAAGATGTGGCAGAGTGGGACAGAGGGAGACAAGAGGTGGCACAGAGGGGCAGAGGGAGCCAAGAGGTGGCAGAGAGGGGTAGAGGGAGGCAAGAGGTGGCAGAGAGCGGCAGAGTGGGGCAGAGGAAGCCAATATGCGGCAGAGTGGGGCAGAGGGAGCCAAGAGGTGGCAGAGTGGGACAGAGGGAGCCAAGAGGTGGCAGAGAGAGGCAGAGTGGGGCAGAGGGAGGCAAGAGGTGGCAGAGTGGGGCTGAGGGAAGCAAGAGGTGGCAGAGAGGGGCAGAGTGGGGCAGAGGGAGCCAAGAGGTGACAGAGTGGGGCAGAGGGAGCCAAGAAGTGTCAGAGTGGGGCAGAGGGAGCCAAGAGGTGTCGGAGTGGGGCAGAGGGAGCCAATATGCGGCAGACTGGGGCAGAGAGAGCCAAGGGGTGGCAGAATGGGGCAGAGAGAGCCAAGAGGTGGCAGAGTGGGCAGAGGGAGCCAAGAGGTGGCAGAGTGGGACAGAGGGAGCCAAGAGGTGGCAGAGTGGGGCAGAGGGAGCCAAGAGGTGGCAGAGTGGGGCAGAGAGAGCCAAGGGGTGGCAGAATGGGGCAGAGAGAGCCAAGAGGTGGCAGAGTGGGCAGAGGGAGCCAAGAGGTGGCAGAGTGGGACAGAGGGAGCCAAGAGGTGGCAGAGTGGGGCAGAGGGAGCCATGAGGTGGCAGAGTGGGGCAGAGGGAGCCACGAGGTGCCAGAGTGGGGCAGAGGGAGGCAGGAGGTGGCAGAGTGGGGCAGAGGGAGCCAAGAGGTGGCATAGTGGGACAGAGGGCGCCAAGTGGTGGCAGAGTGGGGCAGAGGCAGCCAGGAGGTGGCAGAGTGGGGCAGAGGGAGCCAAGAGGTGGCAGAATGGGGCAGAGAGAGCCAAGGGGTGGCAGAATGGGGCAGAGAGAGCCAAGAGGTGGCAGAGTGGGCAGAGGGAGCCAAGAGGTGGCAGAGTGGGACAGAGGGAGCCAAGAGGTGGCAGAGTGGGGCAGAGGGAGCCAAGAGGTGGCAGAGTGGGGCAAAGATGTGGCAGAGGGAGCCACGAGGTGATAGAGTGGGGCAGAGGGAGCCAAGAAGTGGCAGAGTGGGACAGAGGCAGCCAAGAGTTGGCAGAGTGGGGCAGAGGGAACCAAGAGGTGGCAGAGTGGGGCAGAGTGGGGCAGAGGGAGCCAAGAGGTGACAGAGTGGGGCAGAGGGAGCCAAGAGGTGTCAGAATGGGGCAGAGGGAGCCAAGAGGTGTCGGAGTGGGGCAGAGGGAGCCAATATGCGGCAGACTGGGGCAGAGGGAGCCATGAGGTGGCAGAGTGGGGCAGAGGGAGCCACGAGGTGCCAGAGTGGGGCAGAGGGAGGCAGGAGGTGGCAGAGTGGGGCAGAGGGAGCCAAGAGGTGGCATAGTGGGACAGAGGGCGCCAAGTGGTGGCAGAGTGGGGCAGAGGCAGCCAGGAGGTGGCAGAGTGGGGCAGAGGGAGCCAAGAGGTGGCAGAATGGGGCATAGAGAGCCAAGGGGTGGCAGAATGGGGCAGAGAGAGCCAAGAGGTGGCAGAGTGGGCAGAGGGAGCCAAGAGGTGGCAGAGTGGGACAGAGGGAGCCAAGAGGTGTCAGAGTGGAGCAGAGGGAGCCAAGAGGTGGCAGAGTGGGGCAAAGATGTGGCAGAGGGAGCCACGAGGTGATAGAGTGGGGCAGAGGGAGCCAAGAAGTGGCAGAGTGGGACAGAGGAAGCCAAGAGGTGGCAGAGTGGGGCAGAGGGAACCAAGAGGTGGCAGAGTGGGGCAGAGTGGGGCAGAGGGAGCCAATATGTGGCAGAGGGAGCCAAGAGGTGATAGAGTGGGGAAGAGGGAGGCAAAAGGTGGCAGAGTGAGCCAAGAGGTGTCAGTGTGGGACAGGGAGCCAAGAGGAGTCGGAGTGGGACAGAGGGAGCCAAGAGGAGGCAGAGTGGGGCAGAGGGAGCCAAGAGGTGGCAGAGAGGGGCAGAGGGAGCCAAGAGGTGGCAGAGTGGGGCAGAGGGATCCAAGAGGTGGCAGAGTGGGGCAGAGGGAGCCAACAGGTGGCAGAGTGGGGCCGAGGGTGCCATGAGGTGGCAGAGTGGGGCAGACAGGGGAAGAGGGAGCCAAGAGGTGGCAGAAGGGGCAGAGGGTGCCAAGAGGTGTTACAGTGGGGCAGAGGGAGCCAAGAGGTGGCAGAATGGGGCAGAGTGAGCCAAGAGGAGGCAGAGTGGGGCAGATAGGGGAAGAGGGAGCCAAGAGGTGGCAGAACGGGCAGAGGGTGCCAATAGGTGTTAGAGAGGGGCAGAGGGAGCCAAGAGGTGTTAGAGTGGGGCAGAGGGAGCCAAGAGGAGGCAGAGTGGGGCAGAGGGAGCCAAGAGGTGTCAGAGTGGGGAACAGGGAGCCAAGAAGTGGCAGAGTGGGAGAGAGGGAGCCAAGAGGTGGCAGAGTGGGGCAGAGGGAGCCAAGAGGGGGCAGAGTGGGGCAGAGGGAGCCAAGAGGTGTCAGAGTGGGGCAGAGGGAGACAAGAGGTGGCAGAGTGGGGCAGATTGGGGCAGAGGAAGCCAAGAGGTGGCAGAGTGGGGCAGAGGGAAACATGAGGTGGCAGAGTGGGGCAGAGGGAGCCAGGAGGTGGCAGAGTGGGGCAGAGGGAGCCAAGAGGTGGCAGAGTGGGGCAGAGGGAGCCAAGAGGTGGCATAGTGGGGCAGAGGGAGCCAAGAGGTGGCAGAGTGGGGCAGAGGGAGCCAAGGGGTGGCAGAGTGGGGCTGAGGGAGCCAAGAGGTGTAAGAGTGGGACAGAGGGAGCAAAGAGGCGGCAGAGAGGGGCAGAGTGGGGCAGAGGGAGCCAAGAGGTGGCAGAGTGGGACGGAGGGTGCCATGATGTGCCAGAGGGAGCCATGAGGTGGCAGAGTGGGACAGAGGGAGCCAAGAGGTGTCAGAGTGGGGCAGACAGGGGCAGAGGGAGCCAAGAGGTGGCAAAGTGGGCCAGAGGGAGCCATGAGGTGGCAGAGTGAGCCATGAGGTGGCAGAGTGGGGCAGAGGGAGCCAAGAGGTGGCAGAGTGGGGCAGAGGGTGCCAGGAGGTAGCAGAATGGGGCAGAGTGAGCCAAGAGGTGTCAGAGTGGGGCAGAGGGAGCCAAGAGGTGGCAGAGTGGGGCAGAGGGAGCCAGGAGGTGGCAGAGTGGGGCAGAGGGAGCCAAGAGGAGGCAGAGTGGGGCAGAGGGAGCCAAGAGGTGTCAGTGTGGGACAGAGGGAGCCAAGAGGAGTCAGAGTGGGACAGAGGGAGCCAGGAGGAGGCAGAGTGAGGCAGAGGGAGCCAAGAGGTGGCAAAGTGGGGCAGAGGGAGCCAAGAGGTGGCAGAGTGGGGCAGAGGGAGTCAAGAGGTGGCAGAGTGGGGCAGAGGGAGCCACGAGGTGGCAAAGTGGGGCAGAGAGAGCCAAGAGGTGGCAGAGTGGGGCTGAGGGAGCCAAGAGGTGTTAGAGTGGGGCAGAGGGAGCCAAGAGGTGGCAGAATGGGGCAGAGTGAGCCAAGGGGTGGTTGAGTGGGGCAGACAGGGGAAGAGGGAGCCAAGAAGTGGCATAGTGGGGCAGAGGGTGCCAAGAGGTGTTAGAGTGGGGCAGAGGGAGCCAAGAGGTGTTAGAGTGGGGCAGAGGGAGCCAAGAGGTGGCAGAGTGGGGCAGAGGGACCCAAGAGGTGGCAGAGTGAGCCAAGTGGTGGCAGAGTGGGGCAGAGGGAGCCAATATGCGGCAGAGTGGGGCAGAGGGAGCCAAGAGGTTGCAGAGTGGGGAAGAGGGAGCCACGAGGTGGCAGAGTGGGGCAGAGTGAGCCAAGAGGTGGCAGAGTGGGACAGAGGGAGCCAAGAGGTGGCAGAGTGGGGCAGAGGGAGCCAAGAGGTGGAAGTGTGGGGCAGAGGGAGCCAAGATGTGGCAGAGTGGGACAGAGGGAGACAAGAGGTGGCACAGAGGGGCAGAGGGAGCCAAGAGGTGGCAGAGAGGGGTAGAGGGAGGCAAGAGGTGGCAGAGAGCGGCAGAGTGGGGCAGAGGAAGCCAATATGCGGCAGAGTGGGGCAGAGGGAGCCAAGAGGTGGCAGAGTGGGACAGAGGGAGCCAAGAGGTGGCAGAGAGGGGCAGAGGCAGCCAAGAGGTGGCAGAGAGGGTCAGAGGGACCCAATATGCGGCAGAGTGGGGCAGAGGGAGCCAAGAGGTGGCAGAGTGGGGCAGAGGGAGCCAAGAGATGGCAGATTGGGGCAGAGTGGGCAGAGGGACCCAATATGCGGCAGAGTGGGGAAGAGGGAGCCAAGAGGATGCTGAGTGGGGCAGAGGGAGCCAAGAGGTGGCAGAGTGTGGCAGAGTGAGCCAAGTGGTGGCAGAGTGGGGCAGAGGGAGCCATGAGATGGCAGATTGGGGCAGAGTGGGGCAGAGGGAGCCAAGAGGTGGCAGAGTGGGGCAGAGGGACCCAAGAGGTGGCAGAGTGAGCCAAGTGGTGGCGAGTGGGGCAGAGGGAGCCAATATGCGGCAGAGTGGGGCAGAGGGAGCCAAGAGGTTGCAGAGTGGGGAAGAGGGAGCCACGAGGTGGCAGAGTGGGGCAGAGTGAGCCAAGAGGTGGCAGAGTGGGACAGAGGGAGCCATGAGGTGGCAGAGTGGGGCAGAGGGAGCCAAGAGGTGGAAGTGTGGGGCAGAGGGAGCCAAGATGTGGCAGAGTGGGACAGAGGGAGACAAGAGGTGGCACAGAGGGGCAGAGGGAGCCAAGAGGTGGCAGAGAGGGGTATAGGGAGGCAAGAGGTGGCAGAGAGCGGCAGAGTGGGGCAGAGGAAGCCAATATGCGGCAGAGTGGGGCAGAGGGAGCCAAGAGGTGGCAGAGTGGGACAGAGGGAGCCAAGAGGTGGCAGAGAGAGGCAGAGTGGGGCAGAGGGAGGCAAGAGGTGGCAGAGTGGGGCTGAGGGAAGCAAGAGGTGGCAGAGAGGGGCAGAGTGGGGCAGAGGGAGCCAATTTGCGGCAGAGTGGGGCAGAGGGAGCCAAGAGGTGACAGAGTGGGGCAGAGGGAGCCAAGAAGTGTCAGAGTGGGGCAGAGGGAGCCAAGAGGTGTCGGAGTGGGGCAGAGGGAGCCAATATGCGGCAGACTGGGGCAGAGGTTGCCATGAGGTGGCAGAGTGGGGCAGAGGGAGCCACGAGGTGCCAGAGTGGGGCAGAGGGAGGCAGGAGGTGGCAGAGTTGGGCAGAGGGAGCCAAGAGGTGGCATAGTGGGACAGAGGGCGCCAAGTGGTGGCAGAGTGGGGCAGAGGCAGCCAGGAGGTGGCAGAGTGGGGCAGAGGGAGCCAAGAGGTGGCAGAATGGGGCAGAGAGAGCCAAGGGGTGGCAGAATGTGGCAGAGAGAGCCAAGAGGTGGCAGAGTGGGCAGAGGGAGCCAAGAGGTGGCAGAGTGGGACTGAGGGAGCCAAGAGGTGGCAGAGTGGGGCAGAGGGAGCCAAGAGGTGGCAGAGTGGGGCAAAGATGTGGCAGAGGGAGCCACGAGGTGATAGAGTGGGGCAGAGGGAGCCAAGAAGTGGCAGAGTGGGACAGAGGCAGCCAAGAGGTGGCAGAGTGGGGCAGAGGGAACCAAGAGGTGGCAGAGTGGGGCAGAGTGGGGCAGAGGGAGCCAATATGTGGCAGAGGGAGCCAAGAGGTGATAGAGTGGGGAAGAGGGAGGCAAAAGGTGGCAGAGTGAGCCAAGAGGTGTCAGTGTGGGACAGGGAGCCAAGAGGTGGCAGAGAGGGGCAGAGGCAGCCAAGAGGTGGCAGAGAGGGGCAGAGGGACCCAATATGCGGCAGAGTGGGGCAGAGGGAGCCAAGAGGTGGCAGAGTGGGGCAGAGGGAGCCAAGAGATGGCAGATTGGGACAGAGTGGGCAGAGGGACCCAATATGCGGCAGAGTGGGGAAGAGGGAGCCAAGAGGATGCTGAGTGGGGCAGAGGGAGCCAAGAGGTGGCAGAGTGTGGCAGAGTGAGCCAAGTGGTGGCAGAGTGGGGCAGAGGGAGCCATGAGATGGCAGATTGGGGCAGAGTGGGGCAGAGGGAGCCAAGAGGTGGCAGAGTGGGGCAGAGGGACCCAAGAGGTGGCAGAGTGGGGCAGAGTGAGCCAAGTGGTGGCAGAGTGGGGCAGAGGGAGCCAATATGCGGCAGAGTGGGGCAGAGGGAGCCAAGAGGTTGCAGAGTGGGGAAGAGGGAGCCACGAGGTGGCAGAGTGGGGCAGAGTGAGCCAAGAGGTGGCAGAGTGGGTCAGAGGGAGCCAAGAGGTGGCAGAGTGGGGCAGAGGGAGCCAGGAGGTGGAAGTGTGGGGCAGAGGGAGCCAAGATGTGGCAGAGTGGGACAGAGGGAGACAAGACGTGGCACAGAGGGGCAGAGGGAGCCAAGAGGTGGCAGAGAGGGGTAGAGGGAGGCAAGAGGTGGCAGAAAGCGGCAGAGTGGGGCAGAGGAAGCCAATATGCGGCAGAGTGGGGCAGAGGGAGCCAAGAGGTGGCAGAGTGGGACAGAGGGAGCCAAGAGGTGGCAGAGAGAAGCAGAGTGGGGCAGAGGGAGGCAAGAGGTGGCAGAGTGGGGCTGAGGGAAGCAAGAGGTGGCAGAGAGGGGCAGAGTGGGGCAGAGGGAGCCAATTTGCGGCAGAGTGGGGCAGAGGGAGCCAAGAGGTGACAGAGTGGGGCAGAGGGAGCCAAGAGGTGTCAGAGTGGGGCAGAGGGAGCCAAGAGGTGTCGGAGTGGGGCAGAGGGAGCCAATATGCGGCAGACTGGGGCAGAGGGAGCCATGAGGTGGCAGAGTGGGGCAGAGGGAGCCACGAGGTGCCAGAGTGGGGCAGAGGGAGGCAGGAGGTGGCAGAGTGGGGCAGAGGGAGCCAAGAGGTGGCATAGTGGGACAGAGGGCGCCAAGTGGTGGCAGAGTGGGGCAGAGGCAGCCAGGAGGTGGCAGAGTGGGGCAGAGGGAGCCAAGAGGTGGCAGAATGGGGCATAGAGAGCCAAGGGGTGGCAGAATGGGGCAGAGAGAGCCAAGAGGTGGCAGAGTGGGCAGAGGGAGCCAAGAGGTGGCAGAGTGGGACAGAGGGAGCCAAGAGGTGTCAGAGTGGGGCAGAGGGAGCCAAGAGGTGGCAGAGTGGGGCAAAGATGTGGCAGAGGGAGCCACGAGGTGATAGAGTGGGGCAGAGGGAGCCAAGAAGTGGCAGAGTGGGACAGAGGCAGCCAAGAGGTGGCAGAGTGGGGCAGAGGGAACCAAGAGGTGGCAGAGTGGGGCAGAGTGGGGCAGAGGGAGCCAATATGTGGCAGAGGGAGCCAAGAGGTGATAGAGTGGGGAAGAGGGAGGCAAAAGGTGGCAGAGTGAGCCAAGAGGTGTCAGTGTGGGACAGGGAGCCAAGAGGAGTCGGAGTGGGACAGAGGGAGCCAAGAGGAGGCAGAGTGGGGCAGAGGGAGCCAAGAAGTGGCAGAGTGGGGCAGAGGGAGCCAAGAGGTGGCAGAGTGGGGCAGAGGGAGCCAAGAGGTGGCAGAGTGGGGCAGAGGGATCCAAGAGGTGGCAGAGTGGGGCAGAGGGAGCCAACAGGTGGCAGAAGGGGGGCCGAGGGCGCCATGAGGTGGCAGAGTGGGGCAGACAGGGGAAGAGGGAGCCAAGAGGTGGCAGAAGGGGCAGAGGGTGCCAAGAGGTGTTACAGTGGGGCAGAGGGAGCCAAGAGGTGGCAGAATGGGGCAGAGTGAGCCAAGAGGAGGCAGAGTGGGGCAGACAGGGGAAGAGGGAGCCAAGAGGTGGCAGAACGGGCAGAGGGTGCCAATAGGTGTTAGAGAGGGGCAGAGGGAGCCAAGAGGTGTTAGAGTGGGGCAGAGGGAGCCAAGAGGAGGCAGAGTGGGGCAGAGGGAGCCAAGAGGTGTCAGAGTGGGGAACAGGGAGCCAAGAAGTGGCAGAGTGGGAGAGAGGGAGCCAAGAGGTGGCAGAGTGGGGCAGAGGGAGCCAAGAGGGGGCAGAGTGGGGCAGAGGGAGCCAAGAGGTGTCAGAGTGGGGCAGAGGGAGCCAAGAGGTGGCAGAGTGGGGCAGATTGGGGCAGAGGAAGCCAAGAGGTGGCAGAGTGGGGCAGAGGGAAACATGAGGTGGCAGAGTGGGGCAGAGGGAGCCAAGAGGTGGCAGAGTGGGGCAGAGGGAGCCAAGAGGTGGCATAGTGGGGCAGAGGGAGCCAAGAGGTGGCAGAGTGGGGCAGAGGGAGCCAAGGGGTGGCAGAGTGGGGCTGAGGGAGCCAAGAGGTGTAAGAGTGGGACAGAGGGAGCAAAGAGGCGGCAGAGAGGGGCAGAGTGGGGCAGAGGGAGCCAAGAGGTGGCAGAGTGGGACGGAGAGTGCCATGATGTGCCAGAGGGAGCCATGAGGTGGCAGAGTGGGACAGAGGGAGCCAAGAGGTGTCAGAGTGGGGCAGACAGGGGCAGAGGGAGCCAAGAGGTGGCAAAGTGGGCCAGAGGGAGCCATGAGGTGGCAGGGTGAGCCATGAGGTGGCAGAGTGGGGCAGAGGGAGCCAAGAGGTGGCAGAGTAGGGCAGAGGGTGCCAAGAGGTAGCAGAATGGGGCAGAGTGAGCCAAGAGGTGTCAGAGTGGGGCAGAGGGAGCCAAGAGGTGGCAGAGTGGGGAAGAGGGAGCCAAGAGGTGGCAGAGTGGGGCAGAGGGAGCCAAGAGGAGGCAGAGTGGGGCAGAGGGAGCCAATATGTGGCAGAGGGAGCCAAGAGGTGTCAGTGTGGGACAGAGGGAGCCAAGAGGAGTCAGAGTGGGACAGAGGGAGCCAGGAGGAGGCAGAGTGAGGCAGAGGGAGCCAAGAGGTGGCAAAGTGGGGCAGAGGGGGCTAAGAGGTGGCAGAGTGGGGCAGAGGGAGTCAAGAGGTGGCAGAGTGTGGCAGAGGGAGCCACGAGGTGGCAGAGTGGGGCAGAGAGAGCCAAGAAGTGGCAGAGTGGGGCTGAGGGAGCCACGAGGTGTTAGAGTGGGGCAGAGGGAGCCAAGAGGTGGCAGAATGGGGCAGAGTGAGCCAAGGGGTGGTTGAGTGGGGCAGACAGGGGAAGAGGGAGCCAAGAAGTGGCATAGTGGGGCAGAGGGTGCCAAGAGGTGTTAGAGTGGGGCAGAGGGAGCCAAGAGGTGTTAGAGTGGGGCAGAGGGAGCCAAGAGGTGGCAGAGTGGGGCAGAGGGAGCCAAGGGGTGGCAGAGTGGGGCAGAGGGAGCCAAGAGGAGGCAGAGTGGGGCAGAGGGAGCCAAGAGGTGGCAGAGTGGGGCAGAGGGAGCCAAGAGGTGGCAGAGTGGGGCAGAGGGTGCCAAGAGGTGGCAGAGTGGGACAGAGGGAGCCGAGGGGTGGCAGAGAGGGGCAGAGTGGGGCAGAGGGAGCCAAGAGGTGGCAGAGTAGGGCAGAGGGAGCCAAGAGGTGGCAGAGTGGGGCAGAGGGAGCCAAGAGATGGCAGATTGGGGCAGAGTGGGCAGAGGGACCCAATATGCGGCAGAGTGGGGAAGAGGGAGCCAAGAGGATGCTGAGTGGGGCAGAGGGAGCCAAGAGGTGGCAGAGTGTGGCAGAGTGAGCCAAGTGGTGGCAGAGTGGGGCAGAGGGAGCCATGAGATGGCAGATTGGGGCAGAGTGGGGCAGAGGGAGCCAAGAGGTGGCAGAGTGGGGCAGAGGGACCCAAGAGGTGGCAGAGTGGGGCAGAGTGAGCCAAGTGGTGGCAGAGTGGGGCAGAGGGAGCCAAGAGGTGGCAGAGTGGGGCAGAGGGAGCCAAGAGGTGGCAGAGTGGGGCAGAGGGTGCCAAGATGAGGCAGAGGGAGCCAAGAGGTGATAGAGTGGGGAAGAGGGAGCCAAGAGGTGGAAGAGTGAGCCAAGAGGTGTCAGTGTGGGACAGAGGGAGCCAAGAGGTGTCAGAGTGGGACAGAGGGAGCCAAGAGGTGGCAGAGAGGGGCAGAGGCAGCCAAGAGGTGGCAGAGAGGGGCAGAGGGACCCAATATGCGGCAGAGTGGGGCAGAGGGAACCAAGAGGTGGCAGAGTGGGGCAGAGGGAGCCAAGAGATGGCAGATTGGGGCAGAGTGGGCAGAGGGACCCAATATGCGGCAGAGTGGGGAAGAGGGAGCCAAGAGGATGCTGAGTGGGGCAGAGGGAGCCAAGAGGTGGCAGAGTGTGGCAGAGTGAGCCAAGTGGTGGCAGAGTGGGGCAGAGGGAGCCATGAGATGGCAGATTGGGGCAGAGTGGGGAAGAGGGAGCCAAGAGGTGGCAGAGTGGGGCAGAGGGACCCAAGAGGTGGCAGAGTGGGGCAGAGTGAGCCAAGTGGTGGCAGAGTGGGGCAGAGGGAGCCAATATGCGGCAGAGTGGGGCAGAGGGAGCCAAGAGGTTGCAGAGTGGGGAAGAGGGGGCCACGAGGTGGCAGAGTGGGGCAGAGTGAGCCAAGAGGTGGCAGAGTGGGACAGAGGGAGCCAAGAGGTGGCAGAGTGGGGCAGAGGGAGCCAAGAGGTGGAAGTTTGGGGCAGAGGGAGCCAAGATGTGGCAGAGTGGGACAGAGGGAGACAAGAGGTGGCACAGAGGGGCAGAGGGAGCCAAGAGGTGGCAGAGAGGGGTAGAGGGAGGCAAGAGGTGGCAGAGAGCGGCAGAGTGGGGCAGAGGAAGCCAATATGCGGCAGAGTGGGGCAGAGGGAGCCAAGAGGTGGCAGAGTGGGACAGAGGGAGCCAAGAGGTGGCAGAGAGAGGCAGAGTGGGGCAGAGGGAGGCAAGAGGTGGCAGCGTGGGGCTGAGGGAAGCAAGGGTGGCAGAGAGGGGCAGAGTGGGGCAGAGGGAGCCAATTTGCGGCAGAGTGGGGCAGAGGGAGCCAAGAGGTGACAGAGTGGGGCAGAGGGAGCCAAGAGGTGTCAGAGTGGGGCAGAGGGAGCCAAGAGGTGTCGGAGAGGGGCAGAGGGAGCCAATATGCGGCAGACTGGGGCAGAGGGAGCCACGAGGTGCCAGAGTGGGGCAGAGGGAGGCAGGAGGTGGCAGAGTGGGGCAGAGGGAGCCAAGAGGTGGCATAGTGGGACAGAGGGCGCCAAGTGGTGGCAGAGTGGGGCAGAGGCAGCCAGGAGGTGGCAGAGTGGGGCAGAGGGAGCCAAGAGGTGGCAGAATGGGGCAGAGAGAGCCAAGGGGTGGCAGAATGGGGCAGAGAGAGCCAAGAGGTGGCAGAGTGGGCAGAGGGAGCCAAGAGGTGGCAGAGTGGGGCAGAGGGAGCCAAGAGGTGGCAGAGTGGGGCAAAGATGTGGCAGAGGGAGCCACGAGGTGATAGAGTGGGGCAGAGGGAGCCAAGAAGTGGCAGAGTGGGACAGAGGCAGCCAAGAGGTGGCAGAGTGGGGCAGAGGGAACCAAGAGGTGGCAGAGTGGGGCAGAGTGGGGCAGAGGGAGCCAATATGTGGCAGAGGGAGCCAAGAGGTGATAGAGTGGGGAAGAGGGAGGCAAAAGGTGGCAGAGTGAGCCAAGAGGTGTCAGTGTGGGACAGGGAGCCAAGAGGTGGCAGAGAGGGGCAGAGGCAGCCAAGAGGTGGCAGAGAGGGGCAGAGGGACCCAATATGCGGCAGAGTGGGGCAGAGGGAGCCAAGAGGTGGCAGAGTGGGGCAGAGGGAGCCAAGAGATGGCAGATTGGGGCAGAGTGGGCAGAGGGACCCAATATGCGGCAGAGTGGGGAAGAGGGAGCCAAGAGGATGCTGAGTGGGGCAGAGGGAGCCAAGAGGTGGCAGAGTGTGGCAGAGTGAGCCAAGTGGTGGCAGAGTGGGGCAGAGGGAGCCATGAGATGGCAGATTGGGGCAGAGTGGGGCAGAGGGAGCCAAGAGGTGGCAGAGTGGGGCAGAGGGACCCAAGAGGTGGCAGAGTGGGGCAGAGTGAGCCAAGTGGTGGCAGAGTGGGGCAGAGGGAGCCAATATGCGGCAGAGTGGGGCAGAGGGAGCCAAGAGGTTGCAGAGTGGGGAAGAGGGAGCCACGAGGTGGCAGAGTGGGGCAGAGTGAGCCAAGAGGTGGCAGAGTGGGACAGAGGGAGCCAAGAGTTGGCAGAGTGGTGCAGAGGGAGCCAGGAGGTGGAAGTGTGGGGCAGAGGGAGCCAAGATGTGGCAGAGTGGGGCAGAGGAAGCCAATATGCGGCAGAGTGGGGCAGAGGGAGCCAAGAGGTGGCAGAGTGGGACAGAGGGAGCCAAGAGGTGGCAGAGAGAGGCAGAGTGGGGCAGAGGGAGGCAAGAGGTGGCAGAGTGGGGCTGAGGGAAGCAAGAGGTGGCAGAGAGGGGCAGAGTGGGGCAGAGGGAGCCAATTTGCGGCAGAGTGGGGCAGAGGGAGCCAAGAGGTGACAGAGTGGGGCAGAGGGAGCCAAGAGGTGTCAGAGTGGGGCAGAGGGAGCCAAGAGGTGTCGGAGTGGGGCAGAGGGAGCCAATATGCGGCAGACTGGGGCAGAGGGAGCCATGAGGTGGCAGAGTGGGGCAGAGGGAGCCACGAGGTGCCAGAGTGGGGCAGAGGGAGGCAGGAGGTGGCAGAGTTGGGCAGAGGGAGCCAAGAGGTGGCATAGTCGGACAGAGGGCGCCAAGTGGTGGCAGAGTGGGGCAGAGGCAGCCAGGAGGTGGCAGAGTGGGGCAGAGGGAGCCAAGAGGTGGCAGAATGGGGCATAGAGAGCCAAGGGTTGGCAGAATGGGGCAGAGAGAGCCAAGAGGTGGCAGAGTGGGCAGAGGGAGCCAAGAGGTGGCAGAGTGGGACAGAGGGAGCCAAGAGGAGGCAGAGTGGGGCAGAGGGAGCCAAGAGGTGGCAGAGTGGGGCAGAGGGAGCCAACAGGTGGCAGAGTGGGGCCGAGGGTGCCATGAGGTGGCAGAGTGGGGCAGACAGGGGAAGAGGGAGCCAAGAGGTGGCAGAAGGGGCAGAGGGTGCCAAGAGGTGTTACAGTGGGGCAGAGGGAGCCAAGAGGTGGCAGAATGGGGCAGAGTGAGCCAAGAGGAGGCAGAGTGGGGCAGACAGGGGAAGAGGGAGCCAAGAGGTGGCAGAACGGGCAGAGGGTGCCAATAGGTGTTAGAGAGGGGCAGAGGGAGCCAAGAGGTGTTAGAGTGGGGCAGAGGGAGCCAAGAGGAGGCAGAGTGGGGCAGAGGGAGCCAAGGGGTGGCAGAGTGGGGCAGAGGGAGCCAAGAGGTGGCAGAGTGGGGCAGAGGGAGCCAATAGGTGGCAGAGTGGGGCAGAGAGGGCCAAGAGGTGGCAGAGTGGGGCAGAGAGAGCCAGGAGGTGGCAGAGTAGGGCAGAGGGAGCCAGGAGGTGGCAGAGTGGGGCAGACGGAGCCAAGAGGTGGCAGAGTGGGGCAGAGGGAGCCAAGAGGTGGCAGAGTGGGGCAGAGAGAGCCAGGAGGTGGCAGAGTGGGGCAGAGAGAGCCAGGAGGTGGCAGAGTGGGGCAGAGAGAGCCAGGAGGTGTCAGAGTGGGGCAGAGGGAGCCAAGAGGTGGCAGAGTTGGGCAGAGGGAGCCAAGAGGTGGCAGAGTGGGGCAGAGAGAGCCAAGAGGTGGCAGAGTGGGGCAGAGAGAGCCAAGAGGTGGCAGAGTGGGGCAGAGGGAGCCAAGAGGTGGCAGAGTGGGGCAGAGGGTGCCAAGATGAGGCAGAGGGAGCCAAGAGGTGATAGAGTGGGGCAGAGGGAGCCAAGAGGTGGCAGAGGGAGCCAAGAGGTGTCAGTGTGGGACAGAGGGAGCCAAGAGGTGTCAGAGTGGGACAGAGGGAGCCAAGAGGTGGCAGAGAAAGGCAGAGGCAGCCAAGAGGTGGCAGATTGGGGCAGAGTGGGGTAGAGGGACCCAATATGCGGCAGTGGGGCAGAGGGAGACATGAGGTGGCAGAGTGGGGCAGTGGGAGCCAAGAGGAGTCAGAGTGGGTCAGAGGGAGCCAAGAGGTGGCAGAGTGGGGCAGAGGGAGCCAAGAGGTGGCAGAGTGGGACAGAGGGAGCCAAGTGGTGGCAGAGTGGAGCAGAGGCAGCCAAGAGGTGGCAGAGTGGGCCAGAGGGAGGCAAGAGGTGGCAATGTGGGGCAGAGAGAGCCAAGAGGTGTCAGAGTGGGGAAGAGGGAGCCAAGAAGTGGTAGAGTGGGACAGAGGGAGCCAAGAGGTGGCAGAGTGGGGCAGAGGGAGCCAAGAGGTGGCAGAGTGGGACAGAGGGAGCCAAGAGGTGGCAGAGAGATGCAGAGGGACCCAATATGCGGCAGAGTGGGGCAGAGGGAGCCAAGAGGTGGCAGAGTGCGGCAGAGAGGGCCAAGAGGTGGCAGAGTGGGGCAGAGAGAGCCAGGAGGTGGCAGAGTGGGGCAGAGGGAGCCAGGAGGTGGCAGAGTGGGGCAGACGGAGCCAAGAGGTGGCAGAGTGGGGCAGAGGGAGCCAAGAGGTGGCAGAGTGGGGCAGAGGGAGCCAAGAGGTGGCAGAGTGGGCAGAGAGAGCCAAGAGGTGGCAGAGTGGGGCAGAGAGAGCCAGGAGGTGGCAGAGTGGGGCAGAGGGAGCCAAGAGGTGGCAGAGTGGGGCAGAGGGAGCCAAGAGGTGGCAGAGTGGGGCAGAGGGTGCCAAGATGAGGCAGAGGGAGCCAAGAGGTGATAGAGTGGGGCAGAGGGAGCCAAGAGGTGGAAGAGTGAACCAAGAGGTGTCAGTGTGGGACAGAGGGAGCAAAGAGGTGTCAGAGTGGGACAGAGGGAGCCAAGAGGTGGCAGAGAGAAGCAGAGGCAGCCAAGAGGTGGCAGATTGGGGCAGAGAGGGGTAGAGGGACCCAATATGCGGCAGTGGGGCAGAGGGAGCCATGAGGTGGCAGAGTGGGGCAGTGGGAGCCAAGAGGTGTCAGAGTGGGGCAGAGGGAGCCAAGAGGTGGCAGAGTGGGGCAGAGGGAGCCAAGTGGTGGCAGAGGCAGCCAAGAGGTGGCAGATTGGGGCAGAGTGGGGTAGAGGGACCCAATATGCGGCAGAGTGGGGCAGAGGGAGCCAAGAGGTGGCAGAGTGGGGCAGAGGGAGCCAAGAGGTGGCAGAGTGGGGCAGTGGGAGCCAAGAGGTGTCAGAGTGGGGCAGAGGGAGCCAAGAGGTGGCAGAGTGGGGCAGAGGGAGCCAAGAGGTGGCAGAGTGGGACAGAGGGAGCCAAGTGGTGGCAGAGGCAGCCAAGAGGTGGCAGATTGGGGCAGAGTGGGGTAGAGGGACCCAATATGCGGCAGAGTGGGGCAGAGGGAGCCCAGAGGTGGCAGAGGGGGGCAGAGGGAGCCATGAGGTGGCAGAGTGGGGCAGAGTGAGGCAAGAGGTGGCAGAGTGGGACAGAGGGAGCCAAGAGGTGGAAGAGGGGCAGAGTGAGGCAGAGGGAGCCAATATGCGGCAGAGTGGGGCAGAGGGAGCCAAGAGGTGGCAGAGTGGGGCAGAGGGAGCCAAGAGGTGTCAGAGTGGGGCAGAGGGAGCTAAGAGGTGGCAGATTGGGGCAGAGGGAGCCAAGAGACGTCAGAGTGGGGCAGAGGGAGCCAAGAGGAGGCAGAGTGGGGCAGACGGAGCCAGGAAGTGGCAGAGTGGGGCAGAGGGAGCCAAGAGGTGGCAGAGTGGGCCAGAGGGAGGCAAGAGGTGGCAAAGTGGGGCAGAGAGAGCCAAGAGGTGTCAGAGTGGGGAAGAGGGAGCCAAGAAGTGGTAGAGTGGAACAGAGGGAGCCAAGAGGTGGCAGAGTGGGGCAGAGGGAGCCAAGAGGGGGCGGAGTGGGGCAGAGGGAGCCAAGAGGTGTCAGAGTGGGGCAGAGGGAGCCAAGAGGTGGCAGAGAGGGGCAGATTGGGGCAGAGGAAGCCAAGAGGTGGCAGAGTGGGGCAGAGGGAACCAAGAGGTGGCAGTGTGGGGCAGAGGGAGCCAGGAGGTGGCAGAGTGAGGCAGAGGGAGCCAAGAGGTGGCAGAGTAGGGCAGAGGGAGCCAAGAGGTGGCATAGTGGGGCAGAGGGAGCCAAGAGGTGGCAGAGTGGGGCAGAGGGAGCCAAGAGGTGTCAGAGTGGGACAGACGGAGTCAAGAGGTGGCAGAGAGGGGCAGAGTGGTGCAGAGGGAGCCAAGAGGAGGCAGAGTGGGACGGAGGGTGCCATGATGTGCCAGAGGGAGCCAAGAGGTGGCAGAGTGGGACAGAGGGAGCCAAGAGGTGTCAGAGTGGGGCAGACAGGGGCAGAGGGAGCCAAGAGGTGGCAGAGTGGGGCAGAGGGAGCCATGAGGTGGCAGAGTGAGCCAAGAGGTGGCAGAGTGGGGCAGAGGGAGCCAAGAGGTGGCAGAGTGGGGCAGAGGGTGCCTAGAGGTAGCAGAATGGGGCAGAGTGAGCCAGGAGGTGTCAGAGTGGGGCAGAGGGAGCCAAGAGTTGTCAGAGTGGGGCAGAGGGAGCCAAGAGGTAACAGAGTGGGGCAGAGGGAACCAAGAGGAGGCAGAGTGGGGCAGAGGGAGCCAGTATGTGGCAGAGGGAGCCAAGAGATGATAGAGTGGGGCAGAGGGAGCCAAGAGGTGGCAGAGTGAGCCATGAGCTGTCAGTGTGGGACAGAGGGAGCCAAGAGGAGTCAGAGTGGGACAGAGGGAGCCGAGGAGGAGGCAGAGTGGGGCAGAGGGAGCCAAGAGGTGGCAATGTGGGGCAGAGGGAGCCAAGAGGTGGCAGAGAGGGGCAGAGGGATCCAAGAGGTGGCAGAGAGGGGCAGAGGGAGCCAAGACGTGGCAGAGTGGGGCAGAGGGAGCCAAGAGGTGGCAGAGTGGGGCAGAGGGCGCCAAGAGGTGTTGAAGTGGGGCAGAGGGAGCCAAGAGGTGGCAGAATGGGGCAGAGTGAGCCAAGAGGTGGCAGAGTGGGGCAGACAGGGGAAGAGGGAGCAAAGAGGAGGCAGAGTGGGGCAGAGGGTGCCAAGAGGTGTTTGAGTGGGGCAGAGGGAGCCAAGAGGTGGCAGAGTGGGGCAGAGGGAGCCAAGGGGTGGTAGAGTGGGGCAGAGGGAGACAAGAGGTGGCAGAGTGGGGCAGAGGGAGCCAAGAGGTGACAGAGAGGGGCAGAGGGAGCCAAGAGGTGGCAGAGTGGGGCAGAGGGTGCCAAGAGGAGGCAGAGTGGGACAGAGGGAGCCAAGAGGTGGCAGAGAGGGGAAGAGTGGGGCAGAGGGACCC
Organism: Meconema thalassinum; assembly: GCA_946902985.2. NCBI lineage: Eukaryota > Metazoa > Arthropoda > Insecta > Orthoptera > Tettigoniidae > Meconema > Meconema thalassinum. Next base: position 466,249,556 of record OX336394.1, on the reverse strand, counting down.
AATATGCGTCAGAGTGGGGCAGAGGGAGCCAAGAGGTGGCAGAGTACGGCAGAGGGAGCCAAGAGGTGGAAGAATGGTGCAGAGAGAGCCAAGAGGTGGCGGAGTGGGGGCAGAGAGAGCCAGGAGAGGGCAGAGTGGGGCAGAGGGAGCCAAGAGGTGGCAGACTGGGTAGAAGGAGCCAAGAGGTGGCAGAGTGGGGCAGAGGGTGCCAAGATGAGGCAGAGGGAGCCAGGAGGTGATAGAGTGGGGCAGAGGGAGCCAAGAGGTGGCAGAGTGAGCCAAGAGGTGTCAGTGTGGGACAGAGGGAGCCAAGAGGTGTCAGAGAGGGGCAGAGGCAGCCAAGAGGTGGCTGAGAGGGGCAGAGTGGGGCAGAGGGAGCCAAGAGGTGATAGAGTGGGGAAGAGGGAGCCAAGAGGTGGCAGTGTGGGACAGAGGGAGCCAAGAGGTGTCACAGTGGGACAGAGGGAGCCAAGAGGTGTCACAGTGGGACAGAGGGAGCCAAGAGGTGGCAGAGAGGGGCAGAGGCAGTCAAGAGGTGGCAGAGAGGGGCAGAGTGGGGCAGAGGGACCCAATATGCGGCCAAGTGGGGCAGAGGGAGCCAAGAGGTGGCAGAGTGGGGCAGAGGGAGCCAAGAGATGGCAGATTGGGGCAGAGTGGGGCAGAGGGACCAAATATGCGGCAGAGTGGGGCAGAGGGAGCCAATATGCGGCAGAGTGGGGCAGAGGGAGCCAATATGCGGCAGAGTGGGGCAGAGGGAGCCAAGAGGTGGCAGAGTGGGGCAGAGGGAGCCAAGAGATGGCAGATTGGGGCAGAGTGGGGCAGAGGGACCCAATATGCGGCAGAGTGGGGCAGAGGGAGCCAAGAGGTGGCAGATTTGGGCAGAGTGGGGCAGAGGGACCCAATATGCGGCAGAGTGGGGCAGAGGGAGCCAAGAGGTGGCAGAGTGGGGAAGAGGGAGCCAAGAGGTGGCAGAGTGGGGCAGAATGAGCCAAGAGGTGGCAGAGTGGGGCAGAGGGAGCCAAGAGGTGGCAGAGTGGGGCAGAGGGAGCCAAGAGGTGGCAGAGTGGGACAGAGGGAGACAAGAGGTGGCAGAGAGGGGCAGAGGGAGCCAAGAGGTAGCAGAGTGGGGAAGAGGGAGCCAAGAGGTGGCAGAGTGGGGCAGAGGGAGCCAATATGCGGCAGAGTGGGGCAGAGGGAGCCAAGAGGGGGCAGAGTGGGGCAGAGGGAGCCAAGAGGTGGCAGAGTGGAACAGAGGGAGCCAAGAGGTGGCAGAGAGGGGCAGAGTGGGGCAGAGGGAGGCAAGAGGTGGCAGAGTGGGGCAGAGGGAAGCAAGAGGTGGCAGAGAGGGGCAGAGTGGGGCAGAGGGAGCCAATTTGCGGCAGAGTGGGGCAGAGGGAGCCAAGAGGTGTCAGAGTGGGGAAGAGGGAGCCAAGAGGTGTCAGAGTGGGGCAGAGGGAGCCAAGAGGTGTCAGAGTGGGGCAGAGGGAGCTAAGAGGTGTCGGAGTGGGGCAGAGGGAGCCAATATGCGGCAGAGTGGGGCAGAGGGAGCCAAGAGGTGGCAGAGTGGGGCAGAAGGAGGCATGAGGTGGCAGAGTGGGGCAGAGGGAGCCAAGAGGTGGCAGAGTGGGGCAGAGGGAGCCAAGAGGTGGCAGAGTGGGACAGAGGGATCAAAGAGGTGGCAGAGTGGGGCAGAGGGAGACAAGAGGTGGCAGAGTTGGGCAGAGGGAGCCAAGAGGTGGCAGAGTGGGACAGAGGGAGCCAAGAGGTGGCAGAGTGGGGCAAAGATGTGGCTGAGGGAGGCAAGAGGTGATAGAGTGGGGCAGAGGGAGCCAAGTGGTGGCAGAGTGAGCCAAGAGGTTTCAGTGTAGGAGAGAGGGAGCCAAGAGATGTCAGAGTGGGACAGAGGGAGCCAAGAAGTGGCAGAGAGGGGCAGAGTGGGGCAGAGAGACCCAATATGCGTTAGAGTGGGGCAGAGGGAGCCAAGAGGTGGCAGAGTGGGGCAGAGGGAGTCAAGAGGTGGCTGAGTGGGGCATAGGGAGCCATGAGGTGGCAGAGTGGGGCAGAGGGAGCCAAGAGGTGGCAGAGTGGGACAGAGGGAGCCAAGTAGTGGCGGAGTGGTGCAGAGGCAGCCAAGAGGTGGCAGAGTGGGGCAGAGGCAGCCAAGAGGTGTCAGAGTGGGGCAGAGGAACCCAGTTTGCGGCAGAGTGGGGCAGAGGGTGCCAAGAGGTGGCAGAGTGGTCCAGAGGTAGCCAAGAGGTGGCGGAGTGGGGCAGAGTGAGCCAAGAGGTGGCAGAGTGGGACAGAGGGAGCCAAGAGGTGGCAGAGTGGGACAGAGGGAACCAAGAGGTGGCAGAGTGGGGCAGAGTGGGGCCGAGGGAGCCAATATCTGGCAGAGGGAGCCAAGTGGTGATAGAGTGGGGAAGAGGGAGGCAAAAGGTTGCAGAGTGAGCCAAGAGGTGTCAGTGTGGGACAGGGAGCCAAGAGGAGTCGGAGTGGGACAGAGGGAGCCAAGAGGAGGCAGAGTGGGGCAGAGGGAGCCAAGGGGTGTCAGTGTGGGGCAGAGGGAGCCAAGAGAAGGCAGAGTGCGGCAGAGGGAGCCAAGAGGTGGCAGAGTGGGGCAGAGGGAACCAAGAGGTGGCAGAGTGGGGCCGAAGGAGCCAAGAGGTGGCAGAGTGGGGCCGAGGGTGCCAAGAGGTGGCAGAGTGGGGCAGACAGGGGTAGAGGGAGCCAAGAGGTGGCAGAAGGGGCAGAGGGTGCCAAGAGGTGTTACAGTGGGGCAGAGGGAGCCAAGAGGTGGCAGAATGGTGCAGAGTGAGCCAGGAGGTGGCAGAGTGGGGCAGACAGGGGAAGAGGGAGCCAAGAGGTGGCAGAAGGGGCAGAGGGTGCCAAGAGGTGGCAGAGTGGGGCTGAGGGTGCCAAGATGAGGCAGAGGGAGCCAAGAGGTGGCAGAGTGGGGCAGAGGGAGCCAAGGGGTGACAGAGTGGGGCAGAGGGAGCCAAGAGGTGGCAGAGTGGGGCAGAGGGAGCCAAGAGGTGGCAGATTGGGGCAGAGGGAGACAAGAGGTGGCAGAGTGGGGCAGAGGAAGTCAATAGGTGGCAGAGTGGGACAGAGCGAGCCACGAGGTGGCAGAGAGGGGCAGAGTGGGGCAGAGGGACCCAATATGCGGCAGAGTGGGGCAGAGGGAGCCAAGAGGTGGCAGAGTGGGGCAGAGGGAGCCAAGAGGTGGCAGAGTGGGACAGAGGGAGCCAAGAGGTGGCAGAGTGGGGCAGAGGGAGCCAAGAGGTCGCAGAGTGGGACAGAGAGAGCCAAGAGGTGGCAGAGTGGGGCAGAGAGAGCCAGGAGGTGGCAGAGTGGGGCAGAGGGTGCCAAGAGGTGGCAGAGTGGGGCAGAGGGAGCCAAGAGGTGGCAAAGTGGGGCAGAGAGAGCCAGGAGGTGGCAGAGTGGGGCAAAGGGACCCAATATGCAGCAGAGTGGGGCAGAGGGAGCCAGGAGGTGGCAGAGTGGGGCAGAGGGAGCCAAGAGGTGGCAGAGTGGGGCAGAGGGAGCCAAGAGGTGGCAGAGTGGGGCAGAGAGAGCCAGGAGGTGGCAGAGTGGGGCAGAGAGAGCCAGGAGGTTTCAGAGTGGGGCAGAGGGAGCCAAGAGGTGGCAGAGTGGGGCAGAGGGAGCCAAGAGGTCGCAGAGTGGGGCAGAGAGAGCCAAGAGGTGGCAGAGTGGGGCAGAGAGAGCCAGGAGGTGGCAGAGTGGGGCAGAGGCTGCCAAGAGGTGGCAGAGTGGGGCAGAGGGAGCCAAGAGGTGGCAGAGTGGGGCTGAGGGTGCCAAGATGAGGCAGAGGGAGCCAAGAGGTGATAGAGTGGGGCAGAGGGAGCCAAGAGGTGGCAGAGTGAGCCAAGAGGTGTCAGAGAGGTGCAGAGGGAGCCAAGAGGTGGCAGAGAGGGGCAGAGGCAGCCAAGAGGTGGCAGATTGGGGCAGAGTGGGGGTAGAGGGACCCAATATGCGGCAGTGGGGCAGAGGTAGCCATGAGGTGGCAGGGTGGGGCAGAGGGAGCCAAGAGGTGGCTGAGTGGGACAGAGGGAGCCAAGTGGTGGCAGAGTGGGGCATAGGCAGCCAAGAGGTGGCAGATTGGGGCAGGGTGGGTTAGAGGGACCCAATATGCGGCAGAGTGGGGCAGAGGGAGACAAGAGGTGGCAGAGTGGGGCAGAGTGGGGCAGAGGGAGCCAGGAGGTGGCAGAGTGGGGCAGAGTGAGCCAAGAGGTGGCAGAGAGGGACAGAGGGAGCCAAGAGGTGGCAGAGTGGGACAGAGGGAACCAAGAGGTGGCAGAGTGGGGCAGAGTGGGGCAGAGTGGGGCCGAGGGAGCCAATATCTGGCAGAGGGAGCCATGTGGTGATAGAGTGGGGAAGAGGGAGGCAAAAGGTTGCAGAGTGAGCCAAGAGGTGTCAGTGTGGGACAGGGAGCCAAGAGGAGTCGGAGTGGGACAGAGGGAGCCAAGAGGAGGCAGAGTGGGGCAGAGGGAGCCAAGGGGTGTCAGTGTGGGGCAGAGGGAGCCAAGAGAAGGCAGAGTGCGGCAGAGGGAGCCAAGAGGTGGCAGAGTGGGGCAGAGGGAACCAAGAGGTGGCAGAGTGGGGCCGAAGGAGCCAAGAGGTGGCAGAGTGGGGCCGAGGGTGCCAAGAGGTGGCAGAGTGGGGCAGACAGGGGTAGAGGGAGCCAAGAGGTGGCAGAAGGGGCAGAGGGTGCCAAGAGGTGTTACAGTGGGGCAGAGGGAGCCAAGAGGTGGCAGAATGGTGCAGAGTGAGCCAGGAGGTGGCAGAGTGGGGCAGACAGGGGAAGAGGGAGCCAAGAGGTGGCAGAAGGGGCAGAGGGTGCCAAGAGGTGGCAGAGTGGGGCTGAGGGTGCCAAGATGAGGCAGAGGGAGCCAAGAGGTGGCAGAGTGGGGCAGAGGGAGCCAAGGGGTGACAGAGTGGGGCAGAGGGAGCCAAGAGGTGGCAGAGTGGGGCAGAGGGAGCCAAGAGGTGGCAGAGTGGGGCAGAGGGAGACAAGAGGTGGCAGAGTGGGGCAGAGGAAGTCAATAGGTGGCAGAGTGGGACAGAGGGAGCCACGAGGTGGCAGAGAGGGGCAGAGTGGGGCAGAGGGACCCAATATGCGGCAGAGTGGGGCAGAGGGAGCCAAGAGGTGGCAGAGTGGGGCAGAGGGAGCCAAGAGGAGGCAGAGTGGGGCAGAGGGAGCCAAGAGGTGGCAGAGTGGGGCAGAGGGAGCCAAGAGGTCGCAGAGTGGGGCAGAGAGAGCCAAGAGGTGGCAGAGTGGGGCAGAGAGAGCCAGGAGGTGGCAGAGTGGGGCAGAGGGTGCCAAGAGGTGGCAGAGTGGGGCAGAGGGAGCCAAGAGGTGGCGAAGTGGGGCAGAGAGAGCCAGGAGGTGGCAGAGTGGGGCAGAGGGACCCAATATGCAGCAGAGTGGGGCAGAGGGCGCCAGGAGGTGGCAGAGTGGGGCAGAGGGAGCCAAGAGGTGGCAGAGTGGGGCAGAGGGAGCCAAGAGGTGGCAGAGTGGGGCAGAGAGAGCCAGGAGATGGCAGATTGGGGCAGAGAGAGCCAGGAGGTTGCAGAGTGGGGCAGAGGGAGCCAAGAGTTGGCAGAGTGGGGCACAGGGAGCCAAGAGGTCGCAGAGTGGGGCAGAGAGAGCCAAGAGGTGGCAGAGTGGGGCAGAGAGAGCCAGGAGGTGGCAGAGTGGGGCAGAGGGTGCCAAGAGGTGGCAGAGTGGGGCAGAGGGAGCCAAGAGGTGGCAGAGTGGGGCTGAGGGTGCCAAGATGAGGCAGAGGGAGCCAAGAGGTGATAGAGTGGGGCAGAGGGAGCCAAGAGGTGGCAGAGTGAGCCAAGAGGTGTCAGAGAGGTGCAGAGGGAGCCAAGAGGTGGCAGAGAGGGGCAGAGGCAGCCAAGAGGTGGCAGATTGGGGCAGAGTGGGGGTAGAGGGACCCAATATGCGGCAGTGGGGCAGAGGTAGCCATGAGGTGGCAGGGTGGGGCAGAGGGAGCCAAGAGGTGGCTGAGTGGGACAGAGGGAGCCAAGTGGTGGCAGAGTGGGGCAGAGGCAGCCAAGAGGTGGCAGATTGGGGCAGAGTGGGTTAGAGGGACCCAATATGCGGCAGAGAGGGGCAGAGGGAGACAAGAGGTGGCAGAGTGGGGCAGAGGGAGCCAGGAGGTGGCAGAGTGGGGCAGAGTGAGCCAAGAGGTGGCAGAGAGGGACAGAGGGAGCCAAGAGGTGGAAAAGGGGCAGAGTGGGGCAGAGGCAGCCAATATGCGTCAGTGTGGGGCAGAGGGAGTCAAGAGGTGGCAGAGTGGGGCAGAGGGAACCAAGAGGTGTAAGAGTGAGGCAGAGGGAGGCAAGAAGTGGCAGAGTGGGGCAGAGGGAGCCAAGAGGTGGCAGAGTGGGGCAGAGGGAGCCAAGAGGTGGCAGAATGGGGCAGTGAGAGCCAAGAGGTGGCAGAATGAGACAGAGAGAGCCAAGAGGTGGCAGAGTGGGACAGAGGGAGCCAAGTGGTAGCAGAGTGGGGCAAAGGCAGCCAAGAGGTGGCAGAGTGGGGCAGAGTGGGGCAGAGGGAGCCAAGAGGTGGCAGAATGGGGCAGAGAGGGCCAGGAGGTGGCAGAATGGGGCAGAGAGAGCCAAGAGGTGGCAGAGTGGGGCAGAGGGAGTTTAGAGGTGGCAGAGTGGGGCAGAGGGAGCAAAGAGGTGGCAGAGTGGGGCAGAGGGAGCCAAGAGGTGGCAGTGTGGGGCAGGGGGAGCCAAGAGTTGACAGAATGGGGCAGAGAGAGCCAAGAGGTGGCAGAGTGGGGCAGAGGGAGCCAAGAGGTGTCAGAGTGGGGCAGAGGGAGCCAAAAGGTGTCAGAGTGGGGCGGAGGGTGCCATGATGTGGCAGAGGGAGCCAAGAGGTGATAGAGTTGGGCAGAGGGAGCCATGAGGTGGTAGAGAGGGGCAGAGTGGGGCAGAGGGACCCAATATGCGTTAGAGTGGGGCAGAGGGAGCCAGGAGGTGGCAGAGCGGGGCAGAGGGAGCCAAGAGGTGGCAGAGTGGGACATAGGGAGCCGAGAGTAGGCAGAGTGGGGCAGAGGGAGCCAAGAGGTGGCAGAGAGGGACAGAGGGAGCCATGAGGTGGCAGAGTGGGGCAGAGGGAGCCAAGAGGTGACAGAGTGGGGCAGAGGGAGCCAAGAGTTGGCAGAGTGGGACAGAGGAAGCCAAGAGGTGGCAGAGTGGGACAGAGGGAGCCAAGAGGTGGCAGAGTGGGGCAGAGGGAGCCAAGAGGTGGCAGAGTGGGACAGAGGGAGCCACGAGGTGGCAGAGTGGGGCAGAGGGAGCCAAATGGTGGCAGAGTGGGACAGAGGGAGCCAAGAGGAGGCAGAGTGGGGCAGAGGGAGCCAAGAGATGGCAGAGTGGGGCAGAGGGAGCCAAGAGGTGGCAGAGTGGGACAGAGGGAGCCAAGAGCTGGCAGAGTGGGGCAGAGGGAGCCAAGAGATGGCAGAGTGGGGCAGAGGGAGCCAAGACGTGGCAGAATGGGACAGAGGGAGCCAAGAGATGGCAGAGTGGGGCAGAGGGAGCCAAGAGGTGGCAGAGTGGGACAGAGGGAGCCAAGAGATGGAAGAGTGGAGCAGAGGGAGCCAAGAGGTGGCGGAGTGGGGCAGAGGAAGCCAAGAGCTGGCAGAGTGGGGCAGAGGGAGCCAAGAGGTGGCAGAGTGGGGCAGAGGGAGCCAAGAGATGGCAAAGTGGGGCAGAGGGTGTCACGAGATGGCAGAGTGGGGCAGAGGGAGCCAAGAGGTGGCAAAGTGGGACAGAGGGAGCCAAGAGATGGCAGAGTGGGGCAGAGGGAGCCAAGAGGTGGCAGAGTGGGGCAGGGGGAGCCAAGAGGTGGCAGAGTGGGACAGAGGGAGCCAAGAGATGGCAGAGTGGGGCAGAGGGAGCCAAGAGTTGGCGGAGTGGGGCAGAGGGAGCCAAGAGCTGGCAGAGTGGGACAGAGGGAGCCAAGAGATGGCAGAGTGGGGCAGAGGGAGCCAAGAGGTGGCAGAGTGGGGCAGAGGGAGCCAAGAGGTGGCAGAGTGGGACAGAGGGAGCCAAGAGATGGCAGAGTGGGGCAGAGGGAGCCAAGAGGTGGCGGAGTGGGGCAGAGGGAGCCAAGAGCTGGCAGAGTGGGGGAGAGGGAGCCAAGGGGTGGCAGAGTGGGGCAGAGGGAGCCAAGAGATGGCAGAGTGGGGCAGAGGGAGCCAAGAGGTGGCGGAGTGGGGCAGAGGGAGCCAAGAGCTGGCAGAGTGGGACGGAGGGAGCCAAGAGGATGCAGAGTGGGGCAGAGGGAGCCAAGAGGTGGCAGAGTGGGACAGAGGGAGCCAAGAGATGGCAGAGTGGGGCAGAGGGAGCCAAGAGGTGGCGGAGTGGGGCAGAGGGAGCCAAGAGCTGGCAGAGTGGGGCAGAGGGAGCCAGGAGGTGGCAGAGTGGGACAGAGGGAGCCAAGAGGTGGCAGAAAGGGACAGAGGGAGCCAATAGGTGACAGAGTGTGACAGAGGGTGCCAAGAGGTGGCAGAGTGGGGCAGAGGAAGTCAAGAGGTGGCAGAGTGGGGCAGAGTGGGGCTGAGGGAGCCAAGTGGCGGCAGAGTGGGGCATAGGGAGCCAAGAGGAGGCAGAGTGGGGCAGAGGGAGCCAAGATGAGGCAGAGTGGGGCAGAGGGAGCCAAGAGGCGGCAGAGTGGGGCAGAGGGAGCCAAGAGGAGGCAGAGTGGGGCAGAGGGAGCCAAGAGGTGGCAGAGTGGGGCAGAGGGAACCAAGAGGAGGCAGAGTGGGGCAGAGGGAACCAAGAGGAGGCAGAGTGGGGCAGAGGGAGCCAAGAGGAGGCAGAGTGGGGCAGAGGGAGCCAAGTGGTGGCAGAGTGGGGCAGAGGGAGCCAAGAAGAGGCAGAGTGGGGCAGAGGGAGCCAAGAGGAGGCAGAGTGGGGCAGTGGGAGCCAAGAGGAGGCAGAGTGGGGCAGAGGGAACCAAGAGGAGGCAGAGTGGGGCAGAGGGAGCCAATAGGAGGCAGAGAGGGGCAGAGGGAGCCAAGAGGTGGCAGAGTGGGACAGAGGGAGCCAAGAGGAGGCAGAGAGGGTTAGAGGGGGGCAGAGGGCGCCAAGAGGCGGCAGAGTGGGGCAGAGGGAACCAAGAGGAGGCAGAGTGGGGCAGAGGGAGCCATGAGGAGGCAGAGTGGGGCAGAGGGAGCCAAGAGGAGGCAGAGTGGGGCAGAGGGAGCCAAGAGGAGGCAGAGTGGGGCAGAGGGAGCCATGAGGCGGCAGAGTGGGGCAGAGGGAGCCAAGAGGAGGCAGAGTGGGTAGGAGGGAGCCAAGAGGAGGCAGAGTGGGGCAGAGGGAGCCAAGAGGAGGCAGGGTGGGGCAGAGGGAGCCAAGAGAGGCAGAGTGGGGCAGAGGGAGCCAAGGGGCGGCAGAGTGGGGCAGAGGGAGCCAAGAGGCAGAGTGGGGCAGAGGGAGCCAAGAGGAGGCAGAGTGGGGCAGAGTGGGGCAGAGGGAGCCAAGAGGAGGCAGAGTGGGGCAGAGGGAGCCAAGAGGAGGCAGAGTGGGGCAGAGGGAACCAAGAGGAGGCAGAGTGGGGCAGAGGGAGCCAAGAGGAGGCAGAGTGGGGCAGAGGGAGCCTAGAGGCGGCAGAGAGGGGCAGAGGGAGCCATGAGGAGGCAGAGTGGGGCAGAGGGAGCCAAAGGGAGGCAGAATGGGGGCGAGGGAATCAAGAGATGGCAGAGTGGGGCAGAGGGAGCCAAGAGGGGGAAGAATGGGGCAGAGGGAGCCAAGAGGAGGCAGAGTGGGGCATAGGGAGGCATGAGGGGGCAGAGTGGGGCAGAGGGAGCCAAGAGGAGGCAGAGTGGGGCAGAGGGAGCCAAGAGGGGGCAGAGTGAGCCAAGAGGAGGCAGGGTGGGGCAGAGGGAGCAAACAGGAGGCAGAGTGGGGCAGAGGGAGCCAAGAGGCGGCAGAGCGGGGCTGAGGCAACCAAGAGGGGGCAGAGTGGGGCAGTGGTAGCCAAGAGGAGGCAGAGTGGGGCAGAGGGAGCCAAGAGGTGGCAGAGTGGGGCAGAGGGAGCCAGGAGGTGACAGAGGGAGCCAGGAGGTGGCAGAGTGGGGCAGAGGGAACCAAGAGGTGGCAGAGTGGGGCAGAGTTGGGCACAGGGAGCCTGGAGGGGGCAGAGAGAACCAAGAGGTGGCAGATTTGGGCAGAAGGAGCCAAGAGGAGGTAGAGTGGGGCAGAGGGAGCCAAGAGGAGGCAGAGAGAACCAAGGGGTGGCAGAGTGGGGCAGAGGGAACCAAGAGGTGGCAGAGTGGGGCAGAGGGTGCCAAGAGGTGGCAGAGTGTGGCAACGGGAACCAAGAGGTGGCAGAGTGGGGCAGAGGGAGCCAAGAGGAGGCAGAGTGGGGCAGAGGGAGCCAGGAGGTGGCAGAATGGGGCAGAGGGAGCCAGGAGGTGTCAGAGTGGGGCAGAGGGAGCCAAGAGGTGGCAGAGTGGGGCAGAAGGAGACAAGAGGTGGCAGAGTGGGACAGAGAGAACCAAGAGGTGGCAAAGTGGGGCAGAGGGAACCAAGAGGTGGCTGAGTGGGGCAGAGGGTGCCAAGAGGTGGCAGAGTGTGGCAACGGGAACCAAGAGGTGGCAGAGTGGGGCAGAGGGTGCCAAGAGGTGGCAGAGTGGGGCAGAGGGAGCCTGGAGGGGGCAGAGTGGGGCAGCGAGTGCCAGGAAGTGGTACAGTGTGGCAACGGTAACCAAGAGGTGGCAGAGATGGGCACAGGGAGCCTGGAGGGGGCAGAGTGGGTCAGAGGGAGCCAAGAGATGGCAGAGTGGGGCAGAGGGAACCAAGAGGTGGCAGAGTGGGGCAGAGAGAACCAAGAGGTGGCAGAGTGGGGCAGAGGGAACCAAGAGGTGGCAGAGTGGGGCAGAGGGTGCCAAGAGGTGGCGTAGTGTGGCAACGGGAACCAAGAGGTGGCAGAGTGGGGCAGAGTGTGCCAAGAGGTGGCAGAGTGGGGCAGAGGGAGCCAAGAGGTGGCAGAGTGGGACAGAGGGAGCCAAGAGTTGGCAGAGTGGGGCAGAGGGAACCAAGAGGTGGCAGAGTGGGGAAGAGGGAACCAAGAGGTGGCAGAGTGGGGCAGAGGGAACCAAGAGGTGGCAGAGTGGGGCAGAGTGAACCAAGAGGAGGCAGAGTGTGGCAACGGGAACCAAGAGGTGGCAGAGTGGGGCAGAGTGTGCCAAGAGGTGGCAGAGTGGGACAGAGGGAGCCAAGAGGTGGCAGAGTGGGGCAGAGGGAACCAAGAGGAGTCCGAGTGGGGCAGAGGGAACCAAGAGGTGGCAGAGTGGGGCAGAGGGAGCCAAGAGGTGGCAGAGTGTGGCAAAGGGAACCAAGAGGTGGCAGAGTGGGGCAGAGGGAACCAAGAGGTGGCAGAGTGTGGCAAAGGGAACCAGGAGGTGGCAGAGTGGGGCAGAGGGAGCCAAGAGTTGTCAGAGTGGGGCAGAGGGAACCAAGAAGTGGCAGAGTGGGGCAGAGGGAACCAAGAGGTGGCAGAGTGTGGCAAAGGGAACCAAGAAGTGGCAGAGTGGGGCAGGGGGAGCCAAGAGGTTGCAGAGTGGGGCAAAGGGAACCAAGAGGTGGCACAGAGGGGCAGAGGGTGCCAAGAGGTAAGAGTGGGGCAGAGGGAGCCAACAGGTGGCAGAGTGGGACAGAGGGAGCCAATAGGTGACAGAGGGTGCCAAGAGGTGGCAAAGTGGGGCAGAGGAAGTCAAGAGGTGGCAGAATGGGGCAGAGGGTGCCAAGAGGTGGCTGATTGGGGCAGAGGGAGCCAATAGGTGACAGAGTGTGACAGAGGGAGCCAGGAGGTGACAGAGTGGGGCAGAGGAAGCCCAGAGGTGGCTGATTGGGGCAGAGGAAGCCAAGAGGTGGCAGAGTGGGGCAGAGGGTGCCAAGAGGTGGCAGAGGGGGGCAGAGTTGGGCACAGGGAACCAGGAGGGGGCAGAGTGGGGCAACGGGAGCCAAGAGATGGCAGAGTGGGGCAGAGGGAACCAAGAGGTGGCAGAGTGGTGCAGAGGGAACCAAGAGGTGTCAGAGTGGGGCAGAGGGAACCAAGAGGTGGCAGAGTGGGGCAGAGGGAACCAAGAGGTGGCAGAGAGGGGTAAAGGGAACCAAGAGGTGGCAGAGTGGGGCAGAGGGAGCCAAGAGGTGGCAGAGTGGGGCAGAGGGAGCCAAGAGGAGGCAGAGTGGGGCAGAGGGAGCCAAGAGGTGGCAGAGTGGGGCAGAGAGTGCCAGGAGGTGGCAGAGTGGGGCAGAGGGAGCCAAGGGGTGGCAGAGTGGGGCTGAGGGAGCCAAGAGGTGTCAGAGTGGGACAGACGGAGTCAAGAGGTGGCAGAGAGGGGCAGAGTGGTGCAGAGGGAGCCAAGAGGTGGCAGAGTGGGACGGAGGGTGCCATGATGTGCCAGAGGGAGCCAAGAGGTGGCAGAGTGGGACAGAGGGAGCCAAGAGGTGTCAGAGTGGGGCAGACAGGGGCAGAGGGAGCCAAGAGGTGGCAGAGTGGGGCAGAGGGAGCCAAGAGGAGGCAGAGTGGGGCAGAGGGAGCCAAGGGGTGGCAGAGTGGGGCTGAGGGGGCCAAGAGGTGTCAGAGAGGGACAGACGGAGTCAAGAGGTGGCAGAGAGGGGCAGAGTGGTGCAGAGGGAGCCAAGAGGTGGCAGAGTGGGACGGAGGGTGCCATGATGTGCCAGAGGGAGCCAAGAGGTGGCAGAGTGGGACAGAGGGAGCCAAGAGGTGTCAGAGTGGGGCAGACAGGGGCAGAGGGAGCCAAGAGGTGGCAGAGTGGGGCAGAGGGAGCCATGAGGTGGCAGAGTGAGCCAAGAGGTGGCAGAGTGGGGCAGAGGGAGCCAAGAGGTGGCAGAGTGGGGCAGAGGGTGCCAAGAGGTAGCAGAATGGGGCAGAGTGAGCCAAGAGGTGTCAGAGTGGGGCAGAGGGAGCCAAGAGGTGTCAGAGTGGGGCAGAGGGAGCCAAGAGGTAACAGAGTGGGGCAGAGGGAACCAAGAGGAGGCAGAGTGGGGCAGTGGGAGCCAGTATGTGGCAGAGGGAGCCAAGAGATGATAGAGTGGGGCAGAGGGAGCCAAGAGGTGGCAGAGTGAGCCATGAGCTGTCAGTGTGGGACAGAGGGAGCCAAGAGGAGTCAGAGTGGGACAGAGGGAGCCGAGGAGGAGGCAGAGTGGGGCAGAGGGAGCCAAGAGGTGGCAAAGTGGGGCAGAGGGAGCCAAGAGGTGGCAGAGAGGGGCAGAGGGATCCAAGAGGTGGCAGAGAGGGGCAGAGGGAGCCAAGACGTGGCAGAGTGGGGCAGAGGGAGCCAACAGGTGGCAGAGTGGGGCAGAGGGCGCCAAGAGGTGTTGAAGTAGGGCAAGTGGAGCCAAGAGGTGGCAGAATGGGGCAGAGTGAGCCAAGAGGTGGCAGAGTGGGGCAGACAGGGGAAGAGGGAGCAAAGAGGAGGCAGACTGGGGCAGAGGGTGCCAAGAGGTGTTAGAGTGGGGCAGACGGAGCCAAGAGGTGTTTGAGTGGGGCAGAGGGAGCCAAGAGGTGGCAGAGTGGGGCAGAGGGAGCCAAGGGGTGGTAGAGTGGGGCAGAGGGAGCCAAGAGGTGGCAGAGTGGGGCAGAGGGAGCCAAGAGGTGACAGAGAGGGGCAGAGGGAGCCAAGAGGTGGCAGAGTGGGGCAGAGGGTGCCAAGAGGTGGCAGAGTGGGACAGAGGGAGCCAAGAGGTGGCAGAGAGGGGAAGAGTGGGGCAGAGGGACCCAATATGCGGAGGAGTGGGGCAGAGGGAGCCAAGAGGTGGCAGAGTAGGGCAGAGGGAGCCAAGAGGTGTCACAGTGGGACAGAGGGAGCCAAGAGGTGGCAGAGAGGGGCAGAGGCAGTCAAGAGGTGGCATAGAGGGGCAGAGTGGGGCAGAGGGACCCAATATGCGGCAGAGTGGGGCAGAGGGAGCCAAGAGGTGGCAGAGTGGGGCAGAGGGAGCCAAGAGATGGCAGATTGGGGCAGAGTGGGGCAGAGGGACCAAATATGCGGCAGAGTGGGGCAGAGGGAGCCAATATGCGGCAGAGTGGGGCAGAGGGAGCCAATATGCGGCAGAGTGGGGCAGAGGGAGCCAAGAGGTGGCAGAGTGGGGCAGAGGGAGCCAAGAGATGGCAGATTGGGGCAGAGTGGGGCAGAGGGACCCAATATGCGGCAGAGTAGGGCAGAGGGAGCCAAGAGGTGGCAGATTTGGGCAGAGTGGGGCAGAGGGACCCAATATGCGGCAGAGTGGGGCAGAGGGAGCCAAGAGGTGGCAGAGTGGGGAAGAGGGAGCCAAGGGGTGGCAGAGTGGGGCAGAGTGAGCCAAGAGGTGGCAGAGTGGGGCAGAGGGAGCCAAGAGGTGGCAGAGTGGGGCAGAGGGAGCCAAGAGGTGGCAGAGTGGGACAGAGGGAGACAAGAGGTGGCAGAGAGGGGCAGAGGGAGCCAAGAGGTGGCAGAGTGGGGAAGAGGGAGCCAAGAGGTGGCAGAGTGGGGCAGAGGGAGCCAATATGCGGCAGAGTGGGGCAGAGGGAGCCAAGAGATGGCAGAGTGGGGCAGAGGGAGCCAAGAGGTGGCAGAGTGGAACAGAGGGAGCCAAGAGGTGGCAGAGAGGGGCAGAGTGGGGCAAAGGGAGGCAAGAGGTGGCAGAGTGGGGCAGAGGGAAGCAAGAGGTGGCAGAGAGGGGCAGAGTGGGGCAGAGGGAGCCAATTTGCGGCAGAGTGGGGCAGAGGGAGCCAAGAGGTGTCAGAGTGGGGAAGAGGGAGCCAAGAGGTGTCAGAGTGGGCCAGAGGGAGCCATGAGGTGTCAGAGTGGGGCAGAGGGAGCTAAGAGGTGTCGGAGTGGGGCAGAGGGAGCCAATATGCGGCAGAGTGGGGCAGAGGGAGCCAAGAGGTGGCAGAGTGGGGCAGAAGGAGGCATGAGGTGGCAGAGTGGGGCAGAGGGAGCCAAGAGGTGGCAGAGTGGGGCAGAGGGAGCCAAGAGGTGGCAGAGTGGGACAGAGGGAGCAAAGAGGTGGCAGAGTGGGGCAGAGGGAGACAAGAGGTGGCAGAGTGGGGCAGAGGGAGCCAAGAGGTGGCAGAGTGGGACAGAGGGAGCCAAGTGGTGGCAGAGTGGGGCAAAGATGTGGCTGTGGGAGGCAAGAGGTGATAGAGTGGGGCAGAGGGAGCCAAGTGGTGGCAGAGTGAGCCAAGAGGTTTCAGTGTAGGACAGAGGGAGCCAAGAGGTGTCAGAGTGGGACAGAGGGAGCCAAGAAGTGGCAGAGAGGGGCAGAGTGGGGCAGAGAGACCCAATATGCGTTAGAGTGGGGCAGAGGGAGCCAAGAGGTGGCAGAGTGGGGCAGAGGGAGTCAAGAGGTGGCTGAGTGGGGCATAGGGAGCCAAGAGGTGGCAGAGTGGGGCAGAGGGAGCCAAGAGGTGGCAGAGTGGGACAGAGGGAGCCAAGTGGTGGCGGAGTGGTGCAGAGGCAGCCAAGAGGTGGCAGAGTGGGGCAGAGGCAGCCAAGAGGTGTCAGAGTGGGGCAGAGGAACCCAGTATGCGGCAGAGTGGGGCAGAGGGTGCCAAGAGGTGGCAGAGTGGTCCAGAGGTAGCCAAGAGGTGGCGGAGTGGGGCAGAGTGAGCCAAGAGGTGGCAGAGTGGGACAGAGGGAGCCAAGAGGTGGCAGAGTGGGACAGAGGGAACCAAGAGGTGGCAGAGTGGGGCAGAGTGGGGCAGAGTGGGGCCGAGGGAGCCAATATCTGGCAGAGGGAGCCAAGTGGTGATAGAGTGGGGAAGAGGGAGGCAAAAGGTGGCAGAGTGAGCCAAGAGGTGTCAGTGTGGGACAGGGAGCCAAGAGGAGTCGGAGTGGGACAGAGGGAGCCAAGAGGTGGCAGAGTGGGGCAGAGGGAGCCAAGGGGTGTCAGTGTGGGGCAGAGGGAGCCAAAAGAAGGCAGAGTGCGGCAGAGGGAGCCAAGAGGTGGCAGAGTGGGGCAGAGGGAACCAAGAGGTGGCAGAGTGGGGCAGAAGGAGCCAAGAGGTGGCAGAGTGGGGCCGAGGGTGCCAAGAGGTGGCAGAGAGGGGCAGACAGGGGTAGAGGGAGCCAAGAGGTGGCAGAAGGGGCAGAGGGTGCCAAGAGGTGTTACAGTGGGGCAGAGGGAGCCAAGAGGTGGCAGAGTGAGCCAAGAGGTGGCAGAGTGGGGCAGACAGGGGAAGAGGGAGCCAAGAGGTGGCAGAAGGGGCAGAGGGTGCCAAGAGGTGTTAGAGTGGGACAGAGGGAGCCAAGAGGTGTTAGAGTGGGGCAGAGGGAGCCAAGAGGTGGCAGAGTGGGGCAGAGGGAGCCAAGGGGTGACAGAGTGGTGCAGAGGGAGCCAAGAGGTGGCAGAGTGGGGCAGAGGGAGCCAAGAGGTGGCAGAGTGGGGCAGAGGGAGACAAGAGGTGGCAGAGTGGGGCAGAGGAAGTCAATAGGTTGCAGAGTGGGGCAGAGGGTGCCAAGAGAAGGCAGAGTGGGACAGAGGGAGCCACGAGGTGGCAGAGAGGGGCAGAGTGGGGCAGAGGGACCCAATATGCGGCAGAGTGGGGCAGAGGGAGCCAAGAGGTGGCAGAGTGGGGCAGAGGGAGCCAAGAGGTGGCAGAGTGGGGCAGAGGGAGCCAAGAGGTGGCAGAGTGGGGCAGAGGGAGCCAAGAGGTCGCAGAGTGGGGCAGAGAGAGCCAAGAGGTGGCAGAGTGGGGCAGAGAGAGCCAGGAGGTGGCAGAGTGGGGCAGAGGGTGCCAAGAGGTGGCAGAGTGGGGCAGAGGGAGCCAAGAGGTGGCAATGTGGGGCAGAGAGAGCCAGGAGGTGGCAGAGTGGGGCAGAGGGACCCAATATGCAGCAGAGTGGGGCAGAGGGAGCCAGGAGGTGGCAGAGTGGGGCAGAGGGAGCCAAGAGGTGGCAGAGTGGGGTAGAGGGAGCCAAGAGGTGGCAGAGTGGGGCAGAGGGTGCCAAGAGATGGCAGAGTGGGGCAGAGGGAGCCAAGAGGTGGCAGAGTGGGGCAGAGGGAGCCAGGAGGTCGCAGAGTGGGGCAGAGAGAGCCAAGAGGTGGCAGAGTGGGGCAGAGAGAGCCAGGAGGTGGCAGAGTGGGGCAGAGGGTGCCAAGAGATGGCAGAGTGGGGCAGAGGGAGCCAAGAGGTGGCAGAGAGGTGCAGAGGGAGCCAAGAGGTGGCTGAGAGGGGCAGAGGCAGCCAAGAGGTGGCAGATTGGGGCAGAGTGGGGGTAGAGGGACCCAATATTCGGCAGTGGGGCAGAGGTAGCCATGAGGTGGCAGGGTGGGGCAGAGGGAGCCAAGAGGTGTCACAGTGGGACAGAGGGAGCCAAGAGGTGGCAGAGAGGGGCAGAGGCAGTCAAGAGGTGGCATAGAGGGGCAGAGTGGGGCAGAGGGACCCAATATGCGGCAGAGTGGGGCAGAGGGAACCAAGAGGTGGCAGAGTGGGGCAGAGGGAGCCAAGAGATGGCAGACTGGGGCAGAGTGGGGCAGAGGGACCAAATATGCGGCAGAGTGGGGCAGAGGCAGCCAATATGCGGCAGAGTGGGGCAGAGGGAGCCAATATGCGGCAGAGTGGGGCAGAGGGAGCCAAGAGGTGGCAGAGTGGGGCAGAGGGAGCCAAGAGATGGCAGATTGGGGCAGAGTGGGGCAGAGGGACCCAATATGCGGCAGAGTGGGGCAGAGGGAGCCAAGAGGTGGCAGATTTGGGCAGAGTGGGGCAGAGGGACCCAATATGCGGCAGAGTGGGGCAGAGGGAGCCAAGAGGTGGCAGAGTGGGGAAGAGGGAGCCAAGAGGTGGCAGAGTGGGGCAGAGTGAGCCAAGAGGTGGCAGAGTGGGGCAGAGGGAGCCAAGAGGTGGCAGAGTGGGGCAGAGGGAGCCAAGAGGTGGCAGAGTGGGACAGAGGGAGACAAGAGGTGGCAGAGAGGGGCAGAGGGAGCCAAGAGGTGGCAGAGTGGGGAAGAGGGAGCCAAAAGGTGGCAGAGTGGGGCAGAGGGAGCCAATATGCGGCAGAGTGGGGCAGAGGGAGCCAAGAGGTGGCAGAGTGGGGCAGAGGGAGACAAGAGGTGGCAGAGTGGAACAGAGGGAGCCAAGAGGTGGCAGAGAGGGGCAGAGTGGGGCAGAGGGAGGCAAGAGGTGGCAGAGTGGGCCAGAGGGAAGCAAGAGGTGGCAGAGAGGGGCAGAGTGGGGCAGAGGGAGCCAATTTGCGGCAGAGTGGGGCAGAGGGAGCCAAGAGGTGTCAGAGTGGGGAAGAGGGAGCCAAGAGGTGTCAGAGTGGGGCAGAGGGAGCCATGAGGTGTCAGAGTGGGGCAGAGGGAGCTAAGAGGTGTCGGAGTGGGGCAGAGGGAGCCAATATGCGGCAGAGTGGGGCAGAGGGAGCCAAGAGGTGGCAGAGTGGGGCAGAAGGAGGCATGAGGTGGCAGAGTGGGGCAGAGGGAGCCAAGAGGTGGCAGAGTGGGGCAGAGGGAGCCAAGAGGTGGCAGAGTGGGACAGAGGGAGCAAAGAGGTGGCAGAGTGGGGCAGAAGGAGACAAGAGGTGGCAGAGTGGGGCAGAGGGAGCCAAGAGGTGGCAGAGTGGGACAGAGGGAGCCAAGTGGTGGCAGAGTGGGGCAAAGATGTGGCTGAGGGAGGCAAGAGGTGATAGAGTGGGGCAGAGGGAGCCAAGTGGTGGCAGAGTGAGCCAAGAGGTTTCAGTGTAGGACAGAGGGAGCCAAGAGGTGTCAGAGTGGGACAGAGGGAGCCAAGAAGTGGCAGAGAGGGGCAGAGTGGGGCAGAGAGACCCAATATGCGTTAGAGTGGGGCAGAGGGAGCCAAGAGGTGGCAGAGTGGGGCAGAGGGAATCAAGAGGTGGCTGAGTGGGGCATAGGGAGCCAAGAGGTGGCAGAGTGGGGCAGAGGGAGCCAAGAGGTGGCAGAGTGGGACAGAGGGAGCCAAGTGGTGGCGGTGTGGTGCAGAGGCAGCCAAGAGGTGGCAGAGTGGGGCAGAGGCAGCCAAGAGGTGTCAGAGTGGGGCAGAGGAACCCAGTATGCGGCAGAGTGGGGCAGAGGGTGCCAAGAGGTGGCAGAGTGGTCCAGAGGTAGCCAAGAGGTGGCGGAGTGGGGCAGAGTGAGCCAAGAGGTGGCAGAGTGGGACAGAGGGAGCCAAGAGGTGGCAGAGTGGGACAGAGGGAACCAAGAGGTGGCAGAGTGGGGCAGAGTGGGGCAGAGTGGGGCCGAGGGAGCCAATATCTGGCAGAGGGAGCCAAGTGGTGATAGAGTGGGGAAGAGGGAGGCAAAAGGTGGCAGAGTGAGCCAAGATGTGTCAGTGTGGGACAGGGAGCCAAGAGGAGTCGGAGTGGGACAGAGGGAGCCAAGAGGTGGCAGAGTGGGGCAGAGGGAGCCAAGGGGTGTCAGTGTGGGGCAGAGGGAGCCAAGAGGAGGCAGAGTGGGGCAGAGGGAGCCAGGAGGTGGCAGAATGGGGCAGAGGGAGCCAGGAGGTGTCAGAGTGGGGCAGAGGGAGCCAAGAGGTGGCAGAGTGGGGCAGAAGGAGACAAGAGGTGGCAGAGTGGGACAGAGAGAACCAAGAGGTGGCAAAGTGGGGCAGAGGGAACCAAGAGGTGGCTGAGTGGGGCAGAGGGTGCCAAGAGGTGGCAGAGTGTGGCAACGGGAACCAAGAGGTGGCAGAGTGGGGCAGAGGGTGCCAAGAGGTGGCAGAGTGGGGCAGAGGGAGCCTGGAGGGGGCAGAGTGGGGCAGCGGGTGCCAGGAAGTGGTACAGTGTGGCAACGGTAACCAAGAGGTGGCAGAGATGGGCACAGGGAGCCTGGAGGGGGCAGAGTGGGTCAGAGGGAGCCAAGAGATGGCAGAGTGGGGCAGAGGGAACCAAGAGGTGGCAGAGTGGGGCAGAGAGAACCAAGAGGTGGCAGAGTGGGGCAGAGGGAACCAAGAGGTGGCAGAGTGGGGCAGAGGGTGCCAAGAGGTGGCGTAGTGTGGCAACGGGAACCAAGAGGTGGCAGAGTGGGGCAGAGTGTGCCAAGAGGTGGCAGAGTGGGGCAGAGGGAGCCAAGAGGTGGCAGAGTGGGACAGAGGGAGCCAAGAGTTGGCAGAGTGGGGCAGAGGGAACCAAGAGGTGGCAGAGTGGGGCAGAGGGAACCAAGAGGTGGCAGAGTGGGGCAGAGGGAACCAAGAGGTGGCAGAGTGGGGCAGAGTGAACCAAGAGGAGGCAGAGTGTGGCAACGGGAACCAAGAGGTGGCAGAGTGGGGCAGAGTGTGCCAAGAGGTGGCAGAGTGGGACAGAGGGAGCCAAGAGGTGGCAGAGTGGGGCAGAGGGAACCAAGAGGAGTCCGAGTGGGGCAGAGGGAACCAAGAGGTGGCAGAGTGGGGCAGAGGGAGCCAAGAGGTGGCAGAGTGTGGCAAAGGGAACAAAGAGGTGGCAGAGTGGGGCAGAGGGAACCAAGAGGTGGCAGAGTGTGGCAAAGGGAACCAGGAGGTGGCAGAGTGGGGCAGAGGGAGCCAAGAGTTGTCAGAGTGGGGCAGAGGGAACCAAGAAGTGGCAGAGTGGGGCAGAGGGAACCAAGAGGTGGCAGAGTGTGGCAAAGGGAACCAAGAAGTGGCAGAGTGGGGCAGGGGGAGCCAAGAGGTTGCAGAGTGGGGCAAAGGGAACCAAGAGGTGGCACAGAGGGGCAGAGGGTGCCAAGAGGTAAGAGTGGGGCAGAGGGAGCCAACAGGTGGCAGAGTGGGACAGAGGGAGCCAATAGGTGACAGAGGGTGCCAAGAGGTGGCAAAGTGGGGCAGAGGAAGTCAAGAGGTGGCAGAATGGGGCAGAGGGTGCCAAGAGGTGGCTGATTGGGGCAGAGGGAGCCAATAGGTGACAGAGTGTGACAGAGGGAGCCAGGAGGTGACAGAGTGGGGCAGAGGAAGCCCAGAGGTGGCTGATTGGGGCAGAGGAAGCCAAGAGGTGGCAGAGTGGGGCAGAGGGTGCCAAGAGGTGGCAGAGTGGGGCAGAGTTGGGCACAGGGAACCAGGAGGGGGCAGAGTGGGGCAACGGGAGCCAAGAGATGGCAGAGTGGGGCAGAGGGAACCAAGAGGTGGCAGAGTGGTGCAGAGGGAACCAAGAGGTGTCAGAGTGGGGCAGAGGGAACCAAGAGGTGGCAGAGTGGGGCAGAGGGAACCAAGAGGTGGCAGAGAGGGGTAAAGGGAACCAAGAGGTGGCAGAGTGGGGCAGAGGGAGCCAAGAGGTGGCAGAGTGGGGCAGAGGGAGCCAAGAGGAGGCAGAGTGGGGCAGAGGGAGCCAAGAGGTGGCAGAGTGGGGCAGAGAGTGCCAGGAGGTGGCAGAGTGGGGCAGAGGGAGCCAAGGGGTGGCAGAGTGGGGCTGAGGGAGCCAAGAGGTGTCAGAGTGGGACAGACGGAGTCAAGAGGTGGCAGAGAGGGGCAGAGTGGTGCAGAGGGAGCCAAGAGGTGGCAGAGTGGGACGGAGGGTGCCATGATGTGCCAGAGGGAGCCAAGAGGTGGCAGAGTGGGACAGAGGGAGCCAAGAGGTGTCAGAGTGGGGCAGACAGGGGCAGAGGGAGCCAAGAGGTGGCAGAGTGGGGCAGAGGGAGCCATGAGGTGGCAGAGTGAGCCAAGAGGTGGCAGAGTGGGGCAGAGGGAGCCAAGATGAGGCAGAGTGGGGCAGAGGGAGCCAAGGGGTGGCAGAGTGGGGCTGAGGGTGCCAAGAGGTGTCAGAGTGGGACAGACGGAGTCAAGAGGTGGCAGAGAGGGGCAGAGTGGTGCAGAGGGAGCCAAGAGGTGGCAGAGTGGGACGGAGGGTGCCATGATGTGCCAGAGGGAGCCAAGAGGTGGCAGAGTGGGACAGAGGGAGCCAAGAGGTGTCAGAGTGGGGCAGACAGGGGCAGAGGGAGCCAAGAGGTGGCAGAGTGGGGCAGAGGGAGCCATGAGGTGGCAGAGTGAGCCAAGAGGTGGCAGAGTGGGGTAGAGGGAGCCAAGAGGTGGCAGAGTGGGGCAGAGGGTGCCAAGAGGTAGCAGAATGGGGCAGAGTGAGCCAAGAGGTGTCAGAGTGGGGCAGAGGGAGCCAAGAGGTGTCAGAGTGGGGCAGAGGGAGCCAAGAGGTAACAGAGTGGGGCAGAGGGAACCAAGAGGAGGCAGAGTGGGGCAGTGGGAGCCAGTATGTGGCAGAGGGAGCCAAGAGATGATAGAGTGGGGCAGAGGGAGCCAAGAGGTGGCAGAGTGAGCCATGAGCTGTCAGTGTGGGACAGAGGGAGCCAAGAGGAGTCAGAGTGGGACAGAGGGAGCCGAGGAGGAGGCAGAGTGGGGCAGAGGGAGCCAAGAGTTGGCAAAGTGGGGCAGAGGGAGCCAAGAGGTGGCAGAGAGGGGCAGAGGGATCCAAGAGGTGGCAGAGAGGGGCAGAGGGAGCCAAGACGTGGCAGAGTGGGGCAGAGGGAGCCAACAGGTGGCAGAGTGGGGCAGAGGGCGCCAAGAGGTGTTGAAGTAGGGCAAGTGGAGCCAAGAGGTGGCAGAATGGGGCAGAGTGAGCCAAGTGGTGGCAGAGTGGGGCAGACAGGGGAAGAGGGAGCAAAGAGGAGGCAGACTGGGGCAGAGGGTGCCAAGAGGTGTTAGAGTGGGGCAGACGGAGCCAAGAGGTGTTTGAGTGGGGCAGAGGGAGCCAAGAGGTGGCAGAGTGGGGCAGAGGGAGCCAAGGGGTGGTAGAGTGGGGCAGAGGGAGCCAAGAGGTGGCAGAGTGGGGCAGAGGGAGCCAAGAGGTGACAGAGAGGGGCAGAGGGAGCCAAGAGGTGGCAGAGTGGGGCAGAGGGTGCCAAGAGGTGGCAGAGTGGGACAGAGGGAGCCAAGAGGTGGCAGAGAGGGGAAGAGTGGGGCAGAGGGACCCAATATGCGGCAGAGTGGGGCAGAGGGAGCCAAGAGGTGGCAGAGTGGGGCAGAGGGAGCCAAGAGATGGCAGATTGGGGCAGAGTGGGGCAGAGGGACCAAATATGCGGCAGAGTGGGGCAGAGGGAGCCAATATGCGGCAGAGTGGGGCAGAGGGAGCCAATATGCGGCAGAGTGGGGCAGAGGGAGCCAAGAGGTGGCAGAGTGGGGCAGAGGGAGCCAAGAGATGGCAGATTGGGGCAGAGTGGGGCAGAGGGACCCAATATGCGGCAGAGTAGGGCAGAGGGAGCCAAGAGGTGGCAGATTTGGGCAGAGTGGGGCAGAGGGACCCAATATGCGGCAGAGTGGGGCAGAGGGAGCCAAGAGGTGGCAGAGTGGGGAAGAGGGAGCCAAGAGGTGGCAGAGTGGGGCAGAGTGAGCCAAGAGGTGGCAGAGTGGGGCAGAGGGAGCCAAGAGGTGGCAGAGTGGGGCAGAGGGAGCCAAGAGGTGGCAGAGTGGGACAGAGGGAGACAAGAGGTGGCAGAGAGGGGCAGAGGGAGCCAAGAGGTGGCAGAGTGGGGAAGAGGGAGCCAAGAGGTGGCAGAGTGGGGCAGAGGGAGCCAATATGCGGCAGAGTGGGGCAGAGGGAGCCAAGAGATGGCAGAGTGGGGCAGAGGGAGCCAAGAGGTGGCAGAGTGGAACAGAGGGAGCCAAGAGGTGGCAGAGAGGGGCAGAGTGGGGCAAAGGGAGGCAAGAGGTGGCAGAGTGGGGCAGAGGGAAGCAAGAGGTGGCAGAGAGGGGCAGAGTGGGGCAGAGGGAGCCAATTTGCGGCAGAGTGGGGCAGAGGGAGCCAAGAGGTGTCAGAGTGGGGAAGAGGGAGCCAAGAGGTGTCAGAGTGGGCCAGAGGGAGCCATGAGGTGTCAGAGTGGGGCAGAGGGAGCTAAGAGGTGTCGGAGTGGGGCAGAGGGAGCCAATATGCGGCAGAGTGGGGCAGAGGGAGCCAAGAGGTGGCAGAGTGGGGCAGAAGGAGGCATGAGGTGGCAGAGTGGGGCAGAGGGAGCCAAGAGGTGGCAGAGTGGGGCAGAGGGAGCCAAGAGGTGGCAGAGTGGGACAGAGGGAGCAAAGAGGTGGCAGAGTGGGGCAGAGGGAGACAAGAGGTGGCAGAGTGGGGCAGAGGGAGCCAAGAGGTGGCAGAGTGGGACAGAGGGAGCCAAGTGGTGGCAGAGTGGGGCAAAGATGTGGCTGTGGGAGGCAAGAGGTGATAGAGTGGGGCAGAGGGAGCCAAGTGGTGGCAGAGTGAGCCAAGAGGTTTCAGTGTAGGACAGAGGGAGCCAAGAGGTGTCAGAGTGGGACAGAGGGAGCCAAGAAGTGGCAGAGAGGGGCAGAGTGGGGCAGAGAGACCCAATATGCGTTAGAGTGGGGCAGAGGGAGCCAAGAGGTGGCAGAGTGGGGCAGAGGGAGTCAAGAGGTGGCTGAGTGGGGCATAGGGAGCCAAGAGGTGGCAGAGTGGGGCAGAGGGAGCCAAGAGGTGGCAGAGTGGGACAGAGGGAGCCAAGTGGTGGCGGAGTGGTGCAGAGGCAGCCAAGAGGTGGCAGAGTGGGGCAGAGGCAGCCAAGAGGTGTCAGAGTGGGGCAGAGGAACCCAGTATGCGGCAGAGTGGGGCAGAGGGTGCCAAGAGGTGGCAGAGTGGTCCAGAGGTAGCCAAGAGGTGGCGGAGTGGGGCAGAGTGAGCCAAGAGGTGGCAGAGTGGGACAGAGGGAGCCAAGAGGTGGCAGAGTGGGACAGAGGGAACCAAGAGGTGGCAGAGTGGGGCAGAGTGGAGCAGAGTGGGGCCGAGGGAGCCAATATCTGGCAGAGGGAGCCAAGTGGTGATAGAGTGGGGAAGAGGGAGGCAAAAGGTGGCAGAGTGAGCCAAGAGGTGTCAGTGTGGGACAGGGAGCCAAGAGGAGTCGGAGTGGGACAGAGGGAGCCAAGAGGTGGCAGAGTGGGGCAGAGGGAGCCAAGGGGTGTCAGTGTGGGGCAGAGGGAGCCAAAAGAAGGCAGAGTGCGGCAGAGGGAGCCAAGAGGTGGCAGAGTGGGGCAGAGGGAACCAAGAGGTGGCAGAGTGGGGCAGAAGGAGCCAAGAGGTGGCAGAGTGGGGCCGAGGGTGCCAAGAGGTGGCAGAGAGGGGCAGACAGGGGTAGAGGGAGCCAAGAGGTGGCAGAAGGGGCAGAGGGTGCCAAGAGGTGTTACAGTGGGGCAGAGGGAGCCAAGAGGTGGCAGAGTGAGCCAAGAGGTGGCAGAGTGGGGCAGACAGGGGAAGAGGGAGCCAAGAGGTGGCAGAAGGGGCAGAGGGTGCCAAGAGGTGTTAGAGTGGGACAGAGGGAGCCAAGAGGTGTTAGAGTGGGGCAGAGGGAGCCAAGAGGTGGCAGAGTGGGGCAGAGGGAGCCAAGGGGTGACAGAGTGGTGCAGAGGGAGCCAAGAGGTGGCAGAGTGGGGCAGAGGGAGCCAAGAGGTGGCAGAGTGGGGCAGAGGGAGACAAGAGGTGGCAGAGTGGGGCAGAGGAAGTCAATAGGTTGCAGAGTGGGGCAGAGGGTGCCAAGAGAAGGCAGAGTGGGACAGAGGGAGCCACGAGGTGGCAGAGAGGGGCAGAGTGGGGCAGAGGGACCCAATATGCGGCAGAGTGGGGCAGAGGGAGCCAAGAGGTGGCAGAGTGGGGCAGAGGGAGCCAAGAGGTGGCAGAGTGGGGCAGAGGGAGCCAAGAGGTGGCAGAGTGGGGCAGAGGGAGCCAAGAGGTCGCAGAGTGGGGCAGAGAGAGCCAAGAGGTGGCAGAGTGGGGCAGAGAGAGCCAGGAGGTGGCAGAGTGGGGCAGAGGGTGCCAAGAGGTGGCAGAGTGGGGCAGAGGGAGCCAAGAGGTGGCAATGTGGAGCAGAGAGAGCCAGGAGGTGGCAGAGTGGGGCAGAGGGACCCAATATGCAGCAGAGTGGGGCAGAGGGAGCCAGGAGGTGGCAGAGTGGGGCAGAGGGAGCCAAGAGGTGGCAGAGTGGGGTAGAGGGAGCCAAGAGGTGGCAGAGTGGGGCAGAGGGTGCCAAGAGATGGCAGAGTGGGGCAGAGGGAGCCAAGAGGTGGCAGAGTGGGGCAGAGGGAGCCAGGAGGTCGCAGAGTGGGGCAGAGAGAGCCAAGAGGTGGCAGAGTGGGGCAGAGAGAGCCAGGAGGTGGCAGAGTGGGGCAGAGGGTGCCAAGAGATGGCAGAGTGGGGCAGAGGGAGCCAAGAGGTGGCAGAGTGGGGCTGAGGGTGACAAGATGAGGCAGAGGGAGCCAAAAGGTGATAGAGTGGGGCAGAGGGAGCCAAGAGGTGGCAGAGTGAGCCAAGAGGTGTCAGAGAGGTGCATGGGAGCCAAGAGGTGGCTGAGAGGGGCAGAGGCAGCCAAGAGGTGGCAGATTGGGGCAGAGTGGGGGTAGAGGGACCCAATATTCGGCAGTGGGGCAGAGGTAGCCATGAGGTGGCAGGGTGGGGCA
The DNA here is from genome assembly GCA_946902985.2 of Meconema thalassinum. Taxonomy (NCBI): domain Eukaryota; kingdom Metazoa; phylum Arthropoda; class Insecta; order Orthoptera; family Tettigoniidae; genus Meconema; species Meconema thalassinum. The sequence continues at coordinate 466,223,182 of OX336394.1, read as the reverse complement.
GAGGGAGCCAAGAGGTGTCACAGTGGGACAGAGGGAGCCAAGAGGTGGCAGAGAGGGGCAGAGGCAGTCAAGAGGTGGCATAGAGGGGCAGAGTGGGGCAGAGGGACCCAATATGCGGCAGAGTGGGGCAGAGGGAGCCAAGAGGTGGCAGAGTGGGGCAGAGGGAGCCAAGAGATGGCAGACTGGGGCAGAGTGGGGCAGAGGGACCAAATATGCGGCAGAGTGGGGCAGAGGCAGCCAATATGCGGCAGAGTGGGGCAGAGGGAGCCAATATGCGGCAGAGTGGGGCAGAGGGAGCCAAGAGGTGGCAGAGTGGGGCAGAGGGAGCCAAGAGATGGCAGATTGGGGCAGAGTGGGGCAGAGGGACCCAATATGCGGCAGAGTGGGGCAGAGGGAGCCAAGAGGTGGCAGAGTGGGGAAGAGGGAGCCAAGAGGTGGCAGAGTGGGGCAGAGTGAGCCAAGAGGTGGCAGAGTGGGGCAGAGGGAGCCAAGAGGTGGCAGAGTGGGGCAGAGGGAGCCAAGAGGTGGCAGAGTGGGACAGAGGGAGACAAGAGGTGGCAGAGAGGGGCAGAGGGAGCCAAGAGGTGGCAGAGTGGGGAAGAGGGAGCCAAAAGGTGGCAGAGTGGGGCAGAGGGAGCCAATATGCGGCAGAGTGGGGCAGAGGGAGCCAAGAGGTGGCAGAGTGGGGCAGAGGGAGACAAGAGGTGGCAGAGTGGAACAGAGGGAGCCAAGAGGTGGCAGAGAGGGGCAGAGTGGGGCAGAGGGAGGCAAGAGGTGGCAGAGTGGGGCAGAGGGAAGCAAGAGGTGGCAGAGAGGGGCAGAGTGGGGCAGAGGGAGCCAATTTGCGGCAGAGTGGGGCAGAGGGAGCCAAGAGGTGTCAGAGTGGGGAAGAGGGAGCCAAGAGGTGTCAGAGTGGGGCAGAGGGAGCCATGAGGTGTCAGAGTGGGGCAGAGGGAGCTAAGAGGTGTCGGAGTGGGGCAGAGGGAGCCAATATGCGGCAGAGTGGGGCAGAGGGAGCCAAGAGGTGGCAGAGTGGGGCAGAAGGAGGCATGAGGTGGCAGAGTGGGGCAGAGGGAGCCAAGAGGTGGCAGAGTGGGGCAGAGGGAGCCAAGAGGTGGCAGAGTGGGACAGAGGGAGCAAAGAGGTGGCAGAGTGGGGCAGAAGGAGACAAGAGGTGGCAGAGTGGGGCAGAGGGAGCCAAGAGGTGGCAGAGTGGGACAGAGGGAGCCAAGTGGTGGCAGAGTGGGGCAAAGATGTGGCTGAGGGAGGCAAGAGGTGATAGAGTGGGGCAGAGGGAGCCAAGTGGTGGCAGAGTGAGCCAAGAGGTTTCAGTGTAGGACAGAGGGAGCCAAGAGGTGTCAGAGTGGGACAGAGGGAGCCAAGAAGTGGCAGAGAGGGGCAGAGTGGGGCAGAGAGACCCAATATGCGTTAGAGTGGGGCAGAGGGAGCCAAGAGGTGGCAGAGTGGGGCAGAGGGAATCAAGAGGTGGCTGAGTGGGGCATAGGGAGCCAAGAGGTGGCAGAGTGGGGCAGAGGGAGCCAAGAGGTGGCAGAGTGGGACAGAGGGAGCCAAGTGGTGGCGGTGTGGTGCAGAGGCAGCCAAGAGGTGGCAGAGTGGGGCAGAGGCAGCCAAGAGGTGTCAGAGTGGGGCAGAGGAACCCAGTATGCGGCAGAGTGGGGCAGAGGGTGCCAAGAGGTGGCAGAGTGGTCCAGAGGTAGCCAAGAGGTGGCGGAGTGGGGCAGAGTGAGCCAAGAGGTGGCAGAGTGGGACAGAGGGAGCCAAGAGGTGGCAGAGTGGGACAGAGGGAACCAAGAGGTCGCAGAGTGGGGCAGAGTGGGGCAGAGTGGGGCCGAGGGAGCCAATATCTGGCAGAGGGAGCCAAGTGGTGATAGAGTGGGGAAGAGGGAGGCAAAAGGTGGCAGAGTGAGCCAAGAGGTGTCAGTGTGGGACAGGGAGCCAAGAGGAGTCGGAGTGGGACAGAGGGAGCCAAGAGGTGGCAGAGTGGGGCAGAGGGAGCCAAGGGGTGTCAGTGTGGGGCAGAGGGAGCCAAGAGAAGGCAGAGTGCGGCAGAGGGAGCCAAGAGGTGGCAGAGTGGGGCAGAGGGAACCAAGAGGTGGCAGAGTGGGGCAGAAGGAGCCAAGAGGTGGCAGAGTGGGGCCGAGGGTGCCAAGAGGTGGCAGAGAGGGGCAGACAGGGGTAGAGGGAGCCAAGAGGTGGCAGAAGGGGCAGAGGGTGCCAAGAGGTGTTACAGTGGGGCAGAGGGAGCCAAGAGGTGGCCGAGTGAGCCAAGAGGTGGCAGAGTGGGGCAGACAGGGGAAGAGGGAGCCAAGAGGTGGCAGAAGGGGCAGAGGGTGCCAAGAGGTGTTAGAGTGGGGCAGAGGGAGCCAAGAGGTGTTAGAGTGGGGCAGAGGGAGCCAAGAGGTGGCAGAGTGGGGCAGAGGGAGCCAAGGGGTGACAGAGTGGTGCAGAGGGAGCCAAGAGGTGGCAGAGTGGGGCAGAGGGAGCCAAGAGGTGGCAGAGTGGGGCAGAGGGAGACAAGAGGTGGCAGAGTGGGGCAGAGGAAGTCAATAGGTGGCAGAGTGGGGCAGAGGGTGCCAAGAGAAGGCAGAGTGGGACAGAGGGAGCCACGAGGTGGCAGAGAGGGGCAGAGTGGGGCAGAGGGACCCAATATGCGGCAGAGTGGGGCAGAGGGAGCCAAGAGGTGGCAGAGTGGGGCAGAGGGAGCCAAGAGGTGGCAGAGTGGGGCAGAGGGAGCCAAGAGGTGGCAGAGTGGGGCAGAGGGAGCCAAGAGGTCGCAGAGTGGGGCAGAGAGAGCCAAGAGGTGGCAGAGTGGGGCAGAGAGAGCCAGGAGGTGGCAGAGTGGGGCAGAGGGTGCCAAGAGGTGGCAGAGTGGGGCAGAGGGAGCCAAGAGGTGGCAAAGTGGGGCAGAGAGAGCCAGGAGGTGGCAGAGTGGGGCAGAGGGACCCAATATGCAGCAGAGTGGGGCAGAGGGAGCCAGGAGGTGGCAGAGTGAGGCAGAGGGAGCCAAGAGGTGGCAGAGTGGGGTAGAGGGAGCCAAGAGGTGGCAGAGTGGGGCAGAGAGAGCCAGGAGGTGGCAGAGTGGGGCAGAGAGAGCCAGGAGGTTGCAGAGTGGGGCAGAGGGAGCCAAGAGGTGGCAGAGTGGGGCAGAGGGAGCCAAGAGGTCGCAGAGTGGGGCAGAGAGAGCCAAGAGGTGGCAGTGTGGGGCAGAGAGTGCCAGGAGGTGGCAGAGTGGGGCAGAGGTTGCCAAGAGGTGGCAGAGTGGGGCAGAGGGAGCCAAGAGGTGGCAGAGTGGGGCTGAGGGTGCCAAGATGAGGCAGAGGGAGCCAAGAGGTGATAGAGTGGGGCAGAGGGAGCCAAGAGGTGGCAGAGTGAGCCAAGAGGTGTCAGAGAGGTGCAGAGGGAGCCAAGAGGTGGCTGAGAGGGGCAGAGGCAGCCAAGAGGTGGCAGATTGGGGCAGAGTGGGGGTAGAGGGACCCAATATTCGGCAGTGGGGCAGAGGTAGCCATGAGGTGGCAGGGTGGGGCAGAGGGAGCCAAGAGGTGGCTGAGTGGGACAGAGGGAGCCAAGTGGTGGCAGAGTGGGGCAGAGGCAGCCAAGAGGTGGCAGATTGGGGCAGGGTGGGTTAGAGGGCCCCAATATGCGGCAGAGTGGGGCAGAGGGAGACAAGAGGTGGCAGAGTGGGGCAGAGTGGGGCAGAGGGAGCCAGGAGGTGGCAGAGTGGGGCAGAGTGAGCCAAGAGGTGGCAGAGTGGGACAGAGGGAGCCAAGAGGTGAAAAAGGGGCAGAGTGGGGCAGAGGGAGCCAATATGCGTCAGTGTGGGGCAGAGGGAGTCAAGAGGTGGCAGAGTGGGGCAGAGGGAACCAAGAGGTGTCAGAGTGAGGCAGAGGGAGGCAAGAGGTGGCAGAGTGGGGCAGAGGGAGCCAAGAGGTGGCATAATGGGGCAGTGAGAGACAAGAGGTGGCAGAATGGGACAGAGAGAGCCAAGAGGTGGCAGAGTGGGGCAGAGGGAGCCAAGTGGTAGCAGAGTGGGGCAAAGGCAGCCAAGAGGTGGCAGAGTGGGGCAGAGTGGGGCAGAGGGAGCCAAGAGGTGGCAGAATGGGGCAGAGAGAGCCAAGAGGTGGCAGAGTGGGGCAGAGGGAGTCAAGAGGTGGCAGAGTGGGGCAGAGGGAGCAAAGAGGTGGCAGAGTGGGGCAGAGGGAGCCAAGAGGTGGCAGTGTGGGGCAGGGGGAGCCAAGAGTTGGCAGAATGGGGCAGAGAGAGCCAAGAGGTGGCAGATGGAGCCAAGAGGTGTCAGAGTGGGGCAGAGGGAGCCAAAACGTGGCAGAGTGGGGCGGAGGGTGCCATGATGTGGCAGAGGGAGCCAAGAGGTGATAGAGTTGGGCAGCGGGAGCCATGAGGTGGCAGAGAGGGGCAGAGTGGGGCAGAGGGACCCAATATGCGTTAGAGTGGGGCAGAGGGAGCCAGGAGGTGGCAGAGTGGGGCAGAGGGAGCCAAGAGGTGGCAGAGTGAGACATAGGGAGCCAAGAGTAGGCAGAGTGGGGCAGAGGGAGCCAAGAGGTGGCAGAGTGGGGCAGAGGGAGCCAAGAGGTGGCAGAGTGGGACAGAGGGAGCCAAGTGGTGGCAGAGTGGGGCAAAGATGTGGCTGAGGGAGGCAAGAGGTGATAGAGTGGGGCAGAGGGAGCCAAGTGGTGGCAGAGTGAGCCAAGAGGTTTCAGTGTAGGACAGAGGGAGCCAAGAGGTGTCAGAGTGGGACAGAGGGAGCCAAGAAGTGGCAGAGAGGGGCAGAGTGGGGCAGAGAGACCCAATATGCGTTAGAGTGGGGCAGAGGGAGCCAAGAGGTGGCAGAGTGGGGCAGAGGGAGTCAAGAGGTGGCTGAGTGGGGCATAGGGAGCCAAGAGGTGGCAGAGTGGGGCAGAGGGAGCCAAGAGGTGGCAGAGTGGGACAGAGGGAGCCAAGTGGTGGCGGAGTGGTGCAGAGGCAGCCAAGAGGTGGCAGAGTGGGGCAGAGGCAGCCAAGAGGTGTCAGAGTGGGGCAGAGGAACCCAGTATGCGGCAGAGTGGGGCAGAGGGTGCCAAGAGGTTGCAGAGTGGTCCATAGGTAGCCAAGAGGTGGCGGAGTGGGGCAGAGTGAGCCAAGAGGTGGCAGAGTGGGACAGAGGGAGCCAAGAGGTGGCAGAGTGGGACAGAGGGAACCAAGAGGTGGCAGAGTGGGGCAGAGTGGGGCCGAGGGAGCCAATATCTGGCAGAGGGAGCCAAGTGGTGATAGAGTGGGGAAGAGGGAGGCAAAAGGTGGCAGAGTGAGCCAAGAGGTGTCAGTGTGGGACAGGGAGCCAAGAGGAGTCGGAGTGGGACAGAGGGAGCCAAGAGGTGGCAGAGTGGGGCAGAGGGAGCCAAGGGGTGTCAGTGTGGGGCAGAGGGAGCCAAGAGAAGGCAGAGTGCGGCAGAGGGAGCCAAGAGGTGGCAGAGTGGGGCAGAGGGAACCAAGAGGTGGCAGAGTGGGGCAGAAGGAGCCAAGAGGTGGCAGAGTGGGGCCGAGGGTGCCAAGAGGTGGCAGAGAGGGGCAGACAGGGGTAGAGGGAGCCAAGAGGTGGCAGAAGGGGCAGAGGGTGCCAAGAGGTGTTACAGTGGGGCAGAGGGAGCCAAGAGGTGGCAGAGTGAGCCAAGAGGTGGCAGAGTGGGGCAGACAGGGGAAGAGGGAGCCAAGAGGTGGCAGAAGGGGCAGAGGGTGCCAAGAGGTGTTAGAGTGGGACAGAGGGAGCCAAGAGGTGTTAGAGTGCGGCAGAGGGAGCCAAGAGGTGGCAGAGTGGGGCAGAGGGAGCCAAGGGGTGACAGAGTGGTGCAGAGGGAGCCAAGAGGTGGCAGAGTGGGGCAGAGGGAGCCAAGAGGTGGCAGAGTGGGGCAGAGGGAGACAAGAGGTGGCAGAGTGGGGCAGAGGAAGTCAATAGGTGGCAGAGTGGGGCAGAGGGTGCCAAGAGAAGGCAGAGTGGGACAGAGGGAGCCACGAGGTGGCAGAGAGGGGCAGAGTGGGGCAGAGGGACCCAATATGCGGCAGAGTGGGGCAGAGGGAGCCAAGAGGTGGCAGAGTGGGGCAGAGGGAGCCAAGAGGTGGCAGAGTGGGGCAGAGGGAGCCAAGAGGTGGCAGAGTGGGGCAGAGGGAGCCAAGAGGTCGCAGAGTGGGGCAGAGAGAGCCAAGAGGTGGCAGAGTGGGGCAGAGAGAGCCAGGAGGTGGCAGAGTGGGGCAGAGGGTGCCAAGAGGTGGCAGAGTGGGGCAGAGGGAGCCAAGAGGTGGCAAAGTGGGGCAGAGAGAGCCAGGAGGTGGCAGAGTGGGGCAGAGGGACCCAATATGCAGCAGAGTGGGGCAGAGGGAGCCAGGAGGTGGCAGAGTGGGGCAGAGGGAGCCAAGAGGTGGCAGAGTGGGGTAGAGGGAGCCAAGAGGTGGCAGAGTGGGGCAGAGAGAGCCAGGAGGTGGCAGAGTGGGGCAGAGAGAGCCAGGAGGTTGCAGAGTGGGGCAGAGGGAGCCAAGAGGTGGCAGAGTGGGGCAGAGGGAGCCAAGAGGTCGCAGAGTGGGGCAGAGAGAGCCAAGAGGTGGCAGAGTGGGGCAGAGAGAGCCAGGAGGTGGCAGAGTGGGGCAGAGGGTGCCAAGAGATGGCAGAGTGGGGCAGAGGGAGCCAAGAGGTGGCAGAGTGGGGCTGAGGGTGCCAAGATGAGGCAGAGGGAGCCAAGAGGTGATAGAGTGGGGCAGAGGGAGCCAAGAGGTGGCAGAGTGAGCCAAGAGGTGTCAGAGAGGTGCAGAGGGAGCCAAGAGGTGGCTGAGAGGGGCAGAGGCAGCCAAGAGGTGGCAGATTGGGGCAGAGTGGGGGTAGAGGGACCCAATATTCGGCAGTGGGGCAGAGGTAGCCATGAGGTGGCAGGGTGGGGCAGAGGGAGCCAAGAGGTGTCACAGTGGGACAGAGGGAGCCAAGAGGTGGCAGAGAGGGGCAGAGGCAGTCAAGAGGTGGCATAGAGGGGCAGAGTGGGGCAGAGGGACCCAATATGCGGCAAAGTGGGGCAGAGGGACCCAATATGCGGCAGAGTGGGGCAGAGGGAGCCAAGAGGTGGCAGATTTGGGCAGAGTGGGGCAGAGGGACCCAATATGCGGCAGAGTGGGGCAGAGGGAGCCAAGAGGTGGCAGAGTGGGGATGAGGGAGCCAAGAGGTGGCAGAGTGGGGCAGAGTGAGCCAAGAGGTGGCAGAGTGGGGCAGAGGGAGCCAAGAGGTGGCAGAGTGGGGCAGAGGGAGCCAAGAGGTGGCAGAGTGGGACAGAGGGAGACAAGAGGTGGCAGAGAGGGGCAGAGGGAGCCAAGAGGTGGCAGAGTGGGGAAGAGGGAGCCAAAAGGTGGCAGAGTGGGGCAGAGGGAGCCAATATGCGGCAGAGTGGGGCAGAGGGAGCCAAGAGGTGGCAGAGTGGGGCAGAGGGAGACAAGAGGTGGCAGAGTGGAACAGAGGGAGCCAAGAGGTGGCAGAGAGGGGCAGAGTGGGGCAGAGGGAGGCAAGAGGTGGCAGAGTGGGGCAGAGGGAAGCAAGAGGTGGCAGAGAGGGGCAGAGTGGGGCAGAGGGAGCCAATTTGCGGCAGAGTGGGGCAGAGGGAGCCAAGAGGTGTCAGAGTGGGGAAGAGGGAGCCAAGAGGTGTCAGAGTGGGGCAGAGGGAGCCATGAGGTGTCAGAGTGGGGCAGAGGGAGCTAAGAGGTGTCGGAGTGGGGCAGAGGGAGCCAATATGCGGCAGAGTGGGGCAGAGGGAGCCAAGAGGTGGCAGAGTGGGGCAGAAGGAGGCATGAGGTGGCAGAGTGGGGCAGAGGGAGCCAAGAGGTGGCAGAGTGGGGCAGAGGGAGCCAAGAGGTGGCAGAGTGGGACAGAGGGAGCAAAGAGGTGGCAGAGTGGGGCAGAAGGAGACAAGAGGTGGCAGAATGGGGCAGAGGGAGCCAAGAGGTGGCAGAGTGGGACAGAGGGAGCCAAGTGGTGGCAGAGTGGGGCAAAGATGTGGCTGAGGGAGGCAAGAGGTGATAGAGTGGGGCAGAGGGAGCCAAGTGGTGGCAGAGTGAGCCAAGAGGTTTCAGTGTAGGACAGAGGGAGCCAAGAGGTGTCAGAGTGGGACAGAGGGAGCCAAGAAGTGGCAGAGAGGGGCAGAGTGGGGCAGAGAGACCCAATATGCGTTAGAGTGGGGCAGAGGGAGCCAAGAGGTGGCAGAGTGGGGCAGAGGGAGTGAAGAGGTGGCTGAGTGGGGCATAGGGAGCCAAGAGGTGGCAGAGTGGGGCAGAGGGAGCCAAGAGGTGGCAGAGTGGGACAGAGGGAGCCAAGTGGTGGCGGAGTGGTGCAGAGGCAGCCAAGAGGTGGCAGAGTGGGGCAGAGGCAGCCAAGAGGTGTCAGAGTGGGGCAGAGGAACCCAGTATGCGGCAGAGTGGGGCAGAGGGTGCCAAGAGGTGGCAGAGTGGTCCAGAGGTAGCCAAGAGGTGGCGGAGTGGGGCAGAGTGAGCCAAGAGGTGGCAGAGTGGGACAGAGGGAGCCAAGAGGTGGCAGAGTGGGACAGAGGGAACCAAGAGGTGGCAGAGTGGGGCAGGGTGGGGCAGAGTGGGGCAGAGTGGGGCCGAGGGAGCCAATATCTGGCAGAGGGAGCCATGTGGTGATAGAGTGGGGAAGAGGGAGGCAAAAGGTGGCAGAGTGAGCCAAGAGGTGTCAGTGTGGGACAGGGAGCCAAGAGGAGTCGGAGTGGGACAGAGGGAGCCAAGAGGTGGCAGAGTGGGGCAGAGGGAGCCAAGGGGTGTCAGTGTGGGGCAGAGGGAGCCAAGAGAAGGCAGAGTGCGGCAGAGGGAGCCAAGAGGTGGCAGAGTGGGGCAGAGGGAACCAAGAGGTGGCAGAGTGGGGCAGAAGGAGCCAAGAGGTGGCAGAGTGGGGCCGAGGGTGCCAAGAGGTGGCAGAGAGGGGCAGACAGGGGTAGAGGGAGCCAAGAGGTGGCAGAAGGGGCAGAGGGTGCCAAGAGGTGTTACAGTGGGGCAGAGGGAGCCAAGAGGTGGCAGAGTGAGCCAAGAGGTGGCAGAGTGGGGCAGACAGGGGAAGAGGGAGCCAAGAGGTGGCAGAAGGGGCAGAGGGTGCCAAGAGGTGTTAGAGTGGGGCAGAGGGAGCCAAGAGGTGTTAGAGTGGGGCAGAGGGAGCCAAGAGGTGGCAGAGTGGGGAAGAGGGAGCCAAGGGGTGACAGAGTGGTGCAGAGGGAGCCAAGAGGTGGCAGAGTGGGGCAGAGGGAGCCAAGAGGTGGCAGAGTGGGGCAGAGGGAGACAAGAGGTGGCAGAGTGGGGCAGAGGAAGTCAATAGGTGGCAGAGTGGGGCAGAGGGTGCCAAGAGAAGGCAGAGTGGGACAGAGGGAGCCACGAGGTGGCAGAGAGGGGCAGAGTGGGGCAGAGGGACCCAATATGCGGCAGAGTGGGGCAGAGGGAGCCAAGAGGTGGCAGAGTGGGGCAGAGGGAGCCAAGAGGTGGCAGAGTGGGGCAGAGGGAGCCAAGAGGTGGCAGAGTGGGGCAGAGGGAGCCAAGAGGTCGCAGAGTGGGGCAGAGAGAGCCAAGAGGTGGCAGAGTGGGGCAGAGAGAGCCAGGAGGTGGCAGAGTGGGGCAGAGGGTGCCAAGAGGTGGCAGAGTGGGGCAGAGGGAGCCAAGAGGTGGCAAAGTGGGGCAGAGAGAGCCAGGAGGTGGCAGAGTGGGGCAGAGGGACCCAATATGCAGCAGAGTGGGGCAGAGGGAGCCAGGAGGTGGCAGAGTGGGGCAGAGGGAGCCAAGAGGTGGCAGAGTGGGGTAGAGGGAGCCAAGAGGTGGCAGAGTGGGGCAGAGAGAGCCAGGAGGTGGCAGAGTGGGGCAGAGAGAGCCAGGAGGTTGCAGAGTGGGGCAGAGGGAGCCAAGAGGTGGCAGAGTGGGGCAGAGGGAGCCAAGAGGTCGCAGAGTGGGGCAGAGAGAGCCAAGAGGTGGCAGAGTGGGGCAGAGAGTGCCAGGAGGTGGCAGAGTGGGGCAGAGGTTGCCAAGAGGTGGCAGAGTGGGGCAGAGGGAGCCAAGAGGTGGCAGAGTGGGGCTGAGGGTGCCAAGATGAGGCAGAGGGAGCCAAGAGGTGATAGAGTGGGGCAGAGGGAGCCAAGAGGTGGCAGAGTGAGCCAAGAGGTGTCAGAGAGGTGCAGAGGGAGCCAAGAGGTGGCTGAGAGGGGCAGAGGCAGCCAAGAGGTGGCAGATTGGGGCAGAATGGGGGTAGAGGGACCCAATATTCGGCAGTGGGGCGGAGGTAGCCATGAGGTGGCAGGGTGGGGAAGAGGGAGCCAAGAGGTGGCTGAGTGGGACAGAGGGAGCCAAGTGGTGGCAGAGTGGGGCAGAGGCAGCCAAGAGGTGGCAGATTGGGGCAGGGTGGGTTAGAGGGCCCCAATATGCGGCAGAGTGGGGCAGAGGGAGACAAGAGGTGGCAGAGTGGGGCAGAGTGGGGCAGAGGGAGCCAGGAGGTGGCAGAGTGGGGCAGAGTGAGCCAAGAGGTGGCAGAGTGGGACAGAGGGAGCCAAGAGGTGAAAAAGGGGCAGAGTGGGGCAGAGGGAGCCAATATGCGTCAGTGTGGGGCAGAGGGAGTCAAGAGGTGGCAGAGTGGGGCAGAGGGAACCAAGAGGTGTCAGAGTGAGGCAGAGGGAGGCAAGAGGTGGCAGAGTGGGGCAGAGGGAGCCAAGTGGTGGCAGAGTGGGGCAGAGGGAGCCAAGAGGTGGCATAATGGGGCAGTGAGAGCCAAGAGGTGGCAGAATGGGACAGAGAGAGCCAAGAGGTGGCAGAGTGGGGCAGAGGGAGCCAAGTGGTAGCAGAGTGGGGCAAAGGCAGCCAAGAGGTGGCAGAGTGGGGCAGAGTGGGGCAGAGGGAGCCAAGAGGTGGCAGAATGGGGCAGAGAGAGCCAAGAGGTGGCAGAATGGGGCAGAGAGAGCCAAGAGGTGGCAGAGTGGGGCAGAGGGAGTCAAGAAGTGGCAGAGTGGGGCAGAGGGAGCAAAGAGGTGGCAGAGTGGGGCAGAGGGAGCCAAGAGGTGGCAGTGTGGGGCAGGGGGAGCCAAGAGTTGGCAGAATGGGGCAGAGAGAGCCAAGAGGTGGCAGATGGAGCCAAGAGGTGTCAGAGTGGGGCAGAGGGAGCCAAAACGTGGCAGAGTGGGGCGGAGGGTGCCATGATGTGGCAGAGGGAGCCAAGAGGTGATAGAGTTGGGCAGAGGGAGCCATGAGGTGGCAGAGAGGGGCAGAGTGGGGCAGAGGGACCCAATATGCGTTAGAGTGGGGCAGAGGGAGCCAGGAGGTGGCAGAGTGGGGCAGAGGGAGCCAAGAGGTGGCAGAGTGAGACATAGGGAGCCAAGAGTAGGCAGAGTGGGGCAGAGGGAGCCAAGAGGTGGTAGAGTGGGGCAGAGGGAGCCAAGAGGTGGCAGAGTGGGACAGAGGGAGCCAAGTGGTGGCAGAGTGGGGCAAAGATGTGGCTGAGGGAGGCAAGAGGTGATAGAGTGGGGCAGAGGGAGCCAAGTGGTGGCAGAGTGAGCCAAGAGGTTTCAGTGTAGGACAGAGGGAGCCAAGAGGTGTCAGAGTGGGACAGAGGGAGCCAAGAAGTGGCAGAGAGGGGCAGAGTGGGGCAGAGAGACCCAATATGCGTTAGAGTGGGGCAGAGGGAGCCAAGAGGTGGCAGAGTGGGGCAGAGGGAGTCATGAGGTGGCTGAGTGGGGCATAGGGAGCCAAGAGGTGGCAGAGTGGGGCAGAGGGAGCCAAGAGGTGGCAGAGTGGGACAGAGGGAGCCAAGTGGTGGCGGAGTGGTGCAGAGGCAGCCAAGAGGTGGCAGAGTGGGGCAGAGGCAGCCAAGAGGTGTCAGAGTGGGGCAGAGGAACCCAGTATGCGGCAGAGTGGGGCAGAGGGTGCCAAGAGGTGGCAGAGTGGTCCAGAGGTAGCCAAGAGGTGGCGGAGTGGGGCAGAGTGAGCCAAGAGGTGGCAGAGTGGGACAGAGGGAGCCAAGAGGTGGCAGAGTGGGACAGAGGGAACCAAGAGGTGGCAGAGTGGGGCAGAGTGGGGCCGAAGGAGCCAATATCTGGCAGAGGGAGCCAAGTGGTGATAGAGTGGGGAAGAGGGAGGCAAAAGGTGGCAGAGTGAGCCAAGAGGTGTCAGTGTGGGACAGGGAGCCAAGAGGAGTCGGAGTGGGACAGAGGGAGCCAAGAGGGGGCAGAGTGGGGCAGAGGGAGCCAATTGGTGTCAGTGTGGGGCAGAGGGAGCCAAGAGAAGGCAGAGTGCGGCAGAGGGAGCCAAGAGGTGGCAGAGTGGGGCAGAGGGAACCAAGAGGTGGCAGAGTGGGGCAGAAGGAGCCAAGAGGTGGCAGAGTGGGGCCGAGGGTGCCAAGAGGTGGCAGAGAGGGGCAGACAGGGGTAGAGGGAGCCAAGAGGTGGCAGAAGGGGCAGAGGGTGCCAAGAGGTGTTACAGTGGGGCAGAGGGAGCCAAGAGGTGGCAGAATGGTGCAGAGTGAGCCAAGAGGTGGCAGAGTGGGGCAGACAGGGGAAGAGGGAGCCAAGAGGTGGCAGAAGGGGCAGAGGGTGCCAAGAGGTGTTAGAGTGGGGCAGAGGGAGCCAAGAGGTGTTAGAGTGGGGCAGAGGGAGCCAAGAGGTGGCAGAGTGGGGCAGAGGGAGCCAAGGGGTGACAGAGTGGTGCAGAGGGAGCCAAGAGGTGGCAGAGTGGGGCAGAGGGAGCCAAGAGGTGGCAGAGTGGGGCAGAGGGAGACAAGAGGTGGCAGAGTGGGGCAGAGGAAGTCAATAGGTGGCAGAGTGGGGCAGAGGGTGCCAAGAGAAGGCAGAGTGGGACAGAGGGAGCCACGAGGTGGCAGAGAGGGGCAGAGTGGGGCAGAGGGACCCAATATGCGGCAGAGTGGGGCAGAGGGAGCCAAGAGGTGGCAGAGTGGGGCAGAGGGAGCCAAGAGGTGGCAGAGTGGGGCAGAGGGAGCCAAGAGGTGGCAGAGTGGGGCAGAGGGAGCCAACAGGTCGCAGAGTGGGGCAGAGAGAGCCAAGAGGTGGCAGAGTGGGGCAGAGAGAGCCAGGAGGTGGCAGATTGGGGCAGAGGGTGCCAAGAGGTGGCAGAGTGGGGCAGAGGGAGCCAAGAGGTGGCAAAGTGGGGCAGAGAGAGCCAGGAGGTGGCAGAGTGGGGCAGAGGGACCCAATATGCAGCAGAGTGGGGCAGAGGGAGCCAGGAGGTGGCAGAGTGGGGCAGAGGGAGCCAAGAGGTGGCAGAGTAGGGTAGAGGGAGCCAAGAGGTGGCAGAGTGGGGCAGAGAGAGCCAGGAGGTAGCAGAGTGGGGCAGAGAGAGCCAGGAGGTTGCAGAGTGGGGCAGAGGGAGCCAAGAGGTGGCAGAGTGGGGCAGAGGGAGCCAAGAGGTCGCAGAGTGGTGCAGAGAGAGCCAAGAGGTGGCAGAGTGGGGCAGAGAGAGCCAGGAGGTGGCAGAGTGGGGCAGAGGGTGCCAAGAGGTGGCAGAGTGGGACAGAGGGAGCCAAGAGGTGGCAGAGTGGGGCTGAGGGTGCCAAGATGAGGCAGAGGGAGCCAAGAGGTGATAGAGTGGGGCAGAGGGAGCCAAGAGGTGGCAGAGTGAGCCAAGAGGTGTCAGAGAGGTGCAGAGGGAGCCAAGAGGTGGCTGAGAGGGGCAGAGGCAGCCAAGAGGTGGCAGATTGGGGCAGAGTGGGGGTAGAGGGACCCAATATTCGGCAGTGGGGCAGAGGTAGCCATGAGGTGGCAGGGTGGGGCAGAGGGAGCCAAGAGGTGGCTGAGTGGGACAGAGGGAGCCAAGTGGTGGCAGAGTGGGGCAGAGGCAGCCAAGAGGTGGCAGATTGGGGCAGGGTGGGTTAGAGGGACCCAATATGCGGCAGAGTGGGGCAGAGGGAGACAAGAGGTGGCAGAGTGGGGCAGAGTGGGGCAGAGGGAGCCAGGAGGTGGCAGAGTGGGGCAGAGTGAGCCAAGAGGTGGCAGAGTGGGACAGAGGGAGCCAAGAGGTGAAAAAGGGGCAGAGTGGGGCAGAGGGAGCCAATATGCGTCAGTGTGGGGCAGAGGGAGTCAAGAGGTGGCAGAGTGGGGCAGAGGGAACCAAGAGTTGTCAGAGTGAGGCAGAGGGAGGCAAGAGGTGGCAGAGTGGGGCAGAGGGAGCCAAGAGGTGGCAGAGTGGGGCAGAGGGAGCCAAGAGGTGGCATAATGGGGCAGTGAGAGCCAAGAGGTGGCAGAATGGGACAGAGAGAGCCAAGAGGTGGCAGAGTGGGGCAGAGGGAGCCAAGTGGTAGCAGAGTGGGGCAAAGGCAGCCAAGAGGTGGCAGAGTGGGGCAGAGTGGGGCAGAGGGAGCCAAGAGGTGGCAGAATGGGGCAGAGAGAGCCAAGAGGTGGCAGAATGGGGCAGAGAGAGCCAAGAGGTGGCAGAGTGGGGCAGAGGGAGTCAAGAGGTGGCAGAGTGGGGCAGAGGGAGCAAAGAGGTGGCAGAGTGGGGCAGAGGGAGCCAAGAGGTGGCAGTGTGGGGCAGGGGGAGCCAAGAGTTGGCAGAATGGGGCAGAGAGAGCCAAGAGGTGGCAGATGGAGCCAAGAGGTGTCAGAGTGGGGCAGAGGGAGCCAAAACGTGGCAGAGTGGGGCGGAGGGTGCCATGATGTGGCAGAGGGAGCCAAGAGGTGATAGAGTTGGGCAGAGGGAGCCATGAGGTGGCAGAGAGGGGCAGAGTGGGGCAGAGGGACCCAATATGCGTTAGAGTGGGGCAGAGGGAGCCAGGAGGTGGCAGAGTGGGGCAGAGGGAGCCAAGAGGTGGCAGAGTGAGACATAGGGAGCCAAGAGTAGGCAGAGTGGGGCAGAGGGAGCCAAGAGGTGGCAGAGTGGGACAGAGGGAGCCAAGTGGTGGCAGAGTGGGGCAAAGATGTGGCTGAGGGAGGCAAGAGGTGATAGAGTGGGGCAGAGGGAGCCAAGTGGTGGCAGAGTGAGCCAAGAGGTTTCAGTGTAGGACAGAGGGAGCCAAGAGGTGTCAGAGTGGGACAGAGGGAGCCAAGAAGTGGCAGAGAGGGGCAGAGTGGGGCAGAGAGACCCAATATGCGTTAGAGTGGGGCAGAGGGAGGCAAGAGGTGGCAGAGTGGGGCAGAGGGAGTCAAGAGGTGGCTGAGTGGGGCATAGGGAGCCAAGAGGTGGCAGAGTGGGGCAGAGGGAGCCAAGAGGTGGCAGAGTGGGACAGAGGGAGCCAAGTGGTGGCGGAGTGGTGCAGAGGCAGCCAAGAGGTGGCAGAGTGGGGCAGAGGCAGCCAAGAGGTGTCAGAGTGGGGCAGAGGAACCCAGTATGCGGCAGAGTGGGGCAGAGGGTGCCAAGAGGTGGCAGAGTGGTCCAGAGGTAGCCAAGAGGTGGCGGAGTGGGGCAGAGTGAGCCAAGAGGTGGCAGAGTGGGACAGAGGGAGCCAAGAGGTGGCAGAGTGGGACAGAGGGAACCAAGAGGTGGCAGAGTGGGGCAGAGTGGGGCCGAGGGAGCCAATATCTGGCAGAGGGAGCCAAGTGGTGATAGAGTGGGGAAGAGGGAGGCAAAAGGTGGCAGAGTGAGCCAAGAGGTGTCAGTGTGGGACAGGGAGCCAAGAGGAGTCGGAGTGGGACAGAGGGAGCCAAGAGGAGGCAGAGTGGGGCAGAGGGAGCCAATTGGTGTCAGTGTGGGGCAGAGGGAGCCAAGAGAAGGCAGAGTGCGGCAGAGGGAGCCAAGAGGTGGCAGAGTGGGGCAGAGGGAACCAAGAGGTGGCAGAGTGGGGCAGAAGGAGCCAAGAGGTGGCAGAGTGGGGCCGAGGGTGCCAAGAGGTGGCAGAGAGGGGCAGACAGGGGTAGAGGGAGCCAAGAGGTGGCAGAAGGGGCAGAGGGTGCCAAGAGGTGTTACAGTGGGGCAGAGGGAGCCAAGAGGTGGCAGAATGGTGCAGAGTGAGCCAAGAGGTGGCAGAGTGGGGCAGACAGGGGAAGAGGGAGCCAAGAGGTGGCAGAAGGGGCAGAGGGTGCCAAGAGGTGTTAGAGTGGGGCAGAGGGAGCCAAGAGGTGTTAGAGTGGGGCAGAGGGAGCCAAGAGGTGGCAGAGTGGGGCAGAGGGAGCCAAGGGGTGACAGAGTGGTGCAGAGGGAGCCAAGAGGTGGCAGAGTGGGGCAGAGGGAGCCAAGAGGTGGCAGAGTGGGGCAGAGGGAGACAAGAGGTGGCAGAGTGGGGCAGAGGAAGTCAATAGGTGGCAGAGTGGGGCAGAGGGTGCCAAGAGAAGGCAGTGTGGGACAGAGGGAGCCACGAGGTGGCAGAGAGGGGCAGAGTGGGGCAGAGGGACCCAATATGCGGCAGAGTGGGGCAGAGGGAGCCAAGAGGTGGCAGAGTGGGGCAGAGGGAGCCAAGAGGTGGCAGAGTGGGGCAGAGGGAGCCAAGAGGTGGCAGAGTGGGGCAGAGGGAGCCAACAGGTCGCAGAGTGGGGCAGAGAGAGCCAAGAGGTGGCAGAGTGGGGCAGAGAGGGCCAGGAGGTGGCAGAGTGGGGCAGAGGGTGCCAAGAGGTGGCAGAGTGGGGCAGAGGGAGCCAAGAGGTGGCAAAGTGGGGCAGAGAGAGCCAGGAGGTGGCAGAGTGGGGCAGAGGGACCCAATATGCAGCAGAGTGGGGCAGAGGGAGCCAGGAGGTGGCAGAGTTG
Source organism: Meconema thalassinum (assembly GCA_946902985.2). Classification (NCBI taxonomy): domain Eukaryota; kingdom Metazoa; phylum Arthropoda; class Insecta; order Orthoptera; family Tettigoniidae; genus Meconema; species Meconema thalassinum. The sequence goes on along the minus strand of OX336394.1, from coordinate 466,206,481 downwards.
GGCAGAGGGAGCCAAGAGGTGGCAGAGTAGGGTAGAGGGAGCCAAGAGGTGGCAGAGTGGGGCAGAGAGAGCCAGGAGGTAGCAGAGTGGGGCAGAGAGAGCCAGGAGGTTGCAGAGTGGGGCAGAGGGAGCCAAGAGGTGGCAGAGTGGGGCAGAGGGAGCCAAGAGGTCGCAGAGTGGGGCAGAGAGAGCCAAGAGGTGGCAGAGTGGGGCAGAGAGAGCCAGGAGGTGGCAGAGTGGGGCAGAGGGTGCCAAGAGGTGGCAGAGTGGGACAGAGGGAGCCAAGAGGTGGCAGAGTGGGGCTGAGGGTGCCAAGATGAGGCAGAGGGAGCCAAGAGGTGATAGAGTGGGGCAGAGGGAGCCAAGAGGTGGCAGAGTGAGCCAAGAGGTGTCAGAGAGGTACAGAGGGAGCCAAGAGGTGGCTGAGAGGGGCAGAGGCAGCCAAGAGGTGGCAGATTGGGGCAGAGTGGGGGTAGAGGGACCCAATATTCGGCAGTGGTGCAGAGGTAGCCATGAGGTGGCAGGGTGGGGCAGAGGGAGCCAAGAGGTGGCTGAGTGGGACAGAGGGAGCCAAGTGGTGGCAGAGTGGGGCAGAGGCAGCCAAGAGGTGGCAGATTGGGGCAGGGTGGGTTAGAGGGACCCAATATGCGGCAGAGTGGGGCAGAGGGAGACAAGAGGTGGCAGAGTGGGGCAGAGTGGGGCAGAGGGAGCCAGGAGGTGGCAGAGTGGGGCAGAGTGAGCCAAGAGGTGGCAGAGTGGGACAGAGGGAGCCAAGAGGTGAAAAAGGGGCAGAGTGGGGCAGAGGGAGCCAATATGCGTCAGTGTGGGGCAGAGGGAGTCAAGAGGTGGCAGAGTGGGGCAGAGGGAACCAAGAGGTGTCAGAGTGAGGCAGAGGGAGGCAAGAGGTGGCAGAGTGGGGCAGAGGGAGCCAAGAGGTGGCAGAGTGGGGCAGAGGGAGCCAAGAGGTGGCATAATGGGGCAGTGAGAGCCAAGAGGTGGCAGAATGGGACAGAGAGTGCCAAGAGGTGGCAGAGTGGGGCAGAGGGAGCCAAGTGGTAGCAGAGTGGGGCAAAGGCAGCCAAGAGGTGGCAGAGTGGGGCAGAGTGGGGCAGAGGGAGCCAAGAGGTGGCAGAATGGGGCAGAGAGAGCCAAGAGGTGGCAGAATGGGGCAGAGAGAGCCAAGAGGTGGCAGAGTGGGGCAGAGGGAGTCAAGAGGTGGCAGAGTGGGGCAGAGGGAGCAAAGGGGTGGCAGAGTGGGGCAGAGGGAGCCAAGAGGTGGCAGTGTGGGGCAGGGGGAGCCAAGAGTTGGCAGAATGGAGCAGAGAGAGCCAAGAGGTGGCAGAGTGCGTCAGAGGGAGCCAAGAGGTGTCAGAGTGGGGCAGAGGGAGCCAAAACGTGGCAGAGTGGGGCGGAGGGTACCATGATGTGGCAGAGGGAGCCAAGAGGTGATAGAGTTGGGCAGAGGGAGCAATGAGGTGGCAGAGAGGGGCAGAGTGGGGCAGAGGGACCCAATATGCGTTAGAGTGGGGCAGAGGGAGCCAGGAGGTGGCAGAGTGGGGCAGAGGGAGCCAAGAGGTGGCAGAGTGGGACATAGGGAGCCAAGAGTAGGCAGAGTGGGGCAGAGGGAGCCAAGAGGTGGCAGAGTGGGACAGAGGGAGCCAAGAGGTGGCAGAGTGGGGCAGAGGGAGCCAAGAGGTGGCAGAGTGGGGCAGAGGGAGCCAAGAGCTGGCAGAGTGGGACAGAGGAAGCCAAGAGGTGGCAGAGTGGGACAGAGGGAGCCAAGAGGTGGCAGAGTGGGGCAGAGGGAGCCAAGAGGTGGCAGAGTGGGACAGAGGGAGCCAAGAGGAGGCAGAGTGGGGCAGAGGGAGCCAAGAGATGGCAGAGTGGGGCAGAGGGAGCCAAGAGGTGGCAGAGTGGGACAGAGGGAGCCAAGAGCTGGCAGAGTGGGGCAGAAGGAGCCAAGAGATGGCAGAGTGGGGCAGAGGGAGCCAAGAGGTGGCAGGGTGGGACAGAGGGAGCCAAGAGATGGCAGAGTGGGGCAGAGGGAGCCAAGAGGTGGCAGAGTGGGACAGAGGGAGCCAAGAGATGGAAGAGTGGGGCAGAGGGAGCCAAGAGGTGGCGGAGTGGGGCAGAGGGAGCCAAGAGGTGGCAGAGTGGGGCAGAGGGAGCCAAGAGGTGGCAGAGTGGGACAGAGGGAGCCAAGAGATGGCAGAGTGGGGCAGAGGGAGCCAAGAGGTGGCAGAGTGGGGCAGAGGGAGCCAAGAGCTGGCAGAGTGGGACAGAGGGAGCCAAGAGATGGCAGAGTGGGGCAGAGGGAGCCAAGAGGTGGCAGAGTGGGGCAGAGGGAGCCAAGAGGTGGCAGAGTGGGACAGAGGGAGCCAAGAGATGGCAGAGTGGGGCAGAGGGAGCCAAGAGGTGGCAGAGTGGGGCAGAGGGAGCCAAGAGCTGGCAGAGTGGGGCAGAGGGAGCCAAGAGGTGGCAGAGTGGGGCAGAGGGAGCCAAGAGATGGCAGAGTGGGGCAGAGGGAGCCAAGAGGTGGCGGAGTGGGGCAGAGGGAGCCAAGAGCTGGCAGAGTGGGACGGAGGGAGCGAAGAGGAGGCAGAGTGGGGCAGAGGGAGCCAAGAGATGGCAGAGTGGGGCAGAGGGAGCCAAGAGGTGGCAGAGTGGGACAGAGGGAGCCAAGAGATGGCAGAGTGGGGCAGAGGGAGCCAAGAGGTGGCGGAGTGGGGCAGAGGGAGCCAAGAGCTGGCAGAGTGGGGCAGAGGGAGCCAAGAGGTGGCAGAGTGGGACAGAGGGAGCCAAGAGGTGGCAGAGTGGGACAGAGGGAGCCAATAGGTGACAGAGTGTGACAGAGGGTGCCAAGAGGTGGCAGAGTGGGGCAGAGGAAGTCAAGAGGTGGCAGAGTGGGGCAGAGTGGGGCTGAGGGAGCCAAGAGGCGGCAGAGTGGGGCAGAGGGAGCCAAGAGGAGGCAGAGTGGGGCAGAGGGAGCCAAGATGAGGCAGAGTGGGGCAGAGGGAGCCAAGAGGTGGCAGAGTGGGGCAGAGGGAGCCAAGAGGAGGCAGAGTGGGGCAGAGGGAGCCAAGAGGTGGCAGAGTGGGGCAGAGGGAACCAAGAGGAGGCAGAGTGGGGCAGAGGGAACCAAGAGGAGGCAGAGTGGGGCAGAGGGAGCCAAGAGGAGGCAGAGTCGGGCAGAGGGAGCCAAGTGGTGGCAGAGTGGGGCAGAGGGAGCCAAGAGGAGGCAGAGTGGGGCAGAGTGAGCCAAGAGGCGGTAGAGTGGGGCAGAGGGAGCCAAGAGGAGGCAGAGTGGGGCAGAGGGAGCCAGGAGGAGGCAGAGTGGGGCAGAGGGAGCCAAGAGGAGGCAGGGTGGGGCAGAGGGAGCCAAGAGAGGCAGAGTGGGGCAGAGGGAGCCAAGAGGCGGCAGAGTGGGGCAGAGGGAGCCAAGAGGCAGAGTGGGGCAGAGGGAGCCAAGAGGAGGCAGAGTGTGGCAGAGTGGGGCAGAGGGAGCCAAGAGGAGGCAGAGTGAGGCAGAGGGAGCCAAGAGGAGGCAGAGTGGGGCAGAGGGAGCCAAGAGGAGGCAGAGTGGGGCAGAGGGAGCCTAGAGGCGGCAGAGAGGGGCAGAGGGAGCCCTGAGGAGGCAGAGTGGGGCAGAGGGAGCCAAGAGGAGGCAGAGTGGGGGCGAGGGAATCAAGAGGTGGCAGAGTGGGGCAGTGGGAGCCAAGAGGAGGCAGAGTGGGGCAGAGGGAGCCAAGAGGTGGCAGAGTGGGGCAGAGAGAGCCAAGAGGTGGCAGAGTGGGGCAGAGAGAGCCAGGAGGTGGCAGAGTGGGGCAGAGGGTGCCAAGAGGTGGCAGAGTGGGACAGAGGGAGCCAAGAGGTGGCAGAGTGGGGCTGAGGGTGCCAAGATGAGGCAGAGGGAGCCAAGAGGTGATAGAGTGGGGCAGAGGGAGCCAAGAGGTGGCAGAGTGAGCCAAGAGGTGTCAGAGAGGTACAGAGGGAGCCAAGAGGTGGCTGAGAGGGGCAGAGGCAGCCAAGAGGTGGCAGATTGGGGCAGAGTGGGGGTAGAGGGACCCAATATTCGGCAGTGGGGCAGAGGTAGCCATGAGGTGGCAGGGTGGGGCAGAGGGAGCCAAGAGGTGGCTGAGTGGGACAGAGGGAGCCAAGTGGTGGCAGAGTGGGGCAGAGGCAGCCAAGAGGTGGCAGATTGGGGCAGGGTGGGTTAGAGGGACCCAATATGCGGCAGAGTGGGGCAGAGGGAGACAAGAGGTGGCAGAGTGGGGCAGAGTGGGGCAGAGGGAGCCAGGAGGTGGCAGAGTGGGGCAGAGTGAGCCAAGAGGTGGCAGAGTGGGACAGAGGGAGCCAAGAGGTGAAAAAGGGGCAGAGTGGGGCAGAGGGAGCCAATATGCGTCAGTGTGGGGCAGAGGGAGTCAAGAGGTGGCAGAGTGGGGCAGAGGGAACCAAGAGGTGTCAGAGTGAGGCAGAGGGAGGCAAGAGGTGGCAGAGTGGGGCAGAGGGAGCCAAGAGGTGGCAGAGTGGGGCAGAGGGAGCCAAGAGGTGGCATAATGGGGCAGTGAGAGCCAAGAGGTGGCAGAATGGGACAGAGAGTGCCAAGAGGTGGCAGAGTGGGGCAGAGGGAGCCAAGTGGTAGCAGAGTGGGGCAAAGGCAGCCAAGAGGTGGCAGAGTGGGGCAGAGTGGGGCAGAGGGAGCCAAGAGGTGGCAGAATGGGGCAGAGAGAGCCAAGAGGTGGCAGAATGGGGCAGAGAGAGCCAAGAGGTGGCAGAGTGGGGCAGAGGGAGTCAAGAGGTGGCAGAGTGGGGCAGAGGGAGCAAAGGGGTGGCAGAGTGGGGCAGAGGGAGCCAAGAGGTGGCAGTGTGGGGCAGGGGGAGCCAAGAGTTGTCAGAATGGAGCAGAGAGAGCCAAGAGGTGGCAGAGTGCGTCAGAGGGAGCCAAGAGGTGTCAGAGTGGGGCAGAGGGAGCCAAAACGTGGCAGAGTGGGGCGGAGGGTACCATGATGTGGCAGAGGGAGCCAAGAGGTGATAGAGTTGGGCAGAGGGAGCAATGAGGTGGCAGAGAGGGGCAGAGTGGGGCAGAGGGACCCAATATGCGTTAGAGTGGGGCAGAGGGAGCCAGGAGGTGGCAGAGTGGGGCAGAGGGAGCCAAGAGGTGGCAGAGTGGGACATAGGGAGCCAAGAGTAGGCAGAGTGGGGCAGAGGGAGCCAAGAGGTGGCAGAGTGGGACAGAGGGAGCCAAGAGGTGGCAGAGTGGGGCAGAGGGAGCCAAGAGGTGGCAGAGTGGGGCAGAGGGAGCCAAGAGCTGGCAGAGTGGGACAGAGGAAGCCAAGAGGTGGCAGAGTGGGACAGAGGGAGCCAAGAGGTGGCAGAGTGGGGCAGAGGGAGCCAAGAGGTGGCAGAGTGAGACAGAGGGAGCCAAGAGGTGGCAGAGTGGGGCAGAGGGAGCCAAGAGGTGGCAGAGTGGGACAGAGGGAGCCAAGAGGAGGCAGAGTGGGGCAGAGGGAGCCAAGAGATGGCAGAGTGGGGCAGAGGGAGCCAAGAGGTGGCAGAGTGGGACAGAGGGAGCCAAGAGCTGGCAGAGTGGGGCAGAAGGAGCCAAGAGATGGCAGAGTGGGGCAGAGGGAGCCAAGAGGTGGCAGAGTGGGACAGAGGGAGCCAAGAGATGGCAGAGTGGGGCAGAGGGAGCCAAGAGGTGGCAGAGTGGGACAGAGGGAGCCAAGAGATGGAAGAGTGGGGCAGAGGGAGCCAAGAGGTGGCGGAGTGGGGCAGAGGGAGCCAAGAGGTGGCAGAGTGGGGCAGAGGGAGCCAAGAGGTGGCAGAGTGGGACAGAGGGAGCCAAGAGATGGCAGAGTGGGGCAGAGGGAGCCAAGAGGTGGCAGAGTGGGGCAGAGGGAGCCAAGAGCTGGCAGAGTGGGACAGAGGGAGCCAAGAGATGGCAGAGTGGGGCAGAGGGAGCCAAGAGGTGGCAGAGTGGGGCAGAGGGAGCCAAGAGGTGGCAGAGTGGGACAGAGGGAGCCAAGAGATGGCAGAGTGGGGCAGAGGGAGCCAAGAGGTGGCAGAGTGGGGCAGAGGGAGCCAAGAGCTGGCAGAGTGGGGCAGAGGGAGCCAAGAGGTGGCAGAGTGGGGCAGAGGGAGCCAAGAGATGGCAGAGTGGGGCAGAGGGAGCCAAGAGGTGGCGGAGTGGGGCAGAGGGAGCCAAGAGCTGGCAGAGTGGGACGGAGGGAGCGAAGAGGAGGCAGAGTGGGGCAGAGGGAGCCAAGAGATGGCAGAGTGGGGCAGAGGGAGCCAAGAGGTGGCAGAGTGGGACAGAGGGAGCCAAGAGATGGCAGAGTGGGGCAGAGGGAGCCAAGAGGTGGCGGAGTGGGGCAGAGGGAGCCAAGAGCTGGCAGAGTGGGGCAGAGGGAGCCAAGAGGTGGCAGAGTGGGACAGAGGGAGCCAAGAGGTGGCAGAGTGGGACAGAGGGAGCCAATAGGTGACAGAGTGTGACAGAGGGTGCCAAGAGGTGGCAGAGTGGGGCAGAGGAAGTCAAGAGGTGGCAGAGTGGGGCAGAGTGGGGCTGAGGGAGCCAAGAGGCGGCAGAGTGGGGCAGAGGGAGCCAAGAGGAGGCAGAGTGGGGCAGAGGGAGCCAAGATGAGGCAGAGTGGGGCAGAGGGAGCCAAGAGGTGGCAGAGTGGGGCAGAGGGAGCCAAGAGGAGGCAGAGTGGGGCAGAGGGAGCCAAGAGGTGGCAGAGTGGGGCAGAGGGAACCAAGAGGAGGCAGAGTGGGGCAGAGGGAACCAAGAGGAGGCAGAGTGGGGCAGAGGGAGCCAAGAGGAGGCAGAGTCGGGCAGAGGGAGCCAAGTGGTGGCAGAGTGGGGCAGAGGGAGCCAAGAGGAGGCAGAGTGGGGCAGAGGGAGCCAAGAGGAGGCAGAGTGGGGCAGAGGGAGCCAAGAGGAGGCAGAGTGGGGCAGAGGGAACCAAGAGGAGGCAGAGTGGGGCAGAGGGAGCCAGGAGGAGGCAGAGAGGGGCAGAGGGAGCCAAGAGGTGGCAGAGTGGGACAGAGGGAGCCAAGAGGAGGCAGAGAGGGTCAGAGTGGGGCAGAGGGCGCCAAGAGGCGGCAGAGTGGGGCAGAGGGAACCAAGAGGAGGCAGAGTGGGGCAGAGGGAGCCATGAGGAGGCAGAGTGGGGCAGAGGGAGCCAAGAGGAGGCAGAGTGGGGCAGAGGGAGCCAGGAGGAGGCAGAGTGGGGCAGAGTGAGCCAAGAGGCGGCAGAGTGGGGCAGAGGGAGCCTAGAGGAGGCAGAGTGGGGCAGAGGGAGCCAGGAGGAGGTAGAGTGGGGCAGAGGGAGCCAAGAGGAGGCAGGGTGGGGCAGAGGGAGCCAAGAGAGGCAGAGTGGGGCAGAGGGAGCCAAGAGGCGGCAGAGTGGGGCAGAGGGAGCCAAGAGGCAGAGTGGGGCAGAGGGAGCCAAGAGGAGGCAGAGTGTGGCAGAGTGGAGCAGAGGGAGCCAAGAGGAGGCAGAGTGAGGCAGAGGGAGCCAAGAGGAGGCAGAGTGGGGCAGAGGGAACCAAGAGGAGGCAGAGTGGGGCAGAGGGAGCCAAGAGGAGGCAGAGTGGGGCAGAGGGAGCCTAGAGGCGGCAGAGAGGGGCAGAGGGAGCCCTGAGGAGGCAGAGTGGGGCAGAGGGAGCCAAGAGGAGGCAGAGTGGGGGCGAGGGAATCAAGAGGTGGCAGAGTGGGGCAGTGGGAGCCAAGAGGAGGCAGAGTGGGGCAGAGGGAGCCAAGAGGTGGCAGAGTGGGGCAGAGGGAACCAAGAGGAGTCCGAGTGGGGCAGAGGGAACCATGAGGTAGCAGAGTGGGGCAGAGGGAACCAAGAGGTGGCAGAGTGTGGCAAAGGGAACCAAGAGGTGGCAGAGGGAGCCAAGAGGTGTCAGAGTGGGGCAGAGTGTGCCAAGAGGTGGCAGAGTGGGACAGAGGGAGCCAAGAGGTGGCAGAGTGTGGCAACGGTAACCAAGAGGTGGCAGAGATGGGCACAGGGAGCCTGGAGGGGGCAGAGTGGGTCAGAGGGAGCCAAGAGATGGCAGAGTGGGGCAGAGGGAACCAAGAGGTGGCAGAGTGGGGCAGAGAGAACCAAGAGGTGGCAGAGTGGGGCAGAGGGAACCAAGAGGTGGCAGAGTGGGGCAGAGGGTGCTAAGAGGTGGCGGAGTGTGGCAACGGGAACCAAGAGGTGGCAGAGTGGGGCAGAGTGTGCCAAGAGGTGGCAGAGTGGGGCAGAGGGAGCCAAGAGGTGGCAGAGTGGGGCAGAGGGAGCCAAGAGTTGGCAGAGTGGGGCAGAGGGAACCAAGAGGTGGCAGAGTGGGGCAGAGGGAACCAAGAGGTGGCTGAGTGGGGCAGAGGGAACCAAGAGGTTGCAGAGTGGGGCAGAGGGAACCAAGAGGTGGCAGAGTGGGGCAGAGGGAACCAAGAGGTGGCAGAGTGGGGCAGAGTGAACCAAGTGGAGGCAGAGTGTGGCAACGGGAACCAAGAGGTGGCAGAGTGGGGCAGAGTGTGCCAAGAGGTGGCAGAGTGGGACAGAGGGAGCCAAGAGGTGGCAGAGTGGGGCAGAGGGAACCAAGAGGAGTCCGAGTGGGGCAGAGGGAACCATGAGGTAGCAGAGTGGGGCAGAGGGAACCAAGAGGTGGCAGAGTGTGGCAAAGGGAACCAAGAGGTGGCAGAGGGAGCCAAGAGGTGTCAGAGTGGGGCAGAGCGAACCAAGAGGTGGCAAGGAGGGGCAGAGGGAACCAAGAGGTGGCAGAGTGTGGCAAAGGGAACCAAGAGGTGGCAGAGTGGGGCAGGGGGAGCCAAGAGGTTGCAGAGTGGGGCAAAGGGAACCAAGAGGTGGCACAGAGGGGCAGAGGGTGCCAAGAGGTGGCAGAGTGGGGCAGAGGGAGCCAACAGATGGCAGAGTGGGACAGAGGGAGCCAATAGGTGACAGAGTGTGACAGAGGGTGCCAAGAGGTGGCAAAATGGGTCAGAGGAAGTCAAGAGGTGGCAGAGTGGGGCAGAGGGTGCCAAGAGGTGGCTGATTGGGGCAGAGGGAGCCAATAGGTGACAGAGTGTGACAGAGGGAGCCAGGAGGTGACAGAGTGGGGCAGAGGAAGCCCAGAGGTGGCTGATTGGGGCAGAGGAAGCCAAGAGGTGGCAGAGTGGGGCAGAGGGTGCCAAGAGGTGGCAGAGTGGGGCAGAGTTGGGCACAGGGAGCCAGGATGTGGCAGAGTGGGGCAACGGGAACCAAGAGGTGTCAGAGTGGGGCAGAGGAAACCAAGAGGTGTCAGAGTGGGGCAGGGGGAACCAAGAGGTGTCAGAGTGGGGCAGGGGGAACCAACAGGTGGCAGAGTGGGGCAGAGGAAACCAAGAGGTGGCAGAGAGGGGTAAAGGGAACCAAGAGGTGGCAGAGTGGGGCAGAGGGAGCCAAGAGGTGGCAGAGTGGGGCAGAGGGAGCCAAGAGGAGGCAGAGTGGGGCAGAGGGAGCCAAGAGGTGGCAGAGTGGGGCAGAGGGAACCAAGAGGTGGCAGAGTGGGGCAGAGGGTGCCAAGAGGTGGCAGAGTGGGGCAGAGTTGGGCACAGGGAGCCAGGAGGGGGCAGAGAGGGGCAGAGGGAGCCATGAGGTGGAAGAGAGGGATAGAGGGTGCCATGAGGTGGCAGAGCGGGGCAGAGGGAGCCAAGAGGTGGCAGAGTGGGGCAGAGGGAACCAAGAGGTGGCAGAGTGGGGCAGAGGGAACTATGAGGTGGCAGAGTGGGGCAGAGGGAACCAAGAGGTGGCAGAGTGGGGCAAAGGGAACCAAGTGGTGGCAGAGTGGGGCAGAGGGAGCCATGAGGTGGCAGAGAGGGATAGAGGGTGCCAAGAGGTGGCAGAGAGGGGTAGAGGGTGACAAGAAGTGGCAGAGCGGGGCAGAGGGAGCCAAGAGGTGGCATAGTAGGGTAGAGGGAGCCAAGAGGTGGCAGAGTGGGGCAGAGGTGGCATAGTGGGGCTGAGGGAACCAAGAGGTGGCAGGGTGGGGCAGAGGGTGCCATGAGGTGGCAGAGTGGGGCAAAGGGAGCCAAGAGGGGCAGACTGGGGCAGAGGGAGCCAATAGGTGCCAAGAGGTGGCAGAGTGGGGCAGAGGGAGCCAAGAGGTGTCAGAGTGGGGCAGAGGGAAGCAAGAGGTGGCAGAGTGGTGAGAGGGAACCAAGTGATGGCAGAGTGGGGCAGAGGGAGCCATGTGGTGGCAGAGTGGGACAGAGGGAGCCAAGAGGGGCAGAGTGGGGCAGAGGGAGCCAAGAGGGGCAGAGTGGGACAGAGGGAGCCACGGGGCTCTATAGGGAGGTCCCTCACTGTAGTTGGGCACTACGCTGCTGCTAGCGCACATACATTGCTCGATACGCTGCAATACCTAGAAGCCCGCCTCCCACACGGCCTCTCCGGGGCGCGTTCTATAGGGAGGTCCCTGAATGCAGTTGGGCACTACGCTGCTGCTAGCGCACATGCCTTGCTCGATACGCAGTAATACATAGTAGCCCGTCCGCCAAACGGCCTCTTCGAGGTCCCGTTTTATAGGGAGGTCGCTGAATGTAGTTGGGCACTACGCTGCTGCTAGCGCACATGCCTTGCTCCATACGCAGTAATACACAGTAGCCCTCCCGCCACACGGCCTCTCCGAGGCCCTGTTCTACAGGGAGGTCGCTCATTGTAGCAAAGAGGATATCGATTATTGTAGAATCTATCATACTAAGACAATACGAGTTACTTATTCTCACAATAACATTAAGCACGTCATCAGAGTGCTTCCACACATACGCAAGCACACAGGCCTGATGATACCAATGTCCCAAATTCCTAAATGAAACAACTTATTCTCTACATTGTTAATATGGTTGTATTCAAATATGTCACGACCATATTAACGCCTAATAATAGGAAGCTCTGGCAAACAAGAGCTCTCGTAGCTGAAGTCACGGAGGTCCAACTTCCACTCACATCGTTTAGTTGTGTTTTTGCATGTATTAGACGTCCCTCTTCATATCCTAGCAATCTTGTGCCTCACGTTACCCCAGTATATTTCAACATCTCCCTGTTCATATCCTCGCTATCTTGTGTCTCACGTTACCCAGAATATTTCAACATATTCCTCTTAATATCCTCGCTATCTTGTGTCTCGCGTTTACGTAAACGACCAATAATATCACATTTGCTAGCTGATCTCCACCTGTCCGATACCCGCCATCTTGATATACTGGAGTCACTCTTCCTCGCACATGGAATTTCAATCGCAAATATCTAGCCACAGAAGGCAGTTGTATGCACACATAGCATGTTATATCATTCCACATGCGATCAGGAACCTTTTGTCCTTCGTAACCTCAAAACAGACCGATGTCCTTTTTCATTGCAGGATAGGATGGTCTTCCATCTAACGTCATAATTTTGTGGAGACACTTTCTATAATTATTTTCTTGAGACCAAATTTAGTATTTAATTATTTGGATTACAAGTCAATATATTTTTTTTTGGGGGGGGGGGGGAGGCGCTTAGTAATAATAATAATATTTTTGACAGAGGCGTGAATTCGCTGCTTCTGTAATGGATTATAATATTAAGATAGTTGAAGGTGTTTTGAAATAGATCAGTGTAATTGTTATGATGATGATGATAATTGTTGTTTTAAGGGGCCTAACATCGATGATAATAATAATATTTTGACAAACCTTGGAGTTGAATTCCAATGATGATAATAATAATTCTGACAAGTTTCAAATACATTTTTCTACGATTATATTAATTTCTGATGCGCAAAAGCCATTTGTATAATTGTTTGAAGGCTTTGGTTGGCAGATAGTATCGAATTGAATATCGATGATAAAAATTATAACCGGTGAATTATTTAAATAAATGCACAATATTTTGGTAACGTCATGATGGAAATGTTAATATTTTTAAGGAATGGAATGTATTGCTATTCCAAGAGGAAATTGTATAATGTAGGGGAATATAAGTTTTGTAACGGTCAAAGTTGGAACTGCTTGAAATTGAACATTTTGGGAGCCCTCGGGCGATCAATAAAAAAAAAACAGCTATGGCCAATCGACAGCAATTTGTAGATAATATAATCTTATATATAAAAGTGAAAGTCTGTATGTATTTGGGTGGGTTGGTTCCGTATACAAATCTACACCGTTCCACCAATCTCAACCAAATTTTGCATACACATAGTTTAGGACCCAGAAGGAACTGCTGCCTACATGAATTTTCGATAGCCTTTCTCATTCTTCTGATTTCGGCACTTTTGCACTCGAGTAAAAGCTAATAAACTCATAAATTATACTCATGAAGGAATGGCAAGGCAGATAGTTTCCATGGCAACATAGCTCAAGTCGAGACACGGCCGACTGGATGCCAATTGCGCTCTGCACTACCGGTATAGAAAATGAGGAGCTTTACTTGAAATCCCGTTAGTTACTCAACTGCTCACACAGCACTGTCAACCGAGTTTAGCATAACAAAGACTTGACACTATCTACTAGATATTTGTCAAATACCACTCACTCACTCACTCACTCACACATACATCACGAAATCTCAGAAACCACCCTACGGATTGGAATGAAATTTGGTATGCAGCTTCCTCAAGGGCCGCAAACGCCCACTAAGAAAGAATTTTTGGATATTCAGGTTCTAAAGGGGTGTTAAGGGTGTAGACCTGCATTTCATTGAATAGCAATATCTCCCGATTGGTTTCATTGGGGGATGTGATACTCGGCATATAAACTCATCATTAAAAATAAGAACACACGCGTCTGAGGGTTTTTCGATGTGGTGTATATTATGAGGTGAAAGGGGTGAAAAGTGGGGGTTGAAAGATTCCAAACGGAACCTGTATCTCTTAAACGACATAGGCGAGGAGTTTAAAACTCAGCGAAAAAAAATCAGCATAAAAATAAGTAAATAGGTGTTTGACCGTTTTTTCATCAATCCAATTTAAGGGGCCCATGGGGAGGGGTGAAATTCTGGGAAAAAAAACAGGAAAGAAAGTGTCCTAACCGATTGACTCACTCGCTCTTGAAACTCTGGGGGAAAATTTGCTTAAAAATAAGTAAATATGTGTTCGACAATGTTTTTGATAAATCAAATTTAAGGGGTTCATCGGGAGGGGTGATATTCTGAAGGAAAAAAATGAAAGAAAATGTCCTTACTCACTCACACACTCATCATCGCCCAGCCAAAAATATTGAAGTTGGAAACATGGTATTTTCGGGATATGTTCGTTGTTTGTCAAAACCATACACCAAGGGAGGATTTTTGAATATTCAGGTTCTAAAGGGGTCTTAAGGGGGTTAAACCGGCATTTCATTGAATAACAATATCTCACGAGTGGTTTCATTTGTGGATGTGATACTCGGCGTATAAACTAATCATTAAAAATAAGCAGACATGTGTCGAAGGGTTTTACGACGTGGTGTATTATTATGAGGTGAAAGGAGTGAAAATTGGGGGTTGAGGGATTCTTAACGGAGAGTGTATCTCTTAAACTACATAGGCGAGAAGTTTGAAATTCGGCGGGAGAAAACAGCTTCAAATATAAGTAAATAGGTGTGCGACAGTTTTTTCATAAATCCAATTTAAGGGGCCCTTGGGGAGGGGTGAAATTCTGGGGGAAAACAGGAAAGAAAGTGTCCTAACTCATCAAACTCAGGGGGGAAGAACAGCTCAAAAATAAGAAAATAGGTGTTCGACCGTTTTTTTTTTCATAAATCCAATTTAACGGGTTCATGAGAGGGGTGAAATTCTGAAAAATAATTGAAAGAAAATGTCCTGACTTACTCATCATCGCCCAGCCAAAATTATTGAAGTTTGAAATATTACATTTTGGGGCTATGTTCGTTGTATGTCGAAAACGTCCACTAAGGAAGCAATTTTGGATATTCAGGTTCTAAAGGGGTGTTAAGGAGGTAGACTTGCATTTAGTTGAATAACAATATCTCCCGATTGGTTTCCTTTGGGATGGGATACTCGGCATATAAACTCATCATTAAGAATAAGAAGACACATGTCTGAGGGATTTCGATGTGGTGTATATTATGAGGTGTATGTGTGAAAAGTGAGTGTTGAAGGATTCTTAACGGAGCAAGTATCTCTTAAAAGACAGAGGCAAAAAGTATGAATCTCAGGGAGAAAAATCAGATTGAAAATGTAGTAAATAGGTGTTCGAACGTTTTTTCATAAATCCAATTTAAGGGGCTCATGGGGAGGGGTGAAATTCGAGGGAAAGAAGTCCACTAAGGAAGGATTTTTGGATATTCACTCGTCATCCCCCAGCAAACCTATTGCAGTTAGAAACTTGAAATTTTGGGGATATGTTCGTTGTATGTCGAGAAAGTCCACTAGGGATGGATTTATGGATATTCATGTTCTGAAGGGGTGTTAAGGGGGTTAATATTGCATTTCATTGAATAACAATATCTCACGAGTTGTTTCATTTGGGGATGTGATATTCGGCATATAAACTAATCATTCAAAATAAGCAGACATATGTCTAAGGGTTTATCGATATGGTGTATATTATGAGGTGAAAGGGGAGAAAATTGGGGGTTGAAGAATTCTTAACGCAGCGTGTACTGTATCTCTTATTCAACATAGGCGATAAGTTTGAAATTCAGCGGGAAAAGCAGCTTCAAAAATAAGTAGATAGGAGTTCGACCATTTCTTCATAAATCCAATTTAAGGGGCCCATGGGGAGGGGTGAAATTCGGGGGGGGGGGGGGAAACAGGAAAGAAAGTGTCCTAACTGATTGACTAACTTACTCACTCATCAAACTCAGGGGGAAGAATAGCTTTAAATAAGTAAATTGGTGTTCGACCGGTTTTTTTTTCATAAATCCAATTTAAGGGGTTCATGGGGAGGGGTGAAATTCTCAAAAATAAATGAAAGAAAATGTCCTGACTGACTCACTCACTCATCATCGCCGAGCTAAAATTATTGACGTTTGGAACATGAAATTTTGGGGATATGTTCGTTGTATGTCGAAAACGTCCACTAAGGAAAGAGTTTTGTATATTCAGGTTCTAAAGAGGTGTTAAGAGGGTAAACGTGCATTTCATTGAATAACAATATCTCACGAGTGGTTTCATTTGGGGATGTGATACTTGGCATATATACTAATCATTAAAAATAAGCTGACACATGTCTAATGGTTTTTCGATGTGGTGTATATTCTGAGGTGAAAGGGATGAAAAGTGGGGGTTGAAATATTCCTAACGGAGCGTGTATCTATTAAACGAGATAGGCGAGGAGTTTGATTTTCTCCGGGTTTCAATCAGCTTAAAAATAAATAAACGAATAAATAATTAAAATAAGTAGGTGTTCGACCGTTTTGTCTTAAATCAAATTTAAGGGGCCTATGGGGAGGGGTGAAATTCTGGAAGAAAAAAGTCCATTAAGGAAGGATTTTTGGATGTTCACTCTCATCGACCAACCAAAACTATTAAAGTTAGAAGAAGGGGATATGTTTGTTGTGTGTCGAAAAAGTCTACTAGGGAGGGATTTTTGGATATTCAGGTTCTAAAGGGGTGTTAACGGGGTTAAACCAGCATTTCATGGAATAACAATATGACACGACTATGAAGCGAGCGAAGCGAGGCTAAAAATGAGAGGGTGTGTGTCTGTGTGTTACTGAATCACGCAAGAACCACTGGTCCGATTTACATGAATTTTACATGGAAGTAGCTGATTTACCCGGTTAACATATAGGCTACTTTTGATTTCAATACTTTGCACTATTTAAAGATGGCGACCATTTTAGTGACGTCACTACACCCTTTGGTTTCAAACTTTCATATTTCCATTTCAAATAAAAAGTTAACGCTAAGAAATAGCAAACTTTTGATGGCATATACGAGGTTTAAAATTACATTTTATATCCGAAAGGTATCTCCAACGGTTAGCGAGTAAAACCTAAATTTGTGCTATAAAACACGGTCAACGCCGAACGGTGTAGTTGGACAAAATGTTCCATCCTTAATCTCCCTCTGCACAGCACCTCGCCTATCCCCTGTTTTAACTGTCACCTTCACATTTTAATTTATTTATGACGCGTAGCGAAGCACGGGTACTTCAGCTAGTATAATATAAAGGTACATGTGGTCATTTAAATTTAAATTTTAATGGTCATTATTTGATGCAAATGTATTTCGATAGGTTCCATGATGTCTAAAGCCTTAACGTTTAACTCGTGTAAAAGTCTTAAATTTCTCCCTAAAATTGGTGAATGTATTATTTTTTTAAATGTGTTCGCCAACTGCTGAGTGTCTACCGTATTTCCTTACACTCTATCAATTGACTGAAGTTGGGTCTGGCTCTATTAACTGTGTTGGCCAACTGCTGAGTGTCTACCGTGTTTCCTTCCACTCTATCAATTGACTGAAGTTAGGTCTGGCTCTATTAACTGTGTTGGCCAACTGCTGAGTGTCTACCGTGTTTCCTTCCACTCTATCAATTGACTGAAGTTGGGTCTGGCTCTATTAACTGTGTTGGCCGACTGCTGAGTGTCTACAGTG
This sequence comes from Meconema thalassinum, assembly GCA_946902985.2. NCBI lineage: Eukaryota > Metazoa > Arthropoda > Insecta > Orthoptera > Tettigoniidae > Meconema > Meconema thalassinum. Next base: position 466,189,934 of record OX336394.1, on the reverse strand, counting down.
TTTCCTTACACTCTATCAATTGACTGAAGTTGGGTCTGGCTCTATTAACTGTGTTGGCCAACTGCTGAGTGTCTACCGTGTTTCCTTCCACTCTATCAATTGGCTGAAGTTGGGTCTGGCTCTATTAACTGTGTTCACCGACTGCTGAGTGTCTACCGTGTTTCCTTCCACTCTATCAATTGACTGAAGTTGGATCTGGCTCTATTAACTGTGTTGGCCAACTGCTGAGTGTCTACCGTGTTTCCTTCCACTCTATCAATTGACTGAAGTTGGGTCTGGCTCTATTAACTGTGTTGGCCAACTGCTGAGTGTCTACCGTGTTTCCTTCCACTCTATCAATTGACTGAAGTTGGGTCTGGCTCTATTAACTGTGTTGGCCAACTGCTGAGTGTCTACCGTGTTTCCTTCCACTCTATCAATTGGCTGAAGTTGGGTCTGGCTCTATTAACTGTGTTGGCCAACTGCTGAGTGTCTACCGTGTTTCCTTCCACTCTATCAATTGACTGAAGTTGGGTCTGGCTCTATTAACTGTGTTGGCCAACTGCTGAGTGTCTACCGTGTTTCTTTACACTCTATCAATTGACTGAAGTTGGATCTGGCTCTATTTACTTTAATATATGAGGAAAATATCTGAGACTGAAACAACTTTACGAAGTGGTGCCTGTTATTGACTCTCTCGTTACTACTGGGTGCCATTTAATTCACCCACCACAGAATAGAAACAAGAAATCCATATGAGCTGCCCAAAGGGTCTTAAGGGTGCGATATCTGTTACTATGTTAGCGAAACAATGGTTGTGGTCGTACATATGCTCACCAGTAGCTGAGTGTTTGTTTTGTTTTATTGCATTTTTATGCTCTTTATATCGTGTTGCAAATTGTCGTCCATTGTGTCCAATATAATTGAACTTACATCCTTCTTCTTGACATGTGAACAATTACACACCTGACTTCGGACGTGGGATTTTCATCGTTGGGTTGCTGTTTATGTGCTTACCGAGTGTTTTGCTCGTTCTGAAAGCTATATTGAGTCCCTGTTTTCTGAATATATGCGTTATTTTGTATGTGTTGCACCACACATAAGTTCTTTCTTGTTGGTTTATTGATGGCGGTTGCAACAGCACGACTACAATAATTTACAAGAGGTTGGAAAGACAGATAGAAACAGAGTTGGGTGAAGACCAGTTCGGGTTCAGGAGAAACTTTGGAACAAAGGAAACTGTCCTAAGTCTTAGGCTGATTTTGGAAGCTAGAATAAGGAAGGATAAGATAATGATCTGATCATTAGTAGACTTAGAAAAGGGTTTTGATAACGTTCATTAGAGTTTGTTGGTTGCCATTTTGAAAACGATTGGAATGAAGTACAGGGATAGGATGGTGCTCCACAATCTATACAGAAACCAGACACAAGTTATTCGAGCCAAAGGATATGAGAGAGATGCTGGTAATGAGAAAGGCGTAAGGCAAGGCTGCAGTTTATCACCCATACTTTCCAATCTATACATTGAATAAGCACTGAAGGAAATTCGAGAACAATCCAAAGCATTTGCATTTGAATAGATTCAAAGAGAAGAGATAGGATGGTAGGACACATACTAAAACACCCAGGAATAGGAATGTTAGTTATGTATGGAAGGGCCGTGGACAAAAACTGTAGGGGTAGACCAAGGTTGGATTATGATACACCGATTGCCTCGGATGCGAGGTGAGGTAGCTATGTAGAGATGAAACGATTAGCTCAGTACAGGGAGGCATGGAGGTGTGCATCAAACCAGTCAAAAGACTGAAGACTCAAACCCACACATTCCATAATATCCTGTGCAGTTGAAACTTCGAATTGATTACGATGGCTGCCTCCTGGAGAACTTCATAATGGCTATCTTGAGTAAGATTGAGTTATTGTCAGGCATCAACCACAATGCATTTTATGTCCTGTGTAGAGCCCAGTATTACTTTTAGCGGCAAAGGACCTGTTAATGCGCCATCTGTATTAATTATCCAGTCATTGGTAGACTGCGGGCAACAACGAGCCATACGGAGAGCCTTACTTTCTCCACTCCCATACGAAGCGTAAAGCTTCAGAGCGCTCGTTATGCGAACGTGTTTGCGTTGACACCTTCAACGCCATTGATAGGAAAGTTGTTAAATTATTACGAGGCCTTCCAAAGCCTCGATGGGACTTGTTATCTCGCGAGTCGAATTCATCTCGCATAATACAACCCAGTTGTTGTAGAGTTTCCTTATTGACACTTGTTAGCACAGGACAGCAATTGGTTTCACTAGCAAGTGTTCTCACTCTATATAAAGGGTGTTTAGTTCTTCACGCTGACTTCAAGTACAGTTTGTGAATAAAATGGCTATTGGGGTTGTCAATACAAAATGAAAAAAAAAATGTTGCCATGGTAACCAAGTGGCCACCATTCAGGATTGCGTACGGAGGTCATGTTGGCCAATGTTTACAGTGCTGCAAACTTGTGAAAGCGAAATTCTCCTAAATTTGTTCTAATTTTCCTAGATTTGAATTTTGGCACGAGATTTTATTACTAGAAGAAATAAACCTGCAGAAACAAAATGGGTTACCAAGGAGATACAGTGACAGGGTTACCAACCTGTGGGTCATGGATTTTACAAAGAGTTTTTCAAGATTTCATAGGATGTGACTTTAGATGCTAAATGATACCAAGAATAAAAACAAGATGTTCGGTAAAGAACATATAGCCTACTTTCTCCTAAATGCATGGGTATTGTTATAACTCTTTGTCCTTTTGAAGGAGTATAATTGAATGTTGGTTGTAGTAGCTTGTTGAAATACAACGTGCTATACGGATATTAAACATGAATATGAGGTGCCCTTTGCTAGTGCTACCTCTGTAAAAAAATCATTCAATTCGGTTTCACCGTGTTAGAATTGATATGGGGAATCGATTTGCACACATACATTGCCGGTATCTGCAAACTATTGGGCTGAAGACTTGTAGTTCAGTCAAAAGACGCTTCCCACAAAAAGGTATGTTGTTGCAAAATTTAGTAGAGATCAAATGATTAGGTTGGTCAAAATTTGATTTAAGCTTATAACATTTGGGTGGCCGCCATTCCGTTTCCGTCAAGATGGCGGCGATATAAAACATGACACTGAGGTGCCCTTAGATACTGCTACCTCTGTACCAAATTTCATTCAATTCGGATTTACCGTGTTTGAATTGATAGGGAGAATCAATTTGCACACATACATGGCCGCCATATGCAAAATATTGGACTGAATATCTTGTAGCTTGGTCAAAGAACGCTTCTCACATAAAGGCATGTTGTTGCAAAATGTGGTAATGATCAGATGATAAGGTTGGTCGTAATTTGATTTTAGCTTTTTACAATTGGGTGGCCACCATTACGTCTCCGTCAAGATGGCGGCAATATAAAACAAGACACTGAGGTGCCCTTTGCTAGTGCTACCTCTGTACCAAATTTCGTTCAATTCGGTTTCACCGTGTTTGCATTGATAAGGGGAATCGATTTGCACACATACATGGTCGCAATCTGAAAACAACTGGGCTGATGACCTTGTAGTTTGGTCAAAAGGTGCTCGCCATATGACTAAATGTTGTTGCAAAATTTGGTAAATATCAGATGATTATGTTAGTCGTAATTTGATTTAAGCTTTGAACATTTGGGTGGCCGCCATTCCGTTTCCGTCAAGATGGCGGCGATATAGAACATGACACTGAGGTGCCCTTTGCTTGTTCTACCTCTGTACCAAATTTCGTTCAATTCGATTTAACCATGTTCGAATTGATAGGGGGGGGGGGGGACAGACATTCAGAGTACACAGACTCACACACAGACACACATTTTTGACCCTGTAGTGATCTTATAAGTCTACTTTAAATTTTTGCACAAATCGAAAGTAGGCTAAAAACGGTTTATCGTGGAAACTCAGTGGAGGTCGCTTAGAGAGGGATACCAGCCAGTGTGATGTGAAAATTCACAGAGATTTTTAAAAATGTCCTCAGATTTGAATTTTGGCGCAAGCAGGTTTACAACTAAACAAAACGGGTTGTCATGGTGACCAAGTAAGGATCATTTTAAATATTTAGGAAGATATCAACCAGCGAGGGAAGAAATTCGCTCAGATATGAATGTTGGTGCTAAACGGTCAACGAGGTAAACTAAATGGGTTGCGATGGTGACAAGTGGCGGCCATTTTGAATACTTACGGTGGATATCAACCTATTTAAGTTGATTATTCTGAAAGGTCTAAATTTAGGCGATAAATGGCTGAAGTTGAAACAAAGCGGGTTTTTATGGCTACCAAGAGGCGGTGGTTTTGAACGATGATTGTGATTCACGATATTTTGGAAAACAAAAAGATTAGGACCATCGAAAGACATGATTATGAAATTTAGCATTTCTATTTTTATAGATATAAGGTAAAATTTACTTTTAGTGTTTTAGCAATGGTAATTTGTTTTTAGATTAATGCACGGAAAATAATACACAGAATAAAGCATCTTAAAGCCTGTCAAAGAATTCTCCATCACTTTAGGTTTTCATAATATATAGAGAGACGTTCCAGGATAATGAACGCTTCCCCCACCTCGTGATTTCACAAACAAGTTGATTCTTGTATTTGAGAAATTGTGTAATGTCTTGTGTGTCAGAAAGAGGATTCGCTTTTCGCTTTCATCATGGTTTCAGGATTAATTCATATTACCTGGCACTTGTTCTATCGGACCCTCGTGATGTAAGATGGAGATTCCTTTAACCTAATGTTCAATGCAATGTAGCGATTTGTCGCTGCACTTCAGAGAAGATTGCTTTATGCACTTGGTTTTTACGTCAAGGTTCATTGTGCCTTTGTCCGCAATTATTTTCGTTTTGGCGAAAATTAACTTAAACCTGTTGAATTTTGATTATTTGACTCTTCTATTTATACTTGTTATATTTGGAATGTTATTTGTTCAAATTGTTTAAGTTTTGCTCACCTATATTTACCATAACTTCTACTTGAGGTGTTTCAGTTTGTTTTCCTTCAGCGCTTAGGTTAATTCATATCACAACCATTATCAACTATTGTATGTATAATAGATCCTGGTTTGGCCTCATGGCAAATACACCACCTCTTCTATTCTCAAGAACCTCATTACTCAAACCTCCTTGTGAGCAGGTGCTAATCTATAGTTAAATCATTTAGTCAACCTTCTGCGTCATTCCTTTAAATTTCCCTTTGTTACGACATCAATACGTACAAGGATATGCGTAAAGCAGTCAGAGGTTGGGAATAATATAAGCGGTGCCGATATTCTCAGACATACATTACAGTAGTTTAAAAGAAATTCACAATAATCACAGAAGCCTAACTAAAGAGATTTTCAGAGCTGAAGAGAAACAAGGGAATGTGAGTAATTTTAACATAGAACCAGTTCTCAAGTGATCATTGGATATGAGACTGAACCCTTCAACTAGAAGAGAAGAGGCGATGTCTATGGTAAGATGTAAGCAAAATAGAAAATGTCAGATCAGAATCAGAAAATACCTGCACCTTACAACCAGTGTAGACAGTTAGGTCCAAGTAGAATTACCACACGGCCATGTACCTCCTTTAGTGGCCAAGAAAATAAAAAGCTTCCTTCCAATGACCATATTTGAAGTATAGGGCGAGGTACGGACATTCAACATCCTGGGTTATTGACAACCACGACGCCTCAGGCTTAACGCACAACGAACAAGGAGCTACAAAAGAGCATGGCCCACAAGTCCACTACCCCACCGGCGGTCCGGGCAGTGCGCTGATGCGTCTGACTAAGTGCACCCAGGCAAATCCCCGCAACAAACACGGCAATAACCTGGAACATTTACCGGAGCGTCATTATGTAGACGTGAAGGCTAATATTCGCCAGCTGATTCAGAACAACGTGCCTGATGTGCTATTATGTTAACACTACAGCAAGACCTAACGACCCAATATGTAGTTCTCTTCAGGAGCAAGGCGCCCAGTAAGAACTCCACAGACACAAGGATGGGACAACTTTAGATAAGCCGAGAAGCTGGTGAATTGTATGTACCAAAGCAAACCCCAGCCCACCATTGCGTTTTTTTTTTTTCAGAAAACTCCCCAGATATGTTATCTTGAATTCCCAAGCTTCAAACAGTAAACCGACAATCACCCCAGCAGCTTATGTGGGATATGTTGATACCTGTCAAATTACTTTAACCCTCCCAGAGTTTAAGGTTAGTTGTAGAAGATATTTCATTGGATTTACTTGTACCAATAGTGGGTGAGGTGCAAGCTATCTACCCTCGATACTTTAGGTTACTAAAGAGTCATCTGGGGTTGAGGGCAGAGCAACACACTTGGGGAGTTAAAAGTAGTGGACGTTCCTAACAAAACACATATTACAGGCATATACCTTTCACTGTGGCATGTACATTACCTCAACCATATGAAATGGGTTTCCACCAAGTAAGAAAGAACCGAAAGAGAATGGATATTTTGTGGGTTGCTGAATAGAAAGTTAATACGAGACATGTATCATAAGCTCCAATGAAACATTTCCAGTTATGCACTCATAAAAGCGGAAGAACACTTTTCTAGTTATGATGTCCACTTACACATTCAAATGATTTCCACTTGCATCACTTTCTTCAACATGGATTTCTTCTTTCAAGTCCTAGGGATAATAAGATGCAATAATTTATTTATTTGCTACCAACTTACACATTTAGCAACAAATAACAAACAAATAATTGTTCAACACAGCTTAATTGGTGTTAAGATATATTCGCTTAACAACCACCAGACACTAGTTTCATACTGTCCATCACATCTTCCTGGTGGAGGTGATCGTTATGTCCTCCCTAGTTCTGTAACTTAGAACCCACCACCAAGCCATCACTCCTTTAGAATCTACCAGACACTAGTTCCATACTGTCCATCACATCTTCCTGTTGGAGATGATCGTTATGTCCTCCCTAGTTCTGTAACTTATAACACACCACCAAGCCATCTCTCCTTTAGAAACTACCAGACACTAGTTTCATACTGTCCATCACATCTTCCTGATGGAGGTGATCGTTATGTCCTCCCTAGTTCTGTAACTTATAACACACCACCAAGCCATCACTCCTTTAGAAACTACCAGACACTAGTTTCATAATGTCCATCACATCTTCCTGATGGAGGTGATCGTTATGTCCTCCCTAGTTCTGTAACTTATAACACACCACCAAGCCATGTCTTTTAGAATCTTAGTTTGAGAGAAAATGTGGAGATCATTGCCTTAATAGAAAGAATATCCGTAAGGATAATGGTAAAATGAACATTAAAATTTTACGTGACAACGTGTTCGTGAAAAAGTGTTACAGTGAAAGGTGATGATATCGTTTTATCTCTCTTCTGCTGCAACGCTCTCTCTTCCTTTGCTGCGCTCGAGTGTCGTTTGTGGATGTCACGGTGAACCTCAGAATGGAGTATGATGCGGTTTTCACCATTTGTAAAGGATATTTCTAGGACGATTTCGGTAGAAAATAATTTATTTATTATCAAAGGAAGCCGAGCAGTAACGATTTCAGAGAAAAAGTCGAAAAATAGACATGGCGTCAGTGCACTTTTTAAGCTAACGCTGGACAAACCGTTAAAAAAATATAAATAATGTGAGTGTAAGAATTGTTCAGCATTAGAAGTTCTACAAAAAAGTCCGGGAGAGCATATCATCATCATGTTTTTACGTTTTAATTTCTTCCAACAATCTCCATTCAAATTCTGAGGCGACAGTTTACGAGCTGGCAAGGGCGAGTCTATCAGCCCAGTTACTGCCTAGCTAGCACGCGAATATATTACCCCATATACAGCCAGCAGCAAACTGTCGTGTCGTGTTGAGTCAAAACTTCAGAGAAGAGTGGTTGTGATTGGAGTTTCCCTGGAAGAGCAACTCGGCTCTTCATCACTTCGACTGTGAACTTTCCGTTCCACAAAATACATCATTAAACAAGTAGTTCCGTGAAGAACTAAACCGGCTGCAGTTAAAGCTAAGAAAAATTCAAAAGAAGTAAGAGTAAGCCAATAATGACACTGGAGGTGGAGTGTTATGTAGAGTACATAACATAAATATTGCAGCAACTTGATAAAACTAGCTACAAACATTATATGTCTTCTGGTGGGGGAGTGTTATGTAGAGTATATAACATAAATATTGCAGCAACTTGATAATACAAGCTACAAACATTATATGTCTTCCGGAGGGGGAGTGTTATGTAGAGTATATATCATCAATATTGCAGCAAATTGATACCACTAGCTACAAGCATTATATGTCTTCTGGAGGGGGAGTTTTATGTAGAGTATTTAACAACAATATTGCAGCAACTTGATACTACTAGCTACAAGCATTATATGTCTTCTGGAGGGGGAGTGTTATATAGAGTATATATCATCAATATTGCAGCAACTTGATACTACTAGCTACAAGCTTTATATCTCTTCTGGAGGGGGAGTGTTATGTAGAGTATATTGTGCCCAATGGGACACGGCTGACTGGCATCGAACCGGGGTCTCTATAGAGGAAAGATCAGGTCCATGATTTTCCTAAGAATTGAACCATTGATCTCTAAGGGGGAACAGTCACAGTGAACCCAATGAGCAATGAGATAATAACAGTAAATAATAATAAAAGCTTAATTCCACGTCCAGAACGGGAATTTTAGACAGTAATAAGTTGGAATATCGTGTAAAATGCAAGCCAGTATACGAACATGCTAGCAAGAGCTACAGAAACAAAGCTAACTTGACACCTGACAAATTGGAGTTGAAAATGGAAGGAGCAGACTGTCTCCGACGAACTATTTCTTGGCAACAGTGGAGTGAGAAGGACATGAATAATGACTGTGGAAACCCCCGACCAACAAGGCAGACGAGAGAGGAGGGGATGGTCATTGAGAGAAATTAATTAATCACTGCCAAATGAAGCATTCGCATGAGATGAGACTTACACCCAGATACTTGTATTCGAAGAGAGGTAATTTAGGAGTGTCTGCACACCTAAATTAAAGCCTGTATGTGATTATGAGCATATTCACACACATACTGCGGTGGGGCATTGGTTAGTCTCGTAGCAAGAGGGGATTCACCCGAGATAGCGTTACCAAGCCATGGAGGAAAGCAATTAATTTTAATTAATTGAGCGAAGGAATCACCGGCACGCAAGTGGATCCAGAATTTCCATGAAAAGACAAACAAGAATCACGCTTTACCTTGTCAGTAGACGCGATATTTCAGAAAAGAGCAGCTCCTGAGATGCAAGTGGACTACTTTTTTTTTGTCAGAAACCCTAACATGGAGGAGGAAGGAGGAGAGAGTCAGTTCTTCGTTGATTCAATTTGTGGGACGACATGCTATCCAGCCACACGGAAAAAGTGCGCGCAATATGCAAGTCGTTATGTTCAGAATCTTTTGTGATGAACAATGAAAGGTGCATTAGGCAGCATAGTACAAGTAATTCTGCAGTAATATTATAAACAGCCTACGGCAGACATATAAGCAGGCAGTATACGCGACTAGTAATCGTTACAGCGTAGAGATATTGCAGTATGATTTCAATAGACAATGAACTTATCCACAGGAAGGGTTATGATTTTTAAAGGACCATATATAATTGCAACAGATACTACAAATTATGGGAACCTGGAAGGCATCACAAGCATTTGTGATATATAATTGAGCAGCACACTGCAAGACAGAAGACAGGAATTGTAGGAGACGGGAGATGAGCAAACATACTCGAGGTAGACTTTCGGAGGAGACAGGCGGATGTCAGAATTTGCAGCATCGCATCTCTGAATACACGCAATAGTGGAGAGCTCAGCAAGGCTCCGTGTGTAAATTACCTGTAAAGTTAGTGTTAAAAGTGATGACCAAAAAGTGTTTATATTTGTGTGTTAAAAATAATGTGTGGTATTTCACAGTGTAAAACGTGGGTATTACAAGATGTAATTACCATGTGCAAACCATATTCAATGTTTTGTTTGAAAAGTGTTGTGATCGCTTAGAAGAAAACAAAATGGTGGGCGAAGCGCTATATTGCTGCATAAGCCCAGCCGGAATTAAATTGAGTACCATCCAAATATGTTAATATGATTTAAGAGCTCACCATACAACATGTCATTCCCTCAAATACTAAGAAATTGCAGTCATTTGTATACGAGTTTACATCCCTCGTATTTTAATAAATATATTGCGTTGAGGATGATCAACTTACGACCATTTAGGCGTAAGATGTTGATGAAAGTAACGGTAACGTTAACTAATAATAATAATAATGATCTGAGGTCGATGTCAATGATAAATGTAAAAATCGGCATAGTGATGCCTATAAAACGTGCAAAGTGTGTCATATCCATTGAAAGAATACAGTGTCATTGTAAAGAGTGATAAAGAGAGATTTAATAGCGAGATAAAGATAGATTTTCAGTGTCATTGAAATATTAAATAATGTTAAATGCTAGATGGTTGTGTTTGAGAGCCATTAAGGTAGATAATGTAAGTGCCAGTAAATTGATACATGTTTTAGAGCTACGTAAAGCCTTGGTTTATGATTAAACGAAAGGAGGACATGAATGTATTTTGAACTGAGTCATTTAAAAGAAATGTAGTTTTAGCCACTACGAGCGAGCATATAACGTAGAATCAAGAGATTTGCGTCAATAATTGCAGGGACCATCCAAGATAGTTCGCGCGTTGATGAATCCAGTAGGCTAATCTTCGAATCAACGATGTGTGGTATAGCCTCAGAGCATACACATATTTCGCAGCAGAGTTGGGGCAGATGTGATCTGTGACCCACTGTTAGCAGAACCTTCGCTACCAGAGAAAACATTGGGACAACCTAGGTATGCCTTTATAATAATTGATCTACCTGTGGAGGTAATACAATTTCTTCGAATAGGAAACAGGTTGATTTCCTGCATATATTCGTACCCGTACGGCACGAGATAACAGTTTGAAACTCGGCTGGTACGCGTCCAGAGCCACTGATTGCATCCATAAACGGCGAAACTATTAGAGACCCATCCCTAGCCATGAATACTAATTAGGAGCCGAATTGAGCCCATTAAATACCCTAAGGGTAGGTGTTAAATACTTGGATCGACTCTATTCATAATGACACAATCCAATCATGGACCCCTGAGAGGGCTGCACCAAGGGTGAGCTATGACCAGGTTTGTTTACAAGTAGACTGTCAGTCATGAAGGCGAGCGAGGGCCGCAGACCGGGTAGCCATCTAAAAGGGCGGACCTTGACGACTCTTTTGTGTTCACACTGAGGGGAGTTAATTGACCGTGATCCTTGTACTTTTCTTTTTAAGGTTGTACTGGACCACTGAAGAATCTCATTATCTCCGAAAGTAATTGAAATATGCTTGATATTATGATATCAAACGAATTATTTGCTTGGTATCCATTGGAAAAGAATGTTGGATCAAAGTAATCGGATAAGATTTGGCCAAGTTGTTGTCTGAGGACAGCTTAACCGCACCAAATAAATAAATGCATTTTGTAAAGAATAATTACCCAGTTTATGCTAATTTACTCAGCCGGATAGCATGATTTAACGATATGGCACGTTTGGAATGATAGTAATGACATGACCAGACCCAGAAGATTGTTGTATGGTGAAGCTAAAAATCAATAACTATGTGTGTTTTGGAAGGGAAGGTAAATCACTTCAGCGTTTGAAATCTATGGGAAAGGAAAACAATGTTGTGCGGAAAGCAACACATTTTAAGCAAAGAATACGGTAATAAAATCAATGTTGTTCAAAGTAAATGTTCCGCTTCAGAACGGACAAATATTTTAGTAATGGCACATAATGATTATTCAGTTGTAATTTGTTTTTATTGTTGTGTTGTGATATGCAAATTCAAGATAAACTGTGCGATGTGAAAGACACTATGATCGCTCGTCAATGTCAGAGAGTATCAATGTTAGGATATCTAGGATAGATATGGGTGCGGAAGAGCGCCAAACTTCATGAGAAGACACTCACATATATTTTTTGATTTTTGTGTTGTGGGAAAGTAATTATAATATTTTTGTGTTTTGTTGTGTTTTGCCATGATTTAATACAATGAAACGATATATTTAGGAATTTGTTGTTTCTTTCAAGTAGAGTAGTTACCTGACAGACTCAAATCCTGAACATGTGGTCGTATAGTGGGATGAACGCCCCATACCTCGAAAGACCGTGAACTAGCTAGGATACGAACACATGTTCCATATGATGACGAAAGGGTACATGGAGCATATGTTATTGTACTAGGATTGAGTCACAGGTATTACTAAAAGTCGGCCAATGTAATTAATGGTAGAGACTACATGCGCAGCAAAGTTAGAGCACATTAGAAAAGGCCGCGTCCCATATTTGATAAGCCTACACGTTCAAAATAAATGTTGATAAATCCTCCTTGAGACATTCTTAAATGTAAACACAGTAGTACTCTTTATTTATCATGGCCCAGGCAATATGAGGCGGTATTAATTATTCATGGAATCGCCTGCATCAGTGCAATATAAGCTATCTTGGCATTGCGCAAACCTGGCCACGATGAACATTGTTTATTTATCATGGCGTGGCCCAAGGTGGGGAATTCGGCAATAAAAACACTCCCTGGACGGTTTTTGCTAATAATTCTGAGTTTGGCCAATGTCTTGCATTGGGGCAGCCATTCATGTTATTTATCATGGGGCCCAACGTGGGGTATTCGGCAATAAAAACCACTCCCTGGACGGTTTTTGCTAATAATTGTCAGCTTGGCCAATGTCTTGCATTGGGGCAGCCATTCACGTTATTTATCATGGCGCCCAAGAGAACGTGGTGGCTTATGGAATTCAGAAAACCCAATAATAATAGTATGGTTTCCATGGGGGAAAACCATAATAGTATATTTTTTTCCTTAAACTGTGTTTGAGTGAATGTGAGTCTTTTTAGACATTGTTGTCAGATGAATAAATGTACAAATGGGTACGCTCGTCTAAACCCATTTCATAAGTGTATTCACAGCACCGTGCTAAAATGAATGTTGTTGTTTTTGCGACATCGGAATTCTCTTCCCAATATAACGCACCAACATATACAGCACAGGCCCACCTATATCTCAAATAAGAAATACAGGATGACCGGTACTGAGGGGATACTAAAATGTATCACAGAGCTGAGGGAGCATTTTGATGCTACTCATGCTAAAAGTAGGGAAGATGCTAAGGAATTTCAAGATGAAATAACGGGTAGATTGGATGTTAATCAAAATTAAATGAGCCAGATGTTGGCTACGGTAAATACTCAGTTAGAGGTTAATAAAACTAAAATGAACGATAGCCTAAGGGCTAATCAAAATGAAATTAATCAAAGATTAGAGGTTAACCTATTAGAGGTCAATAAAAATTGATGATGTTAAAGAATCTATTAAATTAGAGGTAACTGAAAGCGTTACTAGCGTGATTTCAGAAATCCAGGCAAAGAATGACAAACGTTTTGAATCCATAGAAATAAAGCTTGAAAATAATCTGCAAGCGTTCAGAGATTCACAGCGCGAGATTAACGATAGATTAAACGATATGTCGGTAGAACTCAAAGATATGCAGAATCAAAACTAAGCCAACACTAAGCGACAGGAAAAACAATTTAACGCGTTCACTCAATATGTAGACCAGAGGTTTGAAGAAAGTGAAGCCAAATGGGATAAGCGTATGACAGGCTACGCAAGAAGTATAGATGAAGAATTAAGGAAGCAGGATCAGAATATCCTTGACCAACGCAAGGAGATCAATGAAATAAAAACATCCGCTAAAGAGAATAAGGGAATAATTATGAACATGAAGGCGCAGGTTGGTAAAGTCCAAAAAGAGTTAGAACAAACTCAGAACGATCTAGCAGTCATTCACAAAAGGCAAGGTGAGGACCAGAGAGAAATTACCAAAATAAGGACCGAAATCTCCAATATGCACGGTCACATACAAAAGGAAGTCAAAGGCTTAAAAGAAGAGTTGGAAGTTCGAGAGGGCTTGAAAAATGAAGTCAATGATAAAACGCTTGCCGAGGTAAAACAGGGCTTAGCTGGGGGAAATCTATCATATAAAAGAGAGCCTTAAAGATGACAAACAGAAAATATTTTCTATGGCAGAGGAAAACCGTGATCGCCTAAAGAAAATAGAACAAGAAATATTAGCTCGTTTAGAAAGAGCAGAAAATAGGCACAGCCAAATGGAAACCAGGATAACAGCGCAAGAAGAATCCATGTTGCGGAATCCGAGGTCCAGTGTAGGGAGTGTGGATGAAAATAGGAGAAATAGATAGGCAGATTTAGAGATACAGCCCACTCCAAGAAATACAGCCATGCCAAGTGACAGCCCGTATATCACACCTGGTATACCAATTGCTACGTCCACGCCGCACGAAAACGCTGTACAAATCAGATAGTCACTGTTATAAGGGCTAATGGCGAGAAACCGAGAAAATACTCTGGAAGCAACTCAAATATGACACCGAAGTATTGGCTCAAAGAGGTTTCCGAATATTTAAATGATACAAAGGTACCGCCAGAGCGAAGATTAAGAGCTATCGAAAAACTTACCGAAGGTGAATGCGCACTATGGTTTAGAAGCTTTCGCTACACGTTTGACACGGTAGAGGAGTTTCGCCAGGCATTTTTAAAGAGATACTGGGATCCGAGCATACAGCAGAATCTCAGGTTGGATCTGTACTCCAGACGCTATAGTACAAATAACCCAACGAAGTATGCTGAATTTTTCATAGCACAATTATGCCGCTTCCGGGAACTTGATGAGGCCCCTAGAGTGGCAGACCTGTGTATAGCGATAGCCAAACAATTACCATGCGAAGTCCAAAGACTATTAATCTCTGCAAATGCCAAAACAGCGACTGAGATGTAGGAGGAACTCAGACAACTGGATTTGACCACAACTCAGCAGATGAGGCAGAGTCGGAATACGGAACAAGTCCACATGACTAGTCCACAAACCAAACCGACTAAAGTGCAGAGCAAAAATAAATCCACAAGCACAGAAACTGTAAGGTCAGACTGGCAACGGGAAGAAAAGGAAAACCAGAATTGGAGGCCACCATACAGAGGAAGATCGAACCGCGGACACCGAGGGAGAAAACTCTGGAATCAGCGCGATACAAGGGAGCAACAGCCAGATAGCAGAATAAGTTATGGCCGAGATGGGAGTAACCAACAATGGAGACCCCAAGAACAGAGTCGCGGGTTCGACGAAGAAGCAGACGAACGTTACCACGCCTCATTAAGATATATGGAGGAGCGTGGAGACGACAACAGAAAATCGCAAGTTCATTGGGATGAAGCGATTAAAAATAGAAGGTCACCCGACATCTATAAAAATGATGATGGAGCGAAGAGTCTGGAGCTTCGACAGCACGAAGACAGACAGAGGAACTCCGCAAGAAACGGAGCAATAGAGAAAAACACCAAAATTAAATGACCAAAAAGGAAACAGAAATACAGGTTGGAATACAGTAAATGTGGTTAACTGGATTGCAAAACCTGAGGAACTCATTGAAGAGCAAGAGGAAGGGCCGGTCATCCTAAGAAGGGAACTACCCATTATAATTGTAAACATCGCAGGCATGAAGATAAGGAGTCTCCCGGACACTGGCTCAACTGTATGCTTAATTACCCAGGCGCTGTATAATGAAATTGGAAGTAAAATACACGTATTGAAAATACCTATTTCAAGCGTGAAATTCAAGGGTGTAATACCAAATAAAGCAATGATATGCAAATACCAAGTATTCTTAGATTTACAGATAGGGAACTCTATATTCTCACAGAGTTTTCTACTTGTGAATAAGCTACCTTTTAATATTATCATGGGTGTGGATTTCTTAAGAGAATACAAGGTTATAATAGATCTCTCACAAGGCATTGTTATGTTTCGCGTGAGTGAGGAAAATGAGAATTTAGAGATCTCATTAAAACACAGTGAAACGAGACCAGAAGAATACGTATGGCATACACACGGAGATATGACTGGGGAGGCAGTGTTGGCCACGGAAGATATCGAGGGAGAGTTGGCAACACTAGCCGCAGACATTGAGAAGGATCTCGAACCACAATTCGAAGAATACCTTGAAGAAAAATTAGAGGAAGCTAAAATTGGTCCAGAACATAAGCAGATATTAAGGGAACTGTTGTTTGAACATAGAGGAGTCTTCGATTCGAGACCTGGCCGAAACAAGAACTTCCAGTATGCGTTCCAAGTTAGCGACTGGACGCCATTCAGACAAAAGCCTTACCCAGTAGCCGCGAAGCACTATGTGAAAGTTAAGGAAGCAATACATGAGATGCTGGAGGCGGGCGTCATTGTAAAGACAGCCACACCTTATGTCAGTCCACTGGTAGTTGTACCTAAACCTGGCGGAAGTGTAAGGATATGCCTAGACCTGAGAAACTTGAATTCTAAGGTCATACCGGAATTTGACCAAGTGCCACCCATAAAGGAGATCCTCAGGCGATTCAAAGGAAAGACTGTATTCACAAATCTGTACATTACGGCGAGTTTCCACCATATTGAACTGGAGGAGAAAACAAGCTTATTAACCGGTTTCTTATTCGATCAGCAAACGTATTCATTCCTTCGTCTTCCGTTTGGCCTAAAAACAGCAGGTTCGGCGTTGATACGAGCGCTTGACCGAAACCTGTCTGAAGAAGTCAAAGCAACAACCATAAGCTATGAAGATGATATCCTACTAACATCAGAAACAGTGGAGGAACATATCAGAGATCTACGCAAGTTATTAGATGACCTGAGTCAGGCTAACTTTAAGGTCAATTTAAAGAAGCCTAACTTTTGCCAGAGAGAAGTTAAATTTCTAGGCCATGTAATAGATGCCCAAGGAGTAAACCAAATCCTGGGAAATTAGAAGTCATCAGAAATTATCCTAGACCAACGAAGGTGAAAAACGTCAGGCAATACTTAGGCGTTATTGGATTCTTTTCGAGGCATTGCCCTAAATACACTGAGACCGTGGCACCACTCCAAGATTTATTGAAGAAAGGAGGAAGGTGGCGATGGACTGAAAAATGCGAGGAAGCCTTCGTGAAGTCTAAACAGATGCTTCTAGATTATGTGAAATTGGGATATCCAGACTACACCCAGCAATTTATCATCCAGACTGACGCATCGCTTATAGGCATTGGGGCAATGCTTCACCAGGAAAATGTTGACAGGCAAGAAGAGAAAACTTTTATCGCCTTCATAAGCAGAAGATTGAAATCCAATGAAAGAAATTATACGGTCACGGAGATTGAACTACAGTAGTGGTTTTGTGGGGGTTCCGCACCCTCCACCTCCACACCCTCCACACAAGATGGCGGCAGCCCGATAACTCTCGAACCCATGGTCGGATTTTGACGAATGAGGTGTCGTTGAACTCGGGCTAACACCCCCTTTCCAATGAACAACATATTTCATCCCCAAAAGTAATACCTACCCCTACTAGGGGGTGAAATTGTAATTTTTTAGAGAATCTCTCTTTCCAATTGCAACGTGTGAGAGTTTGAATGCCGATATGGATTTAAACGTTGTTCTACATAAAGTGCATGTGTTCGGTGAATAGCCACTATGAATTAACATGCTTTTTTCTGTTTTTACGCATGCCCACTCATGGCTTTTGTAAGAGGGTGGGGGAGTGGATCCCTATGGATGGGTTATTGTTGACGGGTCATTGTTGGCGGGGTCATGGCTGACAGGTCCTTGTGGACAAGTCCTTGTGGACAGGTCATTGTTGACAGGTCATTGTGGACGAGTCTGTGTGGACGAGTCCTTGTGGACAAGTCCTTGTCCCTTTGGACTGATCCCTTTGGACGGGTCCCTTTGGCCTGGTTCCTACGGACTAGTCCATGAATTTATTTAAATTATGTCAAAGGGCCTAACTACATTTGTGTGTGTTGAATTGACGTTGTTCACCACTACTATAATGGAATAACGATATGAAAGGAAAGTGACGAAATACATGTGAGCACGTGTGAAATGACCTTATTACCGTCCTCCTTGTGAAACAAGTCACATCCTGTTTTGCTTCATACGTGAGAAAATGTGAGTTCGAACCCGTGGTCGGATTTTGACGAATGAGGTGTCATTGAACTTGGGCTGATACCCCCTTTCCAATGAACAACATATTTCCACCCCAAAATAAAACCTACCCCTACTAGGGGGTGAAATTTTAATTTTTTTTAGAGAATCTCTCTTTCTAATTGCAACATGTGAGAGTTTGAATGCCGATATGGAATAAAACGTTGTTCCACACAAGAGACATGTGTTTGGTGGATAGCCGCTATGAATTAACAAGCTTGTTTTTGTTTTTTGTTTTTTACGCATGCCCACTCATAGCTTTTTGTAAGAGGGCGGGCTTTTTAAAAGATGGCGGCTGTAGTGTAACCTAACCTAACCCAACCCACGAGTGGTGATCAAAAAGTATTTTAAGTGACGCTTGTCGATTGGCAAACCAATAATCAAAGAGGGATATGTCAGGCCTTGAGGTGATAGCCCCTTTTGATTGATCCCTGTTGATTGATCTCTGTTGATTTGTCCCTTTGGACTGGTCTCTGTTGACTAGCCCCTTTTGGACGGGCCCTTTTTGACAGGGGGTCATTTTTGATGGATCCTTTTTGACGGGTCCCTGTTGACGAGTCATTGCTGACGGGTCCTTGTTGATGAGTCCCTGTGGACGGGTCATTGTTGACGGGTCCCTATTGACAGGTCATTGTTGACTGGTCATTGATGACAGGTCATTGTTGACGGGTCATTGTTGATGGGTCCTTGTTGATAAGTCCCTGTTGATGGGTCCCTGTGGAAGGGTCCCTTTAGACCGGCCCCTTTGGACTGGTCCCTATGGACCGACCCATGAAATTTATCCAAAATTATGTCAAAGAGCCTAACTACATTTGTGTGTGTTGAACTGACGTTGTTCACCAGTCCTTACTACTACAATTGGATAACAATATGAAAGGAATTGATTAACCAGACATGAGTTAACTACCAACGAAACACTTTGGCGACTCTGCTTGTTATTGACCAATGAGTAGGGTTTTAGAAAAACTGTTTGCTATTTTGGGTTATATACAAAAAATGCTTAGACCTTTTGAGTGACTATGTTTGCTAAACAAGACATTATACCAGACACGAATAGGATTCTTATGTAGCTCAGACAAGGAAAGCATTTCTACAGAATCTGTTGACATTGAATATCGATTTAGGTATTAGGAAGTCATTTTGAAGGCCTTTGTCTGGAGCGTGGCACTCTATGAAAGTAAAACTTAGACAATTGGTGTAGCAGAAAAGTGGAGAATTGAAGTGTTTGAAATGTGGTGTTACAGGAGAATGATGAAGATTAGATGGGTAAATAGGGTTACTAACAAAGAGGTATTAAGACGAGTGGGGGAGAAGAGATGCATCTGGCGACTGTTAATGAAGTAAAGAGATAGGTTGGTAGGACACGTACTAAGACACCCAAGAATAGCAAACGTAGTTATGGAAGAAAGGTTCGAGGACGAGAACTGTAGGGGTAGACCAAGTTTAGAATATGTTAAACAGATAGCCTTGAATGTAGGGTGCAGTAGCTATATAGAGATGAAACGAATAGCTCGGGACAGATAGGCGCTGAGATCTGCATCAAACCAGTCAAAGGACTAAAGACTCAAACAACAACATGTAAGTTCACTAAAATAATGTTGTGTAACGGTATATGTTAGTCAACGAACAGTAATGCATTACTAAAACCCATGACACGATACCTAAGAGCTTTTCTAAAATGATTTTAAAATGCCTTTAACCCTATATTGAACACCCAGTTCACAAGACTCATAACTGCAATGTTATGGTAAAACAAAACAAAATCTATATTTCAAAACAAGCAAGTGGTTTAGTCAATGTATACTGGAAAAAGTTTTGTAAACACTCAAGTCCTCAAGACTAATTAAATTAGTAACTGTCAGGTTGACCGAGTGGTTAAGGTGTTTGACTTAAGATCAAATTTTCTGTATAAGGAAGCAAGGGTTCGAATCCCTTACATGACATAACTATTGCCTTGACATGGCTTGGCCACACTGCATTATTATGACACTCGGTACACAAACCATAGATATAGTGTATTGTTTAAGGCCACTCTCTTTCTGAAATTGTCAGAGAATGTTGATGGTTAACAATTGTATTAATAGTGGGACATGGGGATAGTAATTAAGAAAAACAGACAATACCCATACAATATTTTTATTAAATTCATTTTATAATAGTTACACACTGAATTCAACACTATCTCTTTACCATTGTTCTATATAGATTTTTAATCACAACGCTTGTTGTAGATCCTTTTACAACTTTCTCCAGGTACTCTTGCTCTTAAAAACTGGGGAAGCCGCAATGGTTTTATAAACATAAAACCCTCATCCTCTTCTTTTTCATAATTATCATCATCATCATCAGCATTATGAATATTATCATCAAAATTATTATATTCATTGTCACCATCATTATCATCATCATCATCATCATTCTCAACATCACTAGAACTATCCAATTCCTCTTGTTTGTTTTCCACAGGGACCTCTTGTAGAGTCTGCGTTGCTTTTGATAGTGTTAAGGGTATTTTGAACGATGGTATTTGTCCTAACATGTCTTTTTGAGGTGATGATGAATGCTTTTTAACAAACAATGCACTATCTTGAGCAGCAATATATTTTTCTTGGACTTGCTTTTTTACCTGGGTTAGAGTATTTTGCGTATTTAAATGTGTATTAATTTGAGATTCACAATGATGTTCTTTTGAAGTAAGTACGTTGGTGTCTTTTGTTTTAATCATTCCTCGACACTTTTTGGATCGTTGTTTTGAACATCGCCAAATAACAGTTCCATCTTTATTGGTTGTTTTTACAATATATGTATATCCTTTATAGAAGACACATGGCTTGCCATGACTGGTTGTTGAGACTTCCATATCAACTAATACATATGAATTAAATTTTAGTAAAGACACATGAACAATCTTTAGATTACAAGTGATTTACACACACACACACACTTTCCTAAATGTCAAGATTTATGGATGTTGTTTTCCGCCAACAGCTGCTTACTGCGTATGACAAGGCTGGAGACTGGTAGGTGAGACGGTCTTTCACGATGTGAACACTGTAACAGGCAGTAGTCAACTGACAATATTCGTATACCCTAGTCAAGGTTAACAGGTACTTACTGCGTATGACAAGACCGTACACTCGTAGGTTAGACCGTATTCTTTTGTTTGTTGCTAAGGATCCCATAATAATAATAATAATAATATCGTATGGCCTCGGGTGCCTGGTGCAAGCTTTGTTAATTGACACCCAAAGGGTAGCTTGCATGTCGAATTTCGTCGTTCCTTTGAACGCTATGAAAGTCAAGGAGGTTAGATATCTAAACTCTTTGACACTACAGCGCTTTCAAGTAGAGAATGGAGGAACTTTGTGTTGGCGGAAAATCCCGAGATTAATTTTGCCAATGAACACGGCCTACTGAATTCAAATGGGTTCTTTAACATGCCAACAACGTATGACATGAGTATCGTGATTTTTGTCGCCTTCAAAAATCACTTACCATGGCCAGGGGCGAACCTGCAATCTTGGGGTTGGTAGTCCGACACTATAACCACTCACCCACCATGGATCCCATATATACCCTAGACATGTTAGTTCTGAACACTTAGTGGTTAATTGTATATATTGAATTTAAATACACAGCTTATACAAGCACGTTTTGCAGATGGGAGGGGTGAGAAGCTGGCAAAAAAGGAAATGTTTTAGTTTAATGAAACGTCATGTCCTAGTAGGCGTGATTTATAGTAGACGCAATTGATAGTAGACGTAATTGATAGTAGGTGTAATCGATACTAGACGTGATTAATAGTAGACGCAATTGATACTAGGCGTGATTGATAGTAGGCGTGATTTGTAGTAAGCGCAATTCATAGTAGGCTCAATTGATAGTAGATGCAATTGATAGTAGGCGTGATTGATAGTAGGCGCGATTGATAGTAGACGTAATTTGACATGGGCGCAACTTAGATCATTTTTGATATCATAAAGTTACAGTGTCAATGTTTATACAAAGTACAAGGTAGAGAGGGGGTATTTTAAGACTTTACTTCAGCTCACTTAACATAACCAAACTTTACCTAACCCAACTTTGTCACGTGACATGTTCTACAAGTTTAGACTTGCCTTAAGACTGATTATGTCGTCATAGATTGATGGGAGGGGTGAGAGGCTGGACAAAAAGGTAATGTTTTAGTTTAATGAAACGTCATGTCCTAGTAGGCGTGATTTATAGTAGACGCAATTGATAGTAGACGTGATTGATAGTAGGTGTATTTGATACTAGACGTGATTAATAGTAGACGCAATTGATACTAGGCGTGATTGATAGTAGGCGTGATTTGTAGTAAGCGCAATTCATAGTAGGCTCAATTGATAGTAGATGCAATTGATAGTAGGCGTGATTGATAGTAGGCGCGATTGATAGTAGACGTAATTTGACATGGGCGCGACTTAGATCATTTTTGATATTATAAAGTTACAATGTCAATGTTTATACAAAGTACAAGGTAGAGAGGGGGTATTTTAAGACTTAACCTCAGTTCACTTAACATAACCAAACTTTACCTAACCTAACTTTATCACGTGACATGTTCTACAAGTTTAGACTTGCTTTAAGACTGATTATGTCGTCATAGATTGATGGGAGGGGTTAGAGGCTGGCAAAAAGGAAATGTTTTAGTTTAATGAAACGTCATGTCCTAGTAGGCGTGATTTATAGTAGACGCAATTGATAGTAGGCGCGATTAATAGTAGACGCAATTGATAGTAGGCGTGATTTGACATGAGCGCGATTTATAGTAGACGCAAATGATAGTAGGCGCGATTGATAGTAGGCGTGATTGATAGTAGATGCGATTGATAGTAGGCGCAATTTGACACGGGCGCGACTCAGATCATTTTTGATATCATAAAGTTACAGTGTCAATGTTTATACAAAGTACAAGGTAGAGAGGGGGTATTTTAAGACATAATCTCAACTCACTTAACATAACCTAACTTTACCTAACCTAACTTTGTCACGTGACACGTTCTACAAGTTTAGACTTGCTTTAAGACTGATTATGACGTCATAGATTGATGGGAGGGGTGAGAGGCTGACAAAAAAGGAAATGTTTTAGTTTAATGAAACGCCATGTCCTAGTAGGCGCGATTTATAGTAGACGCAATTGATAGTAGGTGCGATTAATAGTAGAATCAATTGATAGTAGGCGTGATTGATAGTAGGCGTGATTTGACATGAGCGCGATTTATAGTAGACGCGAAAGATAGTAGGCGCGACTGATAGTAGGCGTAATTAGACATGGGCGCGATTTATAGTAGACGCAATTGATAGTAGGCGCGATTGATAGTAGGTGTAATTGATAGTAGGCGTGATTTGACATGAGCGCGATTTATAGTAGACGCAAATGATAGTAGGCTTGATTGATAGAAGACGCAATTGATACTAGGCGTGATTGATAGTAGGCGTGATTTGTAGTAAGCGCATTTCATAGTAGGCTCCATTGATAGTAGTTGCAATTGATAGTAGACGTGATTGATAGTAGGCGCGATTGATAGTAGATGTGATTGATATGGGCGCGACTTAGATCATTTTTGATATTACAAAGTTACAGTGTCAATGTTTATACAAAGTACAAGGCAGAGAGGGGGTATTTTAAGACTTAACCTCAGTGTCAATGTTTATACAAAGAACAAGGCAGAGAGAGGGTATTTTAAGACATAACCTCAGCTCACCTAACATAACCTAACTTTACCTAACCTAACTTTGTCACGTGACATGTTCTACAAGTTTAGACTTGCAGTAAGGCTGACAATGACTATGACGTCATAGATTAATGAGTGGGGTGGGAGGCTGACAAAAAAGGAAATGTTTTGGTTTAATGAAAAGTCATGTCCTAGTAGGCGCGATTGGTAGTAGACGCGATTAATGGTAGGTGCAATTGATAGTAGGTGTGATCAGGTACTTACTGCATATCAAAAGGCTGTACACTCGTGTGTTAGATACTCTCTCTTGTTAAGGACCCCTATATTCCCTATACTAGGCTATACATGTTAGTTCTAAATACTTAGTGGTTATTTGTATATTAAATTTATATACACAGGTTATACAAGCACGTTTTTTCACAGTGTAAAACTTTGTCAAATAGCCACATGCGACACGCAAAGTATGTTTCCGCTATCTAGCGGTGACTATGGAAACTACCTGAACATATCCTAATCTAATCCTAGCTAACCTCACCTGCCGTGACCATACCGGTTTGTAAGCAACAACAACAACACACTAAGATTCCATGAATTCCAGAGTACTTTTAGATTAATTATCGACTCTCAACTCTTATAACTATGTCTATCCCACTCTGTCAAAAACACGATATATTTTTTTTTAAATTTTGCTTGATGTCAATACTAAAGTGATAATGGGTTTTCCGATCCTATCACTATAAATTCATGACCCCCCACTCTTATCTCGGTCTCGACAACAACCATGCCTATTTTTATTATGTCAGATGATGTAATGTTCGAGTGCAAAGTGGGTGTAAAAGTGAGTGCAAAGTGAGTGCAAAAGTGAGTGCAAAGTAAGTGTAAAAGTAGTTGTAAAAGTGAGTGCAAAAGTGAGTGCAAAAGTGGGGTGTAAAAGTGGTACCCTATTTGTAATGGCTTATTTGACAAGTTATTTTGTGGTACTCTATTCGTAATGGCTTATTTCACAAGTTGTTTTTGTCAATGTATTTAGAGGATATTTCTCTTGTTCATGGAAAGTATCTCAGCCCTTTTTATGATAGCATAATGCTTACCGTCATGTTTGTAAGCAACAACAACACACTAAAATTCCAAGAATCCAAACTACTCTAAGGTTAATGATGGTCTCTCAACTCCATTCCACGCCTAGTCAAAAACATTATACATTTCAAATTTTTCAAAAAAGGTAAATTGAGAAAGTAGGCTATATATTTAAACTAAAAATCATATGCTAACTCCATCCCCTAAGTCTATCCCATTCTCAGTCAAAAAATATATATATATATTCTTTAAATTTTACCAAAAAATATTTGGAAAGTAGGCTATAATTTGAAAACTAATCATCCTAAAAAGTCATATGTAGACTCAAACCAATGGCTTTTATGTCCTTATTCGTTAGAACAAAACATGGAATTTGACCTTTTTCCAAATATTGATCATTTAAAAAAAATGGGCTATATTTTGTAAACTATAAATTACACAAAAAATGTGTTTGACATAAATGACAGGTATTTACCCAATCTACCCACAAACGAAGTCCCAGGTCTCTGGGACAAAATCCAAAAAGGTTCAATTTTGAAAGTAGACGATATTTTGAAAACTAATCATTCTAAAAGTCATATATAGACTCAAACAAATGTCCTTTAAGTCCTTTAACGTTAGAACAAAACTTAACGTTTTTCATTTTTTTTTCAAAAAAAAGTCCAATTTTCAAAATTGTCTATATTTTGGAAACTACGAATTAGTTCCAAAATGGCGGTCGTAGCTTAACTCAACCTAACCTAACCCT
Organism: Meconema thalassinum; assembly: GCA_946902985.2. Classification (NCBI taxonomy): domain Eukaryota; kingdom Metazoa; phylum Arthropoda; class Insecta; order Orthoptera; family Tettigoniidae; genus Meconema; species Meconema thalassinum. The sequence continues at coordinate 466,164,252 of OX336394.1, read as the reverse complement.
ACGAGGGGTGATCAAAAAGTTCCAAATTGGCTGCCGTAGCATAACTGATTGATCCCTGTTGATTGGCCCCTTTTGATTGATCTCTGTTGAAGTATCCCTTTGGTCTGGTCCCTGTTGACCAGCCCCTTTGGTCGGGTCCTTTTTTGCATTTTTTTACGGGTCCCGGAGGACGGGTCCTTGTTGACGGGTCCCTGTGGGCGGGTCCCTTTGACATAATTTGGATAAAATGCATGGGCCAGTCCATAGGGATCAGTCCACAGGGACACGTCAACAAGGACCCGTCCTCCGGGACCCGTAAAAAATGCAAAAAAGGATCCGTCCAAAGGGGCTGGTCAACAGGGACCAGTCCAAAGGGATACATCAACAGAGATCAATCAAAAGGGGCCAATCAACAGGGATCAATCAGTTATGCTACGGCAGCCATTTTGGAACTTTTTGATCACCCCTCGTAGGGTTAGGTTAGGTTGAGTTAAGCTACGACCGCCATTTTGGAACTAATTCGTAGTTTCCAAAATATAGACAATTTTGAAAATTGGACTTTTTTTTGAAAAAAAAATGAAAAACGTTAAGTTTTGTTCTAACGTTAAAGGACTTAAAGGACATTTGTTTGAGTCTATATATGACTTTTTAGAATGATTAGTTTTCAAAATATCGTCTACTTTCAAAATTGAACCTTTTTGGATTTTGTCCCAGAGACCTGGGACTTGGTTTGTGGGTAGATTGGGTAAATACCTGTCATTTATGTCAAACACATTTTTTGTGTAATTTATAGTTTACAAAATATAGCCCATTTTTTTAAAATGATCAATATTTGGAAAAAGGTCAAATTCCATGTTTTGTTCTAACGATTAAGAACATAAAAGCCATTGGTTTGAGTCTACATATGACTTTTTAGGATGATTAGTTTTCAAATTATAGCCTACTTTCCAAATATTTTTGGAAAAATTTAAAGAATATATATATATATTTTTGACTGAGAATGGGATAGACTTAGGGGATGGAGTTAGCATATGATTTTTAATTTAAATATATAGCCTACTTTCTCAATTTACCTTTTTTGAAAAATTTGAAATGTATAATGTTTTTGACTAGGCGTGGAATGGAGTTGAGAGACCATCATTAACCTTAGAGTAGTTTGGATTCTTGGAATTTTAGTGTGTTGTTGTTGCTTACAAACATGACGGTAAGCATTATGCTATCATAAAAAGGGCTGAGATACTTTCCATGAACAAGAGAAATATCCTCTAAATACATTGACAAAAGCAACTTGTGAAATAAGCCATTACGAATAGGGTACCACAAAATAACTTGTCAAATAAGCCATTACAAATAGGGTACCACTTTTACACCCCACTTTTGCACTCACTTTTGCACTCACTTTTACAACTACTTTTACACTTACTTTGCACTCACTTTTGCACTCACTTTGCACTCACTTTTACACCCACTTTGCACTCGAACATTACATCATCTGACATAATAAAAATAGGCATGGTTGTTGTCGAGACCGAGATAAGAGTGGGGGGTCATGAATTTATAGTGATAGGATCGGAAAACCCATTATCACTTTAGTATTGACATCAAGCAAAAATTTAAAAAAAAATCGTGTTTTTGACAGAGTTGGATAGACATAGTTATAAGAGTTGAGAGTCGATAATTAATCTAAAAGTACTCTGGAATTCATGGAATCTTAGTGTGTTGTTGTTGTTGCTTACAAACCGGTATGGTCACGGCAGGTGAGGTTAGCTAGGATTAGATTAGGATATGTTCAGGTAGTTTCCATAGTCACCGCTAGATAGCGGAAACATACTTTGCGTGTCGCATGTGGCTATTTGACAAAGTTATACTCTGTGAAAAAACGTGCCTGTATAACCTGTGTATATAAATTTAATATACAAATAACCACTAAGTATTTAGAACTAACATGTATAGCCTAGTATAGGGAATATAGGGGTCCTTAACAAGATAGAGTGTCTAACACACGAGTGTACAGCCTTTTGATATGCAGTAAGTACCTGATCACACCTACTATCAATTGCACCTACCATTAATCGCGTCTACTATCAATTGCGTCTACTACCAATCGCGCCTACTAGGACACGACTTTTCATTAAACCAAAACATTTTCTTTTTTGTCAGCCTCCCACCCCTCTCATTAATCTATGACGTCATAGTCATTGTCAGCCTTACTGCAAGTCTAAACTTGTAGAACATGTCACGTGACAAAGTTAGGTCAGGTAAAGTTAGGTTATGTTAGGTGAGCTGAGGTTAAGTCTTAAAATACCCCCTCTCTGCCTTGTACTTTGTATAAACATTGACACTGAGGTTAAGTCTTAAAATACCCCCTCTCTGCCTTGTACTTTGTATAAACATTGACACTGTAACTTTGTATTATCAAAAATGATCTAAGTCGCGCCCATATCAATCACGTCTACTATCAATCGCGCCTACTATCAATCACGTCTACTATCAATTGCAACTACTATCAATGGAGCCTACTATGAAATGCGCTTACTACAAATCACGCCTACTATCAATCATGCCTAGTATCAATTGCGTCTACTATCAATCAAGCCTACTATCATTTGCGTCTACTATAAATCGCGCTCATGTCAAATCGCGCCTACTATCAATTACACCTACTATCAATCGCGCCTACTATCAATTGCGTCTACTATAAATCGCGCCCATGTCTAATTACGCCTACTATCAATCGCGCCTACTATCTTTCGCGTCTACTATAAATCGCGCTCATGTCAAATCACGCCTACTATCAATCACGCCTACTATCAATTGATTCTACTATTAATCGCACCTACTATCAATTGCGTCTACTATAAATCGCGCCTACTAGGACATGGCGTTTCATTAAACTAAAACATTTCCTTTTTTGTCAGCCTCTCACCCCTCCCATCAATCTATGACGTCATAATCAGTCTTAAAGCAAGTCTAAACTTGTAGAACGTGTCACGTGACAAAATTAGGTTAGGTAAAGTTAGGTTATGTTAAGTGAGTTGAGATTATGTCTTAAAATACCCCCTCTCTACCTTGTACTTTGTATAAACATTGACACTGTAACTTTATGATATCAAAAATGATCTGAGTCGCGCCCGTGTCAAATTGCGCCTACTATCAATCGCGTCTACTATCAATCACGCCTACTATCAATCGCGCCTACTATCATTTGCGTCTACTATAAATCACGCCTACTAGGACATGACGTTTCTTTAAACTAAAACATTTCCTTTTTTGCCAGCATCTAACCCCTCCCATCAATCTATGACGACATAATCAATCTTAAAGCAAGTCTAAACTTGTAGAACATTTCACGTGATAAAGTTAGGTTAGGTAAAGTTTGGTTATGTTAAGTGAACTGAGGTTAAGTCTTAAACTACCCCCTCTCTACCTTGTACTTTGTATAAACATTGACATTGTAACTTTATAATATCAAAAATGATCTAAGTCGCGCCCATGACAAATTACGTCTACTATCAATCGCGCCTACTATCAATCACGCCTACTATCAATTGCATCTACTATCAATTGAGCCTACTATGAATTGCGCTTACTGCAAATCACGCCTACTATCAATCACGCCTAGTATCAATTGCGTCTACTATTAATCACGTCTAGTATCAAATACACCTACTATCAATCACGTCTACTATCAATTGCGTCGACTATAAATCACGCCTACTAGGACATGACATTTCATTAAACTAAAACATTACCTTTTTGGCCAGCCTCTCACCCCTCCCATCAATCTATGACGACATAATCAGTCTTAAGGCAAGTCTAAACTTGTAGAACTGAACCACTTTTCAGAATTTATTGTAATTATTATTATTATCATCATGATTATTATTATTATTATTGTCATGTGTTGTGACATCTCTATATTACGCCTCGAGAGTTTAAAAGTGCGCAGTTTGTCTGTATGTATCTCTCTGTCTAACGTTGTGCAACCCCTGGCTACATACTGCCTTGTTCTCTCGTATTGGCTAGTGTTGTTGCTACCTTGCATTTTGTTGTGCAATTCGTTCTGCCATTGGCTCTGACAATATTTGACGCGAGTTTGGGGCTACTCCCAAACTACGCATTTGATTTTTCTGAGAGGCTTCTCTCCCCTCTGGGGGGACAGAAGCTTGGTCAGTCTTAGACGCGCCGAGATGTAAGGCGAACGTGTGTATTCGGGCAGAGGCCCACCCTCATGGCGCAGCGGAATGTGAGTACGGCTCAATGTATTTCTATCTAACGCAATGTAATTGTTTTTGTTAAACGTTCCTTCTTTTGCTTAATTCTCTTTCCTTTTCAAGATGTTATTGTTAGTATTTTAATCCTTGAACCAGATCTCCGGGACCTTGCGTAATGTCATACGGCGGAGTTCTTTTTGTTGCTTTTGTTATGTGCCCTTCTCACAGTTTTATTATTTTGGTTAATACCTGTAAGATTCGAAAGTATTGCGTTTCTGCGTCTTGGCTTATATATATTTCCTGTCGGGCCTTAGTGCTCGTCTTTTGCGTCGGTGTCTCTTTGTACCACAAATGTTTCATTTGATTGGTAGCAATTGGACCTTTGTTTGTGGACAGTATGTGTGAGGTAACGGGACTGATGTCCAACGTCCCACTAATACGTGTCCCTTTTGTTTATAGAATATATGTGACGGTGGTTAACTGGGATTTTCTCCAGCTCCGATGTCATATTATTCTTTTTTTTATATGTCGCGTTGGTGCGGCATTATGTTGGAATATAAGCCTATTTTATTATAGCGTGCTTTCGATTTTTACCGGTCTCTTTCGTCCCAAGTCAATTGTAATGTAATGTATCTCCGTATATCTCATTTTCCTTTTGTTTTGTTTTTCTCTTTCGATTTTCGCCGTATTACATAACTTAATTATAATTCCCCTTGTCTTCTCCTTCCTCCTATCTCCGTGAGATCTCTCTCCCCTTTGTTTTACTCCCCTCACTCCTCCCCCTTCCCTCCGGTATGTTTACATAACATCATGAAAAGCTTCGCGTCTTAGCAGTTCGAAGTTTGACTTTTTGCAAGTTTGTCGTTTCTCTCTAACTTTTGTAAGTTTCGTTTTATTTTCTTTCAAGTTTGTATCTTTTCGTTAGATTCATGTTGTTGAGCGGTACTCAGGTTCTGTCGTGCTTTTCAGTTTTTTTTAAGTTTTTGAATTCTTTATTCTTGGTATTGGGTTTCTTTTGTATTACTGATCTTGTCATAGCTTGCCTTTTTCTTTGTTTTAAATAATATGTTTATTTCGTGTACACGCTCTTTCTTTTATCCTTAATACATTTTTATATTTTAAGTAATATAGCTCCCTTGTCTTTTCATTTCTTACATTTAAGTTCCCCTTCCTTATCCTTATCCTTATCTCGATTTCGTCAATCTTGTCTTTGTGACGTAACAAAGGCACGATTAACACGGCTCTGGGATTTCTTTAATTAATTTTATGGGAATCTCGTTTTTGCACTTTTGATTATTCCATTAAGCAATTATTTGTTTGCATTTGGTTTTTTGGAAATCATCTTTTGCTCGCTCCGAAAACCTTGGGCCCAGCACCGGGTCGAGCAAGACGTCTTTTCCCCTGTCCATTTTGCGACCTTGTTGATTTTATTCTTCCACTGCTACTCTGACGCGCATTATTATTATTATTAATAGACCTTTATCGGCGCAATGGTAGCAGAGCGTGGTTGCGTGCGAAATCGTTCCCTCCTCACCTCTCTCAAGTTATTAACCTTTTATTATTTTTCTCTTCATTTACATTGTATTAAAATTTGTTTTTCTTTGAGTTTAAGGAATTCAGTGAATTGTTTTCCCCCACCCCTGAAGAAAGGGTGAAGTTACTTTCTGTGTGAACTACGGGCATCCAGGAAACCCATCTCCAAGGAAAGGTGGTTTTGTCCCTCAAGTAAACAAGACATCCAAAAGACCCAGCTTCGAGGTGAACAGTAGCAACATATCAGTGAGTACATCGCATCGCTGGAACACGACACGTCACGGTATTGTAACCTACTTTTATGTATTTGCTTCCTCTAGTAGACATTTGTTTAGTTAACGGTGATTTTAAGGCGACAGGAAATTTTGTTTGCTTTCTCTTCCTTTTCATTTCGTCAGTGTTGTGGACGTTTTTATTTTACTTTCTGTGAAGTAGACAATGCATTTCTCTCAAGGGTTTGAGTCCTTACCTTTGTTGTAAATAGTCGCTTAGTTAACTGTGATATTTCTCAGAACTCTCCTCACCCCTCATATGTCTCAGTCTGGAACAGCTGCTGACAGGTTTCTTGTCAGTACCGTGCAGCCCCTCTTTCTCCGAAATTTTCCCCAATGAAGGTGGGCCCACTTGTGGGAACCGACTCTTTAAATCCTACGGTCGCCCCGACCCACCTTGAGCCTCGCGTAATTATACTAACGTTTGGTGTTAGTAAAGTGTTTGTTGTTTCAGTTATGAATGAATGGTCTGTTGAGCTATTATGTGTGTTATGATTGGGAGTTAAGTTTGTTTCATAATTAGGGAGGGTGATTGTTTTATTTTTGTCAGGGGATTTCAATGTAGGTTTTCATTTAAAATTGTTTATATACGGTAAGCTTGATGTTACTATATGTTCAGTATGGCAGTGTGTATTTCGTTGGGAAACCTGCTAGGTGCGGTCTCCGTCGGGATTAGGGTTTGGGACCTGTCCCACGGCTTCGACGCCCACTTAGGGTGTACATAGATTCTACACGAGTCGTCAATCTTTAGTATGGGATGAAGTTTGTCACGATGACCTGTAGTCCATTGTTTGCGTTTCCATGGTGTTCCAACGACCCACATTCGCATTCTGGTGTAATGGGGAAATTTTGATTTGTTTATGGGAAGGAGTATGTATGTAGTGTTGTTGTTGTTGGTTGTATTTTGAGATGAATGTGTGTGTCTATGAGTTTAATGAATTTTTATCAATAGGTATTTGTGGGTGGTTTCAAATTTAGTTCAATTTTGATTTTATACCCTATTCAATTTAAACTATATATATATTACGTACGAACTATTTATTCGTTTTTATTGGCAAACCAAATATACGATAAGTATTACTCAGAGATACCAACCATTTTAGGTCTACGGCTTCCGTGGTATGGGACATTGATGTTCGTGTGAACTACTCTGGCGTGCATTACCCAATTTTCTTATATTAGTATGGGATAGGCCATACCCTCTCTGTCTTTAATTTTTTTTATGCGGTACCTCTGAGGTCTACGGCCCGTATATTGACGCAGTAACCATTTTATTTTTGTGGGTTGGTAATATTTATTATTGGGTTTCGAGTTTGATTGATTGTATGTCTGGTCTTGATTGGTTTTATGCGAGGTTCCAGTCTGTTCCTTTTATTTGGAAGGTATTTTGTAACGTAATTATTTGGATTTTCGTTCTCTGTCCGGAATGGTATTTTTTGTTTCGATAGCTACTTTGAGTTATTATTCCTTTTCATTTGTTAGTATCTAATGTCTTTTGATGAAGGTTATTAGTACATTTTTCCCCTTTACTCCTACTATGTATCTAGTTAGGCAGGAGACACCCGTGGCCGCCTGAGTTACACGGAGGATTTCGAAAGATGTGTTGAACTATACTTCTGCCTAAGGCAATTTCCGGTACCTGTCTGCTTTTGTTGTAGGGAGCCGGCCCGGCCCATTGTCCGAGCTGCAGACACGACTTGCTATTGTTCGACAGCGCCTGAGATGGTCTGTTGACTTACATTCTTTTCTTGTAGTGACAGTGATTTGTCTATTGATATAGTTGTTTACTATTTATCGTAACTTCTGTTTTACGTTTTTGTGATATCATGTTTTTATAAATCATTACAATCTAATGTTTTCTCTAAGATAATGTGTATTATTTTCCTGTATCTGTCATATATTTGGAGAGTGTTTCCGGTAGCGATAGCTAGTCTCCAAGTACCTGAGAAGTGGCCGGTGTATCCTTTAGACCCCGTTCACGGCTCGTTTTCTCTTCTTTCATTTGGTCTGACGACCCTGCCTATTCATACTTTTACCTTCCAGCTGGCAGAATGAATCCACTTTCCCTCTTACGCAGCTTATGTAACCCCAAATATTTCCCCGACGCAAGCCTTATTTTGTATACAGGGTGCTCCCCTTTATATTTTTTTGTGATCATGATTTAACCTTTTTCTTTCTTTTATTAATAGAAAATTGGCTGATTTCCAGAAGGTCGCCATTAAGAAGACTTCGTTTTCTCCACGTCATCTGGCAGAGTCTAGCTCAAGATTGACCGTTTTATTATCATTATTTTCTTTTTGGTACATCCATTTTTTTATATGTGTGACGTATTGACGTGCAGTAGAGGTAGGATCCGCCTTTATTTCACGCCTGTACTGATCCTTTATATGATTTGAATTTTTGTTGTTTTAATTTCATCTTAAAGTTTTTTTTTTCTTTCGTACCAAAAAAGAAAAAAATTTCCTCACCAGTGAACATCTTCGTGAATACGTGTGTATGAAAATATATGTGTGTTTGAGAAAAGAGACTTGCGTTTCGTCAAGCCTTTTATGGAAGTTATGACGTTCAAAGAACTTTTAATTAAGCTGCGTCTTATGAATAAGAGAAATGTGAGAACATTTTATTATGTCTTAATTTTTCATGTGTGTATCTGGTGTACATGATGTAATCTTCTTTCCTTCACCCTGTTCAAATGTATCTAATCGAAGAATGTTATTTTATATAATTTTGTTATGAAAAAGAAAAAATTCTTTTATGCCTTTGTTATGTAAAAGAATTGTTTTTGGAGAAAGCGGTGGAATTTGAACCACTTTTCAGAATTTATTGTAATTATTATTATTATCATCATGATTATTATTATTATTATTGTCATGTGTTGTGACATCTCTATATTACGCCTCGAGAGTTTAAAAGTGCGCAGTTTGTCTGTATGTATCTCTCTGTCTAACGTTGTGCAACCCCTGGCTACATACTGCCTTGTTCTCTCGTATTGGCTAGTGTTGTTGCTACCTTGCATTTTGTTGTGCAATTTGTTCTGCCATTGGCTCTGACAATATTTGACGCGAGTTTGGGGCTACTCCCAAACTACGCATTTGATTTTTCTGAGAGGCTTCTCTCCCCTCTGGGGGGACAGAAGCTTGGTCAGTCTTAGACGCGCCGAGATGTAAGGCGAACGTGTGTATTCGGGCAGAGGCCCACCCTCATGGCGCAGCGGAATGTGAGTACGGCTCAATGTATTTCTATCTAACGCAATGTAATTGTTTTTGTTAAACGTTCCTTCTTTTGCTTAATTCTCTTTCCTTTTCAAGATGTTATTGTTAGTATTTTAATCCTTGAACCAGATCTCCGGGACCTTGCGTAATGTCATACGGCGGAGTTCTTTTTGTTGCTTTTGTTATGTGCCCTTCTCACAGTTTTATTATTTTGGTTAATACCTGTAAGATTCGAAAGTATTGCGTTTCTGCGTCTTGGCTTATATATATTTCCTGTCGGGCCTTAGTGCTCGTCTTTTGCGTCGGTGTCTCTTTGTACCACAAATGTTTCATTTGATTGGTAGCAATTGGACCTTTGTTTGTGGACAGTATGTGTGAGGTAACGGGACTGATGTCCAACGTCCCACTAATACGTGTCCCTTTTGTTTATAGAATATATGTGACGGTGGTTAACTGGGATTTTCTCCAGCTCCGATGTCATATTATTCTTTTTTTTATATGTCGCGTTGGTGCGGCATTATGTTGGAATATAAGCCTATTTTATTATAGCGTGCTTTCGATTTTTACCGGTCTCTTTCGTCCCAAGTCAATTGTAATGTAATGTATCTCCGTATATCTCATTTTCCTTTTGTTTAGTTTTTCTCTTTCGATTTTCGCCGTATTACATAACTTAATTATAATTCCCCTTGTCTTCTCCTTCCTCCTATCTCCGTGAGATCTCTCTCCCCTTTGTTTTACTCCCCTCACTCCTCCCCCTTCCCTCCGGTATGTTTACATAACATCATGAAAAGCTTCGCGTCTTAGCAGTTCGAAGTTTGACTTTTTGCAAGTTTGTCGTTTCTCTCTAACTTTTGTAAGTTTCGTTTTATTTTCTTTCAAGTTTGTATCTTTTCGTTAGATTCATGTTGTTGAGCGGTACTCAGGTTCTGTCGTGCTTTTCAGTTTTTTTTAAGTTTTTGAATTCTTTATTCTTGGTATTGGGTTTCTTTTGTATTACTGATCTTGTCATAGCTTGCCTTTTTCTTTGTTTTAAATAATATGTTTATTTCGTGTACACGCTCTTTCTTTTATCCTTAATACATTTTTATATTTTAAGTAATATAGCTCCCTTGTCTTTTCATTTCTTACATTTAAGTTCCCCTTCCTTATCCTTATCCTTATCTCGATTTCGTCAATCTTGTCTTTGTGACGTAACCAAGGCACGATTAACACGGCTCTGGGATTTCTTTAATTAATTTTATGGGAATCTCGTTTTTGCACTTTTGATTATTCCATTAAGCAATTATTTGTTTGCATTTGGTTTTTTGGAAATCATCTTTTGCTCGCTCCGAAAACCTTGGGCCCAGCACCGGGTCGAGCAAGACGTCTTTTCCCCTGTCCATTTTGCGACCTTGTTGATTTTATTCTTCCACTGCTACTCTGACGCGCATTATTATTATTATTAATAGACCTTTATCGGCGCAGAACATGTCACGTGACAAAGTTAGGTTAGGTAAAGTTTGGTTATGTTAAGTGAGCTGAAGTAAAGTCTTAAAATACCCCCTCTCTACCTTGTACTTTGTATAAACATTGACACTGTAACTTTATGATATCAAAAATGATCTAAGTTGCGCCCATGTCAAATTACGTCTACTATCAATCGCGCCTACTATCAATCACGCCTATTGTCAATTGCATCTACTATCAATTGAGCCTACTATGAATTGCGCTTACTACAAATCACGCCTACTATCAATCACGCCTAGTATCAATTGCGTCTACTATTAATCACGTCTAGTATCGATTACACCTACTATCAATTACGTCTACTATCAATTGCGTCTACTATAAATCACGCCTACTAGGACATGACGTTTCATTAAACTAAAACATTTCCTTTTTTGCCAGCCTCTCACCCCTCCCATCTGCAAAACGTGCTTGTATAAGCTGTGTATTTAAATTCAATATATACAATTAACCACTAAGTGTTCAGAACTAACATGTCTAGGGTATATATGGGATCCTTAGCAACAAACAAAAAAATACGGTCTTACCTACGAGTGTACGGTCTTGTCATACGCAGTAAGTACCTGTTAACCTTGACTAGGGTATAAGAATATTGTCAGTTGACTACTGCCTGTTACAGTGTTCACATCGTGAAAGACCGTCTCACCTACCAGTCTCCAGCCTTGTCATACGCAGTAAGCAGCTGTTGGCGGAAAACAACATCCATAAATCTTGACATTTAGGAAAGTGTGTGTGTGTGTAAATCACTTGTAATCTAAAGATTGTTCATGTGTCTTTACTAAAATTTAATTCATATGTATTAGTTGATATGGAAGTCTCAACAACCAGTCATGGCAAGCCATGTGTCTTCTATAAAGGATATACATATATTGTAAAAACAACCAATAAAGATGGAACTGTTATTTGGCGATGTTCAAAACAACGATCCAAAACGTGTCGAGGAATGATTAAAACAAAGACACCAACGTACTTACTTCAAAAGAACATCATTGTGAATCTCAAATTAATACACATTTAAATACGCAAAATACTCTAACCCAGGTAAAAAAGCAAGTCCAAGAAAAATATATTGCTGCTCAAGATAGTGCATTGTTTGTTAAAAAGCATTCATCATCACCTCAAAAAGACATGTTAGGACAAATACCATCGTTCAAAATACCCTTAACACTATCAAAAGCAACGCAGACTCTACAAGAGGTCCCTGTGGAAAACAAACAAGAGGAATTGGATAGTTCTAGTGATGTTGAGAATGATGATGATGATGATGATAATGATGGTGACAATGAATATAATAATTTTCATGATAATATTCATAATGATGATGATGATGATGATAATTATGAAAAAGAAGAGGATGAGGGTTTTATGTTTATAAAACCATTGCGGCTTCCCCAGTTTTTAAGAGCAAGAGTACCTGGAGAAAGTTGTAAAAGGATCTACAACAAGCGTTGTGTTTAAAAATCTATATCGAACAATGGTAAAGAGATAGAGTTGAATTCAGTGTGTAACTATTATAAAATGAATTTAATAAAAATATTGTATGGGTATTGTCTGTTTTTCTTAATTACTATCCCCATGTCCCACTATTAATACAATTGTTAACCATCAACAGTCTCTGACTATGTTCAGAAAGAGAGTGGCCTTAAACAATACACTGTATCTATGGTTTGTGTACCGAGTATCATAATAATGCAGTGTGGCCAAGTCATGTTAAGGCAATAGTTATGTCAGGTAAGGGATTCGAACCCTTGCTTCCTTAAACAGAAAATTTGATCTTAGTCAAACACCTTAACCACTCGGTCAACCTGACAGTTACTAATTTAATTAGTCTTGAGGACTTCAGTGTTTACAAAACTTTTTCCAGTATACATTGGCTAAACCACTTGCTTGTTTTGAAATATAGATTTTTGTTTTGTTTTACCATAACATTGCAGTTATGAGTCTTGTGAACTGGGTGTTCAATATAGGGTTAAAGGCATTTTAAAATCATTTTAGAAAAAGCTCTTAGGTATCGTGTCATGGGTTTTAGTAATGCATTACTGTTCGTTGACTAACATTTACCGTTACACAACATTATTTCAGTGAACTTACATGTTGTTGTTTGAGTCTTTAGTCCTTTGACTGGTTTGATGCAGATCTCAGCGCCCATCTGTCCCGAGCTAATCGTTTCATCTCTATATAGCTACCGCACCCTACATTCAAGGCTATCTGTTTAACATATTCTAAACTTGGTCTACTCCTACAGTTCTCGTCCTCGAACCTTTCTTCCATAACTACGTTTGCTATTCTTGGGTGTCTTAGTACGTGTCCTACCAACCTATCTCTTTACTTCATTAACAGTCGCCAGATGCATCTCTTCTCCCCCACTCGTCTTAATACCTCTTTGTTAGTAACCCTATTTACCCATCTAATCTTCATCATTCTCCTGTAACACCACATTTCAAACACTTCAATTCTCCACTTTTCTGCTACACCAATTGTCTAAGTTTTACTTTCATAGAGTGCCACGCTCCAGACAAAGGCCTTCAAAATGACTTCCTAATACCTAAATCGATATTCAATGTCAACAGATTCTGTAGAAATGCTTTCCTTGTCTGAGCTACATAAGAATCCTATTCGTGTCTGGTATAATGTCTTGTTTAGCAAACATAGTCACTCAAAAGGTCTAAGCATTTTTTGTATATAACCCAAAATAGCAAACAGTTTTTCTAAAACCCTACTCATTGGTCAATAACAAGCAGAGTCGCCAAAGTGTTTCGTTGGTAGTTAACTCATGTCTGGTTAATCAATTCCTTTCATATTGTTATCCAATTGTAGTAGTAAGGACTGGTGAACAACGTCAGTTCAACACACACAAATGTAGTTAGGCTCTTTGACATAATTTTGGATAAATTTCATGGGTCGGTCCATAGGGACCAGCCCAAAGGGGCCGGTCTAAAGGGACCCTTCCACAGGGACCCATCAACAGGGACTTGTCAACAAGGACCCATCAACAATGACCCGTCAACAATGACCTGTCATCAATGACCAGTCAACAATGACCTGTCAATAGGGACCCGTCAACAATGACCCGTCCACAGGGACTCATCAACAAGGACCCGTCAGCAATGACTCGTCAACAGGGACCCGTCAAAAAGGACCTGTCAAAAAGGATCCATCAAAAATGACCCCCTGTCAAAAAGGGCCCGTCCAAAAGGGGCTAGTCAACAGAGACCAGTCCAAAGGGACAAATCAACAGAGATCAATCAACAGGGATCAATCAAAAGGGGCTATCACCTCTAGGCCTGACATATCCCTCTTTGATTATTGGTTTGCCAATCGACAAGCGTCACTTAAAATACTTTTTGATCACCACTCGTGGGTTGGGTTAGGTTAGGTTACACTACAGCCGCCATCTTTTAAAAAGCCCGCCCTCTTACAAAAAGCTATGAGAGGGCATGTGTAAAAACAAAAAACAAGCATGTTAATTCATAGTTGCTTTCCAACGAACACATGCACTTTATGTAGAACAACGTTTCATTCCATATTGACATTCAAACTCTCTCATGTTGCAATTGGAAAGAGAGATTCTCTAAAAAAAATACAATTTCACCCCCTAGTAGGGGTAGGTTTTATTTTGGGGTGGAAATATGTTGTCCATTGGAAAGGGAGTGATAGCCCGAGTTCAATGACACCTCGTACAAGTCTCTAGCCTGATTGGTTCGCGAGATATTACCATTTTAGTATTCCAGCGGTGGAGCGGTGGCGGTGGGCCTTGAACCCCTCAAAAACCACTACTAACTACTCGCAATAATATATGCTCTCCAGTACTGGCGAAAAATCATTTACGGATTTCAGGTCGTGTTAAGAACTGACCATAAAGCCCTAACATTTCTGCTGAAGACTGACTTGTCGAGTCAAAGATTAACGAGATGGTCCTTGTATATACAGCAATTTCAAGTGGAAATAGAGTACTGCCCGGGGAAGGACAAGATAATACCTGACTTGCTAAGCAGATAACCGACAGCTGACGAAGAGGAAGCTCTAGCTACCGAGATAGAAGATAGAGACCAGAAGACCTTAGACGATTTGAGGAACATCACCTTCCTTCAGCGTGAAGATCCGTGGATACGGTTGATCATTAATTACTTCGAGGGAAAGCTTGTCAGAGGAACCCCGATAGTAGGTAATATAAGGTGGTTCTGGCACAGGGGCTAATGGGCAAGATGGCCGGCCCGCGCATCCAGCCCTATGTTATTCTTATGGAGGGGACAGTCAGATCTGGCACAGGGGCTAATAGGCAAAATGGCCGCCACGCCCTGAGACCGTCAATGACGTCACTGGGAGAGGTCTGCCATGTAGTTGTCAAATGGAATATTTATTATTACTATTATTATTATGATTAGGTAATTATTGAATGATCATGTACAATCAAGACCAGCCTTATATTGTCCACCTCGTGGTGTAGCGGCTATTAATCTTGAAGATCACTGCAGAGTTCCGGGTTCGATTCCTGGCTCAGCCAAGAAATTTAATTTTGGTCTTACGAGTGGAACGGGGCACACTCAGTCTTGTGAGGCAAAAATGACAAAAGGCGGATTTAATTCATACCTCTGCCATTCAGCCTAGCCCAACTTTATTTAACCTAACCTAACCTAACCGACCTCAACCTAACCTAACCTAACTTCACCTAACCTAACCTATTCTAACCTAACTTCACCTAACCTAACCTAACCTAACTTCACCTACCCTAGCCTAACCTAACCTAACTTCACCTACCCTAGCCTAACCTAACCTAACTTAACCTAACCTAACCTAACTTGCCCTAACCCAACCTAACCTAACTTCACCTAACCTAACCTAACTTCAAAGTCAGAGCAAAAATAAGAGCAAATATGAGAGCACACATAATAAACTAAGTTATAACCTAACCTAACATAACTTAACCTAACTTAAAAATGCGAGCAAAAATAAAAATTATAGCAAAAATTGTGAGCAAAAAAGTGAGAGCAAATGTAAGAGCACAAATAATAAACTTAGTTTTAACCAAACCTAACCTAACCTAACCTAACCTAACCCACAGAAACCTCATTTAAGGATGTTAGATTTTACATTTTAACATTCTAGATTTTTGATTTTATCATTTTACATTTTTTAGATTTTACATTTTAAATTTAAAATTTTTTAATTTTAGATTTTACACTTTCCGAAAAGAGTAAACTACAAGGTCAAATACCTAACCTCACTAAACCTAACTTTACCAAACCCAACTTAAGCTAATCCAAAGCATACAAGGGCACATGCAACTATCCTTATGCTAGTCTTATAGGCTACTGTACAACATGATCACTACCCCAACCGGGTATTTATTTGTTCATTTTGTTGTTTACACATGTGTCAATTTTCCAATTTCCCATTTTCAGTTTTTTTAACGTCAGTTTTAAGTTTTTCAATTTCATAATATTGAAACATGGATTTTGCATTTTGTTGTTTACACATTTATCAATTTCACAATTTCCCCATTTACAGTTTTTAAAAATGTCAGTTTAAAGTTCTTCAATTTCATGTTATACAAACATGGATTTTCCAATTAGTTGTTTACACATTTGTCAATTTACCAAATTCCCATTTACAGTTTTTAAAATTTCAGTTTATTGTTTTTTCTATTTTGTCAATATGGAAACATGGATTTTCCAATTTGTGATTTAGATGTTTTGCATTAGGAGTGGAGAGAGGTGGGTAGTAATTAAAAATGTACAAGCAGTGTCCATACAATTTTTTTTATTTTAAATACATGTACACTATTTACACATAATACATTTTTATATTTTTTTTGTTATAAATTGTTCCGTTGTTTTTTATTTTGTTTTCTATTTTTATTTATTTTTTAGTATGAATATAATTTTTCTTTTTGTGTTTTTCTATTTTTGTAGTGCTATTGTTTTAATTTTTTAAATTGCTTTGTTTTATGCATTTGCTAGATGCATGCAGAGGATTTTGATATTCAAAACTTAACTCTTTAAGCATGGTCAATGATTGAGTAATGACCATAGGCATGAGTACCTATACCATTAGCATCAATCACTCTTTTATCATCACCAGGACACAAAGCAATTTTGTTTAGTCTTATAGATGATATGTCATGTTGTTTAGAAGCGATAATGTTCATAGGTATTCTTTTTACATTGTTTTTCATGACACAATCCTTATAATCTTGAAAGCTTATACAATTTTTGACAACACCTCTGCTAATACCTTTAATCTTTTTGATTTCTTTACCATTTATGTCTAAAGCATACATTTTAGCTCTAAGTCCAACAAATGCTTTTATAATTTGTCCACAAGCCTCGTCTTTAAATTTTCCCAACGTTTTCTTGTTTGATGTAGAGTAACATATGTGATTAGTAGGATAATCTGATGTGTGTCCAGTTGTTCTAGGAAATCCAACTTGTCTTGATATACATCTGGGGTGTTAGCCAAATAAATGAACGAGTCAGTATCCATATACATGAGTTTAAGATTGTCTATACCATAATAGGGTAGCAGGACATCATAGTGGTGGGAATACATGAGAGTTTTTGAAATATCCAGTATACACATTCCAATATATATAGGCTTATTGAATACAATGTTACGTTTAGCCATGTGGAAAGCAGCTAGGTTAGGACCATAAATTGTTCTGTGCTATTAGCTTTTCTGCCTTTTTGCTGTCAGTCACAAGACGTATGTCTATTCTTTTACGGATATTTTCCATTGTATTTCCAAAAATAGCATTGTTGAATAATTTGTACAGATTTTTCTTAAAATCATTTTTGGCTTGTTTTCGAAGGTTGTTATTAAAATCAACATAGGCCTTTAACCAAGGTCTTTGCTTAAACTTTAACACACGATGAATTTTTATCAATTTTATTCCATGATCTAAAGCCTGTTTTAATGCCATGTAGTGAACAACATATCGCCTTCGATTTCCAAGATGAGGAATTAGTTTTTTCAGAGACGAATCCTTAGGTTGTGTACACTCTGGTAGGAAAGGTAAATCGTTGTGTAGATCATGAAGGTCAGATGGGTAATCAACATCAACGTCTAGAATGTATCCCACAGGATCGTATTCCTTTAGTTTTTCTAGATCAACAGTATCTGTAGAAACCCACTGAAATCCACCATAAGGAAGGGAGTGGCACATAGCCCACCCGTGTTGGTTATTGGCATCATCGTAGGTAATAAACTGCGATGGTTTCTCAGAATCATAGGTTTCCAGGTATTTATTGTTAGCTTCAGCATACCGATGAGACACTTGGCATATGCCTCCACGTATTCCAGACTCGATTAAAAGAATCTGATCGTAATCCTGTAGCAATTCCAGTTCAATTCCTGTGTAAAGGAGCATTGCCTCGAAACTTAAACCAGGCGAAGTAAAAATGTGTGCAGCATCCACTCGGTGTTTTTCTAGTGTTTTGTTTCTAAACGTTTCAAAGCTGTCTGCAAGAAGGAGTACATCTGAAGTTAGGTAGAGGTCTCTATATTCCCCTAGAGTTTTAATGTTGAACTGTTTCCAGACATTTTTGGCATGTTCATAGTCTCCTTGACTAACATTTTCTTGACTTAATTTGTTAAAGAATGCCTCTTTTGGAGGTAAACACGTTTCACTTAATTTTTCCCATGAGTCAATGTAGTCATAACAAAATACCCCTTTACGAGTCATGAGCATTGCATTTTCTTTTCCAAAGTACTTGTCTGTTTCAGGGTATGATGTTAAGTTGGTAACTAAGTGTTCCAAACTACTTGGCATTAACCGAAACGTATCCACAAATTTAAGCTTAACATTTCCCACATATTTGGTGAAGGAAATGTACTTTTCTTTAGAGTTAGCGATAACATCCACTCTCTCAGTAGTACATCCTAATTGCTTTACAATGAAATTTGCGTCGTAGCCACTCATATTATGTAGAAACACAGGAACAGGGTTACGTGTTTTACACTTCAAATTACAGTTATTGTGAGCACTTCCACGGTATTCCCCTGTAATATGGCAGTGGTCTCGGACTTTCCAGTCCTCTTTGGTAAATGGTTTTTGACACAAATAACACGTTTCAGAACATTTGAACTCTGCTTCTTGATCCTGAGTTAAGGCCTTTGGAACATTTAAGGTGTAAAGGCGATCGATTTCATTAGCTATTGAGATTAAACAGTCCATAAACTTTTCTGCAGCGTCAGGCCCACGATAAATAACAGTTTGGCTTGGAAGGTTTGTCTTTATGTGTTCCACAGCAGGTGAGGGTTTAACGTATATACCAAAGCTCATAGGAACATGACTCTGGTATGGCACAGTATAACTTGCCTCAGGATTAGGTAGACATGATTGATAGGGTAACAGTATACTTTCAAAATCTGCATAGATAACGTAAGGTATTCTCAGCATTTTTTCAACATTTAAAAATTTGACAATGGGGTTTTTAATAGGCATTTCAACCCTAGCAATGTCATGCTGGACACACAAAGCTCTATGTTCTTTCAATTTTTCCATTCCTTGTTGACCATATTGATTATCAAAGTGAGTAAAACATCGTTTACACGTATATATCATATGTTCATGGTGGGTAATCTGATGTCTTACTAGTTTATCAAAATCTTTGATAAAGACGTAGTGGTTCTGGCCGGATGAAGAACTTAGCATAAGGAGGTCGCGATGGTCTTGCAGCTCTTGATCCACAACCTTTAGAGGGAACAGTTTATTGTCTTGTTCCAATCCAAATACATTAATGGATATATCGTTGGCTTTTTCAAATTTGGGAATGTCAGCTAGTAATGTAGGAAACGATATTACAGAAAAATCATACTTGTTTTCCAGGTCCTTGTATTTACTAATGCGTTGAGCATTCTTTTTAACCAGTTTTGCTAAAATGGCATACATAAAACACTTTTCATCATTCAAATTTTCAGGATTAATGCAGGCTTTTCTTGCGTTTATAGCTGCTGGTAATGGAATATATGTGCTGCCACGCAAGGGATTGTACTTATTTATTTTCAATCGTACTCCTTCCACTGCTAACAAAGCCCAATTACTGCCTTTTAGCTCAGATTCTTCCATTTCCGTAGTTAACTTTGTAAATTGTGTTTCCAAGAAACTACTCAAGTCTGTTTCCAAAAATAGGGCTTGATTTCGTGTTTAAAAGCACGATCTGTAATTTCATTGGTAGATGTATGAATGAATCTACATTCAGCCACAAGATTAACTTTTATCGACTTGTGCATTGCTAGTTCTTTCTGCATAGCTTGTATTATTTGCTGTTTGGACTCTTTAAGGTATGAATTTAAATCCTTGCACTTATCGCAACGAATGAAATAGGATTTAAGACGACCTTCAAAAGATGTCTCATATTCAATAAGTCCATTTTTGTCGGGGACCAATGACAGTAGGTAATGTTTTGTAGGCTCTGCTTTTTGTCTTTTAGCTGCCGACACAACATTACAACATTCTTCATGACGACGTCCATAGTACACATTGTTGAATGTACTACCACAGGTCTTGCACTTATGAAATTCACCACACGATACTTCATGTCGCTTCCTATGATAGTCTCGAAGAAAAGTCTTTCCACACTCTTTACACATATAGCTAGGAATGGGTTCTTCCATTATGAATGTTGATTTCTGCAAACAGCTGTTTACTGCGTATCACAAGGCTAGAGGTTGGTCGGTGAGACGGTCTTTCACGATGTGAACACCGTGAGAGGTCAACTGGTGATATTCTTGTGAAGGGTCCTCTAATATACCCCTAGTCTAGACCAACAGCTCTTTACAGCGTATGACAAGGCTGTGGACTGGACAGTGAGACGGTCTTTCACGATGTGAACACTGTAACAAGTAGTAGTCGACTGAGTGTATACTTGCTAAGGGTTCTCTAATATACAATAGTCAAGACCAACAGCTACTTACTGAGTAGTACAAGGCTGTACAATAGTTGTTTTGACAGTCTTTCACGATGCGGTCACTGAATGGTGGTAGTCAATTGATGATATTCTTGATAAGGGTCCTCTAATATACCCCTGGTTAAGGGTAACAGCTGCCCACTGCTTATGACAAGGCTAAAGACTGGTTGAATCAACGGTCCTTCACAATGTAAACACTGTGACAGGTAGTAGTCAACTGAAAATGTTTTTATGGCCTACTCAAGGTTATCAGGTACTTACTGCATATCAAAAGGCTGTACACTCATATCTTAGGCACTCTTTCTTGCTAAGGACCCCAATATTCCCTACACAAGGCTATACATGTTAGTTCTAAACACTTAGTGGTTAATTGTATATTCAATTTTTGTACAAAGCTTATACAAGCACGTTTTTCATGAGGTAAAACTTTGTTAAATAGCTGCATGCGACACGCAAAGTATGTTTCCGCTATCTAGCGGTGACTATGAGAACTACTTGAACGACCAGCATGCTACCTAGCGCTCCATTTCAACACTCGCTCACTGAACGACCAGCATACTAACTAGCGGTCGATATCAATACTCCTCAACTACCAGCCTGCTACCTATCGGTCAATATGACAACTCACTCAACTACCAGCATGCTATATGGCTTTTTTTGTAAGATTTTTGTTGGCTTTTTTGTTGGCTTTTGTATTAGCTCTCTCATATTTGCTCTTGATTGTTGGGGCTTATTTGGTCTTGGAAAGTATGTCTTGACTTTCTATGACTGCATAATGCTTACAGCCATGTTTGTAAGCAGCAACAACAACAACAACACACAATATTCCAAAACAATCCAAAGTACTCTAAGGTTTATCAATGACTCTCAACTCTTACACTTACCTCTATCCCATGCCTAGTCAAAAAATAGTGTATTTTTCAAATTTTTTAAAAAATATTTGGAAAGTAGGCTATATCATTAAATTAAAAATCCTAAAAAAAATATGTTAACTCCAACATCTACCTCTATACCATTCTTAGTCCAAAAAATAGTGTAATTTTCAAATTTTCCAAAAACATATTTCCAAAATGGGTTATATTTCCAAAATTAAAAATTTTACAAAAATGTTTGTTTGACAGAAATGGATGGCCTTTACCCCCTCTACCGCGGTACCAAGTCCCAGGTCTCTAGGACAACAAAAATAAAATATATATATTTCCAAAACAAACTTTTTTGTAGGATTCTTTTGTCCTAGAAACTTGAAATTTGGTATGGTGCTAGAGGAGGTAAAGACCATTGATTTACATCAGACAAACGTGTTTGTAAAATTCCTAATATAGCCTATTTTCAAAATTTTATTTATGTCCTAGAGACCTGGGACTTAGTACCGCGGTAGAGGGGGTAAAGGCCATTCATTTCTGTCAACCTTCCAAGCCAACCTGTTATTTATCGTGGGCCTGACGCTGCAGAAAAGTTTATGGACTGTTTAATCTCAATAGCTAATGAAATCGATCGCCTTTACATTCTTTCAGACAAAAGTTTTAGGTAATTATTAGGGGAATATTGTCCATTTCGTACGGTTTTGATATTGTGCCTATTAAGAGAGATATGATTAATGTTTCCCGAAAAACCCACTTTTTCCCACCCCTTTGGTCAATGGTTGGTGATATAAAAAAACTCTTCAAACACAAATTTTTGGGCTTTATCCGACACATAGTATGAACGTTGAATGGATTCGATATTTCATATATTAAGAGAGTTATAGCAATATTTCACTTCTTCGAAAAAAGCCCCCCAGTTTCACCCCCTTCTACCGATTTAGCCCAGTAACGAACTCGACCGAGATTTTATAGGTATACATATTCGGTAAAAAGTGATTGGTGAAAAATTACGGCAGTTATCGTGTCCACAAGAAACTGATATATATATACTTTTGAACTGACGGTGGTTTTGGGGTCTGGGGGATGTGAAACGCGAAGATATGTAGAAATTTTCCGGACGTCGAAACATGGTACCCATTGCAATAGTTAGCTTTCTAATGAAATCTACCTCTGGTTGGTTCCTCAGTTTAGGGGCTGCGTCAACGCGGTCATCTAACACCGTGTACTTTGGGTGAGTGTAGAATCTGTCTGATAAACGGTGTGAATTGTAATGGATGTATTAGTCTGTAATTCAGGTAAGGACTGCAGACGGTCAATTTCAAGCAGTAGTTCCTAATGTTGCTACCAGGTACTACCGTCAATGACACCTAGCTATGAACTTGGCTACTAGATGCCACCCCAACCAGCAACTCGTAACGAACGTTGGAACTTCCCCTCCAAAGGAAAGCATACTGAGGGATTTTAGCGCTCTTAGAAAATCCGACGACTTCGGCCGGCTTTGAAACCGCGACCTTGGGCATAGACATTCTGCATGCTACCAGTTACGTCACCGAAGCCGCTTCCCACTTAGTCAGATGTCAAAGTCAACCCCTGGCACCATCCAGCCCATGACGGGCTAAGGCCGACCAAGCGACCGCTGCCCAGCCATTTGGCCTGCAGATATTGGGGTGACGCGTGATCAGCGCGTCGGGTCCCCTCGGCCGTTAATATTGGAATTCGTGATCGGGGTGCTGTCTCACTGTCAGACAGCTACTCAATTGTCCTCACGAGGCTGAGTGCTCCCCGTTCCAACCCTCACGTCAGTTTTAAAATCCCTGACGGAGCCGGGGATCGAACCCGGGGACTCCGGGTGAGAGGCAGGCGCGCTACCCCAACACCACGGGGCCGGCTTAGTCAGATGGAAATACTGAATCTGATCTCGTGCAAGTGCGTTGTCATGGCAACGGCTCATCCCTCATCAATTTAGTAGTGTTGCCATGGCAACCTCTGATAGCTCTTGGCATTTTCTTATAATTCCGAAATCATTCTTCTCATCCCTTGGCGTAATGGTGGGTCATATCAAAAATTCTTTCAGACAAAAGTTTTAGGTAATTATTAGGGGAATATTGTCCATTTTGTACGGTTTTGATATTGTGCCTATCAAGAGAGATATGATTAATGCTTCCCGAAAAACCCACTTTTTTCCACCCCTTTGGTCAATGGTTGGTGCTATCAAAAAACCTATTTGACATAAATTGTTGGCACTTATCTGACACATATTATGAACTTTGAATGGATTCGATATTTCACGTATTAAGAGAGTTATAGCGAAATTTCAATTTTTCGAAAAAAGCCCCCCATTTTCACTCCCTTCGACCGATTTGGCCCATTAACGAACTCGACCGAGATTTTATAGGGATACATATTATGTAAAAAATTCAAAGTGATTGGTGCAAAATTACGGCAGTTATCGTGTCCACAAGAAACTGATATACATATATATATATATATATTTATATACATATACATAAATTATATATAAACATTTGAACTGACGGTGGTTTTGGGGTCTGGGGGATGTGAAACGCGAAGATATGTCGAAATTTTCCGGAAGTCGAAACATGGGACCCATTGCAATAGTTAGCTTTCTAATGATATCTACCTAATACCTGGAAACCTATGATTCTGAGAAACCATCGCAGTTTATTACCTACGATGATGCCAACAACCAATACGGGTGGGTTATGTGCCACTCCCTTCCTTATGGTGGATTTCAGTGGGTTTCTCCAGATACTGTTGATCTAGAAAAACTAAAGGAATACGATCCTGTGGGATACATTCTAGACGTTGATGTTGATTACCCATCTGACCTTCATGATCTACACAACGATTTACCTTTCCTACCAGAGTGTACACAACCTAAGGATTCGTCTCTGAAAAAACTAATTCCTCATCTTGGAAATCGAAGGCGATATGTTGTTCACTACATGGCATTAAAACAGGCTTTAGATCATGGAATAAAATTGATAAAAATTCATCGTGTGTTAATGTTTAAGCAAAGACCTTGATTAAAGGCCTACGTTGATTTTAATAACAACCTTCGAAAACAAGCCAAAAATGATTTTAAGAAAAATCTGTACAAATTATTCAACAATGCTATTTTTGGAAATACAATGGAAAATATCCGTAAAAGAATAGACATACGTCTTGTGACTGACAGCAAAAAGGCAGAAAAGCTAATAGCAAAGCCGACATTTATTGACAGAACAATTTATGGTCCTAACCTAGCTGCTTTCCACATGGCTAAACGTAACATTGTATTCAATAAGCCTATATATATTGGAATGTGTATACTGGATATTTCAAAAACTCTCATGTATTCCCACCACTATGATGTCCTGCTACCCTATTATGGTATAGACAATCTTAAACTCATGTATATGGATACCGACTCGTTCATTTATTTGGTTAACACCCCAGATGTATATCAAGACAAGTTGGATTTCCTAGAACAACTGGACACACATCAGATTATCCTACTAATCACATATGTTACTCTACATCAAACAAGAAAACGTTGGGGAAATTTAAAGACGAGGCTTGTGGACAAATTATAAAAGCATTTGTTGGACTTAGAGCTAAAATGTATGCTTTAGACATAAATGGTAAAGAAATCAAAAAGATTAAAGGTATTAGCAGAGGTGTTGTCAAAAATTGTATAAGCTTTCAAGATTATAAGGATTGTGTCATGAAAAACAATGTAAAAAGAATACCTATGAACATTATCGCTTCTAAACAACATGACATATCATCTATAAGACTAAACAAAATTGCTTTGTGTCCTGGTGATGATAAAAGAGTGATTGATGCTAATGGTATAGGTACACATGCCTATGGTACATTACTTAATCATTGACCATGCTTAAAGAGTTAAGTTTTGAATATCAAAATCCTCTGCATGCATCTAGCAAATGCATAAAACAAAGCAATTTAAAAAATTAAAACAATAGCACTACAAAAATAGAAAAACACAAAAAGAAAAATTATATTCATACTAAAAAATAAATAAAAATAGAAAACAAAATAAAAAACAACGGAACAATTTATAACAAAAAAAATATAAAAATGTATTATGTGTAAATAGTGTACATGTATTTAAAATAAAAAAAATTGTATGGACACTGCTTGTACATTTTTAATTACTACCCACCTCTCTCCACTCCTAATGCAAAACATCTAAATCACAAATTGGAAAATCCATGTTTCCATATTGACAAAATAGAAAAAACAATAAACTGAAATTTTAAAAACTGTAAATGGGAATTTGGTAAATTGACAAATGTGTAAACAACAAATTGGAAAATCCATGTTTGTATAACATGAAATTGAAGAACTTTAAACTGACATTTTTAAAAACTGTAAATGGGGAAATTGTGAAATTGATAAATGTGTAAACAACAAAATGCAAAATCCATGTTTCCATATTATGAAATTGAAAAACTTAAAACTGACGTTAAAAAAACTGAAAATGGGAAATTGG
The DNA here is from genome assembly GCA_946902985.2 of Meconema thalassinum. Lineage (NCBI taxonomy): Eukaryota > Metazoa > Arthropoda > Insecta > Orthoptera > Tettigoniidae > Meconema > Meconema thalassinum. The sequence goes on along the minus strand of OX336394.1, from coordinate 466,138,246 downwards.
AAAATTGACACATGTGTAAACAACAAAATGAACAAATAAATACCCGGTTGGGGTAGTGATCATGTTGTACAGTAGCCTATAAGACTAGCATAAGGATAGTTGCATGTGCTCTTGTATGCTTTGGATTAGCTTAAGTTGGGTTTGGTAAAGTTAGGTTTAGTGAGGTTAGGTATTTGACCTTGTAGTTTACTCTTTTCGGAAAGTGTAAAATCTAAAATTAAAAAATCTTAAATTTAAAATGTAAAATCTAAAAAATGTAAAATGATAAAATCAAAAATCTAGAATGTTAAAATGTAAAATCTAAAAACCTTAAATGAGGTTTCTGTGGGTTAGGTTAGGTTAGGTTAGGTTTGGTTAAAACTAAGTTTATTATTTGTGCTCTTACATTTGCTCTCACTTTTTTGCTCACAATTTTTACTATAATTTTTATTTTGCTCGCATTTTTAAGTTAGGTTAGGTTAAGTTATGTTAGGTTAGGTTATAACTTAGTTTATTATGTGTGCTCTCATATTTGCTCTTATATTTGCTCTGACTTTGAAGTTAGGTTAGGTTAGGTTAGGTGAAGTTAGGTTAGGTTAGGTTGGGTTAGGTCAAGTTAGGTTAGGTTAGGTTAGGCTAGGGTAGGTGAAGTTAGGTTAGGTTAGGTTAGGCTAGGGTAGGTGAAGTTAGGTTAGGTTAGGTTAGGTGAAGTTAGGTTAGAATAGGTTAGGTTAGGTGAAGTTAGGTTAGGTTAGGTTGAGTTCGGTTAGGTTAGGTTAGGTTAAATAAAGTTGGGCTAGGCTGAATGGCAGAGGTATGAATTAAATCCGCCTTTTGTCATTTTTGCCTCACAAGACTGAGTGTGCCCCGTTCCACTCGTAAGACCAAAATTAAATTTCTTGGCTGAGCCAGGAATCGAACCCGGGCCTCTGCAGTGACCTTCAAGATTAATAGCCGCTACACCACGAGGTGGACAATATAAGGCTGGTCTTGATTGTACATGATCAATCAATAATTACCTAATAATAATAATAATAATAATAAATATTCCATTTGACAACTACATGGCAGAACTCTCCCAGTGACGTCATTGACGGTCTCAGGGCGTGGCGGCCATTTTGCCCATTAGCCCCTGTGCCAGCTCTGACTGTCCCCTCCATAAGAATAACATAGCGCTGGTTGCGCGCGGCGGCCATCTTGCCCATTAGCCCCTGTGCCAGAACCGCCTTATATTACCTACTCCCGATGTATATAGAGGCCGAGGCACTGTCGACAGAATATCTATGGTTTAACCAGATGCTACACAAATGGAGTGATGCAGATCATACTCGACCCAGAATTGTTATTCCGCCAGCGTTGCAAAGAAGACTAGTGTGGTTAGCACACTGAGCTTTTGGTCACCCGGGAATAGACAAGTCTGTTGCCCTGTTGAAAGAAGCATTTATTTGGCCCAAACTAAGAGAAACAGTCAGAAACACAATCAGGACATGCGATATTTGCCAGCGAGTAAAGCCTAACTCGTTTTTAATGAGGCAAAAACCCATACCACTCCTGCCAGAGAAGCCATGTCAGCTTATGGCACTGGACAACTTCGGTCCTCTCCCGAGAGCCAGAAGGGGAAATAAGCACATTCTAGTAGCACTAGACGTGTTTTCTAAAATGGTAGTTCTATGTCCCATTCAGAAAACCAGTACGAAACAGGTACTTAAAAGACTGAAGGAAAGAGTCATTCCTATACTAGGGCAGCCGGAGAACATATTGTCAGACCATGGTAGCTGTTTTACCAGCGTGGAATTCCGTAGGGAGCTGGAAAATCTGGTAATAAGACAGATTTTGTCCACAATACGACACACAGAAGCCAACAGCGCAGAGAGAATCCTGAAAGAACTGCAAAAATATATGAAAATATACTGCTCCACAGAAAACTGGAAGTGGATAGACGTACTGGACATCATCGAGTACTGTATCAACAATACAGTGCATGAAGCAACAGGAGAAGTACCCGTGAGCCTACACCTTGATAGAAGACCGGAGAGGCCATGGAAAAACGTCATTCAGACACCTGTAGATGCACAGCCAGGACGCAAATTAAGGATCCAAAGAACATTCGAATATCTCAAGAAGCAAGCGGACAGACGGCAGCGAAGAAACAGAAGGAAACTTTACCACAGACCACTACTCGTAGGAGAGTATGTTTTGTTAAAAAAAACAGCTAGCTCAGATCCAGAGAGCAGGAAATTTCAACATAACTACCACGGCCCCTATGTAATAATAAGAGATTTGCAAAATAATGCCTACAGAAACAAACATGAAGAGACGGGAAAGGAAGTTGTGGTAAATGCCGCCAATCTCAAACTATATCTTCCACCAGAATAGTTTGAAACCGCAGAGGACCAAGCCATGCACACCCAAGTGTACGGGGAATCATTAAGTATGGAAGCGGAGAGTCTGCAGGAAGGCCCACACAAGTCTGAAAGGAAATAAAACAGCCAGCCCGCCGACCCAAAGGAAACGAGGAAAGAATGCAGCTGTCAACTGAGAGAGTTTTACAACCAGCTAAGGGAAGCAGCAAGCGAACCCCAAGCTGTGAATGAGGCTTCGAGGAAGGAGAATGCGAAAATGCGAGACAGACGGCAGACCATAGGGGGAGGGGGAGAGAGACAACCCACCATCCGGGAGCACTGACCGCCTAATGTAAACATTGCATACAAGGTCGAAGCAGTCAGAGTGAGGCTTGAAAGAATTCACATGTTATATGAATTTTTCAAATTAAGCTGGGGAAAGATGTGCCCAATGGGACACGGCTGACTGGCATCAAACCGGGGTCTCTATAGAGGAAAGATCAGGGCCATGAATTTCCTAAGAATTGAACCATTGATCTCTAAGGGGGAACAGCCACAGTGAACCCAAGGAGCAATGAGATAATAACAGTAAATAATAATAAAAGCTTAATTCCACGTCCAGAACGGGAATTTTAGGCAGTAATAAGTTGGAATATTGTGTAAAATGCAAGCCAGTATACGAACATGCTAGCAAGAGCTACAGAAACAGAGCCTACTTGACAACTTACAAATTGGAGTGGAAAATGGGAGGTGCAGACTGTCTCCGACGAACTATTTCTTGGTGACAGTGGAGTGAGAAGGACATGAATAATAACTGTGGAAACCCCCGACCAAAAAGGCAGACGAGAGAGGAGGGGATGGTCATTAAGAGAAATTAATTAATTACTGCCAAATGAAGCATTCGAATGAGAGGTGAGACTAACACCCAGATACTTGTATTCGAAGCGAGGTAATTTAGCAGTGTCTGCACACCTAAATTAAAGCCTGTATGTGATTATGAGCATATTCACACACATACTGCGGAGGGGCATTGGTTAGTCTCGTAGCAAGAGGGGATTCACCCGATATAGCGTTACCAAGCCATGGAGGAAAGCAATTAATTTTAATTAATTGAGCGAAGGAATCACCGGCACGCAAGTGGATCCATAACCTCCGTGAAAAGACAATGAAGAATCACGCTTTACCTTGTCAGTAAACGCGATATTTCAGAAAAGAGCAGCTCCTGAGATGCAAGTGGACTACTTTTGGTCAGAAACCCTTATATGGAAGAGGAAGGAGGAGAGCGTCAGTTCTTCGTTGACTCAATTTGTGGGACGACATGCTGTCCAGCCACACGGAAAAAGTGCGCGCAATATGCAAGTCGTTATGTTCAGAATCTTTTGTGATGAACAATGAAAGGCGCATTAGGCAGCATAGTACAAGTAATTCTGCAGTAATATTATAAACAGTCTACGGCAGACATATAAGCAGGCAGTATACGCGACTAGTAATCGTTTCAGCGTAGAGATATCGCAGTATGATTTTAATAGACAATGAACTTATCCACAGGAAGGGTTATGATCTTTAAAGGACCATATATAATTGCAACAGATACTACAGATTATGGGAACCTGGAAGGCATCACAAGCATTTGTGATATATAATTGAGGAGCACACTGCAAGACAGAAGACAGGAATTGTAGGAGACGGGAGATGAGCACACATACTCGAGGTAGACTTTCGGAGGAGACAGGGGGATGTCAGAATTTGCAGCATCGCATCTCTGAATTCACGCAATAGTGGAAAGCTCAGCAAGGCTCCGTGTGTAAATTACCTGTAAAGTTAGTGTTAAAAGTGATAACCAAAAGCGTTTAAATTTGTGTGTTAAAAATAATGTGTGGTATTTCACAGTGTAAAACGTGGGTATTACAAGATGTAATTACCATGTGCAAACCATATTCCACATTTTGGGTGAAAAGTGTTGTGATCGCTTAGAAGAAAACAAAATGGTGGGCGAAGTGCTATATTGCTGCATAAACCCAGCCGGAATGAAAGTGAGTACCATCCAAACATGTTAATATGATTTAAGAGCTCACCATACAACATGTCATTCCCTCAAATACTACGAAATTGCAGTCATTTGTATACGAGTTTACATCCCTCGTATTTTAATAAATATATTGCTTTGAGGATGATCAAATTACGACCATTTAGGCGTAAGATGTTGATGAAAGTAACGGTAACGTTAACTAATAATAATAATAATGATCTGAGGTCGATGTCAATGATAAATGTAAAAATCGGCATAGTGATGCCTATAAAACGTGCAAAGTGTGTCATATCCATTGAAAGAATACAGTGTCATTGTAAAGAGTGATAAAGAGAGATTTAATAGCGAGATAAAGATAGATTTTCAGTGTCATTGAAATATTAAATAATGTTAAATGCTAGATGGTTGTGTTTGAGAGCCATTAAGGTAGATAATGTAAGTGCCAGTAAATTGATACATGTTTTAGAGCTACGTAAAGCCTTGGTTTATGATTAAATGAAAGGAGGACATGAATGTATTTTGAACTGAGTCATTTAAAAGAAATGTAGTTTTAGCCGCTACGAGCGGGCATATAACGTAGAATCAAGAGATTTGCGTCAATAATTGCAGGGACCATCAAAGATAGTTCGCGCGTTGATGAATCCAGTAGGCTAATCTTCGAATCAACGAAGTGTGGTATAGCCTCAGAGCATACACATATTTCGCAGCAGAGTTGGGGCAGGTGTGATCTGTGACCCACTGTTAGCAGAACCTTCGCTACCAGGGAAAACATTGGGACACCCTAGGTATGCCATTATAATAATTGATCTACCTGTGGAGGTAAGACAATTTCTTCGAATAGGAAACAGGTTGATTTCCTTCATATATTCGTACCCGTACGGCACGAGATAACCGTTTGAAACTCGGCTGGTACGCGTCCAGAGCCACTGATTGCATCCATAAACGGCGAAATTATCAGAGACCCATCCCAAGCCTTGAATATTAATTAGTAGCCGAATTGAGCCCATTAAATACCCTAAGGGTAGGTGTTAAATACTTGGATCGACTATATTCATAATGACACAATCAAATCATGGACCCCTGAGAAGGCTGCATCAAGGGTGAGCTATGACGAGGTTTGTTTACAAGTAGAATGTCGGTCATGAAGGCGAGCGAGGGCCGCAGACCGGGTAGTCATCTAAAAGGGCGGACCTTGACGACTCTTTTGTGTTCACACTGAGGGGAGTTAATTGACAGTGGCCCCTGTACTTTTCTTTTTAAGGTTGTACTGGACCACTGAAGAATCTCATTATCTCTGAAAGTAATTGAAATATGCTTGATATTATGATATCAAACGAATTATTTGCTTGGTATCCATTGGAATAGAATGTTGGATCAAAGTAATCGGATAAGATTTGGCCAAGTTGTTGTCTGAGGACAGCTTAACCGCACCAAATAAACAAATGCATTTTGTACAGAGTAATTACCCAGTTTATGCTAATTTACTCAGCCAGGTAGCATGATTTAACGATATGGCACGTTTGTAATGATAGTAATGACATGACCAGACCTAGAAGATTGTTGTATGGTGAAGCTAAAAATCAATAACTATGTGTGTTTTGGAAGGGAAGGTAAATCACTTCAGCGTTTGAAATCTATGGGAAAGGAAAACAATGTTGTGCGGAAAGCAACACATGTTAAGCAAAGAATAAGGTAATAAAATCAATGTTGTTCAAAGTAAATGTTCCGCTTCAGAACGGACAAATATTTTAGTAATGGCACATAATGATTATTCAGTTGTAATTTGTTTTTATTGTTGTGTTGTGATATGCAAATTCAAGATAAACTGTGCGATGTGAAAGACACTATGATCGCTCGTCAATGTCAGAGAGTATCAATGTTAGGATATCTAGGATAGATATGGGTGCGGAAGAGCGCCAAACTTCATGAGAAGAGACTCACATATATTTTTGATTTTTGTGTTGTGGGAAAGTAATTATAATATTTTTGTGTTTTGTTGTGTTTTGCCATGATTTAATACCATTAAATGATATATTTAGGAATTTGTTGTTTCTTTCAAGTAGAGTAGTTACCTGACAGATTCAAATCCTGAACATTTGGTCGTATAGTGGGATGAACGCCCCATACCTCGAAAGACCGTGAACTAGCTAGGATACGAACACATGTTCCATATGATGACGAAAGGGTACAATATATCATCAATATTGCAGCAACTTGATACCACTAGCTACAAGCACTATATGTCTTGTGGAGGGGGGAGGGGTGTTATGTAGAGTATATATCATCAATATTGCAGCAACTTGTTACTACTAGCTACAAACATTATATGTCTTCTGAAGGGGTGTGTTATGTAGAGTATTTAACATCAATATTGCAGGAACTTGATACCACTAGCTACAAGCATTATGACTTCTGGAGGAGAAGTGTTATGTAGAGTATATAACATCAACATTGCAGCAACTTGATACTACTAGCTACAAGCATTCTGTCTTCTGGAGGGGGAGTGTTATGTAGAGTATATAACATCAACATTGCAGCAACCTGATACCACTAGCTACAAGCATTATATATCTTCTGGAGGGGGAGTGATATGTAGAGTAAATAACATCAATATTGCAGCAACTTTATACTAACAACAAGCATTATGTCTTCTGGAGGGGGAGTGTTACGTAGAGTATATATCATCAATATTTTAGCAACTTGATACTACTAGCTACAAACATTATGTCTTCTGGAGGGGGAGTGATATGTAGAGTATATAACATCAATATTGCAGCAATTTTATAATACTAGCTTCAAGCATTTTGCCTTCTGGGGGAGGAGTGTTATGTAGAGTATATAACACCAATATTGCAGCAACTTGATACAACTAGCTACAAGCATTATATTTCTTCTGGAGGGGGAGTGTTATGTAGAGTATATAACATCAATATTGCAGCATCTTGATACTACTAGCTACAAGCATTATATGACTTCTGGAGGGGGAGTGTTATGTAGAGTTTATAACATCAATATTGCAGCAACTTGATACTACTAGTTACAAGCATTATAGGTCTGCTGGAGGGGGGGTGTTATGTAGAGTATATAACATCAATATTGCAGCTACTTGATACTACTAGCTACAAGCATTATATGTCTTCTGGAGGAGGAGTGTCATTTACAGTATACAACATCAATATTGCTGCAACTTGATAATACTAGCTACAAGCATTAGGTGGTTTGTTGTACGGGAGCTCGTAGTTAGTAATGGAGATACTGGCCAAGGAAGAGATTGGGGCATAATAGGCAAGTCTATTTCAAATACTGTCATAAATGTAGTCACACACCACTTAATAGGACAAATTTCCTGAGATCAGCAATAGGAATAGATATTCGGGAAAATGGAAAGCTAAGCTTGGAACGTGTGTATTGAATCCAACCCTTATAGTTCCATCCTTAGGAGAGACTAAGAGCTCAGCACATTTCCAATACCAAAAAAGTTAAATGTTTCAGGACACTTGGTCAGTCTGCAAACTCAGAAGATGAGTGGAAATGATCCCCACCCTCGGCCAAACTGGAAAGAGTTTACGTGGTTCCCAGTTTTCATCTACAGACAAATGCTGGGGCAGTAACTCGTATGAAGCCATGGTCGCCCCTTTCCAACTACTTGTTATACTCTTTTCAATCGACATTAACACCTCTTACGGGCTGGACAAAAGGGCATGTGGGTGTAGAAATCACTGCCACACAGAACCTCCTTTCATCCCTTCCCTAACACTGAAGATATGGGAATAATAAGGGGTGGGAATACTTACGCATATCTACACACAACATTAGCAAGTAGTTCCGTGAAGAACTAAACAGCCTATTTTCATATCTCCAACTTATGTTTATAGCCTCTATCAACATACAAATGTTCAGTGTGATTGCTGTTATAGATTCGTAGATATTGAGTATCGTCTAAATATTTTGGATGGTCACCATGTTGGATTCTTATATATAGGTCTTAGAGTTCTGTACTATTACACGAACATTATTGTGTAGGTGTTTTATTCAAACATCAATTGCATGAATACGACGCAAGAAATAAAAATCAGGTTTAAGATTTCAATCAGCAGCCATCTTGTGGTTGTTATAATAATTAAATGAATTAGACGCCAGTGGATTAAAATGTATAAAAGTATATACCGTACCAAGTTTCACTGCGTTCGGATTGTTAAATCGCGAGAAAAGTCTATTTGAAGGTTTCAACTTCACTTAGCCACCATGTTCGTTTTGTTGTTATCAGGTTATTGAAAGTCACATAGGTGAGCGTCTAGTAGTGCCCTTTATCCCCGTGAAACACTTCAGGTTGTAGTTTTGGAGATATAGAATGCCGGTGAAATATTTCGCACAGCCGCCATATTGGATTGTTAAGACGTAATATAATCTAAACGGCACAATTTAAGTCGGCCGAAATTGTACTGCGACCTTACCGAGTGTTATTGAAATCGCTCCAGCTGTTTAGAGGTTATTAAGGGGGGACCTACACACGGACAAAAGGTGATCTCATTTGCCTATCTTTCATAAATGAAAATAGGCTAAAAACTTAAAGAAATGTTGTAAGATAGAAGATTTCTCAATGTTTACTAAAAGAGGTAGGGTTAATGGAGTTCTCCATTGTACTTGTGCTGCTCAGGATTGGGAAGGGGGCGACCCTGTCAATAGTTACAACCATCAGTGCAATTGCCTGGAAGATGAAGCAATAAACTACTGAAGACCACTTCAAGGTTTGCTGAGGGAGTGAAACCCATCTATCCTGAGTTGCCCTTATGAGAGCATCTTATTTCAGCCCTCTGACTAGAATACTTATATTTGACCAAACCAAGGATAATTGGTACACATTTAAAAACCTCCAATTCTTTCTTGTTGAGTCCTTAACATAATCTAACTTTAGACAATGAGAGTTTAAATGCATCCCCATTAGCTCAGTGGTCAAAGCAACAGAGTGTGGAGCCTCAGGTCACAGGTATATGTCCCACATAGGTCAGGTATTCTATCCCTTGTGCTTTCTGTACTGCACTCAACCTATCAGATGAACACTTCCATTTATCATCAATACTGTTGTGAAAATCAATTCTGGAATCTCTAAATACCATTTGGTGATAAAGACATGATGAACAAGTTATGTCTTGCAAAGAAGCGTAAAGATGTGACATGATAAAGTACTTACCTGTTTGATGCATGGAACAAACTCTGGCGAGGGACATTCATCAGTCTTGATATCCCCAGGGAGGTCGATATTATCCTGCAGAGAAGTGACTTGTTTCACAAATGTATTCCTATGCAATTTATTAACTCTAGTAAAATAGTATTACGATGTTTCCATTGTAATTCATTCAAAAGTTCTTAATACAAGTCTTGTTTACTAGGGTATTATTTTATAATGCTGCAAGAATTTCTGGATTAAGGTCTTAAATAATTTATAAATATACTAAACATCGTTTGTTGAAAGATGTTCATTGTAAATAAATATTGGCATGCATCTGCATTTAAGAAATAACTGATACAAGTCAATACGGATCAACGTACACGACAATACCACAGGTTAATGTTTTTGCTTACTATAGCAGTCTATAAACCAGCTGATATTTTATCCTGGCCCATAGTCAATAACCAAAATGGTGGCCACTAAACCCTAATATGGTCGAACCTCTTCCTCCAACCTAATATTTAGCCTTGTGGGGACAATCTACTTTCTCTCCCAGACCGTAGTAAAGAACCAAAATGGTTGACCATTAGGAACCAAGTCGGGTGACCTGCTCTCCCCCAACCTCATCCCCAAGTAACACGTCCTACTTGAAACTGCTCGGACACTGTCGTAACGTGCCGTCATGCTCTGTCTCAACAAGAATCAACTTGTTTGTAAAGCCACGTTGACTGCCGTGGACAGACTCCTTTCGAAAATTCCCCTATCACACAAACGAGACTAAGGCCACATATCAGGAAACCATGACAACCATCATGGCCGCTGAGGGAACGCGAGGCCACCATGGCAATATGTTCTGTTTATAGAGGGAGACAAATGGAAACCATGACAACCATCATGGCCGCTGAGGGAACGCGAGGCCACCATGGCAATATGTTCTGTTTATAGAAGGAGACAAATGGAAACACACTTCAAATCTCGGGGATGTAGGAAGGAAATCTAGGTGAATTTCACTTCAAAGGTTGACTACGCTCATTATTGAAGATGATTGCAACTTGGACACCACGGCAGCACATTGGTCAGAGCAACAGCATACATAGCCGGCGGTCGCTGGTTTGTGTCCAGCATGGGTCAGATATTTTATCACAGCGCCTTTAACCGAAAGGCTTGTGCTTTCTGTACAATACACAACCTAACATTTATCATCAATACAGCAGTGAAAATACAATTCTGGAATCCCTAAATACCATTTGGTGATCAGGAGAAGAAGAACACGGCAAGTCTTGTAAAGAGGCATAGAGTATTAACTCAATAAGGTGCTTACTCCTATCACATTACAATCACGTTACAGGAATCTGAGAATAAAATAAACATTGATCTGGTTCCCATTTCCTTTCATTGCTCCCAAACACAATACAACATGGACAGTCCAGATCAGTAGGCCTATTTACTTGACAAATATAAGGTGCGTTCAAAAAGAAATGAGCCGGAGGATACCTTTCCTGCAATCGTGTGGATAGCCTTGCCTTTTTCGGGTGGTGGCGACCCTGGATGCTTCCACTGGAGGCTTTGACGTTTGGATTCTGGTTCGAAGTGCTGACACCATGACTCATCTCCAGCCACCACTCGTGCCAGGAACCCATTCCCTTCCCTCGCTTAGCGCTGCAGATGACCAAGACAGTGGGCCATTCGACACGCTTCCTGGTGTGGTTGAAAACTGTGGGGCACCCATTGGGCACACACTTTGCGCAAGTGCAGTCGTTTCTTCATGATGGTGTGCACTCATCCGATGCTCAAACCGACCACGGCGGCTATGGCGTTCTCTGTCACTCGGCGGTCCTGGGTAATGAGAGCATCAACCAGCTGGACGTTGTCATCGGTAATGCAGAGGGGTGCCCCAGACTGGGCATCATCGGCTAAGGTCACCCGTCCTTCCCTGAAGCGCTTGTGCCACGCCTTGACACTTGCAAGGGCCTTGCAGTGTTCGCCATTCACTTGCGACATTCGGCGATGAATGTTCCGCTGTCCGAAACCGAATAACACCTCTTTGGTCAACGTTTGACGCCTCCATGTCACTGTTTGCAATGCAACTGGCAGCGTTGGACGATTGATGCATGCTGCTCGTTTTTTATCGTCACGTGACGAGCACACTTGCCCTCTAGCGACGGACTGACCTTCCACGCTCTAGTCAGAACCACACCTCGTTACACACGCCACGATTAGCCGATGTCGTCACCGGTTTGCGCATTCCAGCTTCCAGCTCGTTACTTTTTGAACGCGCCTTATATTTTTCAAAGGTCACAAAATTACATAAATGCCAGACTTGTGTGTTTTATTTGGTATAAACAACCCTCGCTATAAATAATAGACCATGATAAAGGAATGGTTAAGGGGGTTCATTAAAACAAGGCATAAAGATAATGAGGAAAGAGGAACAACACCTCCTATGTGGGAAAGTAATGGGTGCAGCAGATATGCTCAAAAATACACCTAAATGAAAATAGTTACATCAATGTTTGTAGATGATGGAGATAAGAATATTAGGGAACTGAGCAAGCAATGTTACCTGGGGAATGTGGAATAGCATACTGACAGATAAAACAAAACCAATATGACAGACGGTACATTAATCAATAATACAACGTCTTTGTATCACTCTGAACAATATCAATATTATCTATAACACACAATAATATACTGAATATCAACATCAATCCATCAGGAGGTTTTTACATGGTTCAAAACTGTTTGAGATATTTCAGTTCACTAATTTACAGTGAGCTAATAAGTGTTTCTTTTAGGCCTGCTTATAATTTTAAAATTGCATTTGTGTTCAGTGTGGTTATTTCTTTGAAAATAGTTGAACTTTCTCAGCTTGCTTTTATTGTAGATATCGAGTGATGATTGCAATAGGAAGCCTACTATTCTCTGAATAGCAATTCAAGTCTTGGAACAGGGGGATTCCAAATCTAATTCTTGCTATAAATCTCTCTTTCTAGTGAGTCAGTGCAGTAACATACATATTATGATGTGGCAACACTGTAGGTCAGCATTCAATACAACGGCTATGTTCAATCTCTATTGCGTAAAATAGTGGCATAGAATTTAGGGTGAAAGTATCAATGAGACTGAATGTGTAAACATTGTTTCACCTCCTCAATAGCGAGACACAATATGACCTCTAGTTAACAGATACTGATTAACTTACTGCTTCATATAATTTACCTTGCTAACTATAAGAATGCTGTCTTGGACATCACTAAGATTGCAATATTCAGACACAATATGACCTCTAGTTAACAGAAACTGATTAACTTACGGCTACATATAATTTACCTTGCTAACTATAAGAATGTTGTCTTGGACATCACTAAGATTGCAATGTTACACAAAGTGTGGAATTAATATACACTTACAATGTCGGCCAAGTCATCTGTTTGTGTCGACCATTCCGGCTCACATTTGATCACAACTTGCTCGTCCATTACGGTAGATAACTAGAACACAGAAATTCACCTGAATATGATTTACATACGCACGTATTCATCGATATAGTCTCATATATAATACGGTACGGTACGTCAAATGGGGTTCCCCAAAAGTAATATTGGTGTTCCAAATATATCCCGTGAGGTGCACAGTGTCAATAACAGTAAACTCCACTTTGATAATTATGCTCGACTTGACAACAAATGAGTTCTAATACAAGTCATTGAGACTGAGTGGATAAAATGAGCAATTTATGGACATTATTAACGCCAGTTCGTATATACAGTATACAGAAGTGAAATGGAGCAACTCACGAATGCGTCCATCATATGTTCAGTTGCTTTGTTCCCAAACACACACAAACCTGAACAACACACCTATCAGCGCGACTGAAATAGGTTCCGTGTAAGTCAACTGATCGTAACACACGCTTCTTTGAGAATCAGGACTAGCTGTGTACAAGCCTCCAGATACCACATAATGCCCAATTCAAATGAAAACTCCTACATTCTCCTCATTGAACGGAAGTGAGAGAAAAATGTATTATCTATACACACTTCGCGAACTAACATGGGAATAATTTGCATAATATCATCATAAATGTGTTCTTAGGTACAAACTCAGTCAAGGTTACCTCTATATTCTGGTGTTGTAAACTGCGTGTCACTGATAATCTGCGCTGGGCCAACACCACCTAGAGAGAAAGCCTTGCGATATGAAGTTGACGAGCGAGTGACGTCACGGAAGCCCGGCCGTGGACATTGAGACATAACATTCGAGTTTGCAGGTTATGGTATGGTTTCCGCGTGTTGTGTGTTGTGTTTACAGTCCCAGGTACTGATTTTCTCAGATTTCCTACCCGGTTATACTTAATGGTTATCAGTGCAGTGTAAAGTTGTGCATATTAAGTGCAGTGTTAGAAATTGTAAAGGCAATTACGCCAATGGACCGAAAGTAAACGTTTTCTCATTTCCTAATGATGAAGGTGAGAAGTCGAAATGGATACGAGCTATTCACCGCAAGGATTTTATTCCTACGAAATATTCTATGGTACGTATTACATCAATACTTATGCCCCAATTCTCACAAGTTTAGTGTAATGGGAGGAAGGAACTTTGTAACCAGGTCTCTTTTCTTGTAGGTGTGTGCCATCCATTTCAAACCACATGGGATTCAATAGACCACTAGTATGTATGATGAAAAGAATGGAAAGCTAGTTACTGCTCCGTTGTATAAACCGAGAAAGATTAGAGGTTAGTTAGCAGATAGTCCTATCCTTAAATGTTAGCATAGGCTAGCTCTTCTGATCACGAAAATTCATTTAGATGTAGAAGTCAGAATTTTCTAACCTAAATTATGTGCTACAGGCTAATATCATAGGTTAGGTTTATTTGTTTTATTGGGCTATCAATTTCAAGTGGGAGGTATAAGTGGGTGTTAATATGGATAGTATTCACATTTCTATTGGGGTTTGTATTGCAAGCTAACTGCATGAAGTTAGAGACCTGTAGCAGGCCCTGATTAATCTTTTTTTTCTATTGCAGTAATCTAATTCATTACATTTCTTATAGGGGTGGGGGAAGAGGTGTGTGTGAATTAGGTTAGAGATTGAATAAATTTAGAATAAATAGAGTAATTAATTAATGTGATAAAATGATTGTGTCGTAAGTTAATGTTCGAATTAAATTCCTAGGAGCAGTCCCGTCTCAGTTCCCCAACTGCCCAGAGTATTTAACTGACACTGCAACTGTCTGCCGAGAAGATCCAGATGATAGGAGGCGTAGGATTGATAATGAAAGTTTATCGAAGGCTCTCGCTGAAAGTATGCAGACATTGGCGGAAAATCTGGAAGCAGTTTCATTTAGAAACTTTCAGGAATTGAAGGTGAAGTTAAACAGTGTGAGTCTTCATCCTGAGTGGAATTGCATTAGGGAGGAATCTTGTATAGCCTATATTTTATTTTAATGAAGGAAAATCCTAGTCCACACTTGCGTTGCTGCATTAAGATAACAGAAGGTTTGAGTACCTCCTTGTATGTATCGAATACAGAAGTGAAACGCTGTAATAATATGTCTTTACCAAGACAGTTAGGTACAGTGCTAGAAATTGAAGAACTTATAAGGAATGCCCATTCAATGTATGCTGGTCCTGATGCATATGAACAACAAAGTGTTGAGGATACTATATCTGTTATGGACAGTTTATTTAAGAACTTGGAGAGTAAGTTCCCTAGGAGAAGAAGGATACATTAGACTTCTTAAAAGAGCAAGTTCACTTGCTAACAAAGGGTAAAGTGAAAAACTATTCCTGGCAATTGCTTGTATTCTCATACAGACAGATAACCTAGAAGCTTGATTTGGAAAATATCGCCAACTGGCAGGGAGCCAGTACAATATTTCCCTGAGGCAAGTGTTTGAGGTGGAGAATAAATTGCGCCTTCAGAGCATCCTGAACCTCAATGCTGCAGTGAGCGAGTATTTTGAAGAAGACAAGACATGTGACATAAGTGCTCTTGATGCTTGTGTTGCTGATGATAGTGATGTAGAAGTCCTACAAGATGAGTATTGGCCTTTCTTACACTACATCAGTGGTTATTGCTCGTATGTTTTTTTAAAGCGATATGATTGCAATTATTACAAAGTCTTTCTTTGCGATGAGGCAGGCCAGAGTGATCACGCCAGCCTAATAAATGCCAATAAGTGAGGAGGACTGTGCTATCCCCATGGAGATGTAGTCAACTGTGCTGGATTTACTTTTGTTGTTATGAGTAAGCTACTCAATAGTTACAAGACAGAATTTTTGCATCACTGCAACCAGCAGAGTGTTTTGGTGAATGTAACACAAAGATGTCTACCCACTGTACTGTTTATGGGGCACAGCTGCCCAAAGCATGCCAGGGCATTAATTGGAAAGACTGTACTGGGCACTGCCAGTAATATCTTGATTAATAATTTTGTACACAATGTTAACGACAGGTTTTCACCCAAAACTTTGGCTCAGCATAAGAGGAGGAAGCTTGTCCAATAACTGTTCATGGCCGTTCAGTAGAAATTAGGAAATTTACAATATTCTTTCATTGTATGTACAGTGTCGTTATCATTGTGCGCCCCGGTAAACACGGCAAGCTAAGCCGGCGTTGTCTGGCGCTGATCGTGGGCACGCGTACAATGTTCAGTCGGTGGTTGGTGCACACTTGAACACTTTTACCAACCATGTTCAATAATATGTACAGTGCTCATAGTCGATGCCGAAAATGTCCTCCCTCTCTTGTTACACACACCTGACATCTTCTGATGAAAGAATGGACAACAATCTCAGCAATTCTGCTAGGTTTGTGCCGTGTCTTGTGTGGGGTTTCGCCTAGTACACCAAGCTAGCTCATCAGCTGGCTCTTGGTGTCCCCGTTCTGTAAGAACACAACGTTGTCTGTTAAAATGTTTATTATTTTCGGTGCCTGTTTTCTTGAATCGTTTGGCGAGCCTCCTAATTGTACTGGCATTACGCACTGGTCTTCCTGGAAACTTGATTCGACATTTTCATCTTGTTTCAGAACAAGACTTTCTGCTTTTCATATACGAATTATGGATACACGTTCGTGCAATGTGAATTGGTGTCTCGGCATGACCAACAATCACAGTAATCACAATACTCACTAAACGTGCAACACTAACTTCTAAACTTTGCAGATACACACCCATATAAATGACAAAACACCTGTGATCTAACGATATGAGTCAGCGGAGCAGGGTAATGCGTGGTCCACTCGCTCCGCACCTGACCAGCCAAATGACGCCATAGTTTGCCGCGATTTCCAGGGCGCACTAAGATAATGACCCTCTGGTTCAATTAATATTGTGTTACTTGATCCACTTTTGTACATGGCTAATTACTAATCTGTAAGTATAGCAGTGGCGGCTGGTGGATAATTGTTATGGGTGTTGTCCTTTTTCATTAATGGGGGGGGGGGGGGGTAAAAGACTGCTTGATATCAAAGAAAATTGTATTCAATTGCGCGGTAAAACGGATGTACCTTATTCGTCACGAATGCCGCAGTTCAGAGAACATCACATTATCACTGGATTACCGGATTAAATAGTTAGGTTACATGAAAAACTGCAAGACATGGTATCGGCAGTTGACGAAGCATCTCAGATGTCTCCGTCCGCTCCTCGGCTCCCTTGTTGCAATCAGCGGGCAACGGCCAGCCGAGTTAACTGTTGGGATAGGACCTACTCGGTCTAATATCTCTGCCTTACCCTTCACTATTGAGATCTGGTCGGTGCTCGGGCCTGGCTCCTAGCCGGTTGGCGCACTTTGCTTTCTCAGACAGTTCACAGTAACTTACTATAAGATTTCCTGAATTATTAAAGAACAGAATTATGAATTCATATACATATAAAAGGAAACGTACATCTTTTATTACTAAAAGTATTATTACGGTATTAATTGTTTTTCTTGAATTAATCTGGTCGTTGTGCATCACTGCAACCTTGTTACCGGCCGCCACTGAAGTATAGGATGAACAATGAATTGGCATTTGCAATAGGTAGAGTAGTGTTAGCCCACCAAACGTTGAACTGATTGCAAGAAGTTTTCCTAAAGTGGAGATGTCAGTTTAAAATGCAACTAATAAACTCTGTGTACAGTCACATTAAACGACCAGTCCAGAAAGTGGTAAATAGCTCTGAAAGCAGCAGAGTGTTTTGGAGAATTGTGGTTGTAAAGCGAAGGTTAGAATGGAGAGGGTAAGTGTACGCTTTAAATGGGATATTTCATGCAATTTTAACATACAATTTCTAAGAGGGATTTTGTTTCAATTTCACAGATAAAATGGAACACAATCCGGAATGAAGTCTTGCAAGTTTCTTTACATCTAGTTTCATTGGATGAACGTTAATGTAGGCCTATTTTAAAAGTTTTAATCTAATGTAACATACATGCTAGAGAGTATTTTTAGGAAGTGTTCGCATAAGGACTGTTGAAGGTGCAAATGCCTAAAAATGTATCCACCCTGTAAATAATATAATATTAATTCTAAATGAAAGTAAAACGCAGCTTATACACTTGCATCAACATTGAAATTAGGAAACCTGATCAATACTGCACCTCATATAAGTTATGTGCTAAATTACATAAATATGTGTTTATATTTATTGCTCTTTTTATAAACGGTTGCTATGTTCTGACACAGCTTGCATCTCGTTGAACTGTCAACAAGGCGTACTCTAGCAGCACACACTGTTGATAAAAAAAAACATTCATCGGGGCGTGTTATGCTGTAACCTTTTCAAAAACCATTGATCTGGATGTGTTAGGCTGTAACAATTGTCAAAAATCATTGGATTAGACAAAACGAAGGCTAGAATGGTCGGGTGTAGGTGCGGCCTTGGCCGTGCGCAGCTAATGGGACGCGGTTGACACAAAACCATTGATCTGGGTGCGTTAGGCTGTAAACATTTTCAAAACCACAGTTGTGCGGGAAAAAACCAAATATTTACTACAGTTGATCATAGAATCGACGATTGAAATTACAGATCGTTATGAGGCAATTTCCACAATCCATGGTGAATAAACGATTCAATTCGGCGCACGATGTAATGAACTAAGTGGTGCGCACTAGCTGCTGAACTGGGCGCTTCTTTGTTTTTCATAGTACCATAAGGGCGAGGTTGGCAGAACTGTCATGGTACTGTTTTGATGACGATTGATTTGAACAATAGCGCTGACAGCTGTAATTTTCTCTATATAAGTCGTGATCCTATTTGGGATGGCTGGGTGGGTCACAGACAGCGGAGGAGGAAATATCTATTAAAACATCGCTCCCTGATTTATTTCTCATCGTTTCATAAGGTATTTTGGCTAATTCATGTATTTTAGAGAATTTTATAGCGCCTTCTATCTTCATTCATAGCTACCGTTGATTTCAATTTGAATTGTCACTACTGAACCTCATATATGTGCTAAAGTTGCTATTTTAAAAACGGCTGCCATGTTTCTAGAGCGCTTGCATCTCGTTCCACTGTCATCACGGCTCACTCTAGCGGCACGCACACATTGTTCCCAACATGTGAGATACAAAATCACTGTAGATCAAAGAAATCATCGGGATGCGTTAAGCAGTAACCATTGTCAAAACTCATTGATCTGGGCGCGTTAGGCTGTAACCATTGTCAAAAAACATTGGATTGGACAAAACGAAGGTTAGAATGGTCACGTGTAGGTGCGACTTTGGCTGCGCGCAGCTAGCGCGGCATGGTGGACACAAAACCATTGGTCTGGGTGCGTTGACTGTAACCATTGTCAAGAACCATTGGATTGGGCAAAACTAAGGTAGAAGGTCGGGTGTAGGTGCGGCCTTGGCCGGGTGCAGCCAGCACAAAACCATTTATCTGGACGCGTTAGGCTGTAACCATTGTCAAAAACCATTGGATACCACATAACGAAGGTTAGAATGGTAGGGTGTAGGTGCGGCCTTGGACGAGCGCAGCCAGCGGGGCAACATTGATCTGGACGCGTCAAAAACCATTGGATTGGACAAATCGAAGAGTGTTGGTGTGGCATAGTACCGTAAGGGCGAGGTTGGCAATGCCGGTTTGATGATGATTGATGTGGACAATGGTGGCCACAGCTGGAATTCTGCCTACATAAGTCGTGATGCTATTTGGGATGGCTGGGTGAGTCACAGACAGTGGACATCTATTAAAACATCATTTCCTGATTTATTTCTCATCGTTTGATAAGGTATTTTGGCTAATTCATGTACTATAGAGAATGTTATCGCTCGTTCTACTTTCATTCAGTGCTACCAATATAATAGGGAATACAACAATTTTGTATTGAAAAGTAGAAAGGATCTTATGAAAAGGCTATATTTATTTAACTAGTGAAGGATAGATATGGTCATCTTTTATTTTTTATTTTTACAAAACAGCACAGTTTGTGTAACATAGAAAATATTAGAACAACATGTTTTTGCAGATGTCTTACTGTATTCTGTTGAAAACAAAGTGCTAAGATCACTGGTAATTAGCATGTTTTATGCATTGTTGGGGAAGCTTATGCCATGCTTGATATTGTAAATATTGCCATACGAAAACTGTTACTGTAGGATTACTCTATAACAAGTGTTTGTTTCTAAATTATTAAATCATCATGTCCCTTTATGAATCAACAACAACAAGTTTCCTCTTTGGTAAATGTTCTCATGTGTCATGACTGCTGCTCTGTTCCATTTCAGTAGGTCACCTTTTCTGTCATAGGCATTCCATTACTAGCCTGTTTTCTTATCACGGATGAAAACTTTCTGTGGTTAGTTGTTGTTGTTGTTTTGTGAGTGGGTTAGGACATCACTGTCATCAGCCATGTATACTTGGATATGGATATTTATTTAACTAGTGAAGGACAGATATGGTCATCTTTTAGTTTTTTTTAACAAAACAGCACAGTTTGTGTAACATAGAAAATATGAGAACATGTTTTTGCAGATGTCTTACTGTATTCTGTTGAATACAAAGTGCTAAGATCACTGGTAATTAGCATGTTTTATGTATTGTCGGGTAAGCTTATGCCATGCCTGATATTGTAAATATTGCCATATGAAAACTGTTACTGTAGGATTATTCTATAACAAGTGTTTGTTTCTAAATTATTACCACATCATGCCCCTATATGAATCATCAACAACAAAATGTTTCCTCTTTTGTAAATGTTGTCATGTCTCATGACTGCTGCTCTGTTCCATTTCAGTAGGTAACCTTTTCTGTCATAGGCATGACATTACTAGCCTGTTTTCATATCACGCATGAAAACTTTCTGTGGCTAGTTGTTGTTGTTGTTGTTGATTTGTAAGTGGGTTATGACATCACTGTCATCAGCCATGTGTACTTGGATATGGGTAGAATTTGTATGTGTGTATTGTGATGCTAGAATTGGGAAGGTTAGGTATTGTAGATTTAAGGGGAGGAACTACGAGGTCATCTGCTCTTGGGAAGGAGGTGACAATGGTCTTCTGCTAGGAACAATCCCAGCATTTACCTGGAGGAGAAAGGAGAAATCGAACCCACTTCTTCTCAGTTCAGTTTTAACTCATGAGGCTGAGTGAATTTCGTTTTACACTCAAATCAGAATTGTATTTTTTAGGGACAGATGACCTCGTAATTGCGCCCCTTAAAACAACAATAATAAACAATAACTAACTAGAATTATATTTCTCGGCAGAGATGGGAATCAAACATACACCTTTGGACAGATATGATTGACTATACAGTAGATATTAATTTCTGTTTTAACTGTTACAGATTAATTGGTTATTTGTTGTTGTGTATTTTCTTCTCGTTGTGTAGTCGACATCTCTCGTTAAAATGGGGTGAATATTTTTCAAGTTTTCTATCGAATTCTTCTATATATCGCATTTATTGAGACATCAGTGTTTTCGGTCAAGTTCACACTCGCAAAGTCCGAAATGCATACTTATCGATTATGATCGAAAACGTCGATTTATTAGCTAGAGTAATGTATCGATCGCATCAACTTCTGACCATATGTTTCATTTATGGTTACGTTATTTATTTATTCGCGTCTGTAGAACGTAATTTGATACATAAACACTCAGTCGCGTTTCCTCACAGGTTGTTCATAGCAGCAGCGCTGGGTAGCGCGCTCGCTGACGGCCGGAAGGCTATGACGTCATAAATCGTATCGCAAGGCTTTCTCTCTAGGTGGTGTTGGCTGGGCACAGAGCATACAATATCCTTCCGCCGTAACACTAATTGCCGTACTTTAACTTAGTTTTGTCCCATATCTTGACAACATTTGAAATGCTCCTGCTTGGATCTGTCATCTAACTAGAAAAGTGTTCTCAGTTTGTTCATTCTCACCAAAAAGTAAGTATTCAAAATAAAATGCGCTAATTCTACACCAAACATCCTCCTCGCGTTACAAGCCGCCCGGTTCGAAACTAAGTAATAAATGGATTCAATCAACAGAAGTAACTTTGAATTTCTCTTTAGACTCATAATATCTTTGTGTGTGTTATAGTCACATTGTCTGTACACTGATCAAGATGTCACAGTCTAAAATCTAATTGTTGTTTGGCTATTCAGTCTTATGACTGGTTTGATGCAGCGGCCCAAGATCCCCTGTCTTGAGCTTATAGTTAAATCTCTATATAGCTACCACACCCTACACGCGAGGGAATCTCTAACCTTGGTCTACCCTTACAAATCTTATCATCGACTCATCCTTCCATAACTAAGTTTGCTATTCTTGGGTGTCTATGTAATGTCAGCCAACCTACCTATCTCTTTTCCTCATTAGCAGTCACCACGAACATCTCTCCTCACCCTATCGTCTTAGTTCATTTCATTTGCCACCCTATCTACCCATCCGTCCTTTATTATTCTCCTGTAACACCACATTTCAAACGTTTCTATTCTCCTCTCTTCTGCTGGTCCAACAGTCCAAGTTTCACTTCCATAGTTCGCCACGCTCTAGACATAGGCTTTCAAAAATGACTTCCTAATACCCAAATGTTCCGGTATATTCGAAGTCAACTGATTCCTTCTTCATTCCTATAGAAATGCTTTCCTTGCCTGTGCTAACTTAATTTTTATATCCTCTTTGCTTCGTCCATCACTGTTTATTTTGCTTCCTAGGTAGGCCTGCCTACCGGTAACAGAAGTGTCCTACTTCCTTTAGCTTTTCTCCCGCCAGTACGACGTCTATAGGGGTTACGATACTGATTTCATTTGACTGATTTCAATTTTTTTGTTTTACATTTATTACGGTAACTAGCAACACGCCCCGGCTTCACCCGGGAACAGTTATGAATGAATGCATTACGTGCTAGCTCGTAAACTGTCGCCTCAGTAATTGAATGGGGACTGTTGTAAGAAATGAAAACGTAAAATCACTTAAGGTGGGCGATGTGTTGAAGATAGAGATATGCTCTCGCGGACTTTTTTGTAAAACTTTTCATAATGAACAATTCTTACACTCATAGTATATTGATGTTTTTAACTGTTTGCCCTGCGTACGGTAAGCTTAAAAAGCGCACGGACGCCTGTTTTTTTTTTCAACGTTTTCACTGAAATCGTTACTGCTTGGCTTCCTTTGATCATAAATAAATAATTTTGTTCAGAAACCTTCCTCGAGATATCCTTCACAGAATTGTGAAAACCGCATCAAAATCCATCCAGTGGTTCTTGAGGTTACCCGTGACATCCAAGAATCGGGGACTTTGTTTTATACTAAGTAGGTAGAGATTTTCCTCATGAATTCTTTCCTCAGGACTGAATCCATACCATTTAAAAACTCATTCAAATCCTGTGTAGTGTCGGCTAAGAAGATGTCGATGTCATCAACAAATCTCAGAGGTGAAATTATTAAGAATATAGCGTACCAGTAGTTGAGCAAATCTTATGTAGCAGTATACAGGAGTGGAACATAGGATAACATCTGATAAACTGCTGACATTAGCCGAAATACCGTTTGTTATGAAGAATGATGATAATTGTGGACCGTAATAGATGTTTTCTCCTCAGCTGTCTATAAACCAGAGGGATTTCTCTAGTGCCAGTCGCTTACAAAATATTCTCTAAAGTGTTATTGAACAGACTAGAACCACAAGCAGATCCACAAATAGGAGAATACCAGGCAGGCTTCAGAAAAGGGAGATCATGCATCGAACAGATCTGGAACTTGAGAACACTACTGAAAGTCAGACAGACATAAAACACTGTAGTTACCTTTGTGGACTTAAAAAAAAGCATACGACAGCATTGATAGACAAACGCTCTTTGCAGTACTGGAAGAATATGGCATTGACAAGAAAAACATGGCACTAATACAACTAACGCTCACGGACACCACCTCTAAAGTTAAGTTCATGGGTGAAATTTCAGAACCCTTTCATATACGCACAGGTGTCAAACAAGGAGACGGCCTCTCACCAATCTTGTTCAACATGGTCTTAGACAAAATCGTTAAGTAGTGGGAGGAACAAGTTAAAAGAATACAGATAGGAAGAACCCGCGAAACAAAAACAATCATAAAATGTCTGGCGTTTGCAGATGACGTAGCCTTACTCAGCAATAACACACAGGAGGCAAAGGAAGCACTGGAACGATTACATGAAATAGCTGCTAAAACAGGTTTACAGATATCTTATGAGAAGGCCCAATTCAAGGAACGACATACCAACAATGTACAAACCATGCATACCATATATGGATCCATACAAAGAGTTGAAAAATGTAAGTAGGCCTACTTAGGAGAATATATACAAATAGGAGGATCAAACAAGGTGTCTAACATAGAACGAACGGAAAAACTCCAGAAAGCATACAAACTTACATGGTCACATTATAATAAAAAAAAGCATATCAAGACAGGCCAAACTTAGACACTACAAAACAGTTGTATTACCTGAAGCATTGTATGCGTCAGAAACGACCACAATTGGAGCATCTGGCATCATAGGAACAGAAAAAAATTGAACGTAAAATTCTGAGAAAAATATTTGGAGCAGTACACAGAGATGGGATATGGATGAAAAGACCTACCAAAGAGCTATATGAACACACAGACAGACTCACAGATATCATTAGAAAACGCAGACTAACTTTCTACGGGCACATACAGAGAATGAACAATAAACGACTTACAAAGAAAATCTTTGATGTAGTAAACAGTTCAAAAGGGAAAACAAATTGGTATCATGAAATAGAAGACGACTTAAAGCAATTAGGGATCAACAAGCAAATGATAGAAGACAGAGAAAAATTCAGAAACAAAATTAAGAACGCCAAATTTTTAGTAAGTGAAAGGAAGATGATAGGAACATTGTGGACGGAACAAAGGAAACAGGAACACAGTCAAAGGATGAAGAGATTTTGGGAAGAGAAGAAGAGAAAGAAGTGAAAATTGTGACATCTTGAGATATTCAAGTTCATACACTGTCCATAAGGGCAAAAATGATGTTATAATAATAATAAGGACAATAAACAGTCACATTGAAACAAAATGGAAAAGCACATAAAAGAGTGTTTTAAGTGCCCTCATGATCTAAAAAAAAGTGCTTCAGTTAGGTACAGTTACAGTGGTTGAAAAACCTTTTCGAAAGAAAACCCCTTATGAACCTTTACTAATTGAAGTGAATGATTTCAACAACAAATCTGCAGTACCAAGCACAAACTCATCCCTAGAGTCAAAATCAGGTTCTTTCAGTGAATTCCTACAACAATTTCTGCAGCTTATTTTTGACTCGGAGCCTCCGTGGCTCAGGCGGCAGCACGCCGGCCTC
This sequence comes from Meconema thalassinum, assembly GCA_946902985.2. Classification (NCBI taxonomy): domain Eukaryota; kingdom Metazoa; phylum Arthropoda; class Insecta; order Orthoptera; family Tettigoniidae; genus Meconema; species Meconema thalassinum. The sequence continues at coordinate 466,112,939 of OX336394.1, read as the reverse complement.
TCACCGCTGGGTCCGTGGTTCAAATCCCGGTCACTCCATGTGAGATCTGTGCTGGACAAAACGGAGGCAGACAGGTTTTTCTCCGGGTACTTCGGTTTTCCCTGTCAAAATTTCATTCCAGCAACACTCTCCACTATCATTTCATTTCATCTGTCATTCATTTAATCATTGCCCCAGAGGAGTGCGTCAGGCCTCGGCAGCCGGCACAGTTCATATCCTCGCCGCTAGATAGGGGCTTCATTCATTCCATTCCTGACCCGGTCGGCTGTGGATTTTCATTTTCATTTTTGACTCAACTCCTGTTTTTATGGATAAATATATAGAATACATATATGGCTAAAACAATATTTATATAAGCGTTGCATTATGAGTATGTTTTTAAAAGAGGTCATCATCGTCATCATTTCCCCTTATCCAGCTCCTGCCGGGTCAGGGTATTTATGGCACTTCTCCACTTTCCTCTTTCCTTCGACGATCTTGTCCCAATCCAGATTTCTTTTTCTCACGCTGTTCTTCACTGAATCGATCCACCTTGTTCTAGGTCTTCCCCTTGCTCTCTTCCCCTTGCACTTGGCCTCCAGCATCTGTCTTGGTATTCTATTTTCCTCCATCCTCTTTACATGTCCAAACCACCTTAGTTTATTCATTAATTCTTTACGAGAGGGTTTCCTTTCACCACACGAAAAAGCAAAACTATTGGCCTGGATAAAGATTATTGATGCGTGACTTCCCCCACTGTGCGTGACAAAAACCAGGGGTGTTATCTATTAGCTAACGCGGGGCGCGCTATCAATTCACCATTGGTCTGGACAAAAATATTGGTCTAGGCGAAACCAATGTGAAACCCTCTTGTGAAGTTTTACCGTTTATTCTTCTCAATTCTCTCATTTAGTTTTCCCATCCCAACTTCCTTCCTAACATCTTCATTCCTCACTCTGTCTTTCCTTGTCTTTCCTATCATACTTCATAGGAATTTCATTTCACTGACCTGGATTCTACTCTCTTGCCTGCTGCATAGGTCAATATGGGTACATAGTACGCTTTATACATTACCTCTTTGCTTTTCCTTGGTACTTCCTTATCCCAAACAATTTTTCTTACACTTTGATAGAATGCATTGCTCTGCTGTACCCTCCTGCCAATCTCCATGTCCAACCTACCAGTTTGCATCAATTCACTTCCTAGGTATTTGAACGTGTCCACAATTTCCAAACTCTGACTTCCAATTTTCACAGTGCCTTTTTCTTGTCTTTCCCCTCTTGTCAGCTTTTCTCTATACTGATTTTCAGGCCGGACTTCTGAATAATTCCGTTCTGTGCATCTAGTTGTTTTTGCACTTCTTCGGTATTCCTTCCCCAGACCACAATATCGACTGCAAATAATAGTAACTTCATTTCTTTATGTCCATATGCTTCCTTTGTTTCCTTTACAATTTCATCCATTACCATTATGAACAAAAGAGGTGACAGCACACTCCCCTGTCTTGTTCCTAAACCAATCTGTCTTTCCAACTGGGGTCAGTACCCTGCTAACACAGTTGTTGTACATTGCTTGCACCATTTCCAACATTTCTTTTTCCAGTCCCTTCTTAGCCATGGTTTCACATACCTTCTCTCTGGGGACACTATCATATGCCTTTTCTAGATCTATGAAAGTCATGACCAAATCCTCTCCATATTCCCAGTTCTTTGGAGTGAGCCGCATTGTTGAAGAATTGAGTGAGCCCGGTAGTCAGCATTCTGTGTCAGTCCAGTCAATGGGTCAGAAAAGAATGCAATTTTCCTGTTGCTTACCTCCAGGCAACGACTTTTGTAAATAATAACTGCTACAATGTCACACCAGGGAGCCAAAGTTTACCAATGAGGGATTCTTTGTTATACAAGCAAATTTGCAGATCTGTATTTTTTTCATTTAACATCCACGATTGCATCCAGAGGTCCTTAGCATTCTACGCTTTGACCTGAAGGTCTGTGGGTTTGTTTCCTGACCTGGCTGTGGGGATTATCTCCAGTGTTCAACCCCTGACTCGGGGACTGGGTATTTTTGACTCGTTTATGATAATTTTATCCTTATGATATGCAGGCTATTCTTTCGCTGTGCCAACTCACGAGCAAACTATATTACAAATCGTAAAATACTCGACTGCACATACGCACTGCGCATGCGTCCCAGACGCAACATTTCAGAGTGTATCAACAATATCTCATAGCCCTCGACAGACTGCGCTTCACCGCACTCCCCTGTAGTGAGGTTAGACGACAGTCTGGGCGACAATTTCTGCTTCTAGGTGTACTGCAAGCAATGGGGTCTGGGGTGTAAGTTTGTGTTTGTATGTAAAGCCATATTCCATGTTCTCCACTTGTGAGAGAAGCGGCAAAATAAAATGCAACACCCTCTAGAGATAAAATGTTAATCTCCCGTATCTGGGTCACATTATCTTATTATTATTCATTTAATCGAATAGCATTATTACAGATCACGTAAAATCAATACTTCAAATCTTGCCACATGTCTTTCTTCTCTCTGCCCACATTCGCTTCATCCTCTCTGTTCTCTGCTTTCGGAGCTGTTCAATGTTCCGTGGCTGCTTTCGTTGTCCTTCTTGTTCCTCCCTGAGGATCACTTTTTGATTTTTGTCCCGAAATAAATTCCTATTATTTGTATCTGTAATGTCAATGTCGGCTTCCATAAGATCCTATAATGTCTGTGTAAACCGCGCTGGTTGAACTTTAATATCTGTGTAAACCACGCTGGTTGAACTTAAATATCTGTGTAAACCACGCTGGTTGAACTTTAATGTCTGTGTAAACCACGCTGGTTGAACTTTAAGTTTCAAAATTTTATTAAAAATTTGTTTTGTTACCTGTCATTATTCTTTCTATTTAAATGCCCTAAAATGACATCCGTCGTTTGCGCATTGTGTGAATGATGTTCTCCACATGTGTGTGTTAGGTGGTGGTCTATTATAGTCTGTTTCTGTTTTCCTTGGGCCAAGGATGCATCGAACCAATCTTCTTTCCATGAGCATGATTTTGTTTGTCACCTTTCCGCATTAACTTTAATATCTCAGCTCCAAAGAGTGCTTCGGATCTTACCACAGAATTGTAATGTTCACATTATCTATTACATAATAGAAAATTATTCGGATTTTATTTACTCGCTCTATCGTATTTTCTGCTCTCGCAACGTAAATAGCTCAGCTCTCAACAGAAAATTGTTGTGTGTTGGTAACTTCTCATCCCATCTCCTAGTGAGTGTAACTCCTAGCGCATGCGCATTGGCAATGTACAGACTTAGTCTAAATCCTGCCGTTGGTTCTGAAGGTTCCAATATGGTGAGTATAGGGGGTTATGACCGCACTCAAGTCAGCAGTTATGCCAGTTATTATCATCGTACATGTGAAATTGACACTGGACTGCAACCATTATAACAACTTAGGCTTTCACGGCCGGTGTCTTAATTAGTTGCAAGTTGTTCGAGCTTGCAGGACGTGGTCCAGCCAGGATATCTCCCGACGTTTCACCGGAAACTGCGTCCGGCATTATCAAGGGTACCGCTCCTTTCCTTGGTGGGTAGATTATTGGCTGAGGAATAACCTAACCACCAAGGGAAGATGATAAAGAAAAGGAGGTGGGTTTCGGACTGGAGAAAAAGGATGGAGAAATAGGAGGAGAGTCCCACAAAAATTATAAATTTAACTTTAAATGCACTCAGAGGCAGTTTCCACTGCAAATCCACTCTTTGATACCTAAAGTGGGTAAGGACCTGGTCGAAGCTGACGGGAAACGTAGCTAGGACTTGGGCGGTTTGCAAGAGAATGGCTTTAGTGTATTCCCTCTCAAGCATGCATATGCCTACTATGGGGAAGGGTGATGGTCTGGCAAGACAGAGAATAACAGACCTATTGTATGTCTGTTCAAAGGAGTTCGTTTTTGAACCAATGATTCGAGGAATGCCAATAATTTGAATTGATTTTGATATTTCCAGTTTTCGAAGTTGCAGAGTTACTACCAAGCGACCAAGTGCTTCCAAGAAGGATAGCGATAAAAGAATTATGCGTTTGGGAATAATTTTGGTGAGTGCACCAAGAGTTGCATTTGGAAATGGCTAAGCTTTTACCCGGCAAAGAGCCGACTAAAAGTTTAGGCAAAGAGAAAAACTTATCTTTTGGAAAACCAACCATAAGATTTTGGAGAGGATCTCCACAAGCAGGAAGCTGGCGTAGCGAGCTGTACTTGCCTTACTGGCCAGTTAGAATTAGCTAATAAAGCTAAGAGAAACTTGGACGAGATAACCACTAAGAGTTCTTGCTCAAATGCAACGAGTGGTGAAAGCCCTATCAATAGATTTAATGGCATTGAGTAGGAAAAGCCAAGGAAGACAGGATCTTGCTTAACTGTTGTACTAGAAAAATGAAAAAGCGAAAAGAAACGCTTAATTTATTTAACAATTCAAAAGAAGTTGATAACTTTAACAAATATATATTTTCAATTTGGTTAACAATTTTGGGGTCACAGACCTCAGAAAACATTTGACGTTTGCGCTAGGCAATTAACAATTTATTGGGTTTCAAACCTTTATAAAATCCTCGCAAGAATTTAAAATAGCGAAGATAAAAATTCAAAATTTAAAGACAATTGAAGTGATTAAAGTTTAATAATGAATCGAGTACAAGGTGTGTACTTTAAGAAATTTCTGAGAAAATATTCTAGAGAAAGTAACAACTTCGAAAATAACAATAACAAAAACATGAAGAATAAGATAGAAGTTCCTATAACTTCTTAAGTTTATGCAGAATTACTGTTGGTTATTATACAAATAAGGGCAGGTCACTTACTGTGAAACCTGAAGAGAAAGTCAAAAGGAAGGTTCTCGACCTCCTATGTTTAAGTAGGAATCACGAGACAAATGGGGCAAGTTTCCCTTTCGTGAAACCTAGAAATAACTCACTTATGAGTTTAAAGAATTGTATCCCCTAATTTGAAGGGAGAAACAAGATAGTTTGAAACGTGTATCTGACACGCTATTATACAGACATTAATTAATGATAAATAAGCAAGATGGGAAGGCACTTCGTTAAAGTGACACCTCATTGAAAAAGACCTAAAGTAACAATTTTATTATAGGTTATTAGTGAGAGGTTTAGGAAAAAGCAAGTGGGATGGAAGGTAAATGTTCATGGCCGTATTTATAATAATCGGACGAGCGCGACGCGGAAGAAAGACTGAAAGAACACTGTTTATCACTATAGTTTGTTGAAATGGATGAAAAGTTCACTGTAGTAGCACAAAAGTTTATGGCAAAGAAAGTTATTGCAATCGTGGAAAATGACTGGTTGCACTAGATAGGCGAAAGTCTATTACTTAAGAAGGTTGTAGATTATCATTAAATACGCTTGAGCAAATCCAACGGAGGAAAGAAAATTAGCTATGGAGCATTAATTTATAAGGAAGATTTCCTAGTTTGGAATGGCATTCCCACAAGTGAGTGGAAAATACATGACGGCGTGACTTGTAGATAAAGTGCAGATTCTGGAAGATTCCAGAACGACTCTAATGGAAGAATGGGGCCAAAGTTATTCCAGCAGTGGAACGAGCTTAATATTTATAGACAGTGGGTATTCGATAATATCCCACGTTGTGAGAAGATCTCTCATTTAATAAGCATAAGAAATGCTGCTTTTCACAAAGATTGGCTTAATTAGACAAAAGCCCAACATGGAGAATCCCGCGAAGGATGATTATTACCACAAATAAGTAATCTCACACTGCCTATAAAATGATCGATAAAAGCATGTAGATATTAAAACTGATGAAGATGAGGTTTAAACCCGAAATTTTTACTTATCTTTGTTGCATGGCGAAGTTGAAGTTTCCTTTGACGGATAAACTTAATGTGCCAACATGGCGTAGAATGTAGAGAGTGCCTCTTGGTTTGAGGAGACTGGCTCTAGTTGAGCCTTGACTGACCAAGTCAACTGCCGACGTACAAGTGAGACCCACTCTGCGAAGCACGGAGGGTCCAGGGAAGGGAAAAGAGTGGGGGTAGGAGACAAAAGGAATACATTTCAGAATAGACAACCTATCAAAAATAAATGTTCTTCTTGATGAATGGTCTTCAAAGAGTTGATAGTAGGCGATACTAGCGCAGCATGGTGAGTGAAAAAGTAGACGAAGTTCTCTTGATCAAGGAGATGATAGCTGGCGATGGCGACGAGATCTGGTGGCCAAATTGATAAGTAAATCCTCTTGTACAGGGAAAAATTGAGGAACTTCTGAGATTCGCTGCTAGATGACGCTAGGTGGGTCATGGAAGATATATATCTAGAACAGACTCACAAAGAACATAAGAGACATGACCACCAAAATAGAAAATAGAAGATCACTGTTGGTGTTTGATAAAAAGGAAGGAATGAACATGCAAAAGCATTAAAAATTATATTCTATCATACCGTGTATTCCAAGAATACACCAAGCTGGGAGGGTTAAACACCAACAGAGAACAAATAACCAGTTAAACATTTAAAGGTAATGAAGCAATTAAAGACAGTGGTCTTGTGATCTGACCATTGGTGGTCAAGACTCTGACAACCCTGACTCTCCCATCCCTTCCAGGATAACACTCGGTCACTCTACCAGAAATCCAGAACAGGGGAGGAGAAACATCCCTAACCAAGACCAAGTCCCCCACTTTGATGTCGGGACTGGAATGAGACCACTTCTGACTCCATTGCAAGGAAGTTAAATATTCCAAGTTCCACCTCTTCCAAAAAGAATTGCGGAGGGCTTCAAGTTTACGCCAAACAATAGGTAAATTAGAATCCCTGTAAGAATTAGGAAGGGGAGGAGGGGCAGAGAGAGAAGTGCGTGTAAGGAAGTTACCAGGTGTGAGCTGAAGCAGGTCATCAGGGTCATTGGAAAGCGGAGTTAAAGGACGAGAATTAACAACACCTTCAATCACAAAGTAGCTAGAAGCTGCGGGAAATATAGCTCTAGTAAAGATTGCGATAAGATGCGAAAGGAGAATTAACAAGTTTAAACAAAGCGTATAGAAACAAGTACATCTATTAAGGATAAGAATATACCAAATAAACAAAGGAACTATGCGAGTAGTAGGCAAGAACGCCATAGGTAACAACAATCTAGTAGCCATAAACAATGACCTCAAGTTACAATAAGCATCAAAGGAGTTAATCAGAAGAGTACTTAAGTCAGAGAGAAACGTGACATAACAAACATAAATACAAAAACACATCGAATGTAACGACAAGAAAAAACAAGTTTGTTCATCAATGAACAATAAAGGTGCAAAATATGTAAGCAAGGTGCAATACATGAGCGCGTAAAAATATGCAACGATGTTATGAAACAGGAGTCGAAGCAGCTGTAGGATACGAGCGTGAGTAAGTGGGAGACATAAGCATGAACGACCTTGACCCACATAGTACAGCGAGATAACGAATATAAATAGATGAAAGAGTCCTTGACCGGAACAAGTTTATTTTGGTAATGAGGTGAGCAACTTCTGAACTTACGGAAGAAACTCGCAAGACAATGGTTGGCAGTCAGCCAAAGTTGAGATAAGGAAAACTTGCTCTGACCTTTGGCAAGCATAAAGGAAATAAACAGCAGCTTGGCCTTACCCGAGCTTGTATACAAACAAGATTGACAAACAAGCAGTACGAAATAAACAAACAACACTAGCGCAATCAGCTGTGACTTAAAACGGAGCAAGTGACACGACATGCAGTCAATCGTAGCTTGGACGTGAAAAACCAATTTAGAGACATATGAAATAAAGTAGGAAATCAATTTCGCATAATTTTGAGGATCACGGAATCTGACAATTTTCAACAGAAAAAAGCTTAATTCTTCCGAACAAAGAAGAGAAGCTGGGACATTGAGAAGGAATTTATGCGTAAGAATAGTTATTCTAGATGATAGAGAATTCAGATTTTCAAGCGGCTTCCAATTGTGATGAAGGGGGAAGGAGCCGGCCGTGGCCATCCTAATAAATAGCGAAAGAAGTGAAACATAGCTTACAGCGAAATGATGGTGACTGATAGCCATGGCTTTACACAAGGGGAAGATAGTTTTCGATAGAAAGTTTCAGCAATTACCTGCTATAAATAATAACATGAGAAAGTAAACTAAGTAACACAAGGCGAGGCGAACTTGAATTGCCATTTTATGCGGGAATAAGGCAAAACCATTTAAACAACTTACAAAGGTGGCGTAGTTGTTTACAATAAGACATCGTTTCGGCAAGTGTTTTTCAAATATATCGAGATCGAAAACATAAGTGTTCTCTTTTTCAGAAAGGGGTTTTATATCAGCAGTAACAAAATTACATTAAGATTTGGTTTGAAGACTGGGTTGTTGGATTTCACCAGTAATAACCCAACCAAAATCGGTGTCTCTGGCGACCACGTTTGAGGATAACTTGCGAACCTGTTTACGAAGGCAATTCCAGAAAACATTGGCACTGAAAAGTACATCAATGGGACCTTGAGCATTAAACTGAGGATCAGCTAACCTTAAGTGCGAAGAAATCTTTAAACCGGAAGTATTAATAGTGCTGCTAGGAGTGTCCTTGCCAATACTGGTAAGAATGCGACAGTTTAAGTTAAGATTGGTGTTTCTTTGACAAATGTCTCTGATTTTCAATTTGGAAGACTGCAAGGCTTGATTTTTCAAATTGTCAATGCCGGATACATTGATAGAAGTAGGCGATGACGAAAGACCTAGTTTTTTAATTAACGATTGCGAAACAAAGTTGTGAGTTGAAGCGGAATCGAGAAGACCGCGGGTTCGAAACCAATTTCCAAATTTATCTTGGATTTCGAATTGTACAGTGGACAAAAGGGCTTGCGCACTGTGAGAAGTTTCGGCGTTTGAAATGCAGGAAGAAGCATTAGTTTATTCGGAGCTGCTCTGTATGGAGTTTAATGAAGCGGGTACTGGTGACCTCGATTGATCATGAACGTGCAATAAAGAATGGTGCGGTTTTTTGCAATGGAAACAGAGGTTGGAAGACGTACAGTTAGAAGAAGAAAGCTTAGGTGACAAGCAGTTGAAGCAATGTTTACTATTGAAGACAAACTTCCTTCGGTCTTCGACAGACAATTCTTTAAAAGATTTGCAGGAGTACAAAGTTTCACAGAGCGTGCATTTTAAAGATTTGTTGAGCGGCCTGATATGTTCTCTTGGATGGTTGAAAGAAGCAGAATGGGTTTGCTTGTTCTCGACAGATGGGGGGCTGATGACCATTTGAAGAGACAAGTCTTTTCTCAAAAATGTGACACTGATGACTCGTTTCGACATTTTCGCACTGAAATGATAGTGCTGTAAGGACTTGGCACCGGCTGTTGAGAAACGAGATGAGGTGTTCGAACGAGTATTCCCCCTTGCGAGTGAGTTCGATCTCCCAAGCCTTTAATGTCGAAAAATCGAATCTGGATGTAGCTAGATGAATAAGGACTGTATCCCAAGCTTGGACTGGCTGCTTGAGTTGATATAACGCTCTCACGTGCAATTGAATAGAGTCTAACAGGTCTCTTAAAGAGGTGACGTCATTAGGTTTGACGACTGGCAGGTTGAACAGACAGTGGATGTGGCGAGCTACACACAAACGTAAATTACCATATCTCTCTTTAAGGAGATTAAGGGCGATGTGGTAGTTATCTGCGCTTAAAGACAGTGACTGAACCAAGGCCAAGGCCTCGCCTTCCAAGGACGCACGCAGGAAATAGAACTTATGAATGTCGACAACGTCTGAGTTTTCATGATTAAGTGAGCAGTAAAGTTCGTAAAAAGAAAACCATTCACCTTCCTGGCCTGAGAAGTGAGGCAGGCTTATCTTTGGAAGTAACGGTTTCGGTTTATCCTTGTGAACTGAAGCGGGTGCGAACTGGGCCGGATTGATGACCCTAGTGTCCGGTTCTGAGATACTGCTGATCAGTTGGTGGGCCTTGGCAATCCCTTCAAAATACAAGGGTTCAACCTCGTCCCGATCCGATTGAAGTTCTGGGCCAGCGGATTCAATCTCGGTTTGAATTTGATCGTAATAATCATAGGACCGTTCGTACAACTTAAGGCGTTGTGTCAAGATGTCTAGATCACACTCGGCGGGATTTATTTTGTTAATGAAATTTCTAAATCTGGTGAGTTGCCCTTTGTAGGAAGAACGTCTAGCATTGAGAGTTTCATCCTTTTCCATTTCAGTAGGAGCCATGAGAAGGTAAGTGGATTAAAGTGCAACTTACGAAACTGTGGAACCTTGGAAATGCTGTCAAGCTGGCAGCAGCGAATAAGTTGAAAGAAAGGGACACACCACGGGAGACAGGAGCGGCCTCTTTCCACTTCACAGGCTTTGCACGATATAGTTATAGCTGAAAGATTCAAAGCAGATATTAATAATTTGTAAGGTATTGTCAAATAACCTTTGCAAATGAATAACAAATGGACTCTCCCGGGTTTCGGTACCAAATGTTGGGTAGATTATTGGCTGAGGAATAACCTAACCACCAAGGGAAGATGATAAAGAAAAGGAGGTGGGTTTCGGACTGGAGAAAATGGATGGAGAAATAGGAAGAGAGTCCCACAAAAGTTATAAATTTAACTTTAAATGCACTCAGAGGCAGTTTCCACTGCAAATCGGCTCTTTGATACCTAAAGTGGGTAAGGACCTGGTCGAAGCTGACGGGAAACGAAGCTAGGACTTGGGCGGTTTGCAAGAGAATGGCTTTAGTGTATTCCCTCTCAAGCATGCATATGCCTACTATGGGGAAGGGTGATGGTCTGGCAAGACAGAGAATAACATACCTATTGTATGTCTGTTCAAAGGAGTTTGTTTTTGAACCAATGATTCGAGGAATGCCAATATTTTGAATTGATTTTGATATTTCCAGTTTTCGAAGTTGCAGAGTTACTACCAAGCGACCAAGTGCTTCCAAGAAGGATAGCGATAAAAGAATTATGCGTTTGGGAATAATTTTGGTGAGTGCACCAATAGTTGCATTTGGAAATGGCTAAGCCTTTACCCGGCAAAGAGCCGACTAAAAGTTTAGGCAAAGAGAAAAACTTATCTTTTGGAAAACCAACCATAAGATTTTGGAGAGGATCTCCACAAGCAGGAAGCTGGCGTAGCGAGCTGTACTTGCCTTACTGGCCAGTTAGAATTAGCTATTAACGCTAAGAGAAACTTGGACGAGATAACCACTAAGAGTTCTTGCTCAAATGCAACGAGTGGTGAAAGCCCTATCAATAGATTTAATGGCATTGAGTAGGAAAAGCCAAGGAAGACAGGATCTTGCCTAACTGTTGTACTAGAAAAATGAAAAAGCGAAAAGAAACGCTTAATTTATTTCACAACTCAAAAGAAGTTGATAACTTTAACAAATATATATTTTCAAATTGGTTAACAATTTTGGGGTCACAGACCTCAGAAAACATTTGACGTTTGCGCCAGGCAATTAACAATTTATTAGGTTTCAAACCTTTATAAAATCCTCGCAAGAATTTAAAATAGCGAAGATAAAAATTCAAAATTTAAAGACAATTGAAGTGATTAAAGTTTAAGAATGAATCGAGTACAAGGTGTGTACTTTAAGAAATTTCTGAGAAAATATTCTAGAGAAAGTAACAACTTCGAAAATAACAATAACAAAAACATGAAGAATAAGATAGAAGTTCCTATAACTTCTTATGTTTATGCTGAATTACTGTTGGTTATTATGCAAATAAGGGCAGGTCACTTACTGTGAAACCTGAAGAGAAAGTCAAAACGAAGGTTCTCGACCTCCTATGTATAAGTAGGAATCACGAGACAAATGGGGCAAGTTTCCCTTTCGTGAAACCTAGAAATAACTCACTTATGAGTTTAAAGAATTGTATCCCCTAATTTGAAGGGAGAAACAAGATAGTTTGAAACGTGTATCTGACACGCTATTATACAGACATTAATTAATGATAAATAAGCAAGATGGGAAGGCACTTCGTTAAAGTGACACCTCATTGAAAAAGACCTAAAGTAACAATTTTATTATGGGTTATTAATAAGAGGTTTAGGAAAAAGCAAGTGGGATGGAAGGTAAATGTTCATGGCCGCATTTATAATAATCGGACGAGCGCGACGCGGAAGAAAGACTGAAAGAACACTGTTTATCACTATAGTTTGTTGAAATGGATGAAAAGTTCACTGTAGTAGCACAAAAGTTTATGGCAAAGAAAGTTATTGCAATCGTGGAAAATGACTGGTTGCACTAGATAGGCGAAAGTCTATTACTTAAGAAGGTTGTAGATTATCATTAAATACGCTTGAGCAAATCCAACGGAGGAAAGAAAATTAGCTATGGAGCATTAATTTATAAGGAAGATTTCCTAGTTTGGAATGGCATTCCCACAAGTGAGTGGAAAATACATGACGGCGTGACTTGTAGATAAAGTGCAGATTCTGGAAGATTCCAGAACGACTCTAATGGAAGAATGGGGCCAAAGTTATTCCAGCGGTGGAACGAGCTTACTATTTATAGACAGTGGGTATTCGATAATATCCCACGTTGTGAGACGATCTCTCATTTAATAAGCATAAGAAATGCTGTTTTTCACAAAGATTGGCTTAATTAGACAAAAGCCCAACATGGAGAATCCCGCGAAGGATGATTATTACCACAAATAAGTAATCTCACACTGCCTATAAAATGATCGATAAAAGCATGTAGATATTAAAACTGATGAAGATGAGGTTAAAACCCGAAATTTTTACTTATCTTTGTTGCATGGCGAAGTTGAAGTTTCCTTTGACGGATAAACTTAATGTGCCAACATGGCGTAGAATGTAGAGAGTGCCTCTTGGTTTGAGGAGACTGGCTCTAGTTGAGCCTTGACTGACCAAGTCAACTGCCGACGTACAAGTGAGACCCACTCAGCGAAGCATGGAGGGTCCAGGGAAGGGAAAAGAGTGGGGGTAGGAGACAAAAGGAATACATATCAGAATAGACAACCTATCAAAAATAAATGTTCTTCTTGATGAATGGTCTTCAAAGAGTTGATAGTAGGCGATACTAGCGCAGCATGGTGAGTGAAAAAGTAGACGAAGTTCTCTTGATCAAGGAGATGATAGCTGGCGATGGCGACGAGATTTGGTGGCCAAATTGATAAGTAAATCCTCTTGTACAGGGAAAAATTGAGGAACTTCTGAGATTCGCTGCTACATGACGCTAGGTGGGTCATGGAAGATATATATCTAGAACAGACTCACAAAGAACATAAGTGACATGACCACCAAAAGAGAAAATAGAAGATCACTGTTTGTGTTTGATAAAAAGGAAGGAATGAACATGCAAAAGCATTAAAAATTATATTCTATCATACCGTGTGTTCCAAGAATACACCTCTTGGTCAGCAGTACAATCGAATGTTCTCGAAAGAGAATCAAAATGAATATTGTCCGTTGAGCAATTATAAGTAACACATAAAGTGATAAAAATTTCCTGCATAACTCAACAAATTGCTAGCGTTTCGCCCCGGTGTGCCAATTGGGGTCTTTAGTGGGTAAAGACACATCTACCAAGACGCGTAGCAGGCACACACTGAGAAGGCTACATATGCAGCCACGTCAAGAGCATGCCAGTGGCTTGGCGATAATAATTCTTGGGGTAGAATAAGGTATGGTACATTACGTGTTTTTTGTCATTTGCAAAATCAAGGAACTTTTTCTGTGTATGCCTCTGGAATGATTTTCTGCCTCATTTCTCTGGACAGTTGAAAGTTCGGTAATATGAGATATATTCTGCAGAGATGTACGTAAATCAATTTCGTTACTCTGCAAAGCCTCGGACAGGTTGTAAGTTACAGCCAACAATTTACGTGATACGAAAGTAGCTACAATCAACTACTAACTTGTACCAGTAACGGGCCCTCATTGCTTATGGGCCCCTATGCATTTGCCCTCCCCCTTCTTGATGGCGGGGCAGATGACCTCTTAGTTCCGCCCCTTAAAACAACAATAACTAACTTACTTCTTGGTGGCCCTGTGCCTTGGTAAGTAGCGGCTAAGCTGCTGTATCATCGTTGGTACCTGAATGTGAATCCGGTGAAACTCTAGTTAGTTATTGAGCTTGTAAGGGGTGGAACTACTTTTTTTTTTTTTTTGCTTGTGACTACCTGAGAGGCAGACTGCAGATCTTTCAAGTCGAAGCCCGTGGGCGACCTGCACGCCAGGATGAGAGATGGGCAAGGATGTGGAAGGAAGCGGCCGTGGCTGCCAGAAGGTTCTGTCCCAATATTTACCTGGTGTTGAAAATGGAAAACCATTTCAAGGACAGCCACTGGTGGGGCTTGAACACACGCGCGTCAACCGAGTCAGCAGAGAGCTTGGCCCCATGACCAAACGCTGCGCTTTAGCCAGCGTAACCACTGCTGTCTGTTTTACTACGAGGTCATCTGCCCCTAAAACTGTATAGGGGGTTTTGAAGCCAACTCTAGCTTGGCTCTAGTGGTTCCAACAGGCAGCGTTCAAAGCGCTAAGAGTCATTTCAGGCCACCAATTATTTATGTTTGTAACCAATAGACGGTGGGATAATCTACGATTTTATTGAAACCTGTAGTGTATCCATCAGGGGCATATATACAATTTCTTTGGGGGGGGGGCGGGGGGGAGGGGGGATGGCTATCCTGGAAAATTGTGAGTATTGTCAGGGGATTATCACCGCAAAGTACCCAGAAATAGCAACCAATACCTTAGAGCCTATAACTTTGTGTGATTATGTTATGTTAGATAAGATTCAAGTTTATATAGCCTACAATACACGCAATACAAAAGAAAGTTGTAAAATAAAACACAACACACAAATAAAATGTTATACTCAATGATTATTCTATTATGATCTATGGAGTGTGTCAATTTACTAAGCAGAAAGTTTTTTTTTTTTTTTTTTACAAGTTGTAATTCATTTCTCAAAAGTACCGTACTGTCGAATTCACAGTTTTGCCTCACAAGGCTCAGTGTACCCTGTTCCATCCCTCAGACTAGAATTAAAATTTCTTGGCAGAGAGCCGGGAATCTAATTCGAACCTCCAGGGCAGCAGCCAAGAATGCTAAGAATGCTAGCCACTGCACCACGAGTTAGTCAAATTTCAATCTTAATATTGTTTATAACTTAGCCAATAAGTTAAGATTAGGGCACAACCAAATTTTCAATTATTTTATGCTCATACCAAAGCAACACTTTATTAATTTTTTTTCCTTTTTTGGGGGGGGGGGGGTCTGGAGCCCCCTCAGCACCCCCTTATATATGCCCCTGGTATCCATCTAATTCAACATGTATTCCTATTTTGTAAGTAATATGACCGTTTCTGGTCATGGGAATGCAAGGAGAACGTCTTGTTTTCTTTCTATTATTTGAGAAACGCCGGACCGACAGTGGTGGCTATGCTCGCTAAAGCGCAGCGTTACGTCATGGGGCCAAGCTCTCTGCTGACTTCGGTAGACGCGTGGGTTCAAGACCCCACCGTCGGCCGTCCTTGAAATCTTTTTCCATTTTCAGTTCCAGCCAAATGCTGGGACGGTACCTTCTGACAGGCCACGGCCACTTCCTTCCACATCCCTGCCCAGTTTCATTCACCATCATTCTTTTCATCTCTCATTAACTCCCCTCATGAGGTTGGCGTCAGGAAGGGCATCCGGCCGTAAGAACCATCGCCACAAATTCTTTCATCGCATTTCATCCCCGACCCCGTTGGAAAAACGGGAATAATAAGGGGTTGATACGTACATTTGAGGCGTGATGATCGATACTCTCTGATTCAGGTCTATCGATAGTATCGATACAACCGAATTATATTGTATTTAAATGTTGGACAGTTTATTTACATTCGTTCGGAATGTTTGTTTCTATTTTTCGATCTCTAGTGTTGATGCAGTGCATTATTGTTCCATGATGCAGTGGCAATCATCCGTAGAATTTGTTAAAACGTAATATATCACGTTCATGACTGGTGACTGCTGTAGTGTGTGCCGATGGAAATCTGCGTAATGTACGCGTTGCATATTTCTAATAAAATCTGCCCTTTTAACCAGCGACGTTATTATACATGCGTACCGTGAATAGTGACGATTTCTGGTTCTCATTATGATTCAAAGCAGTGACAACTATTTGGAGTGTTATTTGACAATATTAAACTTGTAGGTTATGTGGCCTAGGACAAGCGAAGCAACGTATCTAGGCAAGACATATTTCCACGAAACTGTTAATTTAAGTGACCAAGGATATACATGTTGAGTCTTTATTACCCATATAGCCTACTTTTCAGTGGTAGGTTTACAATTCAGTGCTTTGTGATTAATACATTTGTGTTTTCACTTAACAAGAAACTGGCCACAGTTATGGAACATCAAAGACTAATGTTGTGGAGATATTCGGCTTGTTATTTCTTTATGTTTGCCAAATTATGAATTAGTAAAGCAGAACATAACCTTATGACTAACTTGTTGGTGAGTACCGAATTTTTAGATATTAAATAAAGCTCCTTCACAGCAATTTGCTCCTTCATTATATTTATACTATGTCTATTATGTTTACCTAGACTGTACCTTCTGATCCAAGAATAATTCTGACATCTTGTGCTGTAGGCTAACATAAATTGGGTGCTTGTGACTATACTCGGATTTACAAAAGGTGAATGGTGACGGCTGGCATCCGCTTGTTGGGTGAAGTGAGGAGTTGAGACGAGAGAGGTAACGGTCTCCATGGCAACAGCGAGCAGTGTTTCAATGTATGCAGACACATAATGAAGAACACATGGCTTGACGCAGTGTTCTACTTTGCCTTGACTCGTTGCTGTCATGACAGGCTGGGGGTCTAACTTCCCCAGGATTTGTCTCTTCCTGGAAGCCTCTTGGAATGTTATGAGTCATGATTTTTTCTCCCTCAGGAGTGTTGGTTGTTTCTGAAAAGTTATAGATCCAAGCTTATGCAGCTGGATGAAGTTGTTAGTGTCAGAAAAACATTGAACAAAAGGCCTCCCTATGAAATGTGGATGCTTTTACGTCCGTCAACAAGAGTTTTTCCCAAAAGAGCTGGGTTATTCCCTAACATTTATGTTGATAGCTTCCAGATTATCTACAGTTTCTAAAATAACAAGTATATCTGCCTAGCTTATAATCAGGCCATTCAACAGTATGCATGTGACTTTCTGGAAATAACCTACTCACCATTCACACATCCTCATCCAAAACCTAATTTCACTTTGTGAAGTTATGTTTTGAAACCGTGGTTTGTTGTCTGAGCATTCTACTCATACTCGTATTAACTTAGTGATGATACCATAATAAAAATAATTATAATATTTAAATGATATTGAATATTGCAGCGTGAAATGTAGCCAATATCAAACATCAAGTGCCTCAAAATTATCATCAGTTAACTTAGTTCTTATTGCATGGACAAAGTGGGGAGAAAACAATACAAATTAAAAGGGGATCAAGTCACTGCCCTTATTAAGTTCCAATTCATTGTTATGAAGCCGAATCTCAATGTGTAGGATTGAACCGATATTTTGCCCCTTAAAACTCCAATAACTAACCAACAGAATAACTCACACATTTTTCCAATAGTACTTAGAGCTTGTTGCACGTCTTAATCCATGTGTTTTCAAAATATGTTTTTACATTACAATAGCCTAATGAGTTATTGTGACTGCTTTGAATTAATAATGCCATAACAGCAAACTATAGCCTACGGTATGTTGTGGTGTACTTTTCTTAACCTGTATGGCGTGCTATTCCCCCCTCGATTGCTAATGGTGTAACATTTGCACTGGTAAGTTATCTGACAAAATGTATCAGGTGCAATTTTCAATGTTACTTCATTTGAAGTACAGTAGGCTATGTGGATATCAATATCCTGACGACTTCATTTTTTACAATAGTCTAATGAGGTATTGTGCTATTAAATGCAACATTCTTATCAGCTGATATCACAGAGAGAAAAAAATATCACTGTTATTTATATACTGGAAGAGTATAATTACTAAATCATGACCGTAATAAGGAAGGGGAGAGAAAAGAAGGAATAAAAAAGTAGTGGGTGTGATGGAAAAGGGGTGAGGGAGGGTGGGGGGTCGTGGATGGATCGCGCTCGGAAGTGCATTGCCGCGCCATCCCACGCTATCTGTTGGAATTACATGCGCCGAGCAATAGGTTGGCGTCAAGATTTAACATTTGAGATGCATCTCTTATCATATCCTCTTTGATGTGAAACCTACACTGATGCAGTACCAATTCTAAGTAGAATGTTTCCCAGAGGTGAAATGCAAGTGGTAGGTCACCAGCATCTTCAGTTTTGTAAGAGTAACATATACCGTACTTTAAAAATTACCCTAGAAAATCCTGTTGTTTTGAGTCTTCATTCTTTTGACTGGTGTGGTGCAGCCCTCCATGTCTCCCTATCCTGAGCTAAT
Source organism: Meconema thalassinum (assembly GCA_946902985.2). Lineage (NCBI taxonomy): Eukaryota > Metazoa > Arthropoda > Insecta > Orthoptera > Tettigoniidae > Meconema > Meconema thalassinum. The sequence goes on along the minus strand of OX336394.1, from coordinate 466,094,478 downwards.
CGTTTCATATCTACATAGCTACCACACCCCTACATCTGTTAAACATATTCTAACCTTGGTCTACCCCTACAGTTCTTGTCCTTGACCCTTCCTTCTATAACTAAGCTTGCTATTCCTGGGTGTCTTAGTATGTGTCCTACCAACCTATCTCTTCTCATCATTAGTAGTCGCCAGTAAGATCTCTCCTTTCCCATTCGTCTTCATACCTCTTTGTTTGTAACCCTATATACCCATCTGATCATCATTCTCCTGTAACACCACATTTCAAATGCTTCAATTCTCCTGCACCAATAGTCCAAGTTTCACTTTCATAAGAGTGCCATGCTCCAGACAAAGGCTTTCAAAAATGACTTCCTAATACCTAAATCTATATTCGATGTCAACAGATTCCTTTTTTATAGAAATGCTTTCATGCCTGAGTTATATCCTTGTATTAAAAAATCATCTCGGCACGCCGGAAGGCGGAGGTAGATTTCACCGGGCAAACTAGGGGATTGGCTATAATAGGCAAAACATACAGGTTTTCGTAGGAGGATCAGACCTCATTGATTGCAAGAAAGTATTTTACATTTAGAGGTTAAAAATCAACTTTTTTTTCGTTTTTGTATGCATATTTTTATCATTTTATTGTCTTATGGGGATGGTAACCTTCTTGTCATTCGGGGTACATTTTTATACTTGTGATCACACTGTCCTTATGCAAGGTTTGGAACTGATGTGTAACTATCTGACAGTCTGTTACTTCTTCTCGCAAAATTGTATCTCCCGCAGAGATTTTTGTTGGTTCCTCAGTTTAGGGGCTGCGACAACGTGGTCATGTAACCCCGGGTGTGTAGAATCTGATAAACGGTGTTAATTGTGATGACTGTGTTAGTCTGTAATTCAGGTAAGGTCTGCAGACGGTCAATTTTAAGTAGTTGTTCCTAATTTTGTACCATATACTAACGTGAACGACACCTAGCTGTGAACTTGGCTACTAGATGCCACCGCAACCAGCAACTTGCAGCGAACGTTGGAACTTCTCCTCCAAAGGAAAGCATGCTGAGGGATTTTTAGCGCTCTTAGAAAATCCGACGACTTTGGCCGGCTTTGAACCAGCGACCTTGGGCATATAAGTTCAGCATGCTACCAGTTAGCTGCTTCCCACAGTCAGATGGAAAAATGAATGTGATCTCGTGCAATGGCGTTGTCTTGGCAACCTCTGATAGCTCATCCCTCATCAATTTAGAAGCGTTGTCACGGTAACCTCTGATGGCACTTGGCATGTTCTTTAATTCCGAAATCATTTTTCTCATCCCTTGGCGTAATGGTAGGTCAGATCAAAAATTCTTTCAGACAAAGTTTTAGGTAATTATTAGGGGAATATTTTCCATTTTGTACGGGTTTGATATTGTGCCTATTAAGAGAGATATGATTAATGTTTCCGAAAAAAACACTTTTTTCCACCCCTTTGGTCAATGGTTGGTGCTATCAAAAAACCTATTTGACATAATTTTTTGGCACTTATCCGACAAATATTATGAACTTTGAATTGATTCGATATTTCACGTATTAAGAGAGTTATAGCGACATTTCACTTTTTCGAAAATAAAAGACCCCCCCATTTTCACCCCCTTTAACCGATTTTGCCCATTTACGATCTCGACCGATTTTTAAGGGGTTACATATTATGTAAAACATTAAAGTGATTGGTGCAAAATTACGGCAGTTATCGTGTCCACAAGAAACTGATATATATGCATATATATACACACACATATATATAAACTTTTGAGCTGACGGTGGTTTGGGGTCTGGGGGATGTGAAACGCGAAGATATGTCGAAATTTTCCGGAAGTCGAAACATGGCACCCATTGCAATAGTTAGCTTTCTGATGAAATCTACCTAAAATAGGCTACATAATTTAAAATACTACCGTCAACGACACCTAGCTCTGAACTTGGCTACTAGATGCCACCGGAACCATCAACTCGCAACGAACGTTGGAACTTCCCCTCCGAAGGAAAGCATACTCAGGGTTTTTTGGCGCTCTTAGTAAATCCGACGACTTTAGCCGGGTTTGAACCCGCGACCTTGGGCATAGAAGTTCAGCATGCTACCAGTTCCGATACCGAAGTCGCTTCCCACAGACATATGAAAACAGAATGTGATCTCGTGCAGTGGCGTTGTCATAGCAACTGCTGATGGCTCATCCTTTCTCAATTAAAAGTAAAGTTGTCATGGCAACCACTCTTGGCACTTGGAATTTTCTTATAATTTAAATCATTTTGCTCACCCCGTGGCGTAATGGTGGGTCATATCGAAAATTCTTTCAGACAAAAGTTTTAGGTAATTATTGGAGCAATATTGTCCATTTTGTACGGTTTTGATATTGTGCCTATTAAGAGAGATATGATTAATGTTTCCCGAAAAACCCACTTTTTTCCACCCCATAGGTCAATAGTTGGTGCTATCAAAAAAATTATTTGACATAAATTTTTGGCACTTATCCGACACATATTATGAACTTTGAATGGATTCGATATTTCACGTATTAAGAGAGTTATAGCGAAATTTCACTTTTTCGAGAAAAGCCCCCCATTTTCACCCCCTTCGACCGATTTTGCCCATTAACGAACTCGACCGAGATTTTATAGGGATACATGTTATGTAAAAAATTCAAAGTGATTGGTGTAATATTACGGCAGTTATCGTGTCCACAAGAAACTGATATATATATATATATATATATATATATATAGATAGATACATATATACATAAATTATATATAAACTTTTGAAATGACGGTGGTTTTGGGGTCTGGGGGATGTGAAACGCGAAGATATGTCGAAATTTTCCGGAAGTCGAAACATGGTACCCATTGCAATAGTTAGCTTTCTAATGAAATCTACCTAAAAACATGCTACATATTGCAACACACAATTATGAAAAGGAAATCCTCACTTAATTCATGCTTTCCGTGTACCATTGTATCAAATTTAATTAAACAGTACCTGTGCGAGTTACTTATTTCATAGCACGAAGTCAGTAGAGATGACATTACCATATATGGCATCAAGCAGTTCTTTTGAACAGAGTTTTATGACCTACATCTATCACAGTGGCAGTTGTCTCAAAATTCAACACCCATTTCAGCTTCTACAGTGGGCGGGGCTTCCACCAGCCAATCCAGGTCGCGCCACTGCTTGCGTGAAGTGACAGTCATTAATAGTTAATTAATCAGCAATTCATTATTAAAGAACTTACCATTTCACAGGTTGTGCCCAACTCTAGGAATGGGTATTCCAAGTTTCAGACACCTAGATATCAAGGGAAAGGCTGTAGCCGCTTTTGAAAGTTCAGATATTTGAATATCGCGCTACATTGCTTCCAGAAGCATTTCGAAGGATTTTACCGATAGTTGGATGTCAAGTGACGTAGCGAGTAACAGCAGAGGTGGAGGCTATTTATTGATTAAATAGTTAACTACGGAGTAGAGACTTGAGACTGGGATCAGATTACTGGCACGGCCAAATGAAAGAGAATGCAATTAGTATCAAGTAAATCGGACCAGGGATTCAAGAGATATGAGGATTTCCAGATATCAGGCGATGACGCGTGACCCTGACGGTTTTGAATAAAAGCCAGCTGGAGCAGGCATGGTCAGTTCATTCTAACACAAGCACTTGGCAAGCAAGTTGCGTCTACGCTGAGCCGAGGCACATGGTTGCCGTATCTACGCAGAAGTTCTTTTCAAATCGTGATAGTCACGAGAAGTGCTGCGTAAACGAGTTGGAACTTAGTAAGTTTCTGGTGAGGAGAATCACTGAGGTGATTGATTTCTACAGACATTGGTGGAAATATTTATATTTCCAAAAGGACATATGCTAGACTTTGTCTAGGAAATAGTATTTTGTCACAGTCCAATAGTAACTTAATACTTGGATGTTTAAATCCATTTCAAGTCAGTTTTCATTTTTGTAACTAGTTAACCACTTCGATCTGTCAGTACATTGAAGACTAGTCTATAACGGTGGCGTTCATTAGTCTACGCAAGGGAAACTGCAAGTTGTCTAGCGCATGGCAGATGGTGATATACAAACCATGCCCAGGGAACGATCTTCAGAACAGCCGTCAACTGCTTAGACTGTCAACGTTTTTCTTGTACTGATGAGATTACAGTGAGTTATGTTACAACTGACATATTTAAGAAGAGATCACTTAGATCTGACCCTATTTAAACAAACTGTTATGGCTTTGATAGAAGCCCATATTAAAATGGAACCACAGTTTATTCAAACGTCGAAAGATACTACCACTATGTCTGACTAGACGAATTGTGGGTCTACAATGGCGGCCGATACAAGGATTATACATGCTTGTCCGATAGGGCATGTCTATGGATAAATCTGGTACAGACCAGGTTTACTACACTTCAAGACCATCAAGAAATGTAAGCCACATTTGAATTATGTTTATGCCTAGCTAATTGGAACAAACTATTTTTCTGCAGATGACCAACACATTTTTTCGTCGTATTTAGAGCTTGCAATGATTTACGCAAGACTTGCTAGAGTTATTCTGAGTATTTTCAGCGCTCAGAACAGTTTAGGATCGATGACCGAGCATTTCGAAGATTTATTTGAATATTTCATATTTTTGGGAAATCACGGTAATCAGCCGATGTAACTGTAAAAGTTAAATTTATTTTTGTTAAGGAATGGATATTTTTTTCCATATTCGAAGGTTCGAACATGTGGATTCTCACATAATGAGATGATAATTAGACATATTTAAAATAATATAACGAATAATAATAATAATAATCCACTAATAATAATAATAATAATTTTCATAATTTTTCTAAATAATTCTTGGATATTATATTTTCTAATAATGATATGTATTGAGAAAGAGCCTATGAAGTAGTTTAATCATTTCTAGTCTGGAACATGAGATTTTCCGAAGGAGAGTGGTTAGCGCAAGCCCGCATTCAACCAACATTTCAGTTCTGGTTGAACAGTTGATATTTCCATTGAGCAAAGTATATGTTTCAGATAACACGGAGAGGCATGAAACGGGAAGCAAATGATATTTGTATCAAATAGGATATTTTTGTATTTATATAAAATCATGACGTAAATACACTCGAAAGTGAAATAATGATTTTCATAAGTATGGTAAATTCACGGGTTGAACTGAATGGTAAAATAAAATAAACTTGTAAGTTTATTAATCTTCCAGTGTTGATAACAAGCAGAGGCTTGATTTATTGTATAAATTTTGGGAAGATAATTTATGTGTGTGGAGTAGTTGAAATGCCATTCCCAGGTGCGCATGTTAAGTCGCAGGAATGAAGAGGTTTTTTTTGAGCATCAATCAAATAGCAGGTTCGATGGCTCAGGTTTATAGTAGGAGTATTGGAACCACACATTTCGTCGGATGAATGACCCGAAGGTTATTTCTTTAAAACCATCAGTTCTTATTTCAACCTTGTTTACGAATTCCATTTAGACTTTGATTTTGCTAGAACCCGGATTTGTCATGATAGTAGTTTATTCTTCTTCAGAGGAAGACCTTTGCCGTTGTTGTTGTAATATTGTGTTCTTACACAAATAATAGAATGGGCCACTGCCAATTTAAAATAATTCTTTAACCACGAATAATTAGAAGGATATTTTCAAATCCTAGTGCCATGAACTAAATGAATTCATTATAAAACTACAACTCTAATTTCCGCATTCTGTCGAAGAATTGCAAGTTGTGAAAGTTGCTAAAAATGGCCATGAATATTAATATTTTTATAATAATGATTCCAAGTGGATAATCTAATATTTGAATGGTTCAACCATTTATTGATCAAGGTGATGATTCAGAAATCATATATTTTATTTGGAACTTGAAGTTCATAATCGAGTCACTTCTCGAATGTTTAATGTCAGAAGAACAATTAATTGTTGTTGTGCTTCGCACAGTTCTTCGATGCAATGCTCAATGGTCAAATACTTTTCAGATGTTATTGATATGTATAAATAATGTGTTTTGCTTAAATGATGATAATATTTTCGACGATATATTTTTGAAACTGGAAAAACAAGTGAAAGTTTAAGAAATTCTATAAACATTTATTCTACGAGTGTTAATATCATGTAAATAGTCAAACAGTGATCTACGTTATTTCCAGTATGGACAATTAATTTTGAACTGGAATTAAATATTAATAATTTTGGAACACAGTCCACAGGACTATTAATCGGACTTGTGTTTCCAAAAAGATTGTCAAATGTGTTTGGAAGATTTCTGTATATTGTGTGTAAATAAGAGTGTGGATCGCCACACGTGGATGATGCTACTTTGAGCATTCTTGCAGTCAGATTTTAACTTCAAAATAAACTGAGATAATTTTACCAGATGTGTTTCTCCCAATTAAATCCCCTTCTATCCTTATTGTTGCATTGAGCCAAAAATCAGCAAAGCATTTTTTTTGTAATTTGATGTCGTTTTTGCGATTTGCTTTAACCCATCTGGCGCTCCGGGATATTTTGACGCTCGTGCTGACTGATTATTGGTAAAATGCATATGTGGTCGTGCGGACTCCGGTCTAAACGGGCACAAGGTGTTGGAAATATTTTCCATTATACCTATTAAGAATCCTGCCGGTGGTAAGTTCAATGCATGAACTACAATTTGTAATTGGTGTGACGCAAACTGTTTTCCCAGATACAGCAGTACAGTCTGCATGTATATCAATGAATCATTGTGGCACCAGTTTTGCGTTTGATCTGGTGGGTGTTTCAATTTTGTATAATGTGAATAGTTTTATGACATTCATAAGCTTAACGGAGAGTAGTTTATTAGCACAGTAAGTACCAGAAACAGTAAAGCACGCAATCTCCTCGTGTCAATAACACTTGATGTGGGGCATACAAATCTCTTGTCCGGATGTAGATTTATCGATAGACAGATGTAACCGGTTGGCAGCGCACTCACTTCTAAACAGCAAAGACCCATCAGACTTGTAATATTAACAAACAGCTCTTGAAGTGTGTAAATAAATTGGCATCGACACATAACTCTCCTCCTCCACCCATAAATTGTTCTGGGTGTTGCACTAAGAAGAGGTGCTCGATACCAGAGAGGACGGTATACACGTGCTCGGTACAACTGATGTAGCTTATTTGTCACGAATGCCGCAGTCCTGAGAACATCACATTCAACTCGAGATTAAATTGCTTGAAAAAACTCCCAGCTTTAAGTAGATACACACTCGCGCTGAACCTAATGACCTTATGTTTGGCACACAACTCCCTGCTTGAAGTACATAAACACTCCCGCTGAACCTAATGACCTCATGTTTGGCACACAACTCTCAGCTTGAAGTAGATACACACTCCCGCTGACCCTAATGACCTTATGTTTGGCACACAACTCCCAGCTTGAAGTAGATACACACTCCCGCTGAACCTAATGACCTTATGTTTGGCACACAACTCCCAGCTTGAAGTAGATACACACTCCCGCTGACCCTAATGACCTTATGTTTGGCACACAACTCCCAGCTTGAAGTAGATACACACTCCCGCTGACCCTAATGACCTTATGTTTGGCACACAACTCCCAGCTTGAAGTAGATATACGCTCCCGATGAACCTAATGACCTCATGTCTGGCACACAACTCCCAGCTTGAAGTAGATACACTCTCCCGCTGAACCTAATGACCTTATGTTTGGCACACAACTCCCTGCTTCAAGTAGATACACACTCGCGCTGAACCTAATGACCTTATGTTTGGCACACAACTCCCTGCTTGAAGTAGATACACACTCCCGCTGAACCTAATGACCTTATGTTTGGCACACAACTCCCAGCTTGAAGTAGATACACGCTCCCGCTGAACCTAATGACCTCTGCTTGGCACACAACTCCCAGCTTGAAGTAGATACACACTCCCGCTGAACCTAATGACCTCATGCTTGGCACACAACTCCCAGCTTGAAGTAGATACACTCTCCCGCTGAACCTAATGACCTTATGTTTGGCACACAACTCCCAGATTTAAGTAGATACACACTCGCGCTGAACCTAATGACCTCATGTTTGGCACACAGCTCCCAGCTTGAAGTAGATACACACTCCCGCTGAACCTAATGACCTCTGCTTGGCACACAACTCCCAGCTTGAAGTAGATACACACTCCCGCTGAACCTAATGACCTTATGTTTGGCACACAACTCCCTGCTTGAAGTAGACACATGCTCCTGCTGAACCTAATGACCTCTGCTTGGCACACAACTCCCAGCTTGATGTAGGTACACACTCCCTCTGAACCTAATGACCTTATGTTTGGCACACAACTCCCAGCATGAAGTAGATACACTCTCCTGCTGAACCTAATGATCTCATGTTTGGCACACAACTCCCAGCTATAAGTAGATACACACTCCCGCTGAACCTAATGACCTCTGCTTGGCACACAACTCCCAGCTTGAAGTAGATACACACTCCCGCTGAACCTAATGACCCTATGTCTGGCACACAACTCCCAGCTTGAGGTAGATACACACTCCCGCTGAACCTAATGACCTCTGCTTGGCACACAACTCCCTGCTTGAAGTAGATACACACTCCCGCTGAACCTAATGACCTTATGTTTGGCACACAACTCCCAGCTTGAAGTAGATACACACTCCCGCTGAACCTAATGACCTCATGTTTGGCACACAACTCCCAGCTTTAAATAGATACACACTCCCGATGAACCTAATGACCTTATGTTTGGCACACAACTCCCAGCTTTAAGTAGATACACACTCCCGCTGAACCTAATGACCTCTGCTTGGCACACAACTCCCAGCTTGAAGTAGATACACACTCCCGCTGAACCTAATGACCTTATGTTTGGCACACAACTCCCAGCTTGAGGTAGATACACACTCCCGCTGAACCTAATGACGTTATGTTTGGCACACAACTCCCAGCTTGTAGTAGATACACTCTCCCGCTGAACCTAATGACCTCATGTTTGGCACACAACTCCCAGCTTGAAGTAGATACACACTTCCGCTGAACCTAATGACTTTATGTTTGGCGCACACAACTCTCAGCTTGAGGTAGATACACACTCCCGCTGAACCTAATGACCTTATGTTTGGCAAAAAACTCCAAGCTTGAAGTAGATACACACTCGCGCTGAACCTAATGACCTTATGTTTGGCACACAACTCCCAGCTTGAAGTAGATACACACTCCCGCTGAACCTAATGACCTTATGTTTGGCACACAACTCCCAGCTTGAAGTAGATACACACTCCCGCTGAACCTAATGACCTTATGTTTGGCACACAACTCCCAGCTTGAAGTAGATACACACTCCCGCTGAACCTAATGACCTCATGTTTGGCACACAACTCCCAGCTTGAAGTAGATACACTCTCCCGCTGAACCTAATGACCTCTGCTTGGCACGCAACTCCCAGCTTGAAGTAGATACACACTCCCGCTTAACCTAATGACCTTATGTTTGGCACACAACTCCCAGCTTGAAGTAGATACACACTCCCGCTGACCCTAATGACCTCTGCTAGGCACACAACTCCCAGCTTGAAGTAGATACACACTCCCGCTGAACCTAATGACCTCATGTTTGGCACACAACTCACAGCTTGAAGTAGATACACACTCCCGCTGAACCTAATGACCTTATGTTCGGCACACAACTCCCAGCTTTAAATAGATACACACTCGCGCTGAACCTAATGACCTTATGTTTGGCACACAACTCCCTGCTTGAAGTACATAAACACTCCCGCTGAACCCTATGACCTTATGTTTGGCACACAACTCCCAGCTTGAAGTAGATACACATTCCCGCTGAACCTAATGACCTCATGTTTGGCACACAACTCCCAGCTTGAAGTAGATACACACTCCCGCTGAACCTAATGTCTTTATGTTTGGCACACAACTCCCAGCTTTAAGTAGATACACATTCCCGCTGAACCTAATGACCTCTGCTTGGCACACAACTCCCAGCTTGGAGTAGATACACACTCCCGCTGAACCGAATGACCTCATGCTTGGCAAACAACTCTCAACTTGAAGTAGATACACACTCCCGCTGAACCTAATGACCTTATGTTTGGCACACAACTCCCAGCTTGAAGTAGATACACGCACCTGCTGAACCTAATGACCTCTGCTTGGCACACAACTCCCAGCTTGATGAAGATACACATTCCCGCTGACCCTAATGACCTTATGTTTGGCACACAACTCCCTGCTTGAAGTAGATACACACTCCCGTTGAACCTAATGACCTCATGCTTGGCACACAACTCCCAGCTTGAAGTAGATACACGATCCCGCTGAACCTAATGACCTCATGTTTGGCCCAAAACTCCCAGCTTGGAGTAGATACACACTCCCGCTGAACCTAATGACCTCTGCTTGGCACACAACTCCCAGCTTGAAGTAGATACACGCTCCCGCTGAACCAAATGACCTCATGCTAGGCACACAACGCCCAGCTTGAAGTAGATATAAGCTCCCGATGAACCTAATGACCTCATATTTGGCACACAACTCCCAGCTTGAAGTAGATACACTCTCCCGCTGAACCAAATGACCTTATGTTTGGCACACAACTCCCTGCTTCAAGTAGATACACACTCGCGCTGAACCTAATGACCTTATGTTTGGCACACAACTCCCTGCTTGAAGTAGATACACACTCCCGCTGAACCTAATGACCTTACGTTTGGCACACAACTCCCAGCTTGAAGTAGATACACGCTCCCGCAGAACCTAATGACAGCTGCTTGGCACACAACTCCCAGCTTGAAGTAGATACACACTCCCGCTGAACCTAATGACCTCATGCTTGGCACACAACTCCCAGCTTGAAGTAGATACACTCTCCCGCTGAACCTAATGACCTTATGTTTGGCACACAACTCCCAGATTTAAGTAGATACACACTCGCGCTGAACCTAATGACCTCATGTTTGGCACACAGCTCCCAGCTTGAAGTAGATACACACTCCCGCTGAACCTAATGACCTCTGCTTGGCACACAACTCCCAGCTTGAAGTAGATACACACTCCCGCTGAACCTAATGACCTTATGTTTGGCACACAACTCCCTGCTTGAAGTAGATACATGCTCCTGCTGAACCTAATGACCTCTGCTTGGCACACAACTCCCAGCTTGATGTAGGTACACACTCCCTCTGAACCTAATGACCTGATGTTTGGCACACAACTCCCAGCTTGAAGTAGATACACACTCCCGTTGAACCTAATGACCTCATGCTTGGCACGCAACTCCCAGTTTGAAGTAGATACACACTCCCTCTGAACCTAATGACCTTATGTTTGGCATACAACTTCCAGCTTGAAGTAGATACACACTCCCGCTGAACCTAATGACCTCATGTTTGGCACACAACTCCCAGCTTGAAGTAGATACACTCTCCCGCTGAACCTAATGACCTCTGCTTGGCACACAACTCCCAGCTTGAAGTAGATACACACTCCCGCTGAACCTAATGACCTTATGTTTGGCACACAACTCCCAGCTTGAAGTAGATACACACTCCCGCTGGCCCTAATGACCTCTGCTTGGCACACAACTCCCAGCTTGAAGTAGATACACACTCCCGCTGAACCTAATGACCTCATGTTTGGCACACAACTCCCAGCTTGAAGTAGATACACACTCCCGCTGAACCTAATGACCTTATGTTTGGCATACAACTCCCAGCTTGAAGTAGATACACACGCCCGCTGAACCTAATGACCTTATGTTCAGCACACAACTCCCAGCTTGAAGTAGATACACACTCCCGCTGAACCTAATGACCTTATGTTTAGCACACAACTCCCAGCTTGAAGTAGATACACACTCCCGCTGAACCTAATGACCTCTGCTTGGCACACAACTCCCATCTTGAAGTAGATACACACTCCAGCTGAACCTAATGACCTCTGCTTGGCACACAATCCCCAGCTTGAAGTAGATACACACTCCCGCTAAACCTAAAGACCTTATGTTTGGCACACAACTCCCAGCTTGAAGTAGATACACACTCCCGCTGATCCTAATGACCTCATGTTTGGCACACAACTCTCAGCTTGAAGTAGATACACACTCCCGCTGAACCTAATGACCTTATGTTTAGCACACAACTCCCTGCTTGAAGTGGATACACACTCCCGCTGAACCTAATGACCTTATGTTTGGCACACAACTCCCTGCTTGAAGAAGATACACACTCCCGCTGAACCTAATGACCTCTGCTTGGCACACAACTCCCAGCTTGAAGTAGATACACTCTCCCGCTGAACCTAATGACCTTATGTTTGGCACACAACTCCCAGCTTTAAGTAGATACACACTCGCGCTGAACCTAATGACCTTATGTTTGGCACACAACTCCTTGCTTCAAGTAGATACACACTCCCGCTGAAACTAATGACCCTATGTTTGGCACACAACTCCCAGCTTGAAGTAGATACACATTCCCGCTGAACCTAATGACCTCATGTTTGGCACACAACTCCCAGCTTGAAGTAGATACACACTCCCGCTGAACCTAATGACCTTAGGTTTGGCACACAACTTCCAGCTTTAAGTAGATACACACTCCCGCTGAACCTAATGACCTCTGCTTGGCACACAACTCCCAGATTGGAGTAGATACACACTCCCGCTGAACCTAATGACCTCATGCTTGGCAAACAACTCTCAGCTTGAAGTAGATACACACTCCCGCTGAACCTAATGACCTTATGTTTGGCACACAACTCCCAGCTTGAAGTAGATACACGCACCTGCTGAACCTAATGACCTCTGCTTGGCACACAACTCCCAGCTTGATGTAGATACACACTCCCGCTGACCCTAATGACCTTATGTTTGGCACACAACTCACAGCTTGAAGTAGATACACACTCCCGTTGAACCTAATGACCTCATGCTTGGCACACAACTCCCAGCTTGAAGTAGATACACGCTCCCGCTGAACCTAATGACCTCAGGTTTGGCCCACAACTCCCAGCTTGAAGTAGATACACACTCCCGCTGAACCTAATGACCTCTGCTTGGCACACAACTCCCATCTTGAAGTAGATACACGCTCCCGCTGAACCTAATGACCTCATGCTAGGCACACAACTCCCAGCTTGAAGTAGATATACGCTCCCGATGAACCTAATGACCTCATGTTTGGCACACAACTCCCAGGTTGAAGTAGATACACTCTCCCGCTGAACCTAATGACCTTATGTTTGGCACACAACTCCCAGCTATAAGTAGATACACACTCTCGCTGAACCTCATGACCTCATGTTTGGCACACAACTCCCAGCTTGAAGTAGATACACACTCCCGCTGAACGTAATGACCTCTGCTTGGCACACAACTCCCAGCTTGAAGTAGATACACACTCCCGCTGAACCTAATGACCTTATGTTTGGCACACAACTCCCTGCTTGAAGTAGATACATGCTCCTGCTTAACCTAATGACCTCTGCTTGGCACACAACTCCCAGCTTGATGTAGGTACACACTCCCTCTGAACCTAATGACCTTATGTTTGGCACACAACTCCCAGCTTGAAGTAGATACACTCTCCTGCTGAACCTAATGATCTCATGTTTGGCACACAACTCCCAGCTTTAAGTAGATACACACTCCCGCTGAACCTAATGACCTCTGCTTGGCACACAACTCCCAGCTTGAAGTAGATACACACTCCCGCTGAACCTAATGACCTTATGTTTGGCACACAACTCCCTGCTTGAAGTAGATACATGCTCCTGCTTAACCTAATGACCTCTGCTTGGCACACAACTCCCAGCTTGATGTAGGTACACACTCCCTCTGAACCTAATGACCTTATGTTTGGCACACAACTCCCAGCTTGAAGTAGATACACTCTCCCGCTGAACCTAATGACCTCTGCTTGGCACACAACTCCCTGCTTGAAGTAGATACACACTCCCGCTGAACCTAATGACCTTATGTTTGGCACACAACTGACAGCTTGAAGTAGATACACACTCCCACTGAACCTAATGACCTCATGTTTGGCAGACAATTCCCAGCTTTAAGTAGATACACACTCCCTCTGAACCTAATGACCTTATGTTTGGCACACAACTCCCAGCTTGAAGTAGATACACTCTCCTGCTGAACCTAATGATCTCATGTTTGGCACACAACTCCCAGCTTTAAGTAGATACACACTCCCGCTGAACCTAAAGACCTCTGCTTGGCACACAACTCCCAGCTTGAAGTAGATACACACTCCCGCTGAACCTAATGACCTTATGTTTGGAACACAACTCCCTGCTTGAAGTACATAAACACTCCCGCTGAACCTAATGACCTTATGTTTGGCACACAACTCCCAGCTTGAAGTAGAAACACACTCCCGCTGAACCTAATGACCTCATGCTTGGCAAACAACTCTCAACTTGAAGTAGATACACACTCCCGCTGAACCTAATGACCTTATGTTCAGCACACAACTCCCAGCTTGAAGTAGATACACACTCCCGCTGAACCTAATGACCTTATGTTTAGCACACAACTCCCAGCTTGAAGTAGATACACACTCCCGCTGAACCTAATGACCTCTGCTTGGCACACAACTCCCAGCTTGAAGTAGATACACACTCCCGCTGAACCTAATGACCCTATGTCTGGCACACAACTCCCAGCATGAGGTAGATACACACTCCCGCTGAACCTAATGACCTCTGCTTGGCACACAACTCCCTGCTTGAAGTAGATACACACTCCCGCTGAACCTAATGACCTTATGTTTGGCACACAACTCCCAGCTTGAAGTAGATACACACTCCCGCTGAACCTAATGACCTCTGCTTGGCACACAATCCCCAGCTTGAAGTAGATACACACTCCCGCTAAACCTAATGACCTTATGTTTGGCACACAACTCCCAGCTTGAAGTAGATACACACTCCCGCAGAACCTAATGACCTCATGTTTGGCACACAACTCTCAGCTTGAAGTAGATACACACTCCCGCTGACCCTAATGACCTTATGTTTGGCACACAACTCCCAGCTTGAAGTAGATACACACTCCCGTTGAACCTAATGACCTCATGCTAGGCACACAACGCCCAGCTTGAAGTAGATATACGCTCCCGATGAACCTAATGACCTCATGTCTGGCACACAACTCCCAGCTTGAAGTAGATACACTCTCCCGCTGAACCTAATGACCTTATGTTTGGCACACAACTCCCTGCTTCAAGTAGATACACACTCGCGCTGAACCTAATGACCTTATGTTTGGCATACAACTCCCTGCTTGAAGTAGATACACACTCCCGCTGAACCTAATGACCTTATGTTTGGCACACAACTCCCAGCTTGAAGTATATACACGCTCCCGCTGAACCTAAAGACCTCTGCTTGGCACACAACTCCCAGCTTGAAGTAGATACACACTCCCGCTGAACCTAATGACCTCATGCTTGGCACACAACTCCCAGCTTGAAGTAGATACACTCTCCCGCTGAACCTAATGACCTTATGTTTGGCACACAACTCCCAGATTTAAGTAGATACACACTCGCGCTGAACCTAATGACCTCATGTTTGGCACACAGCTCCCAGCTTGAAGTAGATACACACTCCCGCTGAACCTAATGACCTCTGCTTGGCACACAACTCCCAGCTTGAAGTAGATACACACTCCCGCTGAACCTAATGACCTTATGTTTGGCACACAACTCCCTGCTTGAAGTAGACACATGCTCCTGCTGAACCTAATGACCTCTGCTTGGCACACAACTCCCAGCTTGATGTAGGTACACACTCCCTCTGAACCTAATGACCTTATGTTTGGCACACAACTCCCAGCATGAAGTAGATACACTCTCCTGCTGAACCTAATGATCTCATGTTTGGCACACAACTCCCAGCTATAAGTAGATACACACTCCCGCTGAACCTAATGACCTCTGCTTGGCACACAACTCCCAGCTTGAAGTAGATACACACTCCCGCTGAACCTAATGACCCTATGTCTGGCACACAACTCCCAGCTTGAGGTCGATACACACTCCCGCTGAACCTAATGACCTCTGCTTGGCACACAACTCCCTGCTTGAAGTAGATACACACTCCCGCTGAACCTAATGACCTTATGTTTGGCACACAACTCCCAGCTTGAAGTAGATACACACTCCCGCTGAACCTAATGACCTCATGTTTGGCACACAACTCCCAGCTTTAAATAGATACACACTCCCGCTGAACCTAATGACCTTATGTTTGGCACACAACTCCCAGCTTTAAGTAGATACACACTCCCGCTGAACCTAATGACCTCTGCTTGGCACACAACTCCCAGCTTGAAGTAGATACACACTCCCGCTGAACCTAATGACCTTATGTTTGGCACACAACTCCCAGCTTGAGGTAGATACACACTCCCGCTGAACCTAATGACGTTATGTTTGGCACACAACTCCCAGCTTGTAGTAGATACACTCTCCCGCTGAACCTAATGACCTCATGTTTGGCACACAACTCCCAGCTTGAAGTAGATACACACTTCCGCTGAACCTAATGACTTTATGTTTGGCGCACACAACTCTCAGCTTGAGGTAGATACACACTCCCGCTGAACCTAATGACCTTATGTTTGGCAAAAAACTCCAAGCTTGAAGTAGATACACACTCGCGCTGAACCTAATGACCTTATGTTTGGCACACAACTCCCAGCTTGAAGTAGATACACACTCCCGCTGAACCTAATGACCTTATGTTTGGCACACAACTCCCAGCTTGAAGTAGATACACACTCCCGCTGAACCTAATGACCTTATGTTTGGCACACAACTCCCAGCTTGAAGTAGATACACACTCCCGCTGAACCTAATGACCTCATGTTTGGCACACAACTCCCAGCTTGAAGTAGATACACTCTCCCGCTGAACCTAATGACCTCTGCTTGGCACGCAACTCCCAGCTTGAAGTAGATACACACTCCCGCTGAACCTAATGACCTTATGTTTGGCACACAACTCCCAGCTTGAAGTAGATACACACTCCCGCTGACCCTAATGACCTCTGCTTGGCACACAACTCCCAGCTTGAAGTAGATACACACTCCCGCTGAACCTAATGACCTCATGTTTGGCACACAACTCACAGCTTGAAGTAGATACACACTCCTGCTGAACCTAATGACCTTATGTTCGGCACACAACTCCCAGCTTTAAATAGATACACACTCGCGCTGAACCTAATGACCTTATGTTTGGCACACAACTCCCTGCTTGAAGTACATAAACACTCCCGCTGAACCCTATGACCTTATGTTTGGCACACAACTCCCAGCTTGAAGTAGATACACATTCCCGCTGAACCTAATGACCTCATGTTTGGCACACAACTCCCAGCTTGAAGTAGATACACACTCCCGCTGAACCTAATGTCTTTATGTTTGGCACACAACTCCCAGCTTTAAGTAGATACACATTCCCGCTGAACCTAATGACATCTGCTTGGCACACAACTCCCAGCTTGGAGTAGATACACACTCCCGCTGAACCGAATGACCTCATGCTTGGCAAACAACTCTCAACTTGAAGTAGATACACACTCCCGCTGAACCTAATGACCTTATGTTTGGCACACAACTGCCAGCTTGAAGTAGATACACGCACCTGCTGAACCTAATGACCTCTGCTTGGCACACAACTCCCAGCTTGATGAAGATACACATTCCCGCTGACCCTAATGACCTTATGTTTGGCACACAACTCCCAGCTTGAAGTAGATACACACTCCCGTTGAACCTAATGACCTCATGCTTGGCACACAACTCCCAGCTTGAAGTAGATACACGATCCCGCTGAACCTAATGACCTCATGTTTGGCCCAAAACTCCCAGCTTGAAGTAGATACACACTCCCGCTGAACCTAATGACCTCTGCTTGGCACACAACTCCCAGCTTGAAGTAGATACACGCTCCCGCTGAACCAAATGACCTCATGCTAGGCACACAACGCCCAGCTTGAAGTAGATATAAGCTCCCGATGAACCTAATGACCTCATATTTGGCACACAACTCCCAGCTTGAAGTAGATACACTCTCCCGCTGAACCAAATGACCTTATGTTTGGCACACAACTCCCTGCTTCAAGTAGATACACACTCGCGCTGAACCTAATGACCTTATGTTTGGCACACAACTCCCTGCTTGAAGTAGATACACACTCCCGCTGAACCTAATGACCTTACGTTTGGCACACAACTCCCAGCTTGAAGTAGATACACGCTCCCGCTGAACCTAATGACCTCTGCTTGGCACACAACTCCCAGCTTGAAGTAGATACACACTCCCGCTGAACCTAATGACCTCATGCTTGGCACACAACTCCCAGCTTGAAGTAGATACACTCTCCCGCTGAACCTAATGACCTTATGTTTGGCACACAACTCCCAGATTTAAGTAGATACACACTCGCGCTGAACCTAATGACCTCATGTTTGGCACACAGCTCCCAGCTTGAAGTAGATACACATTCCCGCTGAACCTAATGACCTCTGCTTGGCACACAACTCCCAGCTTGAAGTAGATACACACTCCCGCTGAACCTAATGACCTTATGTTTGGCACACAACTCCCTGCTTGAAGTAGATACATGCTCCTGCTGAACCTAATGACCTCTGCTTGGCACACAACTCCCAGCTTGATGTAGGTACACACTCCCTCTGAACCTAATGACCTTATGTTTGGCACACAACTCCCAGCTTGAAGTAGATACACACTCCCGTTGAACCTAATGACCTCATGCTTGGCACGCAACTCCCAGCTTGAAGTAGATACACACTCCCTCTGAACCTAATGACCTTATGTTTGGCATACAACTTCCAGCTTGAAGTAGATACACACTCCCGCTGAACCTAATGACCTCATGTTTGGCACACAACTCCCAGCTTGAAGTAGATACACTCTCCCGCAGAACCTAATGACCTCTGCTTGGCACACAACTCCCAGCTTGAAGTAGATACACACTCCCGCTGAACCTAATGACCTTATGTTTGGCACACAACTCCCAGCTTGAAGTAGATACACACTCCCGCTGGCCCTAATGACCTCTGCTTGGCACACAACTCCCAGCTTGAAGTAGATACACACTCCCGCTGAACCTAATGACCTCATGTTTGGCACACAACTCCCAGCTTGAAGTAGATACACACTCCCGCTGAACCTAATGACCTTATGTTTGGCATACAACTCCCAGCTTGAAGTAGATACACACGCCCGCTGAACCTAATGACCTTATGTTCAGCACACAACTCCCAGCTTGAAGTAGATACACACTCCCGCTGAACCTAATGACCTTATGTTTAGCACACAACTCCCAGCTTGAAGTAGATACACACTCCCGCTGAACCTAATGACCTCTGCTTGGCACACAACTCCCCGCTTGAAGTAGATACACACTCCAGCTGAACCTAATGACCTCTGCTTGGCACACAATCCCCAGCTTGAAGTAGATACACACTCCCGCTAAACCTAAAGACCTTATGTTTGGCACACAACTCCCAGCTTGAAGTAGATACACACTCCCGCTGATCCTAATGACCTCATGTTTGGCACACAACTCTCAGCTTGAAGTAGATACACACTCCCGCTGAACCTAATGACCTTATGTTTAGCACACAACTCCCTGCTTGAAGTGGATACACACTCCCGCTGAACCTAATGACCTTATGTTTGGCACACAACTCCCTGCTTGAAGAAGATACACACTCCCGCTGAACCTAATGACCTCTGCTTGGCACACAACTCCCAGCTTGAAGTAGATACACTCTCCCGCTGAACCTAATGACCTTATGTTTGGCACACAACTCCCAGCTTTAAGTAGATACACACTCGCGCTGAACCTAATGACCTTATGTTTGGCACACAACTCCTTGCTTCAAGTAGATACACACTCCCGCTGAAACTAATGACCCTATGTTTGGCACACAACTCCCAGCTTGAAGTAGATACACATTCCCGCTGAACCTAATGACCTCATGTTTGGCACACAACTCCCAGCTTGAAGTAGATACACACTCCCGCTGAACCTAATGACCTTAGGTTTGGCACACAACTTCCAGCCTTAAGTAGATACACACTCCCGCTGAACCTAATGACCTCTGCTTGGCACACAACTCCCAGCTTGGAGTAGATACACACTCCCGCTGAACCTAGTGACCTCATGCTTGGCAAACAACTCTCAGCTTGAAGTAGATACACACTCCCGCTGAACCTAATGACCTTATGTTTGGCACACAACTCCCAGCTTGAAGTAGATACACGCACATGCTGAACCTAATGACCTCTGCTTGGCACACAACTCCCAGCTTGATGTAGATACACACTCCCGCTGACCCTAATGACCTTATGTTTGGCACACAACTCACAGCTTGAAGTAGATACACACTCCCGTTGAACCTAATGACCTCATGCTTGGCACACAACTCCCAGCTTGAAGTAGATACACGCTCCCGCTGAACCTAATGACCTCAGGTTTGGCCCACAACTCCCAGCTTGAAGTAGATACACACTCCCGCTGAACCTAATGACCTCTGCTTGGCAAACAACTCCCATCTTGAAGTAGATACACGCTCCCGCTGAACCTAATGACCTCATGCTAGGCACACAACTCCCAGCTTGAAGTAGATATACGCTCCCGATGAACCTAATGACCTCATGTTTGGCACACAACTCCCAGGTTGAAGTAGATACACTCTCCCGCTGAACCTAATGACCTTATGTTTGGCACACAACTCCCAGCTATAAGTAGATACACACTCGCGCTGAACCTCATGACCTCATGTTTGGCACACAACTCCCAGCTTGAAGTAGATACACACTCCCGCTGAACCTAATGACCTCTGCTTGGCACAACTCCCAGCTTGAAGTAGATACACACTCCCGCTGAACCTAATGACCTTATGTTTGGCACACAACTCCCTGCTTGAAGTAGATACATGCTCCTGCTTAACCTAATGACCTCTGCTTGGCACACAACTCCCAGCTTGATGTAGGTACACACTCCCTCTGAACCTAATGACCTTATGTTTGGCACACAACTCCCAGCTTGAAGTAGATACACTCTCCTGCTGAACCTAATGATCTCATGTTTGGCACACAACTCCCAGCTTTAAGTAGATACACACTCCCGCTGAACCTAATGACCTCTGCTTGGCACACAACTCCCAGCTTGAAGTAGATACACACTCCCGCTGAACCTACTGACCTTATGTTTGGCACACTACTCCCAGCTTGAGGTAGATACACACTCCCACTGAACCTAATGACCTTATGTTTGGCACACAACTCCCAGCTTGAAGTAGATACACTCTCCCGCTGAACCTAATGACCTCTGCTTGGCACACAACTCCCTGCTTGAAGTAGATACACACTCCCGCTGAACCTAATGACCTTATGTTTGGCACACAACTGACAGCTTGAAGTAGATACACACTCCCACTGAACCTAATGACCTCATGTTTGGCAGACAACTCCCAGCTTTAAGTAGATACACACTCCCGCTGAAACTAATGACCTTATGTTTGGCACACAACTCCCAGCTTTAAGTAGATACTCACTCCCGCTGAACCTAATGACCTCTGCTTGGCACACAACTCCCAGCTTGAAGTAGATACACACTCCCGCTGAAACTAATGACCTTATGTTTGGCACACAACTCCCAGCTTGAGTTAGATACACACTCCCGCTGAACCTAATGACGTTATGTTTGGCACACAACTCCCAGCTTGTAGTAGATACACTCTCCCGCTGAACCTAATGACCTCATGTTTGGCACACAACTCCCAGCTTGAAGTAGATACACACTTCCGCTGAACCTAATGACCTTATGTTTGGCACACAACTCCCAGCTTGAAGTAGATACACACTCCCGATGAACCTAATGACCTCATGTTTGGCACACAACTCCCAGCTTGAAGTAGATACACTCTCCCGCTGAACCTAATGACCTTATGTTTGGCACACAACTCCCAGCTATAAGTAGATACACACTCGCGCTGAATCTAATGACCTCATGTTTGGCACACAACTCCCAGCTTGAAGTAGATACACACTCCCGCTGAACCTAATGACCTCTGCTTGGCACACAACTCCCAGCTTGAAGTAGATACACACTCCCGCTGAACCTAATGACCTTATGTTTGGCACACAACTCCCTGCTTGAAGTAGATACATGCTCCTGCTTAACCTAATGACCTCTGCTTGGCACACAACTCCCAGCTTGATGTAGGTACACACTCCCTCTGAACCTAATGACCTTATGTTTGGCACACAACTCCCAGCTTGAAGTAGATACACTCTTCAGCTGAACCTAATGATCACATGTTTGGCACACAACTCCCAGCTTTAAGTAGATACACACTCCCGCTGAACCTAATGACCTCTGCTTGGCACACAACTCCCAGCTTGAAGTAGATACACACTCCCGCTGAACCTAATGACCTTATGTTTGGCACACTACTCCCAGCTTGAGGTAGATACACACTCCCGCTGAACCTAATGACCTTATGTTTGGCACACAACTCCCAGCTTGAAGTAGATACACTCTCCCGCTGAACCTAATGACCTCTGCTTGGCACACAACTCCCTGCTTGAAGTAGATACACACTCCCGCTGAACCTAATGACCTTATGTTTGGCACACAACTCACAGCTTGAAGTAGATACACACTCCCGCTGAACCTAATGACCTCATGTTTGGCACACAACTCCCAGCTTTAAGTAGATACACCCTCCCGCTGAACCTAATGACCTTATGTTTGGCACACAACTCCCAGCTTTAAGTAGATACACACTCCCGCTGAACCTAATGACCTCTGCTTGGCACACAACTCCCAGCTTGAAGTAGATACACACTCCCGCTGAACCTAATGACCTTATGTTTGGCACACAACTCCCAGCTTGAGGTAGATACACACTCCCGCTGAAGCTAATGACGTTATGTTTGGCACACAACTCCCAGCTTGTAGTAGATACACTCTCCCGCTGAACCTAATGACCTCATGTTTGGCACACAACTCCCAGCTTGAAGTAGATACACACTCCCGCTGAACCTAATGACCTCATGTTTGGCTCACACAACTCTCAGCTTGAGCTAGATACACACTCCCGCTGAACCTAATGACCTTATGTTTGGCTCATACAACTCTCAGCTTGAGGTAGATACACACTCCCGCTGAACCTAATGACCTCATGTTTGGCTCACACAACTCCCAGCTTGAAGTAGATACACACTCCCGCTGAACCTAATGACCTTATGTTTGGCTCACACAACTCTCAGCTTGAGGTAGATACACACTCCCGCTTAACCTAATGACCTTATGTTTGGCACACAACTCCCAGCTTGAAGTAGACACACTCTTCCGCTGAACCTAATGACGTTATGTTTGGCACACAACTCCCAGCTTGAAGTAGATACACACTCCCGCTGAACCTAATGACCTTATGTTTGGCACACAACTCCCAGCTTGAAGTAGATACACACTCCCGCTGAACCTAATGACCTTATGTTTGGCACACAACTCCCAGCTTGAAGTAGATACACACTCCCGCTGAACCTAATGACCTCATGTTTGGCACACAACTCCCAGCTTGGAGTAGATACACTCTCCCGCTGAACCTAATGACCTCTGCTTGGCACGCAACTCCCAGCTTGAAGTAGATACACACTCCCGCTGAACCTAATGACCTTATGTTTGGCACACAACTCCCAGCTTGAAGTAGATACACACTCCCGCTGACCCTAATGACCTCTGCTTGGCACACAACTCCCAGCTAGAAGTAGATACACACTCCCGCTGAACCTGATGACCTCATGTTTGGCACACAACTCACAGCTTGAAGTAGATACACACTCCCGCTGAACCTAATGACCTTATGTTCGGCACACAACTCCCAGCTTTAAATAGATACACACTCGCGCTGAACCTAATGACCTTATGTTTGGCACACAACTCCCTGCTTGAAGTACATACACACTCCCGGTGAACCCTATGACCTTATGTTTGGCACACAACTCCCAGCTTGAAGTAGATACACATTCCCGCTGAACCTAATGACCTCATGTTTGGCACACAACTACCAGCTTGAAGTAGATACACAGTCCCGCTGAACCTAATGTCCTTATGTTTGCCACACAACTCCCAGCTTTAAGTAGATACACATTCCCGCTGAACCTAATGACCTCTGCTTGGCACACAACTCCCAGCTTGGAGTAGATACACACTCCCGCTGAACCTAATGACCTCATGCTTGGCAAACAACTCCCAGCTTGAAGTAGATACACGCTCCTGCTGAACCTAATGACCTCTGCTTGGCACACAACTCCCAGCTTGATGAAGATACACACTCTCGCTGACCCTAATGACCTTATGTTTGGCACACAACTCCCAGATTGAAGTAGATACACACTCCCGTTGAACCTAATGACCTCATGCTTGGCACACAACTCCCAGCTTGAAGTAGATACACGCTCCCGCTGAACCTAATGACCTCATATTTGGCCCAAAACTCCCAGCTTGAAGTAGATACACACTCCCGCTGAACCTAATGACCTCTGCTTGGCACACAACTCCCAGCTTGAAGTAGATACACGCTCCCGCTGAACCAAATGACCTCATGCTAGGTACACAACGCCCAGCTTGAAGTAGATATACGCTCCCGATGAACCTAATGACCTCATGTTTGGCACACAACTCCCAGCTTGAAGTAGATACACTCTCCCGCTGAACCAAATGACCTTATGTTTGGCACACAACTCCCTGCTTCAAGTAGATACACACTCGCGCTGAACCTAATGACCTTATGTTTGGCACACAACTCCCTGCTTGAAGTAGATACACACTCCCGCTGAACCTAATGATCTTATGTTTGGCACACAACTCCCAGCTTGAAGTAGATACACGCTCCCGCTGAACCTAATGTCCTCTGCTTGGCACACAACTCCCAGCTTGAAGTAGATACACACTCCCGCTGAACCTAATGACCTCATGCTTGGCACACAACTCCCAGCTTGAAGTAGATACACTTTCCCGCTGAACCTAATGACCTTATGTTTGGCACACAACTCCCAGATTTAAGTAGATACACACTCGCGCTGAACCTAATGACCTCATGTTTGACACACAGCTCCCAGCTTGGAGTAGATACACACTCCCATTGAACCTAATGACCTCTGCTTGGCACACAACTCCCAGCTTGAAGTAGATACACACTCCCGCTGAACCTAATGACCTTATGTTTGGCACACAACTCCCTGCTTGAAGTAGATACATGCTCCTGCTGAACCTAATGACCTCTGCTTGGCACACAACTCCCAGCTTGATGTAGGTACACACTCCCTCTGAACCTAATGACCTTATGTTTGGCACACAACTCCCAGCTTGAAGTAGATACACCCTCCTGCTGAACCTAATGATCTCATGTTTGGCACACAACTCCCAGCTTGAAGTAGATACACACTCCCGCTGACCCTAATGACCTCTGCTTGGCACACAACTCCCAGCTTGAAGTAGATACACACTCCCGCTGAACCTAATGACCTTATGATTGGCACACAACTCCCAGCTTGAAGTAGATACACACTCCCGCTAAACCTAATGACCTTATGTTTGGCACACAACTCCCAGCTTGAAGTAGATACACACTCCCGCTGAACCTAATGACCTCTGCTTGGCACACAACTCCCAGCTTGAAGTAGATACACACTCCCGCTGAACCTAATGACCTCTGCTTAGCACACAACTCCCAGCTTGAAGTAGATACACACTCCCGCTGAACCTAATGACCTTATGTTTGGCACACAACTCCCAGCTTGAAGTAGATACACAGTCCCGCTAAACCTAATGACCTTATGTTTGGCACACAACTCCCAGCTTGAAGTAGATACACACTCCCGCTGAACCTAATGACCTCATGTTTGGCACACAACTCCCAGCTTGAAGTAGATACACACTCCCGCTGAACCTAATGACCTTATGTTTAGCACACAACTCCCAGCTTGAAGTAGATACACACTCCCGCTGAACCTAATGACCTCTGCTTGGCACACAACTCCCCGCTTGAAGTAGATACACACTCCCGCTGAACCTAATGACCTCTGCTTGGCACACAATCCCCAGCTTGAAGTAGATACACACTCCCGCTATACCTAAAGACCTTATGTTTGGCACACAACTCCCAGCTTGAAGTAGATACACACTCCCGCTGAACCTAATGACCTCATGTTTGGCACACAACTCTCAGCTTGAAGTAGATACACACTCCCGCTGAACCTAATGACCTTATGTTTAGCACACAACTCCCTGCTTGAAGTGGATACACACTCCCGCTGAACCTAATGACCTTATGTTTGGCACACAACTCCCTGCTTGAAGAAGATACACACTCCCGCTGAACCTAATGACCTCTGCCTGGCACACAACTCCCAGCTTGAAGTAGATACACTCTCCCGCTGAACCTAATGACCTTATGTTTGGCACACAACTCCCAGCTTTAAGTAGATACACACTCGCGCTGAACCTAATGACCTTATGTTTGGCACACAACTCCTTGCTTCAAGTAGATACACACTCCCACTGAAACTAATGACCCTATGTTTGGCACACAACTCCCAGCTTGAAGTAGATACACATTCCCGCTGAAACTAATGACCTCATATTTGGCACACAACTCCCAGCTTGGAGTAGATACACACTCCCGCTGAACCTAATGACCTTAGGTTTGGCACACAACTTCCAGCTTTAAGTAGATACACACTCCCGCTGAACCTAATGACCTCTGCTTGGCACACAACTCCCAGCTTGGAGTAGATACACACTCCCGCAGAACCTAATGACCTCATGCTTGGCAAACAACTCTCAGCTTGAAGTAGATACACACTCCCGCTGAACCTAATGACCTTATGTTTGGCACACAACTCCCAGCTTGAAGTAGATACACGCACCTGCTGAACCTAATGACCTCTGCTTGGCACACAACTCCCAGCTTGATGTAGATACACACTCCCGCTGACCCTAATGACCTTATGTTTGGCACACAACTCACAGCTTGAAGTAGATACACACTCCCGCTGAACCTAATGACCTCATGTTTGGCACAAAACTCCCAGCTTTAAGTAGATACACACTCCCGCTGAACCTAATGACCTTATGTTTGACACACAACTCCCAGCTTTAAGTAGATACACACTCCCGCTGAACCTAATGACCTCTGCTTGGCACACAACTCCCAGCTTGAAGTAGATACACACTCCCGCTGAAACTAATGACCTTATGTTTGGCACACAACTCCCAGCTTGAGGTAGATACACACTCCCGCTGAAGCTAATGACGTTATGTTTGGCACACAACTCCCAGCTTGTAGTAGATACACTCTCCCGCTGAACCTAATGACCTCATAATTGGCACACAACTCCCAGCTTGAAGTAGATACACACTCCCGCTGAACCTAATGACCTCATGTTTGGCTCACACAACTCTCAGCTTGAGGTAGATACACACTCCCGCTGAACTTAATGACCTTATGTTTGGCTCACACAACTCTCAGCTTGAGGTAGATACACACTCCCGCTGAACCTAATGACCTCATGTTTGGCTCACACAACTCCCAGCTTGAAGTAGATACACACTCCCGCTGAACCTAATGACCTTATGTTTGGCTCACACAACTCTCAGCTTGAGGTAGATACACACTCCCGCTTAACCTAATGACCTTATGTTTGGCACACAACTCCCAGCTTGAAGTAGACACACTCTTCCGCTGAACCTAATGACGTTATGTTTGGCACACAACTCCCAGCTTGAAGTAGATACACACTCCCGCTGAACCTAATGACCTTATGTTTGGCACACAACTCCCAGCTTGAAGTAGATACACACTCCCGCTGAACCTAATGACCTTATGTTTGGCACACAACTCCCAGCTTGAAGTAGATACACACTCCCGCTGAACCTAATGACCTCATGTTTGGCACACAACTCCCAGCTTGGAGTAGATACACTCTCCCGCTGAACCTAATGACCTCTGCTTGGCACGCAACTCCCAGCTTGAAGTAGATACACACTCCCGCTGAACCTAATGACCTTATGTTTGGCACACAACTCCCAGCTTGAAGTAGATACACACTCCCGCTGACCCTAATGACCTCTGCTTGGCACACAACTCCCAGCTTGAAGTAGATACACACTCCCACTGAACCTAATGACCTCATGTTTGGCACACAACTCACAGCTTGAAGTAGATACACACTCCCGCTGAACCTAATGACCTTATGTTCGGCACACAACTCCCAGCATTAAATAGATACACACTCGCGCTGAACCTAATGACCTTATGTTTGGCACACAACTCCCTGCTTGAAGTACATACACACTCCCGGTGAACCCTATGACCTTATGTTTGGCACACAACTCCCAGCTTGAAGTAGATACACATTCCCGCTGAACCTAATGACCTCATGTTTGGCACACAACTACCAGCTTGAAGTAGATACACAGTCCCGCTGAATCTAATGTCCTTATGTTTGGCACACAACTCCCAGCTTTAAGTAGATACACATTCCCGCTGAACCTAATGACCTCTGCTTGGCACACAACTCCCAGCTTGGAGTAGATACACACTCCCGCTGAACCTAATGACCTCATGCTTGGCAAACAACTCTCAACTTGAAGTAGATACACACTCCCGCTGAACCTAATGACCTTATGTTTGGCACACAACTCCCAGCTTGAAGTAGATACACGCTCCTGCTGAACCTAATGACCTCTGCTTGGCACACAACTCCCAGCTTGATGAAGATACACACTCTCGCTGACCCTAATGACCTTATGTTTGGCACACAACTCCCAGATTGAAGCAGATACACACTCCCGTTGAACCTAATGACCTCATGCTTGGCACACAACTCCCAGCTTGAAGTAGATACACGCTCCCGCTGAACCTAATGACCTCATATTTGGCACACAACTCCCAGATTGAAGCAGATACACACTCCCGCTGAACCTAATGACCTTATGTTTGGCACACAACTCCCTGCTTGAAGTAGATACATGCTCCTGCTGAACCTAATGACCTCTGCTTGGCACACAACTCCCAGCTTGATGTAGGTACACACTCCCTCTGAACCTAATGACCTTATGTTTGGCACACAACTCCCAGCTTGAAGTAGATACACTCTCCTGCTGAACCTAATGATCTCATGTTTGGCACACAACTCCCAGCTTGAAGTAGATACACACTCCCGCTGACCCTAATGACCTCTGCTTGGCACACAACTCCCAGCTTGAAGTAGATACACACTCCCGCCGAACCTAATGACCTCATGTTTGGCACACAACTCCCAGCTTGAAGTAGATACACACTCCCGCTGAACCTAATGACCTTATGATTGGCACACAACTCCCAGCTTGAAGTAGATACACACTCCCGCTAAACCTAATGACCTTATGTTTGGCACACAACTCCCAGCTTGAAGTAGATACACACTCCCGCTGAACCAAATGACCTCTGCTTGGCACACAACTCCCAGCTTGAAGTAGATACACACTCCCGCTGAACCTAATGACCTCTGCTTGGCACACAACTCCCAGCTTGAAGTAGATACACACTCCCGCTGAACCTAATGACCTTATGTTTGGCACACAACTCCCAGCTTGAAGTAGATACACAGTCCCGCTAAACCTAATGACCTTATGTTTGGCACACAACTCCCAGCTTGAAGTAGATACACACTCCCGCTGAACCTAATGACCTCATGTTTGGCACACAACTCCCAGCTTGAAGTAGATACACACTCCCGCTGAACCTAATGACCTTATGTTTAGCACACAACTCCCAGCTTGAAGTAGATACACACTCCCGCTGAACCTAATGACCTCTGCTTGGCACACAACTCCCCGCTTGAAGTAGATACACACTCCCGCTGAACCTAATGACCTCTGCTTGGCACACAATCCCCAGCTTGAAGTAGATACACACTCCCGCTAAACCTAAAGACCTTATGTTTGGCACACAACTCCCAGCTTGAAGTAGATACACACTCCCGCTGAACCTAATGACCTCATATTTGGCACACAACTCTCAGCTTGAAGTAGATACACACTCCCGCTGAACCTAATGACCTTATGTTTAGCACACAACTCCCTGCTTGAAGTGGATACACACTCCCGCTGAACCTAATGACCTTATGTTTGGCACACAACTCCCTGCTTGAAGAAGATACACACTCCCGCTGAACCTAATGACCTCTGCCTGGCACACAACTCCCAGCTTGAAGTAGATACACTCTCCCGCTGAACCTAATGACCTTATGTTTGGCACACAACTCCCAGCTTTAAGTAGATACACACTCGCGCTGAACCTAATGACCTTATGTTTGGCACACAACTCCTTGCTTCAAGTAGATACACACTCCCACTGAAACTAATGACCCTATGTTTGGCACACAACTCCCAGCTTGAAGTAGATACACATTCCCGCTGAACCTAATGACCTCATATTTGGCACACAACTCCCAGCTTGGAGTAGATACACACTCCCGCTGAACCTAATGACCTTAGGTTTGGCACACAACTTCCAGCTTTAAGTAGATACACACTCCCGCTGAACCTAATGACCTCTGCTTGGCACACAACTCCCAGCTTGGAGTAGATACACACTCCCGCTGAACCTAATGACCTCATGCTTGGCAAACAACTCTCAGCTTGAAGTAGATACACACTCCCGCTGAACCTAATGACCTTATGTTTGGCACACAACTCCCAGCTTGAAGTAGATACACGCACCTGCTGAACCTAATGACCTCTGCTTGGCACACAACTCCCAGCTTGATGTAGATACACACTCCCGCTGACCCTAATGACCTTATGTTTGGCACACAACTCACAGCTTGAAGTAGATACACACTCCCGTTGAACCTAATGACCTCATGCTTGGCACACAACTCCCAGCTTGAAGTAGATACACGCTCCCGCTGAACCTAATGACCTCATGTTTGGCCCACAACTCCCAGCTTGAAGTAGATACACACTCCCGCTGAAGCTAATGACCTCTGCTTGGCACACAACTCCCATCTTGAAGTAGGTGCACGCTCCCGCTGAACCTAATGACCTTATGTTTGGCACACAACTCCCAGCTATAAGTAGATACACACTCGCGCTGAACCTAATGACCTCATGTTTGGCACACAACTCCCAGCTTGAAGTAGATACACACTCCCGCTGAACCTAATGACCTCTGCTTGGCACACAACTCCCAGCTTGAAGTAGATACACACTTCCGCTGAACCTAATGACCTTATGTTTGGCACACAACTCCCTGCTTTAAGTAGATACATGCTCCTGCTTAACCTAATGACCTCTGCTTGGCACACAACTCCCAGCTTGATGTAGGTACACACTCCCTCTGAACCTAATGACCTTATGTTTGGCACACAACTCCCAGCTTGAAGTAGATACACTCTCCTGCTGAACCTAATGATCTCATGTTTGGCACACAACTCCCAGCTTTAAGTAGATACACACTCCCGCTGAACCTAATGACCTCTGCTTGGCACACAACTCCCAGCTTGAAGGAGATACACACTCCCGCTGAACCTAATGACCTTATGTTTGGCACACTACTCCCAGCTTGAGGTAGATACACACTCCCACTGAACCTAATGACCTTATGTTTGGCACACAACTCCCAGCTTGAAGTAGATACACTCTCCCGCTGAACCTAATGACCTCTGCTTGGCACACAACTCCCTGCTTGAAGTAGATACACACTCCCGCTGAACCTAACGACCTCATGTTTGGCACACAACTCCCAGCTTTAAGTAGATACACACTCCCGCTGAACCTAATGACCTTATGTTTGGCACACAACTCCCAGCTTTAAGTAGATACTCACTCCCGCTGAACCTAATGACCTCTGCTTGGCACACAACTCCCAGCTTGAAGTAGATACACACTCCCGCTGAACCTAATGACCTTATGTTTGGCACACAACTCCCAGCTTGAGGTAGTTACACACTCCCGCTGAACCTAATGACGTTATGTTTGGCACACAACTCCCAGCTTGTAGTAGATACACTCTCCCGCTGAACCTAATGACCTCATGTTTGGCACACAACTCCC
Source organism: Meconema thalassinum (assembly GCA_946902985.2). Lineage (NCBI taxonomy): Eukaryota > Metazoa > Arthropoda > Insecta > Orthoptera > Tettigoniidae > Meconema > Meconema thalassinum. The sequence continues at coordinate 466,062,283 of OX336394.1, read as the reverse complement.
AGCTTGAAGTAGATACACACTTCCGCTGAACCTAATGACCTTATGTTTGGCACACAACTCCCAGCTTGAAGTAGATACACACTCCCGATGAACCTAATGACCTCATGTTTGGCACACAACTCCCAGCTTGAAGTAGATACACTCTCCCGCTGAACCTAATGACCTTATGTTTGGCACACAACTCCCAGCTATAAGTAGATACACACTCGCGCTGAACCTAATGACCTCATGTTTGGCACACAACTCCCAGCTTGAAGTAGATACACACTCCCGCTGAACCTAATGACCTCTGCTTGGCACACAACTCCCAGCTTGAAGTAGATACACACTCCCGCTGAACCTAATGACCTTATGTTTGGCACACAACTCCCTGCTTGAAGTAGATACATGCTCCTGCTTAACCTAATGACCTCTGCTTGGCACACAACTCCCAGCTTGATGTAGGTACACACTCCCTCTGAACCTAATGACCTTATGTTTGGCACACAACTCCCAGCTTGAAGTAGATACACTCTCCTGCTGAACCTAATGATCTCATGTTTGGCACACAACTCCCAGCTTTAAGTAGATACACACTCCCGCTGAACCTAATGACCTCTGCTTGGCACACAACTCCCAGCTTGAAGTAGATACACACTCCCGCTAAACCTAATGACCTTATGTTTGGCACACTACTCCCAGCTTGAGGTAGATACACACTCCCGCTGAACCTAATGACCTTATGTTTGGCACACAACTCCCAGCTTGAAGTAGATACACTCTCCCGCTGAACCTAATGACCTCTGCTTGGCACACAACTCCCTGCTTGAAGTAGATACACACTCCCGCTGAACCTAATGACCTTATGTTTGGCACACAACTCCCAGCTTGAAGTAGATACACACTCCCGCTGAACCTAATGACCTCATGTTTGCACACAACTCCCAGCTTTAAGTAGATACACACTCCCGCTGAACCTAATGACCTTATGTTTGGCACACAACTCCCAGCTTTAAGTAGATACACACTCCCGCTGAACCTAATGACCTCTGCTTGGCACACAACTCCCAGCTTGAAGTAGATACACACTCCCGCTGAAGCTAATGACGTTATGTTTGGCACACAACTCCCAGCTTGTAGTAGATACACTCTCCCGCTGAACCTAATGACCTCATGTTTGGCACACAACTCCCAGCTTGAAGTAGATACACACTTCCGCTGAACCTAATGACCTTATGTTTGGCTCACACAACTCTCAGCTTGAGGTAGATACACACTCCCGCTTAACCTAATGACCTTATGTTTGGCACACAACTCCCAGCTTGAAGTAGACACACTCTTCCGCTGAACCTAATGACGTTATGTTTGGCACTCACCTCCCAGCTTGTAGTAGATACACTCTCCCGCTGAACCTAATGACCTCATGTTTGGCACACAACTCCCAGCTTGAAGTAGATACACACTCCCGCTGAACCTAATGACCTCTGTTCGGCCTTAGTTTCCTCAACTCAAATACAACTTCCATATATCCATGGTCGACTAGCTTTAAGGAGGGGAGTGGAATTGTGTCATACAAGTTATTGTGTGTTCACCGTCGATATGTATTTAGGTAGTTACGATTTGTTTCTCCGTGTGGATCTACAATTATCTCTTACGTATATTCCATATCTGCAAGTACTGTCCCCGTTAACCCAAATAGTAGGCTGTCAGATATCCGCCCCCTCAATCGGATTGCCAATAATCAATCGCACCGGAACAGCTACATCAATGAAAATGGCACTGACAGATACTATCGAGATTAGAGCACAGTAGTTAACAAGAAATTATTGTGGAACACACCAAAATATACGAGGGTTCATACTTACCTTTACTTACCTATTCAAATTAATCTCGGGTCTGGGTTGCCAACTGGATCACTTAAAGTATGCCCTCACAATAACCTCCACCATGATATTTAAAATGAACCAAGACGGAAACAAGAAACTTTAAACTGTACAATAATTTATTTCACATAAAGGAATAATATGACAAAAATTGAACAACAAAATAAACGTGGCAATCAGAAGCCATTGTCAATGTAATCCTGTCCTCCTGTAGGACTTGTAGACTTTACATACAAAATTTCAGCTTTCTAGCTCAAATGAACGTAATAATAATAATACACTTGGAATGGATAAGGGAGTTGGGACGAGACATATAGCAATTGTTTTCCTCTTAATAAACATCACACTTTATTTATAACCGCAAGCCTGCTATGTAGACGACCTTGGCCTCTATCATACAGTTGTCAGGCCACCTGCACCATGTCGCATGCTTGCATCGTCAAGTGGACCCACCTGTCCAGCCAACGTTAGCATATGCTAGTTACATCTGAGCCTAGCTCCTTCTCAAAACACTTTAAATGTCCTCAACTCAACTCAAATATTATCACGCAAATCTTTTAAATGCTCCATTCAAATATCAGTGGATTACTCTAATAATCCCAAAACTTGTTTAATTGTATAATCCAATTGTTAAACTAGCGTTGTTTAGAGAATAATAACAAAACGCTTAATGTTTATAACAAACTGCTCATAATTATTTATAACAATTTAAATTGTTTATAACATTGTCAAACGACAATTGAAAAATTTATACACGCCTCTATTAATCCCTTTCGTTTCAAATTATTATTAAAGATATTTACATAATTATTTACAATATTTATATTATATATTTTAGAAATACATTAAACCACACGTTTATCCGGTTGATAATTACTCAAATCGTGGTGATATAATCGACCAATGAAGGTTAGTTATATTTAAATGTTAGATTCAGGTGTAATAAGGTTTAATAATAATAATTATTATTTGTGACGGTAACCTCCATTCAAAATCGTTATCTCAAATTATTTAAACACTCTTGTTAATTTTAACAGTAACTTCACATGATTAATTTTCAAAGGACCTGGACAATACACTCAGCGGAAAAATACCTCGCTCAAACGCACAAAATTGCACAAAATAGGCCCAGAATTCATCATATATCTCCATATATATGGCATCAAAATCTTCCACAATACATACAAAAAACCTCCACTTATAACTTCATCAACTTCATTAATATTCCTGTGGGAATCTCCTTCACTTATACAAGGGCATTATTCATCAGCGACTTTTACACGTCCACTGAACTAACGATTATACATCCATAGTTCCACTTTAAAAATTCTTATATTCATTAATTGTATCATAACTGTTATTATATTTAACCTTCGTGGGTTTCATTCATGAATCGATATGAAGTAAAAATTTGCCAATCACAAATAAATTTAATAGCAAATACGATTAGACACGCCTCCCTGGTCTATCAAAATGAGATTAATATCTTCAAAGTATCGCAGTATAAAAATACTATCTTCAATCAAAGTTCATCTAAACTGCATAAATAATCGAATAGAATACAATTAGACTGTGGAATGCAAACATTATTGTTCCAATCTAGAATTGAGAAAAACTCCTATCAAATGTTCATTACTATAGTGTATTCAATAAATCGTAATCAAAGTTCATATTTCATAAAATTGTCTATAATGCAATGGTATTTCAGAACTGACGATAAATGTCTATGTTACAATCATGTTCATAAAACGACTAGTATTTCCAAGATCGTCGATACAGTAATAGATTTTAACGCTCTAAAATCTTTTAATTATTCTTCTTTCTTGAGGATGACAGAAAATTGGTCAAAGTAATTTACTGAAAAGAATTACTTTAATAAAATGACACGCTGTCTGAATTCAAATTTGCCATAGAAAATCGTTAACTTTACAGTCAAATCGTGACTACAAAAATATGCAAATTACTGAAAGAATGTAAATTATCAGTCTCAACTGATCCAAAATTATTTAAATATGCCAATGACATAACAATGTCTCAATAAATCTACGAAAAAGGCATAACTCATCAAAGTGTACGGAGTACAGAAATATCAAGCAAGAATATGGGGCAAATTACATGGGACAGAAAATATGGGAAAAATGGTTGCTCAGATATCGCTAAATGGCTCAAATAAAACGAGAAACGTTCACGACTACCTTATCTGTTGATTGAAGTTCTAGAGGAAAATCTTCCAAAGAAGACTGCTGTTAGTTCCATTTCACCAACGTAAAGATGTGCTCCGACCTCGAACCTGGAACCAGCGCCCTCGGAGAATAGAACTGCTTCCTCCTCCGGAAATTGCACTGCTCCGTGTAGACGATAGACATCCTTCTGGCAAAACTCTTCTTTGTGAGCCGGGTCCACCCTGGCCTCTCTTGATAGTTCCCTGAAGTTCTGGTAGAAATTCGCCATGAAGTTTATTGCAATTATTTCCGCAGAAATGTTCATAATTGTAGAGTATGAAGATATTTCCACTGCCATTTGATATAATTCAGCGATGGACTACGATGCATGAGTGTAGTTGGATGTTCACTACATGCTCGCTTTTGTAGAAAGACGATTAGCGAAGTTCCATGCTGCTATTTCACTCCATTGATATATGTCCCAATTGCATTAAAGATTTAGTCTTCCATCTCCACTTTCGTTATAATATTAGTTGAAAGTACTGCCAGATTATATTGTTCCATAGTAGAATGTAGCGTTGTATCACCAAATGCAATATGTAGTATCACGGTTGCAATACACGTGTCAGCCGTAGCGTAGAATGTGATATTATAAAAGTGCTTCTCAGGTGGCGAGAAAATCACTTTTGTCTGCAGCCTTAAAATGCCAATATCTTCCAAAATATAATCGTGAAAATGTTCAACTTTCCTATACACCTCAATACTATAATGCACAATAGAATTAGCTTAAAGGCAGTCGCTAACTCTTGATATATATTCTTGTAGACTCGTTAATGTGTGCGTTTCAACTTCGCCTAGTTTCAGAAACCGTAAAATGGTACTGCTGCACTGCTCCGTGCTCGTTCGATGCGGTGGGCTCTACCACACGCGATAATGACGACTTGCTTCACTGAATCACTCGAAGTCTGACAATATAATAATCAGAAAAACCACTATAAGACACGAGAAAATGAGATATGAGAGCTTCTCTCTGCTGTGCAAGACCTTTTATCAACTTCTTAAGGGGCGTATCCATCCCTTCCATAGCTTGTTCCTTCGTCATTACTAGAAGTTCTAACTTTGGCTATACTTGACGGATTTTCAAATTTCAAAAACTCAAAATTAATTTCTTCAAAATTCCAAATCAATGCCATAACTGAAAATAGATTTCCACAATTCTGCATTCCAAAAGTAATTAAATATGGTAGTTTCAGTAATCTCCGTCTCCCTCCAAACTATCATTCATTGGTTCGAGCCTTTCCTCCAATCGCGTAACTTCTTCCTCAGCACAATTCCTCGTTTCCCTGCGACTGCGTCGTAAATCTCAGATCTTTCTCGAACAAAATCATGACGTCACCAAGAATCTCAGCTCAACCAGCCTACTTGCATAAAGTCTGCGTCATCCGTGCCTACGTCATGAATATCCACGTCACAACTATGACAGCCATAACTTTATTCATATATGCCAATACAGCCACCGTGGTCTCAATATAATTCAATTTACGGGGGCATTCTCCCTTCACCACGTTTTAAAAACAGTTGCAAATTGTTTTTAAACTCTGTGTTATAAATATCAGAATTTACTTGAACACGAAATTGAATTATTATTGGCTTACTCTTGGATAATATTTCTTCAAGTTTCCAGCATTGAACTTGCCGTATACGACATTATTCTCATCATCGTAGAGTTCATAACAGTTTGCATATTAAGGCTTTCACGGCCCGGATTATTATATAAATAATTCATGCTTTTGGGCATGCCGTGTGTATTTTTAATTTGAACCATACGTTTCGGAGAAACCTTGCCTCCTTTTTCAATGGAAATAAACAATGTGGCCATAGAAAGTAAATCAATGAGATTACAAAAAATATAGATAAATTCCTCTGTTCGTCACCAGAGAGCAGCTGCCAGAAATTACTGTATGGACCATGGTGGAACGGCGGACAGATTAGTAAGTAACGAGAAGGTAAAGGGGGCGGTGTGGAAATATAGAAACTCCTCGAAGAATGAGGAGGGGGGGGGGAGGTGGGAGGGTTAGATGGATATATAGGGAAACATAAACAAAAGGGAAGTGTATCTGAACGATACCTAACGTCATACAGTCAACGGCGAAAAAACAGATGGAAACTCCCCCAGTGACGAACAAAGGAGATCAAATCCAGGCTCTGAGCCCTAGAGGGAAAATGTACAATTTTAACAAAGACACTGGATATCAGCTAAGTGACACTTGGCTACCAGTTATTAAGGATCTAGGGAGATAGTTCCTCTCAGTCTCTCTGTTCTTCACATATTTAAAATTGTACATTTTCCCTCTAGGGCTCAGAGCCTGGATTTGATCTCCTTTGTTCGTCACTGGGGGAGTTTCCATCTGTTTTTTCGCCGTTGACTGTATGACGTTAGGTATCGTTCAGATACACTTCCCTTTTGTTTATGTTTCCCTATATATCCATCTAACCCTCCCACCTCCCCCCCCTCCTCATTCTTCGAGGAGTTTCTATATTTCCACACCGCCCCCTTTACCTTCTCGTTACTTACTAATCTGTCCGCCGTTCCACCATGGTCCATACAGTAATTTCTGGCAGCTGCTCTCTGGTGACGAACAGAGGAATTTATCTATATTTTTTGTAATCTCATTGATTTACTTTCTATGGCCACATTGTTTATTTCCATTGAAAAAGGAGGCAAGGTTTCTCCGAAACGTATGGTTCAAATTAAAAATACACACGGCATGCCCAAAAGCATGAATTATTCATAACAGTTGTTTCCATAAGCATTCGTAATTCTGAACGGACCCATAAACACTATTCCAAACTTGGGATAGATTTTCTTACTCACATCAGCCTTGACAGGTCTGCGTAGTAATACCAGATTTCCAATTTCTAAGGGAGCACCAAAACGTTTTCCAGCTACTCTTTTCAATCGTTTTTGTGCTGCTTTCTGGAGTTGTTCTTTCGCTCTGTCAATTCTCTGCTGCCTTCCTAGGTCGGGATCTCTATGAACGTGGTTGAAAAGATTGTCCCACGGCCTTTCTGGGTTTCTTCCTAGATGAAGTCTCATTGGCACCTCTCCTGTGCTCTCCTGCACTGTAGAATTTAGACATTCCTCAATAAGGGGTACAAATCTCACCCAACCAGAATGATCATTCGGACAGAAAATTCGACAAAATTTCGAAAATTCAGCCATATATCTTTCTGAAGAATTCGATTCCGGATAGCGCACGCTTGAAAATATGTGCTTAATACCAAGCCTTTCCATATCTGCAGTAAATTCTAAGGATGTAAACTGAGCTCCATGATCCGATAGTAGATATTCTGGTTTACCAGCTTTTGGAAATACAGCATGTTCCAGTCTGCTTACAACGTTCCTCGTGTTAGCTTTTTGCATGGGACTCATTGTTACAAATTTCGAGAAGACATCCACGGTAACCAACAGGAACTGATTACCCTGGTATCCCTTCGGACAGGGGCCAAATATGTCCGTCGCCATGAGTTCATTTGGTTTAGAGGGAATCATAGCCTTAGGTTTTCCTTTTAATAGAGCGGAAGCATACTTTGCTCTTTGACATTTATCACATGAACGAATGACATTAGCAATGCTGGAACGCATGTTAGTCCAAATAAACCTCTCTTTAAGAGTATCAAGAGTTTTATCCAGACCGGCATGTCCAGTTGCGTGATGAGCTACCCACACTAAATTGACAACAAGTTTAGGTGGCACGACTATTCGGAGCTTTGTATGCGCAGAGTCAGCATACTTACATACGAAGTCTCCACTCAAGACAAAGTGTCGTGAATCTCTCTGTGTAGCTGCATAATCAACATCAGTATTGTCCATGTAACCCTTAAGAAACCTGTACATTTTCCTGATTTGAGCGTGTCTCTTCTGTGACACACCGATTCGGGCTAACCTCCTAACGGTCTCTTGATCTTGCTGCTCCAATTGTACATGGTGTATCTGCACATTTTTGATAGGGTTACGTGATAAAGCATCAGCCAGTAAGTTGTCTTTCCCAGGCTGATGGACGATAGTGGCGTTAAACTGTTGGGTGAACAAAGCCCAACGTGTCAATCTATCACTAGACATGTCAGTTTGCAGCATAAACTGAAGTGCTTTGTGATCTGTAATAATGATAACCTTGTGTCCCAGCAGCTTTTTTTTCCACGCTTGCAAAGCTGTTACAAAAGCTAACGCTTCTAGTTCTGTCGTAAAGTAGTTTTCCTCGTGTTTCTTTAATTTCCGACTAGTGAACGCAATGTAGTGCTTGTTGCCTGCCTCGTCTTTTTGGTATAAGACTGCACTAATGCCTATTCTTGATGCATCAGACTCTATATAGAACACCTTCTCAAAGTCTGGGTACTCCAGTTTAACGTTGTTTCTGAGCATCTCCTTAGCTTTCTCAAAAGCCTCGTCTGCTGCGGTACTCCATTTCCATCTATTATTCTTCTTGAGTAAGTCATACAGAGGAGCCATAATTTCAGAGTATCTCGGACAGTGGCTGCTGATGAATTGGCATGCGCCTACAAATTCTCTGACTTGTTTCACCTTAGTTGGCTTTGGGAACCTTGTGATCGCATCTACTTTCTGCATGTTTGGATGATATCCATCCTTATCAATGGTATGCCCCAAGTAATTGATCTCCTTCTTCAAGAATTGACATTTTCCAAAATTGACCTTGATATTGGCCTTCCTTAAATTTTCAAACAACTTTCTCAAATGCACTAAATGTTCTGCGGCGTTGGGTGAAGATACAATTAAATCGTCAATGTAGCAGATTACATTTTCCTTTACTTCGTCAGTGAGCTTGCTATCAAGTGCTCGAATGAGTGCTGGTCCACTGTTGACCATTCCAAAAGGCATTCTCACAAAGACCCATGACGTCTGGTCAAATAAGAATCCAGTGTACTGCATACTTTCTTCTTCCAGTTGAACTTTGTAAAACGAAGATGTCAAGTCAAGAACACTGAAACATGCTCTCCCTTTGAATTTTCTAAGCAGATCTATAATCTTAGGTGGTCGGTCATTTTCTGGAAGAATCTTCAAGTTGATGGTCCGAGCATCGAGACAAAGACGTATCTGACCATTACTTTTCTTGACTACAGTGATGGGGTTTATGTAAGACGACGCCTGTTTTTTAATAATCCCGTCTACCTCCATTTTTCTGATCAACCCTCGTACTTCTTGATAGTATTTCTCAGGTATGGGATATATTCTCTTTTGGTAAGGGGTTTCATCGGTCAGCCTTATCTTATACTTGTAGTCTTTAATCAATCCAGGCTTTTCATCAAAAATATCTTGGAATTCCTTAATCAAATCCTCAAATTCCCCCTGAATTTCTTCAAATCCTTCAGTTTTTCTACTGGGTATTTCTGTTAGATTCTCCACTTCATTGATAATGGTATTTAAAATCTCTTCCCTAAGGTCTATCTCCAGACTGTTTTTCCCGTCCTGTTCTTCGATCTCTTCTGTGATCATGTACCCATCATTAAAGCTAATAATCCTATTCTTCATATCAATAATGGCTCCAACTTTCGATATAAAATCGATTCCTAGCACAATATCGAAATGGATCTTGTTCACCACAATAAAGATCTGTTCATAATTCCTTCCATTAATTTCAAAGTTCAACAACACTTGGATCTTGCATTTCACTGCCTTGTCTTGGAAAATTCCTCTCACTTTGACGGTAGAAACAGGTAAAACTGTCATGTTTTCTCCTTTTAACAGACTTTGATAGCATTCATCAGAAATGATAGAAATAATTGCGCCGGTATCCATAAGAGCTTTGTACTGTTGGCCATCTATCAGTACAGAAATAATAGGTAAGGCACATGGTCTTTCCTCTTTGACGATTCCCCTCTCTTCTAGTAAATCCTCATCAGTTACTTCGTAAATTTCATTAATGGTAATTAGGTTTGGTGTGGCAATGTATTCATAGCTTCTCACTGTCGTTGAGAAATCGGCGTTTTTTTTTGTGTTACCAATCTCAAAGTTCCCCTGCTGGCTTGTAGAAGGAACAGGATCGATCACTACATCCTGTCTTTTCTTCTGGTTTTCAGCTTCCTTCTCTCGTAATTCCTTCAGATACTGCTGACTTTCTTTCTCTCTCTCTTGATACTTGTCCGGTGTCATAACCTGACCTTGAGAATTCTGATTCCGATTCTGGTTATTTCTGTTGTAGTTCCTATTGTAACCCTGGTTATTGTAGTATCTACCTCTTCCATTATTATAATTCCCTCTATTGTTGTTCCAGCCTCGTCTTTGCTGATATGGACGGTAACCTTGCGATCTGTTGTTGCGAAAATAATTATTCCTGTGAGGACCTACATTTTCAGTTTTTTCTCCATCAGCAGGCTTATCAGTTTGCTGAACTTGATCCATGTAGACTGTATTGATGTCTTTGAATTCGTGCCTCTGAACTTTTTGAACCACATTTGGCATTGGACTCGTGTAGTCAAGCCTTCTCAATAGTTCGTCATTACTGGTCAAATCCCTGATATTTGACGATATGATAAGTCTTCTTACCTCCACAGGCAGCATACGAGAAATAGCATCTATCAACTGCTCTGTCGACAATGGGGGTTGCAAGAATCTCAAGCGCGATAACTGGCTCGTGAAGAAATCAGCGTACCGTGTTGGAAGAGTACCTGAATACTTCCTCGAGTATACCTCAGCTCTTAATGAATTCTGTGCTTCTATTGACCAGAATCGTTTTATCAGTGCCTCTGCAAATTCGTCGAAATTACCAAAAGTGTACCGAAATGCTCTGAACCATTCAAGGGGTCCTCCAGCTAGAAATCTTTCTACGATTCTCATCTCCCTTTCTCTAGGAATATGTGCTTCAATACAATAGTCTTTAAGGTTCCTGATATATTCTATCGGTGTTAGACTATCAGTATTACTGAATTTTTGAGGTTTGTCCTCAAAGTTTCGGATGACTGTCACATTTCTTGGATATGAATCCATGTAATTCTTCCCACTATCACGATATTTCCATTCAGGTTCAATATTCCTATCCTCTTCTTCTTCCCGAAATCTGAATATACGTTCCTCAGGACTAATATCTCTCTCTTCTGTAGCGAGGTTACATCTTCTGACGTAATTCCTATCATCTTCACAAGTCAAACCTTCTGGATCCTTATCTGTGATTTCCGTGATGACTTTCCTAATCAACTCTTCTTTATAGGTTTCCATCATGCTAGCTTCTCCTAGTTTCAAATTCTGAAGTTTGCTCGTAGTTTCATTGACATCAGAGACAACCTTATGAATTTGTTCCTTTAATGTTTGCACGTCCTGACCTATTTGAGTTCTATCCACTACCTGCTTTTCGGATAGCGAATCCATCCTTATACTCAAATCCTTTCTAATTTGAACTACCTCATTGTTAATATCTACCTGTGTACTGGCAAGTTTTCGTTCAATTCGCTCCTGAATCTGATTTACATGTACCCCACTTGACCTGTTCCATTCATCTTTCCAAACCGTTACATTTGCAGTTAACATTTCCGCAATATCTACTTCAATGTCTTCCTTAAGTAAACGATTATGATCTAAGACTTGGGTTCTCATGACCTCTACATCATATTTTAATCCTGCTAAAGAAGCTGTTGTCCTAACAGACTCGTCAACCAACCTAGTTGTTAAAGCACTAATGTTACGAGTACAAAGCGTTTTTGAAGTTTCAATTTCTTCTCTTACTTTATTAACATCAGTTTGAACTTTAGCAATGTCTACAAAAACTGTATTCACTTCTACTTGTATCTTATTGATGTCGCTTTGCATCTCATTTACATCAGAATGAATATTATTTATGTCTACTTGAACGTTTGACACATCGGTTCGAACATTTTTAATCTCTCTTTGAACTTCTTCAACTTTGTCTTGTACAGTAGCAACAGCATTCCTAACAACAATTACTTCTGCTCTAGCACATGAAATATCACCCCGGACATTAGCAACATCAAGATTCAACATAGTAAGGTCTTTCTGTACCTTAGAAACATCAGTCTTAACATCTGAAACATCTTTATGCACATTGGACACGTCTGTGCGCATGTCAGTTACAGCATTCTCGATTCCCTGGGTACTGATCTGTAAACGCGACATATCATTTTCTAAGTTTGCAGAACTGGTCTGAATAACTTTCAAATTTTCATCCATCCTAGTAGACAAATTACTAGCATTCTCCTTCATCATCTCCTGCATTCGACTAGTATTCCTAGCTTCCATCTCCTTCACACTTTCATCCAGCATAACAGACAAATTACTAGAATTCTCCTCCATCATCTGCTTCATACTGTTATTCATGCTAGATTTCAACTCCTCCAACATCATTCTCATACTCTCGTCTGCCATTTCAATAATATTTCAATAATAGACTGCTTTAGGGACATACATCAAACAGAGCAAAATAACAACATCTGAGCAACATCTTTCATCATATATAATGTTTGAGCAATTTTCTGTCTTAAATCTAACTTATAATTACCTTATAATTAACCTTCGCAAAAACCCTATGTTGAAATAAACTCAAGCACCTGTTCAAATTTCTTTGGTTCATTTTAAAATAACCTAACACAAATAATTTACATTTACTATCCAAATAATTTAATTTTATCTTTAATATGACTAAACATGTCATAAGCCGGTCAAATGAAATAAGACTCCAGATCATAGGCGATTTTTCTAAGTTTCCAGCCTATTTAACCTCTCTCAAGTTGTATAAGATCTGATCTTTTCTGAGTGTAATTTTCCTAATACAACACAACATTTAATCCCTATATAATCACACTCTCAAATTCTACAATTGGCCAAGACATCTAACAAAGAATCAACCTCTTTATTTGAGTCTTCACAATCCCATTGACATCGATAACTTGGTAATCCAATGTTATTCGAGCACTCCACAAAATTGCGGTGCCAATTCTACTGCAATAACTTGGTAATCCAATGTGTTGCTGATCGTGCCCCACCGAATTGCGGCGCCAATCCTACTGTCCCCGTTAACCCGGATAGTAGGCTGTCAGATATCCGCCCCCTCAATCGGATTGCCAATAATCAATTGCACCGGCACAGCTACATCAATGAAAATGGCACTGACAGATACTATCGAGATTAGAGCACAGTAGTTAACAAGAAATTATTGTGGAACACACCAAAATATACGGGGGTTCATACTTACCTTTACTTACCTATTCAAATTAATCTCGGGTCTGGGTTGCCAACTGGATCACTTAAAGTATGCCATCACAATAACCTCCACCATGATATTTAAAATGAACCAAGACGGAAACAAGAAACTTTAAACTGTACAATAATTTATTTCACATAAAGGAATAATATGACAAAAATTGAACAACAAAATAAACGTGGCAATCAGAAGCCATTGTCAATGTAATCCTGTTCTCCTGTAGGACTTGTAGACTTTACATACAAAATTTCAGCTTTCTAGCTCAAATGAACGTAATAATAATAATACACTTGGAATGGATAAGGGAGTTGGGACGAGACATATAGCAATTGTTTTCCTCTTAATAAACATCACACTTTATTTATAACCGCAAGCCTGCTATGTAGACGACCTTGGCCTCTATCATACAGTTGTCAGGCCACCTGCACCATGTCGCATGCTTGCATCGTCAAGTGGACCCACCTGTCCAGCCAACGTTAGCATATGCTAGTTACATCAGAGCCTAGCTCCTTCTCAAAACACTTTAAATGTCCTCAACTCAACTCAAATATTATCACGCAAATCTTTTAAATGCTCCATTCAAATATCAGTGGATTACTCTAATAATCCCAAAACTTGTTTAATTGTATAATCCAATTGTTAAACTAGCGTTGTTTAGAGAATAATAACAAAACGCTTAATGTTCATAACAAACTGCTCATAATTATTTATAACAATTTAAATTGTTTATAACATTGTCAAACGACAATTGAAAAATTTATACACGCCTCTATTAATCCCTTTCGTTTCAAATTATTATTAAAGATATTTACATAATTATTTACAATATTTATATTATATATTTTAGAAATACATTAAACCACACGTTTATCCGGTTGATAATTACTCAAATCGTGGTGATATAATCGACCAATGAAGGTTAGTTATATTTAAATGTTAGATTCAGGTGTAATAAGGTTTAATAATAATAATTATTATTTGTGACGGTAACCTCCATTCAAAATCGTTATCTCAAATTATTTAAAAACTCTTGTTAATTTTAACAGTAACTTCACATGATTAATTTTCAAAGGACCTGGACAATACACTCAGCGGAAAAATACCTCGCTCAAACGCACAAAATTGCACAAAATAGGCCCAGAATTCATCATATATCTCCATATATATGGCATCAAAATCTTCCACAATACATACAAAAAACCTCCACTTATAACTTCATCAACTTCATTAATATTCCTGTGGGAACCTCCTTCACTTATACAAGGGCATTATTCATCAGCGACTTTTACACGTCCACTGAACTAACGATTATACATCCATAGTTCCACTTTAAAAATTCTTATATTCATTAATTGTATCAAAACTGTTATTATATTTAACCTTCGTGGGTTTCATTCATGAATCGATATGAAGTAAAAATTTGCCAATCACAAATAAATTTAATAGCAAATACGATTAGACACGCCTCCCTGGTCTATCAAAATGAGATTAATATCTTCAAAGTATCGCAGTATAAAAATACTATCTTCAATCAAAGTTCATCTAAACTGCATAAATAATCGAATAGAATACAATTAGACTGTGGAATGCAAACATTATTGTTCCAATCTAGAATTGAGAAAAACTCCTATCAAATGTTCATTACTATAGTGTATTCAATAAATCGTAATCAAAGTTCATATTTCATAAAATTGTCTATAATGCAATGGTATTTCAGAACTGACGATAAATGTCTATGTTACAATCATGTTCATAAAACGACTAGTATTTCCAAGATCGTCGATACAGTAATAGATTTTAACGCTCTAAAATCTTTTAATTATTCTTCTTTCTTGAGGATGACAGAAAATTGGTCAAAGTAATTTACTGAAAAGAATTACTTTAATAAAATGACACGCTGTCTGAATTCAAATTTGCCATAGAAAATCGTTAACTTTACAGTCAAATCGTGACTACAAAAATATGCAAATTACTGAAAGAATGTAAATTATCAGTCTCAACTGATCCAAAATTATTTAAATATGCCAATGACATAACAATGTCTCAATAAATCGTCGAAAAACGCATAAATCATCAAAATGTACGGAGTACAGAAATATCAAGCAAGAATGTGGGGCAAAATACATGGGACAGAAAATATGGGAAAAATGGTTGCTCAGATATCGCTAAATGGCTCAAATAAAACAAGAAACGTTCACGACTACCTTATCTGTTGATTGAAGTTCTAGAGGAAAATCTTCCAAAGAAGACTGCTGTTAGTTCCATTTCACCAACGTAAAGATGTGCTCCGACCTCGAACCTGGAACCAGCGCCCTCGGAGAATAGAACTGCTTCCTCCTCCGGAAATTGCACTGCTCCGTGTAGACGATAGACATCCTTCTGGCAAAACTCTTCTTTGTGAGCCGGGTCCACCCTGGCCTCTCTTGATAGTTCCCTGAAGTTCTGGTAGAAATTCGCCATGAAGTTTATTGCAATTATTTCCGCAGAAATGTTCATAATTGTAGAGTATGAAGATATTTCCACTGCCATTTGATATAATTCAGCGATGGACTACGATGCATGAGTGTAGTTGGATGTTCACTACATGCTCGCTTTTGTAGAAAGACGATTAGCGAAGTTCCATGCTGCTATTTCACTCCATTGATATATGTCCCAATTGCATTAAAGATTTAGTCTTCCATCTCCACTTTCGTTATAATATTAGTTGAAAGTACTGCCAGATTATATTGTTCCATAGTAGAATGTAGCGTTGTATCACCAAATGCAATATGTAGTATCACGGTTGCAATACACGTGTCAGCCGTAGCGTAGAATGTGATATTATAAAAGTGCTTCTCAGGTGGCGAGAAAATCACTTTTGTCTGCAGTCTTAAAATGCCAATATCTTCCAAAATATAATCGTGAAAATGTTCAACTTTCCTATACACCTCAATACTATAATGCACAATAGAATTAGCTTAAAGGCAGTCGCTAACTCTTGATATATATTCTTGTAGACTCGTTAATGTGTGCGTTTCAACTTCGCCTAGTTTCAGAAACCGTAAAATGGTACTGCTGCACTGCTCCGTGCTCGTTCGATGCGGTGGGCTCTACCACACGCGATAATGACGACTTGCTTCACTGAATCACTCGAAGTCTGACAATATAATAATCAGAAAAACCACTATAAGACACGAGAAAATGAGATATGAGAGCTTCTCTCTGCTGTGCAAGACCTTTTATCAACTTCTTAAGGGGCGTATCCATCCCTTCCATAGCTTGTTCCTTCGTCATTACTAGAAGTTCTAACTTTGGCTATACTTGACGGATTTTCAAATTTCAAAAACTCAAAATTAATTTCTTCAAAATTCCAAATCAATGCCATAACTGAAAATAGATTTCCACAATTCTGCATTCCAAAAGTAATTAAATATGGTAGTTTCAGTAATCTCCGTCTCCCTCCAAACTATCATTCATTGGTTCGAGCCTTTCCTCCAATCGCGTAACTTCTTCCTCAGCACAATTCCTCGTTTCCCTGCGACTGCGTCGTAAATCTCAGATCTTTCTCGAACAAAATCATGACGTCACCAAGAATCTCAGCTCAACCAGCCTACTTGCATAAAGTCTGCGTCATCCGTGCCTACGTCATGAATATCCACGTCACAAGTATGACAGTCATAACGTTATTCATATAAGCCAATACAGACACCGTGGTCTCAATATAATTCAATTTACGGGGGCAGTACTTGTTTCCTTTTATGCCTAATTATAATAAAGAATCAGCAAGGAGGGTGGCCACTCCCTGGAGTTAGAACAATTCCTGCTATTTCCTGGATTTAAAGTTAAAGTGACAAGCCAAGGAAGACCACTTAGAAACATAGATGAAGTCAAGACCTTGGACCCTCTAATTCCCTCATGATGAGATCTCATACCAGTCATCTGTTCAGAACACAGTGAGTAGATCGACCCCAGATATTTTGGTTTATCTAGAACACTAAAATTCTTCACCATACAACAAAACACAAGAGGCAACTATTACAATGTGATTGTGCTAAGGATGTGCTGGCTTCACATATTGTACCCTTTAAGATCTATCCTCCATGAGCTCAATAGAGCATGGCATGCACAGAGGAAGGTCATGGGTTTGAGTCACGCTTTGGTTAGACATGACTTGTACTTTCTTTGCAATCTTCTTCTTCTTCCTGGTGTTGTTCCCAATTATTTTCTGGGGGCCGCCATTCTGCACCTCGCTCTACATTTGTTGCGATTTGCTGCATCTATAGGACGAAGACCTACGATGCGCATATCGTCGTGTAGGGTATCCATCCAACGGCCTTTTGGTCGTCCTGAAGGTTTTTGTCCATCAGACTGGAGAGCAAGTGATTCCCTTACAATGGACTCTGTATTTGCTTCGGCTACATGCCAGTACGACCGCAACCGAATCTCCCTCATTTTGGCTGGAATAGGGGCAATTCCAAGAATATTGCGGACGTCATCGTTCTTAATATGATCCAGCCGTGTAATTCACAAGGACCACCGTAGTATTTGCATCTTCATGGCTTGTTCATGTTTCTTTGTATTAGGCCATGAAAAGCAACAGGGTGGACGACTGTTTGATAGATCTTAGTTTTGAGGCACAAAGGGATCTTGCGGTCACAGAGAACGCCGAGACTCTGCCACCATCAGGTCTCACAACGGAGCCAAGGTATCGGAGATGTGATGCCTTTGGTAGTGGGGTGCCATCTACTATAATGGTCCCATCTGTCTGGGAACCACATTCAAGGTACTCAGTCTTAGTAAGGTTGAGCCGTAGTCAAAATTCACAGAGCCTCACAATACAAAACATAAATCTGGCAGCTTCCATTTGTCATCAGTATGTACGAAATACACAAATCTGGAATCCCCAAAAAGTATTTTTGTAAAGAAGATCAGATCAAGTCCTCTATAACATAGGCACTTACCTCCTTTAAATCTCCACCACTCACTGTCGATGGTGTTTCTATTATGATCTCTGGTATTGAGATGTCTTCAAAATTAATATCCCCACTGAGATCAGTATCATCCTGCAGAGAAAAGAAAAGCTTCACAAACACAATAAGTTTCATTGTTAGAATTCTATATTTCACGCAATTGGTAAACTTGCGGTAAACAAAGAGACCATTTATCAGATTTCCGTTACCTAGAGTTCCTTACAAACACAACGCGACATACGACCAACTGTCTACACAATGAAAGCTCTGTTTTTAGAGTTCAGAGCTGATCTTCATTAGCATGGATACAATTCCCCTATTCAGAATAAACATCTAAGACTGAATTAATATCACGCTGGGACATTTTTGTGGTCAATAGGAAGGTTTGAAATCAGCACATTGAAAGAAGTAGGAAAATACCATTGACTAGATGCAGTGCATCTGCTTAGAGAATGCACCGAAATTAATATACTGAGAGCAAGGTTTGTAGGTGAGGACAATATAATGTGTACACCCTTTAATTACTGCATAGGGAATGGAGATCAGCAAATCCATTTTATGTTCTTAGGGAAATAAGAGATAGGGAAGCAAAAGAACAGAAACAATACCAAGATGGTTGGACAGAGGAATATGATGGGCTTCAAGATCCTAAAGTGAGATAAAAGTAGGGACCACCTTATAAGTTGTTAGTTTAATGACACATTTTGTGGGCGCTAAAGTAAGGAATTATCCGTCAATAACAAACTTTCGGACAGGTCTCTAAATTAGCCAAAAACACTCAACACAGCCAGTGTCCCCATTTCTGCTGCATAATTCCTTTGATTGGAGATGGCTGCCTATTAGAACACTCAGCTATATCTCTAACCCTCCTTCATCTGGAACAGAATAACTCCACCTTTTGACTGGAGATGGGTGCCTATTAGCACACTAGGCTATATCACCAACACTCCTTCATCTGGAACAGAATAACTCCACCTTTTGACTGGAGATGGCTGCCTATTAGCACACTAGGCTATATCTCCAACACTCCTTCATCTGGAACAGAATAACTCCACCTTTTGACTAGAGATGGCTGCCTATTAGCTCACTCAGCTATATCTCTAACACTCCTTCATCTGGAACAGAGTAACTCCGATTCAAAACCGTTAGCAGGCAGATTTTCCCACGGGGTCAAGATATGGCAGTCTAGGTGCCAGGCAGATTTCCAACTTGATGCTATCGAAATGATCTTGTTCATCTGCAATTCGTGGCGGTTCTGGTGACGGTGGTCGGAAAGAGGGACTGCTCTTCCCAGGCTTAGGTAATTGAATAAGATCAACATTTATCTTTCACAAAGTATTAAAAACATTGTCAATATTTCACTTCCTGCCTTTCGAAATCACTGTTTCAGTATTATCTAAGAGCCCGGAATAATCTTGCTACCCTCTAAAACTTCTTAATCATGGCCGTCGGCTTGTTAACCTGGTTCGCATAATCACTAGCCTGAGTCTTCTAGCTCAAGGTCGAAGACCCCAGAGCGTTATATTTACATCAGCAAAATATCTAACCCAACTAATGTTCATGGGTTCTAAAATAATAGGTTCCATTTTAATACTGCCACAGATTTAGGGAGAGAACATTAACATGTTGACCGACTAAAGAGCAACTGTATTACTAAGTTACATTGGCAACACTGAAAAATGGCTTCTATTTTGTACAAAATTAAGAGCAAAGAAGAAAGGTCAAGGAATGCCCTCAATCCTTAATAAATAAGGAACTCGGTGAGATGGAGGTAAGTCTTCAAAGGCACATCGAAAAGCGAAAGTGAAGATGGCCAACCTAAAAGCCACTAGTCACAAGCCCTTGAAGGTGTAGAACTTTTGCAAGGGAACATCATCTGTGCAAAACAACTGGGTTTGCTGAGATACTGCACACATCTCGGCCAGAACACAAGGAAATCTGTGATCATTTTTTATATCGTAATTCACACGACCCATCCCTAGGAAGGATCAAAATGTACTCATTAGAAACACGCGATAGACATGTTCTCATCTATAGAGCTTACACGAGGTCAAATGGCACCGAAGCTTATGCATAGCGAACTTCCGGTCCGTAAATCTCCATTGGCAATGAAACGCCCGTGATTATTTTCATTATTATTTCGGATTGTGGATTTGCTTTTAGGTGTTCAACTTATGAAATAAGAACTAGAGAGTTGGCCTTTCTTGAATATTCCGAAGACCAGTGTCTCCAAAAAGAGTAATTAAGGAAACTTCGCAGAAAGGACCATAACAAACAGCTTGCCTATAAATATGTGCGATTTGCACATTTCAAACGGCAGTGGTCTAACATACTGAATCTTGGAGTTGGTGCCAATTAAATTTGTTGAATGTGAGAATATTAAAATGAGTTGCTATCCGATTGTTATATTGGTATATTATGCATTAACTTGACCCGTTTAAATGCTAAACTGTGACGAAAGCTACGAGGTATAGGCTATAGCCTACGCCATACCAGTAGCATTTACTAATAACTCATCCTTTCTTCTTTAATATTTATTTAATCATTTTAATAGCCCATCTATTAACCAATAATCATATTATAGTTAGGAACACATTGCAAGAAAGCGATATATGATAGCACATGCGGTTCCATCTTAAAAAACAGCCGAGGCTTGTTTTCAGTTCAGTATGGAAAATATGCAAAATTTTAAGTTACTAAGTTACTAGACCAAAAAACTGACATTTTTTTTTAAATGCTCTCAACGTCTTCAACCTAGTCTACGTAGAGTACCATACGGCAATTACTGAAAGGGGAAGGAGGGGGGTTGTGGCCTCAATTTCACAAACTAACGAACCTCATTTAGCATGAATTATGGAAACAGGAACCTTCTAATGGAGGTATGGATTGTTTGTCTTTAGAAATATTTTAGTCAATAATTTAATACAAGTTGCCAGAAAACTAAATACAAAAAGCTGCGTGCCTAGTACGGTGTATAGTTGCTCTGTGAAAAAAAAAGGCAACCTTGCTAAGATTATACGACGTGAATACAGTTAATACAATAATCATCCAATTGGAGAAACACTTTCTTCGTCACTATATTTAAAACATTTCAAACATAATCAGTAGTAAATTGACAGGAATAGTGCAACATTAGAGACTACGAGTGTTCTATGCGGCACACGGTTGGCTGATATTTCGCATCATTATTACATAAGGAATGAAAACATGCAGAACTTTCTCATTGTACACAGCTGAAGATAGTATCATTCTCGGTGCATTTTACAACTTTCATTTCACCTAACAACAATAGTTTGCTTAGTTACAAGCAAGGAAAATTGTAGTACACAGTTCCCATTGCTTCCATTATCTGACTACTAAACCGGAAGCTGGTTATGCATAACCATACGCCGGTGGCGCGTCCTATGGCAAGTGAAAGAACGAAAGTGTAAGCTCTATTGTACTACTTCAACCATTCCCTCACCTGTCACTGTAGAGTACATACTTAGCGGGCAGCAAAACATACCAGGGAAAGTGCCAGTAGTTATGTACTTGGTACAAGAGGATATAAGAACTCTCTCACGCGCCCAGCAAGCCTTCCATATAGATCACCCAAGTGTATTTGGTAACTAAATAACATCACAGATGTATTATTTCAAAGCTAATCGATATTGCTTCAATGGGATAGGGAAATTAACATTTGTGATGTTCTCTTGTGGGTGTTACCCAGTATGCACCATTAAATGTGGGCTACACACCGCTCATTTAGTCATGCTTATGGAAAGGAAGAGAATATCGTGAAGTGAAGGAATTGGGGTAAGTTATGAGTTACAAAGGGAACAGTCAATTAAGGTGTGAAAATGGAAGAATACTTCGGCATCGAAAGTGAGGGAGAGTTGACCAAGGGAGGTCAAAAGAAATGATGGAAGAAAGGAGCCCGCACAAGTAAGCAGATGCAGTGTGACGCTCTACTCAGGTCCTGTGCGTCTCAAACAACTTCCTACTACTGTCGTTGTGACAAGTTCATATTCACTTGAGCCGTCTAAAACAAGGATTTATACTAACTATCCCAAGAGCATGGCACTCAACAAACGAATCCTTTACATGAAATGGCAAATAAGCCACCACAAGCAAAGACCACAAATGCTGAGCACAACTGCCTGGGATCTAAGGTATTCCATTTAGAGTTCAGTTCTTTTTTGACTCTGAGAGTCGCACATTTTTCCCGTATTGACTGAATTATATTAAGAACAAAGTTCCAAATGGTTAAATGTGTTAAAAGACAGGTGATTGTATCACGAAATATTAATAAACAGTATTGACGAGGCGGAACCATTTGGAACTTTGTTCTTAATATAGAGTTCAGTTGTCGGTCTCGTCTTTAGGAGAACAAACAGAAGCATGTGTTGATGAAGATGATTATTCATTAGAATTTGATTGCTTTCGGTCAATTTAGAAACCAAACATTGCTTTTAGCCGGTACTGAGCCTGCTTTCCCGTGGCGGACTTCCCTTTTACCCGCTAACCTATAAACAATAGGATACACGAATCGCAGCGCATTCACTTAACCGCAATCATATCTCAAATGCTTTATATGACTTAGTTTTTACACGGCACGTGATCCTCCAAGAGGACCTTGGGGGGCCAGAAGAGTCAGCTAATCTTGTAAGAAACAAGACTGAGTGATCCAAACATCCAAATAATATTCAATTAAAAATAATTCGTATTATTATAAGAGAGGTAATGCAGAACACATAATTACCTGCAATTGATGTTCCTCCTTAAAATCTACCCTTTCAATTTCAAATACATCGCCAGGCGCGTCCCTCAGATTATCAGAGGGCAAGTGCTCACTGGACTCCTGGAAGTATTGTACACATATGACACAACATTAGTACTGAGTTAGGTGTAACATGAAAACTAAAAGTTAACAGATCCTGGTTAGCCCTTCAATAAAAGGCAGGCAATATGATTTGTGCCCACCTTAAACATTACCATATTGAGCAGTGGATACACACTGACACCACCAATTTCTCTTCATGGGCAGCGACTGTTAACTGTAACCACCCCCTTGGTTGTTTGGCCAAAGCACGTGTAGAGGGCAGGAGCAGTCAGATCCAACTTGAGAGCTCACACGTGTTTCTAACTGTTACCAATAAAGAGCTCCGACTGTTTGCTGGTGCCCAATACTTTGTTGTTACTTTTACATAATATTTGTGAATTGTTTCCGTATAAACTGGTTCAAAATTATTGACAGTAATCTATATTTGATGTGAAGTGCAGCTTTGTTTAATTGTAATATTCCATACTATTTTTTTGCTTCTTTAAAGGGTGGTCACGGTAACAGTTTAGTCGCATAATCCTAGCTTGTTGCAGTTTGGTGTGCATGACCTGATATTCAGTGAGCACGATTGCCAGGCTTGAATGTAAGGCAAATCTTGGATTCACAAAGAAAAACCTTTATCTGTTCAGCACTCAAATAGGAAAGCCATTAACTCCAACTAGGAATATTTGGGGATTAATATCTACATGGGCATTACAAGAAGTCCCAGTTGCAGGGATTACTGGTCAATTGAGCCACACCTTCGTGACAGCTATTTGTCACCGCTCATGCCTGTGAAAAGATTCCCTTTTTATGCTCAGTCCCATTCCCCTCAACGGTAACTCAGTTCTGCCTGCCAAAGACTAGCTTTACAAGGATCTGTAAGTCTTTCTAAGAATGCTACAAACCCCATCGCAAGGTTGATATTGATGAAGCTATGGTATAATTCAAGGAATGATCTTGCTTGAAACAGTACTTGAGAGACAAGACTGTGAAGTGGGGTTGCAAGATCTGGAAGTCATGTGATGAAACCTAACTGAAGGTGTTCACAGGAAGTGGGTAAGGAAACAAGAGACCGGACTTGGACAAAGGGTAGTTTTAGATTTGCTGAGTGGGATGGAGCGAAATAGTCACATTGTTTACATTGACAACTATTTCACGTCCCATGACTTGTTCAAACAGTTGAAATAGATGAGCATCTTTTGCATGTGGCACAGTAATAAATCCAGTTAGGAAAGGATTCCCTAAGCTCAGGGACGACCATAGCTTGAAAAGAGGCGAGTTAGATTTCAGTGTGTAGTTAGTGTAAACAGGTGGAAAGCCAAAGAGGAGACAATTAAATGTATTCTGTGAATAAACCAATGTTGAAAGAAAGGATAAGGAAAGCACTAGGCATGAAGGATTACAATAGTGACATGAATTTACTTGATAATTATGATAGGTTAAGAGGAGACCATCAGGTAGATTAAAGTTTCTCTTTCATTTTATTGACTCCTGTGTCAAAGAACTGGACATGCTGCGCTTGCGCAACGAGAATTTGAGACGTGAAAATTTCAAAAGTCTTCATGCTCCTCGCATTGTAAAAGTGAAGAGGAAATCAGGAAAGGACAAATGTACGAAATCACCTTTTATTGCTATGAAGCAAGGTAAACCTGGCATACACAGAACAATACGATTCGAAGGCAGGATCTTTAATCACCAAGACAATGTGCATAGTGCTATACAAAGAAGGTGGTTGTGATGTCCACTCTGCCGTAGGAATGGTAGGCAGTGGTCCTTTGTAAGTCCACTCGAGAATCTATTTCTGAAGCGTGTCTAGTTAGCCACCGCGGCTGTAACCAACTCTTTACGCACCCACTTGTAACAAACATGGAGGGTTGTTTTAAATGACCGTTAATCTCGCGATCATGAACCACGGGACCTTCTTTTACCACAGGACATGTCATTTCACTTTCAAAATCTCACATGCATTGACCGGGAATCGAACCCAGTCCAACGTGGTGAGAGGCCAACAGCATGACCGCTGCACCACGACGACCCTTACAACAATAATGAATAGGCCTAAATCACATCTTCATTATTGTTAATTTGGTCTAATCTAAATATAAAATAATAAACCGTCCACACAATTATTTCTCTGCCCCTCTGGAGTATATTTCACTTGACCCACAAACCCACTAAACCTTGCTTGTCGTACACATAACCAACATTTCAATATCACACATACATTTTGCTCGAGAGCCAAACATTTGCACTCGGAAATTATACGATTTCCATACCTTGTTTCACATTCGAAGGGACATTACCAATTGATATTACTAACCACAGTTACTACTTCTCAGGAAATATGTGCTAAGTTACGTAAATACGTGTTTGATTTCTTGCTCATACAACGACGGCAGCCATGTTTGTTAGCGGCATAAGGTCTCTTCAACTCTTTACCGAGGCACACATATTGACGTCACATTACTGTTACCAACATGTGGGTTAAAATCTTCACCACACAGATCATGCTAAAGACATAGGTAAATTGTAATTATGCGATAATGCTTCATTTGGAAACACGGTTGGTCTGAATAAAGATTATTGAATAGTGAATACTCTCACTGAGGGTGACAAGAGACAGGGTTGCATTAACAGCTAACGCGGCGTGCAGGGTCCGGTACCTACTAGTTATTGGTCTATGCAAATCCCACGTTTTCTTGTTGGAAGATGCGGTCTACAGTGCCGTATTCGTGGGGTTGGCAATAAACTATTTGTCTCATGATTCAGCCGGATGATGGCAAACAAAGCTGGAATTATACTGTTACGTGCCACCCCCCTAGTGGCACTTTTGTTAACTGGATTACGGTGGGTAGGAAGCACAACACCAATTACTGCTTAAAGAAGTAATTAACTTTATTGCGGCCAGAAAATTACACTAATCAGCAAATACAAGCAATTAGGAACCTTACTCCAGTTTACAAAGTCTCTTGCTTGTGGAGAGCTCTTGCCCCTTTCACTTGTCAACAAACCACAGAAGTTAATCCTGCCGCTAATGAGCCTAGTGGCCTTGACAGAACTACATGCAACTTCTTTCTAATGTGCGCCTACTACAGTACTTACGGGCACTTGCTGCGCGCTGTTCACCAGCTGGGAGAAACAATGTCACTGGATTTCGACACCACAATATCTGACACTCAGTGAAAGCACACTTACTCAGAACACGGCAGTCCCCTGTATGTTCCTCACTTCGCCGCTACACTAGGGGTTTCGCAAGTCACCACACTTCTGTCGCTCAGAATAAACGCTCACACTAGCTCGTAAAACACAACAACAACAACTGCTTCACGGGTCACTCTTATATAGCAGGCCGGTGACTCAATAAATGGTTCTAGATCCATCCAGGGTCCACGGCTTCTCGAGGTTTCCATCTCTGGTCCAGTCACGAATCTTCTGGACTATCCCTTTGTCTGTAGTAGCCCTGTTGCATAAGGCGCGCGCAATACAGGAGGCAGGCCACAGCCCAGCCCTGGGGCAGTTGTGACTCATGCGGCGAGTGATGACACAAACTTACAGCCGTAACAATACTATATAAGTAGTTATCTAAAAACGGGATAGTGTGTGGGTGGACATTGGAGGAAAATCATATGATTCTACTGACAGTGGCGTATGCAGGATTTCCTTCTGGGGTTCATGAATATAATATATAATAGAGTAATTGTGTACATTACCGGTATTACAGGGACAGATGACCTTGATGTTCCGCCCCTTAAAACGACAGTCATCATCATAATTAAAATGATACTTTGAATAATATTCATAAAAAACAATCAAATAACCGCTCTCTTTGCATGAAAAATATTATAGGTCTCATTTTTTCGACACAATAAAAAAAAGAAAAGAAATTCTACAAAATATGGACAACAGTAACTAAATATTGAGACTGAAACGATGCAGTGGTATAATCATGACCATAGTGACGTGGTCGCTTAAAATATTGGTATTATGTGAGAGAAAAATAATGTTTTGCTCTCCGTGTTCCTACTGCAATTGCTATTGGCTCTCAAAATCTGCCTATCTTGATTATTTTATCTGTATCATTAATTGGAATAAATTGCAGAAACTCCTCTTTTACTGAATCTATATATATAAAGCACAAAGTTTGTCTGTCTGTCTGTCTGTCTGTTATGTATACAAATCTACACCGTTTCACCGATCTGAACCAAAATTTGTATACTTACCCTTTGGAACCCTGCGGGTAACCCCGTCAACATTAAATTTCGGACAGACCACCCCGTGCCCTGCATTTAGGCCCTTTTGCACAAATCTACACCGTTTCACCGATCTGAACCAAAAGTTGTATATTTAACCTTTGGAACCCTGCGAGTAACACTGTCCACTTGAAATTTCGGACAGACCACCCCATTCCCTGCATTTAGGCCCTTTGGTCCAAATCCACACCGTTTCACCGATCTCAACCAAAATTTGTATATTTACCCTTTGGAACCCTGCGAGTACCACTGACCACTTAAAATTTCGGACAGACCACCCCATTCCCTGCATTTAGGCCCTTTGGTCCAAATCTACACCGTTTCACCGATCAGAACCAAAATTCGTATTCTTACCCTTTGGTGCCCTGCGAGTAACACTGTCTGCTTGAAATTGCGGACAGACCACTCCATTCCCTGCATTTAGGCCCTTTGGCCCAAATCCATACCGTTTCACCGATCTCAACCAAAATTTGTATACTTACCCTTTGGAACCCTGCGGGTAACCATGTCCACTTGAAATTTCGGACAGACCACCCCATTCCCTGCATTTAGGCCCTTTTGCACAAATCTACACCGTTTCACCAATCTGAACCAACATGAGTATACTTACCCTTTGTAACCCTGCGAGTAACACTGTCCACTTAAAATTTCGGACAGACCACCCCTTTCCCTGCATTTAGGCCCTTTGGACCAAATCTACACCGTTCCACCGATCTCAATCAAAATTTGTATATTTACCCTTTGGAACACTGCGACTAACACTGTCTGCTTGAAATTGCGGAGAGGCTACTCCATCCCATGCATTTAGGCCCTTTGGCACAAATCTACACCGTTTCACCGATCTGAACCAAACTTTGTATACTTACCCTTTGGAACCCTGCGAGTAACACTGTCCACTTAAAATTTCGGACAGACCACCCCATTCCCTGCATTTAGGCACTTTGGCACAAATCTACACCGTTTCACCGATCAGAACCAATATTCGTAAACTTACCCTTTCGTACCCAGCGAGTAACACTGTCTGCTTGAAATTGCGGACAGACCACTCCATTCCCTGCATTTAGGCCCTTTGTCCCAAATCTACACCGTTTCACCGATCTCAACCAAAATTTGTATATTTACCCTTTGGAACACTGCGACTAACACTGTCTGCTTGAAATTGCGGCGAGGCCACTCCATCCCTTGCATTTAGGCTGTTTGGCACAAATCTACACCGTTTCACCGATCTGACCCCAATTTTATATACTTACCCGTAGAACCCGACAAGTAACACTGTTCACTTTAAATTTCGGACAGACCACACTATTCCCTGCTTTTTGGCCCTTTGGCAGAAAACTACACCGTTTCACCGATCTCAACCAGATTTTACATAATTACCCTTTGGAACTCGACGAGTAACACTGTCCACTCGAAATTTCGGACAGACCACTCCATTCCACGCATTTAGGCCCTTTGGCACAAATCTACATCGTTCACCGAACGAAAACAAAATGTGTATACTTACCCTTTGGAACCCGATGAGTAACACTGTCCACTTTAAAATTTGGACAGGCCACCCCATTCCCTGCATTTTGGCCCTTGGCACAAAACTACACCGTTTCACCGATCTCAACCAGATTTTACATAATTACCGTTTGGAACTCGACGAGTAACACTGTCCACTCGAAATTTCGGGCAGACCACTCCATTTCCCGCATTAAGGCCCTTTGGTACAAATCTACATCGTTCACCGATCGAAAACAAAGTGTGTATACTTACCCTTTGGAACCCGATGCGTAACACACAAAGCTTGGAGTTGTGTGCCAAACATAAGGTCATTAGGTTCAGCGGGAGTGTGAATCTACTTCAAGCTGTGAGTTGTGTGCCAAACATGAGGTCATTAGGTTCGGCGGGAGTGTGTATCTACTTCATGCTGGGAGTTGTGTGCCAAGCAGAGGTCATTAGGGTCAGCGGGAGTGTGTATCTACTTCAAGCTGGGAGTTGTGTGCCAAACATAAGGTCATTAGGTTCAGCGGGAGTGTGTATCTACTTCAAGCTGGGAGTTGTGTGCCAAGCAGAGGTCATTAGGTTCAGCGGGAGAGTGTATCTACTTCAAGCTGGGAGTTGTGTGCCAAACATGAGGTCATTAGGTTCAGCGGGAGTGTGTATCTACTTCAAGCTGGGAGTTGTGTGTCAAACATAAGGTCATTAGGTTCAGCGGGAGTGTGTATCTACTTCAAGCTGGGAGTTGTGTGCCAAACATGAGGTCATTAGGTTCAGCATAATTTGGATAAAATGCATGGACCAGTCCATAGGGATCAGTCCAAAGGACCCGCCCACAGGGACCCGTCAACAAGGACCCGTCAACAGAGACTGGTTCGCGAGATATTAACAAAAGTGCACTTAGACCCTTTGTCAAAATTTCAAAAAATAGATTAAAAAGGGGGTGTTAGCGAGATTCAAAAAGGGGGGGGGGGCATTTTTTCACCCACTTTTGTACCTACCTTTGCACCCACTATTGCATTCACTTATGCACCCACTTTTTCACCCACTTATGCACCCACATTTGCACCCACTTATGCACCCACTTTTGCACCCACTTTAAACTATTATTTATAGTATTGAGTGAACTTTGCTAGAGATTAGTTCATGCTTGACAATTGATATGGAAGTATCATTTTCATTTCTCTTTATTTGTTACTCTATTTACCCTTTGGATGTTTATCATTCTCTTTTAATACACCGTTTCAAACACTTATAAAGAAAAGAAAAAAAGCAAGTCCAAGAAAAAAAATACTGTGGCTCATGACAGTGCATTGTTTACTGACCAAAGTCTAACTCCTGTTGATGTAAAAGTTATGTTTAATCCATCTTTCACGTCTCAAGAGCCATCAACATCGCAGATTATGCAAGAGGTAGTGTTGTTGTTTTAAGGGTGGAACTAAAAGGTTATCTGTCATCGATATGCAGATAGTTTTACCAAAGAAGAATTATTGGTGCTCTCCAAGTTGTTCATTTATTATGTGACAGTCAATGCCGTGAAAGAAATCTGGCAACTTATACCAAAATCATGGACTCAAGATCCTGGATAGTCTTACCAAAGATGAATTTTTAGTATTCTCCAAGTTGTTCATTTATGATGTGACAGACAATACCGTGAAAGAAATCGGGCAACATGTACCAAAATCATGGTCGCAAGACCCTATGCTAAGTGAATATCTATTAATTCTTTGGATCAAGCATGTAAAGAACACGACCTTTCTTATCGTCATAGTCATTCTGCTTTAAGACGTGTAGTGGATAAAGTATTGTTGAAAAGAGCTAAACAACGTTTGACATCCTGTGATGTCTCAGTGGGGGTGAGGTTGGCTATAAAAGGAAAGTTAATGATGAGTGGACATGAACAATGAAAAGGATTGAGGAATTGGCCTTTCTTTGTATTCTATTTTGTAAAGCCCTATTTGTTGTGAAATGAAAACAAGGTTTACCAGATCACAATGTCTTTTATTTTTTAGCCTATTTTCAATTTTGAAAAAATGGGCTTATGAGATCACCTTTTGCCCGTGTGTGTGTGCGTGTGTGTGTGTGATTCGTGTGTGTGTCCCCCCCCCCTAATAAAATCGAAACGGCTGGAGCGATTTCATTGAAACTCGGTAAGTTCATAGCACTATTCCCGGCGACCTCGACCGTGCCCTTCAAATTTTGTTACGTCTCTCCAATCCAACATGGTGGCTGTGCGAAATACTTCACTAGCATTCAATATCTCCGAAACTATTACCGATATCGCCCTGAAATTGTGTACGGTGATAAAGGGCACTACTAGAAGTTCACCTATGAGACTTTCAAAAACCTGGTGACTACAAAACCAACATGGCGGCCAAGCGAAGTTGAGACATTTAAATAGACTTTTCTCGCGATTTAACTATCTAAATGTAATGAAACTTGGTACAGCAAATGTTTATACACATTGTAATGCACTAGAGTCTAATTTAGTTCAATTGTTTACATAACCTCAAAATGGCGTCTGTGCGAATTATTTCACTGACATTCTATATCTCCGAAACTATTACAGATATCACCCTGCAATTTTGTACGGTGATAGAGGGTACTGATACAGGTATATCTATGTATATTTCATAAACCTGTAAAGTACGAAACGAACATGGCGACCAAGCGAATTTAAAATATTTTAATAGACTTTTCTCGTGATTTAACTCTCTGAGCGCAGTGAAATGTGGTACAGTAATTGATTTTGCAGATTGTAATGCACTGCCATCTAATTTAATTCAATTGCTTACATAGCCTCAAGATGGCGGCTGTGCGAAATTTTAAAATTAAGTTTTAATTTCTTGTGTCGTAATCATGCGATCGAAGTGAAAGTTAGAATAATGAACCTAGGCAATAATTGTTCTTGAATGGTACATAACTCTATGGCCTAAACACATAACACTCCTAAATGGTGAGCTCCCGAAATATTTAGACGGTTCTCAATATCTATGAATCTTTTACAGCAACTAAACTGAATTTTTTTATGTTCATAGAGATTATGAACATATGTTCACCTATAGGACTTTCAGGAACCTGGTGAGCACAAATCCAACATGGCGGCGACGCGAAGTATAAATATTTAAATGGACATTTCTCGCGAATTAACTATCCGAGTGCCGTGAAACGTTGCACGTTAAATGCTTATACAAATGTTGATCCACTGGCATCTAATTTATTTCAATGGTTTGCATTATCACAAGATGGCTGCTGTGCGTAATTTTAAAATCTCGTTTTTACTTCTTGTTGTCTAATCATGCGATTGAAGTTTGAATACCTCACGTACACAATAATCTTAATGTAATATTACAAAAATAAAAATCCAACCTGGCGACCATCTGAAATATTTAGATATCTACGAATCTGTTACAGCAATTAAACTGAAATTTTTTATGTTGATAGAGGCAATTAACATGAGCAGGATATATGAAAATAGGCTGTATAGTTCTTCACGGAACTACTTGTTAAAAATGGTGATAGCCATTTCATTTTTTCACACATGAATATTTACAATTTCCACTTTACATTTTTTACATTCCCCTTGTTTAGTTTACACATTCTGTACATTTTTGTTGTTGTGAAATAAAAACAAGGTTTACCAGATCACAATGTCTTTTAATTTTAAAATGGTGATAGCCATTTCACTTTTTCATACATGGATATTTACAATTTCCATTTTACATTGTTTACATTTCCCTTGTTTAGTTCACACATTCTGTACATTTTTTAAAATCATTTTCGTAATATACGAAAGCAAAACATTTTACACTAAAATGTATTACTTATCTTATTTTTACTAAACTACTGTAGCCTAACATTATACATTCTACTTACAGTTTTTACAAAAAATATTACAATATAAAACACACTACAAATATTACAATATAGTGATCATTAGACTTAAGTAAAGTAATAGTCATCAATACGACTGTTTCCCCAAGCAAGAGTATTAAATGTGTTGGGTATAATGAATCGTTTGTTGTCTTCATTGCTTAAAGCAACTTTGTTCAGCAAATTGGTATGTAGTTGATGATTTTTACTTCTAAATACACACATTTTCTTATATAATACAGGTGGGTTACTAACTATACAGTTTTTATAATCACTTATATCTAACTCTTTACTAACAACATTCTTTTTCACTCCTTTTAATTTCTTTACTACTACATCATCAATTGTCATATAGCTGTATGATTTAGATTTTGTACCTACAAAGGTGTCTATAATAACACCAGCACATTCATTCTTAAATTTCCCAAGAACCTTTTTGTTTACTAGAGGCAAATGGTAAATATTATCCTCGGGATAGTCACTTGTATCAAACCTATTTAGCTCAGTTTTGATATCCTCATAAAAATCATCAGTTTTAAACTCATAAATAAAAGAATCTGTGTCTGTGTAGAGTAATTTAGCATTATCAAGATAGTTTTTCTTTACATAATCATAGTGAAATTCATACATAAGTGTTTTTGACAATTCCAGAATGGTGTAACCCACATATATGGGTTTGTTGTAAGTTACTTTAAGACGATTCATTTGTATTACAACTAAATCCTCATGAATAATTGAACAGCTATGAAAGTTAGGCTTATTAAGTTGCTCGCACCATACCTTTTACCATCATTCTCCCACTTTGTTATCAGCTTTACATCAACTCGTTTATCAACATTCTCCATAGTCTTTCCAAAAACACTATTATTCATGAGTTTATAAAAATCCTTTTCAAACGCGTATGTTGACTGTGTTCTTAAATTATTGTTTAGATCAATATACGGTTTGAGCCATGCTGACTGATGAAATTGCAATACGCGATAAATTTTAGTTATTTTCAATCGGCATTCAAACTCTCACATGTTGCAATTGGAAAGAGAGATTCTCTAAAAAATACAATTTCACCCCCTAGTAGGGGTAGGTTTTGGGTGGAAATATGTTGTCCATTGGAAAGGGGGTATCAGCCCGAGTTCAATGACACCTCATTCGTCAAAATCCGACCACGGGTTCGGGAGTTATCGGGTTGCCGCCATCTTGTGAGGAGGGTGAGGAGGAGGAGGCATCTGAACCCCTCAAAAACCACTACTCCCCTGCCTGGCGGTCTAATGACAGCGACGAGTCAAGGCAAAGTAGAACACTGCGTCAAAACATGCCTTCTTTTTTATGTGTCTGCATACATTGCAACACTGCTCGCTGTTGCCATGGAGACCGTTACCTCTCTTGTCTCCACTCCTCACTTCACCCGACAAGCAGATGCCAGCCGTCACCATCCACCTTTTGTAAATCCGAGTATAGTCACAAGCACCCAATTTATGTTAGCCTACAGCTGAAGATGTCAGAATTATTCTTGGGTTAGAAGGTAGAGTCTAGGGAAACATAGTAAAAATAAATTAAAGAGCAAATTCCTGTGAAGGAGCTTTATTTAATATCTACAAATTCAGTACTCACCAACAAGTTAGTCATAAGGTCATGTTCTGCTTTACGAATCCATAATTTGGCTAACATAAAGAAATAACAAGCCGGAATATCTCCACAACACTAGTCTTTGATGTTCCATAATTGTGGACAGTTTCTTGTTAAGTGAAAACACAAATGTATTTATCACAAAGCACTGAATTGTTAACCTACCACTGAAAAGTAGGCCATATGGGCAATAAAGACTACATCAACATGTATATCCTTGGTCACTTGTAACAGTTTCGTCGAAACTAGTTGCCAGAAAATCCAAATATGTCTTGCCTAGATACGTTGCTTCGCTTGTCCTAGGCCACATAACCTACTAGTTTAACATTGTCAAATAACACTCCAAATAGTTGTCACTGCTTTGAAACATAATGAGAACCAGAAATCGTCGCTATTCACGGTACGCAGGTATAATAACGTCGCTGGTTAAAAAGGCATCTTTTTTCGAAATATGCAACGCATACATTACGCAGATTTCCATCGGCACACTCTACAGCAGTCACCAGTCATGAACGTGATAGATTACGTTTTAACAAATTCTACGGATGATTGCCACTGCATCAACACTAGATATCAAAGAAAAGAAATAAACATTCCGAACGAATGTAAATAAACGGTCCAACATTTAAACAATGATACGTACAGAATCGATACTATCGATAGACCTGAATCAGAGAGTATTGATCATTACGCATCCGGCGTTTCTCAAATGTATGTAGCCTAGGTATGTCTACCCATTATTATTCCCGTTATTCCAACGCGGTCGGGGATATGCGATTGAAGTATTTGTGGCGATGGTTTTTACGGCCGGATGCCCTTCCTGACGCCAACCTCATGTGAGATGGAATGAAACTGGGCAAGGATGTGGAAGGAAGCGGCCGTGGCCTGTCAGAAGGTACCGTCCTAGCATTTGCCTGGAGTTGAAAATGGGGAAACCACGTAAAACCAATTCAAGGACTGCCGACGGTGGGGCTCGATTCCACGCGTCTATTGAGTCAGCAGAGAGCTTGGCCCCATGACGTAACGCTGCGCTTTAGCGAGCGTAGCCACCGCTGTTGGTCCGGCGTTTCTCAAATAATAGAAAGAAAACAAGACATTCTCCTTGCATTCCCATTATCAGAAACGCTCATATTACTTACAAAATACCCCTAGCCTCACCAAACACATTTCTCAAATTGGCACACAAACAGTTATGTGGTAAGCACTAATGAGTGTGCCGAGTGCATTATGCCAAGGTGCTTGTTCACCGCTCCCGGAGAGGTATAGGGCCACGATCGGCAGGCTCCTTGGGTGGCGAGTTAACCTCCACAGGGCCCTCCCCTCCGGTCACGCGGGCACGCCAGCAGGCCCTTGGTAAGAAGACGTCAGCGGCGCAGAAGCCGCCAGCCGTTGAAGAGGTAGGGGTGCCTCAAAGCCCGGCTGGCGCAATCAACGCTGGAGTAGCTCCCGGCCCGGGGAGCACAGGTGTCCCTGCGGTCCGAGTCAACCGACGCCTCCCCTGGGCCCTCTGAGCTAGCCGAGTCCGAGAAGAGTTGGACGCCAGGACAGGCTAGCTCCCCGCGACAGGAGAGCAGCAGCAGCCCGGACGCCAGGTTCAGCTGGGCGAGCGATGTGAGCTCGGACACCGTGCATGGGCACCCTGGGGCCACTTCCCCAGGCTCCGAGCGAGCAAGTGGCTACGACCCCAGCGCCTGGGCTTTCTTTGTTTATTACAGGCCAGGCTTCAACCAGGACGAAGAGAGGGAAGTCATCAGGGCCTACCTGGACCAGGTCCACTTGGCCACGACGGGAGGAGCTGAACGTGTCCGCGAGGACATCGAAACCTTCCTCCCCACTGGGGCCTTGGTCAGGCCCTATC
The DNA here is from genome assembly GCA_946902985.2 of Meconema thalassinum. Lineage (NCBI taxonomy): Eukaryota > Metazoa > Arthropoda > Insecta > Orthoptera > Tettigoniidae > Meconema > Meconema thalassinum. Next base: position 466,026,193 of record OX336394.1, on the reverse strand, counting down.
TGCAGAGTGTCGTCGAGACATACCTCGCAGCAATGGCCGAGATCTGGCAGGTCGCTGTGGTACCAGGCTTCATGCCAGGTGCCCCTCCGCAAATCCGCCGCTACGCGTTGGGTGATGCGGAGCATTCTGCAATCAGGAAGGACGTCACGACGCGTGCGGAGATCGGGACCCGGGCGGGCCCCCTGACGTTCTCCAAGAGGACTCAGGCGGTGCCTTTAGCGGGGCAACCCGCGCCCACCTACCGGGAGGAGGAGCGACTACCAGAGCCCCAGGTGGGGCCTTTAGCGGGGCAACTCGCGCCCGCCATCCCGGACGAGCAGCGACCAGAGCCCCAGGTGGGGCCTTTAGCGGGGCAACTCGCGCCCGCCACCACCGCCAGGAAGGGGACTCCAGAGACGGCCGGGGCCACCAGGAAGGCCCCAAAGCAGAGGAAGGTCAACCGTAGCAGCCCAGAGGACCGTCACCCGCAGCGCCCCCAGGAGGGGGAGCCAGGACGCCGCGAGGCCACCAGCCGCAGCCAGGGACAGCCACTACAGTCAGGTAATATGAGGCCCCGCTCAGCTCAGCTTTTACAGTGTTTCCGCTGTCTGAGATGGGGCCACTCCCAGGGATCCTGCGGCTCTCCAGTCCGTTGTAACCGGTGCTCAGGTGGCCACCACCACACCGGCTGCACGGTGCCGCGGGACGCGCCGGTGTGCGCCAACTGCAAGGGTGACCATCCGTCATCCCATCGCAGTTGCCCCGTCTACAGGTCCATGGAAAGAGCAGAGAGGATGATGGCTCGTTCCCATGGACCGCCCACTAGGCCCCTGCTTCGGCAGGTGAGGCCCCCCCTCCACTCTCCGGTGACGGAGGCACGGTACCAGGGACCCCATGGAGATCGGGTAGTGGCGCAGGTTCTCCGGATACTTGCACCATTGCTCGGTAGCCGGAAAGGCCCGCGCTGATCCCAGCAGTGCCGAGTTCTAACGGATTCCCCGGAGACGAACTGGCGAGAAGACGGACATGGATCTGGTGCATGATACCTTCTCCCAACTAACATACCTACTCATTTCCATACCCACATTATCCTTGCATGTGGCAATAACCAAGCCGCCAGGTTTTACGTGTAGGCAATCTTTCCTTTCTGCCTATGCGGTTTTCCCTGGCCCTACAATCTTACCCTTATATATGAGTACATATGTATATGTGCTCATATATAATATATACCTATGTTAATATCTATTAATTATGCCTGGTAGATCGCGACCGCGATGGGACAGGCACTAAGTCCTAAAAGACATTCTTTTATCCAATCCCCTATGCTTTCTCTTCTACTATCGTAGATTAACTGCATGTCGGAGGCACCAGTAGTAAGGTCGGGTGCCACGCGGGGGGTGCGGGTACTCTTTTCGCCCCCCCCCCCCCCCCCGAAAAAAAGCTGGTCTTCATTCCACTGCTGACCAAGGAAATGAGCAGAACCCTTGATAATGCCGGACGCAGTTTCCGGTGAAACGTCGGGAGGTATCCAGTCTGGACCACGTCCTACAAGTCCGAACAACTTGCAACTAATTATGAACGCCGGCCGTGAAAGCCTAAGCTGTTATAATGGTTTCAGTATCAATTTCTCATGTACGAGGATAATAACTGGCATAACTGCTGACTTTAGTGCAGTCATAACCCCCTATACTCACCATATTGGAACCTTCAGTACCGACGGCAGGATTTAGACTAAGTCCGTACATTGCCAATGCGCATGCGCTAGCAGTTACACTCTCAAGCAGATGAGATGAGAAGATACCAACACACAACAATTTTTTGTTGAGAGCTGAGCTATTTATGTTGCAAGTGCAGAACATTCGATTGAGCGAGTAAGCAAAATCCGAATAATTTTCTATTATGTAATAGATAATAATGTTGTTTTAAGGGGCCTAACATCATGGTTATTGGCCTATTATGTAATAGATACAGGAGATGAACATTTTATCTCTAGAGGGTGTTGCATTTTGTTTCGCCGCTTATCTCGCAAGTGGGAGAACATGGAATACGGCTTTACATACAAACACAAACCTAATCTGGGGCTTACACCGCAGACCCCATTGCTTGTAGTAGGCCTAGAAGCAGTAATTTTCGCCCATACCAAGCAGCTATGTTTCACCCAACTTTACTACATCTGTAATTTACGTCCAGACAGTCGTCTAACCTCACTACAGAGGAGTGCGGTGAAGCGCATTATTGCAGTCTGTCGTGAGCTATGAGATATTGTTTATACTCTCTGAAATTTTGCATCTGGGACGCATGCGCAATGCGTGTCCTGTGCGCATGTGCAGTTGAGTATTTTACGGACTTGTAATATAGTTTTCTTGTGAGTTTGCTCTGCGAAAGAACAGTATAAAATTATCTTAAAAGTGTCAAAAATACCCAGTCCCCAAGTCAGGGGTTAAACACTGAAGATAATCCCCACAGCCAGGTCAGGAATCAAACCCACAAACTTTCACGTCAAAGCATAGAATGCTAAGGACCTCTGGATGCAATCGTGGATGTTAAATGAATAAAAGACATACCTGCAAATTTGCTTGTATAGCAAAGGATCCCTCCTTGGTGAAATTTGGCTCCCTGGTGTGACATAGCAGTTATTATTTACAAAAGTCGTTGCCTGGAGGTAAGCAAGAGGTACATTACATTCCTCTCTCACCCATTGACTGGACTGACACAGAAATGCGATTGCACATGTCTCTGACTGAGAGGTTCACAATTTGTTTCCCATAGTAGAGTACCCGCAGGAAGAGCTTGCCGAAACTCAACGATGCGCAGAAACCAAAATCGATCAGCGTATTTTAATGGTCATTGCGGGGCTCCTGTATGTCCCCCGAATGCTGACTACCGGGCTCACTCAATTCTTCAACAATACGGCTCGCTCCGAGACGAGGTCTACAGCTATTTTATGTATATTACGTAGCTGAAAGTGTGTTTGATGTATTGTATACCTAAAGCCTTGAAAATTGTGTATAATATTCAGTGTACTTAGCAATGCCACAGTTTTGCTGTAACTTTACAGCCAAACTAGGGAAGTTATTTATAATTTGTGTAAATTCACGAAAAACGAAACACATCCCATTGGCAACATACGCGCAATTCAAACGAAAGTGGCTGAAGCAACATAGTGTCGGAAAGGTCGGTGCGGAATATAATACAAGGCGCCAAAAAAAATGAAAGTCGTGAGGTGAATTCATTTCAACGCCTGGAAATAATTGTGAATTTGTTAATGTACATAACTCAATCGGACAATTGACATCCTGTTTCTTTCGGGAACAGATATTTCCAATTTGGAAAGAGGAGGCCAAATCTGTCAAACAGTGTAAATTAGACGATTTTGATAAATGCGTGATCAGGGGTACAATTTATTCATAATTTTCACCATACCAAAGGCTAGAGGCCAACGCTGGAAAAGATCCGTAGGAAACTGGTTGAGGACATAAACTTTAAAGGTGGTGTACGAACATTAAGAAAGATAGTTCGAGGCCTAGGTTTTAGATGGAGTAAGACAGAAGACATGCGTAGAATAGTTATGGAGAAGCCTGACATAAGGCTCCTACGTATGCAGTACTTACAGAGCGTCAGACGGTAAGACAACAGGGAAGGCCTATTGTTTACACACTGATGAGACATATGTGCATAGTTCGCACAGTAAGCCAAGTGCTTGGAGTGACGGTTCTCTTCATGGACTGAAGTCGCTTATCTCGAAAGGGCAAAGATTAATAGTGGTACATGCCGGATTAGATGCAGGTTTCCTTCAAAATGCTTCGTTGGTTTTCAAAAAGCAAGCTTGTAGTTTATCGTGACCATTAATCACAAGATCATGAGCCATAGGACCTCCCTTTTACGTGGAATCCGAACCACAGGACATGGCATTTCTCTTCGAAAATCTCACATGCATTGACCGGGAATCGAGCCCAGTGCGCCTTGGTGAGAGGCATACAGCTTGATCGCTGCGTCACCACGCCCCCTGTTGGTTTTCAAATCCAACCAAACAAGAGGGCACTATCAAGATGAGATGGACTATAGAAATTACGAAAAATATCTGACAGGAAAATTAATTCCTAATTTGCCACCCAACTCTGAAGTCATGATTGACAATGCCTCGTACCATAATGTCCAATGTGAGCGCGCACTCACATCATCTTCCCGAAAAACAATTATGCAGGATTGGTTGACCGATAAGGGTATTCCATTTTCTACAGAGATGATAAAACCTCACCTGTATGCTTTGATTAAATCCCATAAACCATGTTATAAGACATATCAAATCGACAGACTACTTGCCACACGTACAAGTACAAGATGGCGCCTACTACATACCGAGTGTAAAAGTGCTCCGCAAGTCACCAGCCAAAACAGCCAGTTAAGTATCATTTATCAGTGTCCTCAGTGTGCTTATTTATTTGAACAAGCTTTTGTTGAGTGATTAATAAAAAAGTATGACCCTAAAGGCAGTAAACGAGCGTGTGAGTAAGTTTGAAAAGCGGATGGCTGAATTTCAAGCTCGCTTGGAGCAAGCTATGGAGGCCTCCACGATCAGTGCTACCAACCCCAGCGACACCCTGAATGTTCTCGCGTCAGACTTTAAGGACTTCCGAGAAGTAATTACTGCGGAACTGGACGAGATGAAGAAAGAGGTAATCCTCGTCCAGGAGCATCTCGAGAAGCAGGACATCCGGCAAGATGAGGCAGAGCAGTACAGTCGGAGAAACTGCCTTCTCCTCCACGGAGTACGTGAAACTCCCAACGAGGACGTCTACGCGAAAGCAATCGAAACACTCTCTGGGAAACAAAATGTGACTCTGCAAATTGACAGTATAGACCGATGTCACAGACTGGGTCGCCAGCCAAGTACTGCTGCAGGAATCGTGGCCTCAGGGAGTAGGCCTATAATAATAAAGTTCCTACGATACCACCAACGAGATCGTGTTTGGCGCGCCAAGCGTTTGCTCAAAGGCACATCCTTATTAATAACCGAATCCCTTACTGCAACTAGGAAGGACATCTTAAGAAAAGCACGGGACTTTTGGGGATTACGTAATGTATCCACACAAGACGGCCGAGTTGTTGTCCACCTCAACAATGGCAGAAAACTAAATATTAACACACCTGCGGAACTAAAGTTGCACATTAATAGGCTAGGTGATGGAAATGGAATATGTTCATAGACATGTGTACTAGAAGTTACATTAGGTTTGTGTGTGTGAATGTGTGTGTGTGTTTAGTATTTAGGCAGTCAGCTGTTAGTTTCATCAGGAAGTCGAGGTACCGTTACGGTAAGTTCTTGACCTTGTGAGCATGCCATTTAGAAATAGTTCTGCTGTCCTTGTAGGAGCCAATTCACCCTCGGGCAATGACCGAGGCTCGTACTATAGAAATTCTCCCCTCCCTCCACTTTCACCAGCGCCCCTGGTACTAAGTTACAGCAAGCATTTTCAAACTGTCCTAGAACCTTACATTGCTGCCACCTGAATAGCCAAAGCTTACCAGCACACATAGATGAGATTACAGCAATATTCTGTGAAAACAATGTTCATGTAATAGGAATATCTGAGAGTTGGTTGTCTGAATCACTTCCGAATTGTGTGGTTCAGCTTGAAGGATATAATCTCCTTCGCCATGATCGAGCCGATAGGATGGGAGGCGGTGTTGCCCTTTATTGCAGAGATGATCTGAAAAGCAGGGTTATTTGTTCATCATCGTCCCTTGAGTTGCTGAGGACGGAGTTCATGTTTGTTGAGGTAACACTGAGTGAGATGAAAGTATTGATAGGTATTGTCTATCGCCCACCTACTGTATCATACATTTCGGAGTTTGAAACTAGTCTGCTTAATTTACTGCCATCTTACGAACATGTCATTATTTTATGAGATTTTAACACTAAATTACTAACCAAAACATACAAAGCAAAGAAACTTGAAGATCTATTTTCCTCCTGTGACATGACGATACTTCCTCTCGAGCCAACTAACTTCGTAAGCACAGTAAGCTACACTTCACATACACTAATTGATCTCATCATAACAAATAACCCACAGAAAGTAGTGACTCATGGTCAAATACCAGTGCCGGCTATATCCACCCATGACTTAATATACTTAGCGTATTCGCTCCGCGTTCCAAAGTACAGGACTAAATATGTTACATGCAGAAATATAAAGGACATAGACCCGGTACAACTGACATATGATGCCTACAGTCTTCCATTGAACGACATATTGAGACTGGACGACATTGACGAAAAAGTAAACAAGTTTAATCTATTAATACATGCACTATACAACAAACATGCGCCCAGGAGAAAGATAAGGATTTCTCGTAAACCTAAGCCGTGGTTAACTCCGGAAGTCAAGAAAATGATGTCCCGTAGAGATAATCTTTTCAGACAATACAAACGTTCTGGTCTACCAAATGATTTTGAAAAGTACCGAGTACTTCGAAATCAAATTAAGCAAACTTTACGTAATCTTAAATTTAAGTATGTTCGTGATACAACCTGCCGACTAAACACAGCTAGAGCGTGGAAACAACTCGGTGCTTTGGGCATAGGAAAAACCAGGAGCAACTTCCTATACCTGACATTCCACTAGACGAGCTAAATGCATATTTCACGGATGCAGATACTCAATCCAGCCCAAATAACGCTGCCAGTCACGGTCCATCATTTCCACCACAAGATCGACCCAGCTTTGCATTTCGTAACGTAAGCACTAATGAAGTTAAGAAAGTGTTGTATTCCATTAGATCCCAGGCGAGAGGGATTGATGATATACCTATAAAATTTATACATTACATTATTGGTGCTGTTCTCCCCATTCTCACACACATTTTTAAATACTGTTCAAACAATGGCACACTGCCTTCTATCTGGAAATACGCCAACGTGATCCCTCTTCCTAAGGTACCTTGCCCACTGTTACCGTCCGACTACCGCCCTGTATCTATTCTCCCTGCTCTCTCCAAAGTACTGGAACGGTTAGTACAAACCCAAATACTGGAATATTTGAACACTCACTCTCTACTTGACCCACTCCAGTCTGGTTTCAAGAAGGGCCACAGCACAGCTACTGCCTTACTTAAGGTGACTGATGACATCAGACAAGCAATGGACCAAAGACAAGTAACAATACTCACACTCCTCGATTTCAGCGGGGCATTTGACACGATAGATATACCGACCCTATTGAAGAAGCTAAAATCCCTTCTTGGCTCCGAAGCCATAAATTTTTTCTCTGCTTACCTAACGGGTCGAAATCAGCGTGTGATTGTACAAGACACCACCTCACAGTGGCGTCAGAAAAAGGCAGGAACCCCCCAAGGTTCGGTCCTTGGGCCCCTACTTTTCGTGCTCTATATCAACGATATCTCCTCCTCAATTAACTATAATAAATATCATCTTGATGCAAATGATCTCCAAATATATTGCCACACTAGTATCAACAATATATCAAATGCAATAAGGGATATAAACACTGATATCCATCAACTTAGTGTATACGCCGATGACAACTCTCTCCTGCTCAATCCTAAGAAAACCCGAACTATCATCATCGGCTCAGATATGTTACTAAACTCATTAAAAAACAACTACGTTGTGCCTCCAGTAACACTGAATTCAATCACCATCCCCTTTAGTAAAGAAGTAAGGAACCTTGGGTTAACCTTAACTGAAACTCTTGACTGGTCACCACATATAAGAAATACACGTCAAAAGATATACGCATCCCTTCACCCACTCGTGCGCCATAAGAATATTTTACCACTAGACATTAATATTAAACTCATCTAGAAACTAATACTACCAATTCTAGACTACTGTGACGTCGTTCTCGTTGACGCGACTCATGGACAAACAATGAAACTTCAACAAGCATTGAACTCTTGTCTTCGGTTCGCTTTCAATCTAAGATACGATGCCCACATAACCCCAAGCTACCGTGCTCTTTCATGGCTTAAACCTGATGAACGCCGTAAATTTCACTTGTTGACATCCATCTATCGATTTCTGCATGAAAACACCCCCACGTACATGTCATCAAAATTTAGTTACTCGTCCTCATATCATAATCGAAGCACTCGATCTGGCTCTTCCCTCGCCATCCCCATCAACCACTCATCCATGTTTAACCGCTCTTTTGCTGTAGCTGGGTCTCGACTATGGAATTCAACTCCTCCCGATATCAGAAATTCTACAACAATAAATAAATTTAAGGCCGCCTGCCGAGATAACCTGTGGAATACTGCTGATTGCCCCGTGTGAATGGTGATGGATGATAGGACTTATGACTGAGCTAGGATTATATCTAGGATATTATAGAAAGGGCTGTGACATTGTGATTATTATTATTATTATTATTTGTATTGTTATAATTATTACTATCATCATTCATGTGCCTTTTTTTACTAATATTAGTATTAGCATAATTAATTTACTCCATATTTATCATCATAATAGTTTTTGTATTTTCGAAATTGTCATAAGCTATGTACTGGTACCATATTTCGTGGTTAAGTGTAAGAGAGGGCCATGAGCCCTAACTTCGCCACTACCGAAGACATAAAATAAATAAATAAATAAATAAATAAATAATCTAACTATGGACACACGATATTGGGTCTACCACCCTGACTTGAACCCTATCGAAATGATTTGGGCTCGTGCTAAAAATTATGTAGCAGAAAAGAATGTTACTTTGAAACTTGATGACGCAAGAACATTGCTTATGGAAATAATTGCGTCAACTGGAGCAGAAGAATGGTCGAGTCGGTGTAGTTACACAAGAGGCATTGAGAAGAAGTACATTGATAGCGATCACATAATGGATGAAGTAGGCTATCAGACCGCATAATCATTAGTCTGGGGGACGATAGCGACAGTGACAGAGAGTGTGTTAGAGCTCGCGTCAGCCCGGAAGGCGGACGGCTTTGTGGGATTTGCGCAGAGAGAGAAAGAGATACATTTCCACTGTTGCAACAGGTCCACCATGTCCGAGTTCCCACACCATGAGTTCCTGCGGTATGACAACACCGTCGCTTGCCTCAACGAGCTTGTCTCCTTCACGCTGCTTTACGCTTAGCACTAGCTCAGATTCTCAAGACAGACAGACTGTGATTGGTGGGATGGAAGTGAGGCATGCCGTACTGGTAGCGTTGTGATCTGCGCACCGCCTTCCCGGCTGGTTCGGGCTCTAGTAACGTCAGCACGGATGACAGTGAAGGTGATATGAGTCGGCTTTCAACCTCTTTCAAGACGCAGACTATTATCGGATTTTTTTTATTATGGATACTCGAGTTTAGGCCTTAATTACAATTGTCTCCTTCATCTTCAACAATAGGTTACTGTGTCCTGGCTCAGGTTATAACTACTGTGTAAGGCATTACACACACGCGCTGATATCTCACTTGAACCCCAGTCACAGTTCAGCCAAGCCCGGGCAGACGATCCGTTCACAACGGCTGCAAGCGAGTTACTGAGCGAAGTGGGAGGGGCGTGTTCTGCCACTACCGAGCCCACCCGAACATTGCTGAAGATCTGCGCAGCGTTCTGCGGCAATCTCTTCTTGCACGTATTCTAACAGGTGGTAGCACTGAATGAAAGTAGAACGAGCGTTAACTTTCTCTACAGTACATGAATTTGCCAAAATACCTTATCAAATGATGAGAAATAAATCAGCGAATGATGTTTTAATAAATGTTTCCTCGTCCACCCAGCCATCCCAAATAGGATCACAACATATAGCCAAAATTACAGCGGTGGCCGCCATTAGTCCAAATGAATCATCAGTTGCGGTCGTGAGTATTTGAGTCGCTTTGTTAGCCTCCCTGGTCTGTCTCTAAGCACTAGTATCATCAAAACAGTACTGCCAACCTCGCCCTTAAGGTACTATATAAAACAAAGAAGCGTCCAGTTTATTCTCTAGTGCGCATCCTTCGTGTGGCATCGAGACGTGGAAGTTAGGAGGATAAAACATAACCTATCTATAACCTGCAACAAGAGGATACAAGGCCGCACCTACACCCAACCATTCTAACCTTCGCTTTGTCCAATCCAATGGTCTTCGACAAAGGTTACAGCCTAACGCGCCCAGATCAATGGTTTCGTGCCTACCATGCCCCACTAGCTGTGCGGGACCAAGGCCACACCTACACTCAACCATTCTAACCTTCGCTTTGTCCAATCCAATGGTTACAACCTAACGTGCCCAGATCAATGGTTTCGTGCCTACCATGCCCCACTAGCTGTGCGGGACCAAGGCTACACCTACACTCAACCATTCTAACCTTCGATTTGTCCAATCCAATGGTTACAACCTATCGCGCCCAGATCAATGGTTTCGTGCCTACCATGCCCCACTAGCTGTGCGGGACCAAGGCTACACCTACACCCAACCATTCTAACCTTCGCTTTGTCCAATCCAATGGTTACAACCTAACGTGCCCAGATCAATGGTTTCGTGCCTACCATGCCCCACTAGCTGTGCGGGACCAAGGCTACACCTACACCCAACCATTCTAACCTTCGCTTTGTCCAATCCAATGGTTACAACCTAACGTGCCCAGATCAATGGTTTCGTGCCTACCATGCCCCACTATCTGTGCGGGACCAAGGCTACACCTACACCCAACCATTCTAACCTTCGCTTTGTCCAATCCAATGGTTACAGCCTAACGTGCCCAGATCAATGGTTTCGTGCCTACCATGCCCCACTAGCTGTGCGGGACCAAGGCCACACCTACACCCAACCATTCTAACCTTCGCTTTGTCCAATCCAATTGTTACAGCCTAACGCGTCCAGATCAGTGGTTTTTGACAATGGTTACAGCATATAACGCATCCCGGTGATTTTTTTTACAACAGTAATTTAGTATCCCACATGTTGGCAACAATATGTGTGCCTCGGTGTGTACTGCTAGAGCGCGCCTGTTGACAGTTGAACAAGATGCAAGCGCTGTTGGAACATGGCAGCAGTTTTTAAAAGAGCAATAAATAAAAACAAATATTTACGTACTTTAGCACATATATGAGGTGAAAATGTGACCAGTGTTCCTAATTTCAATATGTAATATCGCCCAGAAGATGAAACAAGTTCACAAGGTATGTAAAAGTCACATTCATGTCAGGTGTAAGTGTATAAGCAGCGTTCTGCTATCATTCAGAATTAATAGAAAACCTGGCTCAAGGTTCTCAGAAGAAAAGCACGACCAATATTTTACAATGTTTTAAAGACCCAATTAGGCCTATCACGGCCGAACACTTTAAATACTCCTGATATATATACATATATATATTGTAACCGAAGGGCAAAATTTGAATGTAATTTTGAAGCATTTAAGACAGAAAGTTATGAATATATTATTTCGCTACTGGTAGGTTGCCAGCTCAGAGCACAGTGTAGAGAATGAAGGCACACCCACCCCAGGACAATAGAGCCCAGGTACGGACTAGCCCCTTTCCGAGAAGACTTGGCCAGCCCCATGTCATTGTTTGTGCTGGAGACTTATTGTATGCTAGTCACTGGAAATTTATAAGGAAAGAAGAGCTGTGTGCTGGAAGAGAAACTGTTTTATTTGGTGCAAGAAATACCTTTAACTTTTGGTATTGGTGGATTTTTAAGTTCGCAGGCGGAGTGATCTCCGAATCGGCGCGAAACTCAGCCTGGTGGGGGTGTACATGACGCTACTTGGGACTATTTGCTAGCGTCATGATGCAATGACATATGTAGAGTCTCCCCACGATCGAATCCTAATCAGAACTGGATATTCGGTGCCTGCCCATTTAACGTGACAATATGAGCTATCGCTCGTGAATCTACGACCATTTCCTGAGGAGCGGATTCTTTGGCGGTAATATGTCCATTGTGTACCAACGGCCTGTCATGATAAGCCCCAAGCACGAGGAGCGGGGGTTCAGTTTTTCTTGTACAGACTTCATGGGACGGACTCTCTAAGTTAACACCTACGAAACTGTGGTTCGGTCCAGGTTAATCTTGTTTCAAATCCTGAGGGAATGCCGAACAAAACAGTACGGGTCCACCAACGCGAGACCAAGTGAACGAGGTTCGGAGCCCGATAGGACAAGTTCCACCAGCAAGAAGTGATAGGGGAGAATATTTTACTAGTGACTTCCGAGGTGTAAAATAGGTGTTATAAAACCAGTGTAATTTCAGTACATTTCAGTGAAATTCCAGTGTATGTGGAAAATACCAGTGCTGCCTATGGTTGAGGCAGATATCCGTGTGTGTGAATCCCAGAGCGTAACCATGGGCAGGATTATTAAGTCCCATTGGCGACTCTGCACCATGGGCTAAGGCGGCCTTTGTGGATCTGAGCGAACCCAGGACACCATGCAGACCACCTCACCTGGACAGCAGAAATGATGAGTATTGACTTTCAAATTATGGGTATATAACTTACGAAAGGGGGGCGGACCGTAAAGTAGATTCAGTAGCTTGCGTGACGATGTTAGTCACAGTCATTATAGATGCGGGAGGCAAGTTATTTAACGGTCAGCATGTTCTAGTTAGGAGTTGTGTGTGTACTCGCCATTATTAGTTTAATGCATGTCTTTGGGCTCAAATGGTACGAGTATGTCCATGTAGGTAAGATTGATTTGTGAGCCAGGGCACGTAAGATAAATTCACGTGAAGTTTTGATGTTTTGTTCGTGTGGCATTTAATGTAATGATGTTAATGACTTTGACCATAGTTGGTTTATATTTGCTTATCGTGAGATTAATAAATTCCAGTGAGGATAGTTTTTCGCCACATATTGAGGTATATTGTGTGACCCTTTGCCACTTTTATTTTCCGTGAGACCGGCGAGGTCGAACCAGTGTCCGGCGAGAGGTTACGAGTGAGTTATGGTGAGTTATTCCCACAGGAGCGTGTGTGATATTTATGTGTGATGGGGATATAGGTTGCCGGCGAAGTTAGCCGAGGTTCGTACCACGTGCGGTAGACGTATGTTGATACGAAAGGCGTCGTGATGCACGTGATGGTACATTTGTTGTTGTTTTGTATGAGAGGGTCTATGCCTCATACCAGAGAAAGTTCAGTCACACACGCATGGGAAAATATATATGTGTTTTTCAGGAACACCATGAAGAAACACTGGTTCAATCCCCTCGCCGACGTACACCGGCATATTATAAATTTACCATTTGTATTTCGCATAATGTAAGCACAGTAGAGGTTTGGTTTGTTTCGTCAGCTGGTCAGGTAGGGAGCTATTTATAGTTACGGCCGGCCCGCGCGAGCCATTGTGTATGCAGGGGGAGCCTTTCTGTCTCGTCTTGGTCAAAGCTGTAATTACCTCATACCGTTAGCTAATTAATTTAAGGGGTGCATGTCGTTTTGCCATGCTGATTCGTATTTCTTTGCTTGTACTACTGTTCGTGAATAGTAGTAACTTTTGTTCATCCGGGTTCGGCCCGTGTTTATTTTGTAGTAATTTTGTCTTGTGCCTAGCCCCGTATATTTGGATATGATCCGCCCGCCCTAAGTGTCGTAGTTATATTAGCCCGACGTAGGTTGGGCCCATGTGGTTCGAAGCCCGTCTATGAAAGGTACTCGTCATTATCTGTGTAAAAATTGTCCTTGTTCCCTGCTAGAGTGTATATTTGTGTGACATAAAAATCAGAATAACACTATTTGTTTATAATAAAATCAGTAAGCGCAACTGCAGTTTGTTTTTGACCCAAATTCGTGTTAGAGGCAGTTGACAGTCCATTTAAAGTAGTTTTGACCACCTCGCACAGCTGAGTAACGTGATGTAATGATTTAATGTAAATTCAATGGTTGATCTCAGCTGTTAGTATGGTTTCATCCTGTGGGATGAGGTTTGTTCTAGTCTTTTTTATATGAGAGGGGCGCACTGGGATATCACATATTCTTTGTTTTTTTATATTTAATTTTGAAGGTGTTGGTTTTTCTTTGTAGATGTCAGTTGGGTTTTTATTTGTTGTTTTTGTTCTGTAATTTCTTTCTGCAAGTTTTTTTTTGTTGGAAATAAATTACGGACTCAGTAAGATGTGAGTGTACGCCATTTCTGTAATTGTTAGTCACCTGTTTCCTACACTTTAGGCCTTTAAGTCAGTTACTATAACGAACGCACCACCCCCGAGATCAATTTATTTATCCAGGCCTAAAGGATTGCCCTATCGGGTACAATATATATATATATATATACATAAATTATATATAACCTTTTGAACTAACGGTGGTTTTGGGGTCTAGGGGATGTTTTACGCGAAGATATGTCGAAATTTTCCGGAAGTCGAAACATGGTACCCATTGCAATAGTTAACATGTGGAATACAAAATGCTCGCATAGGTCTGGTCTGTATAAAGATTAATGATGTGTGAGTGCCCCACCAGGGATGTATATATGGCTAAGGCTGCGCTACCTCTTAATTATTGGTCTGGATTCAACAAATTTTACTATTACAAAATACATTAATTCATTTAGCATTACCTAAAGATTATTGAGGTGCGACTACCCCAGTGTGCGTGACAAAAAAAATAGGGCTTGATGGACTCAGGGTACACTGGCAAAGATGTTGTACTGTCTGCTGTTCTCCACAACCACATAAGGATGAATCTGTTTTAAAACCCATTTTCTACAGATTCAGATTGATTCTATTCGCTGCTATTCAGTCTATTCAGAGCCTTTCATGTAGGCCATTCCTCCTTGTGACCAGATGGGAGGCTTTCTTTTGCAACTATCCAGCTTGAAAGATAGTTCTTTCCTTCCACATTTTCATTCTGGCAGGATGCTGTCCCTTCAAGGTCGACCGTCGATTTAAAAAAGCTATTACAACCCAATTATAAAAAGCGTGGATGGTAAGTTGCTGTAGACATACAGATACACATCAACTGCTTGTTGTGCAAAACCGTCCACAAAGGACTTGAGTCCCACCTATAAACATTTTTCACTGAGTCAATGATATCTTTATTGGAGTGGAATCTTCTTTCCTTTATAATTTTATTAATGCAGCCAATAGCTTTTCAGGATGCGCTGGCTGCGTGACACAGCAGTAGCGTTCTCGCCAGCTGTCCCCAAGGATGCAGGATCGAATTCTGGCGCAAATGTGAGGGAGCCGTGTCAGTAGCTTTACTGGCATGTTCAAGATCTCCTTTGGGGCAAAATTCCGGCAATCCAGCGTCTCTAAAAGCCAGAGTAGTAAAAAGGGACGTAAAGCCAATAACATTATTATTATTACTTTTCAGGATTGGTCAGAGAAGAGATTTTAGAAGTAAACTAGCAGAAGTACTCGCTCTTCGAACGGTCTTCGGTATTAATAACCGGACGTTATCAATTGAGATACTGTTCCAATGGTTAGGTATTTTGAAAAGTTGTTCCTTATACCCACCCTTCTATGAGAAGTACGTTGAAGCGTTTTCTAAATGATTGGTGTATTTACTCATGGTTACAATACCTAATTTTACGATGCTCCAAGCACCCGAACATGCATTATAGGCGTACATAAACATAAAGATATATCAACCACACAGTATCAAACAAAATCATATTTACGACGAACCCGTTTGTCGACAAAAATATGATTGATTAAAATGTGCTCTCAAACTAAATTTACCTAACGTGTCCTTCCTGACGTAAAAGTAATATTGAAAACCTGGTAGACGAAACGCAATATATGTCAAATTAAAACTGATCCTCACCGTTGTGGAAAGTCCTCATCCCCAGGAAGACCCCTTTAATAAATTATAAAGGCTTGTGGTGCATGAAAATGCGGGATTTTTAGTCTCCAATGGCCCAAATTCCCAAAAACTGCAAAAAACACAATTCCAATTCAGGAATTTTTTGAAAATAATGTTGCTGTTGGGAGATTTAATAGACCTTATGTACAACATATCGCATATCGCACGTGAAAGTCACGTGTAAAAATTTTAGGCTACCCCTTGAGCCCTTTAATCGCATTGTTGAATTTTACAGTCTATGTTTGATTCCACGATAACCTTATAGCCATTTGCAAACTTTAACAGAAATTTAATAAATTGAGTGGCATTGCTTCTTACAGAAATAGATGGAAAGTTGGATGTCACCTCTTGAGACACTGTTGTCATGGTTACCGGCTTGCATTCCTTCATTAGTTTCTTGTTGTTCTTCTTCTTTCGGACGGGCCAGCTAAGGACCACGACGTTCAACTTTTCAGCTTGGCGAGGGAATTGATGTTTGCCCAATATTCGCGCATTTTCTGGCTATGTTTCTCCTTCCTCTCTTTTGTCCAGATGATGCCGGTTTACTTTCAGGGTGGTCTGTCCTGAAAACTCTTCAGTTTAAGTATCTTTCCGAGATGTGATCGGCTTCTAATACTACTTTTCATTATCTTCAGTTCTTGGATATCCTTGTTAACTACTGTTAGCAACGGTGTCACGCTCTTTCTCTTCCCCCAGTACTTGAGAAGCTGGTTGGTTAGTCTTGTTGGGTTCATCCATGAGAAATGTCCATAGGAAGCCAGACGTCTCTTCCTGGCCACATCTGTGATTTTCTCAGTATATCTATATAGCTCCTGATTTGGTCTTCTTCTGTACTCGTCATCTATTTACTATTTTATCAAATAAAAGAGTGCCATATACCCCCCAAGGACGTAGGCGACCTGAATAAGAGCCCTTGACTAAGTCAAGGGATCACTAACCAGGCATCCCGAGCCAGAGTTAGCGTGTGGTAGGGTGGCCAGTTCCTTTCCACTCCTCCTCCTACCATAGCATCCGGCAGGTTCCCATTTTGCATCACGAGGCTGGGAGACCCCGTACCAGACCATACCAAGACTTTTAAATTCTTGGCAAGGCCGGGGATCGAACCCGGTACCTCGGGGGTGACAGCCAACAATGCTAGCCACTGTGCCACAAGGAGGTCTTTATTAGTTTATTAAATTAAATCTTTTTTCTGGGAATATCTCAGAAACGTGGTTTTAGAGCCTTAAAACGTAGTAGCCTCCGAGCCACTGAGGGGCTGAAAATGAGTTTATCTCGCCCTTGTACGCCATAATATAATAATAATCATAATAATAATTTAATAATCCAGGGATAGGGGTATAATAGACCTTTAGTACCACACCCGTCCGTGCAAATCGCGTGAAAAAATTCAAGAGTACGCCTTGACCCCCTTAAGCGCATTATATACGTATTGATGAATTTTACAGCTTAAGTTTGTTCCGTGATAACCTTAAAGCCGTTTGCGAACGTTCACAGTAATGTAATAAATGGAATGGCATTGCGTCTTCCTAAAATAGATGGAATTCTGAGATTGAGTTGCCATGGCAACCGGCTTACATTCCTTCAATAGCTTAATACATGAAATTAGTTTTTTGGGTATATCTCAAAAACTGTTGGTTTTAGGACCTTGAAATGTGGTTTTCGGGGCCCGTAGGGCTCCCGAGTTTTGTTTCTCACATTGAGACGCTGAAAATGAGCTTTGTCTTGTTTTTCTATGCCCTTTTCAGCATGCATTTTAAGGGGGTAGGCCCTCTTTTATGGGAAGTATGGAGAAGAGTACACCAATGATTACTTTCGTTCCTCTGATGGACTCCTGTACCAAATTTTATGTTGATCCACTCAGCCGTTCTCGAGTGATGCGCGTGCAAAGTTGTACACAGACAAATAGACAGACAGACAAAAATTTTGTTTTTGCGCGCAACCGTCATAAACCAGTCTGAAACGCGTTAATAACTCAAACTTCCGTAGAAATTCAGAAAAAAAACAGACAAACTTTCATTCTTATATCTAGAGAGATTGGCAGAGGACCTATTGAAAGGAACCATCCCGGCATTTGCCTGGTGGTGCAAGTGGGAAACCACAAAAACCATTTTCAGGATGGTCGAGTAGAGATTCAAACCCATGCTCTCCTAATGCTAGTGAGGCACGAATTAGTACTCTCGGCCCCATGGCGGGTTCTTCTCTCATTTAGACTTTTTGCAAAGTGTTCAAACAAAGATGAATTAGCATGGATAGGATGAGATGACCTGTAGCCCCCAATCAAGATAGCTGTTTTCAGGAACATTGGAGAACATTCACTGCCTCACCGTATAAACTTTGTTCAGATTATCCCCAGTATTAGGGATTGCCAAAGCCAACCTTGCTCACTTTGATTTTAGTAGACATTTAAGACCCCTTTCTGGACAACACAGCATGTTTAGGTGAAAATTCCATCCCATTTTGTTATGGCAATGATTCAAATTTTATTTTTGGTGAAATTCCATGTCACCATGCCATATGTTTTCACCTTCTCACTAGGGGCAGATGACCTCGTGGTTCTCACTGATTAATAATGATTAAAAACAAGCAAGGAAGGGAGAGGTTGTCAGGTACTGTCACTAGCAGGTGGGGGATTGATTAGTAATGCCAGGAGGGGTCAGATACTTTTTTTTATTTACGGGCTAAGCTGTCTGATTTGAAGTGCTTGTTCTAGTGTGTATACTTACATTTGGGGTTAGGAAGGAGGTATCTGTGGCCATAAGTTTACTACCATCTCATTAGATTGCTAGACCAGTTTTAAGAAGATTACATTCTTTTTATAAGGAATTCCAGGAATTACTTATGTATATATATATAGACTACTAGCTGACCCGGCAGACGTTGTCCTGCCAATCAAAGAAAGTGTTGTAACTTTGTATCTTGAAGTGCTTTTGGATAGACAATTTTTTTTTCAATTTCTGTTAACTGCCTCTAACTATCGTGAATTGAATTAACTAATCTAGAAACATTCGTGGGAGCGTGCGCAACAACTCTCCAAAGTTTCATCGCAATCGGATGAATGGCATATAACGCATACGGGATTTTGTTTAAATGATTCGTGCGCTGTCACTCATTTGTTGAATCTACTCGTGCTCTACCAACTGTGAAAAGGATTTACTAAGTTAGAAAGCTTCACGTAAGTGTACGCAACAACTCATCAATGTTTCATCGGAATCGGATGAATGACATATGAACGCATATGGGATTTTCTTTAAACGATTCGCATGCCTTCACTCATTTGTTGAATCTACTCATGCGCTACCTATTGTAAAATAGATTAACTAAGCCTGAAGATACTCAATGATTCACCAAGGTTTCATCGCAATCAGATGAATGATATATGAACACATACTGGACTTAGTTGAAACGATTCTCGCGCCATCGCACATTTGTTGAATCTACTCGTGCACTACCAATTGTAAAATGAATTTACTAAGCCAGAAACCTTTACTGAATTGTACACAACAATTCACCAAAGTTTCAACGCAATTGGATAAATCTTATATTGACGCATACGATACTTTGTTGAAATGATTCGCGTGCCGTCACTCATTTGTTGAATCTACTCGTGCGCTACCTATTGTAAAATGGATTTATTAAGCCAGAAACCTTCCGTAGGGTGTACACAACATCTCACCCAAGTTCCATCGTAATCGGACGAATGGTATTTGAACGCATACGGGACCTTATTGAAACGCTTCGCGCGTCGTCGCTCATTTGTTGAATGTACTCGTGCGCAACCTCCTGTGAAATGGATTTACTAAGTTAGAAACCCTCACGTAAGTGTACACAATATCTCACCCTAGTTTCATTGCAATCAGATGAATGGTATATAAACTTATACGGGATTTTGTTGAAACGCTTCGCGCGTCGTCGCCCATTTGTTGAATCTACTCGTGCGCTACCTATTGTAAAATGAATTTACTAAGCCAAAAGCCTTCCCTGGAGTGTACACAACATCTCACCCAAGTTTCATCGCTATCGGACGAATGGTATTTGAACGCATACGGGACCTTTTTGAAACGCTTCGCGCGTCGTCGCTCATTTGTTGAATCTATTCGTGCGCTATCTATTGTGAAATGGATTTACTAAGCCAAACACCTTTCCTGGAGTACACTCAACATCTCACCCAAGTTTCATCGCAATGGTATGAACGGTATATGAACGCATACGTGACTTTGAACCGCTCCAACGTGCAGAGACAAACAGTAGAATTCGACATCACTGCCACCTTTGGTATAAAACACAACTTTCCGCCGAGTGTATGTTATGGCGGTAGTTGTACAGGTTGCGACCAGGTGTCTCTAACGTGCAGTGACAAACCGTCTAAAGGCATCAGCTTTCACCAAGGCCAAGGCTAGTGGTTTCCATGACGACTGTTTTTGACTCTATATTGTGGTTCTAAAATTGTGTGTAAATTGTGGTACTAAAATTGTGTTCATTCCACCTACGGGGTCAGATTGTGAATCTAAACCATACATGGACCCACCCTAATATGCATACCAAATTTCATCAAAATCGTTCCAGTCGTTTAGGAGGAGTTCAGTGACATACACATGTGTCGAAGAATTATATATATAACAAGCTGTACCCGGCATGCGTTGCAATGCCAATCAAAGAAAGTGTTGGCGTTGAAATTCTGTTTCTTGAAGTGCTTTTAGATACACAACATGTTAACTGCCTCTAAGCTATCGTAAAATGGATTTTCTAATTTAGAACCATTCGTGGAAGCGTGCACAACAACTTTCAAAAGTTTCATCGCTGTCACTCATTTGTTGAATCTACTCGTACGCTACCTGTTGTGAAATGGATTTACTAAGTCGAAACCCTTCCCTGGCGTGTACACAATAACTCATCAATGATTCATCGCAATCGGATGAATTGTATATGCACGTATACGGGGTTTTGTTTAAACGATTCGTGCGCTGTCACTCATTTGTTGAATCTACTCGTGCGCTACCTATTGAGAAATGTATTACTAAGTCGAAGCCCTTCCCTGGCGTGTACACAATAACTCATCAAGGTTTCATCGCAATCGAAGAATGTTATATGAACGCAATAGGCGATTTTGTTGAA
Source organism: Meconema thalassinum (assembly GCA_946902985.2). NCBI lineage: Eukaryota > Metazoa > Arthropoda > Insecta > Orthoptera > Tettigoniidae > Meconema > Meconema thalassinum. The sequence continues at coordinate 466,005,344 of OX336394.1, read as the reverse complement.
ACCCTTCGCGCGTCGTCATCCATTTGTTGCATCTACTCTTGCGCTACTTATTGTGAAATGGATTTACTAAGTCCCCTTCCCTGGCGGGTACACAATAACTGATCAATGTTTCATCGCAATCGGATGAATAGTATATGAACGCATACCTGATTTTGTTTAAACGATTCGCGCTCCGTCACTCATTTGTTGAATCTACTCGTGCGCTACCTACTGTAAAATGTATTTACTAAGTTAGAAACCGTCACGTAAGTGTCCACAACATCTCACCCAAGTTTCATCGCTATCGGACTAATGGGATATGAAGACATAGGGGATTGTATTGAAACGCTCCGCATGTCGTCGTTCATTTGTCGAATCTACTCGTGTGCTACCTACTGTGAAATGTATTTACTAAGCCAGAAACCTTCCTTGGAGTGTCCACCATATTTCACCCAAGTTTCACCGCTAACGGCAGAATGGTATATGACCTTATACGAGACTTTGTTGAAACGCTTCGCGCGTCGTCCCTCATTTGTTGAATCAACTTGTGCGCTGCATATTGTATAGTGGATTTACTAAGCCAGAAATTTTCCATGACGTGTACACAACATCTCACCCAAGTTTCATAGCTACGGACGAATGGTACATGAATGCATACGGGACTTGGTTGAAACGCTTCGCGTGTCGTCGCTCATTTGTTGATTCTACTCTTGCGCTACATATTGTAATATGGATGTACTCAGCCAGAAACCTTCCCTGGAGTGTACACAACATCTCACCCAAGTTTCATCGCAATCGGATGAATGGTATGTGAACGTATACGGGACGTTGTCGAAACGCTTCGCGCGTAGTCACTCATTTGTTGAATATAAACGTGCGCTTCGTATTGTAAAATGGATTTACTTGGCCAGAAACCTTTCCTGGAGTGTACACAACAATTCACCAAACATTTATCACTATCAGACGACTGGTATATGACTTTATACGGGACTTTGTTGAAACGCTTCGCGTGTCATCGCTCATTTGTTGAATCTACTGGTGCGATACCTATGGTAAAATGTATATACTAAGCCAGAAACCTTCCCTGGAGTGTACATAACATCTCACCCAAGTTTCATCGCTATCGGATGAATGGTATATGAAATTATATGGGACTTTGTTGAAACGCTTCGCGCGCCGTTGCTCATTTGTTGATTCTACTCGTGCTCTACCTATTTTTAAAGGGATTTATTAAGCTAGAAACCTTCCCTGAAGTGCACACAAAATCTCAGCCTAGTTTCATCGCTATCGGACGAATGGTATATGAACGCAAACGTGACTTTATTGAAATGCTTCGCGCGTCGTAGCTCATTTGTTGAATCTACTCGTGCGCTGCCTATTGTAAAGTGGATGTACTAAGCCAGAAAATTTCCCTGCAGTGTACACAACATTTTACGCAAGTTTCATGAGCTATCGGACGAATGGTATATGAATGCATACGGGACTTTGTTGAAACGCATTGCGTGTCGTCGCTCATTTGTTGAATCTACTTGTGCGCTATCTACTGTGAAATGTATTCACTAATTTTGAAACCTTCACGTAAGTGTACACAACATCTCACCCAAGTTTCATCGCTATCGGACGAATGGTATATGAACACATACGGGACTTTGTTGAAATGCTTCGCGCATCGTCGCTCATTTGTTGAATCTACGCGTGCGCTACCTATTGTAAAATGGATTTACTAAGTCAGAAACCTTCCTTGGAGTGTACTCAACAACTCACCCAAGTTTCATCGCAATCGGACGAATGGTATATGAACGCATAGGAGACATACATACAGACAAACTATCACGTAACATTGATTTTTATATATATAGACAAGAAGTTCCGTGAAGAACTATACAGCCTACTTTTCATGCCAATGATTATTCTAGAGTATATGAACCTATCTAGAATAATGACGAAATTAAGTTGGTTATATCGAAATATCTAATTAGTTCAAAATATACCTGGTATAATGTAGCCTAATAGAGCACTACAGTTGGCAGCCCTGGTGACTGAATATATTCTTAGTTCCACCTCTTAAGGTACAGAATACAAAATTTGGTTGAAGTCCAATGGACGTTACATGCAGTTCGACACTGAATCTATCAGCACGCGTAAAAGCATGTTGCCAACAATACCATGCGTGTGCTGGTCAGAAATAATCTGAATTATTATGATATCTTGTTGTGCCAATTTTGGATGAAATCCATTTGTTAGTATAGAAGTTACATGTATTTTAAAATTGGATATATCAGCAGGCATAGAATCATGTTGGCAGCACTGCCTTGTATTAATTACTCCAAATTAATCTAGAATGTCAGGTGCTATACGTGAGCAAAGTATAGAGCTGTTGGCTTGCATACTTTCTGATATATTGATATTAGGGTAAAAAGAATATAGACAGCATTTATTAACAGTTGGCAGCCCTGATTGCTCTTAACAATACTTATAGTAATATCTGTTATGGTACATATATCACACACGAATTTTGGTTCAAATCCAACTGATAGTATAGAAGTTACATGTATTTAAAAATTGGTACTATCAGCAGGCTTATAATCATGTTGGCAGAACTGACGTATATAAGTTACTCAAAATTAATCTAAAATGTCAGAATATACGTGTGCATAGTTTAAAGCTGTTGGCTTGCATACTTTCTGATATATTGGTATTTGGATTAAAAAAAACAGAGAGAGCAATTATTAACAGTTGGCAGCCCTGGTGGCTGTCAATAATACGCTCAGTCATATCTGTTTATGTACAGATATTACATACAAAATTTGGTTGAAATCCAATTGATAGTGTAGAAGTTATATGCATTGAAATATTGGACCTATCAGAAGGCTTAAAATTATTTTGGCAACACTGTTATGGTTGGCCTCCTGGAAATTAAACTGAAATAGTATTATCTACATGTGTGCCAATTTTGGAATAGCTCCCATGCATACCTTGCAAGATATCCAACATGGAGCTCAAATTTCTAGTGCGTTTTTTCAGCAGTTGGTAGCACTGACATCATTTTCAAATATGGACGTGAGCTATTCCGGTGCACATCTTTACTCATACTAAATTTGGTTTTGATTGCTGCAGCCGTTTAGGAGTTGATAGGGGGGGACACACACACAGCCAGACAGACAGAAGGACAGACAGACAGACAGAAGGACAGACACACAGACAGACACACATTTTCCCGGATCGATCTCATAAGTCTACTTTTTCCTCATTTTTGCAAAATGTGAAAAGTAGGCTAAAAAATATAGGCCTATATATTCCACAATTATCTCCAAATACAAAAATTATCGAACGCAGCATAACCCTCAATTTACGCTCGTGCACTTCCATCCAGGCATTGTTCTCAAAATTCAGCTATTTGATACACCCACCGTTCGTCCTAGAACTTTTCATAAATGTATATGCTCCTCAGCAACGTAGTAGGATTCTTGTCCAGTTTTCCTTCTCCGTAATTGTCAAGTATTCATCAGCTGTATATCATTTCAAATGGCTAGTTCCGTTGAATATTAATATTCCATGCTATTACAAAGCACGCACGCAAGATCAAAGAATACGGACAAAGATATGCCCTGCAGAACATTCTTGCGAGAACTGCACGGCTACACAATCTAACCAATGGGAAGAGCGTATGAATCGCCCGCTCTGTGGCGTCTAGGGAATCTTAATACGCGTACCGTACCAAGTAGGCTATTCTTACCTTTACAAATATTTTAACTTAGAATTATGTTTTTAGTGTACGGTAGTTTACGTAAACACATCTAGTTTATGCTGCCATGGCCCAACTGATGTATTATGTCAGCTATTGTTCAGTCAAAACAATGTTTAAAACATTTATAAAATGAAAGAAATCCAAATGAACTAAGAGTGTAGTCGAATCCGCTCGTAGCTCCAGCGAGGAACACAACCAGATATGTAATAGCCTAACTATAGGCTACAGTATAACCATAGTTGACTTTTACAACCAAATAGTCACTCCAAACAGACAAACTCCGGATCATATAACTTATACCGGTACTACAATTAATTAGCATAGACCGACAGTTGCAATACCAATGAAATGAAAATCCACAGCCTGCTTCCAGTCTCCGACCGGGTCAGGAATGGAATGAATGAAGCCCCCATCTAGCGGCGAGGATATGAACTGTGCCGGCTGCCGAGGCCTGACGCACTCCTCTGGGGCAATGATTAAATGAATGACAAATGAAATGACAGTGGAGAGTGTTGCTGGAATGAAATTTTGACAGGGAAAACCGGAGTACCCGGAGAAAAACCTGTCTGCCTCCGTTTTGTCCAGCACAGATCTCACATGGAGTGACCGAGATTTGAACCACGGACCCAGCGGTGAGAGGCCGGCGTGCTGCCGCCTAAGCCTCGGAGGCTCAGTTGCAATACCAATACTGCAACTAAATAATTGCACACATTGTAAATATTTTCACCTGTATTTTCTAACATAGACTTTATAGCCTAAGCATAACGAATAGAATAAAAATTGTGATCTCTTCTCCCTCAATAGCATGTAATGAATACGGATCGGGTTGGCACTCGCCGATACGCAGCGCTACAGTCGACTTGAGATTGTTGGTTTCCACATATTTATGTGTTTATGTGCGATAGATTAAGTATTTAATCGGTCGGAGTGTTTTGGTGGTGTTCTGTGCCATTGTTTATTGATATAAAAGTGTTTACACTATTACTTCATAGTATTAATACCTGAAATGCTACTGTAGGAAGCATTAACTGAAATGAAATTTAATTTCTTGTCGTGTGTTGACGTTATCTTCATGTGTTAATTTTATTGTTATTTAATGTAAGTAAACAGCAGTTTAGTCCTTACATTTTCTTGAGTGCATAAAGTGAGTAGATAAGATGCCTTGATGTTTTGTACTAGGATGCAGATCTCGCTATGTGGACTGTAAAGAGGTCAGACGGTTTTTCAAACCTCCTAATGATAAGGAACGTTTTATCAAGTGCAAAGGGGCCATACCAGGGAAGGATGGGGAACTTAGGGTGGGTGTCCCAAATATCGCCCCTGTTCCTAATACCGCCTACCCGTGTTTGGAAGCTACTGTGCGCGCCATCTATGAGATTATGTAGTTACCTTGGCGTTATGATATATTGTCACATGTAGCGCCAGCGGCAAGCTTCCTATGAGCGATAACAACAACAATATGGCGTCTGAAGTGTTTGAGCCCGTGACGAACGTATTTCCGGTTTCCAATCAATCCAGGGAATCACCAGGTAACTGCTCCCTAATCATAATTTCGTTTATATCAATTGAAAGTACATTAAATGAGGATTCCAAAGGTGTTATTATTTTTCTTTTAAACTGTGTTTAACCTCCACCGTGTGTATGTTTGTGTTGACTGAGCTGTGTTCCTAATATCGCCTACCAACCCGATCCTAATATCGCCCCCAAGCGATATTTGGAGCACCTCTTTTGATTCACCTACCAACTTTACGTAATCAGTCTACTCTAGACTTAAACAGTGACACTTCGCACGGTCAATCTTTATACAAGCCTTAATATAGTTGACTGGTATTTATAAGTTCATTCAATTCCAAGATGGCGTCTGTGCAAAATTTCAAAATTATAGTTTTACTTGTGTCCTAATCAAGCGGTCGAAGTGACAGTTTGCATAATAAACCACCGTAATAATCATCATCTACTGGTACAAAACTCAAACTTTTAAACCAGAGGGAGTTAGAAGGTGCCGTTTGTTCCAAAATCATCCACATCTTCTCAATAGTAAAGGAAAATCTTGCATTTCTGGAAAAGTCAACTGAAATGTGTTTTTTTAAATAAAGTTTGTTTAAATAAAAAAATCTAGCCAATAGCCCATGCCAGAGGTGTGTCGCGTCGAGCCCGTATAACAGTAAAGCCGGGTGGGTGGTATATACACATGGGGTGCTCACAAGTAACCGATCGTAACATATGGGCATTCAAAAGAAAGGTAATTACCTTCAGCATTTAGGAATAGCTTCAAATCTGTCTACAGAAGTATGTGAAACTCGTTTCTAACAGGTGCTCTTAATTTCGCCTGGTGGGCGGTAATAGGAACAGGGGTAGGCGATATTAGGAACCCACTCTTGGCACATTGTCTTGGGACACTTTTTGAAATTTTGTTAATTAACTTAAACTGGCATAAGTTATGAAGTGAATCGATCTCTGGAAACCAAAGCAAGATTGTTACTAGTGATATTCATTTAGTTCCCCGTTTGAATTACCGACCCAGGAGGTTGCCATACAGAGAACTAGTTAGGGTAGGCGATATTTGGGACACTCACCCTACTGAAAAGTCCTACATCTGTGATGCTCACTTCTCAGAAGATTTCATTGTTAAATTTGACAAATTTGTGATAGAAGGGAAGGAAGTAGTACTTCTCCCAAGAACCAACTGACGATTGAAAGAGTATTCTGTTCCACATTTATTTCCTAATTTGCCTAAGTATTTGTCCAGTATGGTGTAAATAAAAATGCTCTTAATACTGTTATGGTTTAGGCTCAACGTTGGTAGCGTCAAGTGTAATGGTTTATTTTGCTCCACGTTGAGTGTACAAGTGTAACTGTTCTGGTTGCCCTATGTTGCACTTTAAAATACATATGTAAGAAGCTCAACAGTTGGGCGGCAAGTGTAACTGTCTCACTGGAGAGAGTGTGGAAAAACCACAACAAGTCCCACGTTTGAGGTGATAAATGTAATGTTTACTCTGACTAAGATACGTTGTATTAATGGGCGCCAAGACCTCAACACTATGTTGAAATCCAAATTTATATTTAACAACACCTAGCTCTGGCAGAACACCTTTAAGAATCTTCACACTCAGATCGTGGTATGATTTGATCATTAACCCAACTAACAATTGTATCAGGAGAAGGAATTTGGTCAATAACTAATGCTACCTACTGAAAGCAAAGATTGCATAGTATAAGAAATGAATTTATTATATAAAAAACAAGTAGTGGCAATTTTAAAAATAATAATAATAATAAATTTAAATTGGAGCGTAACGATTTGAATTTACCACTAGAGAATTGCGTGAAAACGGAGTCGGATGAATTACTGATTTTACTATTATTCCCAAGCTAAGGAGTTACTGAAATTCTGAATATGAAACAATGAAGCGAGAGATTATGTAGTTCTGAGTCATTCGCGCTTACCATTGGAAATTGCCGTAGCATTTCCCTCGTACTTGATGTTCTTTAAGAGAGCTTCCAACAGCCTTCTGGACGTCGCCATCTTCTTCGTCAGTTGTGGAGATTGTTGTAGAAATGTAAAGTCATGGTCCGATCACACCGGAACCAACCAAACGAGCAACCACATCGGTCAAGTTTTACAATGATAATCGTCCACCCTTCTCGGCGCGCAAACAATATATGCACTCGTTGCATCCCCTCTCCGGTGCCGTCTCCAAGTCGCCCGGTCTCCTATGATTGGCTGAGACACCACGCGATACTCCCGACATAAGGGTCAATATACTCAGCGCGACGATGTCGATTTCCGGTCCAGGCCATTTCGCCTTTTCTTGATACAGCCAGCTGGAAGTGCCCCACGGCATTCGTCACGCTTCCCGACAAGAATATACCTGTAGCTGAATTCCCAATAACTCATCTCTCTCACAATAAACTCTAACTGACAAAATCCGTAAAATTCCGTAATCATATAATTTTCCGCGATAATGTAATTCGTAATAATTCGCTTGATAGTGTTTTCTATAATATCGAAAACCTATCTGTATACTTATAATCTTATAAAAAAACGCTCCAAAAATACCTTAATAATAATAATAATAATAAGTTACATGAAACATATCTTGACTTAACAAGTTGCCGCGTAAATAAACATTGAATGGCTTCCTACTGACTTATGTCAGTGGCGCAAAATACCCTCGAAAAACACGTTACATATTCGCCTCGGATCATCGGATGATTTACCGTGACGACGGTACATCACGCGATTATCCCAGACACGTTAATAAAATCCCCATCCTAAATATATATTACAGAAATTAAATCACCCTAAATTACATATATATACACTCATAATTTTCTTTACGCACTTTGCGTCAAAGTCTGGTGTTATATTGGATTGCCCTACGCAATCATTCCTATGTTTTTCATTTCGATTAATGTTCCACGGATATTTCCGCCTCTTAAATATCTCTATGTTGAGAAAGATATACATACTGTAAATAATGTGTGAGCACTGTGTATATATGATGTCACATCACACGCTTCAAAGGTGTTCTGATATATATATCATACAGAACTTCCTAATATCACTGGAGGTTGCTTTCTTCTGGTGAAACTTAATCTCACTGATCACCCGAGCACACGATCACACTATTGTGGCTTCGCATCGTTACCATAATACTTAATCGCTCTGTGTATTAGATAAAATTAATATTGATTTCTGAAAAAAACAGCAGTAAGTGCGCATTACATATAACACCAAATATTTCTGTGCTGTAATCAGCCTGTCTTACTAAGTTCCCGTAGACCATCTTCTACTTAATACTAATTCACAACCCAGACCAGTTCTCCTCACACAAATAATACCTTTGTACTAATTACCTTAAATTTCACACCTACAGCTCTTACATGGCGAGGCCGTAAACAGAAATCACGTGTGCTGTTAGGTATGAGTTTCATGAAGGACTGTCTCGCCTTCTGGTGGCCCATCTTTTGTCTCGTGGACGCCTTAAGCAAAAATACCCTGTACAAGCGCTTACCTATCTCTAGGAGACAAATGGGAATTCACCAGCGCTACCAAATTCTGGCCTTGGTGTGTCGAGACATTTTAGTGCTCAAGAGCATCCGACAATCCCGTCATATTTCCCTGTACCTTAAAAACTCTCAATTACTTATATACTACCCCCCCCCCTTTGTGACTTCTAATACGCCTGCCTGGAAGACCAGATCTCCCCCGCACCAAATACCACACTTACTCATTTGATAGGCAGGCTCGCCAGCTAAACCCACTCACTTAATGACACATACTTTCGTAGACTCTGTATATTATACGTTCCGTATAATCTGTTTCCCTTACCATCCTCCAGCACATAAGCTGTTTTGCCAATAGGTTTGGAAACTATAAATGGGCCTTCGTAGAGATAAAATGAACTTGGACATGACTTTCTCTAGCTTATTTGACTGTCTCGGCACTCTAAGTAAGACTCTGTCTCCCGGCTCGAATAGGTCAAATTTAGTTTCTTTTTGTTGGCGAATTCTCTTTTATGCTGACTTAGATAAATTCTGTTTCGCCAACTGGACAATATAATCCATCCCCGGTTGTTTTCCCTCACTTAAACCCAACACCCTCGCTAGTTCATTTCGTGGTCTCTTTCTGAAGTGAACTTCGTATGGCGTCAATTTCGTGCTCTCATGCTGGAGAGAATTCAGCCAAGTCTCGACTTTGGGAAGATGTCCAACCCAGGCCGAATGCTTGTCATGCACCAGAGTCCGAAAAAGACGAGCCAGTTCCCTTAATGGACGCTCTGCAGAATTACCCTGAGGGTACCTTACAGAGGAATGAACGTGTGAAATTCCAGCTTCCTGCATACTGGTTCTCCATTTCTTTGCAGTAAACTGTGGTCCACTGTCAGATAGTATCCTGAGAGGAAGGCCAAACTCAGGTACATACTTATTATTGATCAGACGGCTACACGCTAGTCCCGTGGCTTTCCTTAGCGGATATAGCTTGACATACTTACTAAAAGCGTCAATAACTATAAAAATGTACTCGTAGCCGTACTGTCCTTTAACGATCGGGCCAAATAAATCCACACACAGTAGTTCGCCGGGACTACTGGTGAGAACTGCAGATCTCTCCCCCTCTAAATATTTAACTGGATACTTGCTCCTTTGACAGGTGTCACACTTAGCTAAAATGCTCCTAACATCCCTTCCCATTTTACTCCAAATAAAGTCACGACCAATTTCATAGAAGACCTTGGCAGCACCAAAGTGTCCTAATTCCCCATGAATGAACCAAATTAGCTCCTCCCGCAAAGTGGCAGGAACACATATTGCCCACCGATTATTCCTACATTTCCGTGCAAGAAACCCATCCTGCATCTTTACGTGAACCGCCCTACTTTCACATACTCTTCTTCACTTATTTCCATCCTAGCCAGTGGCTCCCTTAACTTAACGTCATCACGTTGCTCCACTAGCATATTTCTCAGTGTCTGCAACGATGCCTTGTTGCTACTGTCCACACATGCACATAATAAAATACCGTCCTCTGCTTTAACAACAGGATAATCCCTACATAAATTAGTGTCCCTTGATAGCATGTCTGCAAGAATGTTATCTTTACCCTTAATATATTTTATTGTGAATTCGTATTCCTGCAGAGCAAGGATCCACCTACTAACTCTGTTAGAACTGAGTATACAAGTCCTCATATACAGTAATGCATGGTGATCTGTATGGATCTCAAATTTCCCCCCTACTAAATACATTCTAAATTTCCCCAAACTGAAAACAATACCTAAAAGCTATAACTCAGAAATCGTGTATCTTTTCTCTGCTGCTGTTAGTCCTCGCGAGGCTAAAGATACAATGCACAGATTACCCTCATCATCTTTCTGACACAATACTCGAGCAATGCCCATGTGCGAAGCATCTGTCATAACCACATATTCCTTATCATTCAAAGGATATTTCAGCACTACAGCTTTCTCAAAATCTTCCTTCAGCGCTCTAAAAGCCTGATCATGCTAGGACTCCCATCTCCACCGAGTCCCACTTTTAAGCAATTCCCTGAATGGTTCTGCCCACCCTGAGTATTTAAGAACGAACCTCCTGTAGAAGTTGCAAATTCCCATGTATGTTTTTAACTGTTTAACATTCTGTGGCACCTCTGCGTTAAGTATCTTATTAACCCTACTTTCTTCTGGTGTTACACCTCTACTCGACACTCTATGACCTTAAAATGTCACTTATGACTGACAGAATGACGACTTAGACAGCTTCAAAGTGAACCCTGCCTGATCTAACTTCTGAAAAACTATATCTAAATGACGTAGATGCTCCTCAAAACTGCGTGAACTAATTACCATATCATCAATGTAAACGGTTACAAACTCTCCTGTGTCATCCCCTAATGCGATGATTAAAGCCTTAATTAAAGCTGCTGAACTACTCTTTAACCCATAAGGTGTTCTACAAAATTGATAAAGGTTATATTTATGACTAAAAGCTGTAAATGGTCTATCTTCGTTCATAAGTGGCACTTGCCAAAAACTGGAACTCAAATCTACACAAGTGAAATACTTCTTCCCCTCAAATGTTTGCATTAATTCCTCTATTGACATGGATTTCAGCTGATCTGAACTAATTCTACTGTTAACCAAACGAGCGTCTAAACAAATACGGACTGTGCCGTCGGCCTTGGGTACCGTGATCAAAGAATTAACATATGGACTGTTAGAGTGCTCAATAATCCCATCTTCAAGCATCTGGTTAATTTGTGCCTCAACTGCACTCTGATAAGCGAAAGGTACAGGATATCTATGTCCTGTGAATACTGATCTATCATTAACGTTCAATGAATGTGTATAGCAATTGGCCATACCAATGCGATCCTCAAAAACTCTCCTATTACACAATAACACATCATAGAGCCGAACACACTGTTCTTCCTCTATATTTCCCTGAAATGCAGCATCACGTAACGAGTCCTCTAGACTACCGTTCGTAATCACACTGCCCACAAAACATGGAGAATCCCGCTCTGCGGCTGGCGATATCTCATTTAAAGTACAAATCACACCTACAACACTACTTCTCTGAATATGGTCATTGAACGCTACTTCTACTTCAGAAACACCCCATTTAAATTTCAAACTCCCTACATCATAACATAAGTTACCAGACACTCTACTTAGCCACTCTGAACCCAAGATAACACTGAATACTAAATTTGGAATTACAAGACAAATCTGCTTTTCTACATGATTATTAAGTTTAATGTCTACTAAAACTTGCTTAGAAATTACTTTAGACCTCTTCCCAACACCTGTGATAACAAAAGTGCTTTTAATTGGCATCTCCTCAAAATTTACTCCAGTTCTCTGTTTCGCGGGCTTATAGGTCGTGTTCCAAGGACATTTTGTCGTCCTGACGTTTCGCTGAATACTGCGTTCAGCATGTTCACAGGTTACATAAAGCGAGGTAAAACAAGTAAACAGAAGCTATATAAATAGTCAACAACCCACACATAGAGGCTACCATAGCAACGGCGTACCACATAAAAGTAATGCATCAAGGACAGGGCTGCTCGTCTGTTGCATCTTCTCGTCTACGACGGTCAATAAGGGCAGGCTTGAGGGGATTAAGGACTGGAAGCCAAGCTCTGTTCACACGTTCTGCTTCCTCCTTAAGATTGAAGCTGTTAGTATGCTTCAGGATTTCAATGGCCTCCCTTTGCAGCCTGGCATGATAAGACACCGTGGTGGACAGAACTTCGGTGTCTCCATATCTTATATCGTGACCTGCGAGTAGTGAGTGTGCTGCTACAGTAGATTTATCTGTTTGTCCCAGCCGGCTGTGTCGTTCGTGCTCCTTGAGGCGAGTGGCAATACTTCTTTTCGTTGTTCCAATATATACTTGGCCACAATCACACGGGATTTTATAAACCCCTGCCGCGGTATGAGGATGTCGCTTATCTTTAGCGGACCTAAACATGTCCTTAATTTTTCGTGTAGGCCTGTATATGGTCTTTATATCATGGGACTCGAGTAGCCTCCCTATTCTGTCCGTGACCTTTTTTATATATGGAAGAAAAGCTCTAGCCAGGGGCTGTCTCCAATTACCCTTGTAGTTGGACGTCTCGGATGCAGTGCTCGCTGGATATCTTTCTGGCTGTACCCATTGGCGCGTAAGGCCTCGGTGAGGTGTACAATTTCTTGTTTTAGGCACTGCTTTTCACAAATTCTTTTCGCGCGGTCAGCCAGTGTTTTTATCACTCCGTATTTCTGTCGTGGGTGGTGGATGGACGTCTTATGTAGATATCGGTCAGTATGGGTCGGCTTACGGTAAACTGTATGTCCCAAGGTTAGATCAGCGGTCTTCGTTACCATAGCGATTTTCTGTTCATTTTCTAACTCCATGGTAAACTGAATGTTAGAGTTCTGGCTGTTAAGATGTTGTAAAAACAGATTTAATTGATCTTTACCATGGCCCCATATTACAAAAGTATCGTCCACGTATCATAGCCACACTTTAGGTTTCAAAGGTGCGGTCTCTAGTGCTATTTGTTCAAATTGTTCCATGAAGAAATTCGCGAAGTCCCCTGAGTCCGGTATCTCTATCTTGAATACATCGCCCACTATAAGTGATATTACGTTTTCATTTCTTACAACAATCTCCATTCATTTACTGAGGCGATAGTTCACGTGCTAGCACGTACCGTAATGCATTCATTCATAACTGTTCCCGGGCGAAGCCGGGGCGTGTTGCTAGTTACCGTAATAAATGTAAAACAAAAATACTGAAATGCAGCCAAATGAAATCAGTAACCCTTATAGACGTCGAAGTGGCGGGTGAAAAGTTAAAGGAAGTGGGAGACTTCTGTTACCGGTATGCCTACCTAGGAAGCAAAATAAACAGTGATGGACGAAGCAAAGAGGATATAAAAAGTCCTCTCGGCACGCCGGAAGGCGGAGGTAGATTTCACCGGACAAACTTGGGGATAGGCGAAAATAGGCAGAATATGCAGATTTTCGTAGAAGGATCAGACCTCATTAAATGCGAGAAGGTATTTTATAATTGGAGCTTAATTAACTTTGTTTTTCGTCATTTTATGCTTATTTTAAACATTTTATTGTCTTATGGGAACGGTAACCTTCTTGTCATTTGGGGTCCATTTTTATACTTGTGGTCACACTATCCTTATGCAAGGTTTCGACACTGATGTGCAACTATGTAACGGTCTGTTACTTCTTCACGCAAAATTATATCTACCGCAGAGATTTTGGTTGGTTCCTCAGTTTAGGGGCTGCGACAACGCGGTCATGTAACCCCGTGTACTTTGGGATGGCTGTATTAGTCTGTAATTCAGGTAAGGACTGCAGACGGTCAATTTCAAGCAGTAGTTACTAATGTTGCTACCAGGTACTACCGTCAACGACACCTAGCTGTGAACTTGGCTACTAGATGCCACCGCAACCAGCAACTCGCAACTAACGTTGGAACTTCCCCTCCAAAGGAAAGCATACTGACGGATTTTTAGCGCTCTTAGAAAATCCGACGACTTTGGCCGGTTTTGAACTCGCGACCTTGGGCATAGACATTCAGCATGCTACCAATTACGTCACCGAAGCCGCTTCACACTTAGATGGAAATCTGAATCTGATCTCGTGCAAGTGCGTTATCTTGGCAACGTCTGATGGCTCATCCCTCATCAATTTAGTAGTGTTGCCATGGCAACCACTGATAGGTCTTGGCATTTTCTTATAATTCCGAAATTATTTTTCTCATCCCTTGGCATAATGGTGGGTTATATCAAAAATTCTTTCAGACAAAAGTTTTAGGTAATTATTATGGGAATATTGTCAATTTTGTACGGTTTTGATATTGTGCCTATTAAGAGAGATATGATTAATGTTTCCCGAAAAACCCACTTTTTCCCACCCCTTTGGTCAATGGTTGGTGCTATAAAAAAAACTCTTCAAACATACATTTTTGGGCTTTATCCGACACATAGTATGAATGTTGAACGGATTCGATATTTCACATATTAAGAGAGTTATAGCAATATTTCACGTTTTCGAAAAAAAGCCCCCTATTTTCACCCCTTTCGACCGATTTAGCCCAGTAACGAACTCGACCGAGATTTTATAGGTATACGTATTCGGTAAGAAATTCAAAGTGATTGGTACAAAATTACGGCAGTTATCGTGTCCACAATAAACTGATATACATATACATACATAAATTATATATAACTTTTGAACTGACGGTGGTTTTGGGGTCTGGGGGATGTGAAACGCGAAGATATGTCGAAATTTTTCGGAAGTCGAAACATGGTACCCATTGCAATAGTTAGCTTTCTAATGAAATCTACCTCTGGTTGGTTCCTCAGTTTAGGGGCTGCGACAACGCGGTCATCTAACCCCGTGTACTTTGGGTGAGTGTAGAATCTGTCTGATACACGGTGTGAATTGTAATGGCTGTATTAGTCTTAATTCATGTAAGTACTGCAGACGGTCAATTTCAAGCAGTAGTTCCTAATGTTGCTACCAGGTACTACCGTCAACGACACCTAGCTGTGAACTTGGCTACTAGATGCCACCCCAACCATCAACTCGCAACGAACGTTGGAACTTCCCCTCCAAAGGAAAGCATACTGAGGGATCCTAGTGCTCTTAGAAAATCCGACGACTTCGGCCGGCTTTGAAACCGCGACATTGGGCATAGACATTCAGCATGCTACCAGTTACGTCACCGAAGCCGCTTCCCACTTTGCCAGGCGGCTTCGGTGGCGTAGTCGGTAGCGTGCTGAGCTTCTATGCCCAAGATACCGGGTTCAAACCCGGCCGAAGCCGTCGGATTTTTTAAGAGTGTTAAATATCCCTTCCATCGGAGGGGAAGTAAAGCCGGCGGTCCCATGTCATAGATTTATGGCATGTTAAAGATCGTTCCACTAATTGCACCTGTGTGAAGCTAAATTGGATAGGTTAAGAATGTATACAACGCTCTTAGGTTTCTATGTTCGTTGCCAAGAGCCGACTGCGGCGGCGTCTAGTAGCTCAGTTCTGAACTTGGCCTCGTAGTCGTTGACAGTGGCGCTTGGCGGCAAAAGTAGGAACTATCTGAAAAATTGTTAGTTGCAGTACTTAAATTAACAAACAGATAACACACACTAATACAGTCATCTCAATTAACACCGGTTATCAGACAGATTCTACACACACCCAAAGTACACGGGGCTACATGACCGCGTTGTCGCAGCCCCTAAACTTAAGAAACAACCAACCAACCACTTAATCAGATGGAAATACTGAATCTGATCTCGTGCAAGTGCGTTGTCATGGCAACGTCTGATGGCCCATGCCTCATCAATTTAGTAGTGTTGCCATGGCAACCACTGATAGCTCTTGGCATTTTCTTATAATTCCGAAATCATTTTTCTCGTCCATTGGCGTAATGGTGGGTCATATCAAAAATTCTTTCAGACAAAAGTTTTAGGTAATTATTAGGGGAATATTGTCCATTTTGTACGGTTTTGATATTGTGCCTATTAAGAGAGATATGATTAATGTTTCCCGAAAAACCCACTTTTTTCCACCCCTTTGGTCAATGGTTGGTGCTATCAAAAAACTTATTTGACAAATATTTTTGGCACTTATCCGACACATATTATGAACTTTGAATGGATTCGATATTGCACGTATTAAGAGAGTTATAGCGAAATTTCACTTTTTCGAAAAATGCCCCCCATTTTCACCCCCTTCGACCGATTTAGCCCAGTAACGAACTCGACCGAGATTTTAAAGGTATACATCTTTGGTAAAAAATTCGAAGTAATTGGTGCGAAATTACGGCAGTTATCGTGTCCACAAGAAACTGATATACATATATATATACATATATATATATATATATACATAAATTATATATAAACTTTTGAACTGACGGTGGTTTTGGGGTCTGGGGGATGTGAAACGCGAAGATATGTCGAAATTTTCCGGAAGTCGAAACATGGGACCCATTGCAATAGTTAGCTTTCTAATGAAATCTACCTAAAAGTTGGTTAGCACAGGCAAGGAAAGCATTTCTACAGGAATGAAGAAGGAATCAGCTGACAACGAATATACCGGTACATTTGGGAATTAGGAAGTTATTTTTGAAAGCCTATGTCTAGAGCGTGGCGAACTATGGAAGTGCAACTTGGACTGTTGGAGCAGCAGAAGAGAGGAGAATTGAAACGTTTGATGATGATGATGATGATAATTGTTGTTTTAAGGGGCCTAATATCGAGGTTATCGGCCCCTAATGATCTGGGTGATAGCGAAAATGATAATGAAATGGAAACCAGAACGAAAATTATGTGAGACGGAAAATACGTTCAAAAAGGAACTCAGATGGAAACAACTCACAATATGGTCTTACAAAAGGGAATTTAGAACGAAAAGAGTCACAAAAAGAAGAGATTGAAAATGACCCACAAAACGTAGGCTAGATTCAAAATACGTACAAAATGCAATGTAGCGTCGAAATACTTACAAAATGCAACTGAAATTCAAAATACTCACAAAATTCAAATGAGATCGAAAATACGTACAAAATGTAATTGAGGTTCAAAATACTTACAAAATGCAATTGAGGTTCAAAATACTTACAGAATGCAAATGAGATCGAAAATACGTACAAAATGTAATTGAGGTTCAAAATACTTACAAAATGCAATTGAGGTTCAAAATTCTTACAAAATGCAATTGAGGTTCAAAATACTTACAAAATGCAATTGAAATTGAAAATACACAATGCAATTCAGATTGAAATATCCCAGTTCCAATCCAAATTATTCACAAAGAGCAATTGAAATTCAAAATACTTACAAAATGCAATGGAAATTGGAAATGCTTACAAAATGTACGGTAGATTCAAACGACTCATGTGGATTGACAATACTTACAAAATGCAATTTAGATTGAAAATACTTGACAAAATGTAATTTAGATTCAAAATACCCACAAAATGCAATTGAGAATCAAAATATGTGCAAAATGCCCACCAAACAAAATGCAATTTAGATTCAAACTTCGTGCGAAATGCGGTTTAGGTTGAAAATACTTACAAAATGCAACTGAAATTCAAAATACTCACTGAAATGCCCGGACACCTGCATTGAAAGACTTACTAAAAAGCAATTTAGATTGTCAATCTTTACAAAATGCAATTGAGGTTGAAAACATTCGCGAGATGTAATTTAGATCGAAAAAACTTACAAAATGCAACGTAGATTAAAAATGCCTAAAAACGCTAAAAGGGAATTTAGATACACGGTGAACCAAGTTACAAAAACAGTGCGGGAATCTTAAAGAGAAAAGGAAATATAATGAAAAGAGGAGAGGTGAGGGGAGAGAGGAGAGGGTCCGCCCCAAAGGTAAGGGACAAAAGGGGAAAACAAACCCAGCTCAGCAATCCCTCGGGGTCGCCAACTCCCGAACTCACCAGCCGTGAGCCCCTGAGGGTGTAGCATTATCTAGGTTGCACCAGAAGTGGTTGGGCCACACACACCCTGCCTCCTTAAGGGCCTTGAGCCCACGGCAGGAGGTAAAAGGAAAAGAAAAGAAGGCTGACCCCTCACAGAAGGAGGGAATCAGGAAAGATGAGACAAGGGCCAATTAAGGCGGGAAAGTGATAGACTCCCTAGGCCTCGGATAACCTAATACCGCCGGGGTCGGAAGAGAACAAGAGTTGGCGAAGGGAGGTCGACAGGAAAGAAGACCGAGAGGAGCCCGGCACAAGTAAGTGGAAGCAATGCCGGACTCAGCTGGGGTCCCGTGGTCGCCAACCCACGTCCCACTAGATGTGAGCCCCTGGGGGGTGAAATGTGTTGTTACAGGAGAATGATAAAGGACGGATGGATAGATAGGGTGGCAAATGAAGAGGTACTAAGACGATTGGGAGAGGAGAGATGTTCGTGGCGACTGCTAATGAGGAAAAGAGATAGGTTGGTTGACATTCGACCTAGTTCAGGCCCCGGGCTAAGGTGATAGACGCCCTGGCCCAATGGTTTACTGGCGCCCTTTTTCTCATTTATGTGTTAGAAAAATTGCATAATAGTTTTTCTTTTCTACAAACAACTTCTTCTTCTTCTTCTTCTTCTTCCTAGCATTTGTCCCGCCTGGTGGCAGGGTCTGCTGTGAGGATTCGTTGTCTCCATTTCTTTCGGTCTTGAGCCATATCTGGGTGTATATGTGCAGTCTTCAGGTCATTATGGATCGTATCAACCCACCTCCGCCTTGGTCGTCCCTTGGGCCTCTTTCCCGTGACTTCCAGGTTATAATGCTGACTTAGCTATTCTTCTGCACGCAGCACATGGCCAAACCAGCGTAAACGGCCTTCCCGCATTTTCTGATGGATCGGCGCCACTCCGTATATCAAGATTGGTAACATGATCCATCTAGTGACGCCGCCTGTCCACAACCGAAGTTCCAGCTCTTTTGTAGTGGGCCAACACTCGGTACCATTGAGTGCGACTGGACGGATAACAGCGCGGTAGATCTTGGATTTAAGGTGGTCACAGGTGAGACCTGTCGTCGTACGCCATTTCAACCAAGACGCCTGCGTCCTTGCGTTGACCTCGTCAATGATTCTTCCATTGTCAGAGACAGTAGATCCAAGATATTTGAATTTTGTTACACGAGGGAGATCTTCTCCGTCAACGCTGATGGTCCCAACTTCTTGGGGATCTAAAGTCATATACTCCGTCTTCCTTTTATTCAGTCGCAGGCCATATTCAGCTAATCGGTCACTCCACATTTGTGTTTGGTGCTGGAGTTCAATTTTGCTGTTTGCAGCTAACATGACATCATCAGCATACAGAAGCGTCCATGGGATTGGCTTGTGCAGGTCTGATGTGACAGTATCCATGACAAGAATGAACAGCAGAGGCGACAAGGCAGAGCCCGGGTGGACCTCTACCATGATGTTGCTCCTGCAGCAGCTTGAACATAACTCGTCGGTTCTTTGTAGAGAACTACGGTACTAATATTGTGTCACAGGAAATAATAAGAAAAGTAAGTCGTTCATACAATGAGATCAACACAGGGCGAAAAATTGTGTGTCTGTCTGTGTGTGTGTGAGTGTGTGTGAGAGTGTGTGTACTCTGAATGTCTGCCCCCCCCCTATCAATTCGAACATGGTGAAACCGAATTGAACGAAATTTGGTACAGAGGTAGCCCTAGCAAAGGGCACCTCAGTGTCATGTTTTATATCGCCGCCATCTTGACGGAAACGTAATGGCGGCCACCACAATGTTCAAAGCTTAAATCAAATTACGACTTACTTAATCATCCGATCTATACCAAATTTGGCAACCACATACCCTTTTATGGGGAGCATTTATAACCAAACTACAAGGTCATCAGCCTAATAGTTTGCGGATGACGGCCATGTTGGGGTGCAAATCTATTCCCCATATTAATTCAGACACGGTGAAACCGATTGGAACGAAATTTGGTACAGTAGCACTAACAGAGGGCACCTCAGTGTTATGTTTTATATTGCCGCCATCTTGATGGAAACGTAATGGCGGCCACCCAAATGTTCAAAGCTTACAGCAAATTACGACTAACCTAATCATCCGATCTCTACCAAATTTGGCAACCACATACCCTTTTATGGGGAGCATTTATAACCAAACTACAAGGTCATCAGCCTAACAGTTTGCGGATGGCGGCCATGTTTGTGTGCAAACCTATTCCCCCTATTAATTCAAACACGGTGATACCGAATTGAACGAAATTTGGTACAGAGGTAGCACTAGCAAAAGGGACCTCAGGGTCATGTTTTATATTGCCGCCATCTTGACAAAAACGTAATGGCAGCCACCCAAAAGTTAAAAGCTTAAATCAAATTACGACCAACCTAATCATCTGACCTCTACCGGTTATTGCAACTTTATAACTTAATATATGTGGAATATTTTGACCAAACTACAAGGTCATCAGCCCAATAATTTGCGGATGGGGGCCATGTATGTGTGCAAACGGATTCCCCCCATCTATTCAAACACGGTGAATACAAATTGAAGGAAATTTGGTAAATAGGTAGCAATAGCAAAGGGCACCTCAGTGTGATATTATATATCGCCGCCATCTTGACGAAAACGTAATGGCGGTCACCCAAATGTTAAAAGCTTAAATCAAATTACAACTAACCAAATCATCCTATCTCTACCAAATTTGGCAACCACATACCCTTTTATGGGAACATTTTTAACCAAATTACAAGGTCATCAGCCTAATAGTTTGCGGATGGCGGCAATGTTTGTGTGCAAACCTATTCCCCCTATTACAGTACTTCAAACACGGTGAAACCGAATTGAACGAAATTTGGTACAGAGGTAGCACTAGCGAAGGGCACCTCAGGGTCATGTTTTATATTGCCACCATCTTGACGAAAACATAATGGCGGCCACCCAAATGTTAAAAGCTTAAATCAAATTACGACCAACCTAATCATCTGATCTCTACCGGTTATTGCAACTTTATATATGTGGAATAGTATGACCAAACTACAAGGTAATCAGCCCAATAATTTGCGGATGGGGGCCATGTATGTGTGCAAACGGATTCCCCCCATCTATTCAAACACGGTGATTACAAATTGAACGAAATTTGGTACAGAGGTAGCAATAGCAAAGGGCACCTCAGTGTCATATTTGATATCGCCGCCATCTTGACGGAAACGTAATGGCGGTCACCCAAATGTTAAAAGGTTAAAGCAAATTACGACCAACCTAATCATCTGATCTCTACCAAATTTTGCGAAATTATATCTTTATGTACGAGGAATCTTATGACCGAACTACGGAATGGTGACCAGCCAAATGGTAAAAACCTAAATCAAATTATGACCAACCTAATTATTTAATCTCTACCAAATTTTGCTACCACATACCTCTTTGTGGGAAGCATCTATTGACTGAACTACAAGGTCATCAGCCCAATAGTTTGCAGATAGCGGCCAACATACAATTATACTCCTTGGAAATGACAAAGAGTTATAAAAATAAACATGCATTTAGGAGAAAGTAGTCTATATGTTCTTTACTGAACATCTTGTTTTTAGTGGTGGGAATTTTTGGGTCAACCTTTTTCTGCGTTCAGCGTCACCTAAATTTCAGCACCCCCTAAAATTTGGCGCCCTGGGCAAATGCCCAGTATGACCGTTTATAGCCTGGGGCCTGACCTAGTTTGACATCCAGGAATAGCAAACTTAGTAATGGAAGGAAGAGTCGAGGATAAGAACAGTAAGGGTACATCAAGGTTAGAGATTCGCACGCGTGTAGGGTCACAGATTACCTACTACTACAGATAGCCGACAGCCATGCTAATTCTTGGCACCTAAGACTTCAGCGCTGTCTGGTGTATGACCGCGGTACTACTACGTGTAGCCTGTAGCGCCACCTATGAGCAGAACTTGTAAACACTACCCCTTGGGTAGATTATAGGCTAGGGAATAACCCACCCACCAAGGGAAGATGATTAAGAGAAGGAAGTAGATTTGGGATTGGAAGAGAAGGATAGAAAAATAGGAGGAGAGTCCCACAAAAATAATAAGTTTAGTGTTAAACACACTTAAAGGCGATTGCCACAGAAACTTAACCTCCTGATATCTAAAATAGGAACGAGCTTGGTCGAAGCTGACGGGAACCGCAGCTAAGACTTGGGCAGTTTGCCAGAGAGAGCCTGTAGTGTATTTCCTCCCAAGCACGAATGAAAGTACTATAGGGAAGGGTGATGGTCTGACAAGACTGAGAGCAAACGATTTATTGTATATGAACGAGGGCATAAACCTAGGAAGAGCTAGGAAAGCCAGGATCCTGCCTAACTGTAGTATCAGAGAAATGATGAATCCAAAAACAAATATTTAATTTATTTAACAATTCAGGATTAATTGATCTTTTTAACAAATAAATATTTTTTAATCTTATTAGCAATTTGAGGTCGCAGACCTCCGACAACATTAAACGGTTGCTCCAGGCAACTGACAATTTACAAGGTTTCAAACCTTACATGTTTCTAAAATTTTCATAAGAATTAAACCAATAAACAATGAAATAATTAAAGGTTATACGTGAATTAGAGTACAAAAAGTGTACCTTAAGAAATTCTTGAGAGAATGTTCTAGAGAAAATAACAACTTTGAAAATGACGATAACAACAACGTGAAAAATAAGATAGAAGTTCCTACAACTTCTTATATTTATACAGAGTTAATATATGAGAATTATACAAAAAGGGCAGGTCACTTACAGTGAAACCTGGAGAAAGTGAAAAAGAAGTTTCTAGACTTCCTATGTTTAATTAGGAATCACGAGAAAAATGGGGCAGTTTCCATTTCGTGAAACCTGAACATGACTCGCTCAAGAGTTTAGAGAATTGTTTTCCCTGATTTTGAAGTGAGGAACAAGGTAAATTTGAAACGTGTGCTAGACACGTATCACAAAGATTATACAGAGATACTTAATGATAAACCAACAAAAATGGAAGGGCACTTCTTGGAATGACACCTTATTGAAACCGACCTAGATTAAAAGTTTATTGCAGATTGTTAGTGAAAGGTTTAGGAAAGAGAAATGGGAATTAAGGAAAATGTTCATGGCCTTATTTAATATAACCGGACGATCGCGACGCGGTAGAAACGTGGAGAAAGCACTGTTTATCACTGTAGTCTATGAAGATGGATTCAAAGTTCACTATAGAAACACTAAAGTTCATGAAAAAGAAAGTTATTGCAATTATGGAAAGAACTGATTGCACTATATAGATGAGAGTCTATTTCTTGAAACAGTTGTGATTTACAAATAAATGCGCCATAGAATGTTCCAGCGGTGGACGAAAATTCACTATTGTAGTAATTTAGTTTTAAACAGAATTCTCCCAAGTACGTGAGAAATACATGACGGCAGGAATCGTAGATTGAGTACCGAATCTGGAAAGTTCCAGAACAATCTTAGTAGTAAAATGGGGCTAATGTAAATCCAGCGGAGGAACTTGCTTGGTAAATTACAGACAGTGGGTATTAGATAATATCCCGCGTAGTGAGAAGATTTCTCATTTGGCAAGCATAAGAAATGCTGCTTTCACTAAGATTAGCTTGATTAAACAAAAGCTCAACATGGAAAATCCCGCGGAGGATGATTTTGCCCCAAAATAAGTAATTTCACACTGCCTATAAAAGATAGTTAAAAGCATGTGGTAGGTAAAATCATGAAGATGAGGTTAAAACTTGAAGCAGGTACTTATCTTTGTTGCATGGCGAAGGTGAAGTTCCTCACTGATGCTTAAAGTTCCAACATGGCGTGGAATTTAAAAAAGATGCCTCGTTAGGTCAGGAGGCTGGCTCTGGTTGAGCCTTAACTGATTACTACGACTGCCGACTAAGAAGTGAGAGCAGCTCAACGAAGCACGGAAGGTCCTAGGAAGGGGAGAGAGTGGGGGTAGGAAACAAAAGGTATACATATCAGCTTAACCAACTTAACAAAAAATAATTTTCTTCTTGATGGATGGTCTTCTAAGAGTTGATAGTAGGCGATATTAGCGCAGCATGGTGAGTGAAACAGTAGACGTAGTCCTCTTGCTCAAGGAGAAAATAGCTGACGATAGTAACGAGATCTGGTAGCCAAATGGATAAGTAAGTCCTCTTGCACGATGAGGAATTGAGTAGCTTCAGAGGGTTGCTACTAGATGGCGCTAGGTGGATCACAGAAGTTATATATCTGAAACATACTTATGAAGACATGAGAGATATACCCAACAAGGAGAAAACAGATGATCACTGTTGGTGGTTGACAAAGAGGAAGGAAGAAATGAACATGCAAAGAGCAATAGACATTATATCTCTCGTACCGTGTATTCAAAGAATACACCATACTGGGGGGACAGACACCAACAGCGAGCAAGAAAGCAGTTACACATTTAAGAGTAATACAGTAATTGAAGAGAAGTGGTCTTATGATCTGACCATTAGTGGTCAAGACTCTGAATACCCTGACTCTCCTATCTCTTCCAGAGTAACACTTAGTCACTTTTCGAAAAGGCCAGACTAGGGGGGGTGAAACATCCCTAACTAAGACCAAGTCTCCCACTTTGATGTCGGGACTGGAAAGAAACCACTTCTGCCTCCGTTGCAAGGAAGTTAAATATTCCAAGTCCCACCTCTTCCAAAAAGAATTACGGAGGGCTTCAAGTTTACACCAAGTGATAGGTATATCAAAATCCCTGAAAGAATTAGGAAGGGGAGGAGGGGCAGAGAGAGAAGTGCGTGTAAGGAAGCGACCAGGTGTAAGTGGAAGGAGGTTATCAGGGTCATTGGAAAGCGGAGTTAAGAGGCGAGAATTATCAACACTTTCAATCACGAAATAACTAGAAGCTGAGGGAAATAAAGCACTAGTAAAGATTGCGATACAATGCAAAAGGAGAATTGACAAGTTTAAACAAAGCGTATAGAAACAAGTACATCTATTCAGGACAAGAATATACCAAATAAACAAAGGAACTATGCGAGTAGAAAGCAAGATCGCCATAGGTAACAAACGAGTAGCCATAAACAATAACCTCAAGTTATAATGAGTATCAAAGGGTTTACTCAGAAAAATACTTAAGTCAACGAAAACCGGGACATGATAAGTATGAATACAAAACCACATCGAATGTGACGTCGAGAAAAAACAAGTTTGTTCATCAATGAACATTAAGATCGCAAAATATGCAAGCAAATTGCAATACATACGCGCGTGAGAAATACGCAACGAAGTTTTGAAACAGGGATCGAAGCAATTGTAAGATACGAGCGTGAGTAAGTGAGGGACGTAAACAAGCACGGCCTTGACACACATAGTACAACGAGATAAGACATATAAATGGCTGACAGAGTCCTTAAGCGGAACAAGTTTATTTTGGGAAGTAGGTAAACGGCTTCTGTACTTATAGTAGCAACTCGCCAGACAATGCTTGGCAATCAGCCAAAGTTGAGATAAGAGAAACTTGTTTTGACCTTTGGCAATCATACAGGAAATAAACAACAACTTGGCGTTATTCAGGCTTGTAAACAAACAGGTTTGAAAAACAAGCAGTTCGGAGTACACCCACACTAGCTGAATCAGCTGTAACTTAAAGCAGATATTCAGTTTGGACGGCATGCAGTCAATCATAACTTGGACATGAAAAAGCAATTTAAAGCTATATGAAATAAAGTAGGAAATCAATTTCGCATAATTGAGAGGATCACGAAATCGGACAATTTTCAACAAAAAGAAGCTTAATTCTTCCGAGCAAAGAAGACAAGCTGGGACATTGAGAAGAAGGTTATGCATAAGAATAGTTATTCTAGATGCTATAGAATTCAGAGTTTCAATCGGTTTCATGAGCGACTTCCAATTGCGAGGAAGGGGGGAGGAGCCGGCCGTGGCCATCCTTCTACATAACGAAAGAAGTGAAACATAGCGTACAGCAAAGTGATGGTGACTGATAGCCATGGTTTTACACAAGGGGAAGATAGTTTTCGAGGAATATTTTAAGCAATTAACTGCTATAAAAATGACATAAGAAGATAGACGAAATAACACAAAGCAAGGCGAACTTGAATGGCCATCTTGTGCGGGAAGAAGGAAAAGCCATTTAAACAACTTACAGGGGTAGCGCAGTTGTTCACGATGAGACATCGTTTCGACAAGTGGTTTTCAAAAATATTGAGATTTGAAACATGAGCGTTCTCTTTTTCAGAAATGGGATTTATGTCAGCTGTGACGAAATGACATTGCGTTTTGGTTTGAACACTGGTATGTTTGATTTCACCAGTGATAACCCAACCAAAATCGGTGTCTCTAGCGACCACGGTTGAAGATAACTTGCGTGTTTGTTTGCGAATGCAATTCCAAAAAACATTGGCACTGAAAAGCACATCAATGGGACCTTGAGCATTAAACTGAGGATCGGCTAACCTTAAGTGCGAAGGAATCTTTAATCCGGAGGTATTGATAGAGTGACTTGGAGTGTCCTTGCCAATACTGGTAAGAATGAGACAGTTTAAATTAAGATTGGTGTTTCTTTGGCAAACGTCTCTGATTTTCAATTTTGAAGACTGCAAAACTTGAGTTTTCAAATTGTCAATGCCGGTCACATTGATAGAAGTAGGCGATGACGAAAGACCTAGTTTTTTAATCAACGATTGCGAAACAAAGTTGTGCGTTGAAGCGGAATCGAGAAGACCACGGGTTCTAAACCAATTTCCAAATCTATCTTGGATTTCAAATTGTACAGTGGTCAAAAGGGTTTGCGCACTGTGAGAAGGTTCGGCATTAGAAATGCAGGAAGAAGCATTAGTTTGTTCGGAGCTGCTCTGCATGGAGCTTAAAGAGGCAGGTACTGATGACCTCGATTTATCGTGAACGTGCAATAAAGAATGATGCGGTTTTTTACAATGGAAACAGAGATTTGATGACGTACAGTTCGAAGAAGAATGCTTAGGTGACAAGCAATTGAAACAATGTTTGCTATTCAACACAAACTTCCTTCGATCTTCGACAGACAATTCTTTAAAGGATTTGCACAAATACAAGGTGTGAGGCTTTTTACAGAGCGTGCATTTTAACGATTTGTTAAGCGGCCTGATATCTTCTCTTGAATGATTGAAAGAAGAACGGGTTTGTTTGTTTTCGACAAATGGGGGCTGATGTCCCTTTGAAGAAGCAAGTTTTTTTTTCAAAAATTTGACACTGAGGATTCGTTTCGACCTTTTCGCACTGAAATGCGAGTGCTGTAAGGAATTGACATCGACTGTTGAGAAACGAGATAAGGTGTTCGAACGAATGTTCCTTGTTGCAGGCGAGTTCGATCTCCCAGGCCTTCAGTGTCGAAAAATCGAATCTTGATGTAGCTAGGTGAATAAGTATGGTGTCCCATGTTTGGACAGGCTGTTTTAGTTGGTATAACGCTCTGACATTTAACTGCATAGAATCTAAGAGGTCTCTTAAAGATGTGACGTCATTAGGTTTGACGGCCGGTAAGTTGAAGAGACAGCGGATATGACGAGCGACACTCAACCGTAAATTGCCATATCTCTCTTTAAGGAGATTAAAGGCGATGTGGTAGTTGTCTGCGCTTAAAGGCAGTGACTCCACCAAGGTCAAGGCCTCAGATTCCAAAGAAGTGCGGAGGTAGTAAAATTTATGTATGTCTGGGATCTCGATATTTTCATGAATTAGGGAGCAGTAAAGTTCGTAAAAAGAATACCATTCACCTTCCTTGCCTGAGAAGTGCGGTAGGCTTATCTTGGGAAGTAACGGTTTCGGTTTGTTCTTGTGAACTGAAGCGGGTGCGAACTGGGCCGGATTGATGACCCTAGTGTCCGGTTCTGAGATATTGCGAATCAGTTGGTGGGCCTTTGCAATTCCTTCAAAGTACAAGGGTTCGACATCGTCCCGATCCGATTGGAGTTCTGGGCAAGCGGATTCAATCTCGGTTTGAATTTGGTCATAATAATCATAAGACCGTTCGTACAGCTTAAGGCGATGTGTTAAGATATCTAAATCACACTCGGCGGGATTTAACTTGTTGATAAAATTTCGGAATCTAGTGAGTTGCCCTTTATAAGAAGAACGTCTAGCAATGAGAGTTTCATCTTTTTCAGTAGGAGCCATGATGAAGAGAATAAATTGAAATACAACTCACGAAACTGTAGAACCTTGAAGATGCTGTCAAATTGGCAACAGCGAAAGAGTAGAAAGAACAGGACACCCCAAAGGAGACAGGAGCGGCCTCTTTCCCGTTCACAGGCTTTGCATGACGTAGATATAGCTGAAAGATCTAAAGGAGATATTAGAAATATGCAAAGTATTGTCAAATGACACTTTACAAACAATGGACATAGCAAATGGACTCTCCCGGGTTTCTGGGACCAAATTTTGGGTAGATTATAGGCTAGGGAATAACCCACCCACCAAGGGAAGATGATTAAGAGAAGGAAGTAGATTTGGGATTGGAAGAGAAGGATAGAAAAATAGGAGGAGAGTCCCACAAAAATAATAAGTTTAGTGTTAAACACACTTAAAGGCGATTGCCACAGAAACTTAACCTCCTGATATCTAAAATAGGAACGAGCTTAGTCGAGGCTGACGGGAACCGCAGCTAAGACTTGGGCAGTTTGCCAGAGAGAGCCTGTAGTGTATTTCCTCCCAAGCACGAATGAAAGTACTATAGGGAAGGGTGATGGTCTGACAAGACTGAGAGCAAACGATTTATTGTATATGAACGAGGGCATAAACCTAGGAAGAGGTAGGAAAGCCAGGATCCTGCCTAACTGTAGTATCAGAGAAATGATGAATCCAAAAACAAATATTTAATTTATTTAACAATTCAGGATTAATTGATCTTTTTAACAAATAAATATTTTTTAATCTTATTAGCAATTTGAGGTCGCAGACCTCCGACAACATTAAACGGTTGCTCCAGGCAACTGACAATTTACAAGGTTTCAAACCTCACATGTTTCTAAAATTTTCATAAGAATTAAACCAATAAACAATGAAATAATTAAAGGTTATACGTGAATTAGAGTACAAAAAGTGTACCTTAAGAAATTCTTGAGAGAATGTTCTAGAGAAAATAACAACTTTGAAAATGACGATAACAACAACGTGAAAAATAAGATAGAAGTTCCTACAACTTCTTATATTTATACAGAGTTAATATATGAGAATTATACAAAAAGGGCAGGTCACTTACAGTGAAACCTGGAGAAAGTGAAAAAGAAGTTTCTAGACTTCCTATGTTTAATTAGGAATCACGAGAAAAATGGGGCAGTTTCCATTTCGTGAAACCTGAACATGACTCGCTCAAGAGTTTAGAGAATTGTTTTCCCTGATTTTGAAGTGAGGAACAAGGTAAATTTGAAACGTGTGCTAGACACGTATCACAAAGATTATACAGAGATACTTAATGATAAACCAACAAAAATGGAAGGGCACTTCTTGGAATGACACCTTATTGAAACCGACCTAGATTAAAAGTTTATTGCAGATTGTTAGTGAAAGGTTTAGGAAAGAGAAATGGGAATTAAGGAAAATGTTCATGGCCTTATTTAATATAACCGGACGATCGCGACGCGGTAGAAACGTGGAGAAAGCACTGTTTATCACTGTAGTCTATGAAGATGGATTCAAAGTTCACTATAGAAACACTAAAGTTCATGAAAAAGAAAGTTATTGCAATTATGGAAAGAACTGATTGCACTATATAGATGAGAGTCTATTTCTTGAAACAGTTGTGATTTACAATTAAATGCGCCATAGAATGTTCCAGCGGTGGACGAAAATTCACTATTGTAGTAATTTAGTTTTAAACAGAATTCTCCCAAGTACGTGAGAAATACATGACGGCAGGAATCGTAGATTGAGTACCGAATCTGGAAAGTTCCAGAACAATCTTAGTAGTAAAATGGGGCTAATGTAAATCCAGCGGAGGAACTTGCTTGGTAAATTACAGACAGTGGGTATTAGATAATATCCCGCGTAGTGAGAAGATTTCTCATTTGGCAAGCATAAGAAATGCTGCTTTCACTAAGATTAGCTTGATTAAACAAAAGCTCAACATGGAAAATCCCGCGGAGGATGATTTTGCCCCAAAATAAGTAATTTCACACTGCCTATAAAAGATAGTTAAAAGCATGTGGTAGGTAAAATCATGAAGATGAGGTTAAAACTTGAAGCAGGTACTTATCTTTGTTGCATGGCGAAGGTGAAGTTCCTCACTGATGCTTAAAGTTCCAACATGGCGTGGAATTTAAAAAAGATGCCTCGTTAGGTCAGGAGGCTGGCTCTGGTTGAGCCTTAACTGATTACTACGACTGCCGACTAAGAAGTGAGAGCAGCTCAACGAAGCACGGAAGGTCCTAGGAAGGGGAGAGAGTGGGGGTAGGAAACAAAAGGTATACATATCAGCATAACCAACTTAGCAAAAAATAATTTTCTTCTTGATGGATGGTCTTCTAAGAGTTGATAGTAGGCGATATTAGCGCAGCATGGTGAGTGAAACAGTAGACGTAGTCCTCTTGCTCAAGGAGAAAATAGCTGACGATAGTAACGAGATCTGGTAGCCAAATGGATAAGTAAGTCCTCTTGCACGATGAGGAATTGAGTAGCTTCAGAGGGTTGCTACTAGATGGCGCTAGGTGGATCACAGAAGTTATATATCTGAAACATACTTATGAAGACATGAGAGATATACCCAACAAGGAGAAAACAGATGATCACTGTTGGTGGTTGACAAAGAGGAAGGAAGAAATGAACATGCAAAGAGCAATAGACATTATATCTCTCGTACCGTGTATTCAAAGAATACACCACCCCTCCCACCCCTCCCCTCGTTTCGCTAAATGAGGGGTCAGGATGCAAAACCGGCGATTTCCACTTTTTTTTATGACAATGAGTTAAAGTTGGAGAACCATTCTCTGAGGTGTATGTGATCTGTTTATGAACTTGTTTGGCCTCAGGCCGGATTTTCAACCGAACAAGTTTATAAACAGATAACAAACACCTCAGAGAATGGTTCTCCACTCATTGTCACCAAAAAGTGGAGATTGCCGGTTTTGCATCTATACCCCTCAAATGCTTTGTCCACTTCGTTCCAAAATCCACACTTAGAATATATTGATAGCAAATATATACCTAAATAATCACACAAATAATGCTGCAAAATTGTGGAGTTCAGAACACTGAAATGAACAATGGAAACACACAGGATTCAATCTATCCATTTAAATTATTTTCAGGTAGTTTAAATTAGGGCACAAGAAAGGAAAAGGAGAGGGTCAATTTTTATTAAGATAAAAAACAGTGCTATTGGGTAAAAACCAGTAAATTTATTTTTAAAAGAGAATGTAAGAAAACAGATGGTGTAATTAAATCCATGGTCACACCATCCTATTACCTGGCATTTGCCTATCAGAAAGAGGGAAAACCATGGAAAAACCTCAATCAGGTAATAATAAGCCTATATTAAAAAATCACAGTACATTTAGTACATAATTGGGAAGCTTCTTGGAAAGGGTCAATGATGATTGTTAGCAAATTCCTGCAACAGAGGAAAAACATTTAAAGAAATATTTCTTTCAAGAATTCATTCATGGTTTTCCTTGATATTCACAATGTGATACTTGAAGTAAAAAATAAACCTGTAAATTATGAAAATAATGTACTCTTTCCTAAAACAGAAACGGATGTGTAGCCTTAATCTGCAACAAACTACTGTATACTATTTTAAACAAGAGAACGGATCTGTGACAAGGTGCCACTGTCGCTGGACCATTGCTATGGTAACACGAACAATGTTGCCATTATTACCAAGGCCTTTGTGATCTGTTCTTGCTGCCATTAAGAGATTGGTTATTTATTTAGTTGGTCAACACAATATAATACCAGGTTGCTTTTGCTGTTCCAGTAATTGGAATCATGTGTTCACCGACTGAAAAATTGACAAGATCAATTGTCAATGATTAATAATAATGTTATTGGTCTTACTGCCCTATTGGGGCTTTTAGAGACGCCGGGATGCCGGAATTTTGCCCAGAAGGGTATCATTAACGTGCCAGTAAATCTAATGACATTGCTCCCTCACGTTTGCGCGCCCTCAATTTCCAATCAGCTGCGCCAGGATTCGAAACTGCAACCTTGGGCAAAGCTGGCGAGAACCACTGAGTCACGCAGTCAGTCAATTGTCAATGACAGGCTGCATGCTTCGGCGGTAAAGATCTCGCCTGCTGTGCCCAAAAGAGCGGGATTGTATCCTGGCACAGTCGGTTGGCATTTGAGGATGCTTAAATATCAGAAAGCCATGTCAGTAGATTTACCGGCACGCTCAAGATCCCCCTTCAGGACAAAATACCACCACCTAAGCATCTCTAAAAGCCGCAATTGTAAAATGGGACGTAAACCCTTTCATTTTGTTATTAATCATCGACTATTGATCTTGTCATTTTTCAGTCGGTGAAACTACCATGTTGTCAATAAAGCAACACTGAAAAATGGCTTCAAAGCTAACTTATTGTTTTTATTTATATAACTTTTAACATTTCTTTATGACATACCCTATCTTCAGTAATATGATGCGTCTTGATTAATGATTGATCAAATTATAGTTCAATAGAGTTTTTAAAAAAATGTTGAACTCCTTTGTTATGTTGATTAGTGGTACATTGTGACACCTCTCGAAAGGTTTCAGTGACAGAAGCAGCGAGTGTGCAGCATTGAGCATTAATGAAGGCTCTGATTGTCGATGCATGGTTAAAAGGGACAGTAAATAGTGCATATTATACACATCTTGGGCACTTATTATGTCTCAAGCATCATAAGAAAATTAGATCCCAACAAGAGAAGGAACTGCAGTACTAGCATTGTTAGTAGCAACTTCAGTCAACACAAGTTTGCCCAAATGACTGGGCAGGGGTACATCTAATATACATAATAAAAATGGACACTCCCAAGAAGGTTTCTGAACTTTTCCAATAGAACGAAACAATGTACTCAAATTGTTTGTCAATGAGCTTACAAAAAAAACTGGGAAGTTCCATACGGGTGACTAAAGCTACTGTATGAACGTAGGTAGAAAACATGGCATTTTAAGTAGTAGTGTTGGCACGCAAGTAGGTTAAAAAATATAACCTTGTAATATGTGGCACCAGAGTCATTCAACAAGTACGAATTGGCATACTGTTGCCACGGACAAATTGATAGACCTACCATCAGCACGACACTAGGATACTTTCGTAATTCTAGTGATGCGATCTTCATGGTGAATGGTTTTTAGAGTTTTCTTTCCTTCTCTATAGCCACTAAGCTTGTGGCTTTTTGACATTTCTTGTTTGTGTTTTACATAGAGGCAATGTGAAAGCAGGAGTTACTCTGTTGCAGTGGTGAAATGCTGTAGCTTATTGTTGATGTTTGTCTATGGTGATAAGGAATGTATTACTTTCAACACAACAAAAGCTACATTTAAAATATATCTTTACTTTGATGTGAATAAGATAATACCTCCTATATTGATCATGTTTAGAACTTTACGAAGACAAAATTCTAGCAAATTGGCCTGAAACTATTCTATATATAAAGAGAGAATAGAATACCCAGCATGGTGCCTTACCAAGCGTATCGCAAATTGGGCCGTTTCAAAATTTAAATACAAATAAATCATGGTATTAATCAGCGAGTCCTCACTAAATTGGAAGTGTAGTGATGATATGACTTTTGCAAGCGAAGCCGCGACTGGTAATGCTAGTAATAATATAAAAATTAGTAAATAAATACTCATGAAAAAAAAGACATGTATTAGTTATAAACACCATTAAATAATGTACAATTTAGGACTACACATTTTCGACCTTTACCCCTCGGTACAGCGTGCATCTGCCGGAACATATTTGCGATCGTATCTGTTCATAGAAGTTGTAACTAACCTGATAAGTTTGTTTCCTAAGCAGCAAGATAAAAACAAAAGCACCCTAAAAAATATTACAGGTATAAGGAATACAATGTATTTTCATGAAGACTGCCCTGAACACATTATTTCCCAGCTTTGCGGTTGAGGATCCTACAAAACTGATGAATTGTTATCCTGTTAAAAAGATGGAGGAAGTTACTTATTAGGCGAGTCCTATGATTAACGCAACCCATCCAAGAAAAGTCAGCATGACGCTTCACCTCTTCAGACAGCTTGCTACCTACAGCATCTGTATGGAGGAATTTTTGAAGAAAGGACTCGGAAATTTTGACTCCAACTCCTACTGTATGGGCTAATTCCTCAGAAGGATATATCAGTCTTCCACCAGCATCTCGTTCTGATATAAAACTGCAAAATTTGGGAACGTTTCGATTAGTAGGATGAAGCTCCAGGTCAGGTTCTGATGTCATAGTGGTCCTGCAGTCATTGCACGGCTCATTAATGGCACTCAACAGTCGTTTAGCTATATAACCACTTACATATGCCACTGACTCTGCTGCTGCAAAAGAGAGATCACATGAAATACTAGTGGTAGTAGTCTCGTCTAGAACACCTGAAACGTCAGAAGACATGGTTATGAGGGATTCCTTGCTTTCTTGTAGGAAATTCCCCAGGCGAGAGAGCACCTCTCCATCATCATCTTCACAATTCTTTGCTCTATCCACACTCTGGACCTGGAAAAAAAAACGAAGTTACAATTAGAAAATGCTCATAGAAGAATAGCAATATTTATGATTACTACAAAAGAGGATGGTTATGACGTTCATTACTACTACATACACTAAATCGAACCCGGTCCACCTTGGTGAGAGGCCAGCAGCTTGACCGCTGCGCCACAACGCCCCCAAGAATCTGATATGCTTGCGGGTTTCGGCATCCAGTCACATTTCACCAAGATACCGTACTGAGGGAGGAGTGCATTGATATACTTAAGAAACTTGAATTGGTTCGTTTACATGGACCATATGTGACAGATTACCCTACCCTTATGGGGTGGGGGGTAGTACTTGGTAGTAGTTGGAACGTCTACATTATCTGCCCCTCCAGGTTATGTTACAGTCCTGTAAGTGTTACTGTTTGGTGTGCTTCATTCAATTTCCTCTCACACATGATAAAATGTTAACCATCCATTTCAGTAGTGTATCTATTAAAGATAGGAACACTAACAGAATTCGTATGGGAAAATCACTTCAATGAAGGCAAACTACACGGTAGCACTGAATGAAATACGAACAGACGATAAAATTTTCTATAGTACATGAATTAGCCAAAATAACTTATGTTTTTTTACACTAGTTACAGCCGAACACATCCAAGCCAATGGTTACAGACTAACGCGACCAGATCAATGTATTTTGGTCAACAGTGACTTTGTATCCCACATGTTGGCAACAATGTGTGCCCTTGAGCGCGCCTTGTTCACAGTTGAACGGGTTCAAACGCTGTCAGAACATGACTGCCGTTAATAAATAAAAAAACACATATTTATGCAATATATAACACATTTCAGGTACAGTAGTGCCCAAAGTTATTAATTTCAATAAGTAATGTCACCCAGTAGATGAAGGTATGTAAAAGCAACGTTCTGGTCTCATTTATTTTCCCCAGGAAAAGTAATGTTAAATCGATTACACTTTCTCAGCAAGTAATGAATTAAAATGCATACAGACATAAATGGAACCTAACCTTCATCTGTCAAGAGCCAGTGAACTGTCCCTACCTGGAACTTACCTCAGCAAACTGGAAGATCGCGATTCCGTAAACAAAAAAATCCCCTAGACAAAAAATAGCGGCACCCATGACTTTAAGAACGACACTAAAGGCTTAAAAGATCCATACTTGTTACATTCTGTGTGTTAATAAGGAGGTAACAGTTGAGGAGAAGAGAACATATGGAAAAGTTACCAAACTACTGATATAGGCCATAAATACTTTCTGTAATGATTCAAAATACATGTGGAAAGGATGTAGTTCACTCCTCCACTGTCTATAACCCAGCCGCCATCCCAAATCATATCACGACTTCTATAGTAAAATTCCAACTGTGTCAGTCATTATCAGTGTTAATTATGTACAAGAACAGTATTGCCAACCCCACCCATAGGCTGGTACTAAATCGTATAGGCAGTCTAGGGGTTATAAAATAAAAGGAACAGTGGTTTTGGCAATGGTTACAGCCTAACATGTCAACAGTGCCCCTCAACCCAACCATTCTAACCTTCGTTTTGTCCAATACAATGGATTTTCACAACGGTTTTAGCCTGTGGGCCGCGTTAGCCATATATGCACCCCAGGTATTTGACAAGCATAATCTTTCTCTCGACCAATGGCTTTAGTCACCCATACCTCATATGGTGATGTATTTTATATCTTAAATTTTGGCAACACTACCATGAGATGAATGTGTCATGTCTCGTCAGTGTCTCCGCCCATGTAACAGTTGATGAATGCTCAGCGCTTGAGGAACATGGCTGCAGTCGTTCAATGAGCAAGAAACAAACACTTATTTATGTAATTTACCACATGTGATAATAGACGGCAATTTCAATTGATATTGTCTCCTAGAAACGACTCAAAATCATAGATTATCCGTATTAATGAAGTTGTAAGTGTCAAAGGCATGTTCTCGCTTCAACTAGTAATGTAATGTAAATTTCATCCAGACAGAGCCCTAACCTACACTCCAGACAGTCGTCTAACCTAATAGAGACCAATGGTTTTGTCTTTAGAAGAGTGTAGTGCAAATTTTCAATTAAACTGAACTGCAAGTAATTTACGAACATTTGTAACTCACGACCAAGCCTCACTCTTGAACACAAGTGACTGCATCTGCATGTAACGATGCACTATTTGAAACCTCCTACAGCGGGGTAACATGGCAGCAATTCAAGGCACGTAAACCAAACCTCCGTACATCCGTGAAGGCATTGCCTACAATAAAATAAAATAAACCTAGACA
Source organism: Meconema thalassinum (assembly GCA_946902985.2). Taxonomy (NCBI): domain Eukaryota; kingdom Metazoa; phylum Arthropoda; class Insecta; order Orthoptera; family Tettigoniidae; genus Meconema; species Meconema thalassinum. The sequence continues at coordinate 465,968,131 of OX336394.1, read as the reverse complement.
CGTAGGAATCCCGGTATATACTTGAACCAGCAATGTTATTCAAACAATGTTGAAACCTGTAATAACCTGCCGATTAGAAGTTACCACCATGATTAGCAGATTTGTAATTTTGTAATTTGCATGTTACTATGAAATACTTAAACACTTGAAGTCACTTGCACATTGATTAGGTTATGTTAGTCGCATCATGGTCATTTAGGCTAAATGTTCCCAAAATTAGAGGCCAATGTTAATATACGTTACAACCCACCCACCAAGTAGCCTACTACTCACTTTAATATCATTAAAAAAATGCCATCAAAGGAATGTGATTAAATAATTAGAGAATAGCCCAATTATTGATACATACCTTGCTTCATCAAAGGGGAAGCGATGAAATGATAGGGCTCTTCCATCCTCAGGAGTGTATTTCCAACCTCTACTTTTGCAGCCAACAACAGAACATTCCGAGTGATATTTTCCCATAACCTACATATCAAATATACAGAATGAGGTACATAAACAGAAAGCATGAAATACAAAATATAATAGAAAATAAATTGAATTCAAGTCATTAACCTAGCTTTCTACTACTAAGAAAATTCACCAAAAAATACTGCATGGCTCTCATGAGAATCCTATCGATCAAGAAATCATTTGAATAATATATAATGCATTATTGGTACTTACCAGAGAAACTGAAATACCGATACTGGTTTACAATCAACCAAAATACCTCGAGGCAATTTACAGGTGAGTAGGCCTACTTAAACGTTGGAGAATGAAAGTCGCCAAGTTGTTGGGAATATAGACAATGCCACCAACCCAGTAGAAATAATGTTCACTTAATGACATGTGCTATAATTACCGTCTGTGAGCAAGATAATTGCAAGGAAATGTCAATTAGGAATTATGTGTATATTTATTGACTAAATATAGGGATATATTTGCAATTCAATTAAAACGTGTATCATGCATATGTTGGCAAGACGATATACAGCGCTTAATCCGCTCCTTACGTCTGGCCGCGCTACTACACCGATGGTACCAAATAATCCCATTCTGGTTGACACCCCCTGTGTAGGGTGTGGTAGCTATGTAGAGATTTAACAATTAGCTCAGGACAGGGGTTTTGGTGTCTGGATCGAAGCAGTCTTAAGACTGAAGAGCCCAACAACAAATACATTTTAGACTGTATTATGTTGTTCAGTGTACAAATAATGTGACTATAACACTCACAAAGATATTATGTGTCTAAGGAGAAATTCAAAGTCACTTCTATTGAATGAACCCATTCGCCCATTTTGTTTTCAACCGGGCGGCTTGTAACGCGAGGAGGATGTTTGATGCAGAATTAGCGTATTTAATTTGAATACCTTACTTTTTGGTGAGAATGAACAATTTGAGAACTCTTTTCTAGTTAGATGACAGATCCAAGCAGGAGTATTTCAAATGTTGTCAAGATATGGGACAAAACTAAGTTAAAGTACGGTAATTAGTGTTACGGCGGAAGGATATTGTATGCTCAGTGCCCAGCGCAGATTATCAGTGACACGCAGTTTACAACAACAGAATATAGAGGTAACTTTGACCGAGTATGTACCTAAGAACACATTTATGATGATATTATACAAATTATTCCCATGTTAGTCCTGGAAGTGTGTATAGATAAATACATTTTTCTCTCACTTCCGTTCAATGATGAGGATGCAGCTGTTTTCATTTGAACTGGGCATTGTGTGGTATCTGGAGGTCTGCAAACAGCTAGTCCTGATTCTCAAAGAAGCGAGTGCTACGATCAGTTAACTTACACGGAACCTTTTTCTGTCGCGCTGATAGCTGTGTTATGTTCTAACAATCATATATCCTCGCCTCGCCCAAACATTGTTCAGGTTTGTGTGTGTTTGGGAACAAAGGAACTGGACATATGATTGACGCATTCGTGAGTTGCTCCATTTCACTTCTGTATATGCACGAACTGGCGTTAATAATACCCATAAATTGCTCATTTTGTCCACTTAGGCTCAATGACTTGCATTAGAACTCATTTGTTGTCAAGTCGAGCGTAATTATCAAGTAGGGTTTACTGTTATTGACACTGAGCACCTCACGGGATATATTTGGAACACCAATATTACTTTTGGGGGACCCCATTTGACGTGTCGTATCGTATTATATATGAGGCTATTTCGATGAATACGTGCGTATGTAAATAATTTTCAGGTGAATTTCTGTGTTCTAGTTTTCTACCGTAATGGACGAGCAAGTTGTGATCAAAAGTGAGCCGGAATGGTCGACACAAACAGATGACTTGGCCGACATTGTAAGTGTATATTAATTCCACACTTTGTGTAACATTGCAATCTTAGTGATGTCCAAGACAACATTCTTATAGTTAGCAAGGTAAATTATATGAAGCAGTAAGTTAATCAGTATCTGTTAACTAGAGGTCATATTGTGTCTGTATATTGCAATCTTAGTGATGTCCAAGACAGCATTCTTATAGTTAGCAAGGTAAATTATATGAAGCAGTAAGTTAATCAGTATCTGTTAACTAGAGGTCATATTGTGTCTGTATATAGCAATCTTAGTGATGTCCAAGACAGCATTCTTATAGTTAGCAAGGTAAATTATATGAAGCAGTAGGTTAATCAGTATCTGTTAACTAGAGGTCATATTGTGTCTGTATATTGCAATCTTAGTGATGTCCAAGACAGCATTCTTATAGTTAGCAAGGTAAATTATATGAAGCAGTAAGTTAATCAGTATCTGTTAACTAGAGGTCATATTGTGTCTCGCTCTTGAGGAGCTGAAACAATGTTTACACATTCAGTCTCATTGATACTTTCACCCTAAATTCTATGTCACTATTTTACGCAATAGAGATTGAACATAGCCGTTGTATTGAATGCTGACCTACAGTGTTGCCACATCATAATATGTAAGTTACTGCACTGACTCACTAGAAAGAGAGATTTATAGCAAGAATTAGATTTGGAATCCCCTCTGATGCAAGACTTGAATATTTATCAGGCATGCTCAGTTCCCTAATATTCTCATTCTAATCTCCATCACCTACAAACATTGAAGTAACTGTTTTCATTTAGGTGTATTTTTGAGCATATCTGCTGCGCCCATTACTTTCCCACATAGGAGGTGTTGTTCCTCTTCCCTCATTATCTTTATGCCTTGTTTTTATGAACCCCCTTAACCATTCCTTTATCATTTAGCCTTCATGCTCTTTTATTTAGAGAGAGGGTTGTTTATAAAGATCAGCTGAATACTATAATGTTGAAGATACCAAATAAAACGTACAAGTCTGGCTTTTATTTCATTTTGTGACCTTGGAAAAATATTTTCCATGTAAATAGGCCTACTGATCTAGACCGTCCATGTTGTGTTGTGTTTGGGAGCAATGAAAGGAAATGGAAACCAGATCAATGTTTATTTTATTCTCAGATTCCTGTAACGTGATTGTAATGTGATAGGAGTAAGTACCTTATCGAGTTAATACTCTATGTCTCTTTACAAGACTTGCCGTGTTCTTCCTCTCCTGATCACCAAATGGTATTTAGGGATTCCTGAATTGTATTTCACTGCTGTATTGATGACAAATGTTAGGTTGTGTATTGTACAGAAAGCACAAGCCTTTTGGTTAAAGGCGCTGTGATAAATTATCTGACCCATGCTGGACACAAACCAGCGACCGCCGGCTTTGTATGCTGTTGCTCTGACCAATGAGTTGCCGTGGTGACCAAGTTGCAACCATCTTCAATAATGAGGTTAACCAATCTTTGATGTGAAATTCACCTAGATTTCCTCCCTAAATCCCCGAGATTTGAAGTTTGTTACCATTTGTCTCCTTCTATAAACAGAACATATTGCCATGGTGGCCTCATGTTCCCTCAGCGGCCATGATGGTTGTCATGGTTTCCTGACATGTGGTTTGAGTCTCGTTTGTCTGACAGGGGAATTTTCCCAAGGAGTCTGTCCACGACAGACTACGTGGCTTTACAAACAAGTTGATTCTTGTTTTGAGACAGCGCATGACGTCACGTTACGGCAGTCTCCGAGCAATTTCAAGTCAGACGAGTTACTTGGGGATGAGGTTGGGGGAGAGCAGGTCACCCGACTGGGTTCCTAATGGCCAACCATTTTGGTTCTTGACTCCGGTCTGAGAGAGAAAGTAGATTGTCCCCACAAGGCTAAATATTAGGTTGGGGGAGAGCAGGTCACCCGACTGGGTTCCTAATGGTCAACCATTTTGGTTCTCGACTACGGTCTGGGAGAGAAAGTAGATTGTCCCCACAAGGCTAAATATTAGGTTGGGGGAGAGCAGTTCACCTGACTGGGTTCCTAATGGTCAACCATTTTGGTTCTTGACTCCGGTCTGAGAGAGAAAGTAGATTGTCCTTACAAGGCTAAATATGAGGTTGGAGGAGAGCAGGTCACCCGACTGGGTTCCTAATGGCCAACCATTTTGGTTCTTGACTCCGGTCTGAGAGAGAAAGTAGATTGTCCCCACAAGGCTAAATATTAGGTTGGGGGAGAGCAGGTCACCCGACTGGGTTCCTAATGGTCAACCATTTTGGTTCTCGACTACGGTCTGGGAGAGAAAGTAGATTGTCCCCACAAGGCTAAATATTAGGTTGGGGGAGAGCAGTTCACCTGACTGGGTTCCTAATGGTCAACCATTTTGGTTCTTGACTCCGGTCTGAGAGAGAAAGTAGATTGTCCTCACAAGGCTAAATATTAGGTTGGAGGAAGAGGTTCGACCATATAAGGGTTTAGTGGCCACCATTTTGGTTCTTGGCTACGGTCTGGGAGAGAAAGTAGATTGTCCTCACAAGGCTAAATATTAGGTTGGAGGTGGGCAGGTCACCCAACTGGGTTCCTAATGGTCAACCATTTTGGTTCTTTAATACGGTCTGAGAGAGAAAGTAGATTGTCCTCACAAGGCTAAATATTAGGTTGGAGCAAGAGGTTCGACCATATTACGGTTTAGTGGCCACCAATTTGGTTCTTGGCTACGGGCCAGGATAAAATATTAAATGTCTTATAGACTGCTATAGTATGCAAAACCATTAACCTGTGGTATTGTTGTGTATGGTGATCCGTATTGACTTGTATCAGTTATTTCTTATATGCAGATGCATGCCAATACTTATATTTAGTTCTTGTTTACAATGAACATGTTTCAACACTCGATGTTCAGTATATTTATTAATTATTTAAGACCTTCAACCAAAAAATCTTGAAGCATTATAAAATAATACCCTAGTCAACAAAACTTGTATTAAGAACTTTTGAATGAATTACAAAGGTAACTTTATAATACTATTTTACTAGAGATAATAAATTGCATAGGAATACATTTGTGAAACAAGTCACTTCTCTGCAGGATAATACCGACCTCCCTGGGGATATCAAGACTGAAGAATGTCCCTCGCCAGAGTTTGTTCCATGCATCACTTCTCTGCAGGATAATACCGACCTCCCTGGGGATATCAAGACTGAAGAATGTCCCTCGCCAGAGTTTGTTCCATGTATCACTTCTCTGCAGGATAATACCGACCTCCCTGGGGATATCAAGTCTGAAGAATGTCCCTCGCCAGAGTTTGTTCCATGCATCAAACAGGTAAGTACTTTATCATGTTGCAACTTTATGCTTCTTTACAAGACATAACTTGTTATCATCTCTTTATCACCAAATGGTATTTAGAGATTCCTGAATTGATTTTCACAACAGTATTGATGATAAATGGGAGTGTTCAGCTGATAGGTTGAGTGCAGCACAGAAAGCACAAAGGATAGAATACCTGACCTATGTGGGACATATACCTGTGACCTGAGGCTTCACACTCTGTTGTTTTGAGCACTGAGCTAATGGGGATGCATTTAAACTCTCATTGTCTAAACGTAGATTATGTTAAGGACTTAACATTGAAAGACTTGGGCGTATACCTTTAACGTATACCAATTATTCTTGGTTTGGTCAAATATATGTATTCTAGTCAGAGGGCTGAAATAAGATGCTCTCATAAGGGCAACTCAGGATAGATGGGTTTCACTCCCTTAGCAAACCTTGAAGTGGTCTTCAGTAGTTTATTGCTTCATCTTCCAGGCAATTGCACTGATGGTTGTAACTAATGACAGGGTCGCCCCCTTCACAATCCTGAGCAGCACAAGTACAATGGAGAACTCCATTAGCCTTACCTCTTTTTAGAAAATATTGAGAAATCTTCTATCTTACAACATTTCTTTACGTTTTTGGACTATTTTCATTTATGAAGGATAGGCAAATGAGATCACCTTTTGTCCGTGTGTGGGTCCCCCCTTAATAACCTCTAAATAGCTGAAACGATTTCAATAAAGCTCGGTAAGGTCACACTACCATTTCGGCCGACTTAAATTGTGCCGTTTTAATTTTATTACGTCTTAACAATCCAATATGGCACCTGTGCGAAGTATTTCACCGGCATTCTATATCTCCAAAACTACACCCTGAAATGTTTTACGGGGATAAAGGGCACTACTAGACGCTCACCTATGTGACTTTCAATAACCTGATAACAACAAAACGAGCATGGCGGCTAAGTGAAGTTGAAACCTTCAAATAGACTTTTCTCGAGATTTAACAATTCGAACGCAGTGAAACTTGGTACGGTATATACTTATATACATTTTAATCCACTGGCATCTAATTCATTTAATTATTATAACAACCACAAGATGGCTGCTGATTGAAATTTTAAACCTGGATTTTATTTCTTGTGTCCTAATCATGCGATTGAAGTTTGAATAAATCACCTACACGATAATGTTCATGAAATAGTACAGAACTCTTAAGACCTATATATAAGAATCCAACATGGTGACCATCCAAAATATATAGACGTTTCTCAATATGTACGAATCTATAACAGCAATCAAACTGAACATTTGTATGTTGATAGAGGCTATAAACATAAGTAGGATATATGAAAATATGCTATTTAGTTGTTCACGGAACTACTTGCTAATGTTGTGTGTAAGTATTCCCACCCCTTATTATTCCCATATCTTCAGTATTAGGGAAGGGATGAAAGGAGGTTCTGTGAGGCAGTGATTTCTACACCCACATGCCCTTTTCTCCAGCCCTTAAGAGGTGTTAATTTCGATTGAAATGAGTATAACAAGTAGTTGGAAAGTGGCGACCATGGCTTCATACGAGTTACTGCCCCAGCATTTGCCTGTAGATGAAAACTTGGAACAATGTAAAACTCTTTCTAGTTTGGCCGAGGGTGGGGATCACACCCACTCATCTTCTGAGTTTGCAGACTGACCAAGTGGACTGAAACATTTAACTTGTGTAGTATTGGAAATGTGCTGAGCCCTTAGTCTCTCCTAAGGAAGGAATTATAAGGGTTGGACTCCATACACAACCAAGCGTGGATTTCTATTTTCCTGAATATCTGTTGCTACTGCTGATCTCAGGAAATCTGTCCTATTAAGTGACGTGAGATTACATTCATGAAAGCATTTGATACAGACTTCCCTATTATTCCCCAACCTCCTCCTTGGCCTGTATCTCCATTACTAACTACGAGCTCCCGTACAACAGACGACCTAATGCTTGTAGCTAGTAGTATCAAGTTGCTGCAATATTGATGTTATATACTCTCCATAACACTCCTCCTCCAGAAGACATATAATGCTTGTAGCTAGTATTATCAAGTTGCTGCAATATTGATGTTATATACTCTCCATAACACTCCTCCTCCAGAAGACATATAATGCTTGTAGCTATTAGTATCAAGTTGCTGAAATATTGATGTTATATACTCTACATAACACTCACCCTCCAGAAGACATAATGCTTGAAGCTAGTAGTATCAAGTTGCTGCAATATTGATGATATATACTCTACATAACACTCCCCTCCAGAAGACATATAATGCTTGTAGCCAGTATTATCAAGTTGCTGCAATATTGATGATATATACTCTACATAACATTCCCCCTCCAGAATGCTCGTAGCTTGTAGTCATCAAGTTGCTGCAATATTAATGATATATACTCTACATAACACTCACCTTCCTGGAGACATAATGCTTGTAGCTAGTAGTATCAAGTTGCTGCAATATTGGTGTTATATACTCTACATAACTCTCCCCCTCCAGAAGACATATAATGCTTGTAGCTAGTAGTATCAAGTTTTTGCAATATTAATGTTATATACTCTACATAACACGCCCCCTCCAGAAAACATATAATGCTTGTAGCTAGTAGTATCAAGTTTTTGCAATATTAATGTTATATACTCTACATAACACGCCCCCTCCAGAAAACATATAATGCTTGTAGCTAGTAGTATCAAGTTGTTGCAATATTGATGCTATATACTCTACATAACTCTCCCCCTCCAGAAGACATACAAAGCTTGTAGCTGGTATTATCAAGTTGCTGCAATATTGATGTTATATACTCTACATAACACTCCCCCTCCAGAAGACATATAATGCTCGTAGCTAGTAGTATCAAGTTGCTGCAATATTGATGTTATATACTCTACATAACACTCCTCCTCCTGAAGACATATAATGCTCGTAGCTAGTAGTATCAAGTTGCTGCAATATTGATGTTATATACTCTACATAACACTCCCCCTCCAGAAGACATATAATGCTCGTAGCTAGTAGTATCAAGTTGCTGCAATATTGATGTTATATACTCTACATAACACTCCTCCTCCAGAAGACATATAATGCTCTTAGCTAGTAGTATCAAGCTGCTGCAATATTGATGTTATATACTCTACATAACTCTCCCCCTCCAGAAGACATATAATGCTTGTAGCTAGTATTATCAAGTTGCTGCAATATTGATGTTATATACTCTACATAACACTCCCCCTCCAGAAGACATATAATGCTCGTAGCTAGTAGTATCAAGCTGCTGCAATATTGATGTTATATACTCTACATAACTCTCCCCCTCCAGAAGACATATAATGCTTGTAGCTAGTATTATCAAGTTGTTGCAATATTGATGTTATATACTCTACATAACTCTCCCCCTCCAGAAGACATACAAAGCTTGTAGCTGGTATTATCAAGTTGCTGCAATTTTGATGTTATATACTCTACATAACACTCCCCCTCCAGAAGACATATAATGCTCGTAGCTAGTAGTATCAAGTTGCTGCAATATTGATGTTATATACTCTACATAACACTCCTCCTCCAGAAGACATATAATGCTCGTAGCTAGTAGTATCATGCTGCTGCAATATTGATGTTATATACTCTACATAACTCTCCCCCTCCAGAAGACATATAATGCTTGTAGCTAGTATTATCAAGCTGCTGCAATATTGATGTTATATACTCTACATAACTATCCCCCTCCAGAAGACATATAATGCTTGTAGCTAGTATTATCAAGTTGCTGCAATATTGATGTTATATACTCTACATAACACCCCCCTCCAGAAGACATATAATGCTTGTAGCTAGTAGTATCAAGTTTTTGCAATATTAATGTTATATACTCTACCTAACACTCCCCCTCCAGAAAACATATAATGCTTGTAGCTAGTAGTATCATGTTGTTGCAATATTGATGTTATATACTCTACATAACTCTCCCCCTCCAGAAGACATACAAAACTTGTAGCTGGTATTATCAAGTTGCTGCAATATTTATGTTATATACTCTACATAACACCCCCCCCCAGAAGACATATAATGCTCGTAGCTAGTAGTATCAAGTTGCTGCATTATTGATGTTATATACTCTACATAACACACCCCCTCCAGAAGACATATAATGCTCGTAGCTAGTAGTATCAAGTTGCTGCAATATTGATGTTATATACTCTACATAACACACCCCCTCCAGAAGACACATAATGCTCGTAGCTAGTAGTATCAAGTTGCTGCAATATTGATGTTATATACTCTACATAACACTCCTCCTCCAGAAGACATATAAGACATATAATGCTCGTAGCTAGTAGTATCATGCTGCTGCAATATTGATGTTATATACTCTACATAACTCTCCCCCTCCAGAAGACATATAATGCTTGTAGCTAGTATTATCAAGCTGCTGCAATATTGATGTTATATACTCTACATAACTCTCCCCCTCCAGAAAACATATAATGCTTGTAGCTAGTATTATCATGTTGCTGCAATATTGATGTTATATACTATACATAACACCCCCCTCCAGAAGACATATAATGCTTGTAGCTAGAAGTATCAAGTTTTTGCAATATTAATGTTATATACTCTACCTAACACTCCCCCTCCAGAAAACATATAATGCTTGTAGCTAGTAGTATCATGTTGTTGCAATATTGATGTTATATACTCTACATAACTCTCCCCCTCCAGAAGACATACAAAGCTTGTAGCTGGTATTATCAAGTTGCTGCAATATTTATGTTATATACTCTACATAACACACCCCCTCCAGAAGACATATAATGCTCGTAGCTAGTAGTATCAAGTTGCTGCAATATTGATGTTATATACTCTACATAACACACCCCCTCCAGAAGACATATAATGCTCGTAGCTAGTAGTATCAAGTTGCTGCAATATTGATGTTATATACTCTACATAACACACCCCCTCCAGAAGACACATAATGCTCGTAGCTAGTAGTATCAAGTTGCTGCAATATTGATGTTATATACTCTACATAACACTCCTCCTCCAGAAGACATATAATGCTCGTAGCTAGTAGTATCATGCTGCTGCAATATTGATGTTATATACTCTACATAACTCTCCCCCTCCAGAAGACATATAATGCTTGTAGCTAGTATTATCAAGCTGCTGCAATATTGATGTTATATACTCTACATAACTCTCCCCCTCCAGAAAACATATAATGCTTGTAGCTAGTATTATCAAGTTGCTGCAATATTGATGTTATATACTCTACATAACACCCCCCTCCAGAAGACATATAATGCTTGTAGCTAGTAGTATCAAGTTTTTGCAATATTAATGTTATATACTCTACCTAACACTCCCCCTCCAGAAAACATATAATGCTTGTAGCTAGTAGTATCATGTTGTTGCAATATTGATGTTATATACTCTACATAACTCTCCCCCTCCAGAAGACATACAAAGCTTGTAGCTGGTATTATCAAGTTGCTGCAATATTTATGTTATATACTCTACATAACACACCCCCTCCAGAAGACATATAATGCTCGTAGCTAGTAGTATCAAGTTGCTGCAATATTGATGTTATATACTCTAAATAACACTCCCCCTCCAGAAGACATATAATGCTTGTAGCTAGTATTATCAAGTTGCTGCAATATTGATGTTATATGCTCTAAATAACACTCCCCCTCCAGAAGACATATAATGCTTGTAGCTAGTAGTATCAAGCTGCTGCAATATTGATGTTATATACTCTAAATAACTCTCCCCCTCCAGAAGACATATAATGCTTGTAGCTAGTATTATCAAGTTGCTGCAATATTGATGTTATATACTCTACATAACACTCCCCCTCCAGAAGACATATAATGCTTGTAGCTATTAGTATCAAGTTGCTGCAATATTGATGTTATATACTCTACATAACTCTCCCCCTCCAGAAGACATATAATGCTTGTAGCTAGTAGTATCATGTTGCTGCAATATTGATGTTATATACTCTACTTAACATTCCCCCTCCAGAAGGCATATAATGCTTGTATCTAGTAGTATCATGTTGCTGCAATATTGATGTTATATACTCTACATAACACTCCCCCTCCAGAAGACATATAATGCTTGTAGCTAGTAGTATCAAGTTGCTGCAATATTGATGATATATACTCTACATAACACTCCCCCTCCAGAAGGCATATAATGCTTGTAGCTAGTAGTATCAAGTTCCTGCAATATTGATGTTATATACTCTACATAACACTCCTCCTCCAGAAGACATATAATGCTTGTAGCTAGCAGTATCAAGTTGCTGCAATATTGATGTTATATACTCTACATAACACTCCCCCTCCAGAAGACATATAATGCTTGTAGCTAGTAGTATCAAGTTGCTGCAATATTGATGATATATACTCTACATAACACTCCCCCTCCAGAAGACATAATGCTTGTAGCTAGTAGTGTCATGTTGCTGCAATATTGATGATATATACTCTACATAACACTCCTCCTCCAGAAGACATATAATGCTTGTAGCTAGCAGTATCAAGTTGCTGCAATATTGATGTTATATACTCTACATAACACTCCCCCTCCAGAAGACATATAATGCATGTAGCTAGTATTATTATTGGCTTACTCTTACTTCTTTTGAATGCTTCTTAGCTTTAACTACAGCCTCTTTTGAAAAATCTCTTGTTAAATACTGCATCGGTGATGTGTGTAAGCAATTTTTTACCTTCATTTTTAAAAGATGTGCTGGTGCAAATCTTGTCGGCGTAGTCGATTGTCACTCAATGATACATGCGTCAGATCCCATAACCCCTTCATTAAATATTTAAGAAAATTATTGGGTGTGTGCGACTATTATGCGCGACAACGTATTCTCCGACTGATTTGATTAAATTGTCACTCTTGCCAAATTTCAGCTTCGATTTTTTTTAAATCATGTATTTTTTGGAACGAAAAATTCATAGTTGAAGTGAGGAAGAGCCGAGTTTCTCTTCCAGGGAAACTCCAATCACAACCACTCTTCTCTGAAGTTTTAACTCAACACGACACGACAGTTTGCTGCTGGCTGTATATGGGGTAATATGTTCGCGTGCTAGCTAGGCTGTAACCGGGCTGATAGATCGCCCTTGCCAACTCGTAAACTGTCGCCTCAGAATTTGAATGGAGATTGTTGGAAGAAATGAAAACGTAAAAACACTTATAGTTGGTGATGTATTGATGATATGCTCTCCCGGACTTTTTTGTAGAACTTCTAATGCTGAACAATTCTTACACTCATATTATAGATATATATTTTTAACGGTTTGTCCAGTGTAAGCTTAAAAAGCGCACGGACGGCATGGTTTTTTTCGACCTTTTTCTTTGAAATCGTTACTGCTCGGCTTCCTTTGATAATAAATAAATTATTTTCTACAGAAATCGTCCTCAAAGTATCTTTTACAGAATGGTGAAAACCGCATCATACTCCATTCAGAGGTTCACCGTGACATCCACAAACGACCGTAGCATCACTCGAGCGCTGCAACGGAAGAGAGAGCGTTGCAGCAGAAGAGAGATAAAACGATATCATCACCTTTCACTGTAACACTTTTTCACCAACACGTTGTCACGTAAAATTTTAATGTTCATTTTACCGTTTTCCTTACGGATATTCTTTCTATTAAGGCAATGATCTCCGCATTTTCTCTCAAACTAAGATTCTAAAAGACATATGGCTTGGTGGTGTGTTATAAGTTACAGAACTAGGGAGGACATAACGATCACCTCCATCAGGAAGATGTGATGGACAGTATGAAACTATTGTCTGGTAGTTTCTAAAGGAGAGATGGCTTGGTGGTGTGTTATAATTTACAGAACTAGGGAGGACATAACGATCACCTCCATCAGGAAGATGTGATGGACAGTATGTAGCTATTGTCTGGTAGTTTCTAAAGGAGAGATGGCTTGGTGGTGTGTTATAAGTTACAGAACTAGGGAGGACATAACGATCATCTCCATCAGGAAGATGTGATGGACAGTATGAAACTAGTGTCTGGTAGTAGTTAATCGAATATATCTTAACAACAATTAAGCTGTGTTGAACAATTACATATTTTGTTATTTGTTGCTAAATGTGTAAGTTGATAGCAAATAATTAAATTATTCCATCTTATTATCCCTAGGACTTGAAAGAAGAAATCCATGTTGAAGAAAGTGATGCTGGTGGAAGTCATTTGAATGAGTAAGTGGACATCATAACGAGAAAAAGTGTTCTTCCGCTTTTATGAGTGCATAACTGAAAATGTTTCATTGGAGCTTATGATACATGTCTCTTATTAACTTTCTATTTAGCCACCCACAAAATATCTATTCTCTTACGGTTCATTCTGACTTGGTGGAAATCCATTTCATATGGTTGAGGAAATGTACATGCCACAGTGAAGGGAATATGACTGTAATATGAGTTCAGTTCGGAACGTCCACTACTTTTTAACTCCTCAAGTGTGTTGCTTTGACCTCAGCCCCAGATGACTCTTCAGTAACCTAAAGTATTAAGGGAAGATAGCTTGCACCTCACCCACTATTGGTACAAGTAAATCCAATCAAATATCTTCTACAACTAACCTTAAACTCGGGGAGTGTTAAATTAATTTGACAGGTATCAACATATCCCACTTAAGCTGCTGGGGGTGATTTTAGGTTTACTGTTTGAAGCGTGGGAATTCAAGATAACATATCTGGGGAGTTTTCTGAGAAACCGCAATGGTGGGATGGGGTTTGCTTTGGTACATACAATTCACCAGCTTCTCGGCTTATCTAAAATTGTCCCATCCTTGTGTCTGTGGAGTTCTTACTGGGTATCTCCCTATTGAAGAGAACTACAAATTGGGTCGTTAGGTCTTGCTGTATTGTTAACATAATAGCACATCAGGCACGTTGTTCTGAATCAGCTGGATAATAATATCCTTCACTTCTACGTAATGAAGCTCCGGCAAATGTTCCAGGTTATCGCCGTGTTTGTTGTGCGGATTTGCCTGGTTGCACTTAGTCAGACGCATCAGCGCACTGCCCGGACCGCCGGTGGGGTAGTGGACTTCTGGGCCATGCTCTTTTGTAGCTCCTTGTTCGTTGTGCGTTAAGCCTGAGGCGTCGTGGTTGTCAATAACCCAGGATATTGAATGACCGTATCTCGCTCTATACTTCAAATATGGTCATTGGAAGGAAGCTTTTCATTTTCTTGGCCACTAATGGAGGTACATGGCCGTGTGGTAATTCTCCTTGGACCTAACTGTCTACACTGGTTGTAAGGTGCAGGTATTTTCTGATACTGATCTGACATTTTCTATTTTGCTTACATCTTACCATAGACATCGCCTCTTCTCTTCTAGTTGAAGGGTTCAGTCTCATATCCAAAGTTCACTTGATAACTGGTTCTATGTTAAAATTACTCACATTCCCTTGTTTCTTTTCAGCTCTGAAAATCACTTTAGTTAGGCTTCTGTGATTATTGTGAATTTCTTTTAAACTACTGTAATGTATGTCTGAAAATATCGGCACCGCTTATATTATTCCCAACCTCTGACTGCTTTACGCATATCCTTGTACGTATTGATGTCGTAACAAAGGGAAATTTAAAGGAATGACGCAGAAGGTTGACTAAATGATTTAACTATAGATTAGCACCTGCTCACAAGGAGGTTTGAGTAATGAGGTTCTTGAGAATAGAAGAGGCGGTGTATTTGCCATGGGGCCAAACCAGGATCTATTATACATACAATAGTTGATAATTGTTGTGATATGAATTAACCTAAGCCCTGAAGGAAAACAAACTGAAACACCTCAAGTAGAAGTTATGGTAAATATAGGTGAGCAAAACTTAAACAATTTGAACAAATAACATTCCAAATATAACAAGTATAAATAGAAGAGTCAAATAATCAAAATTCAACAGGTTTAAGTTAATTTTCGCCAAAATGAAAATCATTGCGGACAAAGGCACAATGAACCCTGACGTAAAAACAAAGTGCATAAAGCAATCTCCTCTGAAGTGCAGGGACAAATCGCTACATTGCAATGAACATTAGGTTAAAGGAATCTCCATCTTACGTCACGAGGGTCCTATAGAACAAGTGCCAGGTAATATGAATAAATCCTGAAACCATGACGAAAGCGAAAAGTGGACCCTCTCTCTCTGACGCACAAGACATTACACAATTTCTCAAATACAAGAATCAACTTGTTTGTGAAGTCACGAGGTGGGGGAAGCGTTCATTATCTTGGAAAGTCTCTCTAGATATTATGAAAACCTAAAGTGATGGAGAATTCTTTGACATGATTTAAGATGCTTTATTCTGTGTATTATTTTCCGTGCATTAATCTAAAAACAAATTACCATTGCTAAAACACTAAAAGTAAATTTTACCTTATATCTATAAAAATAGAAATGCTAAATTTCATAATCATGTCTTTCGATGGTCCTAATCTTATTGTTTGCCAAAATATCATGAATCACAATCATCGTTCAAAACCACCGGTCGCCTCTTGGTAGCCATAAAAACACCTTTTGTTTCAACTTCAGTCATTTATCACCTAAATTTAAATGTATAAGAATTTCAACTTAAATAGGTTGATGTCCACCGTAAGTATTCAAAATGGTCGCCACTTGTCACCATCGCAACCCATTTAGTTTACCTCGTGGACCCTTTAGCACCAAAATTCATATCTGAGCGAATTTCTTCCCTCGCTGGTTGATATCTTCCTAAATATTTAAAATGATCTTTACTTGGTCACCATGACAACCCGTTTTGTTTAGTTGTAAACCTGCTTGTGCCAACATTCAAATCTGAGGACATTTTTAAAAATCTCTGTGAATTTTTACATCACACTGGCTGGTATCCCTCTCTAAGCGACCTCCACTGAGTTTCCACGATAAACCGTTTTTAGCCTACTTTCGATTTTTGCAAAAATTGAAAGTAGACTTATGAGATCACTACAGGGTAAAACAAGATGTTCAGCAAAGAACATATAGCCTACTTTCTCCTAAATGTATGGGTATCTTTATGACTCTTTGTCCTCATCCCTAAAACAATCACCCCAACCACAATGTATTGTTTGTTTTCTTTTATATTGATAATAAGCCAGTAAGTGTCAAGATCAATATTATATACTTTATGATGATTGAATAACAAAACTACTAACTTATTGTAATGCATTCACGTCCGTTAATCTCTATATTAAGCCAGCCTGCAAAATTAAGAATCTTCCGCCCCAATCATCTTCCGCCCCAATCACAGTAGTTGGTGCTGCGACCTATCAGTGAATTAATCTTTATCTTGTACGCCTATGCACTGCCATCGTATTGTACTACGATGGCAGTGTTCTATGGGTGTTGAATGAGTAGGCAGTTTAAAGTAGCCAAGAGGGAGGCGATCCAGCTGGCAGTGTTTAAAGGTATTCGGAGCGCGATCGTGGCTAATAGTTGAACTACCAGTATTACAAAATTGCCATACTTCAGGAGGCCAGCTCAGGCATTTACTCAGTGTTATGTTTGGAACAATATTACCCACATAACCCACAAGAGGACAGCACCGTACAGAGGCATTAAGAAGGCTGTGGTTAATGACAACGTGTATCTAGTTCTTCTATTCTCCTTTTTCTAATGTCTTCTGTTTATGTGCGATGCTGGGACTGTGATTTTATTAATATACGAGTGTATACTTTATCCTCTCCTTTGAGCTAAATGTCATTTTATTCAGTATCTGTGGGAAAAGCTCGTGCACATCATTTGTAAAAGAATTCAAGAAAAAAAACCTAACTGTAGCAGTATTCGATCCCCAGTCAACTGCGTGTCAGACTAACATGCTAGCCCAGAGCTAACCGTATCCATGAGGTCAGGTGTTCTTAACTGACATATTAGATACAAACTGTTGGCAAATAATGACTTTAAATAAACGATTTCTTCACTGCAGTACATCTTCATTAAAGATCATTTCATACAAAGTTTATATTATTGTATCAGTACGGTATATCACATACAACATACTAAAACTACTGAAATATAAGACAGGCACATGAGGACAGCTGCCATCTTGTCGTGTGACACAAACGGCTCAGCTCTTTTAAGCCACTCATACTGTATAATATTATAATATTAAATTATAATAAATAACGGATCACGACCTTCAGGATAGCTTAAACCCACCTAGGCTCGATAATCGGAATTGGTGGGTCTTAAGCTATTTATTAAAATGGTTGCATAATTCACACGGCCGCCATCCTGAAATGGCATGGCCGATGACCTTGAATTTTGGGTGAAAGACGCGTCCTATATAAAGGTATGTTGTCACCAAATTTGGTAGAGATCGGATGATTAGTTTAGCCGTACTTTGATTTTACGTTTTGAACATTTGAGTGGCCGCCATTCTGTTTTGGTAAAGATGGCGGCGATATAAAGTATGACACTGAGGTGTCCTTTACTAGTGCTACCTCTGTACCAAATTTTGTTCAATTCGGTTTCACCGTGTTCGAATTGATAGGGGGGGACAGACATTCAGAGTACACACACTCACACACACACACACACACACACACAGACTCACACACACACATACACACACACACACACACACACAGACTCACACACACTCATACACACACACACACAGACAGACACACTTTTTTCGCCCTGTGTTGATCTCATAAGTCTACTTTCATTTTTTGCAAAAATCGAAAGTAGGCTAAAAATGTGTGTCTGCTTGTGTGTGAGTCTGTGTGTGTACTCTGAATGTCTGTCCCCCCCCCCTATCAATTTGAACACGGTTAAACCGAATTGAACGAAATTTGGTACAGAGGTAGAACAAGCAAAGGGCACCCCAGTGTCATGTTTTATATCGCCGCCATCTTGACGAAAACGTAATGGCGGCCACCCAAATGTTCAAAGCTTAAATCAAATTACGACTAACATAATCATCCGATATTTACCAAATTTTTCTACAACGTATAGTCATATGGCGAGCGCCTTTTGACCAAACTACAAGGTCAACAGCCCAATAGTTTTCAAATTGCGACCATGTATGTGTGCAAATCGATTCCCCTTATCAATTCAAACACGGAGAAACCGAATTGAACGAAATTTGGTACAGAGGTAGCACTAGCAAAGGGCACCTCAGTGTCTTGTTTTATATTGCCGCCATCTTGACGGAAACGTAATGGTGGCCACCCTATTGTAAAAAGCTAAAATCAAATTATGACCAACCTTATCATCTGATAACAACATACCTTTATGTGAGAAGCGTTCTTTGACCAAGCTACAAGGTCATCAGTCCAATATTTTGCATATGGTGGCCATGTATGTGTGCAAATCGATTCTCCCTATCATTTCAAACACGGTAAATCAGAATTGAACGAAATTTGGTACAGAGGTAGCAGTAGCAAAGGGCACCTCTGTGTCATATTTTATATCGCCGCCATCTTGACGGAAACGGAATGGCGGCCACCCAAATGTTATAAGTTTGAATCAAATTACGACCAACCTAATCATTTGATCTCTACTAAATTTTGCAACAACATGCCTTTTTGTGGGGAGCATCTTTTGACTGACCTGCAAGTCTTCAGCCCAATAGTTTGCTGATAGCGGCCATGTATGTGTGCAAATCGATTCCCCATATCAATTCAAACACGGTGAAACCGAATTGAATGATTTTTTTTACAGAGGTAGCACTAGCAAAGGGCACCTCATATTCATGTTTAATATCCGTATAGCACGTTGTATTTCAACAAGCTACTACAACCTACATTCAATTATACTCCTTCAAAAGGACAAAGAGTTATAACAATACCCATGCATTTAGGAGAAAGTAGGCTATACGTTCTTTACCGAACATCTTGTTTTTATTCTTGGTATCTTTTAGCACCTAAAGTCACATCCTAAGACATCTTGAAAAACTCTTTGTAAAATCAATGACCCACAGGTCACTGTATCGCCTTGGTAACCCATTTTGTTTCGGCAGGTTTATTTCTTCTCGTAATAAAATATCGTGCCAAAATTCTAATCTAGCAAAATATGGACAAATTTAGAAGAATTTCGCTTTCACAAGTTTGCAGCACTGTAAGCATTGGCCAACATGGCCACGGTACGCAATCCTGAATGGTGGCCACTTGGTTACCATGGCAACAATTTTATTTTACATTTTGTATTGACAACCCCAATAGCCATTTTACTTACAAACTGTACTTGAAGTCAGTGTGAAGAACTAAACACCCTTTATATAGAGTGAGAACACTTGCTAGTGAAACCAATTGCTGTCCTGTGCTAACAAGTGTCAATAAGGAAACTCTACAACAACTGGGTTGTATCATGCGAGATGAATTCGACTCGCGAGATAACAAGTCCCATCGAGGCTTTGGAAGGCGGCGTAATAATTGAACAACTTTCCTATCAATGGCGTTGAAGGTGTCAACGCAAACACGTTCGCATAACGAGCGCTCTGAAGCTTTAAGCCAAGAAAGAGCACGGTAGCTTGGGGTTATGTGGGCATCGTATCTTAGATTGAAAGCGAACCGAAGGCAAGAGTTCAATGCTTGTTGGAGTTTCATTGTTTGTCCATGAGTCGCGTCAACGAGAACGATGTCACAGTAGTCTAGAATTGGTAGTATTAGTTTCTGGATGAGTTTAATCTTAATGTCTAGTGGTAAAATATTCTTATGGCGCACGAGTGGGTGAAGGGATGCATATATCTTTTTACGTGTATTTTTTATATGTAGTGACCAGTCGAGAGTTTCAGTTAAGGTTAACCCAAGGTTCCTTACTTCTTTACTAAAGGGGATGGTGATTGAATTCAGTGTTACTGGAGGCACAACGTAGTTGTTTTTTAATGAGTTTAGTAACTTATGAGAGCCGATGATGATAGTTTGGGTTTTCTTAGGATTGAGCAGGAGAGAGTTGTCATCGGCGTATACACTAAGTTGATGGATATCAGTGTTTATATCCCTTATTGCATTTGATATATTGTTGATACTAGTGTGGCAATATATTTGGAGATCATCTGCATAAAGATGATATTTATTATAGTTAATTGTGGAGGAGATATCGTTGATATATAGCACGAAAAGTAGGGGCCCAAGAACCGAACCTTGGGGGGTTCCTGCCTTTACCTGACGCCACTGTGAGGTGGTGTCCTGTACAATCACACGCTGATTTCGACCCGTTAGGTAAGCAGAGAAAAAATTTATGGCTTCGGGGCCAAGGAGGGATTTTAGCTTCTTCACTAGGGTCGGTAGATCTATGGTGTCAATTGCTCTGCTGAAATCGAGGAGTGTGAGTATTGTTACTTGTCTTTGGTCCATTGCTTGTCTGATGTCATCAGTCACCTTAAGTAAGGCAATAACTGTGCTGTGGCCCTTCTTGAAACCCGACTGGAATGGGTCAAGTAGAGAGTGAGTGTTCAAATATTCCAGTATTTGCGTTTGTACTAACCGTTCCAGTACTTTGGAGAGAGCAGGGAGAATAGATACAGGGCGGTAGTCGGACGGTAACAATGGGCAAAGTATCTTAGGAAGAGGGATCACGTTGGCGTATTTCCAGATGGAAGACAGTGTGCCATTGTTTACACAGTAATTAAAAATGTGTGTGAGAATGGGGAGAAGAGCACCAATAATGTAATGTATATCATCATCCCCGCTCGTATGTGATCTAATGGAATACAACACTCTCTTAACTTCATTCGTGTTTACGTTACGAAATGCAAAGCTTGGTCGATCTGGTGGTGGAAATGATGGGCTGTGACTGGCAGCGTTATTTGGGCTGGATTGAGTATCTGCATCCGTGAAATATGCATTTAGCTCGTCTAGTGGAATGTCAGGTATAGGAAGTTGCTCCTAGTTTTTTCCTATGCCCAGAGCACCTAGTAAGGCTCTCCGTATGGCTCGTTGGTGCGCGGAGTCTACCAACGACTGGATAATTAATACAGATGGCGCATTAACAGGTCCTTTGCCGCTATAAGTAATACTGGGATCTATGCATTGTGGTTGATGCCAGACAAGAACTCAATCTTACTCAAGATAGCCATTATGAAGTTCTCCAGGGGGCAGCCATCGTAATCCATTCGAAGATTCAACTGCACAGAATAGTATGGAATGTGTGGGTTGGAGTCTTCAGCCTTTTGACTGGTTTGATGCACATCTCCATGCCTCCCTGTACTTAGCTAATCGTTTCATCTCTATATAGCCACCACACCTCAAATCCGAGGCAATCGGTGTATCATATTCCAACCTTGGTCTACCCCTACAGTTTTTGTCCACGGCCCTTCCATGCATAACTAACATTCCTATTCCTGGGTGTTTTAGTATGTGTCCTACCAACCTATCTCTTCTCTTTGAATCTATTCAAATGCAAATGCTTTGGACTGTTCTCCAATTTCCTTCAGTGCTTATTCAATGTAAAGATTGAAAAGTATGGGTGATAAGTTGCAGCCTTGCTTTACTCCTTTCTCATTACCATCCTCTCTCTCATATCCTTCTGCTCGAATAACTTGTGTCTGGTTTCTGTATGGATTGTGGAGCACCATCCTATCCCTGTGCTTCATTCCAATCGTTTTCAAAATGGCAACCAACAAACTCTAATCAACGTTATCAAAACCCTTTTCTAAGTCTACTAATGCTCTGATCATTATCTTATCCTTCCTTATTCTAGCTTCCAAAATCTGCCTAAGACTTAGGACAGCTTCCCTTGTTCCAAAGTTTCTCCTGAACCCGAACTGGTCTTGACCCAACTCTGTTTCTATCTGTCTTTCCATCCTCTTGTAAATTATTGTAGTCGTGCTGTTGCAACCGCCATCAATAAACCAACAAAAAAGAACTTATGTGCGGTGCAACACATACAAAATAACACATATGTTCAGAAAACAGGGACTCAATATAGCTTTCAGAACGAGCAACACACTCGGTAAGCACATAAACAGCAACCCAACGAAGAAAATCCCATGTCCGAAGTCAGGTGCGTAATTGTTCACATGTCAAGAAGAAGGATGCAAGGTCAATTATATTGGACAAAGTGGACGACAATTTGCAACACGATATAAAGAGCATAAAGCATGAAGAGTTCTTAATATTTAAAAGACCATAGAAATACATCCAGCCACGAAAGGTAATCCGGGGATTTAATTAACATATGTTTCTAGAAGTATTCCCACTATTCATACTGCTAAATAAAGTGAGTCAATCATAATGATTAGATGAGGCGGTAAATGTAAATGGCAAGGAATAATTAGGGAAGCATGCGATTTGAGGAGTTTGTGCCCATTTTCATCAAACCAAGGCCACAGGCAGGCAGTTCTCTAAGGTCCTATCACACCCTTAGGACCCGTTGGGCAGCTTATATGGAAGGAATACAGTTAATAGAGGTAGATCCAACTTCAGTCAATTGGTAGAGTGGAAGGAAACACGGTAGACACTCAACAGTTTGTGAACGCAGTTAACAAAAATAATGCATTCACCAATTTTAGGGAGAAATTTAAGACTTTTACGCGAGTTAAACGTTAAGGCTTTAGACAATAGGGAACCTATCGAAATACATTTGCGTCAAATAATGACCTGTAAAATTTAAATTTAAATGACCACATGTACCTTTATATTATACTAGCTGAAGTACCCGTGCCAAACCCTTCAAACAAATGGCTCATCAGAAATTAATATAATCGTAGAAAAATGTATTTGAAACTTGTCAGAATTATTATTATCATCATTGGAATTCAACTCCAAGGTTTGTCAAAATATTATTATTATCATCATTAACAATCACACTGATCTATTTCAAAACACCTTCAACTATCTTAATATTATAATCCATTACAAAAGCATAGAATTCATGCCTCTGTCAAAAATTATTATTATTATTATTACTAGCCCGCCCCCTCCCACCCTCCCCCTCCCTTCCCCCTCCCTCTCCCCCCCCAAAAAAAAATTGAATTGTAATCCAACTAATTAAATCCTAAATTTTGTCTCAAGAAAATAATTATAGAAAGTGTCTCCCCAACAAATATGACGTTAGATGGAAGACCATCCTATCGTGCAATGAAAAAGGACCTCCGCGCCACCTCGGTCTGTTTTGAGATTACTATGGACAGAAGGTTCCTGGTCGCATGTGGAATGATATAACATGTTATGTGTGTGTACAACTGCCTCCTATGGGTAGATCTTTGCAATTGAAATTCCATGTGCGTGGAAGAGCGACTCCAGTATATCAAGAGGGTGGGTATCGGAAAGGTGGAGGTCAGCTAGCAAATGCGATATTGGTCATTTACGTAAACGTGAGACACAAGATAGCGAGGATATGAAGAGGAAGATGTTGAAATATACTGGGGTAACGTGAGACACAAGATAGCGAGGATATGAAGAGGGAAATGTTGAAATATACTGGGGTAACGTGAGACACTAGATAGCGAGGATATGAAGAGGAAGATGTTGAAATATTCTGGGGTAACGTGAGACACAAGATAGCGAGGATATGAAGAGGGAAATGTTGAAATATACTGGGGTAACGTGAGACACAAGATAGCGAGGATATGAAGAGGGAGATGTTGAAATATTCTGGGGTAACGTAAACGTGAGACACAAGATAGCGAGGATATGAAGAGGGAGATGTTGAAATATTCTGGGGTAACGTAAACGTGAGGCACAAGTTAGCGAGGATATGAAGAGGGAAATGTTGAAATATACTGGGGTAACGTGAGACACAAGATAGCGAGGATATGAAGAGGAAGATGTTGAAATATTCTGGGGTTACGTGAGACACAAGATAGCGAGGATATGAAGAGGGAAATGTTGAAATATACTGGGGTAACGTGAGACACAAGATAGCGAGGATATGAAGAGGGAGATGTTGAAATATTCTGGGGTAACGTAAACGTGAGACACAAGATAGGGAGGATATGAAGAGGGAGATGTTGAAATATTCTGGGGTAACGTAAATGTGAGACACAAGATAGCGAGGATATGAAGAGGGAGATGTTGAAATATTCTGGGGTAACGTGAGACACAAGATAGAGAGGATATGAAGAGGGAAATGTTGAAATATACTGGGGTAACGTGAGACACAAGATAGCGAGGATATGAAGAGGAAGATGTTGAAATATTCTGGGGTAACGTGAGACACAAGATAGCGAGGATATGAAGAGGAAGATGTTGAAATATTCTGGGGTAACGTGAGACACAAGATAGCGAGGATATGAAGAGGAACGTCAAATACCAGCAAAAACACACCCAAAAGATGTGAGTGGAAGTTGGATCTCCGTGACTTCAGCTACGAGAGCACCAGAGCTTCCTATTATTAGGCGTCAATATGGTCGTGACATATTTGAATATAACCATATTAACAATGTAGAGAATAAGTTGTTTCATTTAGGAATTTGGGACATTGTTATCATCAGGCCTGTGTACTTGCGTATGTGTGGAAGCACTCTGATTACGTCCTTAATTT
Organism: Meconema thalassinum; assembly: GCA_946902985.2. Classification (NCBI taxonomy): domain Eukaryota; kingdom Metazoa; phylum Arthropoda; class Insecta; order Orthoptera; family Tettigoniidae; genus Meconema; species Meconema thalassinum. The sequence goes on along the minus strand of OX336394.1, from coordinate 465,943,021 downwards.
TGTTGTGACTCGTATTGTCTTGGTATGATAGATTCTACGATAATCGGAATCCTCTTTGCTACAGTGAGGAACCTCCCTATAGAACGGGGCCTTGGAGAGGCCGTGTGGCGGACGGGCTACTATGTATTGCAGCGTACCGAGCAAGGCATTTGCGCTAGCAGGAGCGTTGGGCCCAACTAGTTTAACACATTTACACATTCAACGTATTCAATAATGATAATTACTTCCATGAATTTCAGGGCTGTTCCTGGAAATGCTGTCCAGTTTCTAAAATTCGTTGCACCGACGTCGTAAGGTTTGGTACACTCGCTGTAATTCATCCTCACTGACATTTCGAGAGCCCCCAGACTCCGCGGATTGTTTCTGTATATCTTAAGTTTCAGGATCCCCCGCAAGTATAGATTGCACGGAGCTGACTGTTACGAACACATGACTTCTACTTGATAAGATTAGTGTCCACTAGGAAAATTCGATGTTTTGTTTTAAACCTCACCATGTCAAACGGGTGCGGAGTTGGTTACATCACTTCACAACTAAGATATCTTGCCACCTGCGTATGTAATAACTGCATTGACAGCATCAAGTACCACACTAGTAACAAAATGTTCATATGATAACAGGGACCACTAACATCAAATCGGGTTGAAATCTCCGCAATAGCGCGCATAAAAGAAAACAACAACGTTATTTAAACAATACACCAAATCTTTGTTCGTTGCGCGGGTTTATTTTTGCCACAGATGGTGACAATCATAATTATATTTAACCAATGGCTCCAATTGCCACCTCTTGGCTCCCTCTGCCCCACTCTGCCCCACTCTGCCCCCTCTTGGCTCCCGCTGCCCCACTCTGCCCCAATCTACCACCTCTTGGCTCCCTCTGCCCCACTCTACCACACTCTGCCCCCTCTTGGCTCCCTTTGCCCCACTCTGCCCCAATCTACCACCTCTTGGCTCCCTCTGCCCCACTCTGACACCTCTTGGCTCCTTCTGCCCCACTCTGCCCCCTCTTGGCTCCCTCTGCCCCACTCTGCCACCTCTTGGCTCCCTCTGTCCCACTCTGCCACCACTTGGCTCCCTCTGCCCCACTCTGCCACCTCTTGGCTCCCTCTGCCCCACTCTGCCACCTCTTGGTTCCCTCTGCCCCACTCTGCCACCTCTTTGCTCCCTCTGCCCCACTCTGACACCTCTTGGCTCCCTCTGCCCCACTCTCTCACCTCTTGGCTCCCTCTGCCCCACTCTGACACAACTCGCCCCATTGCAACGGAAAACTACAGCCATTAAGTTCTAACCGTGGATAAGCACCTCTCTGTGTGATGTTCCCGTCCTCGCTTGTAACGTACCAATGATGCGGTAAATATGTCCCACTTTCAGATCACCAACCGAGGGCTACTCGACAGGGGGATAAAATCATTGGTCAAACATGGATGTAGGAGTAGTTTTAGTAACATGAAAAGGGATATAGAAAGGTGGACGTTTGATTTGGGTAGGATATGTGAAGTATGCATTCAGGAAGAATGGGACTTCTGGTCAGGATACTAAAGGATGTAAGCACTAAATCACATCTCGGTTATGGGGAAAAGCCCCATATTGACCAGGGAACATGGACAGTGTGTAGAGTAGTATGAGCAATATAATTAATATATATAATATATAATTAACGGCTCATTGTAGTTAAAATTGGATTGAAACCTTAGTGCATTTGTGTAGTATAAGTCTATCAGGCTGCCAATCAAACAGGAGATAAAGAAGTTGAAAAGTACTAAGAATAAATAGGGTTAATTATGAGGCTTTTCAACAGTGATGAAAATCCTATTCAAAATTGCTATTGAAATGGTGTGTTAGGAAAGAATTCATGATACATTAATTTTATTTCATAGTGAATAAATGAAATGCAGCACGAAGATATAATAAAAATTGACATAGATTGGCATTTGAAACTCTTAAGGGGTTTGGTGACTCCTACTTCGCTAGTCGAAATGTTAAGAATACTTTCGGGTAAAGATGGTTTAAGTGCTCTATTATTAGTGACTGAGGTGAAAACCTCCAATAAAAATACAAGAGAATGTATACAGATGAATGTACAACATAGAGCGTTTGTGTAGGGCTTAGGAGATTATGGATTAAGTAGTGAAAGATGCGGGAAAATTGATGAGCATAAAAGAGCTGATCAGTCGTCTCCACACAATTTATGGTAACCATTTATCCGCGACGTTTCTAGAGTGAAGCTTTATAACCCATGTGGTTTCGAAATCACACGGCCTGCATTTCCAAAATATCCACCATAATCCATATCATTCTCTTACCTTAAGATCACGTACTTCGTCAGTCAGCTGGTGATTCCATTAAATAATCGTTATATCCTCCCACAGCCATGAAGTTCAAGTGACACAATATGGAAGAGGAAAAGTTGAACACTCGCAGAATCAGCACACAATATCCCCAACCATTCAATAATTTCAATTAATGAACTGATCAAGGATCAGGTTGATCTTTGCAAATGACATGATCTTTTGGTTATAATTACCCTTTACCATGTATAAACAAAGCTATTGAAATTAATATGGATTACATATTATCCATGAATGGTGTGAATCCATAAACTCCGACATGACACACTTATTGTCTGCATAATACATGAGTCATTTTAAAATGATCATTATACAAAATTAGTAATTTTGAGTGTAGAAACTAGATCAGTTCCTGGGCCTTGGTAATTTAATGGTTGAATAATATTTAAGTTGATCCAATACTTCATATCGTTAGTTAGATTTCTGGACGGCGAATGTTTTATTCAATGAGATAATTCAATAGAATTAAGAGCGCACTGCAATTAATTTATAACTCTGATTTCAGGTTATTATATCCTGATACTTCGAATACTTACGCATGGCGACATCCCTCTAGCACTGTATCTGGAAGAAAATTTACGTCCAAGCACAAATTGAAGACTAACCTCCCTATCCGTAGTGGTAAGAAGACGCACTCGTGTAGCATATGCCAGGCCAAATATACTCGAAATGACTCTTTAAGGATGCACATGCTAATGCATAGTGGTGAGAAACCGTTTTCGTGTAAGATTTGCGAAGCGAAGTTTGTTAAGGAGAACAATTTGAAGATACACATGCTTCTCCATAGCGGTAAAAAACCGTACTCCTGTAACATATGTGAAGACAAATTTGCTAGGAACAGAGATTTGCAGATTCACACGTTAGCGCATAGTGGTGATAAACCTTACTCTTGTAGCATATGTGAAGCAAAATATACTCGCAATGATACTTTAAAGAATCACATGTTAATGCATAGTGGTGAGAAACCGTTCTCGTGTGACATTTGCGAAGCCAATTTTGTTAACAAACAGAATTTGAAGAATCACTTGCTACTACATAGTGGTAAGAAACCATACTCCTGTAACATATGCCAAGGCAGATTTGCTCGGAACAGGGATTTAAAGACTCACACATTAACGCATTCTGTTGAGAAACGTTACTCGTGTAGCATATGCGAAGCCAAATTTACTCGAAATGCGAATTTGAAGATTCACATGCTAACGCATAGTGGTGAGAAACCGTTCTCGTGCAGGATATGCAAGGTCAAATTCGTTGTGAAACAAAAATTAGACAGACACCTGTTAATGCATAGCACCGAGAGACCATATTCATGCAGTATATGTCAAGCCAAATTTGCTGTCAAACAGAATTTGAAGAGCCACATGTTAATGCACAGCGGCAAGAAACCACACTCGTGTAACCTATGCGAAGCCAAATTTGCTCGGAGTGGAGATTTGAAGGCTCACATATCAACGCATAATAGTGAGAGACCATATTCCTGCAGCATATGCGAATGCAAATTCACTCGGAAAGGATATCTAAGGACTCACATGGTAACGCATAGTAGCGACAAACCGTTTTCGTGTATTATTTGTGAGGCCAAATTTTCTTTGAAGAGCAGTTTAAAAATTCACATGGTAATACATAGTGGGAAAAAACCATTCTCGTGCAGCATTTGCGAGGCCAGATTTGCCTACAAGCCGAAATTGAAGAGACACATGTTGACGCATAGTGGTAACAAACCATTCTCATGTAGCATTTGCGAAGCGAAGTTTTCTTTTAATTCGATTTTAAAGACTCACATGTTAACGCACAGTGGTTACAAGCAATTCTCTTGTAGCTTATGCGATTCCAAATTTGCCCGTAAACAGAATTTGCAGAGCCACATTTTAACGCACAGCGGTAAGAAAGCTTAGTCGCGTAGCAGATGTGAAGCCTAATTTGCTCGGGTTGGAGATTTGAAGTATCGTACGTAAACACATATTTTTGAGTAAAAATACTTGTGTGGTACTTGCGAAGTCAAATGTACTGTTAGAAGTTATTTGAAGAAGCACATGTCTACCCATAGTGGTAGAGCGGGAGTATAAAGAGACATGTTAAACCATAGAAACGATGTTCTTGGAAAATTATTTTAGTATGAAATAAATATGAATAAACATACATTAACCCATAACGGCTAGAAGCCATGTTCATGTAGGTCTTTTTAAAAAACATGTTTACCCATATTCATGCGGTTCATGAGGATACAAGTTTGGTTCGAGAGTATATTTGAAGAGACACTTGCATATCCACAGTGGTGTGATGTCAAATATTCCGGGAGAAGAAAATCGACGAAGCACATGTTTACCCGTACCTGCGAGATCCATAATAAAGTTACCTGTGAGAAACCGACCCGTACTTCAAAGATACTTGAAGTAACTCATGCAAGACGCCACATACCTTACCATATGCAAAGCTTATTATACATGTAGAGAAGATTTAAACGCTCATGTTAATCTAAAGTGGCAAGAAGGTATATTTATAGTGCACTTGGGAAGCAAAATTACTGTTAGCATTCTTTGATAACACAAGTATTAACCCATTGCTTTGCAAGCCATATTCACGTAGAATATACGAAACCAATTTTCCTTGGAGAAAGAATTAGATGAGACTCGTGGTAAACCACGGCGGCGATAAGCCTTATTGATGTAACGTCTCCGAAGACAATATTCTAGCAAAGACGCTTTGATGACACACAAGATATCCCATAGTGGCTAAACGGCAGATTCAGGCGGTAGATCCAAATGAAAATTGGTCACAGACGACGATTGCAGAGTCACATTTTAATGTAGAAAACATGTTGTTAAATGACAGTAAGGGTACTCAGACTATTGTGATCCTGTACAGCAAAATCTCTTAGTAAAGCTGTTTAGGAAATTGTGCCATAGTTGGAATGCTAGATGACCCGGAAGATATAAAGTGATTGATATTAGAAGTTTCATCATATTTCATATTTCGCCGCTAGGTGTCAGTGACAGTGACATCTGGGAGCCACAATGGAACTATTTGAAACTGAACATGCTGATAGCCCTCGGGCGTTTAGTTCAAATATCCTCGTATGGCCATTGGCTGCAATTAATATCCTCGTATGGCCATTGGCTGCAATTAATATCCTCGTATGACCGTTGGTTGTAATTAATATCCTCGTATGGCCATTGGCTGCAATTTTGGTGTAATAATAATTTAAGATTATTTCCGCTGTAAATGATATTTAAAAAAAATAACGCTTGTTTATAAAACGGAACTTGATCTATGGATTTAATTGAGAATAAAGATTGATTGTTTAAATCTTTTCTCTGATTCATTATCTTTAATTTCTAGGAAGCAGTTTTCAGAATTTCTCAAAAAGAATTAGAATCTTCATTTTGATTTGACCATGTATGGGTCAACACTAGCGCTCGAAGTGACAGATTTAGGCTACAGAGAACGCGTTCTAACTATTGGTGGGCATGATATGTCAGTAAAAACGGAAGTAGATATTTCGATTTTTTTTACCATGTACTGTATTATGATTTAGTAAAGTACACATGAGAAAGGTTGTGGTCTGACGCTTGGTGCCCATTACTTGTCAGTTTTGTGTGTTAATACATACAATATTCAACAGTGGAATAATAGATTTAATGAGCAGAAAGTAATAAGAATCAGCGATGAACCCGGGACGAGTCGGCAACAAGATGAAGACGTTGTAATCTGTGAGCGATCAACAACTTCAAATGAAATGCCTTCAATGAAACGCAAACCTCGCCAACAGGAGACGAGCACGGACGACGCTCGTATGGTTTCGTTCAAACAATTCTTGGGCATCAAGCGTTAGACCAGAACTTTTGCCGTATGCAAATCAATAAATGTATCACTAACAGCGCCAGTTTTGACCTACACATGGTCGAATCAAAATCAAAATATCTACTTCCATTTTGACTGACATGTCGTGCACACCAAGCGTTAGACCACATCCTTTATCGTTTGCAGTTCATTTAAGTGTTGTTCAGTTTATTATTTCATTTCCTTTTGTTATCCTAAGATCTTAATTGCCAATTTGTACAATGTATGATTTGACACAAGAAAATTCAAATTTTCTCGAAGTAGCTAATTTTAATGCGGGAACTGTTTGAGGTTGCATGGTCTTGTGTCCATTTACAGTTATTTTCTTGTTTCCATGTTTAGGCTATGTCTTCTTTGTACCAATGACATGTTTTAAACATTAATAGGGAGATAGATTTTATTAATTCCATTTGATCAAATACATGTATACAATACATTTTTGATATAGGACACATCAGAATTTACATCTATAATATAAAAGTAGTGATAGGTATATAATACTAATACTAATACTATTTATAACTTATTATAATAACACATCTTAAGAGATACAACTTATTGGACAACTATTTACACCTTACTCTATTACCATAATATGAAAACTTAATTCTATAAATACAACAACTTGCAGCTAGGTATTACAATTGAAATAGAAAAGTAAAATATAATTATAGATTTCATCGCTCCTATACGCTAAGATATTCAACTACTGAGTAAAAACAATGGCACTGCAGATAAGCTTTCAACATTCTATCAAAGTTTTTTATTTTTGGGGCAAGTTTTATATACTGGGGTAGTTTATTGCATATTTTAACTCCTGTGTGAAGAGTTCCTTTTTGATATATGCATGTGTGTGTGTGTGTGTGTGTGTGTGTGAAATATGAATGTTTTGATTTTGTCTTGTGTTATGCCTATGAACATCATTGTTTGTTTTAAGAGAAACATCCTTATTCATTAGATTCTTTTTACAAAACAATACTTTCAAAGATATATATGCAGGGCATTGGGAGAATGTTTAAATCTTTAAACAGAGGTCTACATGATTCTCTATTGTTTACATTTGCCATAATTCTAATCGCCCTCTTTTGTATCCTAAACGTGCTTAGTACATCTGGCGACTTACCTCAAAATATGACCCCATATCTTAAGTATGAATGGAAATAAGCAAAATAAGTATTTCTTAATGTGTGCAGACTAGTGCAAGTTATCAAAATACGTAACGCAAAGCACATCGAGTTCAGTTTAGTATTCAGATATTGTATATGTTTATTCCATTTCAAGTCATGTTGTATCCATAGTCCTAAAAACTTTGTTTCTGATTTATTTTCTATTTGATGACCATTTAATGTTATATTGGGCTTCGCAGGATTTCTATTTGTATAGTGTGGAAATTTAGACATACTGTTTTTTTTATAGTTTATTATGAGGCGATTATCTTGTGACCATTTGATTAACTCTCCTGTAACGGAGTCAGCAGACTGCTGCATGACCTGTTTAGTTTCACCTTCTATTATGAGTGTTGTATCGTCCGCAAACAAAATTTCCTTATGTGAATGAGCGTTCTGTGTTATATCATTGATATATAGAAGAAAGAGTAGTGGGCCCAAAACCGGTCCCTGGGATACTCCAAATTTAATAATTCCCTCATTGGACAAAGTTTCATTAAGTAATTTGGTTCCATCATCCTTGTGTCTCAAGCTTACTATTTGTTTACGCCTTGTTAAGTAAGACTCTATCCATTTATTAGCTAGACCTCTAATACCATATTGATTTAGTTTTGTAAGGGGGATTTTATGGTAAACAATATCAAATGCTTTCGATTAATCCAAGTATAGGCCAGTTACATGTTCCTTATTGTCAATTAATTTCAGTATACTATTAATACGTTCATAAATTGCTGTCTGTGTAGATTTTTCCGTTCTGAATCCATGTTGTGAGTTTGATAATATATATTTTTTTTTTTCAATAAAACTTATCAGTCTCTTATACAAGATTTTCTCCACAATTTTTGCAATACCATTTGGTAAGGTAATAGGTCCCCAGCATGAAGGGTTAGAACTGTGATGATTGTTTGTGATAGGAAGCCGTATTCATCTTCATCGAAAATAATATAGACAAATTTGATGTTGATGACATTTTTCGCCTATTTTCACTTATGAAAAATAGGCTTATGAGATCAACTTTTGTCCGTGTGTCTGTCTGTGTGTGCGTCTAATAAAATCTAAACGGCTGGAGCTATATCAATGAAACTCGGTAAGTTCATAGCACCATTCCGGGCGACCCTGATCATGCTCTTCAAAATTTGTCATGTATCACCAATCAAACATGGCGGCTGTGCAAAATATTTGAACAGCATTCAACATCTCCGAAACTATTGCCGATATCAGCCTTGGATTTTCTACGGTGATAAAGGGAACTTCAAGAAGGTCATTTATGTGACTTTTGAAACCTGTTAACTACAAAACCAACATGGCGGGCAAGCGAAATTGTAACGTTTAAATAAACGTTTCTTGCGATTTAACCAACCAAACGCAATGAAACTTGGTACAGTATATGTTTATACACATTGTATTGCACCGACATCTAACTTCGTTTAATTGTTAACATAACCTCAAGATAGCGACTGTGCGATTTATTTCAACAACATTTAATATGACTGAAACTATTATCGGTATCACCCTCAAAATTTGTACGGAGATAAAGGGCACTACTGGAAGTTCAACTATGAGACTTTCAGAAACCGGGTAACTACAAAACGAACATGGCGGCCATGCGAAGTTGAATGTTTTAAATAGACTCTTCTCGCGATTTAATGATCCAAACGCAATGAAACTTGGTACAGCAAATGTTTATACACATTGTAATGCACTGGTAAATTGTTTACAAAACTTCACATTGGTGGCTGTGTGAATTATAAAATTAAGTTTTTATTTCTTGTGTCGTAATCATGTAATCGAAGTGAAGGTTTGAATAATGAACCTACGTAACAATTTTCCTTTAATGGTACATGACTCTATGGCCTATACATATAACAATCCAACATGACGATCAACCGAAATATTTAGACGGTTCTCAATTTCTTCGAATCTATTACAGCAATCAAACTGAATTTTTGTATGTTCATAGGGGGTAGGAATATAAGTTCACCTATAGGATTTTCAGTAACCTGGTGATCACAAATTCAACATTCCGGCGACGCGAAGTATAAATATTCACATGGACGTTTCTAGCAATTTAACCATCCGAGTGCAGTGAAACTTGGTGCAGTAAATTTTTATACAAATGTTAATCCACTGGCAACTAATTTTTCAATTGTTTCCATAACCACAAGATGGCAGCTGTGCAAAATTTTAAAAACTCGTGTTTACTTCTTGTGCCCTAATCATGCGATTGATGTTTGAATACTATACGTACAAAATAATCTTCATGTAACAGTAGTCTACATAACTCTAAGACCTATATATATAAATCCAACATGGCGACCATCCGAAATATTCAGTCGGTTCTCAATATATTCGAGTCTATTACAGCAATCAAACTGAAATGTTGTATGTTGATAGAGGCAATTATTATAAGTAGGATATATGAAAATAGGCATTAGTTCTTCACGGAACTACTTTTAGTATATCATATTATCAAGAAGGTAAACTCGTGTAGTTGAAGCCAATTATACAGAGATATTATTATGCTGGAGCAAGATCAGCGACTACCAGGCACGCGTACGCCTTCCGCCAGCCAACCGAACTCGGGCCGCAGATTATGTGGATTAAGAAACCGGAACAGGGTTCTTTAATTATTTGAAAATTCACCAACAAATCATGATTAAATAACTTACCTTTTCACAGAAGATGACGAAATATTTCCCTTCAGCTGACAGACAGGCGTTGTACATGTAAATAAATTGGCGTTGTAATTCTTCTTCCGTAATGAGTGATATTTGCCGCCGTATATTGTACTTTAGCTCCCCTGGTGTACGGGGATTAGACCGATACACTTTGTCTTTTAAGCTACCCCCAAATGAAAATCATATGGTGTTAAATCCGGGCTTTGAGGTGGCCACAATCCTGCACTGATCACTCTGTCGCTAAACACGGCACCATAGCGCCCAATGAACTGTGGTTAGGTCCACCGTCTTGCTGAAAAAGAAACCTGCAATCCTACCCTGTCTGTAAACTGGACAATGAAATTAGTAGGGGGTAGTGGTGCTTCTGACTCAGTCTAGAGCACTCTTTGCCCCACTACTAAGCATCGGTCATGTAATATTTTCGATATCTCTCGAACCTATGGTCCGATTTGGACATGTGACATGTTGTTGGACTCGAGGTGACGCCCCCCTTTCCTATGGATGACTTGTTATATTTTTTTTTTTTGAATTTTTTTGTTTCCGAAAGTAGGTGATAGTTTGAAAACCAAACATGGCAGAACGTTGTGCCATGGTTCAAACGAAAGGTATCTATGTCCTTTATTTTCTGTAATAAAACTTTTTTATTTTTTATGTTTTTTGAAAACACTCGAATTTTGAAAATCCTATATTTTGGAAACTAGAAATTCTACAAAAAAGATTGTTTGACATAAATACATTTCTAGTCTCTAGGATAAAAAACTGACGGTAGTGCTAGCTTGTTCGTTCTGCTCCACTTAGGAAGTTGTGAGCACCTGGCGGCCTTGGGAAGGAAGCAGTAATGCTAGGAGGGCGTGCTTGGATTCGCCTCGTTGTGCTCTTTACGGGAATGTAGGTGTCGAAAAGGTGAAATGCTGGAAACATGTTTTTTGGGGTAAGAACGTGATTTTAGACTTTTTGCTATATCTCGCGAACCAATCATGCTAGAGGCGTGTACGAGAGGTCCAAGGACTCGCAGTGACGTCTTCTTTGCTGTGGACTATGCGTTATATATTTTTTAAAATAGAAAACTAGATTATGGGGTAAACAAGTGTTTTTGTGATTTTTGCTGATAACTCACGAACCAATAAGCCTAGAGACTTGTACGAGATGTCATTTTTTTCCTAGCGTTGTCCTCTTGCCGAGGATGTTCGTGTTGAGCAGGAATGAAAAACCATGTTGACGTAAAACCGTGATTTTAGACTTTTTGCTATATCTCGCAAACCAATAACGCTAGAGACATGTACGAGGTGTCCTAGGACTCGGGCTGTTTGAAACTATTTTTGAAATTTTGACGAAGGGCCTAACGACACTTTTGTTGAAAATAAGCCTACATTAAATAAGCCGCTAAACCAGCCAACATAAAATAACACGTTAAATAAGCTGAGATCAGAAAGTGATTAAGGAAATAAGCCGCTAACTGAGCCAACGTCATATAAAGCGATAAATAAGCCGACATAAAAGCCAATGTTGCATCACTCTTTTACCAGAACTATTGTAACCTTTGTAGTATGCAGATTAGATTGACAAGTCAGTTATTACTATGGAACTTACTACAACTAACAAAGGTAGACAGAGTGCACTCTATAAAGGCTACTCTTTTATTATAAGCGACAAAATATGACTGGAACAATATTCTGGCGATGCTCAAAGGAGAGGTCAAAAAGATGTCGAGGTGATCTGAAAAGTAAAAGTGATGAGGTCTTAAGTGTGAGTGATCATCAATGTGGTGCTCAGGACAAAACACAGTTGCTGTTGAGAAACAATTGTGAAAATGCTAAAAGGCAAGTCCAATAATGAGACATTGCCGCTCAAGATAATATTCCTCTTGAGTACATAAACGCCCACGTGTACATAGTGCTTTGTATGTTAAAAAGCATTTATCATCTCAGAAACTCCTGTTAGGACAGTGGTTGATGTCTGAAAAGCCCTCAACGCTAACAAAACCAACACAGACTATGCAAGAGATGGTATTGCAAGAAGATCAAAAAAGACTAAAAAGTGATAGTGATAATGATGATGATCATCATTATCTTGATAATAAATCTATGTTTTAACAATTATCTCCATCCAAAAAGCCATCAACACTATCAACGGCAATACAGACTATGCAAGAGGTGGTATTGCAAGAGGATCAAAAAGGACTAAATAGTAATAGTGATAATGATCATGATGATTATGATGATGATGATAAAGAAGAGGATGAGGTTCTTATGCCTATAAATCCTTTGCAGCTTCCCCAGTTTTTAAGAACAAGAGTGAATGGAGAAAGTTATAAAATGATGTGACCCAAGTGTTGTTTAAAATGTTAAAAACCAGTTGTCATGTAATAGATGGAACACCTCTCAACTTATAATCTGAAATTGAACGTTCTTAAGTATTTACATCATGGCCTGTAAACTTTCTAGCACCAGACAAACAGGCTACAGCCGGCTTTGACTATGTAAAAAGAGCAGGTATTGTCCAGTGCGTGTCTTGTAGTAGGGAAATAGGACAATGGAAAAAATGGTGACGACCCCTTTTGAGATCATATATGATGGTCGTCTAGTTGTCCTTATCTTTGAAAATTGTCTGTGGGTAACATACAAATAAACCAAACCACTCCCCTATTATACCGTAAAGCAACAGTGCAAGAAGCTATGATACCACAAGCATTGTGTTTAAAAACTATATCAGGCAAACAAATAGAGTGCGTTGTATTTTGTATGTAAATATTGTAAAAAAAAATATACAAATATTACATATGAATTGTTTGTTACCCGCCTCCTGTTCTTAATGCCGTCGTTAGCTTTTGGAGATCTTTGATAATGTTTGAAAAGAGTGGTCTTAAATAATATACTCCATCTGTGGTTTTGTGTACTGAGTACCATAATGATACATTGTTGGTAACCATTGTTGAGGAAATTGTAATGCCAGGTAAGGGAATGAAACTCTTGCTTCCTATATATAAAAATTAAACTTAAGTCAAATGCCTTAGACCCCCAATACACAAAATAAGCCGTCAAATAAGCCAGAAAAAGCCGCTAAATAAACCACCAAAAGCCGCTAAATAAGCCGACTTATAAGCCACCAAAAACCGCTAAATAAGCCGACGTACAAGCCACCTAATAATGAGAAGAGGGAGCCGAAAGCCTAGCTAGACAAGAAGAGAAGCGGACTGCAAGAAAGAATTCGCAAGATGGGTTCCGAGAGAAAAAAAAAAGCCCAATAACCGAGGATGGAGATAGCCTGAGTGTGAGCGTGACTGATGACCGTGGTGAGCATATCGTGGCACACATTGAAGGGTGGATTACTTTTCCCGATGACTGCCTAGAAGAAGTGATAACACAACCCTACTATGCTATTAGACAACTACCGGTAATATACTCGTATGCTAGGATCGGAGGTCTGCTTAATGGACACGGGTTCACAAGTGTGATTAGTGTCGGAGGCCCTAATTAAGGAAGTGGGGAAGAGTCGGAAGGTACCACTAATTCCAGTTTCCCAGATCAAAGTTAAAGGGGTTATTCCAGATCGGACAGTAATATGTAAATACCAGGCATGTTTAGAGCTGGATATTTTAAATCACACTTTTGCCCAAACCTTCATCGTCACGGCAAAAAAGAGCTTTAATATTGGGGCCAATTTCATTTGTGATTACCATGCTATAATTGATTTAGGAAACAACACAGTCAGCTTTAAACAGCATGAAGACATGAGTAACGTCGGCTTAAATATGGACGAGATGAACCTTAAAAGCGAGGCAGGTACTTGGTTAGCTGAAGCAATAACATATGACGTCACAGAGGCAAGGTCTAAGCAGGAAGAGGAGGTGATTAACTCAGCCATAGTGGAGATTGGAGACCAAGATATTTATCATGAAAGGTGGGCATTGTTAGCAGAGGAAGAAATCAGCGAATCAAAATTTGAAATATTATTGCAGGGACGGCTGAAAGAAGCAAAATTGGGGGAGCCTGATAAAAGATAATTGGAAATGATTTTAAGACTGTAAGTAGGTTTTTGCTGAGGATTAACACTACCTAAGAGAAGATGATAAGAGAGAAAAGGAGATAGGTTTCGGCATAGAGACAAGTATTGGTTGATAGGATGAGAATCCACCACAAAAATGTAAGTGAATTAATATATAGAAGGAAATTTCGCTGTACAAAACTTAGCAGGAACCTAACTTTAATAGGGACCTGCACAAGGCAAGCGGAGAGCGTAGCATGAATAGAGGTTGCCTGCAAGCGCTTGGGAAGTGCACTTTCCCTCTTGAGCCGATATTCTAATACTATGGGGACGGGTGTAGTCCGGCAAGACAAAGTATGTTACAGGAAAAATATTTACTGTTTTTCCCTTCAAAAGGGTTAGATTTTGTTGAACGTTTTGAAAGACTGAAATAATTTGAATTTGCCTTGTTATTTTTTATTTCTAGGAACTGTTGGATCTCTGGCAAACCAAGCGAATGCTCCCAAAGAGTGAAGAGATAAAGTTGTTTTGATAATTTTAGCGATGTTGTTATTGTTTTTGCGAAAATCTTATACGAATACCAATTGTTGCACTTAAGGAAAACTAAGCCACTTAGTTGAATTTTAACATGTTACTTGCGCTGTACAAATTTTAAGATGCACATAATAGTTCCAGAATTGTAGCAACAGTTAATTGATGCCGTAGTAATCCCTCGGTGGGGTAGCGTATTCCCTTCTTTGTTGTAGGAAATACAAGGTTTCTTGACTATGTAGAACAGGCGATGGTTCCTGGTGACGGTTGGTTTAAAAAGTAGACATGGCGTCTAGTTTAAAATGTCTTATTAAAACAGGAGACTGGCCCTGAGAGGGCTATGCAATGTACACTAGACGGCCGAACAAGAAGTGAAAGAGCAGAACGGCGCACCGAAGGGACCAAGGAGACGAGGTAGAGGGGGTAAGAGACAAGAGAATATACATCAGAATGACCAACATACAAAAAATAACATATTTGTACAAGTGTAAATCTTCTTCGTGGAGATGTTAGCTGGTGACAATGACGATGCCTGGTAGATTGTTGAGGAAGTCCTCTTGACCTGAGGTGATTGAGGAGCTTCAGAGGATAGCGGTAAGACGCTGCCAGGTTGGTTCCGTAGAGGATGCACCTCTAGAACAAACTTATACAAACCATAAGCAAGTGCACGGGGAAAATAGAATGTAACGGTTCGCTGTTGGTGTCTGCGGGAAGGGAAATTAAATAAATAAGAAAAACAAAGCGCAGCTGACCGTGTATTTCTAGAAATACAGCAGACAGCACAAAGAGGTTTTCGATACAGTACTGTACGCAACTTATATGAAGTAATAGTAATAAACATATACTTACGTACGCAGCAGACGTCAGTGGAAACGTACCTGAAGCTCTTCCCCTATCCTCGAAGAAATATAAAAAATAGAAGAAAGAAAAACGGGGAGATCGCAGTCTTGTTTGGCTTTCGCGGGGCCCAAATTTTAAAAGGCAAACCATCAAAAGCAATCCCAAAGGAAGGGGGAATGCTAAATAAAATTAAACTACAGTAAAATCCAAAGATGAACAAATTTAAATCAGAGGCCGTGTAGGTCGTATTAACGTCGCAAGTACGCTAATATGACCGTCAAACCAAAATATAGCAAAAACCAGACAAAACTCGAAGAAGGTTACAAAAATTAAAATAAGGCGTGACGCAAAAGCAGAGATACTTAGGCAAAAATAAAATGTATTAAAATAACAAGCGCAATGTACAACGATCCCAGAGATATTAAAAGCAAGAAGAGAAATGTCCAACAAATTGACCACACAATTAGTTTACTGCGAGAAAATACAAATTAGAAATAAAATCGAAAAATATACTAAATTAAATTATATTAAAATGAAATAAAATAAGTTAAGGTAACGTGTTCAAGGCAAGATGAAACGATAACTAAATTTAAGTATGTCGTAATTAGATAAAAAGACAAAACTCAGAAACGACTACACTCAACGAAGTCAAGATACCTTCTAAAATTTAGACAAAGCGTGTCAGAGGGATGAACAAATAGGAGGGGGTACAATGGTTCAAAACGGGGTGGAGAGGGGTGAAAGGGAGGGGAGGTATGAGGAAGAAAGACGCGGAGGCACATGCCAGATCGAGTGAGTTACGAGAAAAATAGGAACTTATACAAAAGGAAAAAAACATTAAATTTTCGGCAAAACCACAAATATACTTTAAGAATTAAAAGTATGCATAGGAGATAAGACGACGAAAATATGTGATGCGCAAAATATGGCCACGCACAGATACAAGAATATCACAGGTTAGGTCACCAGCAAATAGCAATGGTGAGACCTCCTTTTGTGAACGCTTTTGATAAAGAACAAAGCATTACGGGAAGCAAGAAAAATAATCTGCAATCCCGTTATATTGTTCTACGGTAAGATACACTCTAAATGACAGACTGGTGCCCCCTACAAGGTAGGCAAACCCACCGTCACGCACTCCAGAGGGAAACGAAGACAGCCCACATACATAACTTTCAACCCTTAAAGTACAAAAACCACGTTATCAAAATAAATGAAAATAACAACACCATACAAAACAAAAACTCACCAGCAATTACACGCACACAAAGGGCGGAGGGCAAATATCGGGAGAGAGCAAGAAAAAAAAACAGGATAAGAGTTTTAAATTGCCGAAATATGAAACTGAACTACAGTAAAGCAATTATTGATTACGACATATAGACACCTCGCCATGGTTTCACCTTGAACACGGGCACTTCCCTAGAATATGGGAATACGTCTAGCCTACTTGGCTGCAAGAACGATATGCCTCGAGACAAAGCAAATGACGACGCAACACAAAGGTAACTGCGTGGTAAAATTTGATTGGTCACGACCCCTTCCAATATATAAATCACTGGCCAATAAGGGGACAAGATGCTGATATGTCCATATATGGTATTAAGGGCTATTAATAGCTTCACAGACCAAGGTTTCACGCACCACAAAGAAATGCATTCATCACATCATATAAAAGTGGCACAAAGGAGTAATTTATAGTTCTCATAAAAATGGCTCAGTACCTGGAAAATTCGGAATTTTTAGTATGCAATGCAGGTCGATGACTGGACCCCATTTAAAAGTAAACTTTATCCAGTACCCGAGAAACATCACGCTCAGGTAAAGGATATTATTGATAATTTTCTAGAGGCTGGTATGATCAGAAATCGCCAACGCCATATCTGAACGCTATTTTGGCAGTAGCTAAGCCAAAAGGATCTATTAGGCTATGCATAGACGCGAGATTTTTAAATAGTAAACTGTTGCCAGAACACGACAATGCGCCGCTCATTTGAGATGTTTAAAAGGGATTCCAAGGAAAGAAGATCTACTCAAGTGTGTACTTGACGAACAGTTTTCACCATAATGAGCAGGAGGAAAATCCCAGTTGTTGACGGGGTTTTATTCGACAATCGGACCATATTATGGACCCGCATGCCGATCGGGGTCGAAATAGCAGGTTGTGCATTGATCAGAGCCCTAGATCGCAACCTAAGCGAAGAGGTAAAGAACGCGACCGTGCGTTTGGTAGATGACATCCCACTGGCGTCTGATAACATGGAGGACCATCTTGTAAATTTGAACTAACTGTTAGATAATCTAAGAACAATGAACTTCAAGATCAACTTAATGAAATCGCACTTCTTCCAGAGCGAAATTCTATACCTTGGACATATTATAGATGAAGGTGTGAGGCCCAACCCGGAGAAAAGTGATGCAATTAAGAACTTTCCTGTACCCACTAGAGTGAGGCATGTAAGAGCATTCTTGGGAGTTACTGGCTCTTTCAAGGAGAACTGCCCAGGTTATAAGGAAACAGTAGCCCCAATGCAAGAAATGCTAAAGAAAGGTAACCGATGGTCATAAAGCGAGGAGTGCGACAGGTCTTTTAATGCAACGAAGGAGCTCTTGGAAAATTGTGCAATACTTAGATATCCATATTTTGAGAGGAAATTCATCGTTCAGGCTGACGCATCATTAATTGGAGAAGGGGCAATGTTGTAGCAGGAGGACCCGTCTGATACTAAAAACCGTTCGTATTTGGCATTCAATAGTCGCAAGTTGCGCAAACACGAAAGTAACTACACCATAACAGAGCTACGCATTACAACAATGGAGATAGAATATTTTTGGCTATGCTATTGTTGTCCGAACAGACCATAAGGCACTGACCTTCCTTTTCATAACTGCTATGGTTAGCGAATGAGTTACTCGTTGGTACATCTATATCCAACAATTTGATATTGTTACAGAGCACTGTCCAGGAAAAAAGAACGGCATTCCTGACGCATTAAGTCGAAATCCAGAAGAGAACGAGATGGCAGTGCATGTGCAACATTTGGACCTAATGGCAAAGGATCAAGAGTTTCTAGGAAGATTGAAGAATATCCAGCAGGAGCAAGAGAGCGAACTACGGATGGGCATGATGATCCAGTATTTTAAGAAGTAGTTACGAGCAGGAACACCTGAACATCAAGAGGCAAAATCTAAAGAAGCAAAATATGATTATTTCAACGGTCTTCTACATAAATTCGTGGACGAAGATCAAGTTAAAATCAGAATCATGGTTCCAGCATCACTTCAGAAAGAGAGTTGACATGGCATGTTAACGAAAGCCTAGGACACATAGGAATGGACAAGGTAGAGGCTACAATTGGTGAGTCATTCACGTGGCCAAGGATGAGGTCAACTACTGTTGAGGTAATTAAGACTTGTGATGCATGCCAGTGCACTAAGCCTAATAATTACCTAATGAAGCGATTCCCTAAGCCCTTATTACCTCAGAAACCGTGCGAACTACTGTCACTCGACTGTTTCGGGCTCTGCATAAAGGAAGACGTGGGTGTAAACATCTTCCTGTCTGTATAGATGTATTTTAGAAATTTGTGGTTTTATGTCCCATTCAGAAAACCACGTCAAAGCAGATTCTAAGCAGAATAGTAAACAAAGTAATACCCACACGAGGAGAGCCAGAATTCCTATTATCAGACCGCGGAAGCTATTTCACGAGTTCTGTGTTTTGAAAAGTGATCGAGAATTTGGGAATCTAACATATTTTATCTAGTATTCGCCATAGCCAAGCCAATCCGAGAGAAAGAGCAATTCGTTGAGTGGCTAAGTTTTATCGCGTATTGATCCCCAACGAACATCATAAGTGTGTGGACAAAGTCAATGATAATGAGATGTGCATGAACACCACGCGATCCGAATCCTCGGTGCATCATGACAAGTACCCTGATAGATCTTGGGATACTAAATGATGGCACACGATCTAGGAGTACAAAACACTAGGGAGTATATGTGAAGTCAGGCGTTTTCGCCGTATGAAAGGGAAGAAGTTTCACCGTGAACTCAATGAAAACGAATTACTACTCATGAAAAGACCACTGATCTCTGGCCCAGCAAACACGGTGTTTGCCAAGTTCTCAGAAAAATGGGTGCGGCCGTTCCGTATGATTAAAAACCTAGGCAACAATGCTTATCGAATTGAAGATTGAGAACTGGAACCAAATCAGTCTTCAATATTGCAAACATGACACTTTATTATGAGCGTGAACCATATCAGCAATACAGAAATAATACGGCAGCAAATGTAATCGAGATTTGAAATACACACTCAAAACGACGGGGCTACTGAACGTGAAGCGGAAGCCGGCTGAGTTGTTTGTAAACAACAGGGACGCCTTGAAGGTCAGAGAGAGAGGGAGATAACTGGTATCAAGACGGGTGAGTGACAGCTAGGAGAGTCCAGAGTGCTGGGAGTCAACTCTCAAGAGGGATGACAAGAAGGTCAGAGAGAGAGGGAGATACCTGGAATCAAGACGGGTGAGTGACATCTAGGAGAGTCCAGAGTGCAGGGAGTCAACGCTCAAGAGGGACGACATGAAGGTCAGAGAGAGAGGGAGATACCTGGAATCAAGACGGGTGTGTGACAGCTAGGAGAGTTTAGAGTGCTGGGAGTCAACGCTCAAGAGGGACGACATGAAGGTCAGATTTGTTATTGTGAGAGAGGGAGATATCTGGAATCAAGACGGGTGAGTGACAGCTAGGAGAGTCCAGAGTGCGGGGAGTCAACGCACAAGACGGGCGAAATGAAGATCAGAGCGAGAGAGGGAGATATCTGGAATCAAGACGGGTGAGTGACAGCTCCGAGAGTCCGGAGTGCAGGGAGTCAACGCACAAGACGGGCGAAATGAAGATCAGAGCGAGAGAGGGAGATACCTGGAATCAAGACGGGTGAGTGACAGCTAGTATAGTCCAGAGTGCAGGGAGTCAACGATCAAGAGGGACGACATGAAGGTCAGAGAGAGAGGGAGATACCTGGAATCAAGACGGGTGAGTGACAACTAGGAGAGTCCAGAGTGCTTGGAGTCAACGCTCAAGAGGGACGACATGAAGGTCAATTTTGTTATTGTGAGAGAGGGAGATATCTGGAATCAAGACGGGTGAGTGACAGCTAGGAGAGTCCAGAGTGCGGGGAGTCAACGCTCAAGAGGGACGACATGAAGGTCAGAGAGAGAGGGAGATACTTGGAATCAAGACGGGTGAGTGACAGTTAGGAGAGTCCAAATTGCGGGGAGTCAACGCTCAAGAGGGACGACATGAAGGTCAGAGAGAGGGGGAGATACCTGGAAGCAAGAAGGGTGAGTGACAGCTAGGAGAGTCCAGAGTGCTGGGAGTCAACGCTCAAGAGGGACGACATGAAGGTCAGATTTGTTATTGTGAGAGAGGGAGATATCTGGAATCAAGACGGGTGAGTGACACCTAGGGGAGTCCAGAGTGCTGGGAGTCAACGCTCAAGAGGGACGACATGAAGGTCAGAGAGAGAGTGAGATACCTGGAATCAAGACGGGTGAGTGACAGCTAGTAGAGTCCAGAGTGCGGGGAGTCAACGCTCAAGAGGGACGACATGAAGGTCAGAGAGAGACGGAGATATCTGGAATCAAGACGGGTGAGTGACAGCTTGGAGAGTCCAGAGTGCTGGGAGTCAACGCTCAAGAGGGACGACATGAAGGTCAGAGAGAGAGGGAGATACCCGGAATCAAGACGGGTGTGTGACAGCTAGGAGAGTCCAGAGTGCAGGGAGTCAATGCTCAAGAGGGTAGACATGAAGGTCAGAGAGAGAGGGAGATACCTGGAATCAAGACGGGTGTGTGACAACTAGGAGAGTCCAGAATGCAGGGAGTCAACGCTCATGAGGGACGACATGAAGGTCAGAGAGAGTGGGAGATACCTGGAATCAAGACGGGTGAGTGATAACTAGGAGATTCCAGAGTGCAGGGAGTCGACGCTCAAGAGGGACGACATGAACGTCAGAGAGAGAGGGAGATACCTGGAATCAAGACGGGTGAGTGACAGCTAGGAGAGTCCAGAGTGCTGGGAGTCAACGCTCAAGAGGGACGACATGAAGGTCAGAGAGAGAGGGAGATACCCGGAATCAAGACGGGTGTGTGACAGCTAGGAGAGTCCAGAGTGCAGGGAGTCAATGCTCAAGAGGGTAGACATGAAGGTCAGAGAGAGAGGGAGATACCTGGAATCAAGACGGGTGAGTGACAGCTAGGAGAGACCAGAGTGCAGGGAGTCAACGCTCAAGAGGGACGACATGAAAGTCAGAGAGAGAGGGAGATACCTGGAACCAAGACGGGTGAGTGACAGCTAGGAGAGTCCAAATTGCGGAGAGTCAACGCTCAAGAGGGACGACATGAAGGTCAGAGAGAGAGAGGGAGATACCTGGAAGCAAGAAGGGTGAGTGACAGCTAGGAGAGTCCAGAGTGCTGGGTGTCAACGCTCAAGAGGGATGACATGAAGGTCAGACTTATTATTGTGAGAGAGGGAGATATCTGGAATCAAGACGGGTGAGTGACAGCTAGGAGAGTCCAGAGTACTGGGAGTCAACGCTCAAGAGGGACGACATGAAGGTCAGAGAGAGATGGAGATACTTGGAATCAAGACGGGTGAGTGACAGTTAGGAGAGTCCAAATTGCGGGGAGTCAACGCTCAAGAGGGACGACATGAACGTCAGAGAGAGGGGGAGATACCTGGAAGCAAGAAGGGTGAGTGACAGCTAGGAGAGTCCAGAGTGCTGGGAGTCAACGCTCAAGAGGGACGACATGAAGGTCAGACTTGTTATTGTGAGAGAGGGAGATATCTGGAATCAAGACGGGTGAGTGACAGCTAGGAGAGTCCAGACTGCGGGGAGTCAACGATCAAGAGGGACGACATGAAGGTCAGAGAGAGAGGGAGATACCTGGAATCAAGACGGGTGAGTGACAGCAAGGAGAGTCCAAGTGCAGGGAGTCAACGCTCAAGAGGGACGACATGAAAGTCAGAGAGAGAGGGAGATACCTGGAATCAAGATGGGTGAGTGAAAGCAAGGAGAGTCCAAATTGCGGGGAGTCAACGCTCAAGAGGGACGACATGAAGGTCAGAGAGAGAGGGAGATACCTGGAAGCAAGAAGGGTGAGTGACAACTAGGAGAGTCCAGAGTGCTGGGAGTCAACGCTCAAGAGGGACGACATGAAGGTCAATTTTGTTATTGTGAGAGAGGGAGATATCTGGAATCAAGACGGGTGAGTGACAGCTAGGAGAGTCCAGAGTGCGGGGAGTCAACGCTCAAGAGGGACGACATGAAGGTCAGGGGGAGAGGGAGATACTTGGAATCAAGACGGGTGAGTGACACTTAGGAGAGTCCAAATTGCGGGGAGTCAACGCTCAAGAGGGACGACATGAAGGTCAGAGAGAGGGGGAGATACCTGGAAGCAAGAAGGTTGAGTGACAGCTAGGAGAGTCCAGAGTGCTGGGAGTCAACGCTCAAGAGGGACGACATGAAGGTCAGACTTGTTATTGTGAGAGAGGGAGATATCTGGAATCAAGACGGGTGAGTGACACCTAGGGGATTCCAGAGTGCTGGGAGTCAACGCTCAAGAGGGACGACATGAAGGTCAGAGAGAGAGTGAGATACCTGGAATCAATACGGTTGAGTGACAGCTAGTAGAGTCCAGAGTGCGGGGAGTTAACGCTCAAGAGGGACAACATGAAGGTCAGAGAGAGACGGAGATATCTGGAATCAAGACGGGTGAGTGACAGCTTGGAGAGTCCAGAGTGCTGGGAGTCAACGCTCAAGAGGGACGACATGAAGGTCAGAGAGAGAGGGAGATACCTGGAATCAAGACGGGTGAGTGACAGCAAGGAGAGTCCAGAGTGCAGGGAGTCAACGCTCAAGAGGGACGACATGAAAGTCAGAGAGAGAGGGAGATACCTGGAATCAAGACGGGTGAGTGACAGCTAGGAGAGTCCAAATTGCGGGGAGTCAACGCTCAAGAGGGACGACATGAAGGTCAGAGAGAGAGGGAGATACCTGGAAGCAAGAAGGGTGAGTGACAGCTAGGAGAGTCCAGAGTGCTGGGAGTCAACGCTCAAGAGGGATGACATGAAGGTCAGACTTGTTATTGTGAGAGAGGGAGATATCTGGAATCAAGACGGGTGAGTGACACCTAGGAGGGTCCAGAGTGCAGGGAGTCAATGCTCAAGAGGGTAGACATGAAGGTCAGAGAGAGAGGGAGATACCTGGAATCAAGACGGGTGAGTGACAGGTAGGAGAGTCCAGAGTGCGGGGAGTCAACGCTCAAGAGGGACGACATGAAGGTCAGAGAGAGAGAGGGAGATACCTGGAAGCAAGAAGGGTGAGTGACAGATTGGAGGGTCCAGAGTGCAGGGGGTCAACGCTCAAGAGGGACGACATGAAGGTCAGAGAGAGAGGTGGATACCTGGAATCAAGACGGGTGAGTGACAGCTAGGAGGGTCCAGAGTGCAGGGAGTCAATGCTCAAGAGGGTAGACATGAAGGTCAGAGAGAGAGGGAGATACCTGGAATCAAGACGGGTGAGTGACATGTAGGAGAGTCCAGAGTGCGGGGAGTCAACGCTCAAGAGGGACGACATGAAGGTCAGAGAGAGAGAGGGAGATACCTGGAAGCAAGAAGGGTGAGTGACAGCTAGGAGAGTCCAGAGTGCTGGGTGTCAACGCTCAAGAGGGATGACATGAAGGTCAGACTTGTTATTGTGAGATAGGGAGATATCTGGAATCAAGACGGGTGAGTGACACCTAGGAGAGTCCAGAGTGCTGGGAGTCAACGCTCAAGAGGGACGACATGAAGGTCAGAGAGAGATGGAGATACTTGGAATCAAGACGGGTGAGTGACAGTTAGGAGAGTCCAAATTGCGGGGAGTCAACGCTCAAGAGGGACGACATGAACGTCAGAGAGAGGGGGAGATACCTGGAAGCAAGAAGGGTGAGTGACAGGTAGGAGAGTCCAGAGTGCTGGGAGTCAACGCTCAAGAGGGACGACATGAAGGTCAGACTTGTTATTGTGAGAGAGGGAGATATCTGGAATCAAGACGGGTGAGTGACAGCTAGGAGAGTCCAGAGTGCGGGGAGTCAACGCTCAAGAGGGACGACATGAAGGTCAGAGAGAGAGGGAGATACCTGGAATCAAGACGGGTGAGTGACAGCAAGGAGAGTCCAGAGTGCAGGGAGTCAACGCTCAAGAGGGACGACATGAAAGTCAGAGAGAGAGGGAGATACCTGGAATCAAGATGGGTGAGTGAAAGCAAGGAGAGTCCAAATTGCGGGGAGTCAACGCTCAAGAGGGACGACATGAAGGTCAGAGAGAGAGGGAGATACCTGGAAGCAAGAAGGGTGAGTGACAACTAGGAGAGTCCAGAGTGCTGGGAGTCAACGCTCAAGAGGGACGAAATGAAGGTCAATTTTGTTATTGTGAGAGAGGGAGATATCTGGAATCAAGACGGGTGAGTGACAGCTAGGAGAGTCCAGAGTGCGGGGAGTCAACGCTCAAGAGGGTTGACATGAAGGTCAGGGAGAGAGGGAGATACTTGGAATCAAGACGGGTGAGTGACACTTAGGAGAGTCCAAATTGCGGGGAGTCAACGCTCAAGAGGGACGACATGAAGGTCAGAGAGAGGGGGAGATACCTGGAAGCAAGAAGGTTGAGTGACAGCTAGGAGAGTCCAGAGTGCTGGGAGTAAACGCTCAAGAGGGACGACATGAAGTTCAGACTTGCTATTGTGAGAGAGGGAGATATCTGGAATCAAGACGGGTGAGTGACACCTAGGGGAGTCCAGAGTGCTGGGAGTCAACGCTCAAGAGGGACGACATGAAGGTCAGAGAGAGAGTGAGATACCTGGAATCAATACGGTTGAGTGACAGCTAGTAGAGTCCAGAGTGCGGGGAGTTAACGCTCAAGAGGGACAACATGAAGGTCAGAGAGAGACGGAGATATCTGGAATCAAGACGGGTGAGTGACAGTTTGGAGAGTCCAGAGTGCTGGGAGTCAACGCTCAAGAGGGACGACATGAAGGTCAGAGAGAGAGGGAGATACCTGGAATCAAGACGGGTGAGTGACAGCAAGGAGAGTCCAGAGTGCAGGGAGTCAACGCTCAAGAGGGACGACATGAAAGTCAGAGAGAGAGGGAGATACCTGGAATCAAGACGGGTGAGTGACAGCTAGGAGAGTCCAAATTGCGGGGAGTCAACGCTCAAGAGGGACGACATGAAGGTCAGAGAGAGAGGGAGATACCTGGAAGCAAGAAGGGTGAGTGACAGCTAGGAGAGTCGAGAGTGCTGGGAGTCAACGCTCAAGAGGGATGACATGAAGGTCAGACTTGTTATTGTGAGAGAGGGAGATATCTGGAATCAAGACGGTTGAGTGACACCTAGGGGAGTCCAGAGTGCTGGGAGTCAACGCTCAAGAGGGACGACATGAAGGTCAGAGAGAGAGTGAGATACCTGGAATCAAGACGGGTGAGTGACAGCTAGTAGGGTCCAGAGTGCGGGGAGTCAACGCTCAAGAGGGACGACATGAAGGTCAGAGAGAGACGGAGATATCTGGAATCAAGACGGGTGAGTGACAGCTTGGAGGGTCCAGAGTGCAGGGGGTCAACGCTCAAGAGGGACGACATGAAGGTCAGAGAGAGAGGGGGATACCTGGAATCAAGACGGGTGAGTGACAGCTAGGAGGGTCCAGAGTGCGGGGAGTCTACGCTCAAGAGGGACGACGTGCAGGTCAGAGAGAGTGGGAGATATCTGGAATCAAGACGGGTGAGTGACAGCTAGGAGAGTCCATAGTACGGGGAGTCAACGCTCAAGAGGGATGACATGAAGGTCAGAGAGAGAGGGAGATACCTGGAATCAAGACAGGTTTGTGACAGCTAGGAGAGTCCTGAGTGCAGGGAGTCAACGCTCAAGAGGGACGACATGAAGGTCAGAGAGAGAGGGAGATACCTGGAATCAAGACGGGTGAGTGACAACTAGGAGATTCCAGAGTGCAGGGTGTCAACGCTCAAGAGGGACGACATGAAGGTCAGAGAGAGAGGGAGATACCTATAATCAAGGCGGGTGAGTGACAGCAAGGAGAGTCTGGAGTGCAGGGAGTCAACGCTCAAGAGGGACGACATGAAGGTCAGAGAGAGAGGGAGATACCTGGAATCAAGACGGGTGTGTGACAGCTAAGGGAGTTTAGAGTGCTGGGAGTCAACGCTCAAGAGGGACGACATGAAGGTCAGATTTTTTATTGTGAGAGAGGGAGATATCTGGAATCAAGACGGGTGAGTGACAGCTAGGAGAGTCCAGAGTGCGGGGAGACAACGCACAAGACGGGCGAAATGAAGATCAGAGCGAGAGAGGGAGATATCTGGAATCAAGACGGGTGAGTGACAGATCCGAGAGTCCGGAGTGCAGGGAGTCAACGCACAAGACGGGCGAAATGAAGATCAGAGCGAGAGAGGGAGATACCTGGAATCAAGACGGGTGAGTGACAGCTAGTATAGTCCAGAGTGCAGGGAGTCAACGATCAAGAGGGACGACATGAAGGTCAGAGAGAGAGGGAGATACCTGGAATCAAGACGGGTGAGTGACAACTAGGAGAGTCCAGAGTGCTGGGAGTCAACGCTCAAGAGGGACGACATGAAGGTCAATTTTGTTATTGTGAGAGAGGGAGATATCTGGAATCAAGACGGGTGAGTGACAGCTAGGAGAGTCCAGAGTGCGGGGAGTCAACGCTCAAGAGGGACGACATGAAGGTCAGAGAGAGAGGGAGATACTTGGAATCAAGACGGGTGAGTGACAGTTAGGGGAGTCCAAATTGCGGGGAGTCAACGCTCAAGAGGGACGACATGAAGGTCAGAGAGAGGGGGAGATACCTGGAAGCAAGAAGGGTGTGTGACAGCTAGGAGAGTCCAGAGTGCTGGGAGTCAACGCTCAAGAGGGACGACATGAAGGTCAGATTTGTTAATGTGAGAGAGGGAGATATCTGGAATCAAGACGGGTGAGTGACACCTAGGGGAGTCCAGAGTGCTGGGAGTCAACGCTCAAGAGGGACGACATGAAGGTCAGAGAGAGAGTGAGATACCTGGAATCAAGACGGGTGAGTGACAACTAGTAGAGTCCAGAGTGCGGGGAGTCAACGCTCAAGAGGGACGACATGAAGGTCAGAGAGAGACGGAGATATCTGGAATCAAGACGGGTGAGTGACAGCTTGGAGAGTCCAGAGTGCTGGGAGTCAACGCTCAAGAGGGACGACATGAAGGTCAGAGAGAGAGGGAGATACCCGGAATCAAGACGGGTGTGTGACAGCTAGGAGAGTCCAGAGTGCAGGGAGTCAATGCTCAAGAGGGTAGACATGAAGGTCAGAGAGAGAGGGAGATACCTGGAATCAAGACGGGTGTGTGACAGCTAGGAGAGTCCAGAGTGCAGGGAGTCAACGCTCATGAGGGACGACATGAAGGTCAGAGAGAGTGGGAGATACCTGGAATCAAGACGGGTGAGTGATAACTAGGAGATTCCAGAGTGCAGGGAGTCGACGCTCAAGAGGGACGACATGAACGTCAGAGAGAGAGGGAGATACCTGGAATCAAGACGGGTGAGTGACAGCTAGGAGAGTCCAGAGTGCTGGGAGTCAACGCTCAAGAGGGACGACATGAAGGTCAGACTTGTTATTGTGAGAGAGGGAGATATCTGGAATCAAGACGGGTGAGTGACAGCTAGGAGAGTCCAGAGTGCAGGGAGTCAATGCTCAAGAGGGTAGACATGAAGGTCAGAGAGAGAGGGAGATACCTGGAATCAAGACGGGTGAGTGACAGCTAGGAGAGTCCAGAGTGCGGGGAGTCAACGCTCAAGAGGGACGACATGAAGGTCAGAGAGAGAGGGAGATACCTGGAATCAAGACGGGTGAGTGACAGCAAGGAGAGTCCAGAGTGCAAGGAGTCAACGCTCAAGAGGGACGACATGAAAGTCAGAGAGAGAGGGAGATACCTGGAACCAAGGCGGGTGAGTGACAGCTAGGAGAGTCCAAATTGCGGAGAGTCAACGCTCAAGAGGGACGACATGAAGGTCAGAGAGAGAGAGGGAGATACCTGGAAGCAAGAAGGGTGAGTGACAGCAAGGAGAGTCCAGAGTGCTGGGTGTCAACGCTCAAGAGGGATGACATGTAGGTCAGACTTGTTATTGTGAGAGAGGGAGATATCTGGAATCAAGACGGGTGAGTGACACCTAGGAGAGTCCAGAGTGCTGGGAGTCAACGCTCAAGAGGGACGACATGAAGGTCAGAGAGAGATGGAGATACTTGGAATCAAGACGGGTGAGTGACAGTTAGGAGAGTCCAAATTGCGGGGAGTCAACGCTCAAGAGGGACGACATGAAGGTCAGAGAGAGGGTGAGATACCTGGAAGCAAGAAGGGTGAGTGACAGCTAGGAGAGTCCAGAGTGCTGGGAGTCAAC
Source organism: Meconema thalassinum (assembly GCA_946902985.2). Classification (NCBI taxonomy): domain Eukaryota; kingdom Metazoa; phylum Arthropoda; class Insecta; order Orthoptera; family Tettigoniidae; genus Meconema; species Meconema thalassinum. The sequence goes on along the minus strand of OX336394.1, from coordinate 465,914,139 downwards.
GCTCAAGAGGGACGACATCAAGGTCAGACTTGTTATTGTGAGAGAGGGAGATATCTGGAATCAAGACGGGTGAGTGACAGCTAGGAGAGTCCAGAGTGCGGGGAGTCAACGCTCAAGAGGGACGACATGAAGGTCAGAGAGAGAGGGAGATACCTGGAATCAAGACGGGTGAGTGACAGCAAGGAGAGTCCAGAGTGCAGGGAGTCAACGCTCAAGAGGGACGACATGAAAGTCAGAGAGAGAGGGAGATACCTGGAATCAAGATGGGTGAGTGACAGCAAGGAGAGTCCAAATTGCGGGGAGTCAACGCTCAAGAGGGACGACATGAAGGTCAGAGAGAGAGGGAGATACCTGGATGCAAGAAGGGTGAGTGACAACTAGGAGAGTCCATAGTGCTGGGAGTCAACGCTCAAGAGGGACGACATGAAGGTCAATTTTGTTATTGTGAGAGAGGGAGATATCTGGAATCAAGACGGGTGAGTGACAGCTAGGAGAGTCCAGAGTGCGGGGAGTCAACGCTCATGAGGGATGACATGAAGGTCAGGGAGAGAGGGAGATACTTGGAATCAAGGCGGGTGAGTGACACTTAGGAGAGTCCAAATTGCGGGGAGTCAACGCTCAAGAGGGACGACATGAAGGTCAGAGAGAGGGGGAGATACCTGGAAGCAAGAAGGGTGAGTGACAGCTAGGAGAGTCCCGAGTGCTGGGAGTCAACGCTCAAGAGGGACGACATAAAGGTCAGACTTGTTATTGTGAGAGAGGGAGATATCTGGAATCAAGACGGGTGAGTGACACCTAGGGGAGTCCAGAGTGCTGGGAGTCAACGCTCAAGAGGGACGACATGAAGGTCAGAGAGAGAGTGAGATACCTGGAATCAAGACGGTTGAGTGACAGCTAGTAGAGTCCAGAGTGCGGGGAGTCAACGCTCAAGAGGGACAACATGAAGGTCAGATAGAGACGGAGATATCTGGAATCAAGACGGGTGAGTGACAGCTTGGAGAGTCCAGAGTGCTGGGAGTCAACGCTCAAGAGGGACGACATGAAGGTCAGAGAGAGCGGGAGATACCTGGAATCAAGACGGGTGAGTGACAGCAAGGAGAGTCCAGAGTGCAGGGAGTCAACGCTCAAGAGGGACGACATGAAAGTCAGAGAGAGAGGGAGATACCTGGAATCAAGACGGGTGAGTGACAGCTCTGAGAGTCCAAATTGCGGGGAGTCAACGCTCAAGAGGGACGACATGAAGGTCAGAGAGAGAGGGAGATACCTGGAAGCAAGAAGGGTGAGTGACAGCTAGGTGAGTCCAGAGTGCTGGGAGTCAACGCTCAAGAGGGATGACATGAAGGTCAGACTTGTTATTGTGAGAGAGGGAGATATCTGGAATCAAGACGGGTGAGTGACACCTAGGGGAGTCCAGAGTGCTGGGAGTCAACGCTCAAGAGGGACGACATGAAGGTCAGAGAGAGAGTGAGATACCTGGAATCAAGACGGGTGAGTGACAGCTAGTAGGGTCCAGAGTGCGGGGAGTCAACGCTCAAGAGGGACGACATGAAGGTCAGAGAGAGACGGAGATATCTGGAATCGAGACGGGTGAGTGACAGCTTGGAGGGTCCAGAGTGCAGGGGGTCAACGCTCAAGAGGGACGACATGAAGGTCAGAGAGAGAGGGGGATACCTGGAATAAAGACGGGTGAGTGACAGCTAGGAGGGTCCAGAGTGCGGGGAGTCTACGCTCAAGAGGGACGACGTGCAGGTCAGAGAGAGTGGCAGATATCTGGAATCAAGACGGGTGAGTGACAGCTAGGAGAGTCCAGAGTACGGGGAGTCAACGCTCAAGAGGGTTGACATGAAGGTCAGAGAGAGAGGGAGATACCTGGAATCAAGACGGGTTTGTGACAGCTAGGAGAGTCCAGAGTGCAGGGAGTCAACGCTCAAGAGGGACGACATGAAGGTCAGAGAGAGAGGGAGATACCTGGAATCAAGACGGGTGAGTGACAACTAGGAGATTCCAGAGTACAGGGTGTCAACGCTCAAGAGGGACGACATGAAGGTCAGAGAGAGAGGGAGATACCTAGAATCAAGACGGGTGAGTGACAGCAAGGAGAGTCTGGAGTGCAGGGAGTCAACGCCCAAGAGGGAAGACATGAAGGTCAGAGAGAGGGGGAGATACCTGGAATCAAGACGGGTGTGTGACAGCTAGGAGAGTCCAGAGTGCTGGGAGTCAACGCTCAAGAGGGACGACATGAAGGTCAGAGAGAGAGGGAGATACCTGGAATCAAGACGGGTGAGTGACAGCTAGGAGAGTCCAGAGTGCAGGGAGTCAACGCTCAAGAGGGACGACATGAAGGTCAGAGAGAGAGGGAGATACCTGGAATCAAGACGGGTGAGTGACAGCTAGGAGAGTCTTGAGTGCAGGGAGTCAACGCTCAAGAGGGACGACATGAAGGTCAGAGAGAGAGGGAGATACCTGGAATCAATACGGGTGAGTGACAGCTAGGAGAGTCCAGAGTGCGGGTAGTCAACGCTCAAGAGGGACGACATGAAAGTCAGAGAGAGAGGGAGATACCTGAAATCAAGACGGGTGTGTGACAGCTAGGATAGTCCAGAGTGCAGGGAATCATCGTGCAAGAGGGACAACATGAAGGTCAGAGAGAGAGGGAGATACCTGGAATCAAGACGGACGAGTGACAGCTAGGAGAGTCCAGAGTGCAGGGAGTCAACGCTCAAGAGGGACGACATGAAGGTCAGAGAGAGAGGAAGATACCTGGAATCAAGACGGGTGAGTGACAGCTAGGAGAGTCCAGAGTGCGGGGAGTCAACACTCAAGAGGGACGACATGAAGGTCACAGAGAGAGAGGGAGATACCTGGAATCAAGACGGGTGAGTGACACCTAGGGGTTCCAGATTGCTGTAAGTCAACGCTCAAGAGGGACGACATGAAGGTCAGACAGAGAGGGAGATACCTGGAAGCAAGAAGGGTGAGTGAAAGCTAGGAGAGTCCAGAGTGCTGGGAGTCAACGCTCAAGAGGGACGACATGAAGGTCAGACTTGTTATTGTTAGAGAGGAAGATATCTGGGATCAAGACGGGTGAGTGACACCTAAGGGAGTCCAGATTGCTCAGAGTCAACGCTCAAGAGGGACGACATGAAGGTCAGAGAGAGAGTGAGATACCTGGAATCAAGACGGGTGAGTGACAGCAAGGAGAGTCCAGAATGCGGGGAGTCAACGCTCAAGAGGGACGACATGAAGGTCAGAGAGAGTGGGAGATACCTGGATTCAAGACGGACGAGTGACAGCTAGGAGAGTCCATAGTGCAGGTAGTCAACGCTCAAGAGGGACGGCATGAAGGTCAGACTTGTTATTGTGAGAGAGGGAGATACCTGGAATCAAGACGGGTGAGTGGCAGCTAGGAGTGTCCAGAGTGCAGGGAATCAACGCTCAAGAGGGACGACATGAAGGTCAGAGAGAGAGGGAGATACCTGGAATCAAGACGGGTGAGTGACTGCTAGGAGAGTCCAGAGTGCTGGGAGTCAACGCTCATGAGGGACGTCATGAAAGTCAGACTTGTTATTGTGAGAGAGGGAGATATCTGGAATCAAGACGAGTGAGTGACACCTAGGGGAGTCCAGAGTGTTGGGAGTCAAAGCTCAAGAGGGACGACATGAAGGTCAGAGAGAGAGGGAGATGCCTGGAATCGAGACGGGTGACTGGCAGCTAGGAGAGTCCAGAGTGCTAGGAGTCAACGCTCAAGAGGGACGACATGAAGGTCAGAGAGAGAGGAAGATACCTGGAAGCTAGGAGGGTGAGTGACAGCTAGGGGAGTCCAGAGTGCTGGGAGTCAACGCTCAAGAGGGACGACATGAAGGTCAGAGAGAGAGGGAGATACCCGGAATCAAGACGGGTGAGTGACACCTAGGAGAGTCCAGAGTGCAGGGAGACGACGCTCAAAGAAGTAATTAGCGAGGATGGACAGAGCAGCGCGCTCATGAATAAAGATAAACACTTTCAGTACTTGTGAGGAGATAACTTGTGTTCTTTTAAGTAGCGGTTTTTGAGGGGTTCAGATGCCTCCACCTCCACACCCTCCACACAAGATGGCGGCAGCCCGATAACTCCCGAACCCGTGGTCGGATTTTGACGAATGAGGTGTCATTGAACTCGGGCTGATACCCCCTTTCCTATGGACAACATATTTCAACTCCAAAAATAAAAACTACCCCTACTAGGGGGTGAAATTTTAATTTCTTAGAGAATCTCTCTTTCCAATTGCAACATGTGAGAGTTTGAATGCTAATATGGAATGAAGAGTTGTTCTACACAAGAACCATGTGTGTGGTGGAAAGCCACTATGAATTAGCATTCCCACTCACGGCTTTTGAAGAGGGTGGGGGAGCGGTTCCCTGTGGACGGGTCCTTGTTGACAGGTCATTGATGACAAGTCCTTGTGGACAAGTCCTTGTGGACGAGTCCTTGTGGACAGGTCCTTGTGGATGAGTGCTTGTTGACAGGTCCTTGTGGACGAGTCCTTGTGGATGAGTCCTTGTTGATGAGTCCCTTTGGACTTATCCCTTTAGACGGGTCCCTTTGGATTGGTCCCTATGGACTGGCCCATGGTCCCTAATGTTATGATGAAATTAAACGTTTTTCCACATGAAACGCATGTGAAGAGCCGATTGCTACTATGAATTCATATGTTTGTTTTTTGTTTTTACTCATGCGCACTTGTTTTTTTTTTTTGTAAGCGGGCGGGCTTTTTGAATAATGATTTATAGATCAGTTATTTTAAAAAAAATACCAAAAGATCCAAAACTAAAATTTCATGAATCAATATGGCTAGGGACCTGTATGAGAGGTCGTTGGACTTGAGGTGACATTTTGTTTTTGAATATATTATTTATTTATGTCAAAAGGACCTAACTGCACTTTTGTTAATATCTCGCTAACTAATAATCAGAGAGGGTCAAGTGTGGTGTCATAGGACTCAGGACGGTCAACCCTTTTCCATGACCAACGAATTTAACCAAAAGATCTAAGGTCATTAGATTTTTAATATCTCATGAATCAATAAGGCTAGGGACCTGTATGAGAGGTCGTTGGACTTGAGGTGACATTCTGTTTTTGAATATATTATTTATTTATGTCAAAAGGGCCTAACTACACTTTTGTTGATATGTCGCTAACTAATAATCAGAGAGGGTCAAGTGAGGTGTCATAGGACTCAGGATGGTCAACCCTTTTCAATGATAAACGAATTTACCCAAAAGATTCAAAACAGCAAGGTCATTGACCTATGATTTTATAAACTAATAATCAGAGAGGCTCAAGTGAGGTGTCATGGGACTCAGGATGGTCAACCCTTTTCCATGACCAACGAATTTACCCAAAAGATTCAAAAAACAGCAAGGTCATTGACCTAATATTTTATAAACTATTAATCGAATATCTACATGTGAGGTGTTATAGGACTTAGAATGGTCAACCCTTTCCCATGGCCAATGAATTTACCCAAAATACCCAATACATCAAGGTCATCGACCTGAGATTTTATAAACTAATAATCGGATACGAACATGTGAGATGTTTACCATGCGTGTGATGAAACATAGCTAGGTAGAGAAAGAATTAGTGTAGGCTACATGTATGGTGATTGACAAGTCTTTTACCATTGAAACTTGTTTTTCAGATCAAACTGCAGTATAGAGAGAGTATAGGTTGTAGGTATGGGTTAATAAATGACGAACGGTGTACATACAAACTCTGATTTATCGATTCAAGAATTAAGAGTAGACTATCTTTAATTGATTGGTTAAAGAGGATAGCTAAAACACAAAAATGCTCAGTGGTTACCGGGGCAAGATGGTCGCTACACACACACAACAAGCTTTAAATACTTGAGGCTAATAATCTATACACACACACTCGCTTGTTCTAAACTAAACTGTGTTGCTGTCAGTGCTCAGACAGTAGGCTGATAACAAAAAATGCATTGCTAACAGAAATATAATCATTTCCGGTTGTATAATGTTACCAGCTATCCATTTTGTGTTGCAGTGTTAAGCACTTTTAGCTCTTGTACTGGTGGTCTTAACTCAATTTCCAGGTCTGATGCCTAGAACGAGTCAAACTAAGAAACAAGGGCAAGGTGGTGTATTGGTTAAGCTGTTCGCCTTTTCACCAGGGTTCGATTTCAGGTTAATATGCATGTCATAAACATATTAAACAAAACAAAAAAGAGATAACGTTCAAAACTGATTACATTTGTGCCTTTCCAAATTATTACTTGGATTACAAATACAAAGGTGAACTGGGTTTGATATACATTAATGCTGTCTATCACACACTAGACTGTAAGAAAGCCAAAAGAGCAAAAGCGTAGGTAGAGCAGTGGTAAAATTGCTATATGTAGAGGACTACCTAGTGGTTTTATGAACTGGCAAAGCTATATATCGCATAAACAGTGTAGGATACAATCCAGCAATCAAATTTGTATCTTGTGGAACAGAAAAAATGCACTTTTAACTTGATGGATAGCAAATGAGTGCAGATGAATGACCTAGAGACATGGCTTTTTTGTAACCAGTAGATTTAGTATTTTGTAAATATTCATTTTTGTAATTGTAAAAATAGTGGAAACATTTTTTTGTAATAGTAAATGTTAAATGTATAACTAAAAGTTATTTGGGATAAGCGTGCATGTCAAGGATAAATAGCGTGGTTGTATTTGTTTTTCAAAGACAGGTATGGTTGTGTGAATGTAGACTATAGATAGAATGATAGAGAGAGAGAGAGAAAGTGTGTGTGTGTGTGTGTGGGTAGCATTGATTGTTCAACCAAAGCAAACACGGCAAGGTAGAATGGTGGGGTAATTAATGTATATAGCAAATGGTAAATAGTATACTGTTTTTTTTTTAACACTTGTGTTTCTTTTAAATGCAGCGGTAGATAGGTGTTATTTTGTAAAACAGTCTTACCTACAGTAGTAGTAGTAGTAGTAGTAGTCCTATACGTTTTTGGAAACAAACAGAAAGAGAATGCACTATTGCCATGGCCAAGCACTTCCATTAAAATAATTTCAAGAAAATTTTAATCAGCAAATGTCTGTTTTACAAAACTAAACTTTCAGCATGGACTAAATCATAAACGTGTCGTCTGTGATATGGAAAAAATAGGAAATCCATGTTTCCATATCAACACAATTTAAAAACTTAAAACTGACCTTTAAAAATGTAAATGGGAAATTGACAAATGTGTAAACAACAACAAAATGGAAAATTCTTGTTTCCGTATCATGAAATCCAAAAACTTTAAACTGACATTTTCAAATCGTGTACATGGAAAATTGACCAATGGCAATGTGTGAAATGTGAAAATGAAAAACAAATGAACAAATTGCTATCATTATTTAAAAAAATAAAAAAAAAAACGTCTTGTTCTATCGTTAAAGTGTGAATCAAGCCACATCTACTTATTTGAATCACTCGAGACTGAGTAGACCTGTTTTAGTTCTAATATACTTTTAAAATTTTATGTTAAAGCTCGAATTGAACTCAAGAGCTTTAGAGTGCCAGCTAACTATTATAACCGTTACGTCACAAAGACAACTTTACACTACTCTTAATGAACAATAATAATAAAAAGAATAATAAATATTGATTTTTATTTAGAATGAACATGGTGACACTGTTTCTGTTGCACTGTCTGCTAGCTACTAGCCAGCAGCTGGGGTCTTAGAAAACGATACAGTCGACATTTTGCAATGAGATGTGACATGTTTCAAAGTATAGTATTATGGGTTGCTGTTGAGTAAAAACTAATCCTGTACAAGGAAGCAAGGGTTCGAACCCCTTACCTAACATTACTATTGCCTGAACATGGCTTGACGACACTGTATTATTATGATACTCGGTACACAAACCATAGATAGAGTGTATTGTTTAAGATCACTTTCTTTCTGAAGATAGGTGGAGATTGTTGATGGTTAACAATGACATTAATATAGTAGGACGTGGGTATAGCAATTAAGAAAAAACAGACAATACCCATACAATATTTTTATTTATTTAATATAAGTACTTGTACAATAGTTACATTCAAAATACATTTCTTTTTTCTCTATTACTATTTAGTCCTTTATGATTCTCTTGCATATGAAGGGTAGATAACCTTGTAGTTCAGCCCCTTAAAACAACAACACAACCTTTTTGCATAGTTTGTGATGTTGATAACTCTTGCGATGTGGAAGATGGATTAAACATAACTTTTACAGCAGGGGTTAAATGTTGCTCAATAAACACTGCACTATTTTGAGTAGCAACATTTTTTCTTGTACTAGCTTTTTAGCATTGTCATGATTAATTGTTGACACCAACAGTGTTTCATTTGGTGCACCACATAGATGATCACTCACACTTAAAACCTTACCATTTCTACTTTTTAGATTGCCTCGACATCTTTTTGACCTCTCTTTTGAGCATCGCCAAAATATTATTCCTTTTACATTTTGACGATTATAGTTATAAGAGTAGCCTTTATAGAGTACACGTTGTTTACCTTTGTTAGTTGTAGTAAGTTCCATAGTAGGAACTAACCTGTTAGTATGATTTGCTCACTACAAAGGTTATAACTGTTCTGATAATAAAATCATTTAGCTTTGGCTTTTATATTTAATATGTACAGTTTGAAGTGATAGCAAAAGTGAGAGCAAAATGGTAGCATAGTGGTAGAAAATATAACATGTATTGTTAAGAAATAGTTTAAGCGGTTATGTGGATCCATTACATAATAATTTTAGCACGACGAAGCTCATTTTCTATATCCAATAGTTCTTCCTCATATTCAGTATAACCAGCCTGTTTATAGACATGCAGTTGCTGAAGCCGCCGGATTAGCTTACTTGGATTGTTCCAGTAGACAAATTTAACAAATGATTTTTAGGTGTAAACAAAGCATTACCATTATCATTATTATCTTCATCATCAACATCATCATCATCATAACCATCATCATCATCATCATCATCATCATCATCATCATCATCATTATAATCCTCATCACTATTACTATATAGTCCTTTTTGATCCTTTTGCAATACCACATTTTGCACAGTTTGTGTTGCCTTTGATAATGTTGGGAGTTTTTCAGACATTGACAACTGTCCTAACACGACTTTCTGAGGAGATTATACATGCTTCTTAACAAACAATGCACTATCTTGAGCTGCAATATCTTTTTCTGGGACAAGTGTTTTAGCATTTTGAAGAGTTTTTTTAAACAGCAACGATGTTTTATCTGGTACACTACATTGATGATCACTCACACTTAAGACATCACTATTTTTACTTTTCAGCTCACCTCGACACTGTTTTGAACGATGTTTTGAACAACGCCAAATAACAGTTCCATTTTTATTGGTTCGGTTTACAATATATGTATATCCTTTATAGAATGCGTATGGCATACCATTGCTATTTGTTGATACTTCCATGTCAATTGTCAAGCTTGAACTAATCTCTAGCAAAGTTCACTCGATAATATAAATAATACTTTAAAGTGAGAGTAAAAGTGGGTGCAAAAGTGGGTGCAAGAGTGGGTGCAAGAGTGGGTGCAAGAGTGGGTGCAAGAGTGGGTGTAAAATGGAGTGCAAGAGTGGGTGCAAAAGTGGGTGCCGCTTATAGTAGGCATGAATTTTACTAGAATGTGATTTGAGTAAATGTAATTTCTAAACCCAAGTAGTGAATAGTCAGTTGGTTTTGATCTATGCAAGCGTAAACATGTCACATACACTGGTGATGGATACTCAAGGCTTTAAGGTCAACGAAAACAAGTACAGTATATATTTAAAGAGGTGGCTATCATTGATTGCACAACACGCGGGTTACCATATCTTTTTTTCGGACTAGTGTTTTAACATTTGAAGTATTTTTTTAAACAGCAACGATGTCTTATCTGTCACACTACATTGATGATCACTAACACTTAAGACCTCACTATTTATACTTTTTAGTTCACTTTGACACTGTTTTGAACGATGTTTTGAACAACGTCAAATAACAGTTCCATTTTATTGGTTCGTTTTGCAATATACGTATAACCTTTATAGTATGCATATGGCTTACCATAACTATTCGTTGATACTTCCATATCAATTTTCAAGCATGAAATAATCTCCAATAAATTTCGCTCGATAATAGAAATAATAGTTTAAAGTGGGTGCAAATGTGGGTGCAAAAGTGAGTGTAAAAGTGAGTGCAAAAGTGGGTGCAAAAGTGAGTGCAAAAGTGAATGTAAAAGTGAGTGCAAACGTGGGTGTAGTTTATAGTAGGCATGATTTTTACTAGAATGTGATTTGAGTAAATGTAATTTCTAAACCCAATTAGTGAGTAGTCAGTTGGTTTTGATTTATGCAAGCGTAAACATGTCTCATACACTGATGATGGATACTCAAGGCTTCATGGTCAAAAAAACAAGTATATAGTTAAAGAGGTAGCTATTATTGATTGCACAACACTGAATCTTTTTTTGAAATTTTGACAAAGGGCCTAAGTGCACTTTTGTTAATATCTCGCGAACCAATAAGAAGGAAGGAAGGAAGGAAGCTTGTAGTTTAACGTGACCGTTAATCTTGAGATCATGAGCCACGGGACCTCCTTTTTACGTGGAATCCGAACCACAGGACATGGCATTTCACTTCGAAAATCTCACATGCATTGACCGGGAATCGAACCCGGACTGCCTTGGTGAGAGGCATACAGCTAGACCGCTGAGCCACCAAGCCCCTGAACCAATAAGACTAGGGCATTGTATGTGGTATTGTTGGACTTTTTGTCGAAGACTGCTGGTAAACACCTATGTTCCCACGACCTTTTTAAAGATGGCGGCTAACCCACGAGGGGTGATTAAAAAGTAATCCAAGCGGCGCTTGTCGATAAGCAAACCAATAATCAAAGGGGGGTATGACAGAGCTTGAGGCGATAACCCCTTTTGATTGATCCCTGTTGATTTGCCCCTTTGGACTGGTCCCCGTTGACTAGTCCCTCTGGACGGGTCCTTTTTGAAGGGAGTCATTTTTGACGGGCCCCGGCTGACGGGTCACTGTGGACGGGTCCCTGTTGACAGGTCCTTTTGACTAATCCCTTTGGACCCGTCCCTTTGACATAATTTGGCTAAATGCATGGGCCAACCCATAGGGATCAGTCCAAAGGGACCGGTCCAAAGGGATTAGTCAAAAGGACCTGTCAACAGGGACCCGTCCACAGTGACCCGTCAGCCGGGGCCCGTCAAAAATGACTCCCTTCAAAAAGGACCCGTCCTGAGGGACTAGTCAACGGGGACCAGTCCAAAGGGGCAAATCAACAGGGATCAATCAAAAGGGGTTATCGCCTCAAGCTCTGTCATACCCCCCCCCTTTGATTATTGGTTTGCTTATCGACAAGCGCCGCTTGGATTACTTTTTAATCACCCCTCGTGGGTTAGCCGCCATCTTTAAAAAGGTTGTGGGAACATAGGTGTTTACCAGCAGTCTTCGACAAAAAGTCCAACAATACCTCATACAATGCCCTAGTCTTATTGGTTCGCGAGATATTAACAAAAGTGCACTTAGGCCCTTTGTCAAAATTTCAAAAATAGATTCAGTGTTGTGCAATCAATAATAGCTACCTCTTTAACTATATACTTGTTTTTTTGACCATGAAGCCTTGAGTATCCATCATCAGTGTATGAGACATGTTTACGCTTGCATAAATCAAAACCAACTGACTACTCACTAATTGGGTTTAGAAATTACATTTACTCAAATCACATTCTAGTAAAAATCATGCCTACTATAAACTACACCCACGTTTGCACTCACTTTTACATTCACTTTTGCACTCACTTTTGCACCCACTTTTGCACTCACTTTTACACTCACTTTTGCACCCACATTTGCACCCACTTTAAACTATTATTTCTATTACCGAGCGAAATTTATTGGAGATTATTTCATGCTTGAAAATTGATATGGAAGTATCAACGAATAGTTATGGTAAGCCATATGCATACTATAAAGGTTATACGTATATTGCAAAACGAACCAATAAAATGGAACTGTTATTTGACGTTGTTCAAAACATCGTTCAAAACAGTGTCAACGTGAACTAAAAAGTTAAAATAGTGAGGTCTTAAGTGTGAGTGATCATCAATGTAGTGTGACAGATAAGACATCGTTGCTGTTTAAAAAAATACTTCAAATGTTAAAACACTAGTCCGAAAAAAAGATATGGTAACCCGCGTGTTGTGCAATCAATGATAGCCACCTCTTTAAATATATACTGTACTTGTTTTCGTTGACCTTAAAGCCTTGAGTATCCATCACCAGTGTATGTGACATGTTTACGCATGCATAGACCAAAACCAACTGACTATTCACTACTTGGGTTTAGAAATTACATTTACTCAAATCACATTCTAGTAAAATTCATGCCTACTATAAGCGGCACCCACTTTTGCACCCACTCTTGCACTCCCTTTTACACCCACTCTTGCACCCACTCTTGCACCCACTCTTGCACCCACTCTTGCACCTACTCTTGCACCCACTCTTGCACCCACTCTTGCACCCACTTTTGCACCCACTTTTCCTCTCACTTTAAACTATTATTTATATTATCGAGTGAACTTTGCTAGAGAGTAGTTCATGCTTGACAATTGACATGGAAGTATCAACGAATAGCAATGGTATGCCATACGCATTCTATAAAGGTTATACGTATATTGCAAAACGAACCAATAAAAATGGAACTGTTATTTGGCGTTGTTCAAAAGATCGTTCAAAACAGTGTCAAAGTGAACTAAAAAGTAAAAATAGTGATGCCTTAAGTGTGAGTGATCATCAATGTAGTGTACCAGATAAAACATCGTTGCTGTTTAAAAAAATACTTCAAATGTTAAAACACTAGTCCGAAAAAAGATATGGTAACCCGCGTGTTGTGCAATCAATGATAGCCACCTCTTTAAATATATACTGTACTTGTTTTCGTTGACCTTAAAGCCTTGAGTATCCATCACCAGTGTATGTGACATGTTTACGCTTGCATAGATCAAAACCAACTGACTATTCACTACTTGGGTTTAGAAATTACATTTACTCAAATCACATTCTAGTAAAATTCATGCCTACTATAAGCGGCACCCACTTTTACACCCACTCTTGCACCCACTCTTGCACCCATTCATGCACCCACTCTTGCACCCACTATTGCACCCACTCTTCCATCCACTTTTGCACCTACTTTTGCACCCACTTTTCCTCTCACTTTAAAATATTATTTATATTATCGAGTGAACTTTGCTAGAGATTAGTTCATGCTTGACAATTGACATGGAAGTATCAACAAATAGCAATGGTATGCCATACGCATTCTATAAAGGATATACATATATTGTAAACCGAACCAATAAAAATGGAACTGTTATTTGGCGTTGTTCAAAACATCGTTCAAAACAGTGTCGAGGTGATGGAACTGTTATTTGGCGTTGTTCAAAACATCGTTCAAAACAGTGTCGAGGTGAGCTGAAAAGTAAAAATAGTGATGTCTTAAGTGTGAGTGATCATCAATGTAGTGTACCAGATAAAACATCGTTGCTGTTTAAAAAACTCTTCAAAATGCTAAAACACTTGTCCCAGAAAAAGATATTGCAGCTCAAGATAGTGCATTGTTTGTTAAGAAGCATGTATCATCTCCTCAGAAAGTCGTGTTAGGACAGTTGTCAATGTCTGAAAAACTCCCAACATTATCAAAGGCAACACAGTGCAAAATGTGGTATTGCAAAAGGATCAAAAAGGACTATACAGTAATAGTGATGAGGATTATAATGATGATGATGATGATGATGATGATGATGATGATGATAATGATAATGGTTATGATGATGATGATGTTGATGATGAAGATAATAATGATAATGGTAATGCTTTGTTTACACCTAAAAAATCATTTGTTAAATTTGTCTACTGGAACAATCCAAGTAAGCTAATCCGGCGGCTTCAGCAACTGCATGTCTATAAACAGGCTGGTTATACTGAATATGAGGAAGAACTATTGGATATAGAAAATGAGCTTCGTCGTGCTAAAATTATTATGTAATGGATCCACATAACCGCTTAAACTATTTCTTAACAATACATGTTATATTTTCTACCACTATGCTACCATTTTGCTCTCACTTTCGCTATCACTTCAAACTGTACATATTAAATATAAAAGCCAAAGCTAAATGATATTATTATCAGAACAGTTATAACCTTTGTAGTGAGCAAATCATACTAACAGGTTAGTTCCTACTATGGAACTTACTACAACTAACAAAGGTAAACAACGTGTACTCTATAAAGGCTACTCTTATAACTATAATCGTCAAAATGTAAAAGGAATAATATTTTGGCGATGCTCAAAAGAGAGGTCAAAAAGATATCGAGGCAATCTAAAAAGTAGAAATGGTAAGGTTTTAAGTGTGAGTGATCATCTATGTGGTGCACCAAATGAAACACTGTTGGTGTCAACAATTAATCATGACAATGCTAAAAAGCTAGTACAAGAAAAAATGTTGCTACTCAAAATAGTGCAGTGTTTATTGAGCAACATTTAACCCCTGCTGTAAAAGTTATGTTTAATCCATCTTCCACATCGCAAGAGTTATCAACATCACAAACTATGCAAAAGGTTGTGTTGTTGTTGTTTTAAGGGGCTGAACTACAAGGTTATCTACCCTTCATATGCAAGAGAATCAAAAAGGACTAAATAGTAATAGAGAAAAAAGAAATGTATTTTGAATGTAACTATTGTACAATTACTTATATTAAATAAATAAAAATATTGTATGGGTATTGTCTGTTTTTTCTTAATTGCTATACCCACGTCCTACTATATTAATGTCATTGTTAACCATCAACAATCTCCACCTATGTTCAGAAAGAAAGTGATATTAAACAATACACTCTATCTATGGTTTGTGTACCGAGTATCATAATAATACAGTGTCGTCAAGCCATGTTCAGGCAATAGTAATGTTAGGTAAGGGGTTCGAACCCTTGCTTCCTTGTACAGGATTAGTTTTTACTCAACAGCAACCCATAATACTATACTTTGAAACATGTCACATCTCATTGCAAAATGTCGACTGTATCGTTTTCTAAGACCCCAGCTGGTGGCTAGTAGCTAGCAGACAGTGCAACAGAAACAGTGTCACCATGTTCATTCTAAAAAAAAAATCAATATTTATTTTCTTTTTATTATTATTGTTCATTAAGAGTAGTGTAAAGTTGTCTTTGTGACGTAACGGTTATAATAGTTAGCTGGCACTCTAAAGCTCTTGAGTTCAATTCGAGCTTTAACATAAAATTTTAAAAGTATATTAGAACTAAAACAGGTCTACTCAGTCTCGAGTGATTCAAATAAGTAGATGTGGCTTGATTCACACTTTAACGATAGAACACGACGTCTTTTTATTTTTTTAAATAATGATAGCCATTTGTTCATTTGTTTTTCATTTTCACATTTCACACATTGCCATTTGTCAATTTTCCATGTACACGATTTGAAAATGTCAGTTTAAAGTTTTTGGATTTCATGATACGGAAACAAGAATTTTCCATTTTGTTGTTGTTTACACATTTGTCAATTTCCCATTTACATTTTTAAAGGTCAGTTTTAAGTTTATAAATTGTGTTGATATGGAAACATGGATTTCCTATTTTTTCCATATCACAGACGACACGTTTATGATTTAGTCCATGCTGAAAGTTTAGTTTTGTAAAACACACATTTGCTGATTGAAATTTTCTTGAAATTATTTTAATGGAAGTGCTTGGCCATGGCAATAGTGCATTCTCTTTCTGTTTGTTTCCAAAAACGTATAGGACTACTACTACTACTACTACTGTAGGTAAGACTGTTTTACAAAATAACACCTATCTACCGCTGCATTTAAAAGAAACACAAGTGTTAAAAAAAACTACAGTATACTATTTACCATTTGCTATATACATTAATTACCCCACCATTCTACCTTGCCGTGTTTGCTTTGGTTGAACAATCAATGCTACCCACACACACACACACACACTTTCTCTCTCTCTCTCTCTCTCTATCATTCTATCTATAGTCATACATTCACACAACCATACCTGTCTTTGAAAAACAAATACAACCACGCTATTTATCCTTGACATGCACGCTTATCCCAAATAACTTTTAGTTATACATTTAACATTTACTATTACAAAAAAATGTTTCCGCTATTTTTACAATTACAAAAATGAATATTTACAAAATACTAAATCTACTGGTTACAAAAAAGCCATGTCTCTAGGTCATTCATCTGCACTCATTTGCTATCCATCAAGTTAAAAGTGCATTTTTTCTGTTCCACAAGATACAAATTTGATTGCTGGATTGCATCCTACACTGTTTATGCGATATATAGCTTTGACAGTTCATAAAACCGCTAGGTAGTTCTCTACATATAGCAATTTTACCACTGCTCTACCTACGCTTTTGCTCTTTTGGCTTTCTTACAGTCTAGTGTGTGATAGACAGCATTAATGTATATCAAACCCAGTTCACCTTTGTATTTGTAATCCAAGTAATAATTTGGAAAGACACAAATGTAATCATTTTTGAACGTTATCTCTGTTTTGTTTTGTTTAATATGTTTATGACATGCATAATAACCTGAAATCGAACCATGGTGAAAAGGCGAACAGCTTAACCAATACACCACCTTGCCCTTGTTTCTTAGTTTGACTCGTTCTAGGCATCAGACCTGGAAATTGAGTTAAGACCATCAGTACAAGAGCTAAAAGTGCTTAACACTGCAACACAAAATGGATAGCTGGTAACATTATACAACCGGAAATGATTATATTTCTGTTAGCAATGCATTTTTTGTCATCAGCCTACTGTCTGAGCACTGACAGCAACACAGTTTAGTTTAGAACATGCGAGTGTGTGTGTATAGATTATTAGCCTCAAGTATTTAAAGCTTGTTGTGTGTGTGTAGCGACCATCTTGCCCCGGTAACCACTGAGCATTTTTGTGTTTTAGCTATCCTCTTTAACCAATCAATTAAAGATAGTCTACTCTTAATTCTTGAATCGATAAATCAGAGTTTGTATGTACACCGTTCGTCATTTATTAACCCATACCTACAACCTATACTCTCTCTATATTGCAGTTTGATCTGAAAAACAAGTTTCAATGGTAAAAGACTTGTCTATCACCATACATGTAGTCTACACTAATTCTTTCTCTACCTAGCTATGTTTCATCACACACATGGTAAACATCTTACATGTTCGTATCCGATTATTAGTTTATAAAATCTCAGGTCGATGACCTTGATGTATTGGGTATTTTGGGTAAATTCATTGGCCATGGGAAAGGGTTGACCATTCTAAGTCCTATAACACCTCACATGTAGATATTCGGTTATTAGTTTATAAAATATTAGGTCAATGACCTTGCTGTTTTTTGAATCTTTTGGGTAAATTCGTTGGTCATGGAAAAGGGTTGACCATCCTGAGTCCCATGACACCTCACTTGAGCCTCTCTGATTATTAGTTTATAAAATCATAGGTCAATGACCTTGCTGTTTTGAATCTTTTGGGTAAATTCGTTGATCATTGAAAAGGGTTGACCATCCTGAGTCCTATGACACCTCACTTGAGCCTCTCTGATTATTAGTTAGTGACATATCAACAAAAGTGTAGTTAGGCCCTTTTGACATAAATAAATAATATATTCAAAAACAGAATGTCACCTCAAGTCCAACGACCTCTCATACAGGTCCCTAGCCTTGTTGATTCATGAGATATTAAAAATCTAATGACCTTAGATCTTTTGGTTAAATTCGTTGGTCATGGAAAAGGGTTGACCGTCCTGAGTCCTATGACACCACACTTGACCCTCTCTGATTATTAGTTAGCGAGATATTAACAAAAGTGCAGTTAGGTCCTTTTGACATAAATAAATAATATATTCAAAAACAAAATGTTACCTCAAGTCCAACGACCTCTCATACAGGTCCCTAGCCTTATTGATTCATGAGATATTAGTTTTGGATCTTTTGGTAATTTTTTTAAAAATAACTCATCTATAAATCATTATTCAAAAAGCCCGCCCGCTTACAAAAAAAACAAGTGCGCATGCGTAAAAACAAAAAACAAACATATTAATTCATAGTAGCAATCGGCTCTTCACATGCGTTTCATGTGGAATAACGTTTAATTTCATCATAGCATTAGGGACCATGGGCCAGTCCATAGGGACCAATCCAAAGGGACCCGTCTAAAGGGATAAGTCCAAAGGGACTCATCAACAAGGACTCATCCACAAGGACTCGTCCACAAGGACCTGTCAACAAGGACTCATCCACAAGGACCTGTCCACAAGGACTCGTCCACAAGGACTTGTCCACAAGGACTTGTCATCAATGACCTGTCAACAAGGACCCGTCCACAGGGAACCGCTCCCCCACCCTCTTCAAAAGCCGTGAGTGGGCATGCTAATTCATAGTGGCTTTCCACCACACACATGTCTCTTGTGTAGAACAACTTTTCATTCCATATTAGCATTCAAACTCTCACATGTTGCAATTGGAAAGAGAGATTCTCTAAAAAAATAAAATTTCACCCCCTAGTAGGGGTAGGTTTTATTTCTGGAGTTGAAATATGTTGTCCATAGGAAAGGGGGTATCAGCCCGAGTTCAATGACACCTCATTCGTCAAAATCCAACAATGGGTTCGTGAGTTATCGGGCTGCCGCTATCTTGTGTGGAGGGTGTGGAGGTGGAGGCATCTGAACCCCTCAAAAACCACTACTCTTTTATTCTGTATCTCTGAGGAGATAACAAGTTATTGTATTCAGTACCTTTGCGGAGATGACTTGTTCGTAAATGTGGTCGACGTGTGAACTAAAACATTACTGTCAGACTGCGGTCTAGAAACTATACTTAACATTTGTATAATGATAAATACGGGTGATGATAGGAGTGTTGTCTGTTTGTCTAGGGAACTAATTGCAATAGGACACTGTGGGCAAATCTAGTAACCCATGAGAAATTTTAGTAGGTTATGATAATTGTTCGTATAAATTATATAATTTGAACTTTGTTTTCACCATTTGAAGAAATCAGCAAGATATGAACTTTTGGTCGAGCATTGGGCTGGTGACCATTCGATCTTCAGAGGAGATGTCCATGGCGTGCTAAGGCATACGTGGGTCATGGCGGATGACATACGTTGAAGGTATTGCTGAAGTGATAAGTACAAAACATTAATTTATTAATGTAGTTGTGGACAGATTGGCTGGGAACAAATTGTAAATAATTTTCTTGTGTTTGTTTGTTTGTTTGTTTGTTTGTTGTAAATCTTGTGTGTTTGGAATTTTCTTGAATCCGACACTTAATAAGTAAACGGTGTAGCGTGCCGTGAATACTGTTATTTTGATTTGATGTAAAGGTAATGTAATTCTTGTACCGCGGGTGAATATATTTGATTTTTGCGAGGACATGAATTACGGACTAGGTGATAAATGAGGCTGCTATCAAAATAATATAATTGTACAACTTGGGGGAGAGATGATATTTTGTTGCTGTTTAAATGAACAGGCTACTTCGTTTTATTTGGATTGCCTGGATGCAAAACTACTTGAGAAGGACCGTCTGTTCTTTTATAATGGAGCCTTGCTTGTAGTGATGTGGGACGGGTAAATACCAAGTGGGAAGGTAAATATTAATTGGGTATTCACCCGGGTACTTACCCAGTGGTCTTTTAAATACCCAAAATGAGGGTATTTTCAGTTTTTGAGCTTTGTACAACACTTTTTGATGTGTTGATGAAGCGTTGGACAAACAAGGACTGAAACACAGGTATTTGATGCCTTAATTTGAAATCAGGAACAATATTGATCCTTCAAAAGAAAAAAAAAGGAAATTGGATGTCCAGGTATTTTTGGGTATTTATATGTTATGTTTTGACACTGTAACCTTGTCTTTAATTAGTTTTGTTTTTCCTTAAACTAAAGTAAAATATTGAATAAAACCTTTTGGTTTGTTTTGGGTTTTAAATTTTAATAAATACCAAGATATTGAGAAGGTCGAGTTTTATTACGATACTGGAAATGAGCAACAAAGATGTGGGAGGGAAAAGGTACTTTTGAAGTAATAAGAGTAAGCTATTTGCATATTAATTGAAAGTGTATGCCAAAACTCAAAAGGTAATAAAATATATTCAATAGAAAGGACATTTGAAAAAAAGAGCTTAGAAAAAGTGCTTTTAAGTTATTTTTCATTCAATTTTAAATATTAAAGAAATATGATTTTTTTAAATCATACTCTAAATAACACAAATGCATGTCAGGAAGTTTTTGTAGTATGTGGGCTCTATAATGGGTGAAGATGTACTGTATGCCAGCAAGCATACGGGTTGGCAACACTGCTTAGCTCATCCTACCCAGAATTCAAACTGACACTGTACTTCCCTCTCATTTTCTATTCTTTGTTTGATTTTCTATTTACTATTTACTAGCCTTTTTGGTTATTTGATTATTTATTTTATATATGAACTAGCAACCCACCCCGGCTTCGCCCGGGAACAGTTATGAATGCAAGGTGATAGGCTACTTCTAAAGGAGGTCTTATAAGATATCCTTGTATACGACATTAGTCTTTTCCCTCCAGCAGTGAACACGAAAAGATTTCGGTTTGATGTTACAAGCGATAGAGCCACGTAAAGCTGTCCATGAGAAAAGCATTCTCCATTAAGATCAACTCCAGTCACGCTAAGTGTCTGATCCTGTGCTTTGTTTATAGTCATACCAAAGCAGACTCTTACTGGAAATTGTACTCGTTTGAAACGATAAGGTAAATCTGTAGGAATCATAGGGATTCTGTGTACTAAGACCGTTTCTCCTGTACCACAGCTAGTTAAGATAGTTGATTCAATGAAGCAGTTTTTCAAAGTTTTCACTACCAATCGTGTCCCATTGCATAACTTTGGTGGTTGTAAATTATGTAGCAATATAATAGGCACTCCTACTTTTAAATTAACCTTGTGTGGTGGCAAGCCAGAAGGAAATAAAGAATTTAGGAATTCTGTAGGGTAATGAACAGCTTCTTCACTATCGACTACTGCGTCTAGCCTACTGAGTAATATACTAGAGCCCGGGCAGTGAATTTGGAGAACACCAAGTCATTAGTTTTCACAACTTGTTCGTTTGTCGGCGATAATATTGCTCTTTCTTTAAACCATGAATGATACTTGTTAGACAGGCCATGGATTTGAGGATAAACGCTATCAATCAATTCTTGAATACTGCTTACTAAAGCACAGAAATTGTCACTGAGGGTAATTTTCCCGTCAATGACCGGTAAATCTCCATTTCCGACTCTAAGTAACAAATTAGCAAACAAACTATTATCTTCTGAAGATAAGAGTAGCCTACTCTCATGTTAGTTTTGAGTACCAATTTGTTATGTCTGGCCAGATGTAAGATATTTTTAATGAAGCGTTCACTTCGTCGGCTCTCGTTTCTCTGGTAACAACTGGTAAGATTTGACGAAAATCTCCGGCGAACAAAACTGTGCAGCCACCCATAGGTGTGTTCCGATTCCTTAGATCACGCAAGGTCCTGTCTACAGCTTCAACGGAAGTTTTGTGCGACATTGTAGCCTCTTCCCACACAACTAAAGAACAATTTTGGATTAAACTGGCAGTGTTACTTTGTTTTGAAATATTACATACATTTCCATTATTACTGCTGACTTTCAAAGGAAGTTTAAATGTTGCATGTGCTGTTCTTCCTCCTTCCAAACGAGTGGCTGCAATTCCAGATGATGCGAAGGCAAGAACAATATTACCACCAGACCTCACTTTGGCGAGCAACACATTAATCAAGAACGTTTTGCCTTTGCCTACAGGGGCATCGAGAAAAAATATCTTACCTTCCTTCTTAGTGTTATAAGCTTGTTTCTGATCGTGGTTCAGACGGTGTTCTTCTTGGGCAACAGTTTGAAGGTGCCGAGAACGAAGTCTTTCTTTCTCTTGTGGCAATCTAGAAATTATTTGTTGCTCTGTTTCACTGTTACGTGATAAGCACTTTTTTATTTTGCGATGTCAATGAACTATTACCTATATCCGTTTTACATCTCGGCATGATGGCTTAACATCACTGACTGGACTATTAATTATAACGAATTCTTGTCAGACGTAATTTAAGAATGACGAGGTGCATGAAACACAAATCCCCCTTCCGTCCAATCTTAAATTGACTGTTTATTTTGCGGAACGGAAAATTCACAGGCGAAATGAAGAAAAACCAAGTTGAACTTCCAGGGAAACTCCAAACACAACCAGCCTTCTCTGAAGTCTTAACTGAACACGACTCGACGGTTTGCTGCTGGCTGTATCTGGGGTAATAGATTCGCTCGCTAATTAGGCTGTAACAGGGGTGATAAGACTCGCCCTTAGCTAGCTCGTAAACTGTCGCCTCAATATTAGAATGGACATGGTTGGAAGAAATGAAAACGTAAAAATACTTATCATGGGCGATGTATTGAAGACAGAGATATGCTCTCCTGGATTTTATGTAGAACTTTTCATCCTGAACAATTCTTACACTCATTGTATTTAGATATGTTTAACGGTTTGCCCAAAATAAACTGAAAAAGCGCTCGGACGCCAGGTTTTTTGTTGTTTATTTTTTCACTGAAATTAATACTGCTCTGCTTCCTTTGATCATAAATAATTTATTTTCTACAGAAATCATCCTCGAGATATCCTTTACAGAATTGTGAAACCCGCATCAAAATATATCCAGAGGTTCTCGAGATTACCCGTGACATCCGAGAATCGGGGACTTTGTTTTCTACTAAGTAGAGATGATTTTACAAACTGTTCTGAAAAACTGTACATTACACCTTTTGTAGAACTTGGCCAATGCGCTGAATAAATTTCCCCCAACTTTTATCTCAATGTTTGCAAAAAAAAAGCCTAGTTCAATTCTAACCCTGAGTTTTTAAGGTTATAACTATTGAATTTTATCTCCTGATCTAATTCCCAATTCTAATTCTGTTTTTAATTCCCAATTTAATTTTATTAACTATCTAATGTTGTTGCATTTCTAAAAAGTTAATGTAGAATAGTTTACATAGTTTAAGGTTCAACTTATCACGACACAGGATTTTTAATGAAAAATCTAAAATACCCGGGTATTTACCCAAATTGGGTATTTACCCGGGTATATACCCTGGGTATTTACCCCGGTTTATAAATACCTGGGTATTTTACATCACTACATGCTTGGTGTCTTCATTTGATTTATGTCAAGTCTTAAACCCGATACGCACGTGTGTGGAAAATATCATTGTGTGATTTATTCTAGGTGACAGTCAAACCCAGGTGTGTCACGTTGTGTGAAGTGTGTCCTTGTGTGTTTTCTATTTGCGCGGCGACCATATCCTGTATGTAGCAGGAATTGGACGACAGGTGATGCTCCGAGGACACCCTGATTCGATCCCACCGAGCCTTATAATTCAGAGAGAATTATTGGGGCCATATGATGATTTTGTTGACACACATTTATTAAGGTGAAATACAGATATTCAGCTGCGGTCGTGAGTCTCCTGTTGAGTGACTTGAGATATTTCTGTACACGCCGGGTAAATACAGATATTGAGCTGCGGTCGTGAGTCTCCTGTTGAGTGACTTGAGATATTTCTGTACACGCCGGGTAAATACAGATATTGAGCTGCGGTCGTGAGTCACCTGTTGAGTGACTTGAGATATTTCTGTACACGCCGGGTAAATACAGATATTGAGCTGCGGTCGTGAGTCTCCTGTTGAGAGACTTGAGATATTTCTGTACACGCCGGGTAAATACAGATATTGAGCTGCGGTCGTGAGTCACCTGTTGAGTGACTTGAGATATTTCTGTACACGCCGGGTAAATACAGATATTGAGCTGCGGTCGTGAGTCACCTGTTGAGAGACTTGAGATATTTCTGTACACGCCGGGTAAATACAGATATTGAGCTGCGGTCGTGAGTCTCCTGTTGAGTGACTTGAGATATTTCTGTACACGCCGGGTAAATACAGATAATGAGCTCCGGTCGTGAGTAACCTGTTGAGTGACTTGAGATATTTCTGTACACGCCAGGTAAATACAGATATTGAGCTGCGGTCGTGAGTCTCCTGTTGAGTGACTTGAGATATTTCTGTACACGACGGGTAAATACAGATATTGAGCTGCGGTCGTGAGTCACCTGTTGAGAGACTTGAGATATTTCTGTACACGCCGGGTAAATACAGATATTGAGCTGCGGTCGTGAGTCACCTGTTGAGTGACTTGAGATATTTCTGTACACGCCGGGTAAATACAGATATTGAGCTGCGGTCGTGAGTCTCCTGTTGAGTGACTTGAGATATTTCTGTACACGCCGGGTAAATACAGATATTGAGCTGCGGTCGTGAGTCACCTGTTGAGTGACTTGAGATATTTCTGTACACGCCGGGTAAATACAGATATTGAGCTGCGGTCGTGAGTCACCTGTTGAGTGACTTGAGATATTTCTGTACACGCCGGGTTAATACAGATATTGAGCTGTGGTCGTGAGTCTCCTGTTGAGAGACTTGAGATATTCCTGTACACGCCGGGTAAATACAGATATTGAGCTGCGGTCGTGAGTCTCCTGTTGAGAGACTTGAGATATTTCTGTACACGCCGGGTAAATACAGATATTGAGCTGCGGTCGTGAGTCTCCTGTTGAGTGACTTGAGATATTCCTGTACACGCCGGGTAAATACAGATATTGAGCTGCGGTCGTGAGTCTCCTGTTGAGTGACTTGAGATATTTCTGTACACGCCGGGTAAATACAGATATTGAGCTGCAGTCATGAGTCACCTGTTGAGTGACTTGAGATATTTCTGTACACGCCGGGTAAATACAGATATTGAGCTGCGGTCGTGAGTCACCTGTTGAGTGACTTGAGATATTTCTGTACACGCCGGGTAAATACAGATATTGAGCTGTGGTCGTGAGTCTCCTGTTGAGTGACTTGAGATATTTCTGTACACGCCGGGTAAATACAGATATTGAGCTGCGGTCGTGAGTCTCCTGTTGAGTGACTTGAGATATTTCTGTACACGCCGGGTAAATACAGATATTGAGCTGCGGTCGTGAGTCACCTGTTGAGTGACTTGAGATATTTCTGTACACGCCGGGTAAATACAGATATGAGCTGCGGTCGTGAGTCACCTGTTGAGTGACTTGAGATATTTCTGTACACGCCGGGTAAATACAGATATTGAGCTGCGGTCGTGAGTCACCTGTTGAGTGACTTGAGATATTTCTGTACACGCCGGGTAAATACAGATATTGAGCTGCGGTCGTGAGTCTCCTGTTGAGTGACTTGAGATATATCTGTACACGCCGGGTAAATACAGATATTGAGCTGCGGTCATGAGTCACCTGTTGAGTGATTTGAGATATTTCTGTACACGCCGGGTAAATACAGATATTGAGCTGCGGTCGTGAGTCTCCTGTTGAGTGACTTGAGATATTTCTGTACACGCCGGGTAAATACAGATATTGAGCTGCGGTCGTGAGTCCCCTGTTGAGTGACTTGAGGTATTTCTGTACACGACGGGTAAATACAGATATTGAGCTGCGGTCGTGAGTCTCCTGTTGAGTGACTTGAGATATTTCTGTACACGCCGGGTAAATACAGATATTGAGCTGCGGTCATGAGTCACCTGTTGAGTGACTTGAGATATTTCTGTACACACCGGGTAAATACAGATATTGAGCTGCGGTCGTGAGTCTCCTGTTGAGTGACTTGAGATATTTCTGTACACGCCGGGTAAATACAGATATTGAGCTGCGGTCGTGAGTCTCCTGTTGAGTGACTTGAGATATTTCTGTACACGCCGGGTTAATACAGATATTGAGCTGCGGTCGTGAGTCTCCTGTTGAGTGACTTGAGATATTTCTGTACACGCCGGGTAAATACAGATATTGAGCTGCGGTCGTGAGTCTCCTGTTGAGTGACTTGAGATATTTCTGTACACGCCGGGTAAATACAGATATTGAGCTGCGGTCGTGAGTCACCTGTTTAGTGACTTGAGATATTTCTGTACACGCCGGGTAAATACAGATATTGAGCTGCGGTCGTGAGTCTCCTGTTGAGTGACTTGAGATATTTCTGTACACGCCGGGTAAATACAGATAATGAGCTGCGGTCGTGAGTCACCTGTTGAGTGACTTGAGATATTTCTGTACACGCCGCGTAAATACAGATATTGAGCTGCGGTCGTGAGTCACCTGTTGAGTGACTTGAGATATTTCTGTACACGCCGGGTAAATACAGATATTGAGCTGCGGTCGTGAGTCACCTGTTGAGTGACTTGAGATATTTCTGTACACGCCGGGTAAATACAGATATTGAGCTGCGGTCGTGAGTCTCCTGTTGAGTGACTTGAGATATTTCTGTACACGCCGGGTAAATACAGATATTGAGCTGCGGTCGTGAGTCACCTGTTGAGTGACTTGAGATATTTCTGTACACGCCGGGTAAATACAGATATTGAGCTGCGGTCGTGAGTCACCTGTTGAGTGACTTGAGATATTTCTGTACACGCCGGGTAAATACAGATATTGAGCTGCGGTCGTGAGTCACCTGTTGAGTGACTTGAGATATTTCTGTACACGCCGGGTAAATACAGATATTGAGCTGCGGTCGTGAGTCACCTGTTGAGTGACTTGAGATATTTCTGTACACGCCGGGTAAATACAGATATTGAGCTGCGGTCGTGAGTCTCCTGTTGAGAGACTTGAGATATTTCTGTACACGCCGGGTAAATACAGATATTGAGCTGCGGTCGTGAGTCACCTGTTGAGTGACTTGAGATATTTCTGTACACGCCGGGTAAATACAGATATTGAGCTGCGGTCGTGAGTCACCTGTTGAGAGACTTGAGATATTTCTGTACACGCCGGGTAAATACAGATATTGAGCTGCGGTCGTGAGTCTCCTGTTGAGTGACTTGAGATATTTCTGTACACGCCGGGTAAATACAGATAATGAGCTCCGGTCGTGAGTAACCTGTTGAGTGACTTGAGATATTTCTGTACACGCCAGGTAAATACAGATATTGAGCTGCGGTCGTGAGTCTCCTGTTGAGTGACTTGAGATATTTCTGTACACGACGGGTAAATACAGATATTGAGCTGCGGTCGTGAGTCACCTGTTGAGAGACTTGAGATATTTCTGTACACGCCGGGTAAATACAGATATTGAGCTGCGGTCGTGAGTCACCTGTTGAGTGACTTGAGATATTTCTGTACACGCCGGGTAAATACAGATATTGAGCTGCGGTCGTGAGTCTCCTGTTGAGTGACTTGAGATATTTCTGTACACGCCGGGTAAATACAGATATTGAGCTGCGGTCGTGAGTCACCTGTTGAGTGACTTGAGATATTTCTGTACACGCCGGGTAAATACAGATATTGAGCTGCGGTCGTGAGTCACCTGTTGAGTGACTTGAGATATTTCTGTACACGCCGGGTTAATACAGATATTGAGCTGTGGTCGTGAGTCTCCTGTTGAGAGACTTGAGATATTCCTGTACACGCCGGGTAAATACAGATATTGAGCTGCGGTCGTGAGTCTCCTGTTGAGAGACTTGAGATATTTCTGTACACGCCGGGTAAATACAGATATTGAGCTGCGGTCGTGAGTCTCCTGTTGAGTGACTTGAGATATTCCTGTACACGCCGGGTAAATACAGATATTGAGCTGCGGTCGTGAGTCTCCTGTTGAGTGACTTGAGATATTTCTGTACACGCCGGGTAAATACTGTTTTAGATCCCTTATTTGGGGGTGGATCTAAAAGGGAGAGTTGCTGTACTAATTTATGAGTTTGTGCCTAAAGAAGGGTAGCTCCCCTTGACAGGGCAAGCTGACCAGTGTAGTGTGTTGTGGTGTGCTAGGAACTAGGGGGCGCTCCTATAAAGACTGTAAATGTGGTTTAAGGGATGTAGCCTTAGCACGCGGGTCGATGTACTAGTCGCCCAGCCGGCTACTTATTATATAATCACCTTGCTAGTGTCAGCGGTTCGGCACGCGCTTCACTTGAGCACGCGAGCCGCTGTGAGGAATACAATGACGTCTGAGTTGGCGTTATTACTACGGTGTGTCACGTCTGACTGTGACGGGAGTAAGGAAGGACGTTGGGACGTGAAGAAGAGTGTAGATCAGTAATGCAAGTGTAAGAGACTGACCAAGTGTTTATTGGTCAGCAATGAGTAACTGTTAGCCCCTTTTAAGGGATCTTGTGATGTTATTATGTGAGTACAAACTGTGGGTGTTAGGTTACAAAAGTAGGATTCTGAACACTGACTGACTGACTCACCTCGGTTGACACTGTCGTTAGCCTCCGGCTGTCTCGTCGAAGCACTGATGATGGAGAGATCCTCGTGACCCACTTAAGGCACCTTTTATACCTTTAGCCTCTGTTCTGTCAGCGCGTTGTGGCATAGTTGAACCAGTTTGTAGTATGTCGCTGTGTGTCATAATTACGCAAGGGTTGAGCTGCTTTATGGAGTAGCCAGCTGCCCTTATAGTATTGATGGATATTGGGTAGGCTTTTAAAGGGTTGCCTTTTATGAGATTTAGACAGATGATGGGGGGGATGATCTCTAAGGGGTGCATACCCCTTGGGTATTGTACAAGCCTCTTCCTCCATTTGGTCGCGTCCTCGCGACCGGGAAGGGCACTTGGGGTTGGGATGTTGTCGTAGTAGTTTTTGAATCCCCCTCGTCTCTTCTGGTGGTGGCGTCGTAAGCGTCGTCGTATGGAACGGGTGTCGTCGTGCAGAAGTGTAGGTGTGCGGTCAGCCCGTGTTCAGAGGGGAGGGTTATGGGGTGTACATAGATATATATGTATATAAATTTTACATTGCATGGTGAAATGTGCATTAACATTGTTGAATAAAGAAAATAATTGCTATTGAGGCACAATCGCCATTGCCGTTGTCGGCATAAAAAAGAAAAAAACATGGTTATACATGGTTACATAGTTGTGCAGGGAGGAAAAACCCAGGGCCGAACGGATGATTGCGTCGTCCGCCCTATCTTGGGGAAAAAGTGCTCCCTGCAATAAAGAAGATAGGAGAGAATAGAAAAAAATGGGTGTTCCAGGGTATAATTTAAAGGAAATATTCAAAAGTATTTATTTGTGTGGGAAAAACGGAACACCCTGACAAATGGGGAAGTTAGAAGAGAGAAAAATGAAAGAAAACAATTCACAGACATTGGTTACGTGTTACCTTAGCAAACGAAACAAAACAAAACAAAAATATAGACATCGTGTACACGTGAACTTGATAAACAGACAAAAATATATATAGTGTTTAATGTATTATGTTGCGATGCTGACATTTAGGAATTTCCATTGGAATAATTGCCCGTGGGCGCATGAATATGTATGTAGTTTACTCTTTAAAATTATGAACTACAATGACCTTATGTCTACTTAAGCGCGCTAAACCCTTATAATTCTAGTTTTAGTTTGGATCCTCGCGTGCACGCTACCTGTTTGTACGTACGCTTGCCGTATCACGGCTGATCCTATACGGCCACCTCTTGGCACGGTTGAGTGGTCGTACCGCTTGCAGTGTATTCTTAATACCTAGTCTGTGAAGCATCCTCTGTGGGTGAATGCTTGCACACTTGGCCATGAGGGTCGCCGCCACATGCCGGTTGCGCCCTCATCGCCGTAAGCTGCGTCGCATTTTGACGCTTCAAGTGTTTTTGTTTTATGCAGATCTGCCAGCAAGCCTGATGCCCCACAGGCATCATTCCTGCTGTGCAGATTATTGACGTGTAGCTGTAAAAAAAAATGTAGTGAGTGTGTAAGTGAGAATGAATGTTAAATGGAGGTTAGTATGCACAGGTATAATACTACAATAAGGGGGCATTAAATAGCATGTTGCTGCTATCTGGCAGCAAAATCATAATTACACGTGTCATATTCTAGGTGACAATGCCTGCAAAAAAAAATGGAGAGGTTAACAAAACATTGAAATTCCCTATTCCATATGCCGCTTCCTGTGGCAGCGTTGCCACAGTCTGAAGCCCCTTTTTACCTGTGAAAAGAATGGCATGGTTATTATTACTCGATATATGGCCGGGCTTACCCTATATGGTGCCGTGACGTCATTTCCTAATGTGTTGTAGTATTGGGCTTACCCTGGCAACGAATTTGGGCCGCCAGGCGCCGAAATTTTACCCCAATATATGTATTAAAAAAAATTGTCCTAAATGTAAGACTATGCTACATTATAATAACTTATCATGAGTTATCGGACTTACCCTGATGACGGATTTGTGGGTCATCAGGCGCCGAACGGCGTTCTCTTATACTACTTATTCTACTTGTGGTATATATAAAAAAAAAACTACATCTAAGCCGAGAGGGTTGCCTTAATCTATTGCCGAAAGATGCTGTGCTGAATTGCAACAGTGTTCATTAAATTTGCTTAATCCTAGGTTGCGTGTCAAATGCAACCGTCTATAACTAAATTTGGCCTAGGACGATCGCCTGGGGCAATTTGCTTCCCCAGAACACCACCCGCACGAGCCCTGGAAACACCGGTTGTCTCCAGGTTCGCTGGATTCCGTCCCCTTAAGTCTAGTGTCGACGTCTATTACTAGGATTAATCTATCCGCGGGCGGCTTACGGTGCCACTAAGCTAACCGTTCCGCCCGCTGTAACTTCCTTGTCGTGCTCGTTTTGCCGTTCCGATTAGTCGTAGGTGAGCCGCCCACTTGGCTCCTGTGAGGGGCGCGCAATGCCCCATCTCTTAATGCCCTCTGACTGCCCGATGCGTCGTCATTTATGTGGGCATTGGACAGTGTGGTCCAATGGCATAATATCCTCCGGGAAGAAAGCGTCCGGGGAGTCCTCTTCGCCTGTGTCGGCCGCAATATTTGTATTCATGTGTCCTCCGGGAAGTGAGCGTCCGGGGAGTCCTCTTCGCCTTAATCGGCATTGCTGGGTTGGCCCACTGAACCCTTTTGAGTGCCCGCTATGCTACTCATTTAAGAACTCTGGCGACCCGTTGTCGTCCATTTACGTGGGCGCAGGACCGAATGAGCGCGTACATTCCATATATATATATTCATATTTCATTCTGCCTTATTGATTACCGTCGTGGTCTTCACCTTCACCTCGCGGGGTAAGGACTTGTCGGATCTAGGATTGGTCCTGCTGAACCCTTGGATCCTGCTTCACTCCTGACGAATAGGAGTCTGACTCCCCGCCATGGAAGTCCTACTTACGTAAATTTAACTAACAGTCTAGTCATAATATGGTCGTCTCTAGGGATAGCTCCCGAGGCCGACGCGGAGTGAGCTATTTCTCCCGCCATTCTCAGAAAGTCTCCCTGCAGGTCTTGGCTTCGACGACCGTGGCTCAAAGTGGGTTTAGCATCCCTTCCTCCCAGGGGCGGTTTATGCGCACCTAGGATTCCAGAGCTTGCCCGACCAGGCCGCGAATGCTTTGACCTTACGTGGTTCGTCTATTTGGTCTAGTCGTCAGTAATTTGATGAGCCGACTGGGGTAAGGGTCCACATCGCCTTCCCCAGCTCTGCTCCTAGTGTTGTGCTTTTGACCTTTGGCTAACGCCGGTATCATCAGCCAGGGTGTTTCAGATTCCCTTTTTTTTTTTTTTTTTAATATAGGTGTAACCTGTGTAAAAAGTGTCAAATGTAAAATACTTCCAGTGTGGTGGGCTGGTAAAACCTCTACATACGTAGACTAATTTAGGCTACCTGTGCTATATCAGCTTCTCCAGCGATAATGCTCTTTTTTAACCTTGATGGAGGTGTTAGTAGGGTCTGTGGCGTCAGGTACCCTGTTATTGTGATCTGGGGGTAGTTATCTGTAGAGTGGGTTAAAGCAGGTTAGGAGGAGGTTGCGCACTTCCGAATTCCGCGTTAGTGGCGGCCTGGAACCGGTTTTTGTGCTGGGATGCTCCTACAGTGAGTGGAACGGGGCAGGTAATTCCCGGGGTTGCAAAAAATAAAATAAAAATCCATGCCGGTCTGATATCAATATCCCCTGGTGAATGGATGGGATATACATGCATGCGTCTGGATATGAGGCGTTTGCACTCATGTATGGATAGGTGTAGGTTGAGGCATAATACTAATATATTTCCCTCTCATGCGGGATGATTTAAATTTAAAAAAAAATGGTTAGTATTTATTACTTATGGCCTCATCTCTCATATGGAGATGTGCATTACGCTTAGTTGGTGTTTGCCGATGCACCCCTCTCATTCAGGTGATAGCGGTGGGGCTCAAGGCGTAGCATGCCCTTTCTGTAAACACATGAAGTTTACCAACCCTTATGTATACTTTGTAGTGTAGTGTAGCTGTTCTGGTCGTGTTCATGTGTCTGCGTTGTTTATGTTTGGACGTGAAAAGGTTATGGGAAGGGAGTAGAGTGGGACGCTGTTAGCATGTTCTCTTGTCATCCTCCCTTGGTCCATGTTGGTTTTCTATCCGCGCTTTGGGATAGCGAAGCTTCACGACCTACTCTGGTCCGTTATAGGGCTAAGTCCTAGTCGCCTGGAATGATTTGTTTCGGGACTAGGGTCGCAAAAAGAAGTTGTTAAGGGGAGGTCCCGTTTCCTCAAAGTCCCTATGTTCGCCCCTGATTGGTGAGCGCGTTTGTGTGTGTGTGTGTGACTACGCTCCGCTACACCACGCGGACGCCTGGTCTGCTGTAGGGCTAAGTCCTACTGTGTATATTGTGTATGGGTAGGAAGCGCCCGTGGCCTGCCAACGTCTTTACGAACGTGCTACTCTGGGCCTGCGACAAGTTTTGGTCTGTGACGTCTGCTTGTTGATAAATGCTTTCGCAGTGTTGAAAAATGTATAGTGTTATGATTGTTCTGCATTTGTTTATTCATGGTCACTGCCACTACACAATCGCGTTTTGTCATCGACAGTGTTGCAAAGTGGCTAAGTCTGCAAGTCATCAGTTTGTGTGTGTAACTTCAGGCCGGGATTTTATGTAGGTTAACCACTGTTACGTGTTTTTCTGCACGTATGCCCGTGTGGTCATTGTGTTAAATTCCTGGCGGCCCGATGTGGTAATCCGCCCTGCTACTATTGCCGTTGTGTGGCCATTATTCCGTAAGACCGTTGTCTTACGAAATTTATATGTCTCTGTCTGGAAAGTCCATTTTCCCTGTCAAGTGTATTTCTGGAATTTTATGCCTGTCATTTGGCCGCAGGAATGTAGTATTATCTGTCTAAGCCGTTATATGGGCCAATTTTGGTGTGATTGGAAGGCCGTCTGCTTGTTTTTCCCTGGCGTGCAATTTTCTCTGGGGTTCGAACCCGTGTTCTATGTAATTCTCTGTGTTATATGTCTGCGTTGTTCATGTTCTGCGGGCATTCTGTCTGTATTTTGTTTGTGTTTCTCGTACCGAAAATACCGTTGTTTAGTTAGTTTTCGGTACGAGGTTTTTGTGTGTGGACATGGGTTCGAAGCCGGTTGTCTGTAAAGATTTGGTGGCCATTTCTGTGCCGCCTACACTATGGCAAATGGGCTGTGTGTTTTTCTATGCGCAACCCCTAGTATACCTTCCTGCGAGGAGTTTGCTTATTTTTGCCCTCTCCTCGTAGTGTAAATTTTGAAGATATAGGGTTCTTGGGTTGGCTATGAATGATTCCGTGCAGTGTGCTTTGGGAACTGTCGTCTGTAAGGCTCGCAGTTTATCACTGAGGTCTGCTTTACTGCTGAGTATGGTGGTGTCGGGTTGCAATGTCTTGCGCGCTCGCTTGTTTACTTGTTTCGATAACGCTGTGTATCCGAACATGTGTTCTTAATCAGCCTGCTTTCTGTTGGTGCTCTTCGCATTATAAAAAGGCAAGAGGGGAATTTTGTGGTTTAACGTGACCATTTCTGGAGATCATGTGCCACGGGATTTCCGTTTTACTTGGAATCCAAACCACAGGCCATGGCATTTCACTTCGGAAATCTCATATGCATTGTACGCGAGTGTGTCTGGTCCGCTAGTCGCGTATTTGGTGACCAGATGCCAGAGGCGATTGTATTGTTTTTCGTTTATGACCCGCTGTTAGTGGGACTGTCCCAATTAGTCTTAGCGTTCTCATTATCCTTATTCTACGACTGGATATTTACTCAACCTTATATTCCTGGTATTCAGAAGGTTGCGGGTCTGGAGACCGCCTTTTACCCAGAGTAATTGTTTCCGGCGCCATGAAGGTTGTGTCTCCGGGACAGTTCTGGTGAGTGTTAGGATGGTATCCCGGTTCGGTCAGTGGGCTATTTCTTGGCTTTCTTCCCACGTGTTCCAACGGGACCGTTTCCTTTTCTTTTAGCAGTGTGCCCGCCTTTACATGTAGGTGTGTGTGCTTTACGTGTGTGATATGCCTTCATCCGGCGGGCGTGAATAGTGTCCTTTATGAGTTTCCTCCCATGGCGCACGTTCACTATATAATTTAGGTCAGATACCTTCCTGCAGACTTTGAAGGGACCTGCCCATCGTGGTAGGAGGAATTCGGAAACGTTTTTCTTACGGGCATGATTGGAGACCATGACCAATTGCCCGGGTGTGTATTCCACGGTCTTTCTATTCTGATCGTACCGCTCTTTTTGTTTTTTCTGGGCCTCGGCTATGTTTTTTCTAGCGTCCATGCGGGCTATCTGCAAATGCTCTAGCCGAGCCGCATTGTCTGTGTGGGCGTCCTGTGGGATACATATATTGTCTATGGGACTTCTGGGTGTGTATCCGTGCAGTAGGAAGTGTGGAGAGTGTTTCGTAGCCGTAGATACAGAGGTATTATAACTAAAAGTAATGCTTTGCAGATATTCATCCCAGTCTGTTCCTGCGTCCTCTGTAAATTTAGCCAGCGCTATTCCAAGTATTTTGTTCATACTTTCCGTGAGTCCGTTGGTTTGCGGGGAAAAACTCGTGGTAGTGTATGCCTTAATCCTGAGTATCTCCAGAAACTGTTGGAGCACTCTCGAGGTGAAAATAGTACCTCTGTCGGATAATAAGGTTTGGAATAGGCCATATCGTGTAATTATGTCAAATAAAAATTCGGCTATGCTGTTCGTGTCTGCTTTGGGAACAGCCTTTGTAATCATGTATCGTGTGAGATACTCGGTGGCCACCAGGATATATTTATTGCCTTTCTGACTTGTTGTAATGGGGCCTTTCACGTCTATTCCGACTCTGTGAAATAACTCTCCCACGGGAATTGGGTTGAGTAGTCCATGAGGCTTGCCAGGTCTTGTTTTGAATCGTTGGCAGGTGTGACATGTCTTGACAAAGGTATCTATGTCGGCCTTCATGTTTACCCAATAGTACTTGTCACGGATTCTAAGGTAAGTTTTATGCGTACCTAAGTGTGCCCCTGCTATTGGGCTATTATGGTGTCCGATCATGATATTTTCTCTCAATGATTCCGGAACCGCTATAGGTGCGCTATCGTGCATGGCTGTGGGCTTAAATTTCAGTACCCCGTCTTTGTCTAGGAAAAATCGCCTAGACAGCCGTGCTGTCTTGGAGTCCACTTTATCCAAGTCTTCTAGTGCCAATAGAATCTGTTTCAAGTGCGGATCACTTTCTTGCTCCTGTTTGATGTCAACCACCGTCAGGGCAAAGGTGGGCATATCGTCCCAGTCGTGGTCCTTACTGTCATCCGGGGGATCGGCTACTGGCAGCCTAGACAACCCATCTGCGTCTAGGTGTGTAGCGCCTTTCTTGTGTTTGACCACGAAATCATATTCATACAGGCGGAATATAAACCTGTTGAGGCGCGAATTTGGGTTTTTAAATTTGTCCCAAAAAAGCAAGCTCGCGTGGTCAGTCACTACCGTGAACTTGATACCATAGAGGTATACTCTAAAATAGTTCACTCCCCACGAAAATGCCAGCATTTCCCGCTCTGTGGCAGAGTATCTAGTCTCAACGGCCGTTAGCTTCCTGCTAGCGTAGGCGACGGGCCGTTTGCGCCCTTCGGCGTCTTCCTGCAATAGGGCTGCTCCCAACCCATACAGGCTGGCATCCACGTGTAAAAATGTGGGCCTATCACTATGGAAGTGTTGCAGCAATGGAGGTGAGGTCAATAGTTGCTTCAGTGTGTTGAAGGCATCTATGTGTTCCTGCGTGATGCTGAAGGGCGTTTTTTCACGTGTGAGTTCAGTTAGGGGATGGGCGATGTGTGCAAACCTATAGATATACTTGCGATAGTACGAAGCCAAGCCAATAAAACTGCGCAATTGTTTCAAATTTGTGGGCATTGGGATGCCCGTTATTGCGTCAGTCTTGGCTGGGTCGGGAATAATGCCCTCCCGGTTGACAATATGGCCCAATATGTTAATTTGCTGTCTGGCAAATTGACATTTCGCAGGTTTAAGCCTTAGTTTAGCTTCTCTGATCCTTGCGAAAGCCTCCTCCAAATGTACGATGTGTTCGTCAAAAGTGTTGGAGAAGACCGTTATGTCATCCACGTACACCAATACGGAACGCCATTTAAGCCCTGAAAATGTCTTATCCACTAGCTTTTGGAAGGTTTGGCTGGCGTTACGGAGACCCATCGGTAAACGGGTGTAGGTAAATAGTCCGTTCTCTGTAACGAACGCCAGCTTGTGCCTATCTGGTTCATAGACGGGGATTGAATAGAATCCGCTATAGCAATCCATCGAACTGAACCAGCTAGCTCCACCAAGGGCGTCCAAATAGGTGTCTGCCCTTGGTAGTGGATAACTATCATTTTCGACCAACTTATTGAGCCTCCTGTAGTCAGTACAAAATCGGTGCGATCCGTCCCTCTTTTTGGTCAGCAGAACTGGAGAGGAATAGTTAGAAAGAACTGGAACAATGACCCCTGCCTCGAGCATCTCTGAGATTTGGGCATCGATGGCATGTCTCTCCTTCTGGCTCACTCTGAAGGGAGGCTGGTGTACTGGTCGGTCACTAGTGAGTGTGACGTGGTGTTCAATGAGGTCTGTCACAGCGAGATCCTTCATTGAGTGGGCAAAAATATCTCTGTTGGTCTCCAGGAGCTCCGTGAGCCTTTTATTTTGCTCCGGAGTCAGGTCCTGCGTGTGGTTCTGGTTGGCCGCCTTATCAGTGTGTGTGTTTGTGTATTGGCTGATAGTGTGCAGTGTAGGGGCCTGATGCTCGTGGTTTTCTCGCTCCGCTCGAATCCCATCTCTGTTCCTGGTGTATACCATGGGATGTGTGGTGAGCCTCTGGTCGTGCTTTAAAAGCATCTGACCACTAGCGAAATTTATGCTAGCCTCATATCTAGCGAGAAAATCCATGCCTATTATGGCTGACGCAGAAAGGTGTTCGATAACGAACATGGGGTGCGTTGTGGCAAAATGGTCTATCCTAATATGTATGTCTGCCACTCCCCTGTTTTCTAACGTCTGAGCATTGGCCGCTACCAGCCGGATGTCCCCCGTGACACCTTGTATTTGCGCCTCGGCAATGTGTCGGCTATTAACACAACTTACGGCAGCCCCAGTATCGATTAGGGCCTGCACTCTGTGGCCATTTATGGTGGCGTGTATCGTGAGGGCCGATACCTGAAATCCACTGCCCTGCACCGATGTGTTGTGTAAGATGTACGTTGTTGTTGTTGTTGTTGCCGGAGTGACATTTGTGCTGGGAGGGCATGGATCTGTCCGTTTATCGTACCTAGCACGCTTCGCCTCTCGGCTTACTTCCTGTCCTGAGTACTTTGCCCAGGTCAGCAAAGTGCGTTTGCCAAGTACATTGCCAGCTCCTTTAACCGGTCTTGCTGTGAGACTAGGAGTCTGCTGGCGAACGTTTAGTGTATTAATTGTTCCCAGCCTTTGTGTAGTTGTGTTGTTGTTGGTTTCTTCCTCTCGGGAAGGTGTGTCTGCAAATGTGACCCTGAGCTTGCCTTTGTTAACCCGACTTTTGTTCCAGGCGGTCGCGAGTTCGACTCCTGTTGCTGGCTTCCCCATGCCGAGCGAGCTCGCGTCACGCGCCTGTGTATGGTCAATTCCCCCCCTGTGGTGTGGTGAAGGGGGTGGGGTTTTCTGTTTGGAGGGTGTGGGCGTGTTCTCGGGCTGTTGGCTTCTGATTGTGAGGGGTGTGTAATGTCCCGCCTTAGGGTTTCCTGTGAAAAGTATGTGTAGGTCCCTATTGAATCCCGCAGTTGAGAATAGCGGAGGCGAGTGCACATCCGTATATACATGGATATTGGCTTTGAGCACTTTGCCGAGAGCGGTTACCTCTACGGCACTGCCATAGGTGCCGTCCTTGCCCATGTATTTTCGGTAATCCGCCCCGGTCTGGAATGGGTTTTCCCGCTCGTCCGACACAAAGTCCCGGTACTCTTTCCAGTTGGCCAGGATATGTTTGACCGTCTTCTGTCTGTAGTCCCCATGATAATCCTCGGTATTCCGGATTAGAAAGCTCATGGCCCTAAACAGACAGTTGCCGTCTCCTTGCACGGGGTGTGTTTGGAAACGGTCCGGGGGCGGATTGTCAGCCTTAGTTTTAGCTGGCTGCTTCTTCCCCTTATTCTTACGAGTTTTCTTGGGGGAAGGGCCTTTCTTGTGTTGTGTTGGGGGAGGAACCTCAGCTGCTTCATCAGCTAGCCGAACCTCCCCGTCTAGGCGTTTTTTGAAAATGTGGGTGTACGCCTGCCTGTAATGTATGTGCGCCCCCCCTCGGGGTGGCTGCGCCAACTCCCTGCTTGCGGTGTGTGTCTAGGCGTAGGGAGTATTGCCCCCCTGTCTGTCCTGTGGGGTGTTTCATCCCTAAACTCCCTCGGGTATTCGTCTGGGAGGGGGTAGTGTTCTGGGCCCTTCGTGTGTTTGTCCATGTTGTCCCTTCCTCTAGTGGGTTTTCTTCCTTGTCGGTTATTGCCCTGTTGTCCGTTATTCTGTCTCCGCCAGGGTGGGGTGTATGTCTGCTGCTCCTGGGGCGGGTGTTCCCGTCGGTTCCCCTTTTCCCTATATTGGTCAGCTGCATACCCCTGTCTGGTCGAGGGTGGGTTTTCTCGCTGTTCCCAATTTCCCTTGTACTGCGGGGCCGCATATCCTTGGCTTCGTGGGGGCGGGTTCTCCCGATATTCCCCATTTCCCCCGTACTGCGGGGCTGCATAACCTTGGCTGCGTGGGGGCGGGTTCTCCCGATATTCCCCATTTCCCCTGTACTGCGGGGCAGCATAGCCTTGGCTGCGTGGGGGCGGGTTTTCCCGATATTCCCCATTTCCCCTGTACTGTGGGGCAGCGTAGGACTGTCTATGTGGTGACGGGCTGTTCCGTCGGGGGATATCGTGGTCGTACTCCTCAGGGTAGTACTCCCGTGTGTACGGAGATGGTGACCGCCTTGAGGGGTATGTCGGCTCTGTGTCCGTGTATGCTATCGGTGAGTACCGAGGAGGGTAGTGTGGCCTATCCTGTGGGGGAGGTGTTGTTGGCCGCTGTGGAGGGTAGTAACTTTCTTCCCTCCCGTAGCGTCTCCTCTCTGTGTACCCCCTGTCCCTCTCAGTATGATAGTGTTCTCGTGTGTCTGCTTGCTCATCCCTTGGCGGTCTCCCGCCCGCTTGTATAGCAGCTATGGTCAGTTTCTCCATCCTGTCCACTAATTCGTCTATTTTGTCATTAGTGTCGTCTTTCCGGGTTTTGAAGTGCAGATCCACGGCTTTTTCCGTAGCCTTTTCCGTGATCTTTCTCCCCTCCTCTATGGTCTTTATGTTATTCAACATATGTTGGACCGTGAGGTTGTTCATGATGCATAGCTTTTCTACTATGGCTGGTCTGAGGCCCTGCATCAACAGCTTGACTTTCTGTTTATTTGTCATTGCTGCATTGTACTTTTCGCACATTATCAATTTAACATTGATGTATGCCTGGGCGCTCTCTTTGGGTCCCTGTGACCTCTGTCTAATCTGGTCATAGAGATCGTCATCGTCTGGTACAAGCTGGAATTCATCCTTCAACATTACCGCGGTTTCCTCCCATGTGGCAGCCTCTAGTGCGTCCTCATGGAGCTCATACCACGTCATGGCCGCCTTTGTGAGGTAGGCAGGAAGGAGCCGTTTTCTAACTTCCTCGCTCCAACCATTGATCCGGGCCGTTCTATTGAAGGCCTTGAGGTATTCCTCGGGATCCTGGCCTTCCCCCGTGAACTTTGTGGGGTGGATCATGGGGTACTCAGTGTGTCTATTCATGTCGTTCTCGGCTGTGTCCCGTTGACTGTGTGTCGAGGTGTTTGGGCTGTTTGGAGGGGAATTAGCCTCGCTTCCCGTGTAGGACACCTGTGTTACGTTACCAGGTGGCTCGTCACCTGATATGCTTGTGCTGATGGCCGGTGTGTTGTCGTACTGTGTGGATTCGACTATGTGTACGGTTCTGTCTAAATCCTGTTTTACTGTCTCCAAAATAGTGTGGATGTCCAGAACCGCTTCTGTCGTGTGACTATTGGCTTTAATAGTGTCTGTTTCTAATAGCTCTGAAATGCGCTCGAGCAGGTCACTGGCTTTCTGCTCTGTGATCTGCAATTGCTGCAACAATAGGGGATGGAGTGTTGGCAGGCAATCTACCTCACTATCGCTGGATACCGGCGACTCGTGTGTGTATTCACTGGCCTGGGACCGTGTAAAATGTATAACCTGTGCTGCAGCGGCAGGGTGTTGAGCACGGATCTGTGCTGTGTGGAATTCAAGGTCCCTGAGAAGTTGTACTGCAGTCTGGTCAGTTATTAAGTCACTGTTCTTAATCTTTAGCTTCGGCAGGAGTGGAGTTGTACTAGCCGACAAATGGTGTGCAAAGTCTCTTAATGTAGTTCTAAATGTGGACATTTAATAATTAAAAAAAAAATGTGTGACGCAATATGAGGTTAAAAATAAAAAAAATTCTCTATTTGCTTGGCTTTTTGCGGTACGGAAGGGGTCGCTTTTCCTACGAGGGCTCGTTGATTGAGTCCCGTTCTACTGTGCGTAGGATGGCGCCTCCACCAGTGTTTTAGATCCCTTATTTGGGGGTGGATCTAAAAGGGAGAGTTGCTGTACTAATTTATGAGTTTGTGCCTAAAGAAGGGTAGCTCCCCTTGACAGGGCAAGCTGACCAGTGTAGTGTGTTGTGGTGTGCTAGGAACTAGGGGGCGCTCCTATAAAGACTGTAAATGTGGTTTAAGGGATGTAGCCTTAGCACGCGGGTCGATGTACTAGTCGCCCAGCCGGCTACTTATTATATAATCACCTTGCTAGTGTCAGCGGTTCGGCACGCGCTTCACTTGAGCACGCGAGCCGCTGTGAGGAATACAATGACGTCTGAGTTGGCGTTATTACTACGGTGTGTCACGTCTGACTGTGACGGGAGTAAGGAAGGACGTTGGGACGTGAAGAAGAGTGTAGATCAGTAATGCAAGTGTAAGAGACTGACCAAGTGTTTATTGGTCAGCAATGAGTAACTGTTAGCCCCTTTTAAGGGATCTTGTGATGTTATAATGTGAGTACAAACTGTGGGTGTTAGGTTACAAAAGTAGGATTCTGAACACTGACTGACTGACTCACCTCGGTTGACACTGTCGTTAGCCTCCGGCTGTCTCGTCGAAGCACTGATGATGGAGAGATCCTCGTGACCCACTTAAGGCACCTTTTATACCTTTAGCCTCTGTTCTGTCAGCGCGTTGTGGCATAGTTGAACCAGTTTGTAGTATGTCGCTGTGTGTCATAATTACGCAAGGGTTGAGCTGCTTTATGGAGTAGCCAGCTGCCCTTATAGTATTGATGGATATTGGGTAGGCTTTTAAAGGGTTGCCTTTTATGAGATTTAGACAGATGATGGGGGGGATGATCTCTAAGGGG
Organism: Meconema thalassinum; assembly: GCA_946902985.2. NCBI lineage: Eukaryota > Metazoa > Arthropoda > Insecta > Orthoptera > Tettigoniidae > Meconema > Meconema thalassinum. The sequence goes on along the minus strand of OX336394.1, from coordinate 465,872,208 downwards.
TGCATACCCCTTGGGTATTGTACAATACAGATATTGAGCTGCAGTCATGAGTCACCTGTTGAGTGACTTGAGATATTTCTGTACACGCCGGGTAAATACAGATATTGAGCTGCGGTCGTGAGTCACCTGTTGAGTGACTTGAGATATTTCTGTACACGCCGGGTAAATACAGATATTGAGCTGTGGTCGTGAGTCTCCTGTTGAGTGACTTGAGATATTTCTGTACACGCCGGGTAAATACAGATATTGAGCTGCGGTCGTGAGTCTCCTGTTGAGTGACTTGAGATATTTCTGTACACGCCGGGTAAATACAGATATTGAGCTGCGGTCGTGAGTCACCTGTTGAGTGACTTGAGATATTTCTGTACACGCCGGGTAAATACAGATATTGAGCTGCGGTCATGAGTCACCTGTTGAGTGACTTGAGTTATTTCTGTACACGCCAGGTAAATACAGATATTGAGCTGCGGTCGTGAGTCACCTGTTGAGTGACTTGAGATATTTCTGTACACGCCGGGTAAATACAGATATTGAGCTGCGGTCGTGAGTCACCTGTTGAGTGACTTGAGATATTTCTGTACACGCCGGGTAAATACAGATATGAGCTGGGGTCGTGAGTCACCTGTTGAGTGACTTGAGATATTTCTGTACACGCCGGGTAAATACAGATATTGAGCTGCGGTCGTGAGTCACCTGTTGAGTGACTTGAGATATTTCTGTACACGCCGGGTAAATACAGATATTGAGCTGCGGTCGTGAGTCTCCTGTTGAGTGACTTGAGATATTTCTGTACACGCCGGGTAAATACAGATATTGAGCTGCGGTCATGAGTCACCTGTTGAGTGATTTGAGATATTTCTGTACACGCCGGGTAAATACAGATATTGAGCTGCGGTCGTGAGTCTCCTGTTGAGTGACTTGAGATATTTCTGTACACGCCGGGTAAATACAGATATTGAGCTGCGGTCGTGAGTCCCCTGTTGAGTGACTTGAGGTATTTCTGTACACGACGGGTAAATACAGATATTGAGCTGCGGTCGTGAGTCTCCTGTTGAGTGACTTGAGATATTTCTGTACACGCCGGGTAAATACAGATATTGAGCTGCGGTCATGAGTCACCTGTTGAGTGACTTGAGATATTTCTGTACACACCGGGTAAATACAGATATTGAGCTGCGGTCGTGAGTCTCCTGTTGAGTGACTTGAGATATTTCTGTACACGCCGGGTAAATACAGATATTGAGCTGCGGTCGTGAGTCTCCTGTTGAGTGACTTGAGATATTTCTGTACACGCCGGGTTAATACAGATATTGAGCTGCGGTAGTGAGTCTCCTGTTGAGTGACTTGAGATATTTCTGTACACGCCGGGTAAATACAGATATTGAGCTGCGGTCGTGAGTCTCCTGTTGAGTGACTTGAGATATTTCTGTACACGCCGGGTAAATACAGATATTGAGCTGCGGTCGTGAGTCACCTGTTTAGTGACTTGAGATATTTCTGTACACGCCGGGTAAATACAGATATTGAGCTGCGGTCGTGAGTCTCCTGTTGAGTGACTTGAGATATTTCTGTACACGCCGGGTAAATACAGATAATGAGCTGCGGTCGTGAGTCACCTGTTGAGTGACTTGAGATATTTCTGTACACGCCGCGTAAATACAGATATTGAGCTGCGGTCGTGAGTCACCTGTTGAGTGACTTGAGATATTTCTGTACACGCCGGGTAAATACAGATATTGAGCTGCGGTCGTGAGTCACCTGTTGAGTGACTTGAGATATTTCTGTACACGCCGGGTAAATACAGATATTGAGCTGCGGTCGTGAGTCTCCTGTTGAGTGACTTGAGATATTTCTGTACACGCCGGGTAAATACAGATATTGAGCTGCGGTCGTGAGTAACCTGTTGAGTGACTTGAGATATTTCTGTACACGCCGGGTAAATACAGATATTGAGCTGCGGTCGTGAGTCACCTGTTGAGTGACTTGAGATATTTCTGTACACGCCGGGTAAATACAGATATTGAGCTGCGGTCGTGAGTCACCTGTTGAGTGACTTGAGATATTTCTGTACACGCCGGGTAAATACAGATATTGAGCTGCGGTCGTGAGTCTCCTGTTGAGTGCCTTGAGATATTTCAGTACACGCCGGGTAAATACAGATATTGAGCTGCGGTCGTGAGTGACCTGTTTAGTGACTTGAGATATTTCTGTACACGCCGGGTAAATACAGATATTGAGCTGTGGTCATGAGTCACCTGTTGAGTGACTTGAGATATTTCTGTACACGCCGGGTAAATACAGATATTGAGCTGCGGTCGTGAGTCTCCTGTTGAGTCACTTGAGATATTTCTGTACACGCCGGGTAAATACAGATATTGAGCTGCGGTCGTGAGTCTCCTGTTGAGTGACTTGAGATATTTCTGTACACGCCGGGTAAATACAGATATTGAGCTGCGGTCGTGAGTCACCTGTTGAGTGACTTGAGATATTTCTGTACACGCCGGGTAAATACAGATATTGAGCTGCGGTCGTGAGTCTCCTGTTGAGTGACTTGAGATATTTCTGTACACGCCGGGTAAATACAGATATTGAGCTGCGGTCGTGAGTCTCCTGTTGAGTGACTTGAGATATTTCTGTACACGCCGGGTAAATACAGATATTGAGCTGCGGTCGTGAGTCTCCTGTTGAGTGACTTGAGATATTTCTGTACACGCCGGGTAAATACAGATATTGAGCTGCGGTCGTGAGTCTCCTGTTGAGTGACTTGAGATATTTCTGTACACGCCGGGTAAATACAGATATTGAGCTGCGGTCGTGAGTCTCCTGTTGAGTGACTTGAGATATTTCTGTACACGCCGGGTAAATACAGATATTGAGCTGCGGTCGTGAGTCACCTGTTGAGTGACTTGAGATATTTCTGTACACGCCGGGTAAATACAGGTATTGAGCTGCGGTCGTGAGTCACCTGTTGAGTGACTTGAGATATTTCTGTACACGCCGGGTAAATACAGATATTGAGCTGCGGTCGTGAGTCACCTGTTGAGAGACTTGAGATATTTCTGTACACGCCGGGTAAATACAGATATTGAGCTGCGGTCGTGAGTCACCTGTTGAGTGACTTGAGATATTTCTGTACACGACGGGTAAATACAGATATTGAGTTGCGGTCGTGAGTCTCCTGTTGAGTGACGAGATATTTCTGTACACGACGGGTAAATACAGATATTGAGCTGCGGTCGTGAGTCTCCGGTTGAGTGACTTGAGATATTTCTTTACACGCCGGGTAAATACAGATATTGAGCTGCGCTCGTGAGTCACCTGTTGAGTGACTTGAGATATATCTGTACACGCCGGGTAAATACAGATATTGAGCTGCGGTCGTGAGTCTCCTGTTGAGTGACTTGAGATATTTCTGCACACGCCGGGTAAATACAGATATTGAGTTGCGGTCGTGAGTCACCTGTTGAGAGACTTGAGATATTTCTGTACACGCCGGGTAAATACAGATATTGAGCTGCGGTCGTGAGTCTCCTGTTGAGTGACTTGAGATATTTCTGTACACGCCGGGTAAATACAGATATTGAGCTGCGGTCGTGAGTCTCCTGTTGAGTGACTTGAGAAATTTCTGTACACGCCGGGTTTATACAGATATTGAGCTGCGGTCGTGAGTCTCCTGTTGAGTGACTTGAGATATTTCTGTACACGCCGGGTAAATACAGATATTGAGCTGCGGTCGTGAGCCTCCTGTTGAGTGACTTGAGATATTTATGTACACGCCGGGTAAATACAGATATTGAGCTGCGGTCGTGAGTCACCTGTTTAGTGACTTGAGATATTTCTGTACACGCCGGGTAAATACAGACATTGAGCTGCGGTCGTGAGTCTCCAGTTGAGTGACTTGAGATATTTCTGTACACGCCGGGTAAATACAGATAATGAGCTGCGGTCGTGAGTCTCCTGTTGAGTGACTTGAGATATTTCTGTACACGCCGGGTAAATACAGATATTGAGCTGCGGTCGTGAGTCACCTGTTGAGTGACTTGAGATATTTCTGTACACGCCGGGTAAATACAGATATTGAGCTGCGGTCGTGAGTCTCCTGTTGAGAGACTTGAGATATTTCTGTACACGCCGGGTAAATACAGATATAGAGCTGCGGTCGTGAGTCTCCTGTTGAGTGACTTGAGATATTCCTGTAAACGCCGGGTAAATACAGATATTGAGCTGCGGTCGTGAGTCTCCTGTTGAGTGACTTGAGATATTTCTGTACACGCCAGGTAAATACAGATATTGAGCTGCAGTCATGAGTCACCTGTTGAGTGACTTGAGATATTTCTGTACACGACGGGTAAATACAGATATTGAGCTGCGGTCGTGAGTCACCTGTTGAGTGACTTGAGATATTTCTGTACACGCCGGGTAAATACAGATATTGAGCTCTGGTCGTGAGTCTCCTGTTGAGTGACTTGAGATATTTCTGTACACGCCGGGTAAATACAGATATTGAGCTGCGGTCGTGAGTCTCCTGTTGAGTGACTTGAGATATTTCTGTACACGCCGGGTAAATACAGATATTGAGCTGCGGTCGTGAGTCCCCTGTTGAGTGACTTGAGGTATTTCTGTACACGACGGGTAAATACAGATATTGAGCTGCGGTCGTGAGTCTCCTGTTGAGTGACTTGAGATATTTCTGTACACGCCGGGTAAATACAGATATTGAGCTGCGGTCATGAGTCACCTGTTGAGTGACTTGAGATATTACTGTACACGCCGGGTAAATACAGATATTGAGCTGCGGTCGTGAGTCTCCTGTTGAGTGACTTGAGATATTTCTGTACACGCCGGGTAAATACAGATATTGAGCTGCGGTCGTGAGTCTCCTGTTGAGTGACTTGAGATATTTCTGTACACGCCGGGTAAATACAGATATTGAGCTGCGGTCGTGAGTCTCCTGTTGAGTGACTTGAGATATTTCTGTACACGCCGGGTTAATACAGATATTGAGCTGCGGTCGTGAGTCTCCTGTTGAGTGACTTGAGATATTTCTGTACACGCCGGGTAAATACAGATATTGAGCTGTGGTCGTGAGTCTCCTGTTGAGTGACTTGAGATATTTCTGTACACGCCGGGTTAATACAGATATTGAGCTGCGGTCGTGAGTCTCCTGTTGAGTGACTTGAGATATTTCTGTACACGCCGGGTAAATACAGATATTGAGCTGCGGTCGTGAGTCTCCTGTTGAGTGACTTGAGATATTTCTGTACACGCCGGGTAAATACAGATATTGAGCTGCGGTCGTGAGTCACCTGTTTAGTGACTTGAGATATTTCTGTACACGCCGGGTAAATACAGATATTGAGCTGCGGTCGTGAGTCTCCTGTTGAGTGACTTGAGATATTTCTGTACACGCCGGGTAAATACAGATAATGAGCTGCGGTCGTGAGTCACCTGTTGAGTGACTTGAGATATTTCTGTACACGCCGGGTAAATACAGATATTGAGCTGCGGTCGTGAGTCTCCTGTTGAGTCACTTGAGATATTTCTGTACACGCCGGGTAAATACAGATATTGAGCTGCGGTCGTGAGTCACCTGTTGAGTGACTTGAGATATTTCTGTACACGCCGGGTAAATACAGATATTGAGCTGCGGCCGTGAGTCACCTGTTGAGTGACTTGAGATATTTCTGTACACGCCGGGTAAATACAGATATTGAGCTGCGGTCGTGAGTCACCTGTTGAGTGACTTGAGATATTTCTGTACACGCCGCGTAAATACAGATATTGAGCTGCGGTCGTGAGTCACCTGTTGAGTGACTTGAGATATTTCTGTACACGCCGGGTAAATACAGATATTGAGCTGCGGTCGTGAGTCACCTGTTGAGTGACTTGAGATATTTCTGTACACGCCGGGTAAATACAGATATTGAGCTGCGGTCGTGAGTCTCCTGTTGAGTGACTTGAGATATTTCTGTACACGCCGGGTAAATACAGATATTGAGCTGCGGTCGTGAGTAACCTGTTGAGTGACTTGAGATATTTCTGTACACGCCGGGTAAATACAGATATTGAGCTGCGGTCGTGAGTCACCTGTTGAGTGACTTGAGATATTTCTGTACACGCCGGGTAAATACAGATATTGAGCTGCGGTCGTGAGTCACCTGTTGAGTGACTTGAGATATTTCTGTACACGCCGGGTAAATACAGATATTGAGCTGCGGTCGTGAGTCTCCTGTTGAGTGCCTTGAGATATTTCTGTACACGCCGGGTAAATACAGATATTGAGCTGCGGTCGTGAGTGACCTGTTTAGTGACTTGAGATATTTCTGTACACGCCGGGTAAATACAGATATTGAGCTGCGGTCATGAGTCACCTGTTGAGTGACTTGAGATATTTCTGTACACGCCGGGTAAATACAGATATTGAGCTGCGGTCGTGAGTCTCCTGTTGAGTGCCTTGAGATATTTCTGTACACGCCGGGTAAATACAGATATTGAGCTGCGGTCGTGAGTCACCTGTTGAGTGACTTGAGATATTTCTGTACACGCCGGGTAGATACAGATATTGAGCTGCGGTCGTGAGTCTCCTGTTGAGTGCCTTGAGATATTTCTGTACACGCCGGGTAAATACAGATATTGAGCTGCGGTCGTGAGTGACCTGTTTAGTGACTTGAAATATTTCTGTACACGCCGGGTAAATACAGATATTGAGCTGCGGTCGTGAGTCACCTGTTGAGTGACTTGAGATATTTCTGTACACGCCGGGTAAATACAGATATTGAGCTGCGTTCGTGAGTCTCCTGTTGAGTCACTTGAGATATTTCTGTACACGCCGGGTAAATACAGATATTGAGCTGCGGTCGTGAGTCTCCTGTTGAGTGACTTGAGACATTTCTGTACACGCCGGGTAAATACAGATATTGAGCTGCGGTCGTGAGTCACCTGTTGAGTGACTTGAGATATTTCTGTACACGCCGGGTAAATACAGATATTGAGCTGCGGTCGTGAGTCTCCTGTTGAGTGACTTGAGATATTTCTGTACACGCCGGGTAAATACAGATATTGAGCTGCGGTCGTGAGTCTCCTGTTGAGTGACTTGAGATATTTCTGTACACGCCGGGTAAATACAGATATTGAGCTGCGGTCGTGAGTCTCCTGTTGAGTGACTTGAGATATTTCTGTACACGCCGGGTAGATACAGATATTGAGCTGCGGTCGTGAGTCTCCTGTTGAGTGACTTGAGATATTTCTGTACACGCCGGGTAAATACAGATATTGAGCTGCGGTCGTGAGTCTCCTGTTGAGTGACTTGAGATATTTCTGTACACGCCGGGTAAATACAGATATTGAGCTGCGGTCGTGAGTCACCTGTTGAGTGACTTGAGATATTTCTGTACACGCCGGGTAAATACAGGTATTGAGCTGCGGTCGTGAGTCACCTGTTGAGTGACTTGAGATATTTCTGTACACGCCGGGTAAATACAGATATTGAGCTGCGCTCGTGAGTCACCTGTTGAGAGACTTGAGATATTTCTGTACACGCCGGGTAAATACAGATATTGAGCTGCGGTCGTGAGTCACCTGTTGAGTGACTTGAGATATTTCTGTACACGTCGGGTAAATACAGATATTGAGTTGCGGTCGTGAGTCTCCTGTTGAGTGACTTGAGATATTTCTGTACACGACGGGTAAATACAGATATTGAGCTGCGGTCGTGAGTCTCCGGTTGAGTGACTTGAGATATTTCTTTACACGCCGGGTAAATACAGATATTGAGCTGCGGTCGTGAGTCACCTGTTGAGTGACTTGAGATATTTCTGTACACGCCGGGTAAATACAGATATTGAGCTGCGGTCGTGAGTCTCCTGTTGAGTGACTTGAGATATTTCTGCACACGCCGGGTAAATACAGATATTGAGTTGCGGTCGTGAGTCACCTGTTGAGAGACTTGAGATATTTCTGTACACGCCGGGTAAATACAGATATTGAGCTGCGGTCGTGAGTCTCCTGTTGAGTGACTTGAGATATTTATGTACACGCCGGGTAAATACAGATATTGAGCTGCGGTCATGAGTCACCTGTTGAGTGACTTGAGATATTTCTGTACACGCCGGGTAAATACAGATATTGAGCTGCGGTCGTGAGTCACCTGTTGAGTGACTTGAGATATTTCTGTACACGCCGGGTAAATACAGATATTGAGCTGCGGTCGTGAGTCTCCTGTTGAGTGACTTGAGATATTTCTGTACACGCCGGGTAAATACAGATATTGAGCTGCGGTCGTGAGTCTCCTGTTGAGTGACTTGAGATATTTCTGTACACGCCGGGTAAATACAGATATTGAGCTGCGGTCGTGAGTCTCCTGTTGAGTGACTTGAGATATTTCTGTACACGCCGGGTAAATACAGATATTGAGCTGCGGTCGTGAGTCTCCTGTTGAGTGACTTGAGATATTTCTGTACACGCCGGGTAAATACAGATATTGAGCTGCGGTCGTGAGTCACCTGTTGAGTGACTTGAGATATTTCTGTACACGCCGGGTAAATACAGATATTGAGCTGCGGTCGTGAGTCACCTGTTGAGTGACTTGAGATATTTCTGTACACGCCGGGTAAATACAGTTATTGAGCTGCGGTCGTGAGTCACCTGTTGAGTGACTTGAGATATTTCTGTACACGCCGGGTAAATACAGATATTGAGCTGCGGTCGTGAGTCTCCTGTTGAGTGACTTGAGATATGTCTGTACACGCCGGGTAAATACAGATATTGAGCTGCGGTCGTGAGTCTCCTGTTGAGTGACTTGATATATTTCTGTACACGACGGGTAAATACAGATATTGAGCTGCGGTCGTGAGTCACCTGTTGAGTGACTTGAGATATTTCTGTACACGCCGGGTAAATACAGATATTGAGCTGCGGTCGTGAGTCACCTGTTGAGTGACTTGAGATATTTCTGTACACGCCGGGTAAATACAGATATTGAGCTGCGGTCGTGAGTAACCTGTTGAGTGACTTGAGATATTTCTGTACACGCCGGGTAAATACAGATATTGAGCTGCGGTCGTGAGTCACCTGTTGAGTGACTTGAGATATTTCTGTACACGCCGGGTAAATACAGATATTGAGCTGCGGTCGTGAGTCACCTGTTGAGTGACTTGAGATATTTCTGTACACGCCGGGTAAATACAGATATTGAGCTGCGGTCGTGAGTCTCCTGTTGAGTGCCTTGAGATATTTCTGTACACGCCGGGTAAATACAGATATTGAGCTGCGGTCGTGAGTGACCTGTTTAGTGACTTGAGATATTTCTGTACACGCCGGGTAAATACAGATATTGAGCTGCGGTCATGAGTCACCTGTTGAGTGACTTGAGATATTTCTGTACACGCCGGGTAAATACAGATATTGAGATGCGGTCGTGAGTCTCCTGTTGAGTCACTTGAGATATTTCTGTACACGCCGGGTCAATACAGATATTGAGCTGCGGTCGTGAGTCTCCTGTTGAGTGACTTGAGATATTTCTGTACACGCCGGGTAAATACAGATATTGAGCTGCGGTCGTGAGTCACCTGTTGAGTGACTTGAGATATTTCTGTACACGCCGGGTAAATACAGATATTGAGCTGCGGTCGTGAGTCTCCTGTTGAGTGACTTGAGATATTTCTGTACACGCCGGGTAAATACAGATATTGAGCTGCGGTCGTGAGTCTCCTGTTGAGTGACTTGAGATATTTCTGTACACGACGGGTAAATACAGATATTGAGCTGCGGTCGTGAGTCACCTGTTGAGTGACTTGAGATATTTCTGTACACGCCGGGTAAATACAGATATTGAGCTGCGGTCGTGAGTCTCCTGTTGAGTGACTTGAGATATTTCTGTACACGCCGGGTAAATACAGATATTGAGCTGCGGTCGTGAGTCACCTGTTGAGTGACTTGAGATATTTCTGTACACGCCGGGTAAATACAGATATTGAGCTGCGGCCGTGAGTCACCTGTTGAGTGACTTGAGATATTTCTGTACACGCCGGGTAAATACAGATATTGAGCTGCGGTCGTGAGTCACCTGTTGAGTGACTTGAGATATTTCTGTACACGCCGGGTAAATACAGATATTGAGCTGCGGTCGTGAGTCTCCTGTTGAGTGCCTTGAGATATTTCTGTACACGCCGGGTAAATACAGATATTGAGCTGCGGTCGTGAGTGACCTGTTTAGTGACTTGAGATATTTCTGTACACGCCGCGTAAATACAGATATTGAGCTGCGGTCGTGAGTCACCTGTTGAGTGACTTGAGATATTTCTGTACACGCCGCGTAAAAACAGATATTGAGCTGCGTTCGTGAGTCTCCTGTTGAGTCACTTGAGATATTTCTGTACACGCCGGGTAAATACAGATATTGAGCTGCGGTCGTGAGTCTCCTGTTGAGTGACTTGAGATATTTCTGTACACGCCGGGTAAATACAGATATTGAGCTGCGGTCGTGAGTCACCTGTTGAGTGACTTGAGATATTTCTGTACACGCCGGGTAAATACAGATATTGAGCTGCGGTCGTGAGTCTCCTGTTGAGTGACTTGAGATATTTCTGTACACGCCGGGTAAATACAGATATTGAGCTGCGGTCGTGAGTCTCCTGTTGAGTGACTTGAGATATTTCTGTACACGCCGGGTAAATACAGATATTGAGCTGCGGTCGTGAGTCTCCTGTTGAGTGACTTGAGATATTTCTGTACACGCCGGGTAAATACAGATATTGAGCTGCGGTCGTGAGTCTCCTGTTGAGTTACTTGAGATATTTCTGTACACGCCGGGTAAATACAGATATTGAGCTGCGGTCGTGAGTCTCCTGTTGAGTGACTTGAGATATTTCTGTACACGCCGGGTAAATACAGATATTGAGCTGCGGTCGTGAGTCACCTGTTGAGTGACTTGAGATATTTCTGTACACGCCGGGTAAATACAGGTATTGAGCTGCGGTCGTGAGTCACCTGTTGAGTGACTTGAGATATTTCTGTACACGCCGGGTAAATACAGATATTGAGCTGCAGTCGTGAGTCACCTGTTGAGAGACTTGAGATATTTCTGTACACGCCGGGTAAATACAGATATTGAGCTGCGGTCGTGAGTCACCTGTTGAGTGACATGAGATATTTCTGTACACGACGGGTAAATACAGATATTGAGTTGGGGTCGTGAGTCTCCTGTTGAGTGACTTGAGATATTTCTGTACACGACGGGTAAATACAGATATTGAGCTGCGGTCGTGAGTCTCCGGTTGAGTGACTTGAGATATTTCTTTACACGCCGGGTAAATACAGATATTGAGCTGCGGTCGTGAGTCACCTGTTGAGTGACTTGAGATATTTCTGTACACGCCGGGTAAATACAGATATTGAGCTGCGGTCGTGAGTCACCTGTTGAGTGACTTGAGATATTTCTGCACACGCCGGGTAAATACAGATATTGAGTTGCGGTCGTGAGTCACCTGTTGAGAGACTTGAGATATTTCTGTACACGCCGGGTAAATACAGATCTGGAGCTGCGGTCGTGAGTCTCCTGTTGAGTGACTTGAGATATTTCTGTACACGCCGGGTAAATACAGATATTGAGCTGCGGTCATGAGTCACCTGTTGAGTGACTTGAGATATTTCTGTACACGCCGGGTAAATACAGATATTGAGCTGCGGTCGTGAGTCACCTGTTGAGTGACTTGAGATATTTCTGTACACGCCGGGTAAATACAGATATTGAGCTGCGGTCGTGAGTCTCCTGTTGAGTGACTTGAGATATTTCTGTACACGCCGGGTAAATACAGATATTGAGCTGCGGTCGTGAGTCTCCTGTTGAGTGACTTGAGATATTTCTGTACACGCCGGGTAAATACAGATATTGAGCTGCGGTCGTGAGTCTCCTGTTGAGTGACTTGAGATATTTCTGTACACGCCGGGTAAATACAGATATTGAGCTGCGGTCGTGAGTCTCCTGTTTAGTGACTTGAGATATTTCTGTACACGCCGGGTAAATACAGATATTGAGCTGCGGTCGTGAGTCACCTGTTGAGTGACATGAGATATTTCTGTACACGCCGGGTAAATACAGATATTGAGCTGCGGTCGTGAGTCACCTGTTGAGTGACTTGAGATATTTCTGTACACGCCGGGTAAATACAGTTATTGAGCTGCGGTCGTGAGTCACCTGTTGAGTGACTTGAGATATTTCTGTACACGCCGGGTAAATACAGATATTGAGCTGCGGTCGTGAGTCTCCTGTTAAGTGACTTGAGATATGTCTGTACACGCCGGGTAAATACAGATATTGAGCTGCGGTCGTGAGTCTCCTGTTGAGTGACTTGAGATATTTCTGTACACGCCGGGTAAATACAGATATTGAGCTGCGGTCGTGAGTCTCCTGTTGAGTGACTTGAGATATTTCTGTACACGCCGGGTAAATACAGATATTGAGCTGCGGTCGTGAGTCTCCTGTTGAGTGACTTGAGATATTTCTGTACACGCCGGGTAAATACAGATATTGAGCTGCGGTCGTGAGTCTCCTGTTGAGTGACTTGAGATATTTCTGTACACGCCGGGTAAATACAGATATTGAGCTGCGGTCGTGAGTCTCCTGTTGAGTGACTTGAGAAATTTCTGTACACGCCGGGTTAATACAGATATTGAGCTGCGGTCGTGAGTCTCCTGTTGAGTGACTTGAGATATTTCTGTACACGCCGGGTAAATACAGATATTGAGCTGCGGTCGTGAGCCTCCTGTTGAGTGACTTGAGATATTTATGTACACGCCGGGTAAATACAGATATTGAGCTGCGGTCGTGAGTCACCTGTTTAGTGACTTGAGATATTTCTGTACACGCCGGGTAAATACAGACATTGAGCTGCGGTCGTGAGTCTCCTGTTGAGTGACTTGAGATATTTCTGTACACGCCGGGTAAATACAGATAATGAGCTGCGGTCGTGAGTCTCCTGTTGAGTGACTTGAGATATTTCTGTACACGCCGGGTAAATACAGATATTGAGCTGCGGTCGTGAGTCACCTGTTGAGTGACTTGAGATATTTCTGTACACGCCGGGTAAATACAGATATTGAGCTGCGGTCGTGAGTCTCCTGTTGAGAGACTTGAGATATTTCTGTACACGCCGGGTAAATACAGATATAGAGCTGCGGTCGTGAGTCTCCTGTTGAGTGACTTGAGATATTCCTGTAAACGCCGGGTAAATACAGATATTGAGCTGCGGTCGTGAGTCTCCTGTTGAGTGACTTGAGATATTTCTGTACACGCCAGGTAAATACAGATATTGAGCTGCAGTCATGAGTCACCTGTTGAGTGACTTGAGATATTTCTGTACACGACGGGTAAATACAGATATTGAGCTGCGGTCGTGAGTCACCTGTTGAGTGACTTGAGATATTTCTGTACACGCCGGGTAAATACAGATATTGAGCTCTGGTCGTGAGTCTCCTGTTGAGTGACTTGAGATATTTCTGTACACGCCGGGTAAATACAGATATTGAGCTGCGGTCGTGAGTCTCCTGTTGAGTGACTTGAGATATTTCTGTACACGCCGGGTAAATACAGATATTGAGCTGCGGTCGTGAGTCCCCTGTTGAGTGACTTGAGGTATTTCTGTACACGACGGGTAAATACAGATATTGAGCTGCGGTCGTGAGTCTCCTGTTGAGTGACTTGAGATATTTCTGTACACGCCGGGTAAATACAGATATTGAGCTGCGGTCATGAGTCACCTGTTGAGTGACTTGAGATATTACTGTACACGCCGGGTAAATACAGATATTGAGCTGCGGTCGTGAGTCTCCTGTTGAGTGACTTGAGATATTTCTGTACACGCCGGGTAAATACAGATATTGAGCTGCGGTCGTGAGTCTCCTGTTGAGTGACTTGAGATATTTCTGTACACGCCGGGTAAATACAGATATTGAGCTGCGGTCGTGAGTCTCCTGTTGAGTGACTTGAGATATTTCTGTACACGCCGGGTTAATACAGATATTGAGCTGCGGTCGTGAGTCTCCTGTTGAGTGACTTGAGATATTTCTGTACACGCCGGGTAAATACAGATATTGAGCTGCGGTCGTGAGTCTCCTGTTGAGTGACTTGAGATATTTCTGTACACGCCGGGTTAATACAGATATTGAGCTGCGGTCGTGAGTCTCCTGTTGAGTGACTTGAGATATTTCTGTACACGCCGGGTAAATACAGATATTGAGCTGCGGTCGTGAGTCTCCTGTTGAGTGACTTGAGATATTTCTGTACACGCCGGGTAAATACAGATATTGAGCTGCGGTCGTGAGTCACCTGTTTAGTGACTTGAGATATTTCTGTACACGCCGGGTAAATACAGATATTGAGCTGCGGTCGTGAGTCTCCTGTTGAGTGACTTGAGATATTTCTGTACACGCCGGGTAAATACAGATAATGAGCTGCGGTCGTGAGTCACCTGTTGAGTGACTTGAGATATTTCTGTACACGCCGGGTAAATACAGATATTGAGCTGCGGTCGTGAGTCTCCTGTTGAGTCACTTGAGATATTTCTGTACACGCCGGGTAAATACAGATATTGAGCTGCGGTCGTGAGTCACCTGTTGAGTGACTTGAGATATTTCTGTACACGCCGGGTAAATACAGATATTGAGCTGCGGCCGTGAGTCACCTGTTGAGTGACTTGAGATATTTCTGTACACGCCGGGTAAATACAGATATTGAGCTGCGGTCGTGAGTCACCTGTTGAGTGACTTGAGATATTTCTGTACACGCCGCGTAAATACAGATATTGAGCTGCGGTCGTGAGTCACCTGTTGAGTGACTTGAGATATTTCTGTACACGCCGGGTAAATACAGATATTGAGCTGCGGTCGTGAGTCACCTGTTGAGTGACTTGAGATATTTCTGTACACGCCGGGTAAATACAGATATTGAGCTGCGGTCGTGAGTCTCCTGTTGAGTGACTTGAGATATTTCTGTACACGCCGGGTAAATACAGATATTGAGCTGCGGTCGTGAGTAACCTGTTGAGTGACTTGAGATATTTCTGTACACGCCGGGTAAATACAGATATTGAGCTGCGGTCGTGAGTCACCTGTTGAGTGACTTGAGATATTTCTGTACACGCCGGGTAAATACAGATATTGAGCTGCGGTCGTGAGTCACCTGTTGAGTGACTTGAGATATTTCTGTACACGCCGGGTAAATACAGATATTGAGCTGCGGTCGTGAGTCTCCTGTTGAGTGCCTTGAGATATTTCTGTACACGCCGGGTAAATACAGATATTGAGCTGCGGTCGTGAGTGACCTGTTTAGTGACTTGAGATATTTCTGTACACGCCGGGTAAATACAGATATTGAGCTGCGGTCATGAGTCACCTGTTGAGTGACTTGAGATATTTCTGTACACGCCGGGTAAATACAGATATTGAGCTGCGGTCGTGAGTCTCCTGTTGAGTGCCTTGAGATATTTCTGTACACGCCGGGAAAATACAGATATTGAGCTGCGGTCGTGAGTCACCTGTTGAGTGACTTGAGATATTTCTGTACACGCCGGGTAGATACAGATATTGAGCTGCGGTCGTGAGTCTCCTGTTGAGTGCCTTGAGATATTTCTGTACACGCCGGGTAAATACAGATATTGAGCTGCGGTCGTGAGTGACCTGTTTAGTGACTTGAAATATTTCTGTACACGCCGGGTAAATACAGATATTGAGCTGCGGTCGTGAGTCACCTGTTGAGTGACTTGAGATATTTCTGTACACGCCGGGTAAATACAGATATTGAGCTGCGTTCGTGAGTCTCCTGTTGAGTCACTTGAGATATTTCTGTACACGCCGGGTAAATACAGATATTGAGCTGCGGTCGTGAGTCTCCTGTTGAGTGACTTGAGACATTTCTGTACACGCCGGGTAAATACAGATATTGAGCTGCGGTCGTGAGTCACCTGTTGAGTGACTTGAGATATTTCTGTACACGCCGGGTAAATACAGATATTGAGCTGCGGTCGTGAGTCTCCTGTTGAGTGACTTGAGATATTTCTGTACACGCCGGGTAAATACAGATATTGAGCTGCGGTCGTGAGTCTCCTGTTGAGTGACTTGAGATATTTCTGTACACGCCGGGTAAATACAGATATTGAGCTGCGGTCGTGAGTCTCCTGTTGAGTGACTTGAGATATTTCTGTACACGCCGGGTAGATACAGATATTGAGCTGCGGTCGTGAGTCTCCTGTTGAGTGACTTGAGATATTTCTGTACACGCCGGGTAAATACAGATATTGAGCTGCGGTCGTGAGTCTCCTGTTGAGTGACTTGAGATATTTCTGTACACGCCGGGTAAATACAGATATTGAGCTGCGGTCGTGAGTCACCTGTTGAGTGACTTGAGATATTTCTGTACACGCCGGGTAAATACAGGTATTGAGCTGCGGTCGTGAGTCACCTGTTGAGTGACTTGAGATATTTCTGTACACGCCGGGTAAATACAGATATTGAGCTGCGCTCGTGAGTCACCTGTTGAGAGACTTGAGATATTTCTGTACACGCCGGGTAAATACAGATATTGAGCTGCGGTCGTGAGTCACCTGTTGAGTGACTTGAGATATTTCTGTACACGTCGGGTAAATACAGATATTGAGTTGCGGTCGTGAGTCTCCTGTTGAGTGACTTGAGATATTTCTGTACACGACGGGTAAATACAGATATTGAGCTGCGGTCGTGAGTCTCCGGTTGAGTGACTTGAGATATTTCTTTACACGCCGGGTAAATACAGATATTGAGCTGCGGTCGTGAGTCACCTGTTGAGTGACTAGAGATATTTCTGTACACGCCGGGTAAATACAGATATTGAGCTGCGGTCGTGAGTCTCCTGTTGAGTGACTTGAGATATTTCTGCACACGCCGGGTAAATACAGATATTGAGTTGCGGTCGTGAGTCACCTGTTGAGAGACTTGAGATATTTCTGTACACGCCGGGTAAATACAGATATTGAGCTGCGGTCGTGAGTCTCCTGTTGAGTGACTTGAGATATTTATGTACACGCCGGGTAAATACAGATATTGAGCTGCGGTCATGAGTCACCTGTTGAGTGACTTGAGATATTTCTGTACACGCCGGGTAAATACAGATATTGAGCTGCGGTCGTGAGTCACCTGTTGAGTGACTTGAGATATTTCTGTACACGCCGGGTAAATACAGATATTGAGCTGCGGTCGTGAGTCTCCTGTTGAGTGACTTGAGATATTTCTGTACACGCCGGGTAAATACAGATATTGAGCTGCGGTCGTGAGTCTCCTGTTGAGTGACTTGAGATATTTCTGTACACGCCGGGTAAATACAGATATTGAGCTGCGGTCGTGAGTCTCCTGTTGAGTGACTTGAGATATTTCTGTACACGCCGGGTAAATACAGATATTGAGCTGCGGTCGTGAGTCTCCTGTTGAGTGACTTGAGATATTTCTGTACACGCCGGGTAAATACAGATATTGAGCTGCGGTCGTGAGTCACCTGTTGAGTGACTTGAGATATTTCTGTACACGCCGGGTAAATACAGATATTGAGCTGCGGTCGTGAGTCACCTGTTGAGTGACTTGAGATATTTCTGTACACGCCGGGTAAATACAGTTATTGAGCTGCGGTCGTGAGTCACCTGTTGAGTGACTTGAGATATTTCTGTACACGCCGGGTAAATACAGATATTGAGCTGCGGTCGTGAGTCTCCTGTTGAGTGACTTGAGATATGTCTGTACACGCCGGGTAAATACAGATATTGAGCTGCGGTCGTGAGTCTCCTGTTGAGTGACTTGATATATTTCTGTACACGACGGGTAAATACAGATATTGAGCTGCGGTCGTGAGTCACCTGTTGAGTGACTTGAGATATTTCTGTACACGCCGGGTAAATACAGATATTGAGCTGCGGTCGTGAGTCACCTGTTGAGTGACTTGAGATATTTCTGTACACGCCGGGTAAATACAGATATTGAGCTGCGGTCGTGAGTAACCTGTTGAGTGACTTGAGATATTTCTGTACACGCCGGGTAAATACAGATATTGAGCTGCGGTCGTGAGTCACCTGTTGAGTGACTTGAGATATTTCTGTACACGCCGGGTAAATACAGATATTGAGCTGCGGTCGTGAGTCACCTGTTGAGTGACTTGAGATATTTCTGTACACGCCGGGTAAATACAGATATTGAGCTGCGGTCGTGAGTCTCCTGTTGAGTGCCTTGAGATATTTCTGTACACGCCGGGTAAATACAGATATTGAGCTGCGGTCGTGAGTGACCTGTTTAGTGACTTGAGATATTTCTGTACACGCCGGGTAAATACAGATATTGAGCTGCGGTCATGAGTCACCTGTTGAGTGACTTGAGATATTTCTGTACACGCCGGGTAAATACAGATATTGAGATGCGGTCGTGAGTCTCCTGTTGAGTCACTTGAGATATTTCTGTACACGCCGGGTCAATACAGATATTGAGCTGCGGTCGTGAGTCTCCTGTTGAGTGACTTGAGATATTTCTGTACACGCCGGGTAAATACAGATATTGAGCTGCGGTCGTGAGTCACCTGTTGAGTGACTTGAGATATTTCTGTACACGCCGGGTAAATACAGATATTGAGCTGCGGTCGTGAGTCTCCTGTTGAGTGACTTGAGATATTTCTGTACACGCCGGGTAAATACAGATATTGAGCTGCGGTCGTGAGTCTCCTGTTGAGTGACTTGAGATATTTCTGTACACGACGGGTAAATACAGATATTGAGCTGCGGTCGTGAGTCACCTGTTGAGTGACTTGAGATATTTCTGTACACGCCGGGTAAATACAGATATTGAGCTGCGGTCGTGAGTCTCCTGTTGAGTGACTTGAGATATTTCTGTACACGCCGGGTAAATACAGATATTGAGCTGCGGTCGTGAGTCACCTGTTGAGTGACTTGAGATATTTCTGTACACGCCGGGTAAATACAGATATTGAGCTGCGGCCGTGAGTCACCTGTTGAGTGACTTGAGATATTTCTGTACACGCCGGGTAAATACAGATATTGAGCTGCGGTCGTGAGTCACCTGTTGAGTGACTTGAGATATTTCTGTACACGCCGGGTAAATACAGATATTGAGCTGCGGTCGTGAGTCTCCTGTTGAGTGCCTTGAGATATTTCTGTACACGCCGGGTAAATACAGATATTGAGCTGCGGTCGTGAGTGACCTGTTTAGTGACTTGAGATATTTCTGTACACGCCGCGTAAATACAGATATTGAGCTGCGGTCGTGAGTCACCTGTTGAGTGACTTGAGATATTTCTGTACACGCCGCGTAAAAACAGATATTGAGCTGCGTTCGTGAGTCTCCTGTTGAGTCACTTGAGATATTTCTGTACACGCCGGGTAAATACAGATATTGAGCTGCGGTCGTGAGTCTCCTGTTGAGTGACTTGAGATATTTCTGTACACGCCGGGTAAATACAGATATTGAGCTGCGGTCGTGAGTCACCTGTTGATTGACTTGAGATATTTCTGTACACGCCGGGTAAATACAGATATTGAGCTGCGGTCGTGAGTCTCCTGTTGAGTGACTTGAGATATTTCTGTACACGCCGGGTAAATACAGATATTGAGCTGCGGTCGTGAGTCTCCTGTTGAGTGACTTGAGATATTTCTGTACACGCCGGGTAAATACAGATATTGAGCTGCGGTCGTGAGTCTCCTGTTGAGTGACTTGAGATATTTCTGTACACGCCGGGTAAATACAGATATTGAGCTGCGGTCGTGAGTCTCCTGTTGAGTTACTTGAGATATTTCTGTACACGCCGGGTAAATACAGATATTGAGCTGCGGTCGTGAGTCTCCTGTTGAGTGACTTGAGATATTTCTGTACACGCCGGGTAAATACAGATATTGAGCTGCGGTCGTGAGTCACCTGTTGAGTGACTTGAGATATTTCTGTACACGCCGGGTAAATACAGGTATTGAGCTGCGGTCGTGAGTCACCTGTTGAGTGACTTGAGATATTTCTGTACACGCCGGGTAAATACAGATATTGAGCTGCAGTCGTGAGTCACCTGTTGAGAGACTTGAGATATTTCTGTACACGCCGGGTAAATACAGATATTGAGCTGCGGTCGTGAGTCACCTGTTGAGTGACATGAGATATTTCTGTACACGACGGGTAAATACAGATATTGAGTTGGGGTCGTGAGTCTCCTGTTGAGTGACTTGAGATATTTCTGTACACGACGGGTAAATACAGATATTGAGCTGCGGTCGTGAGTCTCCGGTTGAGTGACTTGAGATATTTCTTTACACGCCGGGTAAATACAGATATTGAGCTGCGGTCGTGAGTCACCTGTTGAGTGACTTGAGATATTTCTGTACACGCCGGGTAAATACAGATATTGAGCTGCGGTCGTGAGTCACCTGTTGAGTGACTTGAGATATTTCTGCACACGCCGGGTAAATACAGATATTGAGTTGCGGTCGTGAGTCACCTGTTGAGAGACTTGAGATATTTCTGTACACGCCGGGTAAATACAGATCTGGAGCTGCGGTCGTGAGTCTCCTGTTGAGTGACTTGAGATATTTCTGTACACGCCGGGTAAATACAGATATTGAGCTGCGGTCATGAGTCACCTGTTGAGTGACTTGAGATATTTCTGTACACGCCGGGTAAATACAGATATTGAGCTGCGGTCGTGAGTCACCTGTTGAGTGACTTGAGATATTTCTGTACACGCCGGGTAAATACAGATATTGAGCTGCGGTCGTGAGTCTCCTGTTGAGTGACTTGAGATATTTCTGTACACGCCGGGTAAATACAGATATTGAGCTGCGGTCGTGAGTCTCCTGTTGAGTGACTTGAGATATTTCTGTACACGCCGGGTAAATACAGATATTGAGCTGCGGTCGTGAGTCTCCTGTTGAGTGACTTGAGATATTTCTGTACACGCCGGGTAAATACAGATATTGAGCTGCGGTCGTGAGTCTCCTGTTTAGTGACTTGAGATATTTCTGTACACGCCGGGTAAATACAGATATTGAGCTGCGGTCGTGAGTCACCTGTTGAGTGACATGAGATATTTCTGTACACGCCGGGTAAATACAGATATTGAGCTGCGGTCGTGAGTCACCTGTTGAGTGACTTGAGATATTTCTGTACACGCCGGGTAAATACAGTTATTGAGCTGCGGTCGTGAGTCACCTGTTGAGTGACTTGAGATATTTCTGTACACGCCGGGTAAATACAGATATTGAGCTGCGGTCGTGAGTCTCCTGTTAAGTGACTTGAGATATGTCTGTACACGCCGGGTAAATACAGATATTGAGCTGCGGTCGTGAGTCTCCTGTTGAGTGACTTGAGATATTTCTGTACACGCCGGGTAAATACAGATATTGAGCTGCGGTCGTGAGTCTCCTGTTGAGTGACTTGAGATATTTCTGTACACGCCGGGTAAATACAGATATTGAGCTGCGGTCGTGAGTCTCCTGTTGAGTTACTTGAGATATTTCTGTACACGCCGGGTAAATACAGATATTGAGCTGCGGTCGTGAGTCTCCTGTTGAGTGACTTGATATATTTCTGTACACGCCGGGTAAATACAGATATTGAGCTGCGGTCGTGAGTCACCTGTTGAGTGACTTGAGATATTTCTGTACACGCCGGGTAAATACAGGTATTGAGCTGCGGTCGTGAGTCACCTGTTGAGTGACTTGAGATATTTCTGTACACGCCGGGTAAATACAGATATTGAGCTGCAGTCGTGAGTCACCTGTTGAGAGACTTGAGATAGTTCTGTACACGCCGGGTAAATACAGATATTGAGCTGCGGTCGTGAGTCACCTGTTGAGTGACATGAGATATTTCTGTACACGACGGGTAAATACAGATATTGAGTTGGGGTCGTGAGTCTCCTGTTGAGTGACTTGAGATATTTCTGTACACGACGGGTAAATACAGATATTGAGCTGCGGTCGTGAGTCTCCGGTTGAGTGACTTGAGATATTTCTTTACACGCCGGGTAAATACAGATATTGAGCTGCGGTCGTGAGTCACCTGTTGAGTGACTTGAGATATTTCTGTACACGCCGGGTAAATACAGATATTGAGCTGCGGTCGTGAGTCACCTGTTGAGTGACTTGAGATATTTCTGCACACGCCGGGTAAATACAGATATTGAGTTGCGGTCGTGAGTCACCTGTTGAGAGACTTGAGATATTTCTGTACACGCCGGGTAAATACAGATCTGGAGCTGCGGTCGTGAGTCTCCTGTTGAGTGACTTGAGATATTTCTGTACACGCCGGGTAAATACAGATATTGAGCTGCGGTCATGAGTCACCTGTTGAGTGACTTGAGATATTTCTGTACACGCCGGGTAAATACAGATATTGAGCTGCGGTCGTGAGTCACCTGTTGAGTGACTTGAGATATTTCTGTACACGCCGGGTAAATACAGATATTGAGCTGCGGTCGTGAGTCTCCTGTTGAGTGACTTGAGATATTTCTGTACACGCCGGGTAAATACAGATATTGAGCTGCGGTCGTGAGTCTCCTGTTGAGTGACTTGAGATATTTCTGTACACGCCGGGTAAATACAGATATTGAGCTGCGGTCGTGAGTCTCCTGTTGAGTGACTTGAGATATTTCTGTACACGCCGGGTAAATACAGATATTGAGCTGCGGTCGTGAGTCTCCTGTTTAGTGACTTGAGATATTTCTGTACACGCCGGGTAAATACAGATATTGAGCTGCGGTCGTGAGTCACCTGTTGAGTGACTTGAGATATTTCTGTACACGCCGGGTAAATACAGATATTGAGCTGCGGTCGTGAGTCACCTGTTGAGTGACTTGAGATATTTCTGTACACGCCGGGTAAATACAGTTATTGAGCTGCGGTCGTGAGTCACCTGTTGAGTGACTTGAGATATTTCTGTACACGCCGGGTAAATACAGATATTGAGCTGCGGTCGTGAGTCTCCTGTTAAGTGACTTGAGATATGTCTGTACACGCCGGGTAAATACAGATATTGAGCTGCGGTCGTGAGTCTCCTGTTGAGTGACTTGAGATATTTCTGTACACGCCGGGTAAATACAGATATTGAGCTGCGGTCGTGAGTCTCCTGTTGAGTGACTTGAGATATTTCTGTACACGCCGGGTAAATACAGATATTGAGCTGCGGTCGTGAGTCACCTGTTGAGTGACTTGAGATATATCTGTACCCGCCGGGTAAATACAGATATTGAGCTGCGGTCGTGAGTCTCCTGTTGAGTGACTTGAGATATTTCTGTACACGCCGGGTAAATACAGATATTGAGCTGCGGTCGTGAGTCACCTGTTGAGTGACTTGAGATATTTCTGTACACGCCGGGTAAATACAGATATTGAGCTGCGGTCGTGAGTCACCTGTTAAGTGACTTGAGATATTTCTGTACACGCCGGGTAAATCCAGATATTGCGCTGCGGTCGTGAGTCACCTGTTGAGAGACTTGAGATATTTCTGTACATGCCGGGTAAATACAGATATTGAGCTGCGGTCGTGAGTCTCCTGTTGAGTGACTTGAGATATTTCTGTACACGACGGGTAAATACAGATATTGAGCTGCGGTCGTGAGTAACCTGTTGAGTGACTTGAGATATTTCTGTACACGCCGGGTAAATACAGATATTGAGCTGCGGTCGTGAGTCACCTGTTGAGAGACTTGAGATATTTCTGTACACGCCGGGTAAATACAGATATTGAGCTGCGGTCGTGAGTCTCCTGTTGAGTGACTTGAGATATTTCCTTACACGCCGGGTAAATACAGATATTGAGCTCCGGTCGTGAGTAACCTGTTGAGTGACTTGAGATATTTCTGTACACGCCGGGTAAATACAGATATTGAGCTGCGGTCGTGAGTCTCCTGTTGAGTGACTTGAGATATTTCTGTACACGCCGGGTAAATACAGATATTGAGCTGCGGTCGTGAGTCACCTGTTGAGAGACTTGAGATATTTCTGTACACGCCGGGTAAATACAGATATTGAGCTGCGGTCGTGAGTCACCTGTTGAGTGACTTGAGATATTTCTGTACACGCCGGGTAAATATAGATATTGAGCTGCGGTCGTGAGTCTCCTGTTAAGTGACTTGAGATATTTCTGTACACGACGGGTAAATACAGATATTGAGCTGCGGTCGTGAGTCACCTGTTGAGTGACTTGAGATATTACTGTACACGCCGGGTAAATACAGATATTGAGCTGCGGTCGTGAGTCACCTGTTGAGTGACTTGAGATATTTCTGTACACGCCGGGTTAATACAGATATTGAGCTGTGGTCGTGAGTCTCCTGTTGAGAGACTTGAGATATTCCTGTACACGCCGGGTAAATACAGATATTGAGCTGCGGTCGTGAGTCTCCTGTTGAGAGACTTGAGATATTTCTGTACACGCCTGGTAAATACAGATATTGAGCTGCGGTCGTGAGTCTCCTGTTGAGTGACTTGAGATATTCCTGTACACGCCGGGTAAATACAGATATTGAGCTGCGGTCGTGAGTCTCCTGTTGAGTGACTTGAGATATTTCTGTACACGCCGGGTAAATACAGATATTGAGCTGCGGTCATGAGTCACCTGTTGAGTGACTTGAGATATTTCTGTACACGCCGGGTAAATACAGATATTGAGCTGCGGTCGTGAGTCACCTGTTGAGTGACTTGAGATATTTCTGTACACGCCGGGTAAATACAGATATTGAGCTGTGGTCGTGAGTCTCCTGTTGAGTGACTTGAAATATTTCTGTACACGCCGGGTAAATACAGATATTGAGCTGCGGTCGTGAGTCTCCTGTTGAGTGACTTGAGATATTTCTGTACACGCCGGGTAAATACAGATATTGAGCTGCGGTCGTGAGTCACCTGTTGAGTGACTTGAGATATTTCTGTACACGCCGGGTAAATACAGATATTGAGCTGCGGTCATGAGTCACCTGTTGAGTGACTTGAGTTATTTCTGTACACGCCAGGTAAATACAGATATTGAGCTGCGGTCGTGAGTCTCCTGTTGAGTGACTTGAGATATTTCTGTACACGACGGGTAAATACAGATATTGAGCTGCGGTCGTGAGTCACCTGTTGAGTGACTTGAGATATTTCTGTACACGCCGGGTAAATACAGATATTGAGCTGCGGTCGTGAGTCACCTGTTGAGTGACTTGAGATATTTCTGTACCCGCCGGGTAAATACAAATATTGAGCTGCGGTCGTGAGTCACCTGTTGAGTGACTTGAGATATTTCTGTACACGCCGGGTAAATACAGATATGAGCTGCGGTCGTGAGTCACCTGTTGAGTGACTTGAGATATTTCTGTACACGCCGGGTAAATACAGATATTGAGCTGCGGTCGTGAGTCACCTGTTGAGTGACTTGAGATATTTCTGTACACGCCGGGTAAATACAGATATTGAGCTGCGGTCGTGAGTCTCCTGTTGAGTGACTTGAGATATTTCTGTACACGCCGGGTAAATACAGATATTGAGCTGCGGTCATGAGTCACCTGATGAGTGACTTGAGATATTTCTGTACACGCCGGGTAAATACAGATATTGAGCTGCGGTCGTGAGTCACCTGTTGAGTGACTTGAAATATTTCTGTACACGCCGGGTTAATACAGATATTGAGCTGCAGTCGTGAGTCTCCTGTTGAGTGACTTGAGATATTTCTTTACACGCCGGGTAAATACAGATATTGAGCTGCGGTCGTGAGTCTCCTGTTGAGTGACTTGAGATATTTCTGTACACGCCGGGTAAATACAGATATTGAGCTGCGGTCGTGAGTCTCCTGTTGAGTGACTTGAGATATTTCTGTACACGCCGGGTAAATACAGATATTGAGCTGCGGTCGTGAGTCTCCTGTTGAGTGACTTGAGATATTTCTGTACACGCCGGATAAATACAGATATTGAGCTGCGGTCGTGAGTCTCCTGTTGAGTGACTTGAGATATTTCTGTACACGCCGGGTAAATACAGATATTGAGCTGCGGTCGTGAGTCTCCTGTTGAGTGACTTGAGATATTTCTGTACACGCCGGGTAAATACAGATATTGAGCTGCGGTCGTGAGTCACCTGTTGAGTGACTTGAGATATTTCTGTACACGCCGGGTAAATACAGATATTGAGCTGCGGTCGTGAGTCACCTGTTGAGTGACTTGAGATATTTCTGTACACGCCGGGTAAATACAGATATTGAGCTGCGGTCGTGAGTCTCCTGTTGAGTGACTTGAGATATTTCTGTACACGCCGGGTAAATACAGACATTGAGCTGCGGTCGTGAGTCTCCTGTTGAGTGACTTGAGATATTTCTGTACACGCCGGGTAAATACAGATATTGAGCTGCGGTCGTGAGTCACCTGTTGAGTGACTTGAGATATTTCTGTACACGCCGGGTAAATACAGATATTGAGCTGCGGTCGTGAGTCACCTGTTGAGTGACTTGAGATATTTCTGTACACGCCGGGTAAATACAGATATTGCGCTGCGGTCGTGAGTCACCTGTTGAGAGACTTGAGATATTTCTGTACATGCCGGGTAAATACAGATATTGAGCTGCGGTCGTGAGTCTCCTGTTGAGTGACTTGAGATATTTCTGTACACGACGGGTAAATACAGATATTGAGCTGCGGTCGTGAGTAACCTGTTGAGTGACTTGAGATATTTCTGTACACGCCGGGTAAATACAGATATTGAGCTGCGGTCGTGAGTCACCTGTTGAGAGACTTGAGATATTTCTGTACACGCCGGGTAAATACAGATAGAGCTGCGGTCGTGAGTCTCCTGTTGAGTGACTTGAGATATTTCTGTACACGCCGGGTAAATACAGATATTGAGCTCCGGTCGTGAGTAACCTGTTGAGTGACTTGAGATATTTCTGTACACGCCAGGTAAATACAGATATTGAGCTGCGGTCGTGAGTCTCCTGTTGAGTGACTTGAGATATTTCTGTACACGACGGGTAAATACAGATATTGAGCTGCGGTCGTGAGTCACCTGTTGAGAGACTTGAGATATTTCTGTACACGCCGGGTAAATACAGATATTGAGCTGCGGTCGTGAGTCACCTGTTGAGTGACTTGAGATATTTCTGTACACGCCGGGTAAATACAGATATTGAGCTGCGGTCGTGAGTCTCCTGTTGAGTGACTTGAGATATTTCTGTACACGCCGGGTAAATACAGATATTGAGCTCCGGTCGTGAGTAACCTGTTGAGTGACTTGAGATATTTCTGTACACGCCGGGTAAATACAGATATTGAGCTGCGGTCGTGAGTCTCCTGTTGAGTGACTTGGGATATTTCTGTACACGCCTGGTAAATACAGATACTGAGCTGCGGTCGTGACTCACCTGTTGAGAGACTTGAGATATTTCTGTACACGCCGGGTAAATACAGATATTGAGCTGCGGTCGTGAGTCACCTGTTGAGTGACTTGAGATATTTCTGTACACGCCGGGTAAATACAGATATTGAGCTGCGGTCGTGAGTCCCCTGTTGAGTGACTTGAGATATTTCTGTACACGCCGGGTAAATGCAGATATTGAGCTGCGGTCGTGAGTCACCTGTTGAGTGACTTGAGATATTTCTGTACACGCCGGGTAAATACAGATATTGAGCTGCGGTCGTGAGTCACCTGTTGAGTGACTTGAGATATTTCTGTACACGCCGGGTTAATACAGATATTGAGCTGTGGTCGTGAGTCTCCTGTTGAGAGACTTGAGATATTCCTGTACACGCCGGGTAAATACAGATATTGAGCTGCGGTCGTGAGTCTCATGTTGAGAGACTTTAGATATTTCTGTACATGCCGGGTAAATACAGATATTGAGCTGCGGTCGTGAGTCACCTGTTGAGTGACTTGAGATATTTCTGTACACGCCGGGTAAATACAGATATTGAGCTGCGGTCGTGAGTCACCTGTTGAGTGACTTGAGATATTTCTGTACACGCCGGGTAAATACAGATATGAGCTGCGGTCGTGAGTCACCTGTTGAGTGACTTGAGATATTTCTGTACACGCCGGGTAAATACAGATATTGAGCTGCGGTCGTGAGTCACCTGTTGAGTGACTTGAGATATTTCTGTACACGCCGGGTAAATACAGATATTGAGCTGCGGTCGTGAGTCTCCTGTTGAGTGACTTGAGATATTTCTGTACACGCCGGGTAAATACAGATATTGAGCTGCGGTCATGAGTCACCTGTTGAGTGACTTGAGATATTTCTGTACACGCCGGGTAAATACAGATATTGAGCTGCGGTCGTGAGTCACCTGTTGAGTGACTTGAGATATTTCTGTACACGCCGGGTAAATACAGATATTGAGCTGCGGTCGTGAGTCTCCTGTTGAGTGACTTGAGATATTTCTGTACACGCCGGGTAAATACAGATATTGAGCTGCGGTCATGAGTCACCTGATGAGTGACTTGAGATATTTCTGTACACGCCGGGTAAATACAGATATTGAGCTGCGGTCGTGAGTCACCTGTTGAGTGACTTGAAATATTTCTGTACACGCCGGGTTAATACAGATATTGAGCTGCAGTCGTGAGTCTCCTGTTGAGTGACTTGAGATATTTCTGTACACGCCGGGTAAATACAGATATTGAGCTGCGGTCGTGAGTCTCCTGTTGAGTGACTTGAGATATTTCTGTACACGCCGGGTAAATACAGATATTGAGCTGCGGTCGTGAGTCTCCTGTTGAGTGACTTGAGATATTTCTGTACACGCCGGGTAAATACAGATATTGAGCTGCGGTCGTGAGTCTCCTGTTGAGTGACTTGAGATATTTCTGTACACGCCGGATAAATACAGATATTGAGCTGCGGTCGTGAGTCTCCTGTTGAGTGACTTGAGATATTTCTGTACACGCCGGGTAAATACAGATATTGAGCTGCGGTCGTGAGTCTCCTGTTGAGTGACTTGAGATATTTCTGTACACGCCGGGTAAATACAGATATTGAGCTGCGGTCGTGAGTCACCTGTTGAGTGACTTGAGATATTTCTGTACACGCCGGGTAAATACAGATATTGAGCTGCGGTCGTGAGTCACCTGTTGAGTGACTTGAGATATTTCTGTACACGCCGGGTAAATACAGATATTGAGCTGCGGTCGTGAGTCTCCTGTTGAGTGACTTGAGATATTTCTGTACACGCCGGGTAAATACAGATATTGAGCTTCGGTCGTGAGTCTCCTGTTGAGTGACTTGAGATATTTCTGTACACGCCGGGTAAATACAGATATTGAGCTGCGGTCGTGAGTCTCCTGTTGAGTGACTTGAGATATTTCTGTACACGCCGGGTAAATACAGATATTGAGCTGCGGTCGTGAGTCACCTGTTGAGTGACTTGAGATATTTCTGTACACGCCGGGTAAATACAGACATTGAGCTGCGGTCGTGAGTCTCCTGTTGAGTGACTTGAGATATTTCTGAACACGCCGGGTAAATACAGATATTGAGCTGCGGTCGTGAGTCACCTGTTGAGTGACTTGAGATATTTCTGTACACGCCGGGTAAATACAGATATTGAGCTGCGGTCGTGAGTCACCTGTTGAGTGACTTGAGATATTTCTGTACACGCCGGGTAAATACAGATATTGCGCTGCGGTCGTGAGTCACCTGTTGAGAGACTTGAGATATTTCTGTACATGCCGGGTAAATACAGATATTGAGCTGCGGTCGTGAGTCTCCTGTTGAGTGACTTGAGATATTTCTGTACACGACGGGTAAATACAGATATTGAGCTGCGGTCGTGAGTAACCTGTTGAGTGACTTGAGATATTTCTGTACACGCCGGGTAAATACAGATATTGAGCTGCGGTCGTGAGTCACCTGTTGAGAGACTTGAGATATTTCTGTACACGCCGGGTAAATACAGATAGAGCTGCGGTCGTGAGTCTCCTGTTGAGTGACTTGAGATATTTCTGTACACGCCGGGTAAATACAGATATTGAGCTCCGGTCGTGAGTAACCTGTTGAGTGACTTGAGATATTTCTGTACACGCCAGGTAAATACAGATATTGAGCTGCGGTCGTGAGTCTCCTGTTGAGTGACTTGAGATATTTCTGTACACGACGGGTAAATACAGATATTGAGCTGCGGTCGTGAGTCACCTGTTGAGAGACTTGAGATATTTCTGTACACGCCGGGTAAATACAGATATTGAGCTGCGGTCGTGAGTCACCTGTTGAGTGACTTGAGATATTTCTGTACACGCCGGGTAAATACAGATATTGAGCTGCGGTCGTGAGTCTCCTGTTGAGTGACTTGAGATATTTCTGTACACGCCGGGTAAATACAGATATTGAGCTCCGGTCGTGAGTAACCTGTTGAGTGACTTGAGATATTTCTGTACACGCCGGGTAAATACAGATATTGAGCTGCGGTCGTGAGTCTCCTGTTGAGTGACTTGGGATATTTCTGTACACGCCTGGTAAATACAGATACTGAGCTGCGGTCGTGAGTCACCTGTTGAGAGACTTGAGATATTTCTGTACACGCCGGGTAAATACAGATATTGAGCTGCGGTCGTGAGTCACCTGTTGAGTGACTTGAGATATTTCTGTACACGCCGGGTAAATACAGATATTGAGCTGCGGTCGTGAGTCCCCTGTTGAGTGACTTGAGATATTTCTGTACACGCCGGGTAAATGCAGATATTGAGCTGCGGTCGTGAGTCACCTGTTGAGTGACTTGAGATATTTCTGTACACGCCGGGTAAATACAGATATTGAGCTGCGGTCGTGAGTCACCTGTTGAGTGACTTGAGATATTTCTGTACACGCCGGGTTAATACAGATATTGAGCTGTGGTCGTGAGTCTCCTGTTGAGAGACTTGAGATATTCCTGTACACGCCGGGTAAATACAGATATTGAGCTGCGGTCGTGAGTCTCATGTTGAGAGACTTTAGATATTTCTGTACATGCCGGGTAAATACAGATATTGAGCTGCGGTCGTGAGTCACCTGTTGAGTGACTTGAGATATTTCTGTACACGCCGGGTAAATACAGATATTGAGCTGCGGTCGTGAGTCACCTGTTGAGTGACTTGAGATATTTCTGTACACGCCGGGTAAATACAGATATGAGCTGCGGTCGTGAGTCACCTGTTGAGTGACTTGAGATATTTCTGTACACGCCGGGTAAATACAGATATTGAGCTGCGGTCGTGAGTCACCTGTTGAGTGACTTGAGATATTTCTGTACACGCCGGGTAAATACAGATATTGAGCTGCGGTCGTGAGTCTCCTGTTGAGTGACTTGAGATATTTCTGTACACGCCGGGTAAATACAGATATTGAGCTGCGGTCATGAGTCACCTGTTGAGTGACTTGAGATATTTCTGTACACGCCGGGTAAATACAGATATTGAGCTGCGGTCGTGAGTCACCTGTTGAGTGACTTGAAATATTTCTGTACACGCCGGGTTAATACAGATATTGAGCTGCAGTCGTGAGTCTCCTGTTGAGTGACTTGAGATATTTCTGTACACGCCGGGTAAATACAGATATTGAGCTGCGGTCGTGAGTCTCCTGTTGAGTGACTTGAGATATTTCTGTACACGCCGGGTAAATACAGATATTGAGCTGCGGTCGTGAGTCTCCTGTTGAGAGACTTGAGATATTTCTGTACACGCCGGGTAAATACAGATATTGAGCTGCGGTCGTGAGTCTCCTGTTGAGTGACTTGAGATATTTCTGTACACGCCGGGTAAATACAGATATTGAGCTGCGGTCGTGAGCCTCCTGTTGAGTGACTTGAGATATTTCTGTACACGCCGGGTTAATACAGATATTGAGCTGCAGTCGTGAGTCTCCTGTTGAGTGACTTGAGATATTTCTGTACACGCCGGGTAAATACAGATATTGAGCTGCGGTCGTGAGTCTCCTGTTGAGTGACTTGAGATATTTCTGTACACGCCGGGTAAATACCGATATTGAGCTGCGGTCGTGAGTCTCCTGTTGAGTGACTTGAGATATTTCTGTACACGCCGGGTAAATACAGATATTGAGCTGCGGTCGTGAGTCACCTGTTGAGTGACTTGAGATATTTCTGTACACGCCGGGTAAATACAGATATTGAGCTGCGGTCGTGAGTCACCTGTTGAGTGACTTGAGATATTTCTGTACACGCCGGGTAAATACAGATATTGAGCTGCGGTCGTGAGTCTCCTGTTGAGTGACTTGAGATATTTCTGTACACGCCGGGTAAATACAGATATTGAGCTGCGGTCGTGAGACTCCTGTTAAGTGACTTGAGATATTTCTGTACACGCCGGGTAAATACAGATATTGAGCTGCGGTCGTGAGTCTCCTGTTGAGTGATTTGAGATATTTCTGTACACGCCGGGTAAATACAGATATTGAGCTGCGGTCGTGAGTCACCTGTTGAGTGACTTGAGATATTTCTGTACACGCCGGGTAAATACAGATATTGAGCTGCGGTCGTGAGTCTCCTGTTGAGTGACTTGAGATATTTCTGTACAAGCCGGGTAAATACAGATATTGAGCTGCGGTCGTGAGTCACCTGTTGAGTGACTTGAGATATTTCTGTACACGCCGGGTAAATACAGATATTGAGCTGCGGTCGTGAGTCACCTGTTGAGTGACTTGAGATATTTCTGTACACGCCGGGTAAATACAGATATTGCGCTGCGGTCGTGAGTCTCCTGTTGAGTGACTTGAGATATTTCTGTACACGACGGGTGAATACAGATATTGAGCTGCGGTCGTGAGTCACCTGTTGAGAGACTTGAGATATTTCTGTACACGCCGGGTAAATACAGATATTGAGCTGCGGTCGTGAGTCACCTGTTGAGTGACTTGAGATATTTCTGTACACGCCGGGTAAATACAGATATTGAGCTGCGGTCGTGAGTCTCCTGTTGAGTGACTTGAGATATTTCTGTACACGCCGGGTAAATACAGATATTGAGCTCCGGTCGTGAGTAACCTGTTGAGTGACTTGAGATATTTCTGTACACGCCGGGTAAATACAGATATTGAGCTGCGGTCGTGAGTCTCCTGTTGAGTGACTTGAGATATTTCTGTACACGCCTGGTAAATACAGATACTGAGCTGCGGTCGTGAGTCACCTGTTGAGAGACTTGAGATATTTCTGTACACGCCGGGTAAATACAGATATTGAGCTGCGGTCGTGAGTCACCTGTTGAGTGACTTGAGATATTTCTGTACACGCCGGGTAAATACAGATATTGAGCTGCGGTCGTGAGTCTCCTGTTGAGTGACTTGTGATATTTCTGTACACGCCGGGTAAATACAGATATTGAGCTGCGGTCGTGAGTCACCTGTTGAGTGACTTGAGATATTTCTGTACACGCCGGGTAAATACAGATATTGAGCTGCGGTCGTGAGTCACCTGTTGGGTGACTTGAGATATTTCTGTACACGCCGGGTAAATACAGATATTGAGCTGCGGTCGTGAGTCACCTGTTGAGTGACTTGAGATATTTCTGTACACGCCTGGTAAATACAGATACTGAGCTGCGGTCGTGAGTCACCTGTTGAGAGACATGAGATATTTCTGTACACGCCGGGTAAATACAGATATTGAGCAGCGGTCGTGAGTCTCCTGTTGAGTGACTTGAGATATTCCTGTACACGCCGGGTAAATACAGATATTGAGCTGCGGTCGTGAGTCTCCTGTTGAGTGACTTGAGATATTTCTGTACACGCCGGGTAAATACAGATATTGAGCTGCGGTCATGAGTCACCTGTTGAGTGACTTGAGATATTTCTGTACACGCCGGGTAAATACAGATATTGAGCTGCGGTCGTGAGTCACCTGTTGAGTGACTTGAGTTATTTCAGTACACGCCGGGTAAATACAGATATTGAGCTGTGGTCGTGAGTCTCCTGTTGAGTGACTTGAGATATTTCTGTACACGCCGGGTAAATACAGATATTGAGCTGCGGTCGTGAGTCTCCTGTTGAGTGACTTGAGATATTTCTGTACACGCCGGGTAAATACAGATATTGAGCTTCGATCGTGAGTCACCTGTTGAGTGACTTGAGATATTTCTGTACACGCCGGGTAAATACAGATATTGAGTTGCGGTCATGAGTCACCTGTTGAGTGACTTGAGTTATTTCTGTACACGCCAGGTAAATACAGATATTGAGCTGCGGTCGTGAGTCACCTGTTGAGTGACTTGAGATATTTCTGTACACGACGGGTAAATACAGATATTGAGCTGCGGTCGTGAGTCACCTGTTGAGTGACTTGAGATATTTCTGTACACGCCGGGTAAATACAGATATTGAGCTGCGGTCGTGAGTCACCTGTTGAGTGACTTGAGATATTTCTGTACACGCCGGGTAAATACAGATATTGAGCTGCGGTCGTGAGTCACCTGTTGAGTGACTTGAGATATTTCTGTACACGCCGGGTAAATACAGATATGAGCTGCGATCGTGAGTCACCTGTTGAGTGACTTGAGATATTTCTGTACACGCCGGGTAAATACAGATATTGAGCTGCGGTCGTGAGTCACCTGTTGAGTGACTTGAGATATTTCTGTACACGCCGGGTAAATACAGATATTGAGCTGCGGTCGTGAGTCTCCTGTTGAGTTACTTGAAATATTTCTGTACACGCCGGGTTAATACAGATATTGAGCTGCAGTCGTGAGTCTCCTGTTGAGTGACTTGAGATATTTCTGTACACGCCGGGTAAATACAGATATTGAGCTGCGGTCGTGAGTCTCCTGTTGAGTGACTTGAGATATTTCTGTACACGCCGGGTAAATACAGATATTGAGCTGCGGTCGTGAGTCTCCTGTTGAGAGACTTGAGATATTTCTGTACACGCCGGGTAAATACAGATATTGAGCTGCGGTCGTGAGTCTCCTGTTGAGTGACTTGAGATATTTCTGTACACGCCGGGTAAATACAGATATTGAGCTGCGGTCGTGAGTCTCTTGTTGAGTGACTTGAGATATTTCTGTACACGCCGGGTTAATACAGATATTGAGCTGCAGTCGTGAGTCTCCTGTTGAGTGACTTGAGATATTTCTGTACACGCCGGGTAAATACAGATATTGAGCTGCGGTCGTGAGTCTCCTGTTGAGTGACTTGAGATATTTCTGTACACGCCGGGTAAATACAGATATTGAGCTGCGCACGTGAGTCTCCTGTTGAGTGACTTGAGATATTTCTGTACACGCCGGGTAAATACAGATATTGAGCTGCGGTCGTGAGTCACCTGTTGAGTGACTTGAGATATTTCTGTACACGCTGGGTAAATACAGATATTGAGCTGCGGTCGTGAGTCTCCTGTTGAGTGACTTGAGATATTTCTGTACACGCCGGGTAAATACAGATATTGAGCTGCGGTCGTGAGTCTCCTGTTGAGTGACTTGAGATATTTCTGTACACGCCGGGTAAATACAGATATTGAGCTGCGGTCGTGAGTCTCCTGTTGAGTGACTTGAGATATTTCTGTACACGCCGGGTAAATACAGATATTGAGCTGCGGTCGTGAGTCACCTGTTGAGTGACTTGAGATATTTCTGTACACGCCGGGTAAATACAGATATTGAGCTGCGGTCGTGAGTCTCCTGTTGAGTGACTTGAGATATTTCTGTACACGCCGGGTAAATACAGATATTGAGCTGCGGTAGTGAGTCACCTGTTGAGTGACTTGAGATATTTCTGTACACGCCGGGTAAATACAGATATTGAGCTGCGGTCGTGGGTCACCTGTTGAGTGACTTGAGATATTTCTGTACACGCCGGGTAAATACAGATATTGCGCTGCGGTCGTGAGTCACCTGTTGAGAAACTTGAGGTATTTCTGTACATGCCGGGTAAATACAGATATTGAGCTGCGGTCGTGAGTCTCCTGTTGAGTGACTTGAGATATTTCTGTACACGACGGGTAAATACAGATATTGAGCTGCGGTCGTGAGTAACCTGTTGAGTGACTTGAGATATTTCTGTACACGCCGGGTAAATACAGATATTGAGCTGCGGTCGTGAGTCACCTGTTGAGAGACTTGAGATATTTCTGTACACGCCGGGTAAATACAGATATTGAGCTGCGGTCGTGAGTCTCCTGTTGAGTGACTTGAGATATTTCTGTACACGCCGGGTAAATACAGATATTGAGCTCCGGTCGTGAGTAACCTGTTGTGTGACTTGAGATATTTCTGTACACGCCAGGTAAATACAGATATTGAGCTGCGGTCGTGAGTCTCCTGTTGAGTGACTTGAGATATTTCTGTACACGACGGGTAAATACAGATATTGAGCTGCGGTCGTGAGTCACCTGTTGAGAGACTTGAGATATTTCTGTACACGCCGGGTAAATACAGATATTGAGCTGCGGTCGTGAGTCACCTGTTGAGTGACTTGAGATATTTCTGTACACGCCGGGTAAATACAGATATTGAGCTGCGGTCGTGAGTCTCCTGTTGAGTGACTTGAGATATTTCTGTACACGCCGGGTAAATACAGATATTGAGCTGCGGTCGTGAGTCACCTGTTGAGTGACTTGAGATATTTCTGTACACGCCGGGTAAATACAGATATTGAGCTGCGGTCGTGAGTCACCTGTTGAGTGACTTGAGATATTCCTGTACACGCCGGGTAAATACAGATATTGAGCTGCGCTCGTGAGTCTCCTGTTGAGAGACTTGAGATATTTCTGTACACGCCGGGTAAATACAGATATTGAGCTGCGGTCGTGAGTCTCCTGTTGAGTGACTTGAGATATTCCTGTACACGCCGGGTAAATACAGATATTGAGCTGCGGTCGTGAGTCTCCTGTTGAGTGACTTGAGATATTTCTGTACACGCCGGGTAAATACAGATATTGAGCTGCGGTCATGAGTCACCTGTTGAGTGACTTGAGATATTTCTGTACACGCCGGGTAAATACAGATATTGAGCTGCGGTCGTGAGTCACCTGTTGAGTGACTTGAGATATTTCTGTACACGCCGGGTAAATACAGATATTGAGCAGTGGTCGTGAGTCTCCTGTTGAGTGACTTGAGATATTTCTGTACACGCCGGGTAAATACAGATATTGAGCTGCGGTCGTGAGTCTCCTGTTGAATGACTTGAGATATTTCTGTACACGCCGGGTAAATACAGATATTGAGCTGCGGTCGTGAGTCACCTGTTGAGTGACTTGAGATATTTCTGTACACGCCGGGTAAATACAGATATTGAGCTGCGGTCATGAGTCACCTGTTGAGTGACTTGAGTTATTTCTGTACACGCCAGGTAAATACAGATATTGAGCTGCGGTCGTGAGTCTCCTGTTGAGTGACTTGAGATATTTCTGTACACGACGGGTAAATACAGATATTGAGCTGCGGTCGTGAGTCACCTGTTGAGTGACTTGAGATATTTCTGTACACGCCGGGTAAATACAGATATTGAGCTGCGGTCGTGAGTCACCTGTTGAGTGACTTGAGATATTTCTGTACACGCCGGGTAAATACAGATATTGAGCTGCGGTCGTGAGTCACCTGTTGAGTGACTTGAGATATTTCTGTACACGCCGGGTAAATACAGATATGAGCTGCGGTCGTGAGTCACCTGTTGAGTGACTTGAGATATTTCTGTACACGCCGGGTAAATACAGATATTGAGCTGCGGTCGTGAGTCACCTGTTGAGTGACTTGAGATATTTCTGTACACGCCGGGTAAATACAGATATTGAGCTGCGGTCGTGAGTCTCCTGTTGAGTGACTTGAGATATTTCTGTACACGCCGGGTAAATACAGATATTGAGCTGCGGTCATGAGTCACCTGTTGAGTGACTTGAGATATTTCTGTACACGCCGGGTAAATACAGATATTGAGCTGCGGTCGTGAGTCACCTGTTGAGTGACTTGAAATATTTCTGTACACGCCGGGTTAATACAGATATTGAGCTGCAGTCGTGAGTCTCCTGTTGAGTGACTTGAGATATTTCTGTACACGCCGGGTAAATACAGATATTGAGCTGCGGTCGTGAGTCTCCTGTTGAGTGACTTGAGATATTTCTGTACACGCCGGGTAAATACAGATATTGAGCTGCGGTCGTGAGTCTCCTGTTGAGAGACTTGAGATATTTCTGTACACGCCGGGTAAATACAGATATTGAGCTGCGGTCGTGAGTCTCCTGTTGAGTGACTTGAGATATTTCTGTACACGCCGGGTAAATACAGATATTGAGCTGCGGTCGTGAGTCTCCTGTTGAGTGACTTGAGATATTTCTGTACACGCCGGGTTAATACAGATATTGAGCTGCAGTCGTGAGTCTCCTGTTGAGTGACTTGAGATATTTCTGTACACGCCGGGTAAATACAGACATTGAGCTGAGGTCGTGAGTCACCTGTTGAGTGACTTGAGATATTTCTGTACACGCCGGGTTATTGACATGCGACGTCCACACTGCGATCGATCTGAGATAAGGATGATTTTTGTAAGTAGAGCGGGGGGGGGTTCGTCCGAGACCCAGTTTCTTAATATACACTGCCTGTTTATTTGAACTTGAGTTAAGGGATCTCGTTCTTCATGCCTAGCCGGTAAAATTCATGAGCCTTTTAAAAATTAATTTTTGTGTTGTATATAATCGCCGTTTGGCATGGTGATACCTTTTATTCATTATTCGTATTGATTTTGCGTTTAACACCTCTGGTGTTTTTATAAAGATGACTACCAGTCAACTGTGTTCTGTCTTGTAGAGTGATCACGTGAGTAGGTTAGTAAGACCGGTTCTGCCTCCCCCCACCACTACTCCCAATGCGAGTCAATAACTCTCGAACCCGTGGTCGGAGATTCATTCACGAATGAGGTATCGTTGGACTTGAGCTGACGGGGGCTTTGCTATGGACCACTCGTTATATTTTTCAAAAAAAAAAATGAATTTTTTTTTTTTGAAAATAGGCTATAGTTTAAAAACCAAACAGGATAGAACGTTGTGCCATAGTTGAAATGAATGGCCTTTATGACTTTTATATTCTATAATAAAACTTTTTTATTTTTGATGTTTTTTTGAAATCAGTCCAATATTGAAATTCCTATATTTTGGAAACTAGGAATTTTAAAAAAAGTTTGTTTGACGTAAATGAATCAACCCTACCCCCTTTACCCCCAAAATAAATTTCAAGTCTCTAGGATAAAAACTTGACAGTAGTGCTAGATGGAGCGTTCTGCTTTACTTAGCAAGTTGTGAGCCCCTGGCGACCTTGGGAAGGAAGGAGTAATGCTAGGAGGGCTTGCTTGAATTCGTTTTTTCGTCTCGTTGTGCTCTTTACGGGAATGTAGGTGTTGAAAAGGTGAAATGTTGGAGACATGTTTTTTGGGGGGTAAAAACGTGTTTTTATACTTTCTGTTATATCTCTCGAACCAATCATGCCAGAGGCGTGTACGAGGGTTCCAAGGACTCGGAGTGACGTCCTCTTTGCTATGGACCCTGTATGATCTTTTTTTTGAAAATCTTTGTTTTTGAAAGTAGGCGATAGTTTGAAAACCAAACCTCATGAAACGTTGTGCCATAGTTGAACCGAATGACCTTAAGGCCCTTTATATTTTTATAATAAACAAGTAGTTCCGTGAAGAACTATACAGCCTATTTTCATATATCCTACTTATGTTAATTGCCGCTTGGGTAGATTATTGGCTGAGGAATAACCTAACCACCAAGGGAAGATGATTAACAAAAGGAGGTAGGTTTCGGACTGAAGAAAAAGGATAGAAAAATAGGAGGAGAGTCCCACAAAAGTTATGAATTTAACTTGAAATGCACTTAGAGGCAGTTGACACTGCAAATCCGTTCTCTGATACCTAAAGTGGGTAAGGACTTGGTCGAAGCTGACGGGAAACGCAGCTAGAACATGGGCGGTTTGCAAGAGAGTGGCTTTAGTGTATTCCCTCTCAAGCATGCATATGCCTACTATGGGGAAGGGTGATGGTCTGGCAAGACTAAGAGCAACAGATTTATTGTATGCCTGTTCAAAGCAATTCGTTTTTGCAAAGTAATTCGAAGAATGCCAATAATTTGAATCAGGTTTGGTATTTCCAATTTTCGAAGTTATGGAGTTCCTGAAAAAGCGACCAAGTGCCTCCAAGAAGGATAGTGATAAGAAATTATACCTTGGGGAGTCATTTTGGTAAATGAACCAATTGTTGCATTTGGAAATCGCTAAGCTTTTACTCAGCGAGGAGCCGGCTAAAAGTTTAGACAAAGAGAAACACTTATCATTTGGAAAACTGACCATAAGTTTTGGGAGAGGATCTCCACAAGCAGGTAGCTGGCGTAGCGAGCTTTACTTGCCTTACTGGCCAGTTAGAATTAGCTATTAAAGCTAAAAGAAACTTTAACGAGATAACCACTAAGAGTTCTTGCTCAAATGCAACGAGTGGTGAAAGCCCTATTAATGGATTTAATGGCATTGAGTAGGGAGAGCCAAGGAAGACAGGATCTTGCCTAACCGTTGTACTAGAAAAATGAGAAAGCAAAAAGAAACGCTTAATTTATTTAACAATTCAAAAGAAGTTCATAACTTTAACAAATATATATTTTCAATTTGGTTAACAATTTTTGGGTCACAGACCTCAGAAAACATTAAACGTTTGCTCCAGGCAATTGACAATTTATGAGGTTTCAAACCTTATATATGTTCTAAAATCTTTATAAGATTTAAAAAAGACAAATGAAGTAATTAAAGTTTAAA
This sequence comes from Meconema thalassinum, assembly GCA_946902985.2. Lineage (NCBI taxonomy): Eukaryota > Metazoa > Arthropoda > Insecta > Orthoptera > Tettigoniidae > Meconema > Meconema thalassinum. Next base: position 465,831,481 of record OX336394.1, on the reverse strand, counting down.
CATTAAATTGAGTACAAGGAGTGTACTTTAAGAAATTTCTGAGAGAATATTCCAGAGAGAGTGACAACTTCGAAAATAACAATAAGAAAAACATGAAGAATAAGATAGAAGTTCCTATAACTTCTTATATTTAAGCTGAATTACTGTTGGTTATTATACAAATAAAGGCAGGTCACTTACTGTGAAACCTGAAGAGTAAATCGAAAGGAAGGCTCTCGACCTCCTATGTTTAAGTAGGAATCACGAGCCAAATGGGGCAGTTTCCATTTCGCGAGACCTAGAAATAACTCACTCAAGAGTTGAAAGAATTGTTTTCCCTGATTATAGGGAAGAAACAATGTAAGCTTGAACCGTGTATAAAACACGTAGTTATACAGAAATTAATTAATGATAAACAAGCAAAATGGAAGGGCACTTCGTTAGAGTGACACCTTATAGAAAAGTTACAATTTTATTAATATGGTGTGTTAGTAGAAGGTTGAGGAAAGATCATTGGGATTTAGGATCAATGTTCATGGCCTTATTTAATGTAAACGGACGATCGCGACGCGGTAGAAAAGTGGAACAAGCACTAGTTATCACTATAGTCTTTTGAATAGGTGAAAATTTCACTGTAGTAACACGAAAGTTTATGGCAAAGAAAGTTATTTCAATGATGAAAAAGGACTGGTTGCACTAGATAGGCGAAAGTCTGTTGCTTGAGAAAGTTGAGGATTACAATTAAATGCGCCATAGAACATTCCAACGGTGGAAGAAATTTCGCTATTGAGCTTTAATACAGAAGTAAGATTCTTCAATTTTAAATAGTATTCTCACAAGTGAGTGAAAAATACATGACGGCAGGACTTGTAGATAAAGTACAGGATCTGGAAGGTTCCAGAACGATCTTTATAGAAGAATGGGGCCAAAGTTAATCCAGCGGAGGAACTAGCTTGGTAATTTATAGACAGTGGGTATTGGATAATATCCCACGTGGTGAGAAGATTTCTCATTTAAATAGCTTAAGAAAAGCTACTTTCTATTAAGGTTGGCTTAGACAGACAAAAGCTCAACATGGCAAATCCCGCGAAGAATGGTTTTTGCCCCAAAATAAGTAATCTCACGCTGTCTATAAAATATCGTTAAAAGCATGTAGAAGATAAAACCGATGAAGATGAAGTTAAAACTTGAAGTAGGTACTTATCTTTGTTGCATGGCGAAGTTGAAGTTCCCTTGGAAGTATGAGCTTAATGTGCCAACATGGCGTAGAATGTAGAGAGTGTCTCTTGGTTTGAGGAGACTGGCTCTAGTTGAGCCTTGACTGACCGAGTCAACTGCCGACTTACAAGTGAGACCCACTCAGCGAAGCGCGGAGGGTCCAAGGAAAGGAAAAGAGTGGGGGAAGGAGACAAAAGGAGAACATATAAGCATGACCAACATTGTAAACTTAAATTCTCTTGAGGAAATTGTCTTCAAAGAGTTGATAGCAGGCGATACTAGCACAGTCTGGTGGGTGAAGAAGTAGACGAAGTTCTCTTGGTCACGGAGATAATAGCTGGCGATGGCAACGAGATCTGATGGCCAGATGAAAAGGGAAGTCCTCTTGCACCAGGAAGAATTGAAGAGCTTCAGAGATACGCTGCTAGATGACGCTAGGTGGGTCATGGAAGATATATATCTAGAACAGACTCACAATGACATAAGAGATATGACCATCAAAGAGAAAATAGAAGATCGCTGTTGGTGTTTGGTAAAGAGGAAGGAATGAACATGCAAAGAGCATTAAACTTTATATTCTCTCGTACCGTGTATTCCAAGAATACACCATACTGGGAGGGGAAAAACACCAACAGAGAACAAAGAAGCAGTTAAACATTTAAAGGTAATGGAGCGATCAAAGACAGTGGTCTTGTGATCGGACCATTAGTGGTCAAGATTTTGGCCACCCTGACTCTCCCATCCCTTCCAGGATAACACTCGGTCACTCTACCCGAAGTCCAGACCAAGGGAGGAGAAACATCCCTAACCAAGACCAAGTTCCCCACTTTAATGTCGGGACTGGAAAGGAACCACTTCTGTCTCCGTTGCAAGGAAGTTAAATATTCCAAGTTCCACCTCTTCCAAAAAGAATTACGGAGGGCTTCAAGTTTACGCCAAACAATAGGTAGATTAGAATCCCTGTAAGAATTGGGAAGAGGAGGAGGGGCAGAAAGTGAAGTGCCGATAAGGAAGTGACCAGGTGTAAGTGGAAGTGGGTCATCAGGGTCAGTGGAAAGAGGAGTTAAAGGGCGAGAGTTAACAACACCCTCAATCAAAACGGACAGTGAATTGAATTCTTCATAAGTCAGAATGCGATTACCTAAGACTTTCCTTAAATGACGTTTAGTGAGCTTTACGCAAGATTCCCACCTACCACCGTGATGAGGAGCGTAGGGAGGTATAAAACGCCATTTGAAACCCTATGAGTAGGAAAAATTAGAAATTTGTTCCATGGCAGGAGAGGAAGTGAGAGCTTTCTTCCACAGGGAAGCTGCGCCCTGAAAAGTGGAAGCGTTATCAGAGAACATCTCTGAAGGAACACCACGCCTAGCAGTGAAGCGAGAGACAGCTGATAAAAAGTAAGAAGTAGAAGCATTCGTTACTAGTTCCAAGTGGATTGCGCCAGTAACCATGCAAACAAAGAGAGAAACATAAAGCTTACAAAACAATTTGCGTTTAGCTTCAGGAGAATTTCGTTGATATTGGAACGGACCCATATAGTCCACACCAGTTAAAGCAAATGGGCGTATAGGAGAAGAGCGAAAAGAGGGCAGATCGCTCATTAATTGAGTATTGATTTTAGGTTTCGCTTTGAAACAAGGAATGCACTTGTGAATTACAGAAGAAACTTCATGAATTCCATTTATGAACCCTTAAGAGGCAAAGCAGAGTGCGTGAGCCAACATGCAGATTACGATAATGAAAATCACGTATAATTAAAGAAATTACGTCATGTTTAGGAGGCAAAATAACGGGATGCTTTTTGTCCTCAGAGAGCAAAGATTGCGAGAGCCTTCCACCTACCCTGAGTAACCCATGGCCATCAAGGAACGGGGCTAAAGCACGTGAACGACTGGATTTGGGAAGATCCCTTTTAGAAGAAAGCAAAGACAATTCAGAAGAAAAGGCTTCTTGCTGTGTCAGTTGTAAAACCTTAATGGTAGCGAGATTCAATTCATGATTGGTAAGGTGTGGTTTAGGGAGAAGAGGTTGGTCAACCACAAGATATTTCCATCTAAGGAGATAGGCGACAATTCGTATTAATTTATGAAAAGAAGAATAGCGGGACAGCAAGGGATGAGAAGCGTTGGAAACAAGACACGAAGCAATTGATAGAGGTACTTTAGCGTCAGGCAAGTTGGAGTTTGTAGCTGGAGGTTTAGAAGGCCATGAAGAAGAGTCTTTGATTAACCACGAAGGCCCATGCCAGTAACACTGGGAAGCTGCCAATTGAGAGGGTAAACAACCATGAGAGATAATATCGGCTGGGTTATCAGCACTGGGCACATGCCTCCATTGACATCCAGAAGAAAGAGTTTGAATTTGGAAACCCTGTTTGCAACAAACGTTTGCCAGTTAGAGGGGTTCTTGGCGATCCAAGAAAGGGTGATCATGGAATCGCTCCAGAGATAGATTTGCGAGAATTTGACTTTTAATACTTCCCGTAATTTCTTAACAAGTTCTGCAGCCATGAGTGCAGCGCACAATTCAAGCCTAGGCAAAGTGATAGTTTTAAGAGGAGCGACCTTCGATTTGGCACAAACAAGGTTGGAAACTGAAGATCCATATTATGAACCGTGATAAACTAAATATGCACAGCAACCGTAAGCTTTTTCGGAGCTGTCCGCGAACACATGAAGGAAAAAGGATGCCTTAGAATGAGAGCTAATTAAATTCCTGGGAATTTCAATAAGGGAAAGATCCAGCAAATTGCTGCGAAACGAGAGCCAACGATTAAGAAAGAAAAGAGGAACAGTGTCATCCCATTCACATTTGAGCGACCACAGCTCTTGCGTGAAGAGTTTGGCTGTATCGATAACTGGGGCAAGGAATTGAAGTGGATCAAACATTTTTGCAATTTCAGAGAGAATTTGTCTTTTTGTGTTAGGAAGCTCTTCTGCGAGCGAAACTTTATAGATGAGAGTGTCAGTGCTAGTGCACCAATGAACTCCTAGAGTTTTTATAGATTCTGAGTTCCACAAATTTCGACAGAAGAAGGATCTACGTCTTCGATGGGAAACTGGGCGAGAAACTCAGGGGAGTTGGAATTCCACTTATGAAGTGGGAAACCTCCATTCCTTAGCAATGCCTGAAGTTCTAAAGACACAAAAGAAGCTTCCTCCAAAGTGGGGAAGGACTGCAAATAATCGTCAACATAGAATGACGTAGTTAGTGCTTCAGAGGCTTAGGAATTAAATAAATGACCATCTTGTGAGGCTAGCAAGTGTAGGGATCGGATAGCCAGGAAAGCAGAGGGTTTTAAGCCATAAGTAACCGTTTTTAAGCGAAATACCTTAATGGGCTTACTGATTTCATCACGCCACAAGATTCTTTGGAGATCTCGTTGTTCCGGTTGAATTAAAACTTGACGGTACATCTGTTTTATATCAGCGATGACAGCTATGGGAAATAATCGAAAGTTTAAGAGTATAACAGATAGATCTGACTGAATAGCAGGACCAGAGTAAAGAGTGTCGTTAAGGCTGTTGCCATTAACGTCGGGTGATGAACCATTGAAAACAACTCGGATTTTATCTTTTACAAGAGGGTTTTTCCACACGGGATGATGATTTAAATAAACCGTTTCAACTGGTGGGTGCAATTCATCATCAGATTTGTTAACAACTTCCATATGATCTAAGCTTTCATACTCATCCATGAAATCAGTGTACTGCTGTTTAACAAGAGGTTCTTTCTTGAATTTGCTCTCGATAGCAAAGAGAGCTTTTCGAGCTTTGGGCTGAGAGTTAATAAGTTTTGGAGGATTATGTAATCGTGGCATTTGAACAACGAACCGGCCATCAGAAGAACGAGTGGTGGTGTTCAAAAAAAGTTGCTCACAGAATTCATTTTCTGAAGAGGTTACATTACGAGGATCAACGCTTTCAAGCCTCCAGAACTGTTTCAGGTCAGTATTGGAGAAGTAACATTGCGATGCGGGTTGGGGAGAATAATGGGGAAGTTGACCTGTGACGATCCATCCAAAATTAGTGTCTCTGTCGACCACGTTTGAGGATAACTTGCGAACCTGTTTACGAAGGCAATTCCAGAAAACATTGGCACTAAAGAGTATGTCAATAGGGTTTTGCATGTTGAACAAAGGATCGGCTAGCCTTAAATGCGAGGGAATGTTTAACCCTGAAATATCCACAGAGTGACTTGGAGTGTCTTCTCCAATGCTATTGAGAATTAGACAATTAAGTTTAAAAAAGTTGTTTCTATGACAAATATCTCTTATGGTTAGCTTCGAGAATTGTAAAGCTTGCGATTTTGAGCTGTTGATGCCCGACACGTTGATAGAAGTGGGGTATACAGGTAGGCCTAGTTTTCTAATCAAGGAATTAGACACAAAATCATGAGTTGCCGCTGAATCTAGAAGACCGCGTGCACGGACCCAGTTGCCAAAGTTATCCTGAACTTCGATTTGGACAGTAGACAACAATACTTGAGCACTGCGAATGGACTTGGCATTTTGAATATACGATGAAGCATTAGAACTGTTAGCACTATCATTTTTCGGAGAAGTAGATGCTGACGATGACCTTGCCTGATCATGACGATGTAGCAAAGTGTGATGAGCCTTTTCACAATGGTAGCAAAGTCTTGTGGACTTGCAATTAGAAGCAGAATGCGTGGGCGCTAGGCAGTTGAAGCAATGTTTGTTTTGAGCAACTAATTTTCTTCTGTCGTCGACTGACATTTCTTTAAAGGATTTACAGAGGTATAGGGCATGGGGATCTTTTCAAAGTATGCACTTTAAAGGTTCGTTTAAACTCTTGCGAGGTTCGCTTTGAGTGTTTAAAACAATAGAGCTAGCAACACGACGTTCACTAGACCTAGTTGGGTAACCAGTAGTGTTTGATTTAAATTTAGATGAGCTGGACCCGGGTTTTGGGTATTAGACGCTAAGCGTTCGCTTTTAGGTTTGATAGACATTAATTCAAATTTAGAACTGGGAGATGAGGGTTCACTTTGATTAGCTAAAGCGGTTAAGAGCTGGCATCTGGCATTTATGAAAGTGACTAAATGCTCGTAAGAGTAGTCGTCTTCTTTAGAAAGTTCAATTTCCCAAGCTTTGAGGGTAGCAGCATCAACTTTAGAAACCACTAAATGTATTAGGAAAGTATCCCAGTGTTCAGTAGGTTGATCTAATTGGGACAGAGCCTTAACGTGAAGTTGTGTTGTGTCAACTAGAGTACGCAAACTAGTGACGTCATTGTGCTGTGATGCAGGTAGGTTGAATAAAGCCTTCATATGGCGTTGAATACGTAACCGTAAATTCCCGTATCTTTCTTTTAATAAATTAAAGGCAATGGGGTAATTTTCGGCGCTTAAAGGGAGTGCTTCAACTAACTGCAGAGCTTGACCTCGGAGGATAGATCTCAAGTAATGAAACTTGTATATGACTTGAATGTCTTCATTGCCATGAACAAGGGAGCAAAATAATTCATAGAAAGAATCCCAAGTATATTCATCTCCAGAGAAATGGGGTAAATCAATTTTAGGTAAAATTGGTTTGGGCTTGTGAGTACCCTCACGGAAAGAAGTTTGTGGTTCGTGAAGGGAACCAAGAACAGAAGCGTCCTTTTTCTGCTCCTCTTCGAGTTGGCGTATTATTTTGAAAGCAGAACCTATGCCTTCGTAATATTGGTTTTCTACTTCGACTCGATCTTCGGTTTGATTGAGCATGCAAGTTTCTATTTCAGTTTGAATGTTGCAATAATTTTCATAAGAACGTTCAAAATCCCTTACACGATGTTTCAACAAGTCTAATTGAGCTTCTGAGGGATCTAACTCTTTTATGTACTTTCTGAATCGGGTAATTTTCCCTTTATAGGATGCTCGTTTAGAAGTAAGTTTTTCATCCTTATCCTTTGCAGTAGGAGCCATGTTAAAGAAAATAGATGAAAATGTAACTCACGAAACTGTGGAACCTTGGAAATGCTGTCAAGCTGGCAGCAGCAAATAAGTTGAAAGAAAGGGACACACCAAAGGAGGCAGGAGCGGCCTCTTTCCCCTTCACAGGCTTTGCACGATGTAGTTATAGCTGAAAGATTCAAAGCAGATATTAATAATTTGCAAGGTATTGTCAAATAATCTTTTAAACAGAAAAAATGACATGTGGACTCTCCCGGGTTTCGGCACCACATTTTGGGTAGATTATTGGCTGAGGAATAACCTAACCACCAAGGGAAGATGATTAACAAAAGGAGGTAGGTTTCGGACTGAAGAAAAGGGATAGAAAAATAGGAGGAGAGTCCCACAAAAGTTATGAATTTAACTTTAAATGCACTTAGAGGCGGTTGACACTGCAAATCCGTTCTCTGATACCTAAAGTGGGTAAGGCCTTGGTCGAAGCTGACGGGAAACGCAGCTAGAACTCGGGCGGTTTGCAAGAGAGTGGCTTTAGTGTATTCCCTCTCAAGCATGCATATGCCTACTATGGGGAAGGGTGATGGTCTGGCAAGACTAAGAGTAACAGATTTATTGTATGTCTGTTCAAAGCAATTCGTTTTTGCAAAGTAATTCGAAGAATGCCAATAATTTGAATCAGATTTGGTATTTCCAATTTTCGAAGTTATGGAGTTCCTGAAAAAGCGACCAAGTGCCTCCAAGAAGGATAGTGATAAGAAATTATACCTTGGGGAGTAATTTTGGTAAATGAACCAATGGTTGCATTTGGAAATGGCTAAGCTTTTACTCAGCGAGGAGCCGGCTAAAAGTTTAGACAAAGAGAAACACTTATCTTTTGGAAAACTGACCATAAGTTTTCGGAGAGGATCTCCACAAGCAGGTAGCTGGCGTAGCGAGCTTTACTTGCCTTACTGGCCAGTTAGAATTAGTTATTAAAGCTAAGAGAAACTTTAACGAGATTACCACTAAGAGTTCTTGCTCAAATGCAACGAGTGGTGAAAGCCCTATTAATGAATTTAATGGCATTGAGTAGGGAGAGCCAAGGAAGACAGGATCTTGCCTAACCGTTGTACTAGAAAAATGAGAAAGCGAAAAGAAACGCTTAATTTATTTAACAATTCAAAAGAAGTTGATAACTTTAACAAATATATATTTTGAATTTGGTTAACAATTTTTGGGTCACAGACCTCAGAAATCATTAAACGTTTGCTCCAGGCAATTGACAATTTATGAGGTTTCAAACCTTATATATGTTCTAAAATCTTTATAAGATTTAAAAAAGACAAATGAAGTAATTAAAGTTTAAACATTAAATTGAGTACAAGGAGTGTACTTTAAGAAATTTCTGAGAGAATATTCCAGATAGAGTGACAACTTCGAAAATAACAATAAGAAAAACATGAAGAATAAGATAGAAGTTCCTATAACTTCTTATATTTAAGCTGAATTACTGTTGGTTATTATACAAATAAGGGCAGGTCACTTACTGTGAAACCTGAAGAGAAAATCGAAAGGAAGGCTCTCGACCTCCTATGTTTAAGTAGGAATCACGAGCCAAATGGGGCAGTTTCCATTTCGTGAGACCTAGAAATAACTCACTCAAGAGTTGAAAGAATTGTTTTCCCTGATTATAGGGAAGAAACAATGTAAGCTTGAACCGTGTATAAAACACGTAGTTATACAGAAATTAATTAATGATAAACAAGCAAAATGGAAGGGCACTTCGTTAGAGTGACACCTTATAGAAAAGTTACAATTTTATTAATATGGTTTGTTAGTAGAAGTTTGAGGAAAGATCATTGGGATTTAGGATCAATGTTCATGGCCTTATTTAATGTAAACGGACGATCGCGACGCGGTAGAAAAGTGGAACAAGCACTAGTTATCACTATAGTCTTTTGAATAGATGAAAATTTCACTGTAGTAACACGAAAGTTTATGGCAAAGAAAGTTATTTCAATGATGAAAAAGGACTGGTTGCACTAGATAGCCGAGAGTCTATTTCTTGAGAAAGTTGTAAATTACAATTAAATGCGCCAAGAACACCCAACGGTGGAAGAAAATTCGCTATTGAGCTTTAATTCAGAAGTAAGATTCTTCAATTTTAAATAGTATTCTCACAAGTGAGTGAAAAATACATGACGGCAGGACTTGTAGATAAAGTACAGGATCTGGAAGGTTCCAGAATGATCTTTATAGAAGAATGGGGCCAAAGTTAATCCAGCGGAGGAACTAGCTTGGTAATTTATAGACAGTGGGTATTGGATAATATCCCACGTGGTGAGAAGATTTCTCATTTAAATAGCTTAAGAAAAGCTACTTTCTATTAAGGTTGGCTTAGACAGACAAAAGCTCAACATGGCAAATCCCGCGAAGAATGGTTTTTGCCCCAAAATAAGTAATCTCACGCTGTCTATAAAATATCGTTAAAAGCATGTAGAAGTTAAAACCGATGAAGATGAAGTTAAAACTTGAAGTAGGTACTTATCTTTGTTGCATGGCGAAGTTGAAGTTCCCTTGGAAGTATGAGCTTAATGTGCCAACATGGCGTAGAATGTAGAGAGTGTCTCTTGGTTTGAGGAGACTGGCTCTAGTTGAGCCTTGACTGACCGAGTCAACTGCCGACTTACAAGTGAGACCCACTCAGCGAAGCGCGGAGGGTCCAAGGAAAGGAAAAGAGTGGGGGAAGGAGACAAAAGGAGAACATATAAGCATGACCAACATTGTAAACTTAAATTCTCTTGAGGAAATGGTCTTCAAAGAGTTGATAGCAGGCGATACTAGCACAGTCTGGTGGGTGAAGAAGTAGACGAAGTTCTCTTGGTCACGGAGATAATAGCTGGCGATGGCAACGAGATCTGATGGCCAGATGAAAAGGGAAGTCCTCTTGCACCAGGAAGAATTGAAGAGCTTCAGAGATACGCTGCTAGATGACGCTAGGTGGGTCATGGAATATATATATCTAGAACAGACTCACAATGACATAAGAGATATGACCATCAAAGAGAAAATAGAAGATCGCTGTTGGTGTTTGGTAAAGAGGAAGGAATGAACATGCAAAGAGCATTAAACTTTATATTCTCTCGTACCGTGTATTCCAAGAATACACCATACTGGGAGGGGAAAAACACCAACAGAGAACAAAGAAGCAGTTAAACTTATAAAGGTAATGGAGCGATCAAAGACAGTGGTCTTGTGATCGGACCATTAGTGGTCAAGATTTTGGCCACCCTGACTCTCCCATCCCTTCCAGGATAACACTCGGTCACTCTACCCGAAGTCCAGACCAAGGGAGGAGAAACATCCCTAACCAAGACCAAGTTCCCCACTTTAATGTCGGGACTGGAAAGGAACCACTTCTGTCTCCGTTGCAAGGAAGTTAAATATTCCAAGTTCCACCTCTTCCAAAAAGAATTACGGAGGGCTTCAAGTTTACGCCAAACAATAGGTAGATTAGAATCCCTGTAAGAATTGGGAAGAGGAGGAGGGGCAGAAAGTGAAGTGCCGATAAGGAAGTGACCAGGTGTAAGTGGAAGCGGGTCATCAGGGTCAGTGGAAAGAGGAGTTAAAGGGCGAGAATTAACAACACCCTCAATCAAAACGGACAGTGAATTGAATTCTTCATAAGTCAGAATGCGATTACCTAAGACTTTTCTTAAATGACGTTTAGTGAGCTTTAAGCAAGATTCCCACCTACCACCGTGATGAGGAGCGTAGGGAGGTATAAAATGCCATTTGAAACCCTTTGAGTAGGAAAAATTAGAAATTTGTTCCATGGCAGGAGAGGAAGTGAGAGCTTTCTTCCACAGGGAAGCTGCGCCCTGAAAAGTGGAAGCGTTATCAGAGAACATCTCTCAAGGAACACCACGCCTAGCAGTGAAGCGAGAGACAGCTGATAAAAAAGTAAGAAGTAGAAGCATTCGTTACTAGTTCCAAGTGGATTGCGCCAGTAACCATGCAAACAAAGAGAGAAACATAAAGCTTACAAAACAATTTGCGTTTAGCTTCAGGAGAATTTCGTTGATATTGGAACGGACCCATATAGTCCACACCAGTTAAAGCAAATGGGCGTATAGGAGAAGAGCGAAAAGAGGGCAGATCGCTCATTAATTGAGTATTGATTTTAGGTTTCGCTTTGAAACAAGGAACGCACTTGTGAATTACAGAAGAAACTTCATGAATTCCATTTATGAACCAGTACTTTTCCCTTAAGAGGCAAAGCAGAGTGCGTGAGCCAACATGCAGATTACGATAATGAAAATCACGTATAATTAAAGAAGTTACGTCATGTTTAGGAGGCAAAATAACGGGATGCTTTTTGTCCTCAGAGAGCAAAGATTGCGAGAGCCTTCCACCTACCCTGAGTAACCCATGGTCATCAAGGAACGGGGCTAAAGCACGTAAACGACTGGATTTGGGAAGATCCCTTTTAGAAGAAAGCAAAGACAATTCAGAAGAAAAGGCTTCTTGCTGTGTCAGTTGTAAAACCTTAATGGTAGCGAGATTCAATTCATGATTGGTAAGGTGTGGTTTAGGGAGAAGAGGTTGGTCAACCACAAGATATTTCCATCTAAGGAGATAGGCGACAATTCGTATTAATTTATGAAAAGAAGAATAGCGGGACAGCAAGGGATGAGAAGCGTTGGAAACAAGACACGAAGCAATTGATAGAGGTACTTTAGCGTCAGGCAAGTTGGAGTTTGTAGCTGGAGGTTTAGAAGGCCATGAAGAAGAGTCTTTGATTAACCACGAAGGCCCATGCCAGTAACACTGGGAAGCTGCCAATTGAGAGGGTAAACAACCATGAGAGATAATATCGGCTGGGTTATCAGCACTGGGCACATGCCTCCATTGACATCCAGAAGAAAGAGTTTGAATTTGGAAATCCTGTTTGCAACAAAATTTTGCCAGATAGAGGGGTTCTTGGCGATCCAAGAAAGGGTGATCGTGGAATCGCTCCAGAGATAGATTTGCGAGAATTTGACTTTTAATACTTCCCGTAATTTCTTAACAAGTTCTGCAGCCATGAGTGCAGCGCACAATTCAAGCCTAGGCAAAGTGATAGTTTTAAGAGGAGCGACCTTCTATTTGGCACAAACAAGGTTGGAAACTGAAGATACATATTATGAACCGTGATAAACTAAATATGCACAGCAACCGTAAGCTTTTTCGGAGCTGTCCGCGAACACATGAAGGAAAAAGGATGCCTTAGAATGAGAGCTAATTAAATTCCTGGGAATTTCAATAAGGGAAAGATCCAGCAAATTGCTGCGAAACGAGAGCCAACGATTAAGAAAGAAAAGAGGAACAGTGTCATCCCATTCACATTTGAGCGACCACAGCTCTTGCGTGAAGAGTTTGGCTGTATCGATAACTGGGGCAAGGAATTGAAGTGGATCAAACATTTTTGCAATTTCAGAGAGAATTTGTCTTTTTGTGTTAGGAAGCTCTTCTGCGAGCGAAACTTTATAGATGAGAGTGTCAGTGCTAGTGCACCAATGAACTCCTAGAGTTTTTATAGATTCTGAGTTCCACAAATTTCGACAGAAGAAGGATCTACGTCTTCGATGGGAAACTGGGCGAGAAACTCAGGGGAGTTGGAATTCCACTTATGAAGTGGGAAACCTCCATTCCTTAGCAATGCCTGAAGTTCTAAAGACACAAAAGAAGCTTCCTCCAAAGTGGGGAAGGACTGCAAATAATCGTCAACATAGAATGACGTAGTTAGTGCTTCAGAGGCTTAGGAATTAAATAAATGACCATCTTGTGAGGCTAGCAAGTGTAGGGATCGGATAGCCAGGGAAGCAGAGGGTTTTAAGCCATAAGTAACCGTTTTTAAGCGAAATACCTTAATGGGCTTACTGATTTTATCAAGCCACAAGATTCTTTGGAGATCTCGTTGTTCCGGTTGAATTAAAACTTGACGGTACATCTGTTTTATATCAGCGATGACAGCTATGGGAAATAATCGAAAGTTTAAGAGTATAACAGATAGATCTGACTGAATAGCAGGACCAGAGTAAAGAGTGTCGTTAAGGCTGTTGCCATTAACGTCGGGTGATGAACCATTGAAAACAACTCGGATTTTATCTTTTACAAGAGGGTTTTTCCACACGGGATGATGATTTAAATAAACCGTTTCAACTGGTGGGTGCAATTCATCATCAGATTTGTTAACAACTTCCATATGATCTAAGCTTTCATACTCATCCATGAAATCAGTGTACTGCTGTTTAACAAGAGGTTCTTTCTTGAATTTGCTCTCGATAGCAAAGAGAGCTTTTCGAGCTTTGGGCTGAGAGTTAATAAGTTTTGGAGGATTATGTAATCGTGGCATTTGAACAACGAACCGGCCATCAGAAGAACGAGTGGTGGTGTTCAAAAAAAGTTGCTCACAGAATTCATTTTCTGAAGAGGTTACATTACGAGGATCAACGCTTTCAAGCCTCCAGAACTGTTTCAGGTCAGTATTGGAGAAGTAACATTGCGATGCGGGTTGGGGAGAATAATGGGGAAGTTGACCTGTGACGATCCATCCAAAATTAGTGTCTCTGTCGACCACGTTTGAGGATAACTTGCGAACCTGTTTACGAAGGCAATTCCAGAAAACATTGGCACTAAAGAGTATGTCAATAGGGTTTTGCATGTTGAACAAAGGATCGGCTAGCCTTAAATGCGAGGGAATGTTTAACCCTGAAATATCCACAGAGTGACTTGGAGTGTCTTCTCCAATGCTATTGAGAATTAGACAATTAAGTTTAAAAAAGTTGTTTCTATGACAAATATCTCTTATGGTTAGCTTCGAGAATTGTAAAGCTTGCGATTTTGAGCTGTTGATGCCCGACACGTTGATAGAAGTGGGGTATACAGGTAGGCCTAGTTTTCTAATCAAGGAATTAGACACAAAATCATGAGTTGCCGCTGAATCTAGAAGACCGCGTGCACGGACCCAGTTGCCAAAGTTATCCTGAACTTCGATTTGGACAGTAGACAACAATACTTGAGCACTGCGAATGGACTTGGCATTTTGAATATACGATGAAGCATTAGAACTGTTAGCACTATCATTTTTCGGAGAAGTAGATGCTGACGATGACCTTGCCTGATCATGACGATGTAGCAAAGTGTGATGAGCCTTTTCACAATGGTAGCAAAGTCTTGTGGACTTGCAATTAGAAGCAGAATGCGTGGGCGCTAGGCAGTTGAAGCAATGTTTGTTTTGAGCAACTAATTTTCTTCTGTCGTCGACTGACATTTCTTTAAAGGATTTACAGAGGTATAGGGCATGGGGATCTTTACAAAGTATGCACTTTAAAGGTTCGTTTAAACTCTTGCGAGGTTCGCTTTGAGTGTTTAAAACAATAGAGCTAGCAACACGACGTTCACTAGACCTAGTTGGGTAACCAGTAGTGTTTGATTTAAATTTAGATGAGCTGGACCCGGGTTTTTGGGTATTAGACGCTAAGCGTTCGCTTTTAGGTTTGATAGACTTTAATTCAAATTTAGAACTAGGAGATGAGGGTTCACTTTGATTAGCTAAAGCGGTTAAGAGCTGGCATCTGGCATTTATGAAAGTGACTAAATGCTCGTAAGAGTAGTCGTCTTCTTTAGAAAGTTCAATTTCCCAAGCTTTGAGGGTAGCAGCATCAACTTTAGAAACCACTAAATGTATTAGGAAAGTATCCCAGTGTTCAGTAGGTTGATCTAATTGGGACAGAGCCTTAACGTGAAGTTGTGTTGTGTCAACTAGAGTACGCAAACTAGTGACGTCATTGTGCTGTGATGCAGGTAGGTTGAATAAAGCCTTCATATGGCGTTGAATACGTAACCGTAAATTCCCGTATCTTTCTTTTAATAAATTAAAGGCAATGGGGTAATTTTCGGCGCTTAAAGGGAGTGCTTCAACTAACTGCAGAGCTTGACCTCGGAGGATAGATCTCAAGTAATGAAACTTGTATATGACTTGAATGTCTTCATTGTCATGAACAAGGGAGCAAAATAATTCATAGAAAGAATCCCAAGTATATTCATCTCCAGAGAAATGGGGTAAATCAATTTTAGGTAAAATTGGTTTGGGCTTGTAAGTACCATCACGGAAAGAATTTTGTGGTTCGTGAAGGGAACCAAGAACAGAAGCGTCCTTTTTCTGCTCCTCTTCGTTTGGCGTATTATTTTGAAAGCAGAACCTATGCCTTCGTAATATTGGTTTTCTACTTCGACTCGATCTTCGGTTTGATTGAGCATGCAAGTTTCTATTTCAGTTTGAATGTTGCAATAATTTTCATAAGAACGTTCAAAATCCCTTACACGATGTTTCAACAAGTCTAATTGAGCTTCTGAGGGATCTAACTCTTTTATGTACTTTCTGAATCGGGTAATTTTCCCTTTATAGGATGCTCGTTTAGAAGTAAGTTTTTCATCCTTATCCTTTGCAGTAGGAGCCATGTTAAAGAAAATAGATGAAAATGTAACTCACGAAACTGTGGAACCTTGGAAATGCTGTCAAGCTGGCAGCAGCAAATAAGTTGAAAGAAAGGAACACACCACGGGAGACAGGAGCGGCCTCTTTCCCCTTCACAGGCTTTGCACGATGTAGTTATAGCTGAAAGATTCAAAGCAGATATTAATAATTTGCAAGGTATTGTCAAATAATCTTTTAAACAGAAAAAATGACATGTGGACTCTCCCGGGTTTCCGGGACCACATTTTGGGTAGATTATTGGCTGAGGAATAACCTAACCACCAAGGGAAGATGATTAACAAAAGGAGGTAGGTTTCGGACTGAAGAAAAGGGATAGAAAAATAGGAGGAGGGTCCCACAAAAGTTATGAATTTAACTTTAAATGCACTTAGAGGCGGTTGACACTGCAAATCCGTTCTCTGATACCTAAAGTGGGTAAGGACTTGGTCGAAGCTGACGGGAAACGCAGCTAGAACTTGGGCGGTTTGCAAGAGAGTGGCTTTAGTGTATTCCCTCTCAAGCATGCATATGCCTACTATGGGGAAGGGTGATGGTCTGGCAAGACTAAGAGTAACAGATTTATTGTATGTCTGTTCAAAGCAATTCGTTTTTGCAAAGTAATTCGAAGAATGCCAATAATTTGAATCAGATTTGGTATTTCCAATTTTCGAAGTTATGGAGTTCCTGAAAAAGCGACCAAGTGCCTCCAAGAAGGATAGTGATAAGAAATTATACCTTGGGGAGTAATTTTGGTAAATGAACCAATGGTTGCATTTGGAAATGGCTAAGATTTTACTCAGCGAGGAGCCGGCTAAAAGTTTAGACAAAGAGAAACACTTATCTTTTGGAAAACTGACCATAAGTTTTCGGAGAGGATCTCCACAAGCAGGTAGCTGGCGTAGCGAGCTTTACTTGCCTTACTGGCCAGTTAGAATTAGTTATTAAAGCTAAGAGAAACTTTAACGAGATTACCACTAAGAGTTCTTGCTCAAATGCAAACATTTATGGGCATGCACGAAGCGCGGAGCGCTGTACACAGGGTTCTTGTACAACATAATTCAATAAATAAAAAAGTGCACAGGTTCACACAACATGTATTTTATTGATCCAAGAATTAAACGTAGAGTTAAATCCTAACCATTTTACATATAGTTTATTTCCTTTTTGTTTCAACACTTTTTCCACAAGATAATGCTTAGGAAGTTCATGGAGATAAAATCTACCTTTTATGGGTTGATGGTTGAGGTCTTGGAGTAAATAGGTGACTGGACTGTCCATGTTGACTTGACGAATTCGAAATAGTTCAGTCCCCCACTGAGGTGCCTTATTGAAGGCAGACTTAAATTTGCTCACACGAACACCTTTGCCCGAAAGGTACTGACTCCTGGTGTCGATACCAAAGGTCTCAAGTGTCAGGAGTGGAATACCATCATGAGGATTCACTGCCATTAGCTGTAATGGAAGCAATTAAACCAGTGTACAGGTGTCTAAGTGATAGGGACCTCCTTAGAAAGTGTTTACATGGGAACACCCAAAACCCTAACGAAAGTTTTAATCATTGCATCTGGGAAAGGGTACCCAAAACTGTATTTGTTGGACTCAAAACTCTAAAAGTGGCAGTACTTAATGCTGTTATTTGCTTCAACGACGGAACTGCAGCTAAGAAAAATGTGTTGAGGAAGTTGGGAATAAATTCTGGGGAAAACTTGTCGACAGCTCTTCATGCCATTGATAAACAACGACTTGTAGAGGCGGATAAAGATGCTCAGGCCCTGACTAAGGAATCAAGGATCAAGAAGAGGATGGAGAAAAAGAAGAAAGGAGATGAAGAAAACCAAACAGAAGCTGAATATATGGCAGGAATGTTTTAGATACTTGTAAGTGATCTTCCTTTTTTATTTCTTCATTTTCTGAAACATTGTGTTTTTAGACATTCAGGTGCATTTTATCACCAACTATAGAAGATAGAGCTGTGATTTTTTCTATTTTGTCCCTTACAACCACCCTTAAAGTGGTGAACTAAAACTTGTACTGTTGAAATTGAAAATATTTCAATTATTCAAAGAAAATTTGAAAAGTTTTGTGGAAAAATACATTATGAATTTCCAAAAACTTGTTTTGGTAGATTATTGGCCACTTTATAAATAACTTTTAGTTTAATAGATCACATTTCTTGTACTATATCCTGTAAAAAAGTTTGGGTTATGTAGGAGTTTTATTTTTTGAGAAAAGTGTACCTAAAGATAAGCATGCGTAAAACAAAATTAATTGTACACATTTTCAAAATATATCGATAATGAAGGACCAAATTATAACAGAACTTTGAAAATGTACTAAAACAGATAGAAATACACAACAAATATGTGGTATAAATTTCATTTGTATATCATGGCTAAGAGCCTGTTTATAAACGTTATCTAAAATAGCTGCAAAATGAAAGTGATTACGTGCCATGTGCCCTTGGGAAAGCGGTTAACCCATGTAAAACATCCTCAAGTGTCTGCAGACGTTACTACAAAAAAGTATGTGGATAACAAAGTGTATGAGTTTTATGACAAAGTGCCCCAGCTTACAGTGAATGACTATAGCGCTAATCATCACCGCATTATTCACGTGGAAGACCCGCAAGACGAAGACGATGTCTGTACCAAGCGTTACGTGACCTATGAAATGAAAAGGCTCTATAAATGTATCCCATCTGTATTTTTAGTGTATCTGACGAATGAAAAACCTGTGAATGAGAGAAACCATATACCACTAGTTCATGACCAGCACTTGACCTATGTGCTTGCTTCAGGTTTAAACCACTATCGATTAAACTATAATGGAACCATTCACATGAAGTACGTGATGCCTGATGAGAACCATTTACAAATAGAAATAAATGGTCATAGGATGTTGGTCCTTAACCATGAAATGGTCAATGCAGGAGACGAATTATCCTTTCATCTCATGTTGACATGGGATGAACAGCAAGCGGGAAAATCCATAAACGATTTCCCACTTTATGTGGAATTAGAATATACAGCCATGAAATAACAATCTGACGTTAGCTGTAACTTGTGAAAGGTTGTTGGTGATTATCATTATGGTGAAACAAAGGTATGTGGTGAGAAAAACTAAAAAGACTAAAAATAAGACCCTGTCCTTGGCAAAGCCTGGGCTTAAGACATTCGTGGACAAACCCTTGCGAAAGAAAAAAAGAAACAAGATGTTCAGTAAAGAACATATAGCCTACTTTCTCCTAAATGTATGAGTATAGTTATAACTCGTTGTTATTATCAAAGAGTATAATAGAACTATTCTTTGTTGAAGACCTTAGAAACGATTTACCTCTACCAAACGCCACGACCTAGATAAAAACTGCTACCATCATTGAAGAAAAAAAGAAAGAAAGATAAGAAGTATATCAAGAATGTTATGGATCTGGAGACATAATCGACCGGACTGGCGGCGTGGCTCAGCGGTAACGTTCTCGCTTGCTGGGCCCTAGGTTGCAGGTTCGTATCCTGGCGCAGTCAGCTGGCATATGAGGGTGCACAAATGCGAGGGAGCCGTGTCAGTACATTTACTGGTACGTTAAAGATCCCCTTCGGGCCAAAATTCCGGCACCCCGGGGTCTCTAAAAGCAGCAGTAGTTAAAAGGGATGTAAAACCAATAACATTATTATTATTATTATTACGACCTGCCGTGGGCAACATCCAACTCTGAGTTGAGGCATGTCTTTACACGTCTGGTTGTGCATGGCTTTCACAACCCTAATTGAATTAACAAATCTTTCCATGACCCTACAGAGACGTGTGTATACAAACTATGTGGATATTTTCGATAATACAATCCTAACAGAGCGAGTGCATTCTAGCGGCCAGAATAAGAAACTTTTCAATAAAATCTGGAAGTTACCTTTTTGGCAGCTAGATGTCTCGAGTAAATCTGCTGGCGAATTATGTTTTAATTAAATATATATTTTACACCATAATGTGGACAATATAACGCTTAATAACATTTTCAAGTAACGCAAAATAGGCTGTTACAAACCCTTTAAAATAAAAAGTTAAAATGTATCGTAGTATCAACTTGTCATTCTTCAAATTCGATGCGCATAGAATGATAATGGTATAGTAATCAATGGATCCCCACGTAGACTAGTCGGGACATCTAGTGGTGAAATATCGAACAATATAATCCTAACAGAGCGAGTGCATTCTAGCGGCCAGAAGAAGAAACTTTTCAATAAAATCTGGAAGTTTCCTTTTTGGCAGCTAGATGTCTCGAGTAAATCTGCTGGCGAATTATGTTTTAATTAAATATATATTTTACACCATAATTTGCACAATATAACGCTTAATTTTAAAACATCTGAGTCATTACAAAACAATAAACACATAACATTTCAAGCAAAAAACCTAGCTCTGATCGGGTTTGAACCATAGTCATCTGAGCGACAGGCTATCGCTCTACCACTGAGCTAATTGTGTCAACGAATATCGTTCTATTTAAAATGACTTACATAGAACTTGTTAGCAAATAATGATTTATACTAAACGATTTCATCACTGGAGTATATTATTTATATATAAAGCATTTCATACAAAGTTTATTTATTTTTTATCAGTACGCTATATTGCATTCAATACTCAAATTAGTGAAATATAAGTCAGGCACAAGATATCCGCTGCCATCTTGTCTTATTACTGAATCAGTTCAGCTTTTTAAAATCACGTCTGCACTATAGTATTACAAAATAAACTTTTAATTTCGAACGTGCCTCTTCCTTTAGAACAGTTAAAACGATTCTCGGCTCGATAATCGGAACTGGTGGGTCCCATGATATGGATTATAAAGTTTGCATAATTCGCACGGCCGCCATCCTGAAATGGTATGGCGGACGACCTTGTAGTTTGGTCACAAGACGCATCCTATACGAAGGTATGGTGTTACGAAATTTGGTAGAGACCGGATGATTTGGTTAGTCGTTATTTGATTTTACGTTTTGAACGTTTGAGTGGCCGCCATTCAGTTTTAGTAAAGATGGCGGCGATATAAAACATGACACTGAGGTGTCCTTTGCTAGTGCTACCTTTGTACCAAATTTCGTTCAATTCGCATTCACCGTGTTCGAATTGATAGGGGGGGACAGACATTCAGAGTACACACACTCACACACACACAGACACACACACACACACACACAGACTCACACACACACATACACACACACACAGAGACTCACACACACACATACACACACACACAGACAGACACACTTTTTTCGCCCTGTGTTGATCTCATAAGTCTACTTTCATTTTTTGCAAAAATCGAAAGTAGGCTAAAAAATAATATATTGACCATAAGGAAAGCCCTTCGAGCAGCACAGAGACGTGTTATTCCAAAACGTCAGCGACCGGGTTCAAAACAAGGGCGAGTGTTTCCCGTCCCCAAACGAGGGGGATTTTTACCTGCTTTATTTGCCGGTCAGGGTCCTCTAGGTTCACTTTTGGGCGGTGCCAGTGCAGTGGCGAAAACCATTAAAGCCGCGCAGCAGGGCAAGCAACAACTCAAAGAAAGTCAGCGACACAATGAAACGATGGAAGCCATTGCAATGGGGGTTAGAAATGCCAATTTGAAGCCAGCCTTTTATCAACAAGGATTTGGGATTTCACCATTTCGAAATATTAAAAAAAACTCAGCCATAGCAAGACATGCCCTGACGCATCAAAAAGTGGAAAGCTATGCTAAAGAACTAAAGCTTTCTCATTTTCGAGCTGTGTTTATGCGAAACCAATTACCCCCACGACCCTAGAAACAGGAATGTGCTGTTGTCAATTAGGATGATCACCGAGGACCTGGAACACATTATGTAGCTTATGTCAAAGAGGGATCTACTGTATGGTACTTTGACAGTTTTGGGAATTTGCCCCCGCCCATGGAACTAGTGACCTATTTTGGAAACAGGATCAAGATATATTATAATGTGAAACGTGAGCAAACGTTTAACAGCCAACAGTGTGGACGTTTACGTTTATATTTTTTATATAAGACGCAGCATAAGCTAAAACGCCGCCAGTATGTCGGCAGAAAGTAAAACGTTTACACTGCATGGACGTGGACCCGAAGTCAGCCTAGACTTTTACCCGCCTATCGAATTGAGTGAAAAACCCTATGGTTTAGGACTTGTTTCTCTAGAAACGTACAATCGAATATACAACATACGTGAAAATGTGAACAACAAGCTTTACTATGATGATTCTGTGCTCACCCTGAACTCTGGTGGATACACGATCGATGACATTTATGAACACATTTATGTGGTGTTGATCAATGAATATGGTTTAAAGGCACTTCTCGATGGAACGCGCAAGTTTGAACTTGTAGGGAATACCAACACTCATCGCTGCAGTATTTTCTCTACATTCAACATTGACTTTAAAACACGCCCCTATTCCATTGGTCCATTACTAGGATTTAAACCACGTGTGTTGGAGCCCAACAAAAAACATGAATCAGACCATGAAGTGAAATTCATTGAGGACCATCATGTGTCGGTGACGTGTAATATTATTAGCCAAGTGTACACAAATCAAGAACCATCGCATTCGCTTTATGACTTTATTGTGACATCGCCCAATGGCTATATTATTTGTGAAAACCCTCCAGTGGTGCTTTTCCGTTCTGTGGCTGTCGATAGTATTAGTAATATAACATTAAGACTTATCAATAGAGATCAACAACTCATTGATCTAGATTCTGCCACACCAGTGACTTACAAGTTGGTGCTAAAGCCACTATGAAGTTTGTGTATAAAGCAACAACACCGTCTAGGAATGGTGTTAGTTGTTTGCCACGTGAATACACGTTAACATCTCGAGACAAGCAGATTTTACAGCATTTGGGTTACCACGTCAACCTCCATAATGAATTCGATTCTAGTGGTAGCGAACCGCATCGAGGAGCAACCAGGAGTGGTAAGAATTGATCTCCATTCTTATGAAGCTCAAACACCTGGACTCATTAACAATGATGAAATTCAATTTGTTATCAACAACCAAGATATTTATACCCTACCACATGAAAGTGTCATTCAGATTGAAGGTAGGCTCACCAAAGCCGATGGCTCTACAGTCACCACATCCAAATTAGCCAACCATGCTTTTGCCTTTCTGTTTTCTGAGGTGCATTACGTGATTAACAATATCGTGGTGGATAGCACTCGGAATGTGTCATGGAACTATATCCCTCATAAAACGAATGCGATGGTTCTTGATTTGTGTACACATTGCATGGCGGGTTGGAGCCCTGACTCGACCAATGACTGGATGGTTTACACCGATGGGACCTTTACTGGATATTTACCTCATAAATTGATTTTAGGCTTTGCCGAAGATCACCAGAGCATTGTGGTCAACGCAAGGCAAGTGCTTTATCTGGTGAGAGAAAGGAGCAATAATAATGCACTCAAGGGAGCCGACAATGGCCCCATAGATTCGAAAATTCAACTACAACGCTTGCTATGGAAAGTGCCCCATGTGACCCTTGACGATAGCAAAAAACTGGACATACTCAAGATGGTAAACAGAGATATGCCTCTACCCATGGAATTTAGAAGTTGGACACTCCATGAGTACCCGCTATTGCCCACCACCAACACACACAGTTGGTCTGAAGCCTCCGTGGCTTAGGCGGCAGCAAGCCGGCCTCTCACCGCTGGAACCGTGGTTCAAATCCCACACTCGATTTGTGCTGGACAAAGTGGAGGAAGACATGTTTTTCTCCGGGTACTCCGGTTTTCCATGTCACAATTCCATTCCAGCAACACTCTCCACTATCATTTCATTTCATCTGCCATTCAGTTCATCATTGCCCCAGGGGAGTGCCACAGGCTTCGACAGCCAGCACAGTTCATATCCTCGCCGCTAGATGGGGGCTTCATTCATTTCATTCCTTGACCCGGTCGGTCGACTGGATGCAGGCTGTGGACTTTCATTTTTCATAGATTGAAATGTACTTGTGATAAAATGCAGCCTTATCTTAAATGTTTCTAAATACCAGTGTCTCTTTCATGTCTATCGAATATAATAACTACCACCTGTTTGTAGACACTCTCCTATCCCTGGATTTTATTCCAATACTTTTCAGAAAGCAGAGTTATGAAATTGGGATTATCTCAATACTGCAGGCAGTCACTCAATATATTCAATCAAATATGCATTTGTAAATATACAGTAGCTATAGGGTGTCACAACAACTGATTCTATAGATGCAAGGATTATAAGCCACCAAATAAAATCATGAATTTGGAAGATATCGGAGGAAGAAATGTCAATTATCTACATCAGTTTCACACATTCCATCACAAGTCCAGTTTAGAAACAACATCTTCTAAGTGAAGAAGCTACTACGAAAATGCCAGCTAATAAAGGATGTCGAAGGTAGAATTCTAAATTCCCTAGATCATTGTTTTACATTTTCATTAGAATCCATCGCAACTCTAGTTTAGTAACAACATCTTTTAGTGCTTGAAGTTTTCTTATTTCTAACCGGAATTTTTGTTTTATCTGAATCAGATTACTGTAAGGACATCCGTTTTATATTATTTATGCTACACTCTGTTAACGCTGAAGAAGATATCATTGGATATCGAAACATGTACGTTCAAATGTTATTAAACATCATATTGTAAGTATTGACAAGGCGCATTTTCACTAAATATGCTTTCTTCTTAATCTAAATTCTACCTTGTAACACTCCCCTTATCCCTAATAAGCATCCCATCCACTTAGTAATCATTCTATTCAGAAACTTTCATGCGTGAGTCATCAAACCCATCTGTCAGCTGCTTGGCACACTGACAAATATTCGTACGTAATAATAAGCGAAGTAAACTGACCAGATCTTCAACCCCTATGCATCGTAGCAACTCAGACGGTGCATCACCCAAGTCTAGTGGTTCCATTCTACATAGGCCTTCCAGTGACCAAACAATCCTGATCCCTGTCTTTTATGCTCAGCACTTGTCTCGCATCTCTCATTACATAATCCATAATCTCCTACGCCCTACACAAACGCTCTATGTAGTACATCCATCTGTATACTTTCTCTTCCATGTCTATTACAGGTTTTCATCTGTCACTAATATTAGAGCACTTTAAACCATCTTCACCCGAAAGAATTCTTAACATTTCGATAAGCTGTATAAATGTTTCCTACTTAAATCAATTTTCTACACTTGAACATTTCTGTCGTTTCAACGTAGGAGCTTGTACAACGCGGACGTTAACTTTTTATGGATTTGTAAGTTAGTAAGGGGTTAGGAAGCAGGCAGTCATGGCCCTCAATTTGAAACCATCCAAGTGTTTTCCTGCCTGCTTAATCGATCATACCCTGCATCCAGTCTACATTTCGCCGCTATCTTTCTTCCTCTTCCGTATCCTAACACACCATTTCAATAGCAATATTGAATAAGATTTTCATCACTGTTGACAAGCCTAATAATTAACCCTATTTATTCTTAGTACTTTTCAACTTCTTTATCTTCTGTTTGATTGGCAGCCTGATAGACTTATACTACACAAATGCACTAAGGTTTCGATCCAATTTTAACTACAATAAACCGTTAATTATATTCCTCATACTATTCAACACACTGTCCAAGTTCCATGGTCAATATGGGGCTTTTCCCCCATAACCGAGATGTGATTAAGTGCTAACATCCTTTAGTCTCCTGGCCAGAAGTCCCATCCTTCATACCCCAATCCAACGTCCATCTTTATATATCCCTTTTCATGTTCCTAAACCTACTCCTACATCCGTGTTTGACCAGTAGAATGCCACCTTTATCCCCCTGTCGAGTAGCCCTCGGTTGGTGATCTGAAAGTGGGACATATTTACCGCATCATTGGAATGTTACAAGCGAGGACGGGAACATCACACAGGGAGGTGCTTATCCTCGGTTAGAACTTAATGGCTGCAGTTTTCCGTTGCAATGGGGCGAGTTGTCTCAGAGTGGGGCTGAGGGAGCCAAGAGGTGGCACAGTGGGGCAGAGGGAGCCAAGAGGTGGCAGAGTGGGGCAGAGGGAGCCAAGAGGGGGCAGAGTGGGGCAGAGGGATCCAAGAGGTGGCAGAGTGGGGCAGAGGGAGCCAAGAGGTGGCAGAGTGGGGCAGAGGGAGCCAAGAGGTGGCAGAGTGGGGCAGAGGGAGCCAAGAGGTGGCACAGTGGGGCAGAGGGAGCCAAGAGGTGGCAGAGTGGGGCAGAGGGAGCCAAGAGGTGGCAGAGTGGGGCAGAGGGAGCCAAGAGGGGGCAGAGTGGGGCAGAGGGAGCCAAGAGGTGGCAGAGTGGGGCAGAGGGAGCCAAGAGGTGGCAGAGTGAGGCAGAGGGAGCCAAGAGGTGGCAGAGTGGGGCAGAGGGAGCCAAGAGGTGGCAGAGTGAGGCAGAGGGAGCCAAGAGGTGGCAGAGTGGGGCAGAGGGAGCCAAGAGGGGGCAGAGTGGGGCAGAGGGAGCCAAGAGGTGGCAGAGTGGGGCAGAGGGAGCCAAGAGGGGGCAGAGTGGGGCAGAGGGAGCCAAGAGGTGGCAGAGTGGGGCAGAGGGAGCCAAGAGGTGGCAGAGTGGGGCAGAGGGAGCTAAGAGGTGGCACAGTGGGGCAGAGGGAGCCAAGAGGTGGCAGAGTGGGGAAGAGGGAGCCAAGAGGGGGCAGAGTGGGGCAGAGGGAGCCAAGAGGTGTCAGAGTGGGGCAGAGGGAGCCAAGAGGTGGCAGAGTGGGGCAGAGGGAGCCAAGAGGGGGCCAAGTGGGGCAGAGGGAGCCAAAAGGTGGCAGAGTGAGGGAGAGGGAGCCAAGAGGTGGCAGAGTGGGGCAGAGGGAGTCAAGAGGTGGCAGAGTGGGGCAGAGGGAGCCAAGAGCGAGCAGAGTGGGGCAGAGGGAGCCAAGAGGTGGCAGAGTGAGGCAGAGGGAGCCAAGAGGTGGCAGAGTGGGGCAGAGGGAGCCAACAGGTGTCAGAGTGGGGCTAGCGCACATGCCTTGCTCGATACGCTGCAATACATAGTAGCCCGTCCGCCACACGGCCTCTCCGAGGCCCCGTTCTATAGGGAGGTCCCTCACTGTAGCAAAGAGGATTTCGATTATCGTACAATCTATCATACTAAGACAATACGAGTTAATTATTCTCACAATAACATTTAGCACGTAATCAGAGTGATTCCACACATACGCAAGTACACAGGCCTGATTATACCAATGTCCCAAATTCCTAAATGAAACAACTTATTTTCTACATTGTTAATATGGTTGTATTCAAATATGTCACGACCATATTGACGCCTAATAATAGGAAGCTCTGGCAAACAGGCGCTCTCTTAGCTGAAGTCACGGAGGTCCAACTTCCACTCACATCTTTTGGGTGTGTTTTTGCTGGTATTTAACGTCCCGGTTGATTCTAATATCCTCGCTATCTTGTGTCTCACGTTACCCCAGAATATTTCAACATCTCCCTCTTCATATCCTCGCTACCTTGTGTCTCACGTTACCCCAGAATATTTCAACATCTCCCTCTTCTTAGCCTCGCTATCTTGTGCCTCACGTTACCCCAGTAAATTTCAACATCTCCCTGTTCATATCCTCGCTATCTTGTGCCTCACGTTACCCCAGTATATTTCAACATCTCCCTCTTCATATCCTCGCTATCTTGTGTCTCACGTTACCCCAGAATTCTTCCACATCTCCCTCTTCTTATCCTCGCTATCTTGTGCCTCACGTTACCCCAGTATATTTCAACATCTCCCTCTTCATATCCTCGCTATCTTGTGTCTCACGTTACCGCAGAATATTTGAACATCTCCCTCTTCATATCCTCGCTATCTTGTGTCTCACGTTACCCCAGAATATTTCAACATCTCCCTCTTCATATCCTCGCTATCTTGTGTCTCATGTTTACGTTACCCCTTAATATTTCAACATCTCCCTCTTCTTATCCTCGCTATCTTGTGCCTCACGTTACCCCAGAATATTTCAACATCTCCCTCTTCTTATCCTCACTATCTTGTGCCTCACGTTACCCCAGTAAATTTCAACATCTCCCTCTTCATATCCTCGCTATCTTGTGCCTCACGTTACCCCAGAATATTTCAACATCTCCCTCTTCATGTCCACGCTATCTTGTGTCTCACGTTACCCCAGAATATTTCAACATCGCCCTCTTCTTATCCTCGCTATCTTGTGCCTCACGTTACCCCAGAATATTTCAACATCGCCCTCTTCTTATCCTCGCTATCTTGTGCCTCACGTTACCCCAGAATATTTCAACATCTCCCTCTTCTTATCCTCGCTATCTTGTGCCTCACGTTACCCCAGAATATTTCAACATCTCCCTCTACTTATCCTCGCTATCTTGTGTCTCACGTTGCTCCAGTATATTTCAACATCTCCCTCTTCATATCCTCGCTATCTTGTGTCTCACGTTACTCCAGTATATTTCAACATCTCCCTCTTCTTATCCTCGCTATCTTGTGTCTCACGTTACCCCAGTATATTTCAACATCTCCCTCTTCATATCCTCGCTATCTTGTGTCTCACGTTACCCCAGAATATTTCAACATCTCCCTCGTCTTATCCTCGCTATCTTGTGTCTCACGTTACCCCAGTATATTTCAACATCTCCCTCTTCATATCCTCGCTATCTTGTGCCTCACGTTACCCCAGAATATTTCAACAGCTCCCTCTTCATGTCCTCGCTATCTTGTGTCTCACGTTACCCCAGAATATTTCAACATCGCCCTCTTCTTATCCTCGCTATCTTGTGCCTCACGTTACCCCAGAATATTTCAACATCGCCCTCTTCTTATCCTCGCTATCTTGTGCCTCACGTTACCCCAGAATATTTCAACATCTCCCTCTTCTTATCCTCGCTATCTTGTGCCTCACGTTACCCCAGAATATTTCAACATCTCCCTCTTCTTATCCTCCCTATCTTGTGTCTCACGTTACTCCAGTATATTTCAACATCTCCCTCTTCATATCCTCGCTATCTTGTGTCTCACGTTACTCCAGTATATTTCAACATCTCCCTCTTCTTATCCTCGCTATCTTGTGTCTCACGTTACCCCAGTATATTTCAACATCTCCCTCTTCATATCCTCGCTATCTTGTGTCTCACGTTACCCCAGAATATTTCAACATCTCCCTCTTCTTATCCTCGCTATCTTGTGTCTCACGTTACCCCAGTATATTTCAACATCTCCCTCTTCATATCCTCGCTATCTTGTGCCTCACGTTACCCCAGAATATTTCAACATCTCCCTCTTCATATCCTCGCTATCTTGTGTCTCACGTTACCCCAGTATATTTCAACATCTCCCTCTTCATATCCTCGCTATCTTGTGCCTCACGTTACCCCAGTATATTTCAACATCTTCCTCTTCATATCCTCGCTATCTTGTGTCTCACGTTACCCCAGTATATTTCAACATCTCCCTCTTCATATCCTCGCTATCTTGTGTCTCACGTTACCCCAGAATATTTCAACATCTCCCTCTTCTTATCCTCGCTATCTTGTGTCTCACGTTACCCCAGTATATTTCAACATCTCCCTCTTCATATCCTCGCTATCTTGTGCCTCACGTTACCCCAGAATATTTCAACATCTCCCTCTTCATATCCTCGCTATCTTGTGTCTCACGTTACCCCAGTATATTTCAACATCTCCCTCTTCATATCCTCGCTATCTTGTGCCTCACGTTACCCCAGTATATTTCTACATCTTCCTCTTCATATCCTCGCTATCTTGTGTCTCACGTTACCCCAGTATATTTCAACATCTCCCTGTTCATATCCTCGCTATCTTGTGCCTCACGCTTCCCCAGAATATTTCAACATCTTCCTCTTAATATCCTCGCTATCTTGTGTCTCGCGTGTACGTAAACGACCAATGATATCACATTTGCTAGCAGACCTGCACCTTTCCGATACCCGCCATCTTGATATACTGGAG
Organism: Meconema thalassinum; assembly: GCA_946902985.2. Lineage (NCBI taxonomy): Eukaryota > Metazoa > Arthropoda > Insecta > Orthoptera > Tettigoniidae > Meconema > Meconema thalassinum. The sequence continues at coordinate 465,801,890 of OX336394.1, read as the reverse complement.
TCACTCTTCCACGCACATGGAATTTCAATTGCAAATATCTACCCTTAGAAGGCAGTTGTATGTACACATAACATGTTATATCCTTCCACATGCGATCAGGAACCTTTTGTCCTTCGTAATCTCAAAACAGACCGATGTCCTTTTTCATTGCAGGATAGGATGATGTTCCATCTAACGTCATATTTGTTGTGGAGACACCTTCTATAATTATTTTCTTGAGACCAAATTTAGTATTTAATTAGTTGGATTACAAGTCAAAATTTTTTTTTGGGGGGGGGGCGGCTTAGTAATAATAATAATATTTTTGACAGTGGCGTGAATTCTATGCTTTTGTCATGGATTATATTATTACGATAGTTGAAGGTGTTTTGAAATAGATCTGTGTGATTGTTAATGATGATAATAATAATATTTTGACAAACCTTGGAGTTGAATTCCAATGATGATAATAATAATTCTGACAAGTTTCAAATACATTTATCTACGATTATATTAATTTCTGATGAGTACAAGCCATTTGTATAATTGTTTGAATGCTTTGGTTGGCAGATAGTATCGAATCGAATATCGATGATAAAAAATAATAACCAGTGAATTATTTAAATAAATGCACAATATTTTGGTAACGTCATGATGGAAATGTTAATATTTTTAAGGAACGCTATGTTTTGCTATTCCAAGAGCAAACTGTATAATGTATGGGAATTTAAGTTTTGTAACGGTCAAAGTTGGAACTGCTTGAAATTGAACATGTTGGGAGCCCTCGGGCGATCAATCAAAAATACCCAGCAATGGCCAATTGGCAACAATTTGTATATAATATAATATAAAGGTACATGAGGTCATTTAAATTTAAATTTCACGGGTCATTATTTGATGCAAATGTATTTCGATAGGTTCCATGATGTCTAAAGCCTTAACATTTAACTCGTGTAAAAGTCTTAAATTTCTCCCTAAAATTGGTGAATGTATTTTTTTTAACTGTGTTCGCCAACTGCTGAGTGTCTACCGTGTTTATTTACACTCTATAGATTGACTGAAGTTGGATCTGGCTCTATTTACTATAATATATGTGGAAAATAACTGAGACTGAAACAACTTTACGAAGTGGTGCCTGTTATTGACTCTCTCGTTACTACTGGGTGCCATTTAATTCACCCACCACAGAATAGAAACAAGAAATCCTTATAAGCTGCCCAAAGGGTTTTAAGGGTGCGATGTCTGCTACTATGTTTGTGAACAATGGTTGTGGTCGTACATATGCTCACCAATAGCTGAGTGTTTGTTTTGTTTTATTGCATTTTATGCTCTTTATATCGTGTTGCAAATTGTCGTCCATTTTGTCCAATATAATTGACCTTGCATCCTTCTTTTTGACATGTGAACAATTACACACCTGACTTCGGACGTGGGATTTTCTTCGTTGGGTTGCTGTTTATGTGCTTACCGAGTGTGTTGCTAGTTCTGAAAGCTATATTGAGTCCCTGTTTTCTGAATATATGCGTTATTTTGTATGTGTTGCACCACAAATAAGTTCTTTCTTGTTGGTTTATTGATGGCGGTTGCAACAGCATGACTACAATAATTTACAAGAGGTTGGAAAGACAGATAGAAACAGAGTTGGGTCAAGACCAGTTCGGGTTCAGGAGAAACTTTGGAACAAAGGAAACTGTCCTAAGTCTTAGGCTGATTTTGGAAGCTAGAATAAGGAAGGATAAGATAATGATCAGATCATTAGTAGACTTAGAAAAGGGTTTTGATAACGTTCATTAGAGTATGTTGGTTGCCATTTTGAAAACGATTGGAATGAAGTACAGGGATAGGATGGTGCTCCATAATCTATACAGAAACCAGACAAAAGTTATTCGAGCCAAAGGATATGAGAGAGAAGCTGGTAATGAGAAAGGAGTAAAGCAAGGCTGCAACTTATCACCCATACTTTTCAATCTATACATTGAATAAGCACTGAAGGAAATTGGAGAACAATCCAAAGCATTTGCATTTGAATAGATTCAAAGAGAAGAGATAGGTTGATAGGACACATACTAAAACACGGAAGGGCCGTGGACAAAAATTGTAGGGGTAGACCAAGGTTGGAATATGATACACCAATTGCCTCGGATGTGATGTGTGGTAGTTATGTAGGGATGAAACGATTAGCTAAGTACAGGGAGGCATGGAGATGTGCATCAAACCAGTCAAATGACTGACGATTCAAACCCACACATTCCATAATATTCTGTGCAGTTGAATCTTCGAATGGATTACGATGGCTGCCCCCTGGAGAACTTCTTAATGCCTATCTTGCGTAAGATTGAGTTCTTGTCAGGCATCAACCACAATGCATTTTATGTCCTCTGTAGAGCCCAGTATTACTTTTAGCGGCAAAGGACCTGTTAATGCGCCATCTGTATTAATTATCCAGTCAATGGTAGACTCCGGGCACCAACGAGCCATGCGGAGAGCCTTACTTTCTCCACTCCCATACGAAGCGTAAAGCTTCAGAGTGCTCGTTATGCGAACGTGTTTGCGTTGACATCTTCAACGCCATTGATAGGAAAGTTGTTCAATTATTACGACGCCTTCCAAAGCCTCGATGGGACTTGTTATCTCCCGAGTCGAATTCATCTCGCATGATACAACCCAGTTGTCGTAGAGTTTCCTTATTGACACTTGTTAGCACAGGACAGCAATTGGTTTCACTAGCAAGTGTTCTCACTCTATATAAAGGGTGTTTAGTTCTTCACGCTGACTTCAAGTACAGTTTGTGGGTAAAATGGTTATTGGGGTTGTTAATACAAAATGTAAAATGAAATTGTTGCCATGGTAACCAAGTGGCCACCATTCAGGATTGCGTACGGTGGCCATATTGGCCAGGGTTTTACAGTGCTGCCAACTTGTGAAAGCGAAATTCTCCTAAATTTGTTCTAATTTTCCTAGATTCGAATTTTGGCACGAGATTTTATTACTAGAAGAAATAAACCTGCAGAAACAAAATGGGTTACCAAGGAGATACAGTGACAGGGTTACCAACCTGTGGGTCATGGATTTTACAAAGAGTTTTTCAAGATTTCTTAGGATGTGACTTTGGGTGCTAAATGATACCAAGAATAAAAACAAGATGTTCGATAAAGAACATATAGCTTACTTTCTCCTAAATGCATGGGTATTGTTATAACTCTTCGTCCTTTTGAAGGAGTATAATTGAATGTTGGTTGTAGTAGCTTGTTGAAATACAACGTGCTATACGGATATTAAACATGAATATGAGGTGCCCTTTGCTAGTGCTACCTCTGTAAAAAAAATCATTCAATTCGGTTTCACCGTGTCTGAATTGATATGGGGAATCGATTTGCACACATACATTGCCGGTATCTGCAAACAATTGGGCTGAAGACTTGTAGTTCAATCAAAAGACGCTTCCCACAAAAAGGTATGTTGTTGCAAAATTTAGTAGAGATCAAATGATTAGGTTGGTTGTAATTTGATTTAAGCTTATAACATTTGGGTGGCCGCCATTCCGTTTCCGTCAAGATAGCGGCGATATAAAACATGACACTGAGGTGCCCTTTGCTACTGCTACCTCTGTACCAAATTTCGTTCAATTCGGATTTACCGTGTTTGAATTGATAGGGAGAATCGATTTGCACACATACATGGCCGCCATATGCGAAATAGTGGACTGAATACCTTGTAGCTTGGTCAAAGAACGCTTCTCACATAAAGGCATGTTGTTGCAAAATGTGGTAATGATCAGATGATAAGGTTGGTCGTAATTTGATTTGAGCTTTTTACAATTGGGTGGCCTCCATTACGTCTCCGTCAAGATGGCGGCAATATAAAACAAGACACTGAGGTGCCCTTTGCTAGTGCTACCTCTGTACCAAATTTCGTTCAATTCCGTTTCACCGTGTTTGAATTGATAAGGGGAATCGATTTGCACACATACATGGTCGCAATCTGAAAACTACTGGGCTGATGACCTTGTAGTTTGGTCAAAAGGTGCTCACCATATGACTATATGTTGTTGCAAAATTTGGTAAATATCGGATGATTATGTTAGTCGTAATTTGATTTAAGCTTTGAACATTTGGGTGGCGCCATTCCGTTTCCGTCAATGGCGGCGATATAAAACATGACACTGAGGTGCCGTTTGCTTGTTCTACCTCTGTACCAAATTTCGTTCAATTCGGTTTAACCATGTTCGAATTGATAGGGGGGGGGGACAGACATTCAGAGTACACAGACTCACACACACAGACTCACACACAGACACACATTTTTAGCCTACTTTCGATTTTTGCAAAAAATGAAAGTAGACTTATGAGATCAACACAGGGCGAAAAAAAGTGTGTCTGTCTGTGTGTGTGTATGTGTGTGTGTGTGAGTCTCTGTGTGTGTGTGTGTCTGTGTGTCTGTGTGTGTGTGAGTGTGTGTACTCTGAATGTCTGTCCCCCCCTATCAATTCGAACACGGTGAATGCGAATTGAACGAAATTTGGTACAAAGGTAGCACTAGCAAAGGACACCTCAGTGTCATGTTTTATATCGCCGCCATCTTGACGGAAACGTAATGGCGGCCACACAAATGTTCAAAGCTTAAATCAAATTACGACTAACCTAATCATCCGATCTCTACCAAGTTTTGCAACGACATACCTTTATGGGGGGAGCATCCTTTGACCAAACCAATAGGTCATCAGCGTAATAGTTTGCGGATGGCGGCCATCTTTGTGTGAAAATCGATTCCCCCTATTAATTCGGACACGGTGCAACCGAATGGAACGAAATTTGGTACAGCGGTAGTACTAACAAAAGGCACCTCAGTGTCATGTTTTATATCGCCGCCATCTTGACGGAAACGTAATGGCGGCCACACAAATGTTCAAAGCTTAAATCAAATTACGATTAACCTAATCATCCGATCTCTACCAAATTTTGCAAATACATACCTTTATGGAGGGAGCATCCTTTGACCAATCTAATACGTCATTCACCTGATAGTTTGCGGATGGCGGCCATCTTTATGTCAAAATTGATTCCCCCTATTAATTCGAACACGGTGGAACCGAATGGAACGAAATTTGGTACAGAGGTAGCACTAGCAAAGGGCACCTCAGTGTCATGTTTTATATCGCCGCCATCTTGACTGAAACGTAATGGCGGCCACACGAATGTTCAAAGCTTAAATCAAATTACGATTAACCTAATCATCCGATCTCTACCAAATTTTGCAACTACATACCTTTATGGAGGGAGCATCCTTTGATCAATCTAATAGGTCATTCACCTAATAGTTTGCGGATGGAGGCCATCTTTATGTCAAAATTGATTCCCCCTATTAATTCGAACACGGTGGAACCGAATGGAACGAAATTTGGTACAGAGGTAGTACTAGCAAAGGGCACCTCAGTGTCATGTTTTATATCGCCGCCATCTTGACTGAAACGTAATGGCGGCCACACGAATGTTCAAAGCTTAAATCAAATTACGATTAACCTAATCATCCGATCTCTACCAAATTTTGCAACTACATACCTTTATGGAGGGAGCATCCTTTGACCAATCTAATAGGTCATTCGCCTAATAGTTTGCGGATGGCGGCCATCTTTGTGTCAGAATCGATTCCCCCTATTAATTAAAACACGCTGAAACCAAATGGATCGAAATTTGGTATAGAGGTAGCACTAGCAAAGGGCACCTCAGTGTCATGTTTTATATCACCGCTATCTTGATGGAAACGTAATCGCGGCCACCCAAATGTTAAAAGCTAAAATGTAATTACGACCAATCTAATAATCTAGTCTCTATCTAATTTTGCAACACCATATCTTTATGTGGGAAACATATTCTGACCAAACTGCAAGAACATCAGCCCAATAGTTTGCAGATGGTGGCCAAGTATGTGTGCAAATCGATTCCCCCTATCAATTCAAACACGGTGAAACCGAATTGAACGAAATTTGGTACAGAGGTAGCACTAGCAAAGGGCACCTCATATTCATGTTTAATATCCCTACAGCACGTTGTATTTCAACAAGCTCCTACAACCAACATTCAATCATACTCCTTGAAAAGGACAAAGAGTTATAACAATACCCATGCATTTAGGAGAAAGTAGGCTATATGTTCTTTACTGAACATCTTGTTTACCCTGTAGTGATCTCATAAGTCTACTTTCAATTTTTGCACAAATCGAAAGTAGGCTAAAAACGGTTTATCGTGGAAACTCAGTGGAGGTCGCTTAGAGGGGGATACCAGCCAGTGTGATGTGAAAATTCACAGAGATTTTTAAAAATGTCCTCAGATTTGAATTTTGGCACAAGCAGGTTTACAACTAAACAAAACGGGTTGTCATGGTGACCAAGTAAGGATCATTTTAAATATTTAGGATGATATCAACCAGCGAGGGAAGAAATTCGCTCAGATATGAATTTTGGTGCTAAACGGTCGACGAGGTAAACTAAATGGGTTGCGCTGGTGACAAGTGGCGGCCATTTTGAATACTTACGGTGGATATGAACCTATTTAAGTTGAAATTCTTATACATTTAAATTTAGGTGATAAATGACTGAAGTTGAAACAAAGCGGGTTTTTATGGCTACCAAGAGGCGGTGGTTTTGAACGATGATTGTGATTCACGATATTTTGGAAAACAATAAGATTAGGACCATCGAAAGACATGATTATGAAATTTAGCATTTCTATTTTTATAGATATAAGGTAAAATTTACTTTTAGTGTTTTAGCAATGGTAATTTGTTTTTAGATTAATGCACGGAAAATAATACACAGAATAAAGCATCTTAAAGCATGTCAAAGAATTCTCCATCGCTTTAGGTTTTCATAATATCTAGAGAGACGTTCCAGGATAATGAACGCTTCCGCCACCTCGTGATTTCACAAACAAGTTGATTCTTGTATTTGAGAAATTGTGTAATGTCTTGTGCGTCAGAAAGAGGATTCGCTTTTCGCTTTCATCATGGTTTCAGGATTAATTCATATTACCTGGCACTTGTTCTATCGGACCCTCGTGATGTAAGATGGAGATTCCTTTAACCTAATGTTCAATGCAATGTAGCGATTTGTCTCTGCACTTCAGAGAAGATTGCTTCATGCACTTGGTTTTTACGTCAAGGTTCATTTTGCCTTTGTCCGCAATTATTTTCGTTTTGGCGAAAATTAACTTAAACCTGTTGAATTTTGATTATTTGACTCTTCTATTTATACTTGTTATATTTGGAATGTTACTTGTTCAAATTGTTTAAGTTTTGCTCACCTATATTTACCATAACTTCTACTTGTGGTGTTTCAGTTTGTTTTCCTTCAGGGCTTAGGTTAATTCATATCACAACCATTATCAACTATTGTATGTATAATAGATCCTGGTTTGGCCTCATGGCAAATACACCACCTCTTCTATTCTCAAGAACCTCATTACTCAAACCTCCTTGTGAGCAGGTGCTAATCTATAGTTAAATCATTTAGTCAACCTCGTGCGTCATTCCTTTAAATTTCCCTTTGTTACGACATCAATACGTACAAGGATATGCGTAAAGCAGTCAGAGGTTGGGAATGATATAAGCGGTGCCGATATTTTCAGATATACATTACAGTAGTTTAAAACAAATTCACAATAATCATAGAAGCCTGACTAAAGAGATTTTCAGAGCCAAAGAGAAACTAGGGAATGTGAGTAATTTTAGCATAGAACCAGTTCTCAAGTGAACATTGGATATGAGACTGAACCCTTCAACTAGAAGAGAAGAGGCAATGTCTCTGTTAAGATGTAAGCAATATAGAAGATGTCAGATCAGTATCAGAAAAAAACCTGCACCTTACAACCAGTGTAGTCAGTTAGGTCCAAGTAGAATTACCACACGGCCATGCACCTCCTTTAGTGGCCATGAAAATGCAAAGCTTCCTTCCAGTGACCATATTTGAAGTATAGGGCGAGGTACGGTCATTAAACATCCTGGGTTATTGACAACCACGACGCCTCAGGCTTAACGCACAACGAACAAGGAGCTACAAAAGAGCATGGCCCACAAGTCCACTACCCCACCGGCGGTCCGGGCAGTGCGCTGATGCGTCTGACTAAGTGCACCCAGGCAAATCCCCGCAACAAACACGGCAATAACCTGGAACATTTACCGGAGCTTCATTATGTAGACGTGAAGGCTAATATTCGCCAGCTGATTCAGAGCAACGTGCCTGATGTGCTATTATGTTAACACTGCAGCAAGACCTAACGACCCAATATGTATTTCTCTTCAGGAGCAAGGCACCCAGTAAGAACTCCGCAGACACAAGGATGGGACAACTCACTTCAGGAGCAAGGCACCCAGTAAGCACTCCACAGACACAAGGATGGGACAATTTTAGATAGGCCGAGAAGCTGGTGAATTTTATGTAGCAAAGCAATCCCCATCCCACCATTGCGGTTTCTTATAAAACTCCCCAGATGTGTTATCTTGAATTCCCAAGCTCCAAACAGTAAACCTACAATCACCCCAGCAGCTTATGTGGGATATGATGATACCTGTCAAATTACTTTTACCCTCCCAGAGTTTAAGGTTAGTTGTAGAAGATATTTGATTGGATTTACTTCAACCGATGGTGGGTGATGTGCAAGCTATCTACCCTTAATACTTTAGGTAACTAAAGAGTCATCTGGGGCTGAGGACAGAGCAACACACTTGGGGAGTTGAAAAGTAGTGGACGTTCCTAACAAAACTCATATTACAGTCATATTCCCTTCATTGTGGCATGTACATTTCCTCAACCATATTAGAAGGGTTTCCACCAAGTCAGAAAGAACTGCAAGAGAATGGATATTTTGTGGGTTGCTGAATAGAAAGTTAATAAGAGACTTGTATCATAAGCTCCAATGAAACATTTTCAGTTATGCACTCATAAAAGCGGAAGAACACTTTTTCTCAATATGATGTCCACTTACACATTCAAATGATTTCCACCAGCATCAGTTTCTTCAACATGGATTTCTTCTTTCAAGTCCTAGGGATAATAAGATACAATAATTTATTTATTTGCTACCGACTTACGCATTTAACATCAAATAACAAAATATGTAATTGTACAACACAGCATAATTGTTGTTAAGATATATTCTCTTAACAACTACAAGACACTAGTTTCATACTGTCCATCACATCTTCCTGATGGAGATGACCGTTATGTCCTCCCTAGTTCAGTAACTTATAACACACCACCAAGCCATCAGTCCTTCAGAAACTACCAGACACTAGTTTCATACTGTCCATCACATCTTCCGGATGGAGGTGATCGTTATGTCCTCCCTAGTTCAGTAACTTATAACACACCACCAAGCCATCTCTCCTTTAGAAACCAAGAGAATCTTAGTGTGAGAGAAAATACGGAGATCACTGCCTTAATAGAAAGAATATCCGGAAGGATAATGGTAAAATGAACAACGTCAAATGAATAGTTGTAATACAGTGACGTTGGTGAAAAAGTGTTACAGTGAAAGGTGATGATATCGTTTTATCTCTCTTCCGTTGCAGCGCTCGAGTGCGCTACTGTCGTTTATGGATGTCACGGTGAACCTATGAATGGATTATGATGCGGTTTTCACCATTCTGTAAAGGACATTTCGAGGAATATTTCTGTAGAAAATAATTTATTTATGAAAAAAGGAAGCCGAGCAGTAACGATTTAAGAGAAAAAGTCAAAAAATACACATGGCGTCCGTGTGCTTTTTAGCTTACGCTGGGTAAACCCTTAAAAAAATTCTATATACTATGACTGTAAGAATTGTTCAGCATGAGAAGTTCTACTAAAAAGTCCAGCATATCTTCAATACATCGCCAACTATATGTGTTTTTAGGTATTCATTTCTTTCAACAATCTACATTCAAATCTCCGTGCTGAGGCGACAGTATACGAGCTGGCTAGGGCGAGTCTATCAGCCCGGTTACAGCCTAGCTAGCACGCGAACATATTACCCCTTACACAGACAGCAGCAAACTGTCATGTCGTGTCGAGTTAAATCTTCAGAGAAGAGTGGATGTGATTGGAGTTTCCCTGGTAGAGCAACTCGGCACTTCTTCACTTTGCCTGTGAAGAACTTTCCGTTCCACAAAATACATAATTAATAAATATACGAAGCTGAAATTTGGCAAGAGAGACAATTTAATCAAATCAGTCGGAGAATAGGTTGTCACGCTCAAATATCGGCGCGCATAATAGTTGCACACACCCAATAATTTTCTTAAATATTTATTTTAAGGGGTCATGGGATCTAACACATGTATCATTGAGTAACGATCGACTAGGCCGACAAGATTTGCACCAGCACATCTTTTAATAATGAAGGTATAAAATTGCTTACACAAATCACCGATACAATATTTAACAAGAGATTTTTCATAAAAGGCTGCAGTTAAAGCTAAGAAGCATTCAAAAGAAGTAAGAGTAAGCCAATAATAACACTAGCTACATGCATTATATGTCTTCTGGAGGGGGAGTATTATGTAGAGTATATATTGTTGTACCCCTAGGGTACGCCACCATCATCCCCTAACACTAACACCCCCGGAAAACCAAATGCCACATACCTACTTCAAGAACCAACGAATACATCTACATAATTACACATCTAACAAATTATTGCCTCAATGAACTCAGGTAGCTTGTGTCCAAGCCCAACGACCTCAGGAAGGGCTATGACATGGGGGAAATGTGCAAATTCCACAAACGCAGCGCGGCGCTCCTATAAAAACTCCGAGAGGTCATGCCTCCGGATCAGTCTGTCTCAGTGTTACCTGCGTGCCGAATCGCTGCTGGAAGCCGAAGGGTAAGTGTCTTAAGCGATCACTACACACACATTCAATTACACTCCCATCCCCCTGTGCTTGGATTGTGATAATTACTTATTTTTATTAACTGCACTGCTAATTACAGGAGTACTTCAAATCCGAAGTACTCATTAAACTCAAACACAGTAGAAGCCATTGGTCTTTTCACTTATTTAATTAGTTGATAAGATCCTACCCTCTTAGCTTCCCCGCTAGGTAGGATCTAGTATTAGCACTGTTATTTAATTGCTTCGTGACGTCAGCAGAGCGTCACAGCCACAGCGCTGACACCAGCAGGCTCGCTCCCAGCTCGCCTGCTTACGAGTCACATCAGACCGCTTAGCGCCGATACCGTGCACAGAGCACTAAGTAAACCACCCCTCCTTCCACACTCACACCCTGAACTACCCGCCAAGCAGTACATTGGGGAGTTCTCCTTTCAGATCGTACTGACGATCCCAAGCCACTAGCTAATCACCACCTCCTACACGTAATTGCCAAGCTTTCCCCCTAAACACATTTATTTTAACCCTTAGATTAATACTTTGTAGAGGCTACCCTCTCAGGTACCCTACAAATGGTGGAGGCACTAGGTGCCGCGACGTTGTCATAAGACAACGCCTAAAGGAGTACATACAACGTATTTCTGCGGGAAAGATCCCTAAACTTAACCTCTTACTAGCCAAGCGAACGCCGCCCAAAATTGGGAAAATTTTTGAAGTAAGGGTCCAATAATATTTTTGTACCCACCCAGGCCCGCCCTAATAGAGATTACATAACTTAACGCCACCCTTAAATAATAATCAGCCACTCACGACCCCCAAATTCGCTACGCCCACACCATATAATTAATAGGAGTCACATTATTTAGTTGCCCACCGAGTTCGGTCCCCGGTACCTTATATAGCTTTGCAACAATAATATTTCATTCACTACCCCCATAGAATAGAGAGGAGGTTACACTCATTTAGGTACAATACTAACCCACCAGCTTAGATAGCCCGTAGGAATCCCTATCATTGCAAAAATAGGAACAATTATTTTACACTAGCCTTTTACGATCCCCTTGAGAGTTTAGAACCAGTTGGTAGATACTTTTACACCATGGCACCTCATGCCGAAGCACCCAATACGCACGGGAGGGTGCACCATAGCCACACAAATAGGGACTCCGAACTGTTCTTTTTTCTATAACGAAGCCGCCAGCGCCGAATGCTAAAGGTGCAATTGCGCATACAGGCGATGCAGGCAAGGGTAAGTGCGGCGCAGAATAAGTACATCAGCACCCCCACCGATACGCGTAAAACACTCCTCGCCTGGCCGCACCGACATTTGCACACGATACATAGGGCATTACAGGACAAACACACAAAAACACTGAGAATCCATAATCGAATGGATATGGTCTATGGTCACCCCAATCATACCGCAACCCTCCAACACATTAGGGCGCAATATGCGAGGTTGGATCACCATTTCACACAGCTCATTGCCGAATATAGGCGGCTGAGCGCCCAGTTGATACACATCTACCAAGTTCCATCCCAATAGGAACTAAAGCCGGCATGGTCAGTAAAAGTTTTGCCACGCACAATAGCGTGCTCATCATTAACCCACAGCTGAATACATTTGCACCCCCGTGGCCAAACAGTTCAATCCCCGCAGCTATACTGCCCCCTATCACACCTTACGGTGAATACTGCCACCACGACAATAGCGGAACAGGCCAGGGCATTTACCCTGCAATACGCCACATTATGGCAACGTTCCCGTCAGCTACGGAATACCTTTATAATATAAGCTGGTAATTCATACGCCTACACAGACATTCCCCCCCCCCCCTAAATGGCCAATAGGACCATTTCCCTACGGCTCACTCCTATTAGGAAGGGGACTGCCGTGGCCATGCCACTTAAGCAGCCCGCCATTGGAAACGATGCACCCGTAAATACATGTCACCCGCCACGTGCATCCATACAGCCCCATACACTTCCATTGCACCCTAGGACGTTACCGCCTACCATGGCGACCAACGGCCCTACTCCACGGCGAAAAGCCATATTAATTTACCGGCCCTTTTCAGTAACACTCCCGAAAGTAGAAGGTAGGCCACACAAGCCTAAAATCACCCTTCTCCAAACGCCCCACACGGAAAATGCATCCCTTGAGTGGATACCGGGCGCTAAAGCCGCCTTGGCAATCCGAGGGAGACGGTGCCAATTTAGAACCCGCATCCCTTGAGTGGATACCGGGCGCTAAAGCCGCCTTGGCAATCCGAGGGAGACGGTGCCAATTTAGAACCCGCATCCCTTGAGTGGATACCGGGCGCTAAAGCCGCCTTTGCAATCCAAGGGAGACGGTGCCATTAGACATGCTCCGAAATTGCCAATTTAGAGCCGACATATAATTCATTTTTATTTCTAAATGATTAGAGTCACACTGAATTCTCATACCATTGGACCGTTCATATAACTCGCCTCCAAGGCCGATTTTCCTTTTCTACACATTATTTATGTATAAGTAGAGGGTAAGACATGTCGAGACACGATGCACAGATAACAGCTACACGTGTCTCAACGTCCCCCCAGTTACCATTGCCAAGAAACGGAAGCGTTAAATCACCCGGGTAGGGAATGCCACCTGGGAATGGGCCATATAAGGCACAGATATCATAGATGGCACCCATAGACAATAGAGCCATTTTTTCTCTTTCTGACATATCACACCATTGGATAGAGAGCAAGAAGGGTCGAGGCTAGAGGCACATTTAGCAATTACACGTGCCTCATCTTCCCCTTAAGTCCCCATGAACACGATACGCCAGACAAGCATTGGCAATAGCGCCAGATGCGCTATGGCATCTGGTAGCCACAGTCAGAAATAGGTGTCAACACCACTCCCGGTTAGGCCCCACACCATAGGTATTATTAAGTTGCCTGGTACTAGATAAGGACTGCCGATATAATGTAATTTATAATCGTTCCATACTTATAACATGTACAGTGCATGTATGTCTTTTCAGGAAATATATTGTAGACACGGCCTAACATATGTTACACGCCTAGATCAGCAAGCAAGGTCAATCCTCTGCTGCGACACGCGGATGTAACGAGAGCCGTCTCGCCCACTCAGCAATACACGTTTCCTCCCTAGTAACAACTGTTTGCGACAAGTCATGCAGACAGGCACGCGCCTACATAGGCATGCGTCAGCCAGGTCATTCACTCAACTGGAATACAAATAACGAACCACGGACAGGTTCCTTTATCATATGAAGCTATATACACATTTAATATTCACACACTCTCATACAGGACGCACATTTTAACCAACTTAATCGCACGCAGATTTCAATACACGGTAACGATCATTAGGCGACCGACTAAAGATCCAATCACCTTTCACAAGGGGCGATTCATTAACGCACCCTTCCCATACAACTGTATTCAAAGCACACAGTCAATAGGAACCGACACATAACTTAATTATTTATATATATACCTTCGGTAGCGGCCGATGGCAAATTCAAACACAATAACCGGATGTAATAAGTAATAGGTGAATACATACATCTCCCATGACAGTAGAGGGATTAGAATTCCCATGGTTAATGCCCACATTTAGGAAATCGGTACACAAAAATTTTACTTGCACGAGTTTAGAAAGTGCACGGATTCCAGTATTCACCCCATATTAAGGCGGGATGACAGCCCGGTCCTATACATTATCACCGAGTAGGCCACTAAGTTTACACATATGGCCAAGCATAAAACATTACTGGACGTACAATACAATTTATATAGCGAACGCCATTACTCCAGTAGTAGCGGAAGCAAATACAAGGTTACAGACACCACAGTAACACAGGTCTTTGGACCTCAGCACGTCCTTTAAACTGCCTAACACGAATACACTCTTCTGTTATTACTTTCATAGTTCATAAACGATTCACACTATACTCTAGGCCACTGATAGTAGCCTAGTACAATCACTATCGCCGGACGTTCTATGATGAACGATCGTCGTTTCTTAACATATTTCAGCACCGACATAGGCTCGTGCAGACAACACGATTACACAGGTTAGGAACATCACACACATACAGTGGCCTAGCATCTACAATAACACAGATTAGCGGCCTTTCGCAAAAGCACAGATATAGTCGTACAATAACAGAGGTTAGCGGCCTTCCGCAACTGCAAAGATGTATTCGCACAATAACACAGTTTAGCGGCCTTCCATACAGGCCAAAGCGTATTGACACTAATGACATAGTGTAGCGACATTCGATATAATTCCGCACACAATCTCACTATTACACAGGTTGGTTACTACCACTACGGCCAGCAGAATTTGATACAATTACACAGGTTATCATACCGTCCAAGCATTAGACTCTATAGGTCATCTGAACAAACAGTTAGGAGACACTTGGAATAAGGATAACTTATACTTACGTAGATTACATTTCCCATACACTGTAATCCAGGCTACATTCTTTATTACATCTCAATCACTTCTCACACTCAGTACTGCAAACTGCTCATAGACAGTGATGCGCGCTCCATACACAATGCCAGAAGCGAGGACTGCGTACACAGCATCTCGACTTACGAGACGCAGGTACTCCAAAACTCACACGTCACGTACGGCACTCATGCCGTTATCACATACTCCTTTTTATATATTTTTTTTCTCCCCACAGGGGATCTTTAACTTTTATTTCTATTTAACAG
This sequence comes from Meconema thalassinum, assembly GCA_946902985.2. Lineage (NCBI taxonomy): Eukaryota > Metazoa > Arthropoda > Insecta > Orthoptera > Tettigoniidae > Meconema > Meconema thalassinum. Next base: position 465,786,318 of record OX336394.1, on the reverse strand, counting down.
TGGCATTGAACACACTACCGTCATAAAGACAGACAGGATGAACAGTTTTCCCACGAGGCGACTTCATCATTAGTCGACGGAGTAGGGACTCCATTCATTTTATAATTATAATTATAATCATCTCATTCAAGCCGACGACCGACTGGGCTCCTGGAAAATCTAGGGGATTGGGGCCAAACCTCTAACAGTCAACGTAGGAAACCATTAGTCATCCTTCCGCTAAGTATAAACTGTTCGCCATGATCTGCTATATGCCGACATGATATTCGATAATGAATTCACGAAGTTACTTCATAAGTGCCACAAGGCCCCAATGGGACCACAAGTCCTTATATAGATCCCCTTTAATTAATATCTACCCAGTAGATACACACTTATCGTCAAAGTCATAAGTTGGCCACATGGAAATTTCGTATTTTCGTTTTCAGGCAGCGTAACACGACGTGGTACATATCATTATATGTCCATCAGCGTCGCATTGACGCCATGGCCCATAAATGTCCTAAAGTAAACCTGGGCGAGTTATGACAAGGGTAGATTAACTTCTACCCTCCTAGGACAACATTCTAGGATGCATATCAGCCATGAGCGCATAGATAATTCAGGCAGCCACTACGTCCATGGGCCATAAGTATCCTATGGTTTCCTAGGCGAGTTATGCCCAGGGCAGAATAATTTCTACCCTCCTGGGTCACCGTTCTAGGATAAATATCAGCCATGAACATAGGACTACTGGTTTTGTAGATAACGGTTAACAAAGGCCCAATGATTTTATTTTCTACAACATTAAGTATCCACTTGAGTCCGCAAACATGTTATACGCACTAGGAATACATCATCTCCACAGCAACACATTGAGTGTTGGGTCTACAAGATATAGCTCCCACTTCCATACCGCAGGATGCCCGGTAAATGTAGCCCTTTTTTGCTACTACACGGACATTCCGACATTTGCGGAATACAATATTCGCTCCGGATATACACATTACTGCGCCCCGCATTATTTTTTCATTTTCCCGAAGTGAGTGGGAGTAAACCACGGAAAAACTTTTCTACAGACTGACACCCAGCATTGTTACATCCACATGATATCGCCATATGCTTCCATACATTCACAGTACACTCTAGTACACTCCGTAAATTAGGTACAAGAAACCCAGTATTTTTTTATATATAATTTGCCCCATTTGAATACGATATGATGACAGCGTCATCCCAACATTGTTCCCCACCGAAGGGACATGCTTTGTTTCCCAATACACAGACGAGAAGTCACTGACTTATACCAAGTTTATATCATACACAGGCTGTCTAGCTTGCGACAATGCGTACATGACAAACACTCCAGTCGACACCCAACACGTGCGTTTGACAGTTCATTCACTGTATGGCAACAAACCGCCATGCTCTAAACTCACTCCTAGCGCTCAGGTCCAATCAGCGTAGCGCGCCGATAAACATGATCCACAGCAGTACGCTAGCCAATAAGCACCGTAGGTTCCGCCTAGCGGTAGCCGATATCTGATACCTTACGTACACACACCTTATCTCAAGTCACACCTCCCACGTGACAAGTCAGCCGCAAGCAGCCATTATTTGTACTCACCAATCGGAAACTCGCGCGCTGAATTCAAATGACAGTGCGGTCAAAACATACTATTCTCGGAGTATACCATACATACCAGTGTAGCCAAACATTTTTATTTACACTCAGCCCTTCCATCACTCACTACATAACACCGGGCCAGCATATTTCACGGCAGGAGCCATTGTTATCGATGCTATACACGCAGCGCCTCATTACACAGATGCACTTTCTTTTATCTATTCATCGGGCTCCAGTAAACATTTGCCCTCGAATACACCCTTATATAGACACCGCCCTTCGACATACGCAGACACGGGCACTTCCCCGTGACCATACAAATAAATCGATTTACTTCCCACTTAGGTTTTATTTTATTTTATTCGCGGCACAGCGATCTTGGGCAAGATATTCTCTCCAGGCTCGGACGAGCAATCTCGTCTACAGCGGTGGCGCATTAATATTCCCGCCACGCGCATTTTACCCCTCTTGAATTCCCCAGTTAAAACACCACATCTATTGGAATTTATAGCCCCATTTAACACCTAGCTGGCATTCATATATACCATCCCCCCAAATACTAGAATGGCAGTACACACTTATGGATCCCCCACATTTCCGCAGGGCGGATAAGATATTTTTAAAGCAATAAGCCCCCCCCCCCCTATAGGACGGACTTAGGACACACATCTCGGGCACAGAGGTGCAACCTGCTTTAGAATATATATATATATAATACAGAATCTCTAGGATAAGGGATTTAGTTATTTAATCATACCAGATGACCAGTTTTAGGATATAGGCTTCATGGTATGTAGGTATACATTATATATTTTACGAGTGCAGACAGCAGTTTATTATTGGTATGGCCACAGATGCCATAAATCACAACTAATTCATCCAAGCTTCATAGCACTTCTCCATCCCATCACACATTGTTAATATTCTACATTTACACGTTTTTACACCTGTTCCCTATTAATGCACGGCACTTGGTAATCATGCAATAGCCAGGGTCCACGACATGCTTTTTCGCTAATGGCTAAATGATAATAACCATTCGGAACTATAAAGCTAACAGCTTAGCGTCCCAGGCATCAACCGCTAACACCAGTGCATTAAATGTTTTATTTTTTCCCCTGCATTTTTACCTTGCATGCGACTTTAGAGAATATATGTCACCCTACCTCCTTCAGTATGGTATCTAACAACCACACTGAACACCCAGTTCCTAACCCAATAAGATACTCACCCGCACCGGTCGAGCGATCCTTCCATTTAACGTTTCCCGACATCCCCATAGGACCACGATTCCTTGGCCCTATCTCACCATCCATTTACCCGTTACTTACGAAATCTAACATGCTTACAGCTTCCCAATAACACGGAAACACCCTTCCAAATCCTTGACTTACCCACTAACATGTGAGAGGGGATAATACGCAGATGAAATTAGCTAGATATCTGAAAGCCAGGCGCAATGAAAGTGCACTGTGCCACCACAGTTCCCCCCCCCCCCATATAACTATAACACCCCACACAAACATAGTACCGCTTGACACTATCTTTTTATGGTTTGTGCACGAAGGTGCACTGTGATGGATGTGACACTATTTTCCTGGGGAAAATAGGAAATGGTAAGTTTTGACAGGCATAAAGGGCAAGCATAGCCCTTGACCTGACATGATATGACTTAGACGTTGACGAACGACGGAAGGTCATAGCGGTGACGTGTTAGGGTGGGCAAGCGCTCGATGATGTACCTAGCCTGTCTCCCAAAGCGCGGGGCCCGTTATACCCATTTATATGCCGTAACGTCGTCTAAGCTATACCTACGGATGGAGGCTTGATAGTTCGGTGAGGGGATTGACTACCCCCGCATCGGACAGGATAGACCCTCCTTCCCAAGACGACCCCCTTTACTTGACGTTCGTTCGTATATAAGCACACGTAACAGCTTTATAGCGGAAGCAAGTCCTGAACACAAACGCAGGTGAATAACGAATCAAGAATATAGAAACACGAAGAAAGAAGTATAACGAATCAAGAATATAGAAACACGAAGAAAGAATAAACACACATGAAGAAATAATGAATATATGATCTCCCGGGCCGAGGTATGTGGCACCGATGATCTCCTCTGTCCATGCCCCCGGAGAGTATCACCTACGATTTGCAATTTACGACACACCTTAGTATGTAAAACACGTAATAGCTTCATAGCGGGAGCAAGTCCTGTACACACACACACAGGTTAATAACGAATGAAGAATGAAGAAACACGAAGACATATGAAATTATTATGTAAAAACACGTAATAGCTTCATAGCGGGAGCAAGTCCCGTACACACACACACAGGTGAATAACAATAAACAAGAAAGAAGAAAATAATTTATCAAGAAAGAAGAAAGAAGTTTAAAAAGAAAGAAGACATAATAAGGATTATTTCCCGGGCCGAGGTATGTAACACCGATGTTCTCCTCTGTTCATACCCCCGTAGAACGAATAACGAATAAAGAAGAAAGAAATTTATCAAGAAAGAAATTTATCCAGGAAGAAGAAAGAAATTTATCAAGAAAGAAGAACGAAATGTATCAAGACAGAAGAAAGAAGTTTATCAAGTAAGAAGACATAATGGAGGAATATCTTTGTATTGCCTTGACGAGGCGATATGTTTTGCGAGGTGCCCATATGCATAGTAGCATATTGTTACTATGGTCCAGAGTAACTTGTACGGATGTATATATGCAAATCATCCGTTATATCTCTAGAAGCGATTTTTCGAGATACGATATGCGTTTTTTGAGAATGGCCCGAATTAATTTTAAGAATATCTTATAGATATATATTTGTTGTGGTGTTTGAAGCCATATTTTCAGTGTTGTCTTAGTAAACAAGAGTTTAGTGCTTTTCAGTCGGTCAACACGAATGTACCCAAAAGAGATGGGTCATGCCCTAATCCTGAAATAAATTACATGAGATTAATAAAACACTAGGATGACCAGTTTCGATCGTCAAGCGATCATCATCAGATCCATTACACTTAGGCTATAAAATCTATGTTTGAAATACAGGTGAAAATATTTACAATATGTACAATTATTTAGTTGCAGTATTGGTACTGCAACTGTCAGTGTATGCTAAATGCAGTATATATGATATTAGGTGAAATGCTAAATGGTGATAGCTATCCGGAGTTTGTACTTTAGAGAGATTATATGGTTGTAAACTATGGTTAAACTATAAAATTGTAGGCTAACTACTTATCTGATTGTCTTCCTTACTACAGCTACTCGCAGTTTTCGTGCTCACTGGAACTCACTGTGCGGTCGACTGCGGTGGTTATCTTAACGACTGGTTTTTCCCTGCCTTCTCCCCCCTGCCCATACGTGCTGTGGGGAGTGATAGCGATGTGTTTATGTGAGGTGTTGCCAACCTAGATAAGATGTATGTTATTGAATGAGGTGGGTCTACAACTATTTAAGACCGTGGATTAGCCCTCGCCACGCGTGGACCATAAGCCATTCGAACTAAGCGTTGACGGTCTTATGAGGACGTCCCGGCACCCTTAATACTGCCGCGAATATGGGCCTTGGTTTATTGCAGAAGAAAAGTACATCGTACACCTGATCCAGATAACATTTACCTATTAAAAAGGGGGGAAATTAGGGGTGAGAGAATATGGTATTGTTATGGTATTGTTGTAGTTGAGAGAGAGTATGATATTGTTGTAGGTGAGAGGATATGGTATTGTTATGGTATTGTTGTAGTTGAGAGAGAGTATGATATTGTTGTAGGTGAGAGGATATGGTATTGTTATGGTATTGTTGTAGTTGAGAGAGTATGATATTGTTGTAGTTGGGAGAATACACATTGCTTTTCCTTTCTGTTCTTTTAAACTCCCGGTTGTACAAATGTCGCATTTCTTCCCCACAAATAAACCATTTATACAAATATTCCCTTAAATTACACCCTGCGACATTTCTTTGTTTCTTTCTCTCCACCCTATCTCTTTTATACACGTGCAAGGCACACGAGGGCAGTTTTTCATCCGCTCCACGGGTATATTAATTGTATATCCTCCCCCCCCCCACCCCTAGGATGTTTTTTTCCTCTCGTTGTGTCCATGCACCCCTTCGGATGCCTTGCCGAGGTTCAAGGTTTTAATTATGATTGTATTTCATAATTTACCTATTTATGATTTAATTATGATTGTATTTTATATGTTTGTTTTAATTTGTAAGAGGAAGGAAGGAAGGAAGCTTGTAGTTTAACGTGACCGTTAATCTTGAGATCATGAGCCACGGGACCTCCTTTTACGTGGAATCCGAACCACGGGACATGGCATTTCACTTCGAAAATCTCACATGCATTGACCGGGAATAGGGATACATGTTGTATCACGAGAGTATACTTGTATTATCGTCAGGATGACTGTTGACATTGTCTATATTTTAAGCTTCACACCCCCACTGTTTGCATTTTTTGATACCACGCTGTAATGAAATATTGTTCCCCTCACCATATACACATGATCGCTGGACACTACCCGGAGGCACATATAATCTACAAGGCACTTCTGCGAATCCCCAACCTTCGAAGCTCATTTCTCTAATGCACATCCTCTATCTGCCCCATAACACAACCTTCTACACTATATCTACCACGAGGCTACACACACCCCCGACGACGCCACAAATATTTCCGGACGGAAATACCAGAAGAGAAGAACAGAAGAAAGAAGATATACAAGTAAGAAGAAGAAGCCCTATTTTCCAAAAACCACCCCCACGTCTTCGTCCAGGTATCGAGGACGTTAACTAACTCCACAAAGGGGGTTGTTGTGCCCCTAGCGTACGCCACCATCATCCCCTAACACTAACACCCCCGGAAAACCAAATGCCACATACCTACTTCAAGAACCAACGAATAAATCTACATAATTACACATCTAACAAATTATTGCCTCAATGAACTCAGGTAGCCTCGTGTCCAAGCCCAACGACCCCAGGAAGGGCTATGATATGGGAGAAATGTGCAAATTCCGCAAACGCAGCGCGACACTCCTATAAAAACTCCGGGAGGTCATGCCTCCGGATCAGTCTGTCTCAGTGTTACCTGCGTGCCGAATCGCTGCTGGAAGCCGAAGTGTAAGTGTCTTAAGCGATCTCTAGACACACATTCAATTACACTCCCATCCCCCTGTGCTTGGATTGTGATAATTACTTATTTTTATTAACTGCACTGCTAATTACAGGAGTACTTCAAATCCGAGGTACTCATTAAACTCAAACACAGTAGAAGCCACTGGTCTTTTCAATTATTTAATTAGTTGATAAGATCCTACCCTCTTAGCTTCCCCGCTAGGTAGGATCTAGTATTAGCACTGTTATTTAATTGCTTCGAGACGTCAGCAGAGCGTCACAGCCACAGCGCTGACACCAGCAGGCTCGCTCCCAGCTCGCTTGCTTACGATTCACATCAGACCGCTTAGCGCCGATACCGCGCACAGAGCACTAAGTAAACCATCCCTCCTTCCACACTCACACCCTGAACTACCCCGTCAAGCAGTACATTGGGGAGTTCTCCTTTCAGATCGTACTGACGATCCCAAGCCACTAGTTAATAACCACCTCTTGCACGTAATTGCCAAGCTTTCACCCTAAACACATTTATTTTAACCCTTAGATTAATACTTTGTAGAGGCTATCCTCTCAGGTACCCTACAATATCATCAATATTACAGCAACTTGATAATACTAGCTAAAAGCATTATATGTCTTCTGGAGGGGGAGTGTTATGTAGAGTATATTACATCAATATTGCAGCAACTTGTTACTACTAGCTTCAAGCATTATATGTCTTGTGGAGGGGGAGTGTTATGTAGAGTATATAACATCAATATTGCAGCAACATGATACTACTAGCTACAAGCATTATATGTCTTCTGGAGGGGGAGTGTTATATAGAGTACATAACATCAATATTGCAGCAACCTGTTACTACTAGCCACAAGCATTGTATGTCTTCTGGAGGGAGAGTGTTATATAGAATATATAACATCAATATTGCAGCAACTTGATACTACTAGCTACAAGCAGTATATGTCTTCTGGAGGGGAAGTTTTATGAAGAGTATATATCATCAATATTGCAGCAACTTGATAATACTAGGTACGAGCATTATATGACTTATGGATGGGGAGTGTTATGTAGAGTATATAACATCAATATTGCAGCAACTTGATACTACTAGCTACAAGCATTATATGTCTTCTGGAGGGGGAGTGTTATGTAGAGTATATAACATCAATATTGCAGCTACTTCATACTACTAGCTACAAGCATTATATGTCTTCCGGAGGAGGAGTGTCATGTACAGTATACAACATCAATATTGCAGCAACAGCATTAGGTGGTTTGTTGTACGGGAGCTCGTAGTTAGTAATGGAGATACAGCACAAGGAAGAGAATGGGGAATAATAGGGAAGTCTATTTCAAATGCTGTCATGAATGTAGTCACACATCACTTAATAGGACAGATTTCCTGAGATCAGCAATAGGAATAGATATTCAGGAAAATGGAAAGCTAAGCTTGGGACGTGTGTATCGAATCCAACCCTTACAGTTCCATCCTTAAGAGAGACTAAGAGCTCAGCACATTTCCAATACCAAAAAAGTTAAATGTTTCAGGACACTTGGTCAGTCTGCAAACTCAGAAGATGAGTGGAAATTATCCCCACTCTCGGCCAAACTGGAAAGCGTTTACATGGTTCCCAGTTTTCATCTACAGGCAAAAGTTGGGGCAGTAACTCGTATGAAGCCATGATCGCCACTTTCCAACTACTTGTTATACTCATTTCAATCGACATTAACACCTCTTAAGGTCTGGACAAAAGGGCATGAGGGTGTAGAAATCACTGCCACACAGAACCTCCTTTCATCCCTTCCCTAACACTGAAGATATGGGAATAATAAGGGGTGGGAATACTTACGCTTATCTACACACAACATTAACAAGTAGTTCCGTGAAGAACTAAATAGCCTATTTTCATATATCCTACTTATGATTATAGCCTCTATCAACATACAAATGTTCAGTGTGATTGCTGTTATAGATTCGTAGATATTGAGAATCGTCTAAATATTTTGGATGGTCACCATGTTGGATTCTTATATATAGTGTGCCCGTTTAGACCGGAGTCCGCACGACCACATATGCATTTTACCAATAATCAGTCAGCACGAGAGTCAAAATATCCCGGAGCGCCAGATGGGTTAAAGCAAATCGCAAAAACGACATCAAATTAAAAAAAATGCTTTACTGATTTTTGGCTCAATGCAACAATAAGGATAGAAGGAGATTCAATTGGGTGTAACACATCTGGTAAAATTATCTCAGTTTATTTTGAAGTTAAAATTGACTGCAAAGATGCTCAAAGCAGCATCACTCACGTGTGGCGATCCACACTCTTATTTACACAATATACAGAAATTTTCCTAACACATTTGACAATTATTTTTGGAAACACAAGTCTGATTAATAGTCCTGTAGACTGTGTTCCAAAATTATTTATGATTAAATCCAGATCAAAGTTAATTGTCTCTACTGGAAATATCGTAGATCACTGTTTGAATATTTACATGATATTAACACTCGTAGAATAAATGTTCATAGAATTTTAAACTTTCACTTATTTTTCCAGTTTCAAAAATATATCGTCGAAAAATATCATTATCATGAATCAACACACATTATTTACACATATTAATAACATCTGAAAAGTATTTGACCTTGAGCATAGCATCGAAGAACTGTGCGAAGCACAACAACAATTAATTGTTCTTCTGACATTAAACATTCGAGAAGTGACTCGATTATGAACTTCAAGTTCCTAACAAAATACATGATTTCTGAATCATCAACTTGATCAATAAATTTGTTGAACCATTCAACTATTAGATTTTCCACTTGGAATCATTATTATAAAAAAATATTTATATGTATGGCCATTTCTAGTAATTTTCACAACTTGCAATTCTTCGACAGAATGCGGAAATAAGAATTGTAGCTTCATAATAAATTCATTCAGTTCATGGCACTAGGATTGAAAATATCCTTCAAATTATTCGTGGTTAAAGAATTATTTTTAATTGGCAGTGGCCCATTCTACTATTTGTGTAAGAGCACAATATTACAACAACAACGGCAAAGGTCTTCCTCTGAAGAAGAATAAACTACTATCATGACAAATCCGGGTTCTAGCAAAATCAAAGTCTAAATGGAATTCGTAAACAAGGTTGAAATAAGAACTGATGGTTTCTAAGAAATAACCTTCGGGTCATTCATACGACGAAATGCGTAGTTCCAATACTCCTACTATAAACCTGAGCCATCGAACCTGCTATTTGATTGATGCTCGAAAAAAACCTCTTCATTCCTGCGACTTAAACATGCGCACCTGGGAATGGCATTTCAACTACTCCACACATATAAATTTTCTTCACAAAATTTATACAATAAATCAAGCCTCTGCTTGTTATCAACACTGGAAGATTAATAAACTTACAAGTTTATTTTATTTTACCATTCAGTTCAAGCCGTGAATTTACCATACTTATGAAAATCTTTATTTCACTTTCGAGTGTATTTACGTCATGATTTTATATAAATACAAAAATATCCTATTTGATACAAATATCATTTGCTTCCCGTTTCATGCCTCTCCGTGTTATCTGAAAAATATACTTTGCTCATTGCAAATATCAACTGTTCAACCAGAACTGAAATGTTGGTTGAATGCGGGCTTGCGCTAACCACTCTCCTTCGGAAAATCTCCTGTTCCAAACTAGAAATGATTAAACTACTTCAATAGGCTCTCTCTCAATACATATGATTATTATAAAATATAAGATCCAAGAATTATTTAGAAAAATTATGAAAATTATTATTATTATTATTAGTGGATTATTATTATTATTATTAGTTCTATCATTTTAAATATGTTTAATTATCATCTCATTATGTGAGAATCCACATGTTCGAACCTTCAAATATGGAAAAAATATCCATTCCTCAACAAAAATAATTATTAACTTTTACAGTTGCATCGGCTGATTACCGTGATTTCCCAAAAATATGAAATATTCAAATAAATCTTCGAAATGCTCGGTCATCGATCCTAAACTGTTCTGAGTGCTGAAAATGCTCAGAATAACTCTAACAAGTCTTGCGTAAATCATTGCAAGATTTAAATACGAAGAAAAAAATGTGTTGGTCATCTGCAGAAAAATAGTTTGTTCCAATTAGCTAGGCATAATATAATTTAAATGTGGCTTACATTTCTTGATGGTCTTGAAGCGTAGTAAACCTGGTCTGTACCAGATTTATCCATAGACATGCCCTATCGGACAAGTACGTATAATCCTTGTATCGGCCACCATTATATACCAACAATTCGTCTAGTCAGACATAGTGGTAGTATCTCTTGACGTTTGAATTAACTGTTGTTCCATTTTAATATGGGCTTCTATCAAAGCCATAACAGTTTGTTTAAATAGGGTCAGATCTAAGTGATCTCTTCTTAGATATGTCAGTTGTAACATAACTCACGGTAATCTTATCAGTACAAGAAAAACACTGACAGTCTAACTAATCAACGGCTGTTCTGAAGATCGTTCCCTGGGCATGGTTTAACACCATCTACCATGCGCTAAGCAACTTGTAGTTTCCCTTGCGTAGACTAATGAACACCACCGTTATAGACTAGTCTTCAGTGTACTGATAGATAGAAGTGGTTAACTAGTTACAAATATGAAAACTGACTGAAATGGATTTAAATATCCAAGTATTAGGTTATTACTGGACTGTGACAAAGTACTAATTCTAGACAAAGTCTAGCATATGTCCATGTAGAAATAAAAATATTTCCACCAATGTCTGTAGAAAAATCAATCACCTCAGTGATTCTCCTCGCCGGAAACTTACTAAGTTCCACCTCGTAGCGCAGCACTTTCGTGACTATCACGACTTTGAAAAGAACTTCTGCGTAGATCCGGCAACCATGTGCCTTGGCTCAGCGTCGCAGCAACTTGCTTGGCAAGTGCTTGTGTTGGAATGAGCTCCTGATGCTTTGGCCAGCCGGCTTTTATTCAAAACTGTCAGGGTCACGCCGCATCAGCTGATATCTGGAAATCCTCATATCTCTGGTATCCCTGGTCCGATTTACTTGATACTAATTGCATTCTCTTTCATTTGGCCGTGCCAGTAATCTGATCCCAGCCTCAAGTCTCTACTCCATAGTTAACTATTTAATCAATAAATAGCCTCGACCTCTGCCATTACTCGCTACGTCACTTGACATGCAAGTATCGGTATATTCTTTCCAATTGCTTCGAGAAGCAATGTAGCGCGATATTCAAATATCTCAACTTTCAAAAGCGGCTACAGCCTTTCCCTTGATATCTAGGTGTCTGAATCTTGGAATACCCATTCCTAGAGTTGGGCACAATAGGTCTTAGAGTTCTGTACTATTACACGAACATTATTGTGTAGGTGTTTTATTCAAACATCAATTGCATGAATAGGACACAAGAAATAAAAATCAGGTTTAAGATTTCAATCAGCAGCCATCTTGTGGTTGTTATAATAATTAAATGAAATAGATGCCAGTGGATTAAAATGTATAAAAGTATATAATGTACCAAGTTTCACTGCGTTCGGATTGTTAAATCGCGAGAAAAGTATATTTGAAGGTTTCAACTTCACTTAGCCGCCATGTTCGTTCTGTTGTTATCAGGTTATTGAAAGTCACATAGGTGAGCGTCTAGTAGTGCAATTTATTCCCGTAAAGCATTTCAGGGTGTAGTTTTGGAGATATAGAATGCCGGTGAAATACTTCGCACAGCCGCCATATTGGATTGTTAAGACGTAATATAATCTAAACGGCACAATTTAAGTCGGCCGAAATTGTACTGTTACCTTACCGAGTTTTATTGAAATCGCTCCAGCTGTTTAGAGGTTATTAAGGGGGGACCTACACACGGACAAAAGGTGATCTCATTCGCCTATCGTTCATAAATGAAAATAGGCTAAAAACGTAAAGAAATGTTGTAAGATAGAAGATTTCTCAATATTTACTCAAAAAAGGTAGGGCTAATTGAGTTCTCCATTGTACATGTGCTGCTCAGGATTGGGGAGGGGCGACCCTGTCATTAGTTACAACCAGCAGTGCAATTGCCTGGAAGATGAAGCAATAAACTACTGAAGACCACTTCAAGGTTTGCTGAGGGAGTGAAACCCATCTATCCTGAGTTGCCCTAAGGAGAGCATCTTATTTCAGCCCTCTGACTAGAATACATATTTGACCAAACCAAGAATAATTGGTCTACATTTAAAAACCTCCAAGTCTTTCTTGTTAAGTCCTTAGCATAATATAACTTTAGACAATGAGAGTTAAGCTGCATTCCCCATTAGCTCAGTGCTCAAAGCAACAGAGTAGGAAGCCTCAGGTCACAGGTATATGTCCCACATGGGTCAGGTATTCTATCCCTTGTGCTTTCTGTGCTGCACTCAACCTATCAGCTGAACACTTCCATTTATCATCAATACTGTTGTGAAAATCAATTGTGGAATCTCTAAATACTATTTGGTGATAAAGAGATGGTGAACAAGTTATATCTTGTAAAGAAGCTTAAAGATGTGACATGATAAAGTACTTACCTGTTTGATGCATAGTACAAATTCTGGCGAGGGAACTCATCAGTCTTGATATCCCCAGGAAGGTCGGTATTATCCTGCAGAGAAGTGATGCTTGGAACAAACTCTGGTGAGGGACATTCATCAGTCTTGATATCCCCAGGGAGGTCGGTATTATCCTGCAGAGAAGTGATGCATGGAACAAACTCTGGCGAGGGACATTCATCAGTCTTGATATCCCCAGGGAGGTCGGTATTATCCTGCAGAGAAGTGATGCATGGAACAAACTCTGGTGAGGGACATTCATCACTCTTGATATCCCCAGGGAGGTCGGTATTATCCTGCAGAGAAGTGACTTGTTTCACAAATGTATTCCTATGCAATTTATTAACTCTAGTAAAATAGTATTACAATGGTTCCATTGTAATTCAGTCAAAGGTTCTTCATACAAGTCTTGTTTACTAGGGTATTATTTTATAATGCTATAAAAAAATTGGTTTAAGGTCTTAAATAATGAATTAAAATACTGAACCCTTGCAAAGAAACATATGAGACTCAGTTTCGGGGGTGTAACAGTCCATTTCGTAAAGTTGTTGTTAAGCGCTTCTTATAACATGCAAGGTAACATATAACAAAATAACATGCAGGAAAAAGTGAATACCAGGATTAAAACAAATGAATTTAATAACAGATCAACAAATTTACACTATTTACAATAAAACAAAACAAGGTCTCCCAAATGACTCCCACATGAATTAATAAAAATTGCCAAATTAGGCCTGATCTCTGGAGAGATCGTAACATCTGGACCAAATGTCCCAAATTACTACAATGACATGTGCGTGTGCGGCTGTTCTACATGCGTTACGATGTGTACAAATTAATGCGAGATTCGTTACCATCCAGTAAACCTTCAGGGGACGAATCTGCATTGTCTTAGAGCTAGACAGACACGAGGAACCAACTAAACACTAATTAAACTAATCCGACACTTCTTACACTAAATAAAACAACAATAATTTCCGCGTGATATTGGAATCAAAGAACTGCCGTAGCAAACAACATTAACGCCTAAAATTAGGACTTTTCAAATCCACACAAGTAAATTAACACGTGACCAATCAAGAAAAAATACACATATGGCCGCTTGCCATTTTTACAAGAAAATACAAACTACACCCAACGGTGTCACAACAGACAAATCTAACAATGAAATGAGTCATAAAATCACTAGGCTCAAAGCCAACATTTACATCATAAACAAATATTTCATTTCATACGATATGCGGTAATTCGTAACGGACATGGCGAACTCCCAAATTAAAATTATGATCCAATGACCATTAAAAGAACAGGTTTGCTACAGAGAGCCTACAGAGGTCAGTCGGTCAGCTGGACTGCCTAAACGATGAATCAATAGACATAGACGTGCGCAAAGTGGAATCTGCACTTCTGTCAACCCACGTGTCAATAACCTCGACCTGCCATGGCACTGGTCCGAGTCTCGAAGAAGCGTGCTCCCAAAAGCACATAATATACGTGTGTGTCAAAATAAAATATCCCAGCATTTCCCACGGAAATCCAAGAATCAACACTGGACAAGGTACAGTAGCCTCATTAGAGCGCTCTGCCTTTCCAATAAAAATACAACCACAATATTTGAGGGCGGTAGGCACATTCTACCCCTCATCACGAAGAATCAATACACACACCTAGACACAATACACACACCAGAATCACACGTATGAGTTTGACAGAAACCTGAAATAAAGGACATAAAATATTTTCCACCAACTTGCGCTCCCAATCTAGTCCGTGACTAAAGAACCTGAAAAGGTCTCAAAAAAAACAAAAATATAGAACTAAGGTGTTCTACAGTGACATCTTAATTTGCTGCGCTCGGCAACCCTAGTATGAATAAAAACCTGTTCGCACAACATCTAACAACTTTTACCCCCCTTTTCCTACAAAAAAAAAATGAACTTGAATAAAGCGCCACTTATCGACCACGACGAGTTTCGCATTCGCATGAATAAAATCAAATACAAACGCCGTGTGTACTAAATATGACTCATAAGAAAAATATACAATCAAACAAACACTTTGGCCACGAGCCAACGTACATTTAAGCATAACAGTGTCGGCACACAAAAAAATCTAAATACAAGAAAAACAATGAATAAAATATTTACAACGTTCCCGCGTCTAATCTAGCTACATATTGAATAAATCAATGGTTTGTACATCACCGTGCAGCTTGTAGAACTCAACCTCCATCCCAAGGCATTTCCCTACGGGAAATCTACTCGTCCATCGTCGACGTATTGGTAGAGGCGTAGCACTTCATTCCACCAGTCGACCTTCCAGGAGACATCTTGGCGTAGCTTCTTGGAAAGAAATGTTCAAAGTTATTAGTTTGTCTAGCTAGAATCGCTATGAGCTACTGACTTTCACTCACAATAAAGTCCTAGGCGATTACTCAACGTAGAACTGGCCCTATCTCAGCATTTGCTTATATCACACGCACATATACGCCACACAAAATTTTACAGAAAAATTACACTCTTCGTTCTCTACGCAACTGGCTTTTAACAAGTCTCAAATATGTCTACCGCGTAGCGCTTATCTCTACTAGAGATCTCCCTCCGCTAAGCGTGAACTCTGCTCCCAGAGCACAAAATGAAATGTTTGTCCAAACAAACGTAAAGTATGCTCACTAGTGCCTGATAAAATCGTTACTCAAACTGGCGTGGACGATGCTCACCAGAGCTCGATAAATTTGTGTCTCAAACAGCTCATCACCGATCAATTTATTCGAAACTGACAGAACGGGGTGGAGTGGGGGCAATCTGTGAAAATAATCCGTAGTTTTTAACTAAGAGACTTGGGACTAGTATCAATCTTCTTCTTTTCATCCAAACGTCTCAATGGACTTATGCGGAATTATATCGCATCGGCGGTTTTTCATACACATGTTTTAGCGCGCTTTTTTAAGGTACGCCACTCTCCGCGTGGCTTAGGCGTCCTCTCTCCTGATTTGCTGATTCAATCGTATATCGGTTGGAACTCCACTTCTGGCACGCCCATAATGACGCCGACTCGGATGCGCATTCATACTGAATTTGTCCTTGAACTCGGCTTACCCGGTCATCGTCAGGAATAACTACCACGCTCCTTCTGTTCCAATAATTGCGACACACTATCTGTCTCCCCTTTGTCAACTTCAAACATGTTCTGCCTGGGCATCAGTAATAATAATAATAAAAATCATGAAGACTTATTGATCGGCAAATCAATAAGGGTTCAATACTAAACATCGTTTGTTGAAAGATGTTCATTGTAAACAAGTATTGGCATGCATCTGCATTTAAGAAATAACTGATACAAGTCAATACGGATCAACGTACACAACAATACCACAGGTTAATGTTTTTGCTTACTATAGCAGTCTATAAACCAGCTGATATTTTATCCTGGCCCATAGTCAAGAACCAAAATGGTGGCCACTAAACCCTAATATGGTCGAACCTCTACCTCCAACCTAATATTAAGCCTTGTGGGGACAATCTACTTTCTCTCCCAGACCGTAGAAAAGAACCAAAATTGTTGACCATTAGGAACCAAGTCGGGTGACCTGCTCTCCCCCAACCTCATCCCCAAGTAACACGTCCTACTTGAAACTGCTCGGAGACTGTCGTAACGTGACGTCATGCGCTGTCTCAACACAAATCAACTTGTTTGTAAAGCCACGTAGACTGCCGTGGACAGACTCCCTTGGAAAATTCCCCTGTCAGACAAACGTGACTAAGGCCACATGTCAGGAAACCATGACAACCATCATGGCCGCTGAGGGAACGCGAGGCCACCTTGGCAATATGTTCTGTTTATAGAAGGAGACAAATGGAAACAAACTTCAAATCTCGGGGATTTAGGGAGGAAATCTAGGTGAATTTCACTTCAAAGGTTGACTACGCTCATTATTGAAGATGGTTGCAACTTGGTCACCACGGCAGATCATTGGTCAAAGCAACAGCATACATAGCCGGCGGTCGCTGGTTTGTGTCCAGCATGGGTGAGATATTTTATCACAGCGCCTTTAACCAAAAGCCTTGTGCTTTCTGTACAATACACAACCTAACATTTGTCATCAATACAGCAGTGAAAATACAATTCTGGAATCCCTAAATACCATTTGGTGATAAGGCGATGAAGAACACGGCAAGGCTTGTAAAGGCATAGAGTATTAACTCGATAAGGTACTTACTCCTATCACATTACAATCACGTTACAGGAATCTGAGAATAAAATAAACATTGATCTGGTTTCCATTTCCTTTCATTGCTCCCAAACACAGTACAACATGGACAGTCTACATCAGTAAGCCTATTTACTTGACAAATATAAGGTGCGTTCAAACGGTAATGAGCCGGAGGATACCTTTCCTGCACCCGTGCGGATGGCCTTGCCTTTTTCGGGTAGTTGCGACCCTAGATGCTTTGTCGTTTGGATTGTGGTTCGAAGTGCTGACACCATGACTCATCTCCAGCCTCCATTCGTGCCAGGAACCCATTCCCTTCCCTCGCATAGCGCTGCAGATGACCAAGACAGTGGGCCATTCGACAAGCTTCCTGGTGTGGTTAAAGACTGTGGGGCACCCATTGGGTACACACTTTGCGCAAGTGCAGACGTTTCTTCATGATGGTGTGCACTCATCCGACGCTCAAACCGACGACAGCGGCTATGGCGTTCCTGTCACTCGGCGGTCCTGGGTAATGAGAGCATCAATCAGCTGGACGTTGTCATCGGTAATGCAGAGGGGTGCCCCAGACTGGGCATCATCGGCTAAGGCCACCCGTCCTTCCCTGAAGCGCTTGTGCCACGCCTTGACACTTGCAAGGGCCTTGCAGTGTTCGTCATACACTTGTGACATTCGGCGATGAATGTCCGTTCCCCAACTCCTTCCGCTGTCATAAACCGAACAACACCTCTTTGGTCTACGTTTGACGCCTCCGTGTCACTGTTTGCAATGCAACTGGTAGCGTTGGACGATTGATACATGCTGCTGCTCGTTTTTTATCGTCACATGACGAGCACGCTTGCCCTCTAGCGACGGACTGTAACCTTCCACGCTCTGGTCAGAACCACACCTCGTTACACACGCCACGATTAGCCGATGACGTCACCGGATTGCGCATTCCAGCTTCCAGCTCGTTACTTTTTGAACACGCCTTATATTTTTCAAAGGTCACAAAATGACACAAATGCCAGACTTGTGTGTTTTATTTGGTATCTTCAACATTATATTATTCAGCTGATCTTTATAAACAACCCTCACTATAAATAGTAGACCATGAAGGATAAATGATAAAGGAATGGTTAAGGGGGTTCATAGAAACAAGGCATAAAGATAATGAGGGAAGAGGAACAACACCTCCTATGTGGGAAAGTAATGGGCGCAGCAGATATGCTCAAAAATACACCTAAATGAAAATAGTTACATCAATGTTTGTAGATGATGGAGATAAGAACGAGAATATTAGGGAAGTGAGCAAGCAATGTTACCTGGGGAATGTGGAATAGAAAAGTGACAGAGGTAAAACAAAACGAATATGACAGACGGTACCTTAATCAATAATACAACCTCTCTGTATCACTCTCAACAATATCATCATTATAGAGGTGTTGGAAAGTGTTGTTATTTTTTTGAAGATTTGTTGATTTAAAATTCAAAAGGTGGTGTTTTGTGTTTTTATTATTTTTTCGGGGGATGACCTGTTAAAATTTGGAAAGCGATAAGGTTTGTACAATAAGTGCATTTAAAAATATAAACAATTAAGTTAATAAAACAAAGTAAAAACAAAACAGCAGGGTAAAACGTTAAACATGGCTATGGAGAATGAGATAATACTTATATGGAAGTCACATTTTTATTTTACATTCACCATCTCGAAACACATTTCAGTGAATACCTTTTTCAGTTTTATCCAAATACTGCGGTGAAATCACTGGAAGTAGATCATGGTTAAAGTCTCAGCATTTGCAGCTGTCAATTTTCACCTCCTATCACTTACTATGAGACTGTATTTCGAAAATGACCTTTCAGAATCCACATTTGAACAAGGATACCACACACACTTTAATGCAGCTGTTGCATAGTCTCGGTGAGCAGGCCTTAATCCCATGAGGATCTCTGGAACATTCACATTATCTTCATGACGCAGTTGGTTCTTGATTGCAGTCAGGTAAACGCTGTGAGCCTCTAAAAACTGTTGAGACTCCATCTTCGTAAGAAATGGGGCATTCTTCTTAAATTGGAGCAGTTCTGTGGGAGATACGTTCTTAGGTGCATGCCGAGGATCAAACAATGACCCGATGGCTTCTACAGTCTTCCTGGCTGGATCCGTGGTCCTTAAAGTCCTGACTTTCACTAGAGCTGACTGGGCAACACACGTAAGATTGGACTTAACCTTTATCTGCATCTTTTGAGGAAGCTGTTCCAAGTACTGGAGGATCGTATGATTGAACATTCCACCATCGCCTAATAGCTTGAGCTTTACCTCAAGGTCATCTAGCTTCCCAGCCAGTAAGTGAATTGTTGGGTACTTAGATCCCTCCAAGAAATTAAGCAAGTCCATGAGGCACTAACAACAGAAACATACAATGCTTGTAATTGCATAAATTGTATTGTTGAAGTCGATGCTTGTTGGAAAAATTTGACCCCAGAATTTGAATCTTCCAATGTTTTGAAAAATTCTACCAGATCTTCCACATGCGTGGCCATATACATTGCAGCCTTAAACCATGAATTCCATCTTGTACATACAGGCATTGGGAAAGCTAGAATTTCATTCTCTTTTTCTGTGTTTTCATATTTCTCCCTTAGAAATGCAACGTAATTGCTTTTTCTTTTTCGCGTATTTAAAAAGGCATTCTTTGTCTTTACTATAGACATGTTCAATTCGTCCAGCTCGTTTTCAAATACGCAGCCGATAAGATTGACTTTATGAGCCCAGCACTGGACATGACTTAATTCTTCAATCAATCCTTGAAGAGTAGTTACACAATTTGTCATGTAGCGTGCTGAGTCCGTAACTACTGCCACTACACTCTCCCGTTCAATTTCATAGGAATTCAAGGTGTCTAATATCGCATTGGAGCAATTTACGCTATTGGCAGAATCTAGAACAACAGAGGCAGCCAGATGGGTGTTCATTTCAGTTGATGGTACTGATGGACGAAAAAGAATGTTGAAAACACACCTACCATTCTTGTCAGTTGTTTCGTCACATAGCAGAAACACGTCTTTGTTTTTTATATCTTCCCTAATTTCTTCCCTCCTTCTTTCGCCAATCATGGGGATGTATTTCTGACGAATCTGATTTGCTGATGGTAAATCTCCACTTCCGCGAACGTACTTATTAAACCAAGTACGGATAGCAGGATAGTTTCTCTACTGGTATATTAGCTTTCACAACCGCAGTAGTAGTGTCCAAAATAAACTCTTCTTTCATATCCTTCACACGACTAGCATTTGATAATGTTTCTTTCAAGGTGGCCACTCTAGGAACACTAACTTCAAGACGCGAATTTTCTCGGCGTTTTGAATGCTTCTCCGATTTGCAATGTTTCTCTAATGCTTCTTTCCTGCGATAATCTAACCGACAATCACAATATTTGCACATAAGAATGCCACAAGAAATTATAAATCCGTCATTCTTATATTCTTTAAGTCTGTCTGTGGCAGAAACAGCTACCTTCGGCATTTTTAAACTCAACTGAGCGATGCCCAGTAACAAACACTGTTATCACACGGTTGACTGTAGTCACACGCCAGTATAAATTCGTAACCACACGCAAAATTTATTTCTGAATTCATGTCATAATATTTAAATTACGTCGCGTCTCATCTTCCTGTACTGCTAAGTTCGGAACTAATACGACGAACACGTGGTGGCCAACTGATTCACGCAAATAACACACTAGCTTCGATGATAACGCACAATTTGCGCACTTTTTATTAAATTATATAGAATTCTCTACTATAATTTACACTCGCTACCGATGTAACAGGAGGCAAACGTAGTTTACATTATGAACAACTATCACATAACCTTTTGGAGGTAGTCGGCCAAACTATTCACGCCGCGATATAACAGCTGTTTACCACAGCGCTAAAATCCAACGAGTAACGAGAATATCGACAGTATATCGTAATATGACGTATATCGTAGTATTACCCTTCGCGAAACTATACAATCGACCATTCTCTCGAATTGAACACCAACCAAATTCGATTATCGGCTAGTGGACAAAAATGTTCGGATTGGTGTGGGGAAAAAATATGAAAATTCGTTTTTATTTCGCAGATTGCAGTATTTGTGGTATTATTCACAAAATTCGCGTTATTTCGCGATTTAATTTCACTCCTGGGCGGCACGAAATATGTAAATACGTGAAAATAAAACATCCCAACCTCTAAATATGACTTTTCGTTTCATCGCGAATTAACAAAAACTAACACCTCTATCTATAACACACAATAATATACTGAATATCAACATCAATCCTTTAGGAGGTTTTTACCTCGTTCAAAACTGTTTGAGATATTTCAGTTAACTAATTTACAGTGAGCTAATAAGTGTTTCTTTTAGGCCTACTTATAATTTTAAAATTGCATTTCTGTTCAGTGTGGTTATTCTTTTCAAATACCGTAGTTGAACTTTCTCAGCTTGCTTTTATTGTAGATATCGAGTGATGACTGCAATAAGTAGCCTAATGTTCTCTGAATAGCAATTCAAGTCTTGGAACAGAGGGGATTCCAAATCTAATTCTTGCTATAAATCTCTCTTTCTAGTGAGTCAGTGCAGTAACATACATATTATGATGTGGCAACACTGTAGGTCAGCATTCAATACAACGGCTATGTTCAATCTCTATTGCGTAAAATAGTGACACAGAATTTAGGGTGAAAGTATCAATGGGACTGAATGTGTAAACATTGTTTCAGCTCCTCAATAGCAGGTAATATACAAGTATTAATATACAGACACAATATGACCCCTAGTTAACAGATACTGATTAACTTACTGCTCCATATAATTTACCTTGCTAACTAAAAGAATGTTTGCATATTAAGGCTTTCACGGCCCGGATTATTATATAAATAATTCATGCTTTTGGGGTAATGCCGTGTGTATTTTTAATTTGAACCATACGTTTCGGAGAAACCTTGCCTCCTTTTTCAATGGAAATAAACAATGTGGCCATAGAAAGTAAATCAATGAGATTACAAAAAATATAGATAAATTCCTCTGTTCGTCACCAGAGAGCAGCTGCCAGAAATTACTGTATGGACCTCCCAGAAGGAGGGATAGACAACCTTCTCAGAGCTCCGACGTGAGAGGAACTGCTTACCTCCCTTATATTCACAACACCACTGACCGCGTTGCTAAGATTCTCCGCAAGCACAAGATAAAAACAGTTTTCGGCACTATGACGAAAATTGGTCAACGTTTAGCATTAAACAAAGATAAATTGTCCCCATCACTACAACCTGGGGTGTATGAAGTCCCATGTACCTGCGGAAAAGTCTACATTGGACAAACAAAACGGTCCATTGCAACTCGCATCAAAGAGCATCAAAGGAACATCCGTCTAAACCAACCTGACAAATCAGCTATAGCTGAACATGCCCTGTCTTCAGGGCACGATGTTTGTTTCAAGGATGCTCATGCGCTTGCCCTTGTTAAGCACAACTGGTCTAGAATTATAAGGGAGGCAGTTGAAATTCGTAAAAATCCCAATAATTTTAACAGAGACACTGGATATCAGCTAAGTGACACTTGGCTACCAGTTATTAAGGATCTAGGGAGATAGTTCCTCTCAGTCTCTCTGTTCTTCACATATTTAAAATTGTACATTTTCCCTCTAGGGCTCAGAGCCTGGATTTGATCTCCTTTGTTCGTCACTGGGGAGTTTCCATCTGTTTTTTCGCCGTTGACTGTATGACGTTAGGTATCGTTCAGATACTCTTCCCTTTTGTTTATGTTTCCCTATATATCCATCTAACCCTCCCCCCTCCCCCCTCCTCATTCTTCGAGGAGTTTCTATATTTCCACACCGCCCCCTTTACCTTCTCGTTACTTACTAATCTGTCCGCCGTTCCACCATGGTCCATACAGTAATTTCTGGCAGCTGCTCTCTGGTGACGAACAGAGGAATTTATCTATATTTTTTGTAATCTCATTGATTTACTTTCTATGGCCACATTGTTTATTTCCATTGAAAAAGGAGGCAAGGTTCCTCCGAAACGTATGGTTCAAATTAAAAATACACACGGCATTACCCCAAAAGCATGAATTATTTATATAAAAGAATGTTGTCTTGGACATCACTAAGATTGAAATGTTACACAAAGTGTGGAATAAAAATAGACTTACAATGTCGGCCAAGTCATCTGTTTGTGTCGACCATTCCGGCTCACTTTTGATCACAACTTGCTCGTCCATTACGGTAGATAACTAGAACACAGAAATTCACCTGAAAATAATTTAAATACGCACGTATTCATCGATATAGCCTCATATATAATACGGTACGATACGTCAAACAGGGTTCCCCAAAAGTAATATTGGTGTTCCAAATATATCCCGCGAGGTGCACAGTGTCAATAACAGTAAACCCTACTTTGATAATTACGCTCGACTTGACAACAAATGAGTTCTAATACAAGTCACTGAGACTGAGTGGATAAAATGAGCAATTTATGGACATTATTAACGCCAGTTCATGTATATACAGAAGTGAAATGGAGCAACACTCGAATGCGTCCATCATATGTTCAGTTGCTTTGTTCCCAAACACACACAAACCTGAACAACACACCTATCACGCGACTGAAATAGGTTCCGTGTAAGTTAACTGATCGTAGCACACCAAAGAGAATATAATACCAGAGTCCCAGCTCCCGTGTTAAATAATTTCCTTAAATCCGCCCATAATCCGGCTTCAAGAAAACAATCATTTCTCTTCGGTAGGGGAAACATAAGGAACTAAATCCGTAAGATATCAGCTTATTTTTATGAATATTACGCAGAGTTAGTCCCTTTGTGGATCAATTAACATTAATAGCTACTACCTTCGACAATTTTAGCTCTGACAAAATGTATCACAAGCAATCAACAATATACTGATACATTATGGAATTTGTTGTCCACTTTGTAATGTTGGTAGTGAACGTACTTATGCAGCTATATATTTTGATAATTATAATAATGTATTGACGTTAGTTCATCAACTATACACCGTGAGAATCAATTTTCTAACACGTTTTATAAGTTGAATGCTATAAAATGAAATATCGAGTCATGTCTGCTAACATAACCTCCAAATCTGACTATAGAATAATATAATCACCCCCACCCCCTACCTGCTATCCTACACAGGTTCTAAATTCTTGTTTGAACCCCATGACCCTCTTGGAAATGTGATATGAGAAGGAAGGAGAAAGATAAATGAAAACCATAGGTGATTGAAACATTTATTCTTTATTATTATTTTGCAATACACAATGTAGAAATAAAATAATTGTATAGGTCTAGTATAGAAAGGACAACACTATTGAAATTGCATTCTCGTCCAGTTCTGCTCTTGCAACTTGCTGTTCACCTGGATCCAGTGGACAGATCTGTAAGAATACAAACATCAAGCAATAAGTTAAATACAATAAATTTGGAATGTAACTTATAAGACACTAGACATGGAAAAATGCAGGCTAAGCTTCTCAAGGAAATATTCTGTAAATGGGCATGGAGGATTTCAGTTATTTCAGTGATCTCTTTTGACTGCAATCCAATATTCTTGTTTTACATTTATTAATTTTCATCATGAATTCTTTCCTCAAGACAGAATCCATAGCATTTAAAAACTCATTCAAATCCTCTGGTGTGTCAGCTAAGATGACGATATCAGCAAATCTCCGAGTTGAAATTATTTCTCCTTGAATCTTTACTCCTACTTTGATTTTTTCTCGAATTTCCTTCATTTCTTGTTTAATGTATAGATTGAAAATGCCGGCCCAGTGGTGTTGGGGTCCGGAGGCCCCGGGTTCGATTCCCGGCTCCGTCAGGAATTTTAGAAACTGACGTGAGGGCTGGAACGGGGTGCACTCAGCCTCGCGAGGACAACTGAGTAGCTGCCTGACAGTGAGGCAGCGCCCCGATCACGAAAACCAAGATTAACGGCCGAGGGGACCCGATGCGTTGATCACGCATCACCCCAATATCTGCAGGCCAAATGGCTGGGCAGCGGTCGTTTGGTAGGCTTAGGCCCTTCATGGGCTGTAGAGCCATTTATTATTATTATTATTATATAGATTGAAAAGTATGGGTTGATAAGTTGCAGCCTTGCCTTACACCTTTCTGAATACCAGCGTCTCTCTCATGTCCTTACGCTCGAATAACTGCATATCCTAAGGAGCACAAAACGTGCTACACCTTAAAACAGTAGGCCTATTGGTATGGCACAAAAGTACAGTATATTGAAAGGTAAGTGATTAGTCCCTTGTTCATAAATTTACAAGTGTCAAAATTATTTGGTATCCTTTAAACATGAGTCACTTTCAGTGATCTTAGGAGTAGCCTACATATTGAGACTCATGTCCTAAAGGTCCTGGGTTTTATTGCAAACAAATAATTAATTCTAGTCTGTTTGGAACATGCAAAATCGAGACGTGTTTGGCTAAGTTCACACCACAATCATCGACTCAAATGATGGTTCCTAAATTAAGGCCACGACTGCCTCCTTCCCAATCCTAGTCTCATCTACAAATATGCATATACCACTACATACAACCTATACATACAGTTACCGGGAAGGTAGCTCTGTACTTCCCCATCCCACTCTCCCGGTATACTACTGCAACTTAAAACATTTGCCACACTGAGTGTGTCTGTTTCTGATTGTGACAACCTACTGTCACACACGTCAATATTCTCAGATAGAGAAGTATTCGGCTTGCTTCCTGCACCACTCTACACCTACCTCCTACCTCTCAAGGTCAAGTGCACAGCTGAATGCTGGCATCTGTATGCAAGTTGATATGGCTAATGGTGGCAACATTCAAGCAGCAACAACAACAATACTTGATAACATGGTTTTGCAGCAGACACCAATGTCCATCCAAGTTAAAACAGCTCACTGATGATTTGTTCTGAAACAGTTATTTCAATGCTCCCAATAGTAGGCATTTATGTTGTTTTGACAACCTTGACATGAACATTGTCAGGAATACTGTATGCCAGCCATCCTAGTTTCTTATTTGGGTGACACATTAGTTATGCAGTTACAAGCTGAGGTATCTATGACATAAATGTCAAGAAATATGGATCCATAGTAAGTTACAACTATTGTATTATGTAACATATCAAAGTGAATATTTAACGGCTGGAGAAAAATATAATTCGATAATAAAATAACATCCAAGTAGGCATTCAAACAATTGGCCTCAATATGTAAGCATCAAAGTTTGATCATGCCAACATGTATTTCTCATTTCAATAGCCTGGGACATAGTGTTCATCAGCCCGAGGAACTCAGGTGTATCACTTTTCGGTGATGAGTGTAGTAGTATGTGTAAATGTATTTGGGACAAGGATGAAATAGTGCCCCAGGATTTGAAATAAGGTACGGTACAATCCCAGCATTTGTCCCAAGGGAGTGTCGAAATTTCACATTTATGATAGCCTCTGTCAATGCCAGGGTAAACCGTTGATTTCTCGACTTACTGCAGGTGCCTATCACGACCACAGTGCATGACTTGACAAGCATGGCAACGCTGCAGGATGTCATTCCAACTGAATGGTATCAGAAATTCAAAGAAAAAAAGATTTTTAAAAGTTTCTAAAGACTGTCATCGGCTCTAAGAATATGTCATTAATTGTGGAGTTTACCAGAACCGGGACCAAACGAGAACGTGGTAGATTATTGAGCATATACCATTCACATACTTTCTGGGAGTCATTAAGAATTGAAAATACTGTCAAACATCACTAATATACAGTCAAGAAGGTTTTTATTTGTAGCTCGTTCGCCGACGGCAGATGTTTGTGGCCAAAACATTGACGTCATATTGCGTTGCTAACATGTCACACGACACATATAACTTTGTAATTATGTGAAAAAAGAAATAATCAGCACAACCATGGGCTTGGATATTGATGCATGACTACCCCCACTGTGCGTGACAAAAACCAGGGGGGAGTAACTTACTTACCTAACAATTATTGGTCTAGGCGAAAACCATTGGTCAGATGGATGCGATATAGTACCTAATTCGTGGGGTTGGCAATACTGTACACGATGCTAAAAATGGCGGAGTCAGCTGGAATTTCATCTCTATAGGTCGTGATCCTATTTGGCATGGCTGGGTGAGTTACAGACAGCGGAGGAGTAAACATCTATTACTATAGGCCTATCATCTCCAGATACCACTACTACAGGTATCTTGGCTAATTTCAGTAGTTTAAGAATTTTTTACTTCGGTTCAGGTAAACTCCACTCTTAACGAATGTGTCTCCGATATAATCTTTATTATTAGAGTTGAAAACACTAGGAAAACAGACTGTTACTGAACCTGAAAGATTCATCACTCCATGGAAGTGTTCCATATGCCTCACCGCTGACTAGCATACACATTGCTGCAAGTGCCCTTCAACCCAGAGGCAGAAGTGATAGCCAGCCAATGATGCAAGTGAAATAATGTCCTCTTCGGACTAAACAGGATGAAAGCAAAGACAGTAGGCCTACAGATAGGGGTTTACTAGCATTATTAGTTAGAATCACGCAGGTTAATTCCTTAGGAAGCAAAGAGGACAGGTGAATGGTTTAGGCCTACAGGTTCTCATTCTCTCTCACAGTGAACCTTTAGTTAGTTAGTTATTGTTGTTTTAAGGGGGCGGAACTACGAGGTCATGTGCCCCTACAGTGAACCTTTGCCACACTCAAATGCCAGCCATGTAGTACTGCTCAAATAAGCACTATACAAACTTACATGATAGAATGAGACCTGCAGAATTATATTATTGGTAAAACACACTCCAGAAAATTGGATCGAGAGCATTTCAAAACTACTCCTGGCGGCGTTCCAGATTTGAGGGTTTAGGTTATGTTGGTCTTCCACATGACTGACACGCCACAGTTCATCACTAAACAACATGCACATTTCATTACAAATGACATAATTGCTCATATTTTCCTCCATCTTTTCTTTTGCTCACGAATCAACATTATTTAAACATCCACACCATTTACAAATATCTTCAATTAAAACAATCTGCCGTAGTCTGCCATCTTGAAAAAAAAAACGAATGATAATCGGCAGCAAGGGTTGCCATCACAGTATTAATATAAACAGGTGCAATTCTTTACATATAACTGAATCTTTGCAATTATATCAGACACTGTAATGATGTTTATGATTATATGCGATCAAATTCTGAAATTCATAACAATACATTTTGTTTTTAAGGAGTTTAATCTAAGTCTAAAACAAAATACGGTTGTAATCCTGTTACTATCAGTGTAGGCCAATCACATTTAAGACAAGGCGCTAGGTCTACCAACACACATCGCCCGTTCGTGCTATTACGATTCCAAAGTTGCATAACCGGAGCGTAATAAAAAAAACCAGGCCCAAATTAAGGTTTATCCAATCCCATCTAACTTACGGAGGCCTGGTAGCACACGCTTCTTTGAGAATCAGGACTAGCAGTGTACAGGCCTCCAGATACCACACAATGCCCAGTTCAAATGAAAACTCCTACATTCTCCTCATTGAACAGAAGTGAGAGAAAAATGTATTATCTATACACAATTCCAGAACTAACATGGGAATAATTTGCATAATATCATCATAAATGTGTTCTTAGGCACATACTCAGTCAAGGTTATCTCTTTATTCTGGTGTTGTAAACTGCGTGTCACTGATAATCTGCGCTGGGCACAGAGCATACAATGCCCTTCCGCCGTAACACTTATTTCCGTACTTGAACTTAGTTTTGTTCCATATCTTGACAACATTTGAAATAAACTCTGCTTGAATCTGTCATCTAACTAGAAAAGAGTTCTTAGTTTGTTCATTCTCACCAAAAGTAAGGTATTCAAAATAAAATGCGCTAATTCTACACCAAACATCCTCCTCGCGTTACAAGCCGCCCGGTTCGAAACTAAATAATAAATGGATTCAATCAACAGAAGTGACTTTGAATTTCTCCTCAGACTCATATTATCTTTGTTTGTGTTACAGTCACAGCATTTGTACACTGAACAAGATGTCACAGTCTAAAATCGAATTGTTGTTTGGCTATTCAGTCTTATGACTGCTTTGATGCAGCAGTCCAAGAACCCCTGAACTGAGCTAATAGTTATATCCCTACATAGCTACCACACCCTTCACGCGAGGGTATCTGTTTAACATATTCTAACCTTGGTCCACCATTACAGTTCTTATCCTCGACTCTTCCTTCCATAACTCAGTTTGCTATTCCTGGGTGTCTAAGCAATGTCAACCAATCTATCTCTTTTCCTCATTAGCAGTCGCCACGAACATCTCTCCTCTCCCTATCGTCTCAGTTTATTTCATTTGCCACCCTATCTACCCATCCGTCCTTTATCATTCTCCTGTAACACCACATTTCAATCGTTTCAATTCTCCTCTCTTCTGCTGCTCCAACAGTCCAAGTTTCACTTCCATTTTTCTCCACGCTCTAGACATAGGCTTTCAAAAATGGCTTCCTAATACCCAAATGTACCGGTATATACCGGTACGATGTCAGCTGATTCCTTCTTCATTCCTATAGAAATGCTTTCCTTGCCTGTGTTAAACTACTTTTTATATCCTCTTTGCTTCGTCCATCACTGTTTATTTTGCTTCCTAGGTAGGCCTACCGGTAACAGAAGTCGCCTACTTCCTTTAGCTTTTCACCCGCCACTACGACGTCTATAGGGGTTACGGTACTGATTTCATTTGGCTGATTTCAATTTTTTGTTTGTTTTACATTTATTACGGTAACTAGCAACACGCCCCGGCTTCGCCCGGGAACAGTTATGAATGAATGCATTACGGTACGTGCTAGCTCGTAGACTGTCGCCTCAGTAATTGAATGGGGACTGTTGTAAGAAATGAAAACGTAAAATCTCTTATATTGGGCGATGTATTGAAGATAGACATATGGTCTCCCAGACTGTTTTGGAGAACTTTTCATAATGAACAATTCTTACACTCATAGTATATTGATATTTTTAACTGTTTGCCCTGCGTAAGCTTAAAAAGCATACGGACGCCAGGTTTTTTTTCTCGACTTTTTCACTGAAATCGTTACTGCTTGGCTTCCTTTGAACATAAATAAATAATTTTGTTCAGAAACCTTCCTCGAGATATCCTTTACAGAATTGTGAAAACCGCATCAAAATCCATCCAGTGGTTCTTGAGATTACCCGTGACATCCAAGAATCGGGGACTTAGTTTTACTCTAAGTAGGTAGAGATTTTCATCATGAATTCTTTCCTCAGGACTGAATCCAAACCATTTAAAAACTCATTCAAATCCTGTGTAGTGTCGGCTAAGAAGATGTCGATGTCATCAAAAAATCTCAGAGGTGAAATTATTAAGAACTAGCTGTTACCCGCGGCTTCGCCCGCATTAAGTTTGGAATCCCGTTATAACATTAGTTAAATAGATAGATAAGCATTGGTCCTAGTGGAAAATAATTCTATCACCTGAAACCAAAAATGTATGCGACGAAAAAAAACATCAAAATATCATGTTGGGTTCGGACCCTAAAAGACGTGAAAAATATAATAAAAGTATAAAAAAACTATTTTTTGAAATTTCATTCGAATCAAATTTTATGTCATTCCTGGTACTTAGATAATTCCGGCCAAAAAGTACAAAATCATTAATAACTCCCTAAGTATTCGTCGTATGATGAAATATCAAAAGACAAAAAATGTGTTATTGTCTACAACATAGGCCATGTATAATTTTACACTCAGACATATTACGTTTCCCCCCCCCCCCCCTCCCCCATAATTTCACCCCTCCCCATGGGCCTCTTAAATTGGATTTATGAAAAAACGGTCAAACACCTGTTTAGTTATTTTTTATGCTGATTTTTTTCGGCTGAGTTCCAAACTCCTCGCCTATGTCGTTTAAGAGATACACGCTCCGTTAGGAATCCTTCAACCCCCACTTTTCACCCCTTCACCTCATAATATTGTTACGGCTGTGAGTTTGTTTCATCGCTCGCCGCATGAATCAAAACTGCCCCAGGGCTGGGCTGCTCTCCCCCAG
Organism: Meconema thalassinum; assembly: GCA_946902985.2. Taxonomy (NCBI): domain Eukaryota; kingdom Metazoa; phylum Arthropoda; class Insecta; order Orthoptera; family Tettigoniidae; genus Meconema; species Meconema thalassinum. The sequence continues at coordinate 465,754,686 of OX336394.1, read as the reverse complement.
TGAATTGCGTGCGCCTTATGCAACAGGAATACTAGGACAAAGGGATGGTCCAGAATATTCGTGACTGAGCCAGTGATGGAAGCCTCGAGAAGCCGTGAACCCTGGATGGGTCTAGAAGCATTTATTGAGCCACCGGCCTGCTATATAAGAGCGACCCGTCAAGCAGTTGTTGTTGTGTTTTTGTGAGCTAGTGCGAGCGTTTATCCTGAGCGACAGAAGTGTGGTGACTTGCGAAACCCCTAGTGAAGCTGATTCTCTTGACAGCGAGGAAGTGAGAAGCCTACAGAGGAACCGTGTCTTGAACGAATGTGTTTTTCCAGTTCGACAGAAGTGATTGTGGTGCATTGTGAAACAGTGTGTAGTACGGTGACAGGCTGAGTGCAGATATTTCCAGCCGACGCACGGGGCCACCTCATTACGAGGGATTAACTTCTGCGGCTTACTGACAAGTGAAAGGGGAAGTGTTCTCACCGTGAGGAAACTGGAGTAAGGTCATAATTGCTTGTATTTACTGATGAGTGCTGTATCTTTCTGGCCGCAATAAAGTTAATTCTTTCATTTAAAAGAACAATCTGTGTTGTGCTTCAACCCACCGTAATCCAGTTAACAAAAAGTGCCACTAGGGGGGTGGCACGTAACAATATACACCACATCGAAAAACCCTCAGACACTTGTCTTCTTATTTTTAATGATGAGTTTATATGCCGAGTATCACATCCCCCAATGAAACCAATCGGGAGATATTTTTATTCAATTAAATGCAGGTCTACCCCCTTAACACCCCTTTAGAACCTGAATATCCAAGAATCCTTTCTTAGTGGGCGTTTGCGGCCCTTGAGGAAGCTGCATACCAAATTCATTCCAATCCGTTCGGTGGTTTCTGAGATTTTGTGATGAATGAATGAGTCAGTCAGTCAGTCAGTGGTATTTGAGCTTTATATCTTATATATACAAGTGAAAGTCTGTATGTATGTGGGCGGGTGGGAGGGTGGGTTGGTTCCGTATACAAATCTACACCGTTTCACCAATCTCAACCAAATTTTGCATACACATAGTTTAGGACCCAGAAGGAACCGCTGGCTACATGAATTTTCGATAGTCTTTCTCATTCTTCTGATTTCGGCCCTTTTGCACCCAAGCATAGGCTAATCAAATCATAAAATATACTCATGAAGGAATGGCAAGGCAGATAGTTTCCTTGGCAACATAGCTCAAGTCGAGACACGGCCGACTGGATTCGAGTTGCGCTCTGCACTACCGGTATAGAAAATGAGGATCTTTACTTGAAATCCCGTTAGTTACTCAACTTCTCACACAGCACTGTCAACCGAGTATAGCATAACAAAGACTTGACCTTATCTACTAGATATTTGTCAAATACCACTCACTCACTCACTCACTCACACATTCATCACGAAATCTCAGAACCCACCCAACGGATTGGAATGAAATTTGGTATGCAGCTTACTCAAGGGCCGCAAACGCCCACTAAGAAAGGATTTTTGGATATTCAGGTTCTAAAGGGGTGTTAAGGGGGGTAGACCTGCATTTCATTGAATAGCAATATCTCCCGATTGGTTTCATTGGGGGATGTGACACTCGGCATATAAACTCATCATTAAAAATAAGAAGACACATGTCTGAGGGTTTTTCGATGTGGCGTATATTATGAGGTGAAAGGGGTGAAAAGTGGGGGTTGAAAGATTCCTAACGGAGCCAGTATCTCATAAACGACATAGGCGAGGAGTTAGAAACTCAGCGGGAAAAAATCAGCATAAAAATAAGTAAATAGATGTTTGACCTTTTTTTCATAAATCCAATTTGAGGGGCCTATGGGGAGGGGTGAAATTCTGAATAAAAAGCAGGAAAGATAGTGTCCTAACCGATTGACTCACTCGCTCGTCAAACTCAGGGGGAAAAACTGCTTAAAAATAAGTATACCTTATAAGTGTTCGACAGTTGTTTTGATAAACCAAATTTAAGGGGTTCATCGGGAGGGGTGAAATACTGAAGAAAAAAATTGAAAGAAAATGTCCTGACTCACTCACCCACTCATCATCGCCCAGCCAAAAATATTGAAGTTGGAAACATGTCATTTTCGGAATATGTTCGTTGTATGTCAAAACCATACACTAAGGGAGGATTTTTGAATATTCAGGTTCTAAAGGGGTCTTAAGGGGGTTAAACCTGCATTTTATTGAATAACAATATATCACGAGTGGTTTCATTTGTGGATGTGATACTCGGCATATAAACTAATCATTAAAAATAAGCAGACATGTGTCTAAGGGTTTTTCGATGTGGTATATTATTATGAGGTGAAAGGGGTGAAAATTGAGGGTTGAAGGATTCCTAACGAAGCGTGTAGGCCTATCTCCTAAACGACATAGGCGAGAAATTTGAAACTCAGCGAAAAAAAATCATCTTAAAAAATAAGTAAATCGGTGTTCCACTTTTTTTTTTTCAAAATTTAATTTAAGGAGCCAATGGGGTGGGTGAAATTCTGGGGGAAAAAAAGGAGAGAAAGTGTCCTAACTGACTGACTAACTCACTCATCAAACTCAGGAGAAAAAGACAGCTTAAAAAAATAAGTTAATAGGTGTTCAAGCGTTTTTTCATCAATCCAATTTAAGGGGCTCATGGGGAGGGGTGAGATTCTGGTAAAAAATAATTGAAAGAAAATGTCCTGTCTGACTCACTCACTCATCACGCCCAACGAAAACTATTAAAGTTAGAAACATGAAATTTTGGGAATATGTTCGCTGTATATCGAAAACGTCAACTAATGAATGATTTTTGTTATTCGGGTTTTAAAGAGGTTTTAAGGGGGCAAACGTGCTTTTCATTGAATAACGATATCTCATGAGTTGTTTCCTTGGGGATGTGATATTCAGTATATAAGCTAATCATTAAAAGAATCAGACATATGTCTAAGGGTTTATCGATGTGGTGTATATTACGAGGTGATAATTGTGGGTTGAGGGATTCTTAACGTAGCGTGTATCTCTTAAACGACATAGACGAGAAGTTTGAAATTCGGCGGGAAAAAACAGGTTAAAATATAAGTAAATAGATGTTCGACCGTTTTTTCATAAATCCAATTTAAGGGGTTCATGAGAGAGGTGAAATTCTGAAAAATAATTGAAAGAAAATGTCCTGACTTACTCACTCACTCATCATCCCCCAGCCAAAATTATTGAAGTTAGAAACATGACATTAAGGGGCTATGCTCGTTGTATGTCGAAAACGTCCACTAAGGAAGGAATTTTGGATATTCAGGTTCTAAAGGGGTGTTAAGGGGGTAGACTTGCATTTAATTGAATAACAATATCTCCCGATTGGTTTCCTTTGGGATGGGATATTAGGCATATAAACTCATCATTAATAATAAGAAGACACATGTCTGAGGGTTTTTTGATGTGGTGTATATTATGAGGTGTATGTGTGAAAAGTGAGTGTTGAAGGATTCTTAACGGAGCAAGTATCTCTTAAAAGACAGAGGCAAAAAGTAACAATCTCAGGGAGAAAAATCAGATTGAAAACGTAGTAAATAGGTGTTCGATCGTTTTTTCATAATCCAATTTAAGGGGCTCATGGGGAGGGATGAAATTCTGGGGAAAGAAGTCCACTAAGGAAGGATTTTTGGATATTCATTCATCATCCCCTAGCAAACCTATTGCAGTTAGAAACTTGAAATTTTGGGGATATGTTCGTTGTATGTCGAAAAAGTCCACAAAGGATGGATTTTTGGATATTCATGTTCTGAAGGGGTGTTAAGGGGGTTAAACTTGCATTTCAATGAATAACAATATCTCACGAGTTAGTTCATTTGGGGATGTGATATTCGGCATATAAACTAAACATTCAAAATAAGCAGACATATGTCTAAGGGTTTATCGATATGGTGTATATTATGAGGTGAAAGGGGAGAAAATTGGGAGTTGAAGGATTCTTAACGGAGCGTGTACTGTATCTCTTATTCAACATAGGGGATAAGTTTGAAATTCAGCGGAAAAAGCAGCTTAAAAATAAGTAAATAGGTGTTCGACCATTTCTTCCTAAATCCAATTTAAGGGGCCCATGGGGAGGAGTGAAATTCGGGGGGAAAAACAGGAAAGAAAGTGTCCTAACTGATTGACTTACTTACTCACTCATCAAACTCAGGGGGAAAAACAGCTTTAAATAAGTAAATAGGTGTTCAACCGTTTATTTTTCATAAATCTAATTTAAGGGGTTCTTGGGGAGGGGAGAAATTCTCAAAAATTAATGAAATAAAATGTCCTGACTGACTCACTCACTCACTCATCATCGCCCAGCCAAAATTATTGAAGTTAGAAACATGAAATTTTGGGGATAAGTTCGTTGTATGTCGAAAACGTCCACTAAGGAAAGAGTTTTGGATATTCAGGTCCTAATGAGGTGTTAAGGGGCTAAACGTGCATTTCATTGAATAACAATATCTCATGAGTGGTTTCATTTGGGGATGTGATACTTGGCATATATACTAATCATTTAAAATAAGCTGACACATGTCGAATGGTTTTTCGATGTGGTGTATATTATGAGGTGAAAGGGATGAAAAGTGGGGCTTGAAAGATTCCTAACGGAGCATGTATCTCTTAAACGACATAGACGAGGAGTTTGATTTTCTCCGAGTTCCAATCAGCTTAAAAATAAATAAATGAATAAATAATTAAAATAAGTAGGTGTTCGACCGTTTTGTTCATAAATCCAATTTAATGGGCATATGGGGAGAGGGAAATTCTGGAAGAAAAACGTCCACTAAGGGAGGATTTTTGGATGTTCACTCTCATCGACCAATCAAAACTATTGAAGTTAGATGAAGGGGATATGTTTGTTGTGTGTCGAAAAAGTCTACTAAGGAGGGATTTTTGGATATTCAGGTTCTAAAGGGGTGTTAACGGGGTTAAACCTGCATGTCATTGAATAACAATATGACACGACTATGACGCGAGCGAAGCGAGGCTAAAAATGAGATGGTGTGTGTCTGTGTATCACTCAATCACGCAATAACCACTGGTCCGACTTACATGAATTTTACATGGAAGTAGCTGATTTACCTGGTTAACATATAGGCTACTTTTGATTTCAATACTTTGCACTATGGCGACCATTTTAGCGACGTCACTACACCCTTTGGTTTCAAACTTTCATATTTCCATTTCAAATAAAAAGTGAACGCTAAGAAATAGCAAACTTTTGATGGCATATACGAGGTTTAAAATTACATTTTCTATCCGAAAGGTATCTCCAACTGTTAGCGAGTAAAACGTAAATTTGTGCTATAAAACACGGTCAACGCCGAACGGTGTAGTTGGACAAAATGTTCCATCCTTAATCTCCCTCTGCGCAGCACCTCGCCTATCCAATGTTTTAACTCTCACTTTCACATTTTAATTTATTTTTGACGCGTAGCGAAGCACGGGTACTTCAGCTAGTAGTAGATAAGCAACGGTCCTAGTGGAAAATAATTCTATCACCTGAAACCAAAAAAGCATGTGACGAAAAAAAACATCAAAATATCATGTTGGTTTCGGACCCTAAAAGACGTGAAAAATATAATAAAAGTATTAAAAAAACTTTTTTTGAAATTTCATTCGAATCAATTTTATGTCATTCCTGGAACTTAGAAAATTCCGGCCAAAAAGTACAAAATCATTAATAACGCCCTAAGTATTCGTCGTATGATGAAATATCAAGAGACAAAAAAGATGTAATGTGTTATTGTCAAAACATAGGCCATGTATAATTTTACACTCAGACATATTTCGTTTCCCTCCCCCCCTCCCCCATAATTTCACCCCTCTCCTTGGGCCCCTTAAATTGGATTTATGAAAAAACGGTCAACGACCTGATTAGTTACTTTTATGCTGATTTTTTCGGCTGAGTTCCAAACTCCTCGCCTATCTCATTTAAGAGATACACGCTCCGTTAGGAATCCTTCAACCCCCACTTTTCACCCCCTTTCACCTCATAATATGAGTTCAAATGCCGAGTACCACAGCCCCCAATGAAACCAATCGGGAAATATTGCTATTCAATGAAATGCAGGTCTACCCCCTTAACACCCGTCTAGAACCTGAATATCCAAAAATCCTTTCTTAGTGGGCGTTTGCGGCCCTTGAGGAAGCTGCATACCAAATTTCATTCCAATCCGTTCGGTGATTTCTGAGATTTTGTGATGAATGAATGAGTCAGTCAGTCAGTCTGTGGTATTTGTGCTTTATATAGTAGACTAGCAGGTACCCGCGGCTTCGCTCGCGTCATAGTCGTGTCATATTGTAATTCAATGAAATGCAGGTGTACCCCCTTAACACCCCTTTAGAAACTGAATATCCAAAAACCCTTCCTTAGTGGGCGTTTTCGACTTACAACGAACATATTCCCAAAATTTCATGTTTCTAACTTAAATAGTTTTGGCTGGGCGATGATGAGTCAGTCAGTCAGTCAGTCAGTCAGGACACTTGTTTTTATATAAGAGATAAGCAACGGTCCTAGTGGAAAATAATTCAATCACCTGAAACCAAGAATGCATGGGACGAAAAAAAACATCAAAATATCATGTTGGTTCCGGACCCTAAAAGACGTGAAAAATATAATAAAAGTATTAAAAAAAACTATTTTTCGAAATTTCATTCGAATCAATTTTTATGCCATTCCTGGGACTTAGAAAATTCTGGCCAAAAAGTACAAAATCATTAATAACTCCCTAAGTATTCGCCGTATGATGAAATAGCAAGAGACAAAAAAGATGTAATGTGTTATTGTCTACAACATAGGCCATGTATAGCTTTACACTCAGACATATTACGTTTCCTCCCCCCTCCCCATATTTTCACCCCTCCCCATGGGCCCCTTATATTGGATTTATGAAAAAACGGTCAAACACCTGTTTTGTTATTTTTTATGCTGATTTTTTTCCGCTGAGGTCCAAACTCCTCGCCTATGTCGTTTAAGAGATACACGCTCGGTTAGGAAACCTTCAACCCCCACTTTTCACCCCTTTCACCTCAAAATATACACCACATCGAAAAACCCTCAGACACGTATCTTCTTATTTTTAATGATGAGTTTATATGCCGAGTATCAAATCCCCCAATGAAAGCAATCTGGAGATATTGTTATTCAATGAAATGCAAGTGTACCCCCTTAACACCCCTTTAGAAACTGAATATCCAAAAACCCTTCCTTAGTGGGCGTTTTCGACTTACAACGAACATATTCCCAAAATGTCATGTTTCTAACTTTAATAGTTTTGGCTGGGCGATGATGAGTCAGTCAGTCAGTCAGTCAGTCAGGACACTTGTTTTTATATAAGAGACAAGCATCGGTCCTAGTGGAAAATAATTCTATCACCTGAAACCAAAAATGCATGGGACGAAAAAAAACATCAAAATATCATATTGGTTCCGGACCCTAAAAGACGTGAAAAATATAATAAAAGTATTAAAAAAAACTATTTTTCGAAATTTCATTCGAATCAATTTTTATGCCATTCCTGGGACTTAGAAAATTCCGGCCAAAAAGTACAAAATCATTAATAACTCCCTAAGTATTCGCCGTATGATGAAATAGCAAGAGACAAAAAAGATGTAATGTGTTATTGTCTACAACATAGGCCATGTATAGCTTTACACTCAGACATATTACGTTTCCTCCCCCCTCCCCATATTTTCACCCCTCCCCATGGGCCCCTTATATTGGATTTATGAAAAAACGGTCAAACACCTGTTTTGTTATTTTTTATGCTGATTTTTTTCCGCTGAGGTCCAAACTCCTCGCCTATGTCGTTTAAGAGATACACGCTCGGTTAGGAAACCTTCAACCCCCACTTTTCACCCCTTTCACCTCAAAATATACACCACATCGAAAAACCCTCAGACACGTATCTTCTTATTTTTAATGATGAGTTTATATGCCGAGTATCAAATCCCCCAATGAAAGCAATCTGGAGATATTGTTATTCAATGAAATGCAAGTGTACCCCCTTAACACCCCTTTAGAAACTGAATATCCAAAAACCCTTCCTTAGTGGGCGTTTTCGACTTACAACGAACATATTCCCAAAATTTCATGTTTCTAACTTTAATAGTTTTGGCTGGCCGATGATGAGTCAGTCAGTCAGTCAGTCAGTCAGGACACTTGTTTTTATATAAGAGATAAGCATCGGTCCTAGTGGAAAATAATTCTATCGCCTGAAACCAAAAATGCATGGGACGAAAAAAAACATCAAAATATCATATTGGTTCCGGACCCTAAAAGACGTGAAAAATATAATAAAAGTATTAAAAAAAAACTATTTTTCGAAATTTCATTCGAATCAATTTTTATGCCATTCCTGGGACTTAGAAAATTCCGGCCAAAAAGTACAAAATCATTAATAACTCCCTAAGTATTCGCCGTATGATGAAATAGCAAGAGACAAAAAAGATGTAATGTGTTATTGTCTACAACATAGGCCATGTATAGCTTTACACTCAGACATATTACGTTTCCTCCCCCCTCCCCATATTTTCACCCCTCCCCATGGGCCCCTTATATTGGATTTATGAAAAAACGGTCAAACACCTGTTTTGTTATTTTTTATGCTGATTTTTTTCCGCTGAGGTCCAAACTCCTCGCCTATGTCGTTTAAGAGATACACGCTCGGTTAGGAAACCTTCAACCCCCACTTTTCACCCCTTTCACCTCAAAATATACACCACATCGAAAAACCCTCAGACACGTATCTTCTTATTTTTAATGATGAGATTATATGCCGAGTATCAAATCTCCCAATGAAAGCAATCTGGAGATATTGTTATTCAATGAAATGCAAGTGTACCCCCTTAACACCCCTTTAGAAACTGAATATCCAAAAACCCTTCCTTAGTGGGCGTTTTCGACTTACAACGAACATATTCCCAAAATTTCATGTTTCTAACTTTAATAGTTTTGGCTGGGCGATGATGAGTCAGTCAGTCAGTCAGGACACTTGTTTTTATATAAGAGATAAGCATCGGTCCTAGTGGAAAATAATTCTATCACCTGAAACCAAAAATGCATGGGACGAAAAAAAACATCAAAATATCATATTGGTTCCGGACCCTAAAAGACGTGAAAAATATAATAAAAGTATTAAAAAAACTATTTTTCGAAATTTCATTCGAATCAATTTTTATGCCATTCCTGGGACTTAGAAAATTCCGGCCAAAAAGTACAAAATCATTAATAACTCCCTAAGTATTCGTCGTATGATGAAATAGCAAGAGACAAAAAAGATGTAATGTGTTATTGTCTACAACATAGGCCATGTATAGATTTACACTCAGGCATATTACGTTTCCTCCCCCCTCCCCATATTTTCACCCCTCCCCATGGGCCCCTTATATTGGATTTATGAAAAAACGGTCAAACACCTGTTTTGTTATTTTTTATGCTGATTTTTTTCCGCTGAGGTCCAAACTCCTCGCCTATGTCGTTTAAGAGATACACGCTCGGTTAGGAAACCTTCAACCCCCACTTTTCACCCCTTTCACCCCAAAATATACACCACATCGAAAAACCCTCAGACACGTATCTTCTTATTTTTAATGATGAGTTTATATGCCGAGTATCAAATCCCCCAATGAAAGCAATCTGGAGATATTGTTATTCAATGAAATGCAAGTGTACCCCCTTAACACCCCTTTAGAAACTGAATATCCAAAAACCCTTCCTTAGTGGGCGTTTTCGACTTACAACGAACATATTCCCAAAATTTCATGTTTCTAACTTAAATAGTTTTGGCTGGGCGATGATGAGTCAGTCAGTCAGTCAGTCAGTCAGGACACTTGTTTTTATATAAGAGATAAGCAACGGTCCTAGTGGAAAATAATTCAATCACCTGAAACCAAGAATGCATGGGACGAAAAAAAACATCAAAATATCATGTTGGTTCCGGACCCTAAAAGACGTGAAAAATATAATAAAAGTATTAAAAAAAACTATTTTTCGAAATTTCATTCGAATCAATTTTTATGCCATTCCTGGGACTTAGAAAATTCTGGCCAAAAAGTACAAAATCATTAATAACTCCCTAAGTATTCGCCGTATGATGAAATAGCAAGAGACAAAAAAGATGTAATGTGTTATTGTCTACAACATAGGCCATGTATAGCTTTACACTCAGACATATTACGTTTCCTCCCCCCTCCCCATATTTTCACCCCTCCCCATGGGCCCCTTATATTGGATTTATGAAAAAACGGTCAAACACCTGTTTTGTTATTTTTTATGCTGATTTTTTTCCGCTGAGGTCCAAACTCCTCGCCTATGTCGTTTAAGAGATACACGCTCGGTTAGGACACCTTCAACCCCCACTTTTCACCCCTTTCACCTCAAAATATACACCACATCGAAAAACCCTCAGACACGTATCTTCTTATTTTTAATGATGAGTTTATATGCCGAGTATCAAATCCCCCAATGAAAGCAATCTGGAGATATTGTTATTCAATGAAATGCAAGTGTACCCCCTTAACACCCCTTTAGAAACTGAATATCCAAAAACCCTTCCTTAGTGGGCATTTTCGACTTACAACGAACATATTCCCAAAATTTCATGTTTCTAACTTAAATAGTTTTGGCTGGGCGATGATGAGTCAGTCAGTCAGTCAGTCAGTCAGGACACTTGTTTTTATATAAGAGATAAGCAACGGTCCTAGTGGAAAATAATTCAATCACCTGAAACCAAAAATGCATGGGACGAAAAAAAACATCAAAATATCATGTTGGTTCCGGACCCTAAAAGACGTGAAAAATATAATAAAAGTATTAAAAAAAACTATTTTTCGAAATTTCATTCGAATCAATTTTTATGTCATTCCTGGGACTTAGAAAATTCCGGCCAAAAAGTACAAAATCATTAATAACTCCCTAAGTATTCGCCGTATGATGAAATAGCAAGAGACAAAAAAGATGTAATGTGTTATTGTCTACAACTTAGGCCATGTATAGCTTTACACTCAGACATATTACGATTCCTCCCCCCTCCCCATATTTTCACCCCTCCCCATGGGCCCCTTATATTGGATTTATGAAAAAACGGTCAAACACCTGTTTTGTTATTTTTTATGCTGATTTTTTTCCGCTGAGGTCCAAACTCCTCGCCTATGTCGTTTTAGAGATACACGCTCGGTAAGAAACCTTCAACCCCCACTTTTCACCCCTTTCACCTCAAAATATACACCACATCGAAAAACCCTCAGACACGTATCTTCTTATTTTTAATGATGAGTTTATATGCCGAGTATCAAATCCCCCAATGGAAGCAATCTGGAGATATTGTTATTCAATGAAATGCAAGTGTACCCCCTTAACACCCCTTTAGAAACTGAATATCCAAAAACCCTTCCTTAGTGGGCGTTTTCGACTTACAACGAACATATTCCCAAAATGTCATGTTTCTAACTTTAATAGTTTTGGCTGGGCGATGATGAGTCAGTCAGTCAGTCAGTCAGTCAGGACACTTGTTTTTATATAAGAGATAAGCATCGGTTCTAGTGGAAAATAATTCTATCACCTGAAACCAAAAATGCATGGGACGAAAAAAAACATCAAAATATCATATTGGTTCCACCCTAAAAGACGTGAAAAATATAATAAAAGTATTAAAAAAACTATTTTTCGAAATTTCATTCGAATCAATTTTTATGCCATTCCTGGGACTTAGAAAATTCCGGCCAAAAAGTACAAAATCATTAATAACTCCCTAAGTATTCGCCGTATGATGAAATAGCAAGAGACAAAAAAGATGTAATGTGTTATTGTCTACAACATAGGCCATGTATAGCTTTACACTCAGACATATTACGTTTCCTCCCCCCTCCCCATATTTTCACCCCTCCCCATGGGCCCCTTATATTGGATTTATGAAAAAACGGTCAAACACCTGTTTTGTTATTTTTTATGCTGATTTTTTTCCGCTGAGGTCCAAACTCCTCGCCTATGTCGTTTAAGAGATACACGCTCGGTTAGGAAACCTTCAACCCCCACTTTTCACCCCTTTCACCTCAAAATATACATCACATCGAAAAACCCTCAGACACGTATCTTCTTATTTTTAATGATGAGTTTATATGCCGAGTATCAAATCCCCCAATGAAAGCAATCTGGAGATATTGTTATTCAATGAAATGCAAGTGTACCCCCTTAACACCCCTTTAGAAACTGAATATCCAAAAACCCTTCCTTAGTGGGCGTTTTCGACTTACAACGAACATATTCCCAAAATTTCATGTTTCTAACTTAAATAGTTTTGGCTGGGCGATGATGAGTCAGTCAGTCAGTCAGTCAGTCAGGACACTTGTTTTTATATAAGAGATAAGCAACGGTCCTAGTGGAAAATAATTCAATCACCTGAAACCAAGAATGCATGGGACGAAAAAAAACATCAAAATATCATGTTGGTTCCGGACCCTAAAAGACGTGAAAAATATAATAAAAGTATTAAAAAAAACTATTTTTCGAAATTTCATTCGAATCAATTTTTATGCCATTCCTGGGACTTAGAAAATTCTGGCCAAAAAGTACAAAATCATTAATAACTCCCTAAGTATTCGCCGTATGATGAAATAGCAAGAGACAAAAAAGATGTAATGTGTTATTGTCTACAACATAGGCCATGTATAGCTTTACACTCAGACATATTACGTTTCCTCCCCCCTCCCCATATTTTCACCCCTCCCCATGGGCCCCTTATATTGGATTTATGAAAAAACGGTCAAACACCTGTTTTGTTATTTTTTATGCTGATTTTTTTCCGCTGAGGTCCAAACTCCTCGCCTATGTCGTTTAAGAGATACACGCTCGGTTAGGACACCTTCAACCCCCACTTTTCACCCCTTTCACCTCAAAATATACACCACATCGAAAAACCCTCAGACACGTATCTTCTTATTTTTAATGATGAGTTTATATGCCGAGTATCAAATCCCCCAATGAAAGCAATCTGGAGATATTGTTATTCAATGAAATGCAAGTGTACCCCCTTAACACCCCTTTAGAAACTGAATATCCAAAAACCCTTCCTTAGTGGGCATTTTCGACTTACAACGAACATATTCCCAAAATTTCATGTTTCTAACTTAAATAGTTTTGGCTGGGCGATGATGAGTCAGTCAGTCAGTCAGTCAGTCAGGACACTTGTTTTTATATAAGAGATAAGCAACGGTCCTAGTGGAAAATAATTCAATCACCTGAAACCAAAAATGCATGGGACGAAAAAAAACATCAAAATATCATGTTGGTTCCGGACCCTAAAAGACGTGAAAAATATAATAAAAGTATTAAAAAAAACTATTTTTCGAAATTTCATTCGAATCAATTTTTATGTCATTCCTGGGACTTAGAAAATTCCGGCCAAAAAGTACAAAATCATTAATAACTCCCTAAGTATTCGCCGTATGATGAAATAGCAAGAGACAAAAAAGATGTAATGTGTTATTGTCTACAACTTAGGCCATGTATAGCTTTACACTCAGACATATTACGATTCCTCCCCCCTCCCCATATTTTCACCCCTCCCCATGGGCCCCTTATATTGGATTTATGAAAAAACGGTCAAACACCTGTTTTGTTATTTTTTATGCTGATTTTTTTCCGCTGAGGTCCAAACTCCTCGCCTATGTCGTTTTAGAGATACACGCTCGGTAAGAAACCTTCAACCCCCACTTTTCACCCCTTTCACCTCAAAATATACACCACATCGAAAAACCCTCAGACACGTATCTTCTTATTTTTAATGATGAGTTTATATGCCGAGTATCAAATCCCCCAATGGAAGCAATCTGGAGATATTGTTATTCAATGAAATGCAAGTGTACCCCCTTAACACCCCTTTAGAAACTGAATATCCAAAAACCCTTCCTTAGTGGGCGTTTTCGACTTACAACGAACATATTCCCAAAATGTCATGTTTCTAACTTTAATAGTTTTGGCTGGGCGATGATGAGTCAGTCAGTCAGTCAGTCAGTCAGGACACTTGTTTTTATATAAGAGATAAGCATCGGTTCTAGTGGAAAATAATTCTATCACCTGAAACCAAAAATGCATGGGACGAAAAAAAACATCAAAATATCATATTGGTTCCACCCTAAAAGACGTGAAAAATATAATAAAAGTATTAAAAAAACTATTTTTCGAAATTTCATTCGAATCAATTTTTATGCCATTCCTGGGACTTAGAAAATTCCGGCCAAAAAGTACAAAATCATTAATAACTCCCTAAGTATTCGCCGTATGATGAAATAGCAAGAGACAAAAAAGATGTAATGTGTTATTGTCTACAACATAGGCCATGTATAGCTTTACACTCAGACATATTACGTTTCCTCCCCCCTCCCCATATTTTCACCCCTCCCCATGGGCCCCTTATATTGGATTTATGAAAAAACGGTCAAACACCTGTTTTGTTATTTTTTATGCTGATTTTTTTCCGCTGAGGTCCAAACTCCTCGCCTATGTCGTTTAAGAGATACACGCTCGGTTAGGAAACCTTCAACCCCCACTTTTCACCCCTTTCACCTCAAAATATACATCACATCGAAAAACCCTCAGACACGTATCTTCTTATTTTTAATGATGAGTTTATATGCCGAGTATCAAATCCCCCAATGAAAGCAATCTGGAGATATTGTTATTCAATGAAATGCAAGTGTACCCCCTTAACACCCCTTTAGAAACTGAATATCCAAAAACCCTTCCTTAGTGGGCGTTTTCGACTTACAACGAACATATTCCCAAAATGTCATGTTTCTAACTTTAATAGTTTTGGCTGGGCGATGATGAGTCAGTCAGTCAGTCAGTCAGTCAGGACACTTGTTTTTATATAAGAGACAAGCATCGGTCCTAGTGGAAAATAATTCTATCACCTGAAACCAAAAATGCATGGGACGAAAAAAAACATCAAAATATCATATTGGTTCCGGACCCTAAAAGACGTGAAAAATATAATAAAAGTATTAAAAAAAACTATTTTTCGAAATTTCATTCGAATCAATTTTTATGCCATTCCTGGGACTTAGAAAATTCCGGCCAAAAAGTACAAAATCATTAATAACTCCCTAAGTATTCGCCGTATGATGAAATAGCAAGAGACAAAAAAGATGTAATGTGTTATTGTCTACAACATAGGCCATGTATAGCTTTACACTCAGACATATTACGTTTCCTCCCCCCTCCCCATATTTTCACCCCTCCCCATGGGCCCCTTATATTGGATTTATGAAAAAACGGTCAAACACCTGTTTTGTTATTTTTTATGCTGATTTTTTTCCGCTGAGGTCCAAACTCCTCGCCTATGTCGTTTAAGAGATACACGCTCGGTTAGGAAACCTTCAACCCCCACTTTTCACCCCTTTCACCTCAAAATATACACCACATCGAAAAACCCTCAGACACGTATCTTCTTATTTTTAATGATGAGTTTATATGCCGAGTATCAAATCCCCCAATGAAAGCAATCTGGAGATATTGTTATTCAATGAAATGCAAGTGTACCCCCTTAACACCCCTTTAGAAACTGAATATCCAAAAACCCTTCCTTAGTGGGCGTTTTCGACTTACAACGAACATATTCCCAAAAATTCATGTTTCTAACTTTAATAGTTTTGGCTGGGCGATGATGAGTCAGTCAGTCAGTCAGTCAGTCAGTCAGGACACTTGTTTATATATAAGAGATAAGCATCGGTCCTAGTGGAAAATAATTGTATCACCTGAAACCAAAAATGCATGGGACGAAAAAACATCAAAATATCATGTTGATTTCGGACCCTAAAAGACGTGAAAAATATAATAAAAGTATTAAAAAAACTTTTTTTGAAATTTCATTCGAATCAATTTTATGTCATTCCTGGAACTTAGAAAATTCCGGCCAAAAAGTACAAAATCATTAATAACGCCCTAAGTATTCGTCGTATGATGAAATATCAAGAGACAAAAAAGATGTAATGTGTTATTGTCAAAACATAGGCCATGTATAATTTTACACTCAGACATATTTCGTTTCCCTCCCCCCCTCCCCCATAATTTCACCCCTCTCCTTGGGCCCCTTAAATTGGATTTATGAAAAAATGGTCAACGACCTGATTAGTTACTTTTATGCTGATTTTTTCGGCTGAGTTCCAAACTCCTCGCCTATCTCGTTTAAGAGATACACGCTCCGTTAGGAATCCTTCAACCCCCACTTTTCACCCCCTTTCACCTCATAATATGAGTTCAAATGCCGAGTACCACAGCCCCCATTGAAACCAATCGGGAAATATTGCTATTCAATGAAATGCAGGTCTACCCCCTTAACACCCGTCTAGAACCTGAATATCCAAAAATCCTTTCTTAGTGGGCGTTTGCGGCCCTTGAGGAAGCTGCATACCAAATTTCATTCCAATCCGTTCGGTGATTTCTGAGATTTTGTGATGAATGAATGAGTCAGTCAGTCAGTCAGTGGTATTTGAGTTTTATATAGTAGACTAGCAGGTACCCGCGGCTTCGCTCGCGTCATAGTCGTGTCATATTGTAATTCAATGAAATGCAGGTGTACCCCCTTAACACCCCTTTAGAAACTGAATATCCAAAAACCCTTCCTTAGTGGGCGTTTTCGACTTACAAAGAACATATTCCCGGAATTTCATGTTTCTAACTTTAATAGTTTTGGCTGGCCGATGATGAGTCAGTCAGTCAGTCAGTCAGTCAGGACACTTGTTTTTATATAAGAGATAAGCATCAGTCCTAGTGGAAAATAATTCTATCGCCTGAAACCAAAAATGCATGGGACGAAAAAAAACATCAAAATATCATATTGGTTCCGGACCCTAAAAGACGTGAAAAATATAATAAAAGTATTAAAAAAAAACTATTTTTCGAAATTTCATTCGAATCATTTTTATGCCATTCCTGGGACTTAGAAAATTCCGGCCAAAAAGTACAAAATCATTAATAACTCCCTAAGTATTCGCCGTATGATGAAATAGCAAGAGACAAAAAAGATGTAATGTGTTATTGTCTACAACATAGGCCATGTATAGCTTTACACTCAGACATATTACGTTTCCTCCCCCCTCCCCATAATTTCACCCCTCCCCATGGGCCCCTTATATTGGATTTATGAAAAAACGGTCAAACACCTGTTTTGTTATTTTTTATGCTGATTTTTTTCCGCTGAGGTCCAAACTCCTCGCCTATGTCGTTTAAGAGATACACGCTCGGTTAGGAAACCTTCAACCCCCACTTTTCACCCCTTTCACCTCAAAATATACACCACATCGAAAAACCCTCAGACACGTATCTTCTTATTTTTAATGATGAGATTATATGCCGAGTATCAAATCTCCCAATGAAAGCAATCTGGAGATATTGTTATTCAATGAAATGCAAGTGTACCCCCTTAACACCCCTTTAGAAACTGAATATCCAAAAACCCTTCCTTAGTGGGCGTTTTCGACTTACAACGAACATATTCCCAAAATTTCATGTTTCTAACTTTAATAGTTTTGGCTGGGCGATGATGAGTCAGTCAGTCAGTCAGGACACTTGTTTTTATATAAGAGATAAGCATCGGTCCTAGTGGAAAATAATTCTATCACCTGAAACCAAAAATGCATGGGACGAAAAAAAACATCAAAATATCATATTGGTTCCGGACCCTAAAAGACGTGAAAAATATAATAAAAGTATTAAAAAAACTATTTTTCGAAATTTCATTCGAATCAATTTTTATGCCATTCCTGGGACTTAGAAAATTCCGGCCAAAAAGTACAAAATCATTAATAACTCCCTAAGTATTCGTCGTATGATGAAATAGCAAGAGACAAAAAAGATGTAATGTGTTATTGTCTACAACATAGGCCATGTATAGCTTTACACTCAGGCATATTACGTTTCCTCCCCCCTCCCCATATTTTCACCCCTCCCCATGGGCCCCTTATATTGGATTTATGAAAAAACGGTCAAACACCTGTTTTGTTATATTTTATGCTGATTTTTTTCCGCTGAGGTCCAAACTCCTCGCCTATGTCGTTTAAGAGATACACGCTCGGTTAGGAAACCTTCAACCCCCACTTTTCACCCCTTTCACCCCAAAATATACACCACATCGAAAAACCCTCAGACACGTATCTTCTTATTTTTAATGATGAGTTTATATGCCGAGTATCAAATCCCCCAATGAAAGCAATCTGGAGATATTGTTATTCAATGAAATGCAAGTGTACCCCCTTAACACCCCTTTAGAAACTGAATATCCAAAAACCCTTCCTTAGTGGGCGTTTTCGACTTACAACGAACATATTCCCAAAATTTCATGTTTCTAACTTAAATAGTTTTGGCTGGGCGATGATGAGTCAGTCAGTCAGTCAGTCAGTCAGGACACTTGTTTTTATATAAGAGATAAGCAACGGTCCTAGTGGAAAATAATTCAATCACCTGAAACCAAGAATGCATGGGACGAAAAAAAACATCAAAATATCATGTTGGTTCCGGACCCTAAAAGACGTGAAAAATATAATAAAAGTATTAAAAAAAACTATTTTTCGAAATTTCATTCGAATCAATTTTTATGCCATTCCTGGGACTTAGAAAATTCTGGCCAAAAAGTACAAAATCATTAATAACTCCCTAAGTATTCGCCGTATGATGAAATAGCAAGAGACAAAAAAGATGTAATGTGTTATTGTCTACAACATAGGCCATGTATAGCTTTACACTCAGACATATTACGTTTCCTCCCCCCTCCCCATATTTTCACCCCTCCCCATGGGCCCCTTATATTGGATTTATGAAAAAACGGTCAAACACCTGTTTTGTTATTTTTTATGCTGATTTTTTTCCGCTGAGGTCCAAACTCCTCGCCTATGTCGTTTAAGAGATACACGCTCGGTTAGGAAACATTCAACCCCCACTTTTCACCCCTTTCACCTCAAAATATACACCACATCGAAAAACCCTCAGACACGTATCTTCTTATTTTTAATGATGAGTTTATATGCCGAGTATCAAATCCCCCAATGAAAGCAATCTGGAGATATTGTTATTCAATGAAATGCAAGTGTACCCCCTTAACACCCCTTTAGAAACTGAATATCCAAAAACCCTTCCTTAGTGGGCATTTTCGACTTACAACGAACATATTCCCAAAATTTCATGTTTCTAACTTAAATAGTTTTGGCTGGGCGATGATGAGTCAGTCAGTCAGTCAGTCAGTCAGGACACTTGTTTTTATATAAGAGATAAGCAACGGTCCTAGTGGAAAATAATTCAATCACCTGAAACCAAAAATGCATGGGACGAAAAAAAACATCAAAATATCATGTTGGTTCCGGACCCTAAAAGACGTGAAAAATATAATAAAAGTATTAAAAAAAACTATTTTTCGAAATTTCATTCGAATCAATTTTTATGTCATTCCTGGGACTTAGAAAATTCCGGCCAAAAAGTACAAAATCATTAATAACTCCCTAAGTATTCGCCGTATGATGAAATAGCAAGAGACAAAAAAGATGTAATGTGTTATTGTCTACAACATAGGCCATGTATAGCTTTACACTCAGACATATTACGATTCCTCCCCCCTCCCCATATTTTCACCCCTCCCCATGGGCCCCTTATATTGGATTTATGAAAAAACGGTCAAACACCTGTTTTGTTATTTTTTATGCTGATTTTTTTCCGCTGAGGTCCAAACTCCTCGCCTATGTCGTTTTAGAGATACACGCTCGGTAAGAAACCTTCAACCCCCACTTTTCACCCCTTTCACCTCAAAATATACACCACATCGAAAAACCCTCAGACACGTATCTTCTTATTTTTAATGATGAGTTTATATGCCGAGTATCAAATCCCCCAATGGAAGCAATCTGGAGATATTGTTATTCAATGAAATGCAAGTGTACCCCCTTAACACCCCTTTAGAAACTGAATATCCAAAAACCCTTCCTTAGTGGGCGTTTTCGACTTACAACGAACATATTCCCAAAATGTCATGTTTCTAACTTTAATAGTTTTGGCTGGGCGATGATGAGTCAGTCAGTCAGTCAGTCAGTCAGGACACTTGTTTTTATATAAGAGATAAGCATCGGTTCTAGTGGAAAATAATTCTATCACCTGAAACCAAAAATGCATGGGACGAAAAAAAACATCAAAATATCATATTGGTTCCACCCTAAAAGACGTGAAAAATATAATAAAAGTATTAAAAAAAACTATTTTTCGAAATTTCATTCGAATCAATTTTTATGCCATTCCTGGGACTTAGAAAATTCCGGCCAAAAAGTACAAAATCATTAATAACTCCCTAAGTATTCGCCGTATGATGAAATAGCAAGAGACAAAAAAGATGTAATGTGTTATTGTCTACAACATAGGCCATGTATAGCTTTACACTCAGACATATTACGTTTCCTCCCCCCTCCCCATATTTTCACCCCTCCCCATGGGCCCCTTATATTGGATTTATGAAAAAACGGTCAAACACCTGTTTTGTTATTTTTTATGCTGATTTTTTTCCGCTGAGGTCCAAACTCCTCGCCTATGTCGTTTAAGAGATACACGCTCGGTTAGGAAACCTTCAACCCCCACTTTTCACCCCTTTCACCCCAAAATATACACCACATCGAAAAACCCTCAGACACGTATCTTCTTATTTTTAATGATGAGTTTATATGCCGAATATCAAATCCCCCAATGAAAGCAATCTGGAGATATTGTTATTCAATGAAATGCAAGTGTACCCCCTTAACACCCCTTTAGAAACTGAATATCCAAAAACCCTTCCTTAGTGGGCGTTTTCGACTTACAACGAACATAGTCCCAAAATTTCATGTTTCTAACTTTAATAGTTTTGGCTGGCCGATGATGAGTCAGTCAGTCAGTCAGTCAGGACACTTGTTTTATATAAGAGATAAGCATCGGTCCTAGTGGAAAATAATTCTATCACCTGAAACCAAAAATGCATGGGACGAAAAAAAACATCAAAATATCATATTGGTTCCGGACCCTAAAAGACGTGAAAAATATAATAAAAGTATTAAAAAAAACTATTTTTCGTAATTTCATTCGAATCAATTTTTATGCCATTCCTGGGACTTAGAAAATTCCGGCCAAAAAGTACAAAATCATTAATAACTCCCTAAGTATTCGTCGTATGATGAAATATCAAGAGACCAAAAAAGATATAATGTGTTATTGTCTATAACATAGGCCATGTATAATTTTACACCCCCCCCCCCTCCCCCATCATTTCACCCCTCCCCATGGGCCCCTTAAATTGGATTTATGAAAAAAAAACGGTGAAAAACCTGTTTAGTTATTTTTAATGTTGATTTTTTTCGGCTGATTTCCAAACTCCTCGCCTATGTCAGCAGTGTATTTGTAAGAGTTCTAGCGCCTCCACCTCCATATTCCTCCACACAAGATGGCGGCCGTTGCTTAACTTAACCTAGCCTAACCTAACAAGATGGCGGCCGTAGCTTAACTTAACCTAGCCGAAACAAACAAGATGGTGTCCATAGCTTAACCTAAACTACGAGGTGTGATCATAAAGTTTTAAAGAAATTCAAAATGGCGGTCATATATGATCCGATTTGGACCCATGAGGTATCAAATTACTCGGGGTGAAGTCCCCTTTCCAGTCCGCCATGTATTTCTCCAAATTTTGCCATAAGGCCTAACTACACATTTTTGAAAATTTTGCTCTGTGCACAACCACTCAAATGAATGGTGCGCTTTTCAAATAAAGATAGTGAGCATAGCTTAACCTAGCCTAGTCAGGTCTATCTAACCGGAAATGAACCTAACTAAAGCGAACCGAACCGGAACCGAACCGAACTAAACAGGGATTGAACCGAACCAGTGAGTGAATGTGTACCAGAGCAGGGGCTAATACATACACACAAGTACACGGGGTACATGCAACTATCCCATGCAGTTTTTATGGAGGATGAGACAAGCCTGTGATGTATGATTTAAAACAAGCCAACTCCTGCAGCGTATGACGTCACGTGAAGCAGGTGTTACAACCGGATGCAAGGTCAGCGCTAGGTTAAGGAAGTGTGTGAAACATAATTCTTGCTGACGTCGAATGTCAGTGAAAAAAGAACTCGCCGCAGGATGCAAGGTTTAGTGTTACAAAATAGCAAGTTAGCGAAACATGATTCTTGCAGACGTAGGATGTTACTGAAACATGATCTTGCCACCGGATGTAAGGTGCTTTGTTACAGGATGCAGGTGTGTGAAACATGAATCTTACAGACGTATGATATCACGTGATGTAGTTGTTTATTATCGACCATGAGAAACGATGCATTGACAGATATTTGCGGTGACATAGGTGTGTTTGTGGTATAAAGCCTAGGGAGGGGGAAGGCCTTTCTCACTTTGTACTTGAATCTCGTGAACGACAGTTGACAACGTGTTATCTCTACAGCTTACCTGTGTGTCGGAAGAGGACTTGCAAATACCTTACTACTTTGGTAAGTATGTTTTCTTTAAAAATATAATTAGTTGGTTATAAGCACTCTACCAAGTTTCAATGTTCACCATTATGTGTCAGTGACAATGGTATTTGGTAACCAAAGTTGGAACTACTTAACAATCGCGTGTAGCTAAATTTGTAGGTTAGATTTGATTAACACTCTATCAAGTTCCAAAGTTCACCGCTAGGTGTCAGTGACAGTGGTATATTGTAACCCCAGTTAGAACTACATGAAATTATACATGCTAGGAGTTCACAAATAATCGATTTAAATACCTTGCTATGACCATTGACTGGAATGTAATTAAACTATTTATATTTTACTTTGTTTTATCTTTTATTAACATTTATGATTTCTTTCTTTTATAGGTAATTTGGAAAGTGATCATTATGTTCAAGTGTGGTGAATGTAAGAAACAGTTTTCAAGACCTGACAACCTTCAACGACACGCAAATGCTAAACATAACATTAAAATGTTTGTGTGCAGTCATTGTGCTACGACATTTAACCGACGGGATAGTCTTGGACGACATGTAAATTTAAAGCATGTCAGTTCAGCACCTTTTTCATGTTCAGTTTGTGATCTTGGATTTTCTGGAGTATAGCTATGTCAATCCCACATGGTTGAAGTGCATGATGAACAACAGGAATTGAAATCTGCAAAACCATCAACTAGCATAGAACCTTTAAACGAATGTGATGCTCAAAAGCGTAAACGTTCTCAAGAATGTGAAAATAGTTGTACAACAAAAAGAATGAAGAATGGTGAACCTTCGATAACACATTGTGATGTATGTAATATTGATATACCTTCTGCATTTATTCATGGACATTTACGTAGTATTAATCATAAAAACAACGATTGTCATGAAAAAGATTCTGCGAATATTCAACAAATTGGTAGTGCGTTTAAAAGTCGAATTGCTAGTTACAGTCTGTATAGTGAAGAAAACACTCAAAGTATTGAATCATTTTTAAAAAAATGTTCAACCAAGTGTGTTTGGCTTGGTAGATAATGTTTTAGTAGAACATAAAACATTTAAAATGAATTTCGAACTCTTTGGGTTATATGTAAAAACTGGGAGTGAAGGTGAAAGGACTGATATCAAATCCTTTAATACGAAAAACGTAATTGTTAGTGAATCAACTAATATCAGTGATATGTACCAAGATATTTCTAGTGCTATCATCGTGAAGAGTTCCAGAAGGGAGTCAGGCTGGGCATTGGTTGAAGTACTTTATTTAGAAACCAACAAGAATAAATAAAACGCCCTTCGAGCATCATCATATATTGATTTACCTATATGGATCAAACGAAAGAAAGCTAGTGTAAACGTTATGAATAGTGATGAAGAATGTTTTGCGAGGGCTATAACTTCAGCACTCCATCCAGCAGTGAGGGATGTGGAGAGAACATCATCTTATCTTCACTAATCCTCAGTGTTAGATTTAAAAGAAATAGAATTTCCTATGGCGATAAAAGACATTAAACGTTTTGAAGAGCTGAACAATGTTAGTATTAATATGTATGGAATTGAAAACAAGAGTATAGTTGGTCCTCTATATTATACTCAGGAAAAAAGGATGCTCATGTAAATTTACTATCCATAACCGAAGGTGAAAATGCCCACTATTGTTGGATAAAACATTTTAGTAGACTTGTTGGTAGTCAGATATCGAAATGCAATGGTAAGAAGTGGTTGTGTGATGGTGGATTGCTATATTTTGGAAAAGAGGATCAACTAACTCAGCATCAAAAATGAGGTTGTAATCATGTTTGCACGGTATTACCTACTCCTGGAAATAACATTCTGATATTTAAAGACTTTGAGAAGCAGCTTCGAGTACCATTTGTTATATATGCCGACTTTGAAGCTTTGCTAATACTTTTAATATATGTACATCGAATCCAGCCAAAACTTTTACCAACACTACTCACATTCATGAACCTATTAGCTTTTCATACTATATTAAATGTAGTTACGATGACTCTTTAAGTAAGTTCGAGCTTTATAGAGGAACTGATGCACCTAAAGTTTTTATGGAAAGACTTCAAAAAGATGCAATCCGTATATCCTCCGTTTTAAATACTGTCATTCCGATGGAGCCACTAACATCATTACAGCAAATGGGTTTTGAAACTGAAACTAATTGTTTTATATGTGGAGAATGTGTATATACAAATAGGGTTCGCGATCATGACCATTTAACAGGAAAATATCGTGGTGCTACTCACCAAGAATGTAATTTAAAGTATAGAGTAACTAAATGCATTCCAATCATTCTACATAACGGTAGCAAATACGATAACCACTTTATCGTTAGAGAATTTGGAGCTTCAGATGTGAAAACTGATTTGATTGCAAATAATAAGGAACAATATATATCGTTCATAAAATACATCAAAACTGACAATAAGAAAACGATAAAACTGCGATTTTTAAATTCATTCCGCTTTATGCCAAGTAGTCTTGATAAACTTGCTAGTAATTTAAAATCAGATCAGTTTTGTGAAATTCAACGTGTCTTTCCAAAAGAAGATGATTTTATTTTGATTCGTCAGAACGGTATATTCCCTTATGAATATATTAACTGTGTGGAACGTCTTGAGGGGTGTTCTTTGCCACCAAAAGATGCATTTTACAGTTCTTTAAACACAAGCCATATCAGTGATCAGGAATATTTATATGCACAACGTGTATGGACACAGTTTGACATTCAAACTTAAGGTGAATTTTCAGACATATATTTGAAGAGAGATGTGTTGTTATTAGGAGATGTTTTTGAAAATTTCCGGATGTTTGTACGAAAACTTACGACCTTGATCCTTGTCAGTATTTTACTGCTCCTGGGTTAAGTTTCAGTTCAATGTTGAAAAAAACGAAAGTAAATTTAGAACTGAAGACTGATATAGACATGATTAATTTTTTAAAATCATCAATTCGAGGTGGATTAAGCCAATGTAGTGGACGGTATTCAAAAGCAAATAATAAATACATGCCTAGCTACAACCCTTGTGAAAAGTCAAAGTATATTGTCTACCTCGATGCAAATAACCAATATGGTTGGGCTATGAGTCAATATCTACCACTGAAAGATTTTCGCTGGCTGACACAACATGAAATTGATGTCTTACATGTTAACACTCTAAATGATAACGATGATATAGGATATACTTTAGAGGTAAATCTCGAGTACCCTAAAGAGTTACATGATGATCATAATGATTTACCATTTTGTCATGAGAATATGAAATCTCCATACATAACATCACGAACAAAAATATTAATTGCTAATGTGAATGATAAATGTAAATATGTAATACATTATCAAAATTTGAAACAGTGTCTACAGCATGGATTGAAATTAACTAAAATTCATCGCATATTACAATTCCGTCAGTCAGCATGGCTCAAGCCATATATTGATATGAACAATAATTTAAGAACACTGTCAACAAACGCTTTTGAAAAAGATTTTTATAAACTCATGAATAATAGTGTTTTCGGAAAAACTATGGAGAATGTTGATAAGCGAGTTGATGTAAAGCTGATAACAAAGTGGGAGAATGATGGTGAAAGGTTTGATGCGAGCAACTTAATAAGCAAGCCTAACTTTCATAGCTGTTCAATTATTCATGAGGATTTAGTTGTAATACAAATGAATCGCCTTAACGTAACCTACAACAAACCCATATACACACATCAAAAAAAGTTTTGCATCACCTCGGTTCCAAGAGTTCCGGAACCGTTAAATACAAAGGGAATAGAGATCAACACAAACAACATTTCAGCTCGTTTTATTGCTCATGAGACCCACACATTGCATGTTGTACCATCATACAGCTAGACTTTCAGCATTTGTGGTCCAGATTGCAGTACACACCACTACCTCTAATACCCAGTAGCACGTCCTCTTGCATTGATGCATGCCTGTATTCGCCGTGGCATACTATCCACAAGTTCATCAAGACACTGTTGGTCCAAATTGTCCCACTCCTCAACGACAATTCGGCGTAAATCTCTCAGAGTGGTTGCTGGGTCAAGACGTCCATAAACAGCCCTTTTCAACATATCCCAGGCATGTTCGATAGGGTTCATGTCTGGCGAACATGCTGGCCACTGTAGTCGAGCGATGTCGTTATCTTGAAGGAACGCATTCACAAGATGTGCACGATGAGGTCGAGAATTGTCGTCCATGAAGACAAATGCCTCTCCAATATTCTGCCGATATGGTTGCACTATGGGTCGGAGGATGTCATTCAGGTATCGTAAAGCCGTTTCGGAGCCTTCCATGACCACCAGTGGCGTACGTCGGCCCCACATAATGCCACCCCAAAACATCAGGGAACCACCACCTTGCTGCACTCGCTGGACAGTGTGTCTAAGACGTTCAGCCTGACCAGGGTGCCTCCAAACACGTCTCCGACGATTGTCTGGTTGAAGGCATATGCGACACTCATCGGTGAAGAGAACGTGATGCCAATTCCGTGGGGTCCATTCAGCATGTTGTTGGGCCCATCTGTACCGCGCTGCATGGTGTCGGGGTTGCAAAGCTGGACCTCGCCATGGACGTCGGGAGTGAAGTTGCGCATCATGCAGCCTATTGCGCACAGTTTGAGTTGAAACACGACATCCTGTGGCTGAACGAAACGCATTATTCAACATGGTGGCATTGCTGTCAGGGTTCCTCCGAGCGGCAATCCGTAAGTAGCGGTCATCCACTACAGTAGTAGCCCTTGGGCGGCCTGAGCGAGGCCTGTCATCGACAGTTCCTGTATCTCTGTACCTCCTCCATGTCCGAACAACATCGCTTTGGTTCACTCTGAGACGCCTGGAAACTTCCCTTGTTGAGAGCCCTTCTTGACACAAAGTAACAATGCGGACGCGATCGAACTGCGGTATTGACCTTCTAGGCATGGTAGAACTACAGACAACATGAGCAGCGTACCTTCGTCCTGGTGGAATGACTGGAACTGATCGGCTGTCGTACCCCCTCCGTCTAATAGGCCCTGCTCATGCATGGTTGTTTACATCTTTGAGCAGTTTTAGTGACATCTATGAACAGTCAAAGGGACTGTATCTTGGATACAATATACACAGTCAACGTCTATATGCCGGAGATCTGGGAACCAAGGTGATGCAAAACTTTTTTTGATGTGTGTATGTGGATTACACCATTCTGGAATTGTCAAAAACACTTATGTATGAATTTCACTATGATTATGTAAAGAAAACTATCATGATAATGCTAAATTACTCTATACAGATACAGATTCCTTTATTTATGAATTTAAAACTGATGATTTTTATGAGGATATCAAAACTGAGCTAAATAGGTTTGATACAAGGGACTATCCCAAGGATAATATTTACCATTTACCTCTTATAAACAAAAAGGTTCCTGGTAAATTTAAGGATGAATGTGCTGGTGTTGTTATAGACACATTTGTAGGCACAAAATCTAAATGATATAGCTATATTATAATTGATGATATAGTAATAAAAAAATAAAAGGAGTAAAGAAGAATGTTGTTAGTAAAGAGTTAGATATAAGTGATTATAAGAACTGTATAGTCAGTAACCCACCTATATTATATAAGAACATGTGTGTATTTAGAAGTAAATATCATGAGCTGTATACTAATTTGTTGAACAAAGTTGCTTTAAGTAATGAAGACAACAAACGATTCATTATACCCAGCACATTTGATACTCTCGCTTGGGGAAACAGTCGCATTGACGACTATTGCTTTACTTAAGTCTGATGTTCACTGTATTGTATTATTTGTAGTAGTATGTTTATATTGTAATATATTTGTAAAAACTGTGAGTATAACGTATAATGTTAGGCTATTCTAGTTTAGTAAAAAAAGAACATAAGTAATATATTTTAGTGTAAAATGATTGCTTTTTATATTACGGAAAATATTTTAAAAAATATACAGAATGTGTGAACTAAACAAGGGGAATGTAAACATAATAATAATACTTTTATTGCAGCCAAATGGCCAAACAAAACAAAAGGAAAATTCAATTACAGTACAAATTATTCAAGCAATTTCAATTTTGCATTCTGGCGCCTTGGTTTGCATATTCTGTAATTGATTGGGTTCTCTTATTGCACAATTCTATGTGGTAGCGTCCACATGTTTGTTCACATAAGTTGCACTCACACGTCTCAGCTGGCTCATGATATGATGTGTTCACACTGATGAGATGATGAAATCCGTGTACCACCATTCTGGTAAACACGTGCCTCATCTCAAAGCTTGATGTGGCCAATGTCCGATCTACCATGGCCCCCGTTCCATAAAACTCTGCGGGTATTTCTTCCCTTTTTGCTTTTAATGTTGATAAAAGATTTTCCGAGGCTCGAGTGCTGGGATGAGTCAAAAGTGTTCTTAGGTCCTCGATAAGGAATGTTTCTCTTGCGAGGAGGTAGACGAGTCTGGAACGTGTAGTATTTGACTCTCCTAGTGCTCTTTTGATGTATAATGCTTTTACCCGTTCTAATTCGGATAGGTTCTTTTCGGTGAGGTGCGACCATATGACTTCTATCCCATACGTTAATATGGGCATTATTTAAACTCTGAAGAGCATCATTGCTGTTTCTAAGTTGAGGGATCGCGTGCATCGCCCTTGTTGAGTGCGTTGCTTTCTCAGTAATATGTTTCGTGAAACATTTGGCGCTTGTTTGCAGCGTGATGCCTAGATATTTAAAATCTTTAGCGATGTTTATTGTCGACTTTTTGATGCATATTTCCGCCAAAGCTGGAGCCTTTCCTCCTGGTCTAAAGACCATCATTCACTATATAGCCCGTCTGGTCCTGCAGCTTTTCTGTTCTTTGTTCCTGCGATGATGAATTGGATCTCACTATCAGTCAGTGGGGCCCATTCTGTTGGTAATTGCAGGCCGTTCTCCTGTGTGGGTTTTGGTGTATCTTTTATTCCTTCTCGGTTAAGAATGCTACTGAAGTGAGATTTCCATTCTTCCATGTGTATATAGTGCGTCTGCGCTTACTTCCTTGGACGTAGTGCAATATATGGATCTCCTTTAGCTTCTTCTACTATTCGTTTGCCTTCTTCTTCCCAATAAATCCACTTCGTCTCTCTTAGTAGCTGCTTCTAACAACTTCTCTTCTTGTTGTACTCTTGGGTGAGTGTATGATTCGCAATGTTCAATCTTAGCTGGTGTAGGCTGTCCAGTACCTCTTTCCTTGACAAATAGCATTCCTGGTCGTTGTTTTGCTTTTCTCTTCATCCTAGGGCTTGCGGCTTGTGTTAGAAGTTCTTCTATAGCTTGCACCGCTTCCTCCAATCTTGAGTCTTCTATTAATTATTCTATTTGTTCTATCTGATCTGATCGTTCCTCTACCTTCCGGACGTCTATTTTCCTCGAGAGTTGTTGTTTTACTTCGATTTGTATTTCCTTCCATTCTCCTTGAAGTTTTATTTCCATTGGTATATGTTTTCGTAAAGGTGTGTGATGTGCTGTCCAAAGAGGGGTTATTTCCCATTTTATTTGGCCTTTTATCAATCCGATATATATTGTGCCTTTGCCATTGTGGCAAATATATGTTGTTACAGTGCTATTGTTTAATAGGCGGAGGCCTTCTTCATGCAACTGTTCCATGACTAGTTTAGTTTTGTAGTTTTCTATATCAAGCCTGCAATTTAGGTCTCCTGCGATGATTAGAGGTTTGTCCTGCTTACTTTCTATGATTAGTTGGCCTAACTCATCTATTATATCCATAGCAGTTGTGTTCGGTTGAAAGTAAGCCGAAATAATTGTAATATATTTCGTCTCAATTAGCATGGTGTGATCTTGCTGGATGGTCAAGATGATTGGGGTGAGCCACGGCTTGAGGAGAACGGTTAGTCCTCCTTTCGGTCTATCTCTTCGCATGCAGATGTATACTATAGTATTTCGCATGCTGCCATTGATCCATGAAGAAAGTTCCGTTAGTATTATTATGTCAAATCCTTCCAGACAGTCTGTTGGTGCCATACTCGTTGCATTTTTTAAACCTTCTATATTCCAAACATTATCTTGATACTTTTTCGTCTTTCCTTCTCTCTGTACTTCGTGTTCTTGTTCTCTGACTGGCTCGTACCTGTCTTATTCGAGCGATACACCTGGGTCCCGCCGAAAGAACCGAAAGCGACTGATCGTTATTCCTGCTGGCCAGATATTTGTATCATTTACTATTTCTAGGTACTTTAGAGGTATTCCTACCTTGAAAAATTTCGTGTTATATCTCGATAACATTTCCTCGCAAATAACGTTTCCTGCGATTCCTTCCTGGCAAGGAATTTTTATTGCCTCTATTGTGGTTTCCGGTCTTATTCTTCCCACGAAAAGCCAAGCCATTTTGTCTACAGCTTGTACATCTTCATCTCCTGATCTAGTGCCGGTCATAGTAGCTTGTTTCCGAGCCAGCCATCGTTTCATTCTCTGGGATACCGGCCTCCATTGCTCTTCAGTTGTTGAAAACATGTAAAGTGGAAATTGTTAATATCCATGTGCGAAAAAAAAATATGAAATGGCTATCACCATTTTTAAAATTATAAGATTTTAAAAAAATGTACAGAATATGTGAACTAAACAAGGGGAATGTAAAAATGTAAAGTGGAAATTGTAAATATTCATGTGTGAACAAATGAAATGGCTATCACCATTTTTACAATTAAAAGACATTGTGATCTGGTAAACCTTGTTTTTATTTCTCTACAAATAGGGCTTTACAAAATACCAATTCCTCAATCCTTTTCATTGTTCATGTCCACTCATCATTAACTTTCCTTTTATAGCACTCATTACAATAAGGACTGAGCCTGTTTGCAGGCATGCAAGTGCTGAAACCGCTGGATTAGCTTACTGGGATTGTTCCAGTAAATAAATTTAACAATTCATTTTTTGGGGTAAACAAAGCATTAGCGTTATTATCATTGTCATCTTCATCATTATCATCAAAGCCATTATCACCATCATTAGAATCATAATCATTATTACTATATAGTCCTCTTTGATCCTTTTGTAATACCACAATTTGCACAGTCTGTGTTGCCTTTGATAGTGTTGGGAGTTTTTCAGACATTGACAACTGTCCTAACACGACTTTCTGAGGAGATGATAAATGCTTTTTAACAAACAATCCTCTATCTTGAGCTGCAATATCTTTTTTTCGGAGTAGTGTTTTAGCATTTTGAAGAGTTTTTTTAATCAGCAACGATGTTTTATATTTTACACTACATTGATGATCACCCACACTTAAGACCTCACTATTTTTACTTTTCAACTCAACTCGTCACTGTTTTGAACAACGCCAAATAACAGTTCCATTTTATTGGTTCCTTTTATAATATATGTATATACTTTATAGTATGCATATGGCTTACCATAGCTATTCGTTGATAATTTCATATCATTTGTCAAGCATGAACTAATCTCTAGTAAAGTTCACTCGATAATATAAATAATAGTTTAAAGTGGGTGCAAAGGTAGGTGCAAAATTGGGTTCAAAGCTGGGTGCAAAAGTGGGTGGAAAATAGGTGCAAAAGTGGGTGCAAAAGTAGGTGCAAAATTGGTTGTAGGCACAGTTGATAGTAGGCGCGATTGGTAGTAGGCGCAATGGAGAGTAGGCGCAATTGATAGTAGGTGCTATTGATAGTAGGCGCAATTAGTAGTAGGCGCTATTGATAGTAGACGCAATTGGTAGTAGGTGCGACTGATAGTAGGCGCAATGGATAGTAGGCGCAATTTGTAGTAGGCGCTATTGATAGTTGTTAGTAGACCTTGTGGTGATAACCCTGTGTCTTTTGCTACTTGATGCCACTGCTAAAGTGATACTCATACAACAGACAAATGAGTTCATGTTTCGCTGACGTAATCGTATGTTTCCACGCACTTCCTGTTGAGCGCGTCATAGTGGCTAAATTTGAAACTCTAAATTTAGCCACTATGACGCGCTCAAATTTGAAACTCTTAAGTAAATCCTCTTGCACCAGGAAGAATTGAGGAGCTTCAGAGATTCTCTGCTAGATGACGCTAGGTGGGTCATGGAATATATATCTAGAACAGACTCATAAAAGATATAAGAGACATGATAACCAAAGAGAAAATAGAAGATCCCTGTTGGTGTTTGACAAAGAGAAAGGAATGAACATGCAAAAGCATTAAAAATTATATTCTCACGTACCGTGTATTCCAAGAATACACCAAGCACCACGATATTTTCCTGTTAAATGGTCATGATCACGAACCCTATCTGTATATAAACATTCACCACATATAAAACAATTAATTTCAGTTTCAAAACCCATTTGCTGTAATGATGTTAGTGGCTCCATTGGAATGATAGTATTTAAAATGGAGGATATACCGATTGCATCTTTTTCAAGTCTTTCCATAAAAACTTTAGGTGCATCAGTTCCTCTATAAAGCTCGAACTTACTTAAAGAGTCATCGTAACTACGTTTAATATGATATGCAAAGCTAAAAGGTTCATGAATGTGAGTAGTGTTGGTAAAAGATTTGGCTGGATTCGATGAACATGTATTAAAAGGTTTTAGCAAAGCTTCAAAGTCAGCATATATAACAAATGGTACTCGAAGCTGCTTCTCAAAGTCTTTACATATCAGAATGTTATTTCCAGGAGTAGGTAATACCGTGCAAACATGATTACAACCCCATTTTTGATGCTGAGTTAGTTGATCCTCTTTTCCAAAATATAGCAATCCACCATCACACAACCACTTCTTACCATTGCATTTCGATATCTGACTACCAACAAGTCTACTAAAATGTTTTATCCAACAATAGTGGGCATTTTCACCTTCGGTTATGAATAGTAAATTTACATGAGCATCCTTTTTTCCTGAGTATAATATAGAGGACCAACTATACTCTTGTTTTCAATTCCATACATATTAATACTAACATTGTTCAGCTCTTCAAAACGTTTAATGTCTTTTATCGCCATAGGAAATTCTATTTCTTTTAAATCTAACACTGAGGAATAGTGAAAATAAGATGATGTTCTCTCCACATCCCTCACTGCTGGATGGAGTGCTGAAGTTATAGCCCTCGCAAAACATGCTTCATCACTATTCATAACGTTTACACAAGCTTTCTTTCGTTTGATCCATATAGGTAAATCAATATATGATGATGCTCGAAGGGCGTTTTATTTATTCTTGTTGGTTTCTAAATAAAGTACTTCAACCAATGCCCAGCCTGACTCCCTTCTGGAACTCTTCACGATGATAGCACTAGAAATATCTTGGTACATATCACTGATATTAGTTGATTCACTAACAATTACGTTTTTCGTATTAAAGGATTTGATATCAGTCCTTTCACCTTCACTCCCAGTTTTTACATATAACCCAAAGAGTTCGAAATTCATTTTAAATGTTTTATGTTCTACTAAAACTGTCATGACCATCAATGGTTTCATAACATTGATGTAGGTGGAGTTGGTGTCGCTAGTGTTTTATTAATCTCATGTAATTTATTTCAGGATTAGGGCATAACCCATCTCTTTTGGGTACATTCGTGTTGACCGACTGAAAGCACTAAACTCTCGTTCCATATCATATAAAGTTATAATAGTTGGCGACGAGTGAAAAAATAATCAAGAAGAAAATGGATACCGAACAGTTCAAACAACTTCTGGATGCATTGCATGTACAACAGCAAACGTTACTGACCCAGCTTGTATCTCATTTTCGCTCCGAGATACGACCGGAAATTCCCGTAAGTTTCTCCAGCATGACACCATTTGAGAATTTCGATCCCGGCAGGGAAAAGTTCACGTGTTACTTAGAGCGGCTTGAG
Organism: Meconema thalassinum; assembly: GCA_946902985.2. NCBI lineage: Eukaryota > Metazoa > Arthropoda > Insecta > Orthoptera > Tettigoniidae > Meconema > Meconema thalassinum. The sequence continues at coordinate 465,720,340 of OX336394.1, read as the reverse complement.
AATTATTGTAACATGAAGGGCATCACAGACCACGGGAAAATTGCTCAGCTTCTATGTGTATCTATTGGTTCAACAAATTATAACAGTTTAGCAGCATTTCTTGGTCCCGATAAACCAGTCAAAAATCTAAACTATAACGACTTAATAAAGGCATTTAAACAGATTCTCATTCCTAAGAAAAGTGCAGTTGTTTCCCAGCATTATTTTTTGAACATTTACCAGAAACAAGGACAGACCATTGCTGAATATGTTGCTGCACTCCAACGTGACCTTATTGAATGCGAGTTCACTGTTAAATGTGAGTGTGACAAATCAGTTTCCATTGCTGACGTTTTTCTCAGAGCTCAGTTTATTCGTGGCCTGCGTGATGACTGGCTACGTGAACACATTTTGCAATCTAGTACTACTTCATTCGAAGACATTTTGACAAAAGCTATTGCTCTTGAAGCATCGAAAATTGAGAGTAAAGAATTTGCAAAAAGCTCCAGCCCTAGTCATTCAAGTTTCAGCACAGATGATATTAATAGAATCTCCACCTCTTCAAGGCAGCGTTTCAGAGGGAGGCCTGATTACAAGGCCCTAGGCATAGAAAATCTCTGTATAAGATGCGGGAAAGACAACCACAGAATAAACAGTTGTCGCGTTGATAGGAACAAACTTAAATGTGAAGCTTGCGGAAAAGACGGTCATGTTGCAAGAGTATGTATTTCAACCTTGTTGGCAGCCTCACGTAAGAGATCAAGTGGCTCCAGTTCTCCATCATCACTCCATGCTGTGTCTGATAACCTCGTTAGTAATTCTGATCATGTCTATGGCTTCAACCAAGTGGGAGCTGTTCTACAGCAACGTGACGTTGTCGATTTGTTCGAAATGGTACCTGATACTGATAAATACCTCATCTTTGTCACACTAAATGGAAAATCTCAACGTTTAGAGGTTGATTCCGGTGCTAAATTTTCCTTGCTGGCCGAAAATGATTTCAATTGCCTAAATCTGGATGTGCCTATCGAAATTTCAAATATTGCATTCCGATCTCATTCGGGCAACATAATTGAACCAAAAGGAAAGATATCTGTCAACGTTGCGTACAACGGGAGAGAAATACGTGGCGAATTACATATTGTACCAGACGGGCTTGAGGCTCTTCTAGGCCGACAATGGATAAGAGGTTTAGGTATTGATCTTCAACATATTGATGCAGAAATGAACAACTCCCATTCAGAGTCTCGCCTTCATTCTGTGAACCCAATTGAAGACATTTTCACCAACTTCGCCCCAATCTTCCAGGAAAATGTAGGATGCGTCCCAGGACTCAAAGTCACTCTCCAGCTTCGTAAGGGAGCTACACCTGTCTTCACTAAGGAACGTGACGTTCCTTTTGCACTGCGGGAACGCGTAGATAAAGAGTTGGATTTGCTGGAAGCAGATGGCATCATTTCTCCTGTAGCCGTTAGTGACTGGGGGTCACCTTTAGTGGTAATTCCAAAACCAGACGGCGGAGTTCGGTTGTGCGTCGATTACAAATGTGGGGTAAATGAAAGGTTAGTACAGGCAAATCACCCCATACGGCGCATTGATGAGATCCTCCATAGTCTCCGTGGTTCAAGGTACTTCTGTAAGCTTGATCTGTTCAAGGCTTACCTACATATCAAAGTTGATGAGGAGAGCAGTATAATCCAGACAATCTCAACTCACCGCGGCACCTATCGAATGCATCGTCTCAGTTTTGGAATAAAGACGGCTCCATCCGAATTCAACAGAATTCTTTCGCAAATCCTGAAGGGCCTCCCCAAAACCGAATCTTACTTCGATGACATAATCGTCCATGGAGCTACGAGGGAAGAATGCATACAAAATTTAAAATCCTGCCTACAAAGACTGTCAAATTATGATCTTCATGTCAACAAAGGAAAATGCTCATTCTTTCAAGAGAAAATCGAATATCTTGGTTACATTGCGGAATATAACAAGATCAACAAATCACCAGTGAAAGTCCGTGCCATCCAAGACATGAGACGTCCAACTAATGTTGATGAAGTTAGAAGATTTCTGGGACTTGTTACCTATTATTCCAGATTTATCCCAGATTTTTCGACTATTTCCTATCTTCTTCGATGTCTGTTACGGAAAGGTGAACGTTGGGCATGGACATCAAATTGCGAGTCAGCATTTCGGAAGTTAAGAGCTGAACTTTGCAGTGAGAGAACACTTACGCCGTTTGATACCAGTTTACCTCTTGTTTTGACAACTGACGCAAGCCCAACAGGAATAGCTGCTGTATTGAGCCATACTATTGGGGGAGTTGAAAAACCCATATGCTATGCTTCGCGCTCACTCACTGTCTCAGAAAAAAAATTACAGTCAGCTAGACCGTGAAGCACTTGCCATCGTATTTGGTGTGACCCATTTCTACAACTATTTGATTGGCAAACATTTCTTGCTAATAACTGACAACGAGCCATTATCCAGGATTTTTCACCACCATAGGGCATTACCACAGATGACATCTGCCCGCCTGCTCAGATACGCTTCTTTTCTTTCTGGATTTGATTACGCTGTACAATTTAAAAGAGGAAAAGAAAACCAGAACGTCGATTGTTTGTCCCGAGCCCCAATTCAGAAATCCAGAACTTCAGTTGATGAGTTTCTTGGTGAGGAAGTAAATCAGCTATACGCTCAAGTGATATTCCAGATTTCAAGTGACAAAATAACATCTTCGACAATCAAAGAAGAAACCCAGAAAGATCCAGAACTCAGCAAAATTCTTCGCAATCTTGGAACAAAGCAGAAGACTCTGAATTTACATTGCTAGATGGTATATTTTTTCGAAAGGACAGGGTTGTGATCCCAGGCACCCTGCGTTCCAGCATAATGAACTTCATGAAACACATCTAGGTATTACCAAAATGAAACAGCTTGCTCGCCGTTATGTCTATTGGCCCGGCATTGATCGTGACATTGAGAGATTGGTCAAGGGATGTGAAAACTGTGCCCTAACCCAATCGAATCCTCCTCAAGTTCCTGTACATCCATGGAATCCTCCTGAAGATAATTGGGAAAGGGTTCATGTCGATTATGCAGGCCCATATGAAGACTCCTATTTTCTGTTGTGTGTGGATGCAAAGTCTAAGTGGGCGGAAGTTAAGATTGCCAAAAACGTACCCACTACATCTACAACAATTTCTCTGCTGGAAACTATTTTTGCCGCACATGGATACCCACAAGTTATTGTCTCAGACAACGCCTCAATTTTCCATAGCGAGGAATTCCATACTTATTGTACTGTCAATGGAATATTTCAAAAGTTCATTGCACCAGGACATCCAGCTACAAACGGCCTTGCAGAACGCAATGTACAGACCTTGAAGCACAGGTTGAAAGCTGTTTCGAACGACCGTGCATCAATCCAGGATAAGATACAGAACATTCTGTTCCGTTACCGTGCAACACCACTTACTTGTGGTTACTCACCAGCTGAGTTGTATTTGCACCGGAAGCTACGGATCCGCTTGAATGCAATTTTTCCATATCGACCTCAAGCATCAAAACTTGCTGAAAAACCAGCACGTTCGTTTCAAGCGGGGGAGAGAATACAGGCCCGATTTTTCATCAACAACAAATATGTTTGGCAGTTTGGGGAAGTCCAGAAAAAACTTGGTAAACTCCATTACCTGGTCGTATTGGACTCAGGAAGAACATTAAAAAGACATGTGAACCAACTGAAGACAACACTGGTTCCCATAACTAAAAAGACTATAACGTTTGGTCCCAGTCAGTCATTCAGCATTCCAAGGATCCCTTCAGTGATAAATCAACCTGAAGCAGAACATCTGAATGAACAGAATCCTCAACCAGTCCCTGAAGTAACACCGGACCCCCCACGGGGTCCATCACAGAGAACCAGACGTCCACCCATCTGGTTTAAGGATTATGTGATGTAAACATTCAGTCTGTTGTGTTTTCTATGTAAGTGGGGGTGAATGTCATGACCATCAATGGTTTCATAACATTGATGTAGGTGGAGTTGGTGTCGCTTGGACATTGAGATTGAGATACGTTCTTTGGTTTTGCGTGTACATATAATTACTTACTCTTTTGTTATGTGTTACAATCAATCTCCATTATAATTAGTACATGTTGCTAATAGGTCAAGTTCGATTAAAGGTTGCTATTATTTTATTCAATAACAGGTGCGTGCATTTCCCATTGATTTACCGTTCCATATCATATAAAGTTATAATAAAAACATTATCTACCAAGCCAAACACACTTGGTTGAACATTTTTTTAAAATGTTTCAATACTTTGAGTGTTTTCTTCACTATAAAGTCTGTAACTAGCAATTCGACTTTTAAACGCACTACCAATTTGTTGAATATTCGCAGAATCTTTTTCATGACAAGCGTTGTTTTTGTGATTAATACTACGTAAATGTCCATGAATAAATGCAGAAGGTATATCAATATTACATACATCACAATGTGTTATCAAAGGTTCACCATTCTTCATTCTTTTTGTTGTACAACTATTTTCACATTCTTGAGAACGTTTACGCTTTTGAGCATCACATTCGTTTAAAGGTTCTATGCTAGTTGATGGTTTTGCAGATTTCAATTCCTGTTGTTCATCATGCACTTCAACCATGTGGGATTGACATAGCTATACTCCAGAAAATCCAAGATCACAAACTGAACATGAAAAAGGTGCTGAACTGACATGCTTTAAATTTACATGTCGTCCAAGACTATCCCGTCGGTTAAATGTCGTAGCACAATGACTGCACACAAACATTTTAATGTTATGTTTAGCATTTGCGTGTCGTTGAAGGTTGTCAGGTCTTGAAAACTGTTTCTTACATTCACCACACTTGAACATAATGATCACTTTCCAAATTACCTATAAAAGAAAGAAATCATAAATGTTAATAAAAGATAAAACAAAGTAAAATATAAATAGTTTAATTACATTCCAGTCAATGGTCATAGCAGGGTATTTAAATCGATTATTTGTGAACTCCTAGCAAGTATAATTTCATGTAGTTCTAACTGGGATACTATACACCACTGTCACTGACACCTAGCTGTGAACTTTGGAACTTGATAGAGTGTTAATCAAATCTAACCTACAAATTTAGCTTCACACGATTGTTGAGTAGTTCCAACTTTGGTTACCAAATACCATTGTCACTGACACAGAGTGGTGAACATTGAAACTTGGTAGAGAGCTTATAACCAACTAAATATATTTTTAAAGAAAACATACTTACCAAAGTAGTAAGGTATTTGCAAGTCCTCTTCCGACACACAGGTAAGCTGTAGAGATAACACGTTGTCAACTGTCGTTCACGAGATTCAATTACAAAGTGAGAAAGGCTTTATACCACAAACACACCTATGTCATGTGTGCACCTGCGTCACCACAAATATCTGTCAATGTATCGTTTCTCATGGTCGATAATAAACAACTACATCACGTGATATCATACGTCTGTAAGATTCATGTTTCACACACCTGCATCCTGTAACAAAGCACTTTACATCCGGTGGCAAGATCATGTTTCACTAATATCCTACGTCTGCAAGAATCATGTTTCGCAAACTTGCTATTTTGTAACACTAAACCTTGCATCCGGTGGCGAGTTCTTTTTTCACTGACATTCGACGTCAGCAAGAATTATGTTTCACACACTTCCTTAACCTAGCGCTGACCTTGCATCCGGTTGTAACACCTGCTTCACGTGTTGGCTTGTTTTAAATCATACATCACAGGCTTGTCTCATCCTCCAAAAAAACTGCATGGGATAGTTGCATGTACCCCGTGTACTTGTGTGTATGTATTAGCCCCTGCTCTGGTACACATTCACTCACTGGTTCGGTTCCGGTTCGGTTCGGTTCCGGTTCGGTTCGCTTTAGTTCGGTTCGGTTCCGGTTTGATAGACCTGACTAGGCTAGGTTAAGCTATGCTCACTATCTTTATTTGAAAAGCGCACCATTCATTTGAGTGGTTGTGCACAGAGCAAAATTTTCAAAAATGTGTAGTTAGGCCTTATGGCAAAATTTGGAGAAATACATGGTGGACTGGAAAGGGGACTTCACCCCGAGTAATTTGATACCTCATGAGTCCAAATCGGACCATATATGACCGCCATTTTGAATTTCTTAAAACGTTTTGATCACACCTCGTAGGTTAGATTAAGCTATGGACACCATCTTGTTTGGTTAGGCTAGGTTAAGTTAAGCTACGGCCGTCATCTTGTTAGGTTAGGCTAGGTTAAGTTAAGCAACGGCCACCATCTTGTGTGGAGGAATGTGGAGGTGGAGGCGCTAGAACTCTTACAAATACACTACTTATGTCGTTTAAGAGATACACGCTCCGTTAGGAATCCTTCAACCCCCACTTTTCACCCCTTTCTCCTCATAATATACACCACATCGAAAAACCCTCAGACACGTGTCTTCTTATTTTTAATGTTGAGTTTATATGCCGAGTATCACATCCCCCAATGAAACCAATCGGGAGATATTGCTATTCAATGAAATGCAGGTCTACCCCCTTATCACCCCTTTAGAACCTGAATATCCAAAAATGCTTTCTTAGTGGGCGTTTGCGGCCTTTGAGGAAGCTGCATGCCAAATTTCATTCCAATCCGTTCGGTGGTTTCTGAGATTTTGTGATGAATGAATGAGTCAGTCAGTCAGTCAGTGGTATTTGAGCTTTATATAGTAGATATACCGTACCGTAGTTCAGTATATCTTATGTAACAGTATACGGGAGTGGAACATAGGATAACATCTGATAAACTGCTGAGATTAGCCGAAATACCGTTTGTTATGAAGTATGATGATAATTGTGGACCGTAATAGATGTTTTCTCCTCAGCTGTCTATAAGCCACCCATCAACCCCTCTTTAGAACCCGACATGTATTAGAATTCCAGCTGTGTTCTAAGTAATACACTACAGACGACTAGCGGTGGGCGAACACTGGAAGTTGTGAAAAGTTCGGTAATGTACCGCTAGGGCTTTAGACAGCACGGAATCCATCAAAATGCATATAAAAAAATAATGACACGTCAAATTTAAATGACCACAATATTTGGAAGGATCACCTTTCATCTTCTTATTAGAAACATGACGGCTAAGCTTCTTTGTACTAGTGGATGTGGTTGGGAAGAAGGAATGGGGGAGATAACAAATATAGGAAATGCCATTTGTATTACTGGGCGGTGTTATGGAGTCCTTGTCTTGCTTGAGACTGGTTGATGTGTTATTTTGATCCTTTAATCTTGACCGTGACAGGATGGAAGATTGGCCTATGGTAGACTGTGAAGCCGTGGCGAATCCTCCCATATACCGGCGATTCCGCCCGAGATTATAAGGTAAGAAGATTTTCTCGTCATAATTTAGACTTCTTGATAATAGTGCAATCATGGCAATCAGACATGTCGTATATTTTCTGCAGATTGTAGGCACGAAAGTCTACTAACATGTTTGTGTATTAGACACATGATAGAAAATACTACTACAGACAGCCGAGAGCTTGTTTAATCTTTTGTAATGATGTAATGATGAATAGCTGTCCGAATGCAGGACCGCTGTATAATTTAGTTGACCACCATTGTAATGTTATTTAAAGAGCACTACGTTGATAGGTAACTGATACCCGCAGATGCAAGGTACACTTTTAGTACGAGTCTTTTAGCGACATGCACGATTTTTGACATGCCAGGTAAGTCATAGACCGACGGGTCACGTGTTATTACTGAAGCACTATAGGGTGCCTATTAAGTGTTGTAACAGAGGTTCACAAGTTGTATTTGGAGATTGTGGGGTTTGAAGCCATTTTTCAGTGTTGCCTTAGTAAACGAAAGTTTGGTGCTTTTCAGTCGGTCAACACGAATGTACCCAAAAGAGCTGGGTTATGCCCTAATCCTGAAAAAATTACATGAGATTAATAAATACACTAGGATGACCAGTTTCGATCGTCAAGCGATCATCATCAGATCCATTACACTTAGGCTATAAAGTCTATGTTTGAAAATACGGGTGAAAATGTTTACAATGTGTACAATTATTTAGTTGCAGTATTGGTATTGCAACTGTGGGTCCATGCTAATTATAGTACCGGTTTAAGTTATATGATGTTAGGTGAAATGCTAAAATGGTGTTAGAAATCCGGAGTTTGTTTGTTTGGAGTGACTATTTGGTTGTAAAAGTCAACTATGGTTATACTGTAGCCTATAGTTAGGCTATTACATATCTGGTTGTGTTCCTCACTGGAGCTACGAGCGGTTTCGACTACTCTCTTAGTTCATTTGGATTTCTTACATTTTATAAATGTTTTAAACATGTTTTGACTGAACAATAGCTGACAAAATACATCAGTTGGGCCATGGCAGCATAAACTAGATCAGCGGTTCCCAACCTGGGGTACTCCAAAAATAAACGGTAATGGCAGGCGCCATATTCCCGCTGTGCCGTCAAGGTCAGTGCTCCTCAACCCCAGTCACCTTCACCGCTGCACTTGTATTGTCTTGATGTGTGTATTTTTTGCCAAACTTATCGCTAGATTTAATTGGTTATCAATAAAATCAAAATTTAAAAATCTTATGTACTGTAATTGTTGTTTCCCTCAGCTAAATGTTAACACATCTTCATTTGCACAAGTAAATAAAAGTAAAATTGAAACTTTTATTTAGCATTTTAAAAATATGAACTGATAATAACAGCAAACAAGTAACAAACTATAGTACATTATGCAACGAGCCTATAATGGCTATAATTAAGACACGAGTATCTTTATAAAACGTGCGTATGCGAGTTTTATAATTTCCATACGAGTGTCTTAATTACCATTATAGGCGAGTTGCATAGGTCTGTTTATGTTCGACGATAATTATAACTTTATTATATGTTTTAACATACCGTAAATATTCATAAATATCTGTTGAGATTGTCACTAGAATTTTGTGATCGGGTGCTGCGCAGGGTAGGATATCTCTGATGTCCAAGCTCACTGACCGACCGACGCATGCGCTCTGTGAGCTTCAATGCCGTATGTGCAGATTGAGCATCAGTATTCAGTAAAAATGTCACCGAAATCGTTTGAAAACAACCCGCTGTGTAGAAATTGGATTTAAGGATATTAAGGTACAGTGTCTCACATTCACCAGTTTATTTACGAGAACATTATGGACGGTGCACTTTCGGTAATTTATATAGACATGTTGGATTTTGAGCGCACGCGTGAAGGTATCGTTACCTAATTGTCAATGAACGAGCTCTGATTGGCTGGAGAAACTGTATCATAATGAAAAAGAGTGTTATAATGACCATCATTATGATACAGTTTCCTGACACATAATAGTGGGGGTCGAACATAAAAATATTAGTTATACTGTATTAAAGAAAAGTTATAAATAGTTGTAAGTTTTTTTTTAATTTTTAATGTCTTTATTAAGTTATGTACATATTGCCCGGAAAATATTAGCCTAAACGTTTTGAAAGTTTACTTTTTAAGGGGTACTATTTTAGATAAACGTGTATAAAGGGGTACGGGAGGGAACCGCTAAACTAGATGTATTTACGTAAACTACCGTAGCCTACACTAAAAACATAAGTCTTAGATACAATATTTTTTAAAGGTAAGAATAGCCTACTTGGTACGGTACCGGTAATGCGAAATGTGATGTTCTTCAGTCGGTGATGGGTTAGTCCCTAATCCTGAGAACTTTTACATCACATTAATGAATACGATTTGTGCTAGAAATACATCCATAATGTTGTATCTGTGATTTTCCTTCCACCGATCCTATTTCTATCGTCGGAAGAATTATTTTATTGGTGCGTTTAGTAGGTATATATTTAATAATAATAAATTTTATTTCAGCCAGATTAATAAAAGATCTAATCTATTTCGCACAGCTGCCATGTTGTATTGGTGAGACGTAAAAATTCGAAGGGCACAGTCGGGGACGACAAAAATGGCGCTATGACCAGTGGCGTACTGACGGGTTTAGGGTATAAAACCCCCCAGAGATATTTCTTTACTTGAATCTTTATATTGTCCGATTTATGACCTGTTTTACACTGCCGCTAGTGATACGTCTTTCATATTTTAAAAGTAATCACGTTCGTCACTACTTAGTAAATGTCCTGCACTCAACTTGCAGCGAGACTCCTTCTTCAGTGTTGGAGCTAGCCATGGATCAGTATTGCTATTTAGTGTGCGATTGGTAATGTTTTTTCACGTCGCTTTGTGTAGCATTAATTAATTAATTAATTAATTTATTTATTTATTTATTTATTTATTTATTGACGGTACACAACAGGGCTCAGTGTGCGCCCCAATAACAGTGCACCTACACAGTAGAATACACTTTCTGATATTTCTACATTAAGTATTAATATCTAAATGTAATTATTAAAACTAGGAAGTTAACACAGATTGAAATGCATAGTAGTAAAAAGCTTAATCTAAAGGTAATATAAAAACTAAATCTAAATGTTACCTAATGTCAAATATATAAAAAGCAGGTTTTGAAATTATTACATCGTAAACTAAAAGGTAACATTGATAACTAGGGTACAGGCCTATCCACATATATACATTGTTGATTCTGTTTTGTGTGATAATTTTATTTCAAGTAGTCTATGAATTAGAGTGACTGGGTTATAATTTCCAAGAACGGTCTGATTGAGAGACAGAAATCTAGTTTCCAGTTTACACGAACCGCATCGTTGTAAATACTGCAAAGCCTCCATAGAGGTGAATTATTATATGAAGTAGTATTGGTTATATCATTTTTGAATGTTATAGTTGATCTTGTAGTAAATAAAATCAAATCGTATCAGGCTAGCCACTGTCAACATTGGAACAATGACAGGCCGAAGCCGAGAACTGGCCGCCTCTTTGAAGCACCGGAATGTGGACATAGCTTGCGTTCAAGAAACCCGATGGGCAGGTGCAAAATCAAGAGATATCGGAGAAGGCTACAAGCTAATCTATAATGGTAAGAAAAGTGCATATGGAGTCGGTGTCATTGTAAACCAGTGGATTCGCGACACCGTCTCTGAAGTAGCGACCGCCTGATGTCAATACAGATAACCTTGGGGACCAGTTTAATCCGAGTTGTGTCATGCTATGCTCCACAGACTGGTTGCCTTGAAGAAGAGAAAGACAAGTTTTGGAACGATCTAGAGGGACACATTCAAGCTGTTGATGATAGCGAAATTATTTTCATTGGTGGAGACTTAAATGGACATGTTGGTCATGAAAGAGATGGATTTGAACGAAATCATGGAGGCCATGGTTATGGTTGCCGTAACAATGATGGTATTCGAATCCTAGAATTTGCGGAAGCGTGGGATTTGTCTGTAACTAACACCTTTTTTTAGAAAGCGGGGTTCACACCTTATCACCTATGATAGTGGAAGTCATACATCCCAAATTGACTACTGGATGACGTGACGAAGAGACCTCGCAATGATCAAGGATACAAAAGTGATCCCATATGACAGCGTTGCTCCTCAACACCGAATACTTGTACTAGATGCCGCAGTCCATATAGATTATGTATCTGTGAGGCCAAGCACGAAGATTGAACGTATTAAATGGTGGAGACTATTAGAACATCAAGCTACCATCAAAGAAGCATTGATACCATCGCTTTCAAATTCAACAACGTCATCAGTAGAAGATGGCTGGAACACACTGTCCGAATCCATCAAGACATATATCACATCCACTCTAGGTGTCACCAAACCAAATCGACGCCTTATTGACAAACAGGCCTGGTGGTGGAATGATGATGTGCAGCAGGCAACCAGGGAGAAGAAAGCTGCTTACAAGATGTGGCACCAGACACGCAGCTTGGAGGATTTAGATAGGTACCGGGCTCTCAAGTCCAGTGCAAAACGAGCTGTTGCAATTGCAAAAGCAGCACATTACAAAACCATCTACGACGAGCTGGATAAACCTGGTAGCACAAATAGAATCTACAAACTTGCGCGCGCTCGCGAGCGTGCCTCACACGATCTCGGTCATGTTATCAACATCAAAGACAGAAATGGGCTCCTCCTACAAAAGAGACATGACATACTATGTCGCTGGAAGGAGTATTTTGAGGATATATGCAATACGGAGTTCCCTCATCCACCTCTACCGACAGCTGACCCTATCCACGGCCCTGTGCCCATTATCACTACAGAAGAAGTGTCCACTGCCATCAGCAAAATGAAGTCGGGGAAAGCGCCTGGTGCAGATGATATACCAGCCGAAGTATGGAATCTTCTGGAGGAGCAAGGTGTAGTATGGCTTACTGACTTCTTCAACAAAATTATTATGGAAGACACAGTACCAGAGGCCTGGATAACCAGTATCACAATTCCTATTTGGAAAGGAAAAGGAGATATACTGGAATGCTCAAATTATAGGCCAATCCGCCTCCTATGCCATACTATGAAAATTTTTGAACGTGTTCTTGATGCGAGGTTACGAAACATCATCACTGTTTCATCTAACCAGTGTGGCTTTGTTAAAAACAGCGGAACAACAGACGCTCTCCATGCACTTCGTCTATTGATGGAACGACACCATGAGAAAAGGAAGACAGTTCTCTTAGCCTTTCTTGATTTGGAAAAGGCGATCGATAGAGTACCACATGATCTCATCTGGCTGGCACTGAGGCTACACGGTGTACCAGAAGCCTATGTAAACTGGGTGAAACTTCTGTACCGAAAGACAACAAGCTCAGTGCGGTGTGCAGCAGGAATGTCCGATACCTTCCAAATCACTGTTGGTGTCCATCAAGGATCAGCCTTGTCCCGCTTGCTCTTCATACTCTGCATGAACGCCATCACAAATGACATCCAAACCAGGCATCCATGGACATTATTATATGCGGATGATGTCATGATAGCTAACGAGACCCGTGGGCACCTCGAACAGCAAGTACAAGAGTGGAAGATGCGTCTTGAAGAATTTGGGATGAAATTGAACCTGAAGAAAACGGAATACCTGGAATGCGGTGACCAAACTGATGGCACGATCACTGTTGGTGAGGTTCAACTTAATAAAGTGACCCAATTCAAATACCTTGGGTCATGCATCACCTCAGACTGCAGCACGATTCCTGATGTCAAAACAAGAGTCACTGCCGCATGGAAGAAATGGCGCCAAGTTACTGGAGTCCTATGGGATAAGAAAATTCCATTACATTTAAAATCTAAGGTATATCGCACAGTGATTAGACCGGTGGCCCTTCATGGATCTGAATGCTGGCCTACAACATCGAAGCACGAACAGGCGCTTCATGTAACGGAAATGAAGATGTTGCGGTGGTCCAATGGTATGACTCGACTGGACCATATTAGGAATGATGCCGTGCGGAAGGATTTCAAGGTTGCCCCATTTACAGAGAAAATGCGTGAATCACGTCTGCGGTGGTATGGACATGTGCTCCGTAGCAGTGAAACCTCAGTTGATAAGACTGCCCTTCAACTAAATGTGGAGGGTCGTCGACCTCGAGGGCGACCTCAAACACGCTGGTTGGATAGGGTGAGAGATGACATGCGGCTCACTAAACTCCGCCCCCGAAACGCTATGGATCGATTGAAGTGGAGGAAACATTGCAGGAAGGCAGACCCCACATAAGTGGGAAAATGCAAAGAAGATGATGATGAGTTGATCTTGTAGTAAAGTGAGGGATGTTGAAATTTAGGAGCGATAGGAAAAATGAGTTATCAATTTGACCGTTAATAACTTTATAAAGGAATTTCATATCATTCACTTGCCTTCGAGACTCCAAACTAGTCATGCCGAAATTCAACAAAAGTTCACCGTAGGGTACCATGTGTGGGTAATTGCCCGTTATTTTGAGGTGTAAATATCTGAGGAATTTCTTTTGAACTTGCTCAATGGATTTAATGCATGTTTTCTGCCAGGGACTCCATACTTGGCCTGCGTACTCGAGCTTGGATCTCACCATGGCAATATAAAGGTTTATGCAAGTACTGGTCCTAATGAATGGCTTAGTGTTTCTTATTATAAACACTAACATGCGGTAAGCATCCCCGACTGTCTTTTGCACATGACAAATGAAAGCAAGCTCTCGGTCAAACAAGATTCCTAGATCTTTCTTCTCGCTTACTGTTTGCAATGACTGAGGTCCAATTCCATAAACAAATGTGATTGGGTTCTTCTTACGTGTAAAGGTCATAACAACACACGTCGGTACATTTAAGTATAATTTGTTTTCTATACTCCATTTGTGTATATTATTTAGGTCATTTTGTAGTAGAGTCCAGTCATTAGCGGAAGAAATTGATTTAAAAATTTTGAAGTCATCTGCATATAAAAGACTATTTGAGTGTACTATACAACGTGGCAAATCGTTTATCATTGCTAAAAAAATCAGAGGTCCAAGGTTCGAGCCTTGGGGTATTCCGGAATGAACTATGTATTCCTTTGAGACAATTTTCTGGAACAAAACAAATTGTTTCCTATCTCTCAGGTAGGAGATGAATAATTTGAGTAATGGGTGGGAGAATCCCAAAATACACAATTTGTTAAGAAGGATATCATGATTTATTGTGTCGAACGCTTTCTCAAAATCTGTAAAAATGACATCTATTTGTCCTCCTTTATCTAACTCTTTAGATATAATTTGAGTAAAATTAGTTGCATTCGTCACCGTAGATTTCCTGGATAGGAAACCATGTTGGTTATCTGTGACGAGCGGTCTGAGAAATACTGATATTCTTCCGTGCAATATGAATTCAAATACCTTGGCTACTGCAGATAAAATAGATATAGGACGGTAGTTATTAATTAGTGATGGATCTCCCGATTTTAGTATAGGACAGACGCGAGTGATTTTCCAGGCGTCAGGGAACGTAGAAGTTTGTATGGCTAAGTTAAATATAAAGTGTAACGGGTCCCTGAGTCTTTCAGCACATCCCTTAACTACATACGGTGGAATATTATCAGGACCAGCCGACGACTTAGGTTTTAATTTTTTTAATGGATTTCCAACCTCTTCCTTCGAGACAAGTTTTATGTGAAGGGTGTTGGGAGTATTCGAATTGCAGGCTGGGACTTTGTATTGGGCTGACTGAGAGTCATAAACTGATTTGAAATATGTCGCAAAACCTTCAACAATGGAATCACCCCTGTCCAATTCTTCATTATTATATTTAAAGGTGTCGCATGTGTTCCTATTTTTTTCTTGTTTTTAATAAACGTCCAAAATTTCTTTGAGTCCCGCCTAATGTTTTGTTCAATATTACGGATATATTTCTTATAAGATTATTGAATGTCCTTTTTAATTTCTGATCTTAATTCTTCAAAACGTAGTCTATGATGATCTGAGTAATTTTTTCTCTTCCTATGGTATTCCTTCTCCTTCAATTTACTTTTTGTTTCCTTAGAAAACCAGACAGGATATTATCTGCCCGTTTGTCGTTTACATATAGGAACGGTTTCGCCAAGTAATGTGTTAAAAATTTGGTAAAACTGGTCTACTGCAGTATTTACACCAGTGCACTCGTATATGTGACCCCAAGCGCCATTCCTCAACCAACTGTACAGCTGCTCAAAATTGGCTTCCCGGAAGTTAAAGGTATCATTAGGCTGGATATGTACTTATTATTAGAGATATTTCCACACCCAGGGCAGGGTGGTGGCGATCCAGTGGTAAGAGTGGATCAGTGTTTTCAGTTACATTTATGTTGGTTTTGTTGGATAAAACTAAGTCCAGCGTCCTCCCGTTACGGTTTAGTACTGAATTATAAGACTTTAGCTGAAGATAATTAATAAAATTTACGAGTTCTCTTGTTTGAATGTTGTCGTCTTTAATTAGTGTACTTTGTATTGTTGGGATGTTGAAATCGCCGAAGATTATTAAATTTTGATCATATATTTCTGTTCTGGATTCCAACCACCGATACAGTTCCCTGTATGTTTCTACTTTTGAAGCTGGTGGAATGTACATATTACAGACGTACCAAATATTTCCCCTAATGACCAGTTTCACTAATAGACATTCCAGTGTGCCAGTCATTCTGTCGACCTTGAGTACCGTTAATCCGCTCCTGACCAAGACAGCCACCCCACCCCCTGCTCTGGCAGGCCTCTCAGCCCTGTACACTCTGTATATATCAGAACAGACCTCACTGTCAGCGATTTTACTAGATAACCAAGTTTCTGTAATTAGAATTAAGTCATACTGTTTGGTGATCAGGTTTTCATTGAATAAATCTAATTTTGTATTCATTCCTCCTACATTTTGATAATAAATGGATAACCTAGGTTTTGATACCAATAGAGAGTGTTCAGGTCATCCTCATTTCGAATTACGATGACCCGAGAACCTTCAGATTTGTGTATTTTAATATGTCCATTTCTTACCCACAAGAAACCATACTCTTTCTCTCTTCTGATTCTCCTAGCTTGTGCCAGCAACTTCCTCTTTTCCGGGGATAAACTCTCGTTCACATAAATTACATTATTGCCAGGAAGACCAACGTGACGAGTGGAGAGATTCCGTTTCACCCAGCGTCGCTCCAAAAGATGCTCCTTGTCGTCCCGCCGAACGAATTTTATGATGATGCCACTGTGTTGATGATTAGGTGACTTAGGCAGTCGGTGACAGGCATCCACCATTGCTTCAGTGATGACCACATCCAGAGCTTGACCTACTTTCTTCACTGTTTCAATAATATTTTCGTTAGGAACCTCCGGGACACCGTGTATTTCCACCGTATTCCTACGTGTGTACTGCTCAGATTCTCCTAGGCGGTTTTCAAGAGATTTTAGCTTCGCCTTAAGATTGACATTCTGCTGAGTTAATGACTCAATGTGTCCTTTACATTCCTTAATTTCTATCTGCTGGTTAGAAATTAATGTTACACAATCGTCTAGTTTTTTATGGCACAATTCCAATGAGTTACCTAGATCAGTCTCTCTCGCTCTTTGTCCATCTTTTATGATTTTAAGTTGTTCTTTTAAGTCTTTCAGCATTCCATACATATTCTCCATTGATGGAGTGTCTTTGTCACTTACACTGTCACTTATAGTTGCACTATAGTCCACACATTGCACACACAGCCACTCGGTGAATCTGTTCAATGTATTCACACACTTCTTGTGGAACCACTTTTTACATGAACCACACTGTACCTTTCCAGCCTTCCCCAAACTACCACCACACTCTCCACAGTCGCCCATGTTGCCGATGCAAGTGAAAACTCCTGTTTAACCAATTTACAAGGAAGTTAGTAATGGTAATTGATGATGTTAATAATAACTGGTCAACGTATACACTTATATTGTTGTGTGACAAATATGGTTTAGTTTCTTCCTCGAATACACTCTTAAATACACGATGTTTTCGGAGCTACTCACTGCTGTGTTGTTCACTCAGCCGCCATGCGTGTCCGTTTTGTTAAAGATCATTCAGTACATGAGTAGGTTCGGCAATTAATGACACAGATCAAGCAGGGGCGGATCTAGGAAAGGGCGAGGAGGGCGACCGCGCCATGGATTCTTTAAAATTTAATTGATTAAATAATTATACTTTTAAACTTTTCAAACTAATTTATAATTCATATTCCTTATTCAGTGCAGCTATGACCTCCCGTGACCGTTTAGCAAGTTTAGATTTCAGTGAAATGATAGAAGGCTTCAGCCGGGGAAAAAAGTCGCAAATAAATATTTTAATATTTCATAGTTTACTGCATAATCTTCTTCAAGGGAACTTAAAGGATTCTTTCATATTATTAAAAAAAACTGTAGTGTATTCAAAATATTGTAACTATTCCTTAATTTATTATTATTTTCCATTTGATTTGTTTTTTTTAAATTTCCTATTGTTGTGGGCCCCAGCACATGATATCGCCCAGGGCCCCGCGCCACTGAGATCAAGTCATCAAGATGGCAGATTCTGAGAGTCAATAGTAATGGCGGTAGGAACACGAATGCCCTATCCTTACAATGCTAAATTATGAATGCTTGAAGTACCTTTTTTCATTAACTACCCAAGTCAGACGATTGAAATTTTTATGTGTTTAAGATAGCTATTGAAATGTACACAACTGAAATTGTGCCTTAGATTTAATAAATATAATTTTTATTTCAAGTGTCAGAAAATATATACATTTTACAGAACTTAACGTTCTTTAAGTTGAATATGAATGTTAAACCAGGCGATTGGAGAATTTCAGTGTGCATAGAACCCTTGAATGAACAAACTGAAAGTTTGAAGCTCCTACATGTGATGGAAGCTGAGAAAAGGTGCATTAAGTAATAAAAAAGTAAACCTACAGGAAAACAGCGCCCAAAATTAGAATAACAAAATAAGCCTGCCCCTTAACTTGGGTCATCTTCCTCCTCTTCAAACTGGTCCAGCAGTTTTCTTTTGGCAGCTCTATGTCTTTTTCTGGCTTCCTTGGTAAATTCCTGGAACTTTCGGTTAGCATTTCGGAGTTTTTCCTTGTCACATCGTAGCATTGAAACCCCCATAGTATTGAAAGCGCGCGCATAGTACATACGATGGCTGTTTTTTTTAAGTTCCGATGGACTGTATAAAAATAACAGATTGACATTACCAAACATAACCTTGCAATAAGCGTGCAGTTGCTCAGTCACCAGTCTAAACCTCAGGTGCTAACATGGTGAGACAGTTATCATTGCAACATCGTATTTTTTTATGTAAAACTCATTTTAAGTACGAGTCGGCTCGGCGGGTACGTGATGCATTTGTTCAACAATTTCCTGATGAAGTGCCACCTTCACTAGCACAGATTCACGTAATTGCAAATAAGTTTGACAATACTGGCTCGGTGCTCAATAAAAAACATGCCCGCACACGAACAGTTTTATCAGAGGATGAGCTAGATGACATTGGCGAGAATCTTGAACGGTCTCCGAATAAATCACTCACAAAATTAGCACAAGTAGGGGTTTCGGTTTCATCAACAATAACTAACTAAATAACTAAAGTAAGATTTCAGCACTGTACACACGCTAGCAAGGCCGCTGCATTATATAGGATTGTACACACGCTTAAAGCAGGGGGCATTGGCGCGCCAAAAGCTCGGCCAAGGTGACCGCAGGAGCGGTTAACAAAGCCGCCGCTTGGCGCTCTTATTTTATATGAAAGACCCTATACGTGCGCCCCAATAAACACGGCAACCTAATCCGGCTGTGATTGGCGCAGATCGCCAGTTCAGCCGGTGGATGGTGCGCTCAACTGACTCATATCGTTAGTTCACACGCGTTTTGTCATTCATATGGACGTGTATCTTCAAAGCTTAGACGTTAGTGTTGCAAGTTTAGTGAGTATTGTGATTACTGTGATTATTGGTTATGCCTAGACACCAATTCACATTGCGCGAACGTGTGTATATCAATAATTCGTATATGAAAAGCAGAAAATCTTGTTCTGTAACAGGACGAAAATTTTGAATCAAGTTTCCAGGAAGACCTGTGCCTAATGCCAGTACAATTAGGAGGCTCGCTAAACGATTCAAGGAAACAGGCTCCGTAAATAATAAAAGAGATGACAGACATTCTTTCATCAGAAGATGTCAGGTGTGTGTTACAAGAGAGGGAGGATATTTTCAGCATCGCCTACGAGCACTGTAAGTACACATTATTGAACATGTTTGGTAAAAATGAAAGTGCGCGCCTACCACCGGGTACGTGCGCCCGCGATCTGTGCCAGTCACAGCCGGCTTAGCTTGCCGTGTTTACTCGCGCGCACATAGATCATGACCCTGTACTTGCACCAGGACCTACCGGACACAATCCATGGTGATATCGGTAATGGTTACGGAGATATAGAATGCCATGATGGCTACCAACTGTCTACTCGTTATGCATGATATACTTTCAATTATCATACAAAAATGATTTCTATGTCATTTTGAAGCCCAGATTCCAAATTTAATTTCAGATTAAAAAATATAAATTTTATTTTTTGATCCTATATTGCCATTCCGGGTCCCCTTAAATTATGCGTGTCCGTTTTGTTGAAGATAATTCAGTACATGAGGATGTTCGGCAATTAATGATACAGATCAAGTCATCAAGATGGCAGATTTTGAGAGTCAATAGTACTGGCTGTGGGAACACAGAGAGTCTCTCACATAATATCAATATTATAAGCAACCACGTGACTACGGTCATGATGGTACCACTGCATCATTTCAGTTTTAATATTTAGTGTTGAAATTTAGTTATGTTTACAACTGGCTATAACTTCTACTGTAAATCTAAGTTGGCAACAATGTGATCAAAAATGTATTTTACTTTTATAAGTTGGCAATTGTTTTAAACCAGAAGAAGATGTACAGCTAATGGCGGAATGTATGTGTAAGATATTGTCTGTGAAATCTGAAGCCATCAGCCATCAAAATTGTATCTCTATTGAATGTAGGGAAGTTTTTGATAACTCATAAACATGTGTTATGCTGTAGAGTCAAAAGGTATGATATTGTCGACTTATCTAATATGCATTTTTCAACTTGTATTTGAATGAGGTTATATGTTGTATGGAAGCACACCTTAAGTTTACAAAATGTTCATAATAATAGAAGAAGTTTGTAACTGAGAGTGTAAACCATTATTGTATTATTTCTTTGTTTGCCAAGCGCCTTTTGATGATACTTGCTGTTTAATTTTTGATAAATAAAAGGACGTCATACATATTGACAATGACTTGATCATTCATCCCTGCTCGGAGCATAAGAATTACAACAGGTTATCGGCCCAGATACCGCTCATACGTCAGACACGCCGAGCATTACGGGATACAATTTGGACGTCGAGAAAAAGTCAGCCGAGTCAGTCGTCGTCGTCCAAGTCAGAAGTCGTCAGGCCAGTCCAGTCAGCCGAGAAAGTCCACGTCAGTCATCGCAGACAAAGTCAGCCCCATCGAAGTGGACGTCAACCACATCGTCAGCCCAAGAAACGTCAGCTAAGTCAATCTAACCTCAAAATGTCAGTCAAGTAGCCTATACATGAGTCAGAGTAAATTGATAAAACTATTTGAAAATAGATAGTAAAATCTTGTGAAATCAAAAGTTTGTAAATTTGTCATATTTTTGAAACTTAATTTTGCTTTTTAAGTCAAGTCATGGATACAGTAAAGGTTCATTTAGAAACTTTGACAGAAGATTTGCATGGAAATGTCAATTATGATTCTTGGCGTTTCAAAATTAATTTAGCTATGAGAACAAAAGCATGTTTTGATATTGCAACTGGTTTGACTGTCAAACCATCAGGTACAAACTCCGATCCTGTACGTAATTGGATAAAGAAAGATGTAGAAGTTCGAGCGCTTATAGGTTTAAATGTCAGTAGTAATATAGCGAAAAAGCTAGTCAAATGCCAAACTGCAAAACAAATGTTAGATAAGTTAGAAAATGTTTATGGTAAAAAGTCTGATATTACTGTTGAGGGTTTGCAAAGGAAATTTTTTGGTTATGTTTTTGACAGCCAAAAGTCAGCAGTTGAGAATTGCTTGGAGATTCAACAGATAGCCGAAGACCTGTCATCAGATGACGACAGGGTGAAAGACAGTTGGATCATGACACGAATGCTGAGTATGCTACCACCTAAGCTGCACCATTTCAGAACAGCCTGGGACAATGTGACAGGAGCCAACAAAACTATTGAAACACTCATCGAAAGATTGAGGCTGGAGGAGGATCGACTCAATGAAGGTAAAAAGGAAAGTGGATCAACTGCAGTCAATGCACTCATCACAAAGGAGAAGAAAACTGGAAATCAGTCTACTCACAACAATAGCAACAGACAAGGTGGAAGCGCGCCAGTCAGCTGCTTTAAGTGTGGACAGAAAGGATATGTGAAGAAACACTGCAGAAACAAACCCTGTGCCAAATATCTTGCCTATTGCAAAGAAAACTACCCTTGCCATTTGTGTGGACAGAAAGGTCACTTCGCAAGAGACTGTACTAAGAAGGATGACAACAAAAATGGAAATGAAAGGTCAGAACGGAGTGAACAGAAGAGCACGAATCGTCCATACCGCGCACTAGCGTCAGTGGGACTGTCAACTGCAGAGCTGAACAGTCTAAATTCGAAATGTAACACACAAACTCACTGGTACCAGGACTGTGGAGCTACACAACATATGACATCGCACAGGAACTGGTTCGTCCAATTGATTGAATTGGAAACTCCATCTCCTATTGTCATCGGAGATGCGACTGTACTAGAGGGTGTTGGCATCGGCAACGTTCAACTTGAGGCGTTCAACGGAACAGAATTGTACACGGTCATCCTGGAGGATGTGCTTTATGTGCCTAAGCTCAAGTACAATTTGATATCTGTCAGTCAGATACTCGACAGAGGTTATGTCCAAACTGCATACAAAGATAAGTCAATATTTGAAACGTCTGATCATCGTGAAATTGTGGCCATGGCAGTCAGAGAATGATGCTACGCCAGGAGAAGTCGGAAGCCTGTATTGTAGCCACCTCGATCGTAGGCTGGCACGAGAGGCTCGCACACCAAAACCTGAAGTATGTGAAGGATGCTTTGGACAGGAATGGCATTCCATATGTTGATGATTGAACCGAGAGAGTATGCGAAGGATGCACCTACGGTAAACAACATCGGGTATCTCACCCACTGAACGAGAAGGTTGCTACCCAACCATTGGATCTGGACCATGTAGATATTGGAGAGTTGGCGACACCATCGCTAGGAGGAGCAAAATATTTCTTGCTTTTCAAGGATGATTTTTCACCTTTCCGAACAGTATACTTCTTAAAGACGAAGGACGAAGCCGCAGCCAAACTGGATGTTATCATGAAGCTGGTGGAAAACCAATTCGGAAGAAAGGTGAAAATTCTACGATCAGATAATGGAACCGAGATCAAGAATGCCAACACATGTAAGCTGCTGGAGAAGCTAGGTGTCTTTCACACTTTTTCAACAGCTTACACCCCAGAACAGAACGGAAGAGTAGAACGTGAAATGAGAACAATTGTAGAGTCAGCAAGGGCAGCAATTCATGCACGAAACCTGAAGGACAATTTGCGGGCAGAAATAGTGAACTCTTCTGTGTTCACGATCAACCAGACTGGCACAAGTTCAGTGAAAGGAAAGAGTCTAGCCAACCTATGGTTTGGACGACAGGTCAACATGAACAAACTGAAAAACTTCGGATGCGACTGCTACGTTTTGACTCCCAACCACAAGAGAAGCAAGATTGATAAGAAGTCTAGGAAAGGTATATTTGTTGGATACGACATTGACTCTCCATCCTACAGAGTCTATCTGCCTGAAGAACGTGATGTTGTAAGTTCAGACAACGTCGTGTTTAATGAAGGAGAAAAAGATGAGCGAAACCTGACAGATGTTGAATTGGCCATGAACGAGAACGAGTTGATTCAAGAAGATGAGTATGATGACAGCATTGACCTGTGACAAGACAGAAACGAAGAAAGAGATGAAGCCAGAGAAGAAGAAGAACAACCAAGAAGACCAGGACTACGCAATCGTCAAAATATTCAGCTCCCTGCCAAACTATCAGACTATGTCATGGGCTACCTCCGGGGAGGAAAGCGTGCCAACTTAGCAATGATAGGAGAAATCCAGGATATCTCTATTTCCAAAGCGTTGAAAGATGACAAGTGGCTGAAAGCCATGACAGAAGAATTTGAATCCTTACAGAAGATGGAAACTTGTAAATTAGTGAAATGTCCGGAAGCAGTTCGACCCCTGACCTGCCACTGGGTGTTTCGAGAGAAGCCTGATGGGAGAATGAAAACACGACTGCTCTGAGCAGGAAGAAGGAGTTGACTATTCAGAAACATTTAGTCCAGTAGCAAACCATGCTTCAATTAGACTGATTCTCAGTCATGCCGCTACTGAGAAGATGAAACTTGTTCCCTTTGATGTGAAGACAGCCTTCTTGCACGGAGACTTGGAGGAGAACTTGTACATGTATCAACCTGAAGGATTTGAAGATGGTACTGGCAGAGTCTGCAAACTAATGAAAAGCATATATGGACTAATGCAAGGCCCAAGAAAGTGGAATGAGAAAATGTCAGATTTTCTTGAGAAGAAACTTGGACTGGTGAACACCACCGATGACCCCTGCATTTACTATAACGAGAAGAGAACATTGATGATGGCTCTTTTCGTTGACGACGGGCTCATCGCTGGATATAATGAAAAAGAAATCTTTGAAGTCTCGGATGTCATAAATCGGGAATTTGAAATCACTTACCAACGATCAGTTCAGAAGCAATTCACGTTTCTGGGCATGGAAGTCAGAATAGAGAATGAAGGAATTTTTGTGAACCAGCCTGGATACACCTGAAAGATCATCAATCGTTTTCGGTTCGACACTTGCAACCCAAGTTCAACACCCATGGAGAAAGGAATGGTGGCAAACGAAGAATATCGAATCAACGACAGACCAGCGCCACCTACAACTCCATATCGAGAAGCAGTGGGAACTCTACTCTACCTGGCTACAATATCCCGACCGGATATCTGCTACGCAGTGGACAACTTGAGCCGCTTCAACGGCAAAGCCATGCAGAGCAACTGGAAAATGGTGAAGAAGGTATTTCAGTATTTGAAGGGAACTCCAGACTATGGAATTTTCTTCAATGGAGACGACACACTTGTGGCATATACAGATTCAGACTACAGTGGGGACACCGTAACAGGGCGCTTAACAAGTGGTGTTCTACTGTTGAGAGGAGGACCAATCATTTGGTACACACAGAAGCAGCGACTCGTTGCTACGTCAACAGCAGAAGGAGAATACCGAGCAGCTGTCTCATCGATAGATGACATCAGCTGGATCAAGAGAATTGGACTGGAACTCGAAATTTTGAAGTCAGACAAACCAGTCACGCTGTTTGTTGACAACCAGTCAGCAATCCACATGCTGCACAATGCACACGAGGGGAAGACTACAAAAGGAAAGAAACATATAGAGATTCCACGCAAATTCATCCAGGAACACGTGGGCAAAACTGTTGCTCTCAACCATGTCGACAGCTTCAAGCAACTTGCTGATATCCTGACCAAACCCCTCAATAGAAAATTGTTTGATTCGCTTCGTTGTAAAATTATTAAGGAGGAGTGTTGAAATTTAATTATGTTTACAACTGACTATAACCTCTACTGTAAATCTAAGTTGGCAACAATGTGATCAAAAATGTATTTTACTTTTATAAGTTGGCAATTGTTTTAAACCAGAAGAAGATGTACAGCTAATGGCGGAATGTATGTGTAAGATATTGTCTGTGAAATCTGAAGCCATCAGCCATCAAAATTGTATCTCTATTGAATGTAGGGAAGTTTTTGATAACTCATAAACATGTGTTATGCTGTAGAGTCAAAAGGTATGATATTGTCGACTTATCTAATATGCATTTTTCAACTTGTATTGGAATGAGGTTATATGTTGTATGGAAGCACACCTTAAGTTTACAAAATGTTCATAATAATAGAAGAAGTTTGTAACTGAGAGTGTAAACCATTATTGTATTATTTCTTTGTTTGCCAAGCGCCTTTTGATGATACTTGCTGTTTAATTTCTGATAAATAAAAGGATGTCATACATATTGACAATGACTTGATCATTCATCCCTGCTCGGAGCATAAGAATTACAACAGGTTAAGGCCCAGATACCGCTCATACGTCAGACACGCCGAGCATTACGGGATACAATTTGGACGTCGAGAAAAAGTCAGCTGAGTCAGTCGTCGTCGTCCAAGTCAGAAGTCGTCAGGCCAGTCCAGTCAGACGAGAAAGTCAACGTCAGTCATCGCAGACAAAGTCAGCCCCATCGAAGAGGACGTCAACCACATCGTCAGCCCAAGAAACGTCAGCTAAGTCAATCTAACCTCAAAATGTCAGTCAAGTAGCCTATACATGAGTCAGAGTAAATTGATAAAACTATTTGAAAATAGATAGTAAAATCTTGTGAAATCAAACGTTTGTAAATTTGTCATATTTTTGAAACTTAATTTTGCTTTTTAAGTCAAGTCATGGATACAGTAAAGGTTCATTTAGAAACTTTGACAGAAGATTTGCATGGAAATGTCAATTATGATTCTTGGCGTTTCAAAATTAATTTGGCTATGAGAACAAAAGAATGTTTTGATATTGCTACTGGTTTGACTGTCAAACCATCAGGTACAAACTCCGATCCTGTACGTAATTGGATAAAGAAAGATGTAGAAGTTCAAGCGCTTATAGGTTTAAATGTCAGTAGTAATATAGCGAAAAAGCTAGTCAAATGCCAAACTGCAAAACAAATGTTAGATAAGCTAGAAAATGTTTATGGTAAAAAGTCTGATATTACTGTTGAGGGTTTGCAAAGGAAATTTTTTGTTTATGTTCTTGACAGCCAAAAGTCAGCTGTTGAGAATTGCTTGGAGATTCAACAGATAGCCGAAGACCTGTCATCAGATGACGACAGGGTGAAAGACAGTTGGATCATGACACGAATGCTGAGTATGCTACCACCTAAGCTGCACCATTTCAGAACAGCCTGGGACGATGTGACAGGAGCCAACAAAACAATTGAAACACTCATCGAAAGATTGAGGCTGGAGGAGGATCGACTCAATGAAGGTAAAAAGGAAAGTGGAGCAACTGCAGTCAACGCACTCATCACAAAGGAGAAGAAAACTGGAAATCAGTCTACTCACAACAATAGCAACAGACAAGGTGGAAGCGCGCCAGTCAGCTGCTTTAAGCGTGGACAGAAAGGACATGTAAAGAAACACTACAGAAACAAACCCTGTACCAAATATCTTGCCTATTGCAAAGAAAACTACCCTTGCCATTTGGGTGGACAGAAAGGTCTCTTCGCAAGAGACTGTACTAAGAAGGATGACAACAAAAATGGAAATGAAAGGTCAGAACGGAGTGAACAGAAGAGCACGAATCGTCCATACCGCGCACTAGCGTCAGTGGGACTGTCAACTGCAGAGCTGAACAGTCTAAATTCGAAATGTAACACACGAACTCACTGGTACCAGGACTGTGGAGCTTCACAACATATGACATCGCACAGGAACTGGTTCGTCAAATTGATTGAATTGGAAACTCCATCTCCTATTGTCATCGGAGATGCGACTGTACTAGAGGGTGTTGGCATCGGCAACGTTCAACTTGAGGCGTTCAACGGAACAGAATGGTACAAGGTCATCCTGGAGGATGTGCTTTATGTGCCTAAGCTCAGGTATAATTTGATATCTGTCAGTCAGATACTCGACAGAGGTTATGTCCAAACTGCATACAAAGATAAGTCAATATTTGAAACGTCTGATCATCGTGAAATTGTGGCCATGGCAGTCAGAGAATGATGCTACGCCAGGAGAAGTCGGAAGCCTGTATGGTAGCCACCTCGATCGTAACCTGGCACGAGAGGCTCGCACACCAAAACCTGAAGTATGTGAAGGATGCTTTGGACAGGAATGGCATTCCATATGTTGATGATTGGAACGAGAGAGTATGCGAAGGATGCACCTACGGTAAACAACATCGGGTATCTCACCCACTGAACGAGAAGGTTGCTACCCAACCATTGGATCTGGTCCATGCAGATATTGGAGAGTTGGCGACACCATCGCTAGGAGGAGCAAAATATTTCTTGCTTTTCAAGGATGATTTTTCACATTTCCGAACAGTATACTTCTTGAAGACGAAGGACGAAGCCGCAGCCAAACTGGATGTTTTCATGAAGCTGGTGGAAAACCAATTCGGAAGAAAGGTGAAAATTCTACGATCAGATAATGGAACCGAGATCAAGAATGCCAACACATGTAAGCTGCTGGAGGAGCTAGGTGTCTTTCACACTTTTTCAACAGCTTACACCCCAGAACAGAACGGAAGAGTAGAACGTGAAATGAGAACAATTGTAGAGTCAGCAAGGGCAGCAATTCATGCACGAAACCTGAAGGACAATTTGTGGGCAGAAATAGTGGACTATTCTGTGTTCACGATCAACCAGACTTGCACAAGTTCAGTGAAAGGAAAGAGTCTAGCCAACCTATGGTTTGGACGACAGGTCAACATGAACAAACTGAAAACCTTCGGATGCGACTGCTACGTTTTGACTCCCAACCACAAGAGAAGCAAGCTTGATAAGAAGTCTAGGAAAGGTATATTTGTTGGATACGACATTGACTCTCCATCCTACAGAGTCTATCTGCCTGAAGAACGTGATGTTGTAAGTTCAGACAACGTCGTGTTTAATGAAGGAGAAAAAGATGAGTGAAACCTGACAGATGTTGAAATGGCCATGAACGAGAACGAGTTGATTCAAGAAGATGAGTATGATGACAGCATTGACCTGAGACAAGACAGAAACGAAGAAAGAGATGAAGCCAGATAAGAAGAAGAACAACCAAGAAGACCAGGACTACGCAATCGTCAAAATATTCAGCTCCCTGCCAAACTATCAGACTATGTCATGGGCTACCTCTGGGGAGGAAAGAGTGCCAACTTAGCCATGATAGGAGAAATCCAGGATATCTCTATTTCCAAAGCGTTGAAAGATGACAAGTGGCTGAAAGCCATGACAGAAGAATTTGAATCCTTACAGAAGATGGAAACTTGTAAATTAGTGAAATGTCCGGAAGCAGTTCGACCCCTGACCTGCCGCTGGGTGTTACGAGAGAAGCCTGATGGCAGAATGAAAACACGACTGCTTTGAGCAGAAAGAAGGAGTTGACTATTCAGAAACATTTAGTCCAGTAGCAAACCATGCTTCAAGTAGACTGATTCTCAGTCATGCCGCTACTGAGAAGATGAAACTTGTTCCCTTTGATGTGAAGACAGCCTTCTTGCACGGAGACTTGGAGGAGAACTTGTACATGTATCAACCTGAAGGATTTGAAGATGGTACTGGCAGAGTCTGCAAACTAATGAAAAGCATATATGGACTAAGGCAAGGCCCAAGAATGTGGAATGAGAAAATGTCAGATTTTCTTGAGAAGAAACTTGGACTGGTGAACACCGACGATGACCCCTGCATCTACTATAACGAGAAGAGAACATTGATGATGGCTCTTTTCGTTGACGACGGGCTCATCGCTGGATATAATGAAAAAGAAATCTTTGAAATCTCGGATGTCATAAATCGGGAATTTGAAATCACTTACCAACGATCAGTTCAGAAGCAATTCATGTTTCTAGGCATGGAAGTCAGAATAGAGAATGAAGGATTTTTTGTGAACCAGCCTGGATACACCTGAAAGATCATCAATCGTTTTCGGTTCTACACTTGCAACCCAAGTTCAACACCCATGGAGAAAGGAATGGTGGCAAACGAAGAAGATCGAATCAACGACTGACCAGCGCCACCTACAACTCCATATCGAGAAGCAGTGGGAAGTCTACTCTACCTGGCTACAATATCCCGACCGGATATCTGCTACGCAGTGGACAACTTGAACCAATCATTTGGTACACACAGAAGCAGCGACTCGTTGCTACGTCAACAGCAGAAGCAGAATACCGAGCAGCTGTCTCATCGATAGATGACATCAGCTGGATCAAGAGAATTGGACTGGAACTCGAAATTTTGAAGTCAGACAAACCAGTCACGCTGTTTGTTGACAACCAGTCAGCAATCCACATGCTGCACAATGCACACGAGGGGAAGACTACAAAAGGAAAGAAACATATAGAGATTCCACGCAAATTCATCCAGGACCACGTGGGCAAAACTTTTGCTCTCAACCATGTCGACAGCTCCAAGAAACTTGCTGATATCCTGACCAAACCCCTCAATAGAAAATTGTTTGAATCGCTTCGTTGTAAAATAATTAAGGAGGAGTGTTGAAATTTAATTATGTTTACAACTGACTATAACCTCTACTGTAAATCTAAGTTGGCAACAATGTGATCAAAAATGTATTTTACCTTTATAAGTTGGCAATTGTTTTAAACCAGAAGAAAAAACACAAAACGAAATATGATACATACAGTTCTATTTACTTTCCGGTATCCAAACTAATAAATAGTTTGGAAACTTAAATGAGTGTTTTTCAAACATGTCACACTGAATACTCCTTTGGGGTCCATTTCTCTTTTCACAACTGGATAAGCCAACAATAGCATACTCATAAAAGTACCTTCATCCAGACCCACTCTTCAACCAATGGGAATGATTTAAAACATTGTACAGTGCCTTTACTACGAATGCCCTTAGCACATATTTCAGTGATGGTACCAATTACCTAGGAATATACAGGCTTCTTCCAATTGTAAACATGTGTACAACTATTGTGTTAGCCCCACAGCTAAACCTCGGTCATCCATCCTCTCCCATTCTTATTCACCGGGATTCATTTTCATTCCTTAAAACATGTCACCAAACTATTTTGAAAAATAAACTAGGTAATTTTCAAAATGCTTCCTAGATAAAAGAAAACTCATAAGACTGGGAGAGGTAGCTTAGAATTCAATTCTATTTCAGTGAACAGAATGCAGATCATTCGCTTTATGGGAAGACCAATTACAACATACCAAATCCTTTGGAATAATTAATTGCTTTCATTAGTCTATCATTTAATTTCTCTTTAGTTTCATATTCTGGTAGGAGGAGAACATTGAAGCATGTATGAGCTGTAGGCAACCGGTCAGAATCTGGACCATTTCTAGCTATGATCAATTTTAGTTTACTAAGCCCTCCAACAGGAACACGATCACTACCCGTTGCAAATTGTAGTAACTTTCGTTTACTTTCCAGAGGCATTTTGTGGACGATGTCCCAGAAGTTTTTGATGACAGGACTATCTAATGCATAGCCACCATCGTACTCAGTAGCCTCTTCCAGTTCATTGAAGTCAAACTTCTTACTACCACACACTAACTGCTCAACTTCCTCTGGCCTAAAGAGCAGATGCAGAGGCGACTCATCAGTCACCATTTGAAAACCTCGACGGAATGCCCTAAACTGCTTCTCCACGGACGTATTCAACAAGAACTCAGCATAGAGGTCAACAAATTCTCGTTTGTTGTGCTGACAAACAAATATTTGATCACCACCTTCTTTCAACTCGTGGAAAAATGTAGTCCCGAAGACATCTTGGTAACAGATACGGAATGTCTGCACAAAAATTTCTTCCATATCATCTGCTTCATAATCCAGCATTTCCTTCAAACCATTGAACAAAGCTGGATTCCAGTCTTCAAGATCATAATATGTCCCTCTTTTGCCCATGAGTTTCTTGTAAACTACCATAGGAAAGTGAATATCTAGGATAATGTTGTTGTAGATCGCTAATCCCAGCACAATGCCAATGAGAGTGAACTGTGCATCACTCTCAAAAGAAGTGGGATTGAACCATACAGTTAATGTTTCTTGCTGAAATGTAAACATACCATAATCTGGATTGAAGATTTCTTCCACGATAAGTTGGAAAAATTCTTTAGAAACACCACCCTCTTCAATACCTTGTTCACCCTCAAATTCAACAACCAGTTGCTTCTTCAAGTCTTTGGGGTTTTCCATTGCTACCATTTCCAGCTCCACTAGTGCATCATCAATTATGTGATCTCTCCTAACTTTTAGCCTGAGGTACGGGTTTGTCGGCTGGCCCACTACGGAGTGAAAGAAACTCATCCGTCTCTCACTATACATTCTTATTCGGTTATCATAATACAGTCCCAAGGTTTTAGTGGCTGGAGTCAGTATAAATGCATAGTTCATAAAACTGAACTTCTTTTGGGAACCTGACGAACCAGAGGGGTCACTTTTATAGCAAGCAAAATCCTTGTCCATTTCTATTGCATCACTTAAGGGTTCGTTATAAAACTCTGTGAAGGGAAGATATGGCTTTAAGATATGCACAGCAAGAGGATTTCATGACCCAGGCCCCCAATGCACCTGCTCTCTGTGTGGTAGTGCTTGTGATAGATATCACGCCATTTCCTGCGCCCAGAGGAAAGTATCGCTAACACGCTTCTGCTGCGAATAACTATATATATAGCAAAGAACCTGTCAGACACTTTGTATATAGACACTTTGATGAGTAAGATTTAAGTTATTAGTATTAGTTTTGTATCTCTGCATGGCTATTTGCTGCAATAAATGATTATTTAAACCAGAAGAAGATGTACAGCTAATCCAGCTAATGGCGGAATGTATGTGTAAGATATTGTCTGTGAAATCTGAAGCCATCAGCCATCAAAATTGTATCTCTATTGAATGTAGGGAAGTTTTTGGTAACTCATAAACATGTGTTATGCTGTAGAGTCAAAAGGTATGATATTGTCGACTTATCTAATATGCATTTTTCAACTTGTATTTGAATGAGGTTATATGTTGTATGGAAGCACACCTTAAGTTTACAAAATGTTCATAATAATAGAAGAAGTTTGTAACTGAGAGTGTAAACCATTATTGTATTATTTCTTTGTTTGCCAAGCGCCTTTTGATGATACTTGCTGTTTAATTTTTGATATATAAAAGGACGTCATACATATTGACAATGACTTGATCATTCATCTCTGCTCGGAGCATAAGAATTACAACATTTAGTTACTGTTTTCCAACCTTTTTATAATTCTGTTTTTAATTTTTTTAATGTTTCGAAAACATGAGGCCTAAGATAGTTTTCATGCAAGGAGTACGGTTATTTAATAATTGTTTTTTTATGAATATTAATCGAAACATCATTTTAATTATGACGATTGTCGTTTTAAGGGGAGGAACAGCAAGATGATCTGCCGTTTTAATAATGTACCGTGCACAATCAGCCTACCCTATTACCATTAATGTACCCCCCCCCCCCCAGAAGGAAATACTGCCATTGGCTATGACCTTACCGAGTTTAATTGAAATCGCTCGATCCGTTTAGATTTTATTGGGGGGGGGGGGGGGGTGATCTCATAGCCTATTCTTTCATAAATGAATATAGGCTCAAAAGGGCCCCAAAATATGAAAAAAAAAGTGTTGGAAAAATGTCAAATTATGTACCGAAAAAAAAAAGTTTTTTTTTCACAGTGGAAACGAATCAAAGCGCCTCGAAGAGCCACTATGCGACAAGAACGACTGGACATGTTAAGTCTTCTCTGCATAGAATCAGACATTTTAAGGAAAATCAACTTCGATGATGTTATTGAAACGTTATGCGAAACAAAATGCAGAACAAAGTTTTTCTGAAAATGTACAAATGACTAAATTGTGTTCATTATTCATTGTAAATTTGTAAATAAAACCTCTTTCGAAGTTAGGATTGATTTTTTAATGAAGGGGGGGGGGGGAGGGAGTTGAAAAAAAGGGGCCTCATATTAACAATTGCCTAGGGCCACTATGAGTCCTAATCCGGTACTGAATATAGGCTAAAAACATGGGGGGTACTTTTCATTTAAAGTGGGTTTCATGTAATACGAGGTGGAAGTATTATCTGTAGAGTTCGGAAACTCATTGCTTGAAGTTACCACCAATTTCCAAGTGCGGTAAGTTGAGATTAACGTTCATGTATCGTGATCCAACGTGTTCATGGGTTGTAATGCACTTTACCTATATTTACTCGCACTGCCGCATCGTATTGTGCTCAGAGAAACCGAATATAGGAAGCTTCATTTCTTCGCAACGCAAGCTGGCACCAATATCGCAATGATGGACGTTAATATTTCACTCAATATTATACGCCAAGACAGGGCGAGGTCTAAGATTTGCCTCATTTGATGTTATAATATAAGAATGATGCGCACCGTATTAAGTACGGCTTTTAATTAATTCCTCAGCGCACTTTGATTGTTCTAGTTTCCCGAACATCATGGAGAAACACCAATTCATCAAGACTGAGCCAGAATGGTCTCATAACATTGTAAGTAGTATTTTAAATGGTGCAACATTGCTAACTTAGTGATGTGTGTGATTTAACCACTCGTTACTAGCAAATAGTAGGCTAATCAGGGTCTGTGCTGATGCATGTAACTTATTACCAGTACTGTACTGTTATACTTGTATAATACATTCTAGGGGTCACATGAGCCGTTACCCAGTGATAACCCGCTGGACGAGGCTGGAGATATAGTTGAAGATGAAGGCAAGATTGTAAAAGTGGAGCATCAAACACAGGTGATCATAGTTTCTACATTTCCTCTCTTGCAGCAATGCGACTGATTCTCACACTTAACATTCCAGTAAGTTTGGATTATTTAGTGTTATTTATATTCGTGACTTGCAGAATTCCACGCGTAAAATGAGGCGTCTGTGAAGTCTGTAGGACAATTATTTGGATTAATCGCGGAGTGCATTCCCCTTCTCCTAGTTTTATGGTTAAATCATATAAATAGTGCTACGTGTGTTGAAGAGGCATTACTCTTTCTGAAGATTCATTTGTTCATTTTCATTCTGATGTTGAGGGTGGAACTTTGCGTGTCTGTGTGACAAATGAATACTCGTCGTACTTAAATATTTTTATTGCAGTGCAATGTCTAGCACTTATACTTTGATAGTAATTTACAGTTGTGTGCGGCGCAACATGAGTTGTTGTAAATTCAGTGCTTATTAGCACCGAGTAAATATGAACAACTTGTCCACCACATTGATTCCTTTGGCAGCGCTGCCTAGCGTTTGAAAAACACAATATGGCGTTTGATGCTGGGAGTACGCTACTCTGAACTTTGCCTAGCGATTGAAAAACAGGCCCTTAAGGAGATAAATCATATTAATTGATAATAAAATACCTAGGAAATACATTCTCGGATTGCAGGATTTTGACTACGACCATAGCTTTGACAATACGCGTGCTCTAGGAACTTACCTAGCAGATGGGACGAGAAAGTACCAACAAAAAACAATTTTCTGTGGAAAGTTGAGATATTTAAGTTACGAGAGCGGAATATACGAGTCAACCTCCATCAATCTCTGGAAAATTTTCTACAGTAACTTATGTAATGCGACTAAGATACAAGAGTTGAACATTTTATCGCTAAAGGGTGTCATTACATTTTTCAGCAGTGCCAACATTATTGTTCGAGCGTGGTGAACGCGGAATAAGGCTTTACATACAAACCTAACCTGAGGCTTACACCTCAGACCCCCTTGCTTGTGTTAAAAGCGGTAATTATCATCCACACAGTCACCTGGCCTAGTAGCGGCCAATGGTTTTGTACAGACAGTCGTCTACTCTAGAGTTGTATTTTTCAGAGATGTGTTCTGACAGTTCTGGTTAGTCATTACAAATGCTATTCAGTATCGCACTGTTTCTAGTTACTTAAGTCCCAATACATGGCAGAAAAGTTTGAAGGTGTGCAATATACATTATATACTCGAATACCACCCGCACATTTTTAAACAAAATCGGACGTGAAAAATTGGGGTGCGGGTCTTATTTGAGTCATCCTGATTTTAAAGATTTAAATTGCCCGCCACGCGCGATATCGGGTGTTGCGAGTATCCGCTAGATGGTGCTAGCCTTCTTCCGGCTATCACTTTGTTTTACCGTAAGCAGGCGGCGTCATAGTCTCGCGCACGTGTTGCGCACGTTTTCGAGTGTAAACATGAGTTGTATGAAGAGTTTGCGGTCGTTTAATGTGAGTGAGAAGCTGAAGTTATTGGAAATCGTGCCCTGTAGGAAATATGATATTGACGAGTCATGTATTCGTGATTGAGCAGGATGACGTCTATGCTACAACCACTGGATGTTTGCGTGAACCGCCAGTTTAAAGCAGCCTTGAAACAGGTGTATACGGAGCAGATGGCGGCCGATAAGCACACACTGACTCCAACTGGTCGTAATCAGCGCCCGGAAGTTCAGCTGCTGTGTTCGTGCATTTTGACGGCATGGAGTCGTATCTCGGGAGATCTCATACGGAAGAGCTTCAAGAAATGTAGTATTTCGAATGCTATGGATGTCAGTGATGACGACATTTAGTGGGATGGTGATAAAAGTTCCGAAGTTGGTACTTCTGATGACGATGAATGAAGTGTTTGTGTACTTTTATTTGTATTTTTAATCGTTTGATGTGTGTTATTTTAGGACGACTTCAATACTGTTGGAAACTATTTTGGATAAATGCTATTCTGTTTATTTAGTTAAGATTGTACATAATTTTGCCTTGGAGGCTGGATTTAGACAGCTCCTTAACCCGGTCCATGAGGCAATTTTAATTGGCTACATGGATAAATCTTGCCAGGTGCGTCCACGTCGCGGGGGTGGGCAACGGTACTGTAATATACCATGGAACTACAGTACCGGCTAAGTTCTGGTGAGGACCCAGTCCTATGGGGTATAACATAGGCCCCGTGCACAGGGTTACGTGCGAAGACCTCAACGGAATCTGCAGCGGAGAAGATGGACTTCGGAACGGTGGAGATTGCGGAAGAGGCAACCCAGTACTCAGGGAATAGTAAGAGTACAGCATCAATCGGCAGCGTCTGTTTCCCATGTTAGGGGCGGCTGCAAGGGCGTCTGTTTCCCATGTTAGGGGCGGCCTGTATAATAGCTGGCAGTAGCTTCATAAAATGCCTTTGGGAGTGGCGACCCCATCGTAATAGTAGCCTAAAATGGAAATGGCACTTCGAATGAATCGGAAAAGGTTAGGGCGTACCCTGCAGGCGACGCGCAGTTCTTTTGGTACTGGGGGAACTGTGAGAAATGGGCGACCAGTAACCGAAATGAAAGTGGGAATCATGAATGTCATGACCCTGACAGGAAGGGAGAATGTTGGATTGATGGGGTTGAGTGAAGTGAAATGGAAAGGTAAAGGAAGGAAGAAATTGAGGAAAGGATATACATTATACTGGAGTGGTGGCCAAGAGGCCAAAAATGGCGTGGGACTGATAACCTCGAAACAACTGGAGGAGTATGTTGAAGTGGTCGAGTGTGTGAGTGACAGAATAATGAAAATTAGAATGAAGATGAAAAATGACGTGATGGACTTCATACAAGTGTATGCACCACAGACTGGAAACAGAGAAGAAGATATTGAAGTATTCCTGGAGGATGTAGAAAGAGTAATTTCAGATGTAGAAGTGGTGATCATGGGAGATATGAATGCACAAGTCGGAAATGAGAGACAAGGAAAGGAAGAAGTCGTTGGACCATATGGATATGGGAAAAAGAACCGGGAAGGAGAGGAACTTGTAAACTTTTGTGAAAGGAATGGACTGATAGTGGGTAATTCATGGTTTCGGAAGAAAAACAGCAGGAAAATTACGAGATATGGTTGGGGCGATAGAAGAACAAAATCAGTAATTGACTACTTTCTGGTGGAAAGGACTAATCGCAGAAAGCTGATAGATGTGACAGCTTTACCAGGAGAAGCATTTGATGGGGACCATAGAGCTGTGGTGGCAAAATTTAGATGGGAAAAATTGGAAAACCTAAAGGAGATCAGAGAAAGTAAAATAAAAGTATGGAAATTGAAAGACAAAACCGTACAGGAAGATTTTCAGGAGAGATTGAAGCAACAAATCCCAGTTACTGAAGTGGAAAACATAGAAGAGGAATGGTCTCACTTTAAAAAGGCATTTGTTGGTGCAGCAGAGAGTGCTTGTGGTAGGACGTCAACAAGAGTGAAAGAGAAGGAGACACCATGGTGGAATGAAGAAGTGAGGAAAGCAGTGAAAGAAAAGAAGTCTGCATGGAAAGAATGGAACCGAGATCAAACAGAAGAAAGCAAAAGGAAGTATCACGATAGCAAACGGAGGTGTAAGAAAGTGGTAGGAGAAGAAAAGAAGAAAAGTTGGGAAGAATTTACACGAAGAATGGAAACAGATGTAAGTGGCAGTAAAAGGATGCTGTATGGGCTTCTAAGAAGTAAGAGGAAAGAAAGAGTTACTACAAAGCTAGTGAAAAAGGAAGATGGAGAGTTGTTAACACACCCAGAAGAGATAAAGGGACGATGGAAGGAGTATTTCGATAAGCTTTTGAATGTGAGCAATGGTACTGATGAGATGGAAGTGACACAACCTGACGACTCTATAACAGAAGATGATATAACAATGCTGGAGGTGGAATTAGCAGTACAGAAAATGAAGATGGGAAAAGCAACAGGGGTGGATGAAGTCAGTGTAGAAATGATAAAGGCTGCTGGACCTGTTGGTATGCAATGGCTGTATCGACTGCTAAAGTGTGTGTGGAAATGGAAATGTGTACCAGAAGACTGGAAGAAAGGGCTAATAATACCAGTGTTTAAGAAGGGGGACAAGAAGGTGTGTGATAACTATAGAGGGATCACCCTCATATCACAGATTGTAAAAATACTGGAAAGGATATTAGAAAGAAGAATGAGAAGAAAGGTGGAAGGAGAGTTGCAAGAGGAACAGTATGGCTTCAGGAGTGGAAGATCCACAGTGGACCCAATCTTTAGCTTGAGGCAGGGGATGGAAAAGAACTGGGAATATGGAGAGGATTTGATCATGACTTTCATAGATCTAGAAAAGGCATATGATAGTGTCCCCAGAGAGAAGGTATGGGAAACCATGGTTAAGAAGAGACTGGGAAGAGAAATGTTGGAAATGGTGCAAGCAATGTACAACAACTGTGTTAGCAGGGTACTGACCCCAGTTGGAAAGACAGATTGGTTTAGGAACAAGACTGGACTAAGATAGGGGAGTGTGCTGTCACCTCTCTTGTTCATAATGGTGATGGATGAAATTGTAAAGGAAACAAAGGAAGCATATGAACATAAAGAAATGAAGTTACTGTTATTTGCAGATGATATTGTGGTCTGGGGAAGGAACACCGAAGAAGTGCAAAAACAACTAGATGCACTGAACGAAAATATTCAGAAGTATGGCCTGAAAATCAGTATAGAGAAAAGCAAGACCATGGTGATGACAAGAGGGGAAAGACAAGGAAAGGGCACTATGAAAATTGGAAGTCAGAGTTTGGAAATTGTGGACACGTTCAAATACCTAGGAAGTGAATTGATGCAAACTGGTAGGTTGGACATGGAGATTGGCAGGAGGGTACAGCAGAGCAATGCATTCTATCAAAGTGTAAGAAAACTTGTTTGGGATAAGGAAGTACCAAGGAAATGCAAGGAGGTAATGTATAAAGTGTACTATGTACCCATATGAGACTTGGACCCTGACAAGCAGGCAAGAGAGTAGAATCCAAGCCAGTGAAATGAAATTCCTAAGAAGTATGATAGGAAAGACAAGGAAAGACAGAGTGAGGAATGAAGATGTTAGGAAGGAAGTTGGGATGGGAAAACTAAATGAGAGAATTGAGAAGAATAAACTAAGGTGGTTTGGACATGTAAAGAGGATGGAGGAAAATAGAATACCAAGACAGTTGCTGGAGGCGAAGTGCAAGGGTAAGAGACCAAGAGGAAGACCTAGAACAAGGTGGATGGTTTCAGTGAAGAACGGCGTAAGAAAAAGAAATCTGGACTGGGACAAGATCGTGGAAGAAGAATGGTGGAAGGAAAGAGGAAAGTGGAGAAGTGCCATAAATACCCCGACCCAGCAGGAGCTGGATAAGGGGAAATGATGATGATGATGATGTACATAATTTTGAGTTTTTTTTTTTTTTAAATTTCGTTCTTCAAAATCAGGGTTCGGGTCTTATTCTAGGGCGGGTATGAGAGTAAATACGGTATTGCCTTGGACAGGGGTTCTGTCACACCCCTCCCCTCCCCTCCCTTCTGAAACATGAAATATCTAGTGCCCCCCATTCTTCTTCTTTCCTTTCATAGCACTCCGCATAGGCTAGTTCACACACAA
Source organism: Meconema thalassinum (assembly GCA_946902985.2). Taxonomy (NCBI): domain Eukaryota; kingdom Metazoa; phylum Arthropoda; class Insecta; order Orthoptera; family Tettigoniidae; genus Meconema; species Meconema thalassinum. The sequence continues at coordinate 465,680,638 of OX336394.1, read as the reverse complement.
GATGTACAGTTACAATAATAACCACTGCAAATGAGCCACTTATCCATTACTTGTATCAGTTGTATCACTCCCTGTGTTTGAGCTGGCTGAATTCGAGTCGACAATGGCAGATATAGAAGAATATTTTGAGAATTGTTAACATTGGACATGGTTCCGTATCTTTTTGGTTGCACCTAGTCAATAAAAAGGATCTATTATATCATGCTTTATCAGGAGGGGAGGCACATCCCATACTGTGTAATGTTCTTGGTGTAACAGTTGAGGTTTTCTATTTTAAGGCTTGCCCATTCTGGAAAAGGAGCCGATCTGGACAACATCTCGGCGACTGGCCCAGCCATTCAGAGGTAAAATAATTTTTAGTTATACTTAGTGTTTATTACTTTCATGCTAGGTTGCAATTAACGTCTCGTTCCTCAGGTTTGTTATGTTTATTCCGATCCGTATTGACATTGATAATAGAGGAAGACAATTGTAATGTCAAGAGGAACAAACGACGGAAGAGGAATGATAGAAGTAGATGGGGAAAGTCTAGAAGTGGTTAAGATTTTCAAGTATCTGGGAAGTGTGATCGCAGAGAAAGGAGGAAATCAAGGTGATGTGGCTAAGAGTGTCGTTGCGCAGGTTATTCGTCCTCCACAATTTGTAGGCTATGAGCTGGGTTGCAGTCGGCTTGATGTTTGGGTGCTCCCATCCGCGGGTTTGTTTATTCATTGAGGGGCTTTGCAACATCGTCGTCCTGTTACCCCATGTAATTGGTTGTGTGTGTGTGGCATTTGTCTGATAACTTGTCTTATTGTGATGGCTGTATTATTGTATGTAGTTGTAATTAAGATGAGGATTGGGAAGGAGGCAGACGTGGCCGGCATTTGCCTGGAGTAGAAGTGGAAAACCATGGAAAACTACTTACAGGATAGAGGAGCTGGGACGAACCCTCATCCTCTCAGTTTTACCTCACGAGACTGAGTGTACCCCGTTCCAGCCTTCAAACCAGAATTAAATTTCTTGACAGAGCCGTGTATCGAATCCGGGCCTCCGCGTGACGGTCACTACGTAACGAGGCGGACATATAATGCTCAATGAAATGTCATCTAAAAAAGCTACAAATATGAATGAAAAATACTTTAAAAAAACTATTCCATCAAACTGAAATGTGGCGCCAGTTTTACATAGGATTCATAGAAGCAATCCTGTTTTATTCACTACTCAATTACTAGGCCAGGCGACAGGTCAGAAAAAAGCCTCAATAAGGAATTAGTTAGTGGAAAGCTGGAAATTGCTTTAATCGCATTATTTGGACCAACATATTACTCTCCCAAGTTTTCCCCCTCGAGCGAAGTCGGCGTTGGCCCTTTTGGCCTTAAGAAGGTACTGCCCCCGTAATTGAATTATATAAAGACCACGGTGGCTATATTTGAAATTATAAGGAAAGTTATGGCTGTCATAGTTATGACGTGGGTAGTCATGACGTAAGCACGGACGACGTAAATGTTATGCCAGCAGGCTACTTGAGCTGAGATTCTCAGTGACGTCAGCATTTAGTCGAGAATGTTCCAAGATTTAAGACGCAGTCGCAGGAAACGAGGAATTCTGCTGAGGAAGAAACTATGCTATTGGAGGAGAGGCATGAACCAATGAACGATAGTTTAAAGGAAGACGGAGATTGCTGGAACTGTGGTATTTTTATTACTTTTGGAATGCAGAATTGTGGAAATCCATTTGCAGTAGAAGCATTGATTTGGAATTTTGGTGAAATTTATTTTCAGTTTTTGAATTTTGAAAATCCGTCATGTATTAACGAAGTTGGAACTTCTAGCGATGACGCAGTATCACGCTTTGGAAGGGATGGAAACGCCCCTCGTGAAGTTAATAAAAGGGCTTGCGCAGAAGAGAGGAGTCTCTTTCGTTCTCTGATTATTCTGAGATTTCATTCTCAGAGCATCGAAGTATAATTGTGAAAGTTCTTTTCTTATACATTCATTATAGTGAGACGTCGAAGTGAACAGCAGTGAAAAGAATCGTCTTTATAACGTGTGGCGAGGCCACTATATTAACGAGATCCAAGTCAAACTAGGTGAAGTTGAAACGGACCTTAGAAAGCTTCTACAAGTTTAGCTTTGAACAGTTAGCGGTCACCGATAAGCTAATTGTATTGTGCAGTGCTACATGCAGTTATAGAGAAAAGCTGAACAATTTCGACCGATTAGTTCGAAAGATATTAGCAGTTTTATACGACTGAGAAAAGTGATTATCTCGCCACAAGAGAAGCACTTTTGTATAGCCAGAATCAACGCAACGGCTGACGCTGCGAGTGGAATAGAAAGACTTCAGATTGCTTGGTTACACAACGATACAGTATAATGGAGCAATTGAATACGGCAGTTTGTTCTTCTGACACTACAACCGAAGAGCAGATGGAAGGCTAAAAGGGCTTATTGCAATTGGGACATACTTCAACGGAGTAAGATAGCGACATGGAACTTCGCTAATAGCTATTCCACACAAGCGAACATGCGGTGAATACCATCTACACCCATGTTTCGTAATTAAAGGCTGAATACCATCGAACAGCCATAGAAACAATTTCATACTCTGAATATGAATAATTTCTTCGGAAATTTCTACAAAACTTCATGGCGATTGTCTACTGGAACTTCAGGGAATTTTTCAAGAGAGGTCAGGGTGGACCCGACTCACAAAGAAGATTATTGCCGGAAGGATGTCTATTCGTCTTCGAGGAGCAGAGCGATTCACGGAGAAGGAAGCAGTTCGATTCTCCGAGGGTGCTATTTCCTATTTCGAGGATGGAGCTCAGCTCTAACTTGGTGAAATGGATCCATCAGCAGTCTTCTTTGGGGGAATTTTCCTCTGGAACGTCAATCGGCAGATAAGGTAGTCGTGAACGTTTATTGTATTTGAGTATATTAATGATGTTTGAGCAACCATTTTTCCCATATTTTTATCCTTATGTATTTTTGCCCTATTTTCTTGTTGAGATTCTTATTCTCAGTACACCTTGATGAGTTTTGCATTTTTCGACGATTTATTAAGACATTGTTATGTCATGGGCATAGTTAACGATTTTGAATCAGTTGAGACTGATATTTAGAATTTTCAGTAATTAATATTTTTGTAGTCACGATTTGACTGTAAGTTAATGATTTTTAATGGCAGATTTAAATTCAGACAGCGTGTCATTTTATTAAAGTAATTCTACCCCAGTTTAATTACTTTGACCAATTTTCTGTCATCATCAAGAAGGAAGAACATTTAAATGATTTTAGAGCGTTAAAATCTCTTACGTTGTCGACGATCTTGGAAATACTAGTCGTTATTTGAATTGATTGCAACACAGACATTTATCGTCAGTTATGAATGAACATTGCATCATAGACACTTTTGTGAAAGAGTAACTTTAATAATGAATTATTGAATGCATTAAAGTCCAGAACTTTTGTTAGGAGTTTTTCTCAATTAGAGAATTATATAACGATGTTTGCATTCCCCAGTCTAATTGGATTCTATTCGACTACTTTGCATTTTAGTCGCACTTTATTTGAAGATAGTATTTTTATACTACACATTTCTTTTAAGATGTTAATCTTAAATTTTGATAGACCAGACAGGCGTATATAAGCGTATTCACTATTAAATTTGTTTGTGATTGGCAAGTTCTGACTTCATTTCGGTTCATGAATGAAATCCACGAAGGTTAAATAGAAAAACAGTTTTGAAACAATTAATGATTATAAAAATTTTTAAGTGGAACTATGGATGTATAATCGCTAGTGCAGCGCGTGTTGAAAGTCGCTGAGATATAATGCCCTTGAATATGAAGGAAGTTCCCACAGGAATAAATGTTAAAGAATTATTTGTGGAAGTTTTGTAAGTTATGTGGAAGTTGAATGCCATATAGATTAATATATGATGATTTTGGGCATATTTTTAATGCAGTTTGTGCATTAACTTGTTAGCGAAGGATTTTCCGCTGGAGTAAGATTGTCATAGTTCGTTGAAAATAAATCAAGTGAATTACTGTTATAATTAACACGAGTTTTGAAAGAATTTGAGATAAGATTTTGAATGAAGGTTGCCGTCACAAATCATTATTAAAAACCTTTATTAAACCAGATTGTGACATTAACATGTATAACTAACCTTCATTGGTCGATTATATTAAACACGATTATGAAAATTACAAACCGAATGAACATGTGGTCAATGTATTTATTAAATTAATAATTTAAACAATTTAAATGTTACTATTGTAAATAATTGCTGTAAATATTTTTGAAAATAATGTGAAACGAGAGTGATGTTAAAGGCGTGCTTATAATATTTTTATTGTCTTTGACAAATATTATAAACAATTTCTAATTGTTATAAATAATTTATGTGATTTTGTTATAAACATTTAAGAGCTAATTAAACATTTGGATTGAAGTTAACAAGTTTAAGAAATTAACATAATGATCCGATAGGATGTGAGCAAAGTACTTGAAAGATTTGCGTAAATAATGTGAGTTGTCTTGTAGACATTTAAAAGCTTGAGAGAGCAAGCTATATTCTTACGTAACATAGCACGTGAGAAGGGAATGCATTTGACCAGTATGCAACAGGTTCGAGGGTGGCTCGCAGCTGGGCCAACATCTGGTTCACAGAGAGTGAGGTCGTCCACACTCCGGCCTTGCGACTATAAATACCATTCTCATGTTTATTAAAAGGAAACCAAATGCTCTATATATGTCACACCCTGATGTCCTTTTCCAATCCAATAATGTTATGAATATTACGTTATTTGGAGCTCTTGGGAGCTAAAATGTTTTATATCATGTTGTATGATAATTTTTGCAAGTCCTACTGAGGACGTAGTCAGATTGACTTGGGCTACTGATAGCCACGTTGATTTTGTTGTGTTAGTAAAATCATACCCTTTATTAGAAATAAAGCTTTTGTACAGTTCAAAGTTCTCGTCTTCGTCTTGGCTCATTTTTAAATGTCATGGTGGAGGTTATTGTGTGAACAGACTTTAGTGATCCTGTTGTCAACTCAAACCCCGAGATAATTAAGAGGTAAGTAACGGTAAGTATGAACCCCCGTCTATTTTGGTGTGTTCCACAATGATTTCCTGTGAACTTCTGTGCTCTTATCTCGATAGTATCTGTCAGTGCCATTTTCATTGATGTAACTGTGCCGGTGCGATTGATAATTGGCAATCCGATTGAGGGGGCGGATATCTGACAGCCTACTATCCAGGTAACCGGGGACAGAAAGATTGGCGCACCTAAAACGTTGGGGCTCGATTCAACAAAACTGGATTACCAGGTTGAACGCCAGAAAGAGTGGCAAACCTAAAACGTAGGGTTCGATTAGACTCAAATAAAGAGGTTGATTCTTTGTTAGATGTCTAGGCCAATTGTAGTATTTAAGAGTGTGATTATATAGGAATTAAATGTTGTAGTGTATTAGGAAAATTACACTCAGAAAAGATCAGATCTTATACAACTTGAGAAAGGTTAAATAGGCTGGAAACTTAGAAAAATCGCCTATGATCTGGAATCTTATTTTATTTGACCGGCTTATGACATTTCAGTCATATTAAAGATAAAATTAATTATTTGGATTGTAAATGTAAATTATTTGTGTTAGGATATTTTAAAATGAGCCAGAGAAATTTGAACATGTGCTTGAGTTTGTTTCAACATGAAGTATCTTCGAAGGTTAATTATAAGGTAGTTATAAGTTAGATTTAAGACAGAAAATTGATCAAAATTATATATGGTGAAAAGTGTTGCTCAAATGTTGTTATTTTGCTCTTTTGATGTATGTCCCTACAGCAATCCATTTTTGAATAATATTGTAATGGCAGATGAAAGTTTGAGGTTGATGCTAGAGGAGATGTCTGCTAACATGAATCGCAGTATGAAGCAGATGCTGAATGAAAGCATGAAGGAGAATAATAGTAATATGTCTGCTAATTTGAATAGTAGTATGAAGGAGATGGAAGCTAGGAATACTAGTCGAATGGAGGAGAATGCTAGTAATTTGAAAGCTAGCATGGATGAAAGTTTGAAGGGTATCCAAACTAGTGCTGCTAATTTGGAGGGTAATATGTCGCGTTTACAGATTAATACCCAAGGAATTGAGAGTACTGTAAGTGACATCCGCAAAGATGTGTCTATTGTGCATAAAAATGTTGATGATGTTAAATTTGATGTGTCTAATGTACAGAAAGACCTTACAATGTTAAATCTAGATGTAGCTAATGTCCGAGGGGATATTTCTTGTGCTAGAGCCGAAGTTGTTGTTGTCAAAAACGATGTAGCGACTGTCCAAGACAAGGTCGAGGAAGTCCAAAAAGAAATTCAAAAAGCTAGAACTGATGTATCCAATGTTCAGGTAGACATTAATAACATTCATGCGGATATAACTGAGGTGCAAAGTGACATAACTAAGATTCAGGTAGAGGTCAACACAGTTTTCGTAGATATTACTAAAGTCCAAACTGATGTAAATAAAGTCAGGGAAGAAATCGAAAACTCAAAAACTCTTTGTACGCGGAATATAACTGCATTAGCGACTAGGTTAGTCGATGAATCAGTTAGAACGACAACGTCTTTAGCAGAGTTGAAGTATGATGTAGAGGTCATGAGAACCCAGGTATTAGACCACAATAGAGTATTAAAAGAGGATATCGAAGTAGACATAGCCGAAATGTTAACAGCAAACGTAGCGGTATGGAAAGACGAGTGGAATAAGTCAAGTGGGGGAACATGTAACCCAAATTCAGGAAAGGATTGAAAGAAAACTTGCCAGTACGCAGATAGAAATTAACAATGAAGTAGTACAGATTAGGAAAGATTTAAGCGTCAGGATAAATTCGTTATCCGAAAAACAAGTTGACGATAGAACACAACTAGATCAGGATATGCAAACTTTAAAATCTACATTAGAGGAACAGATGCATAAAGTTGTCTCGGATGTAAATGAAACGACGAGTAAACTGAAAAATTTGAAGTTAGGAGAGGCTAGTTTAATGGAGAACTACAAAGAAGAGATTATCAAGAAAGTCTTAACAGAAATCACTGACAAGGATGCAGAAGGCTTAGCTTGCGAATTGAATAGGAATTATGCTAGAAGACATAACCTAGAGCCAGAAGAAAGAGACGTGACTCCTGAAGAACGTGTATCCAGATTCAGAGAGGAGGATGACGAGAGGAATATGGAACCTGAGTGGAATTATCGAGATAGTGGGAAAAACTATCCGGATTCATATCCGAGGAACGTGACGGTCATTAGGAATTTCGAAGACAAACCACAAAAATTCAGTAACACTGATAGTTTGACACCTATAGAGTATGTAAGGAATCTCAAAGATTATTTCATCGAAGCTCACATTCCCAGAGAGAGAGAGAGATGAAGAGAGTAGAGAGATATCTGATTGGAGGACCCCTTGAATGGTTTCGCGCATTTAGATACACATTCAGTAACTTTGACGAGTTTGCAGAGGCATTAATCAAACGATTTTGGTCTATAGAAGCGCAGAATTCGTTAAGAGCGGAGGTGTATTCAAGAAAATACTCAGGTACTCTTCCAACGAGGTACGCTGATTTCTTTACGAGTCAGTTGTCCCGCTTGAGATTTTTGCAACCCCCATTGTCCACGGAGCAACTAATAGATGCGATTTCTCGTATGCTGCCAGTTGAGGTGAGGAGACTTATAATTTCGTCCAACATCAGGGATTTATCCAGCATGGATGAATTACTAAGAAGGTTAGACTACACAAGTCCAATGCCTAACGTAGTCCAGAAAGGTCAAAGGCAGGAGTTTAAAGAAATCAATACGGTATACATGGACCAAGTCCAACAAACTGACAAGCCAGAGCAGGAGAAAACTGACAATGTAGGTCCTCACAGAAATAATCAGTTTAGAAATTACAGATCACAAGGTTACCGACCGTATCAACAGAGAAGAGGTTGGAACTACAACCGAGGAAACTACAATAGAAGAGGCAGATATTACAACAATAATGGGTATAACCGTAACTATAATAGGAATAACCAAAACCAAAATAGAAACCAGAATACTCAAAGTCAGGTTATGACACCCGATCAGTATCAGCAAAGAGAGAAGGAAAGCCAGCAATACTTAAAAGAATTAAGGGATAAAGAAGCTGACAATCAAAAGAAAAGGCAGGATGTTGTAATCGATCCTGGACCTTCTACGAGCCAGCAGAACTTTGAAAATAGAAATACTGGTCAGAAGAGAAAGTAGAGAGGAAAGAATACATTAACCACATACAACCCAGAGTAGAAGAGATAATGATTAAGGAACATAGAGGAAATATCATACTAGAGTAAGCCAGTAATAATTCAATTTCGTGTTCAAGAGAGTTGAGATACTTGTAACACTGAGTTTAAAAACAATTTGCAACTGTTTTTAAAACGTGGTGGGAGGAGAATGCCCCCGTAATTGAATTATATAAAGACCACGGTGGCTATATTTGAAATTATAAGGAAAGTTATGGCTGTCATAGTTATGACGTGGGTAGTCATGACGTAAGCACGGACGACGTAAATGTTATGCCAGCAGGCTACTTGAGCTGAGATTCTCAGTGACGTCAGCATTTAGTCGAGAATGTTCCAAGATTTAAGACGCAGTCGCAGGAAACGAGGAATTCTGCTGAGGAAGAAACTATGCTATTGGAGGAGAGGCATGAACCAATGAACGATAGTTTAAAGGAAGACTGAGATTGCTGGAACTGTGGTATTTTTATTACTTTTGGAATGCAGAATTGTGGAAATCCATTTGCAGTAGAAGCATTGATTTGGAATTTTGGTGAAATTTATTTTCAGTTTTTGAATTTTGAAAATCCGTCATGTATTAACGAAGTTGGAACTTCTAGCGATGACGCAGTATCACGCTTTGGAAGGGATGGAAACGCCCCTCGTGAAGTTAATAAAAGGGCTTGCGCAGAAGAGAGGAGTCTCTTTCGTTCTCTGATTATTCTGAGATTTCATTCTCAGAGCATCGAAGTATAATTGTGAAAGTTCTTTTCTTATACATTCATTATAGTGAGACGTCGAAGTGAACAGCAGTGAAAAGAATCGTCTTTATAACGTGTGGCGAGGCCACTATATTAACGAGATCCAAGTCAAACTAGGTGAAGTTGAAACGGACCTTAGAAAGCTTCTACAAGTTTAGCTTTGAACAGTTAGCGGTCACCGATAAGCTAATTGTATTGTGCAGTGCTACATGCAGTTATAGAGAAAAGCTGAACAATTTCGACCGATTAGTTCGAAAGATATTAGCAGTTTTATACGACTGAGAAAAGTGATTATCTCGCCACAAGAGAAGCACTTTTGTATAGCCAGAATCAACGCAACGGCTGACGCTGCGAGTGGAATAGAAAGACTTCAGATTGCTTGGTTACACAACGATACAGTATAATGGAGCAATTGAATACGGCAGTTTGTTCTTCTGACACTACAACCGAAGAGCAGATGGAAGGCTAAAAGGGCTTATTGCAATTGGGACATACTTCAACGGAGTAAGATAGCGACATGGAACTTCGCTAATAGCTATTCCACACAAGCGAACATGCGGTGAATACCATCTACACCCATGTTTCGTAATTAAAGGCTGAATACCATCGAACAGCCATAGAAACAATTTCATACTCTGAATATGAATAATTTCTTCGGAAATTTCTACAAAACTTCATGGCGATTGTCTACTGGAACTTCAGGGAATTTTTCAAGAGAGGTCAGGGTGGACCCGACTCACAAAGAAGATTATTGCCGGAAGGATGTCTATTCGTCTTCGAGGAGCAGAGCGATTCACGGAGAAGGAAGCAGTTCGATTCTCCGAGGGTGCTATTTCCTATTTCGAGGATGGAGCTCAGCTCTAACTTGGTGAAATGGATCCATCAGCAGTCTTCTTTGGGGGAATTTTCCTCTGGAACGTCAATCGGCAGATAAGGTAGTCGTGAACGTTTATTGTATTTGAGTATATTAATGATGTTTGAGCAACCATTTTTCCCATATTTTTATCCTTATGTATTTTTGCCCTATTTTCTTGTTGAGATTCTTATTCTCAGTACACCTTGATGAGTTTTGCATTTTTCGACGATTTATTAAGACATTGTTATGTCATGGGCATAGTTAACGATTTTGAATCAGTTGAGACTGATATTTAGAATTTTCAGTAATTAATATTTTTGTAGTCACGATTTGACTGTAAGTTAATGATTTTTAATGGCAGATTTAAATTCAGACAGCGTGTCATTTTATTAAAGTAATTCTACCCCAGTTTAATTACTTTGACCAATTTTCTGTCATCATCAAGAAGGAAGAACATTTAAATGATTTTAGAGCGTTAAAATCTCTTACGTTGTCGACGATCTTGGAAATACTAGTCGTTATTTGTATTGATTGCAACACAGACATTTATCGTCAGTTATGAATGAACATTGCATCATAGACACTTTTGTGAAAGAGTAACTTTAATAATGAATTATTGAATGCATTAAAGTCCAGAACTTTTGTTAGGAGTTTTTCTCAATTAGAGAATTATATAACGATGTTTGCATTCCCCAGTCTAATTGGATTCTATTCGACTACTTTGCATTTTAGTCGCACTTTATTTGAAGATAGTATTTTTATACTACACATTTCTTTTAAGATGTTAATCTTAAATTTTGATAGACCAGACAGGCGTATATAAGCGTATACACTATTAAATTTGTTTGTGATTGGCAAGTTCTGACTTCATTTCGGTTCATGAATGAAATCCACGAAGGTTAAATAGAAAAACAGTTTTGAAACAATTAATGATTATAAAAATTTTTAAGTGGAACTATGAATGTATAATCGCTAGTGCAGCGCGTGTTGAAAGTCGCTGAGATATAATGCCCTTGAATATGAAGGAAGTTCCCACAGGAATAAATGTTAAAGAATTATTTGTGGAAGTTTTGTAAGTTATGTGGAAGTTGAATGCCATATAGATTAATATATGATGATTTTGGGCATATTTTTAATGCAGTTTGTGCATTAACTTGTTAGCGAAGGATTTTCCGCTGGAGTAAGATTGTCATAGTTCGTTGAAAATAAATCAAGTGAATTACTGTTATAATTAACACGAGTTTTGAAAGAATTTGAGATAAGATTTTGAATGAAGGTTGCCGTCACAAATCATTATTAAAAACCTTTATTAAACCAGATTGTGACATTAACATGTATAACTAACCTTCATTGGTCGATTATATTAAACACGATTATGAAAATTACAAACCGAATGAACATGTGGTCAATGTATTTATTAAATTAATAATTTAAACAATTTAAATGTTACTATTGTAAATAATTGCTGTAAATATTTTTGAAAATAATGTGAAACGAGAGTGATGTTAAAGGCGTGCTTATAATATTTTTATTGTCTTTGACAAATATTATAAACAATTTCTAATTGTTATAAATAATTTATGTGATTTTGTTATAAACATTTAAGAGCTAATTAAACATTTGGATTGAAGTTAACAAGTTTAAGAAATTAACATAATGATCCGATAGGATGTGAGCAAAGTACTTGAAAGATTTGCGTAAATAATGTGAGTTGTCTTGTAGACATTTAAAAGCTTGAGAGAGCAAGCTATATTCTTACGTAACATAGCACGTGAGAAGGGAATGCATTTGACCAGTATGCAACAGGTTCGAGGGTGGCTCGCAGCTGGGCCAACATCTGGTTCACAGAGAGTGAGGTCGTCCACACTCCGGCCTTGCGACTATAAATACCATTCTCATGTTTATTAAAAGGAAACCAAATGCTCTATATATGTCACACCCTGATGTCCTTTTCCAATCCAATAATGTTATGAATATTACGTTATTTGGAGCTCTTGGGAGCTAAAATGTTTTATATCATGTTGTATGATAATTTTTGCAAGTCCTACTGAGGACGTAGTCAGATTGACTTGGGCTACTGATAGCCACGTTGATTTTGTTGTGTTAGTAAAATCATACCCTTTATTAGAAATAAAGCTTTTGTACAGTTCAAAGTTCTCGTCTTCGTCTTGGCTCATTTTTAAATGTCATGGTGGAGGTTATTGTGTGAACAGACTTTAGTGATCCTGTTGTCAACTCAAACCCCGAGATAATTAAGAGGTAAGTAACGGTAAGTATGAACCCCCGTCTATTTTGGTGTGTTCCACAATGATTTCCTGTGAACTTCTGTGCTCTTATCTCGATAGTATCTGTCAGTGCCATTTTCATAGATGTAACTGTGCCGGTGCGATTGATAATTGGCAATCCGATTGAGGGGGCGGATATCTGACAGCCTACTATCCAGGTAAACGGGGACAGTACCAATGTTTCGTTGTTTTGCAAATATCTCCCAAACCATCAACTTTATCAACAAAATATCTATTATAAAAAATAATCTAGAGTAAATTTCCTACAAAAATGTTCTGCACCTTTTGTCTCTAATGTGAACCGTTACGATGCTACGACCATTCAAAGTTGAGCCCTTCTTGATTCTTGCTGAAAAGCTATGGAAATGATATGCCATATGAAAGTTTCTACATGTTATAAATATTTGTCAGCATTCCAGGTGCACAAGCTGTTAACTTGTTACAAGTTGAACAGCCTTTCGATGTAAACAGCTGTGGCAATGTACCTACCATAAGTATTATTATTGCGTAGTAACTTATTGGTATAAAATCACTCTTTTCCACACCACCTAGCGGTAAAGTAAATGGCGTATTGGTTTTTTTTTTAGTGGTGTCCCCAGGAGGCCTAATCCACTGTTGAAATATCAAAGTTAGTCGATTTTAAACCATTTTGATGAAGGCTGGGATTCTTGATCGTCTGCCTTAATATCTCCGTTATCGCTTTCATCGTCTGTAGCGGTACATTTTTCCGACGTCACAGGGCGCTCAAGTTTAACGTCAATGTCTCCGTCACAATCAACCATATCATATACCTCGGCAGCATTTGTACATGACCGTCCCATACAATTCATGCAGATTCAGGGGCATCAGAGGCCCGTTTTCCTGCAACCACCCGCTGAGTTACATCCTTTCGAACATTTGCAGGACACTGTGTTTAGAAGCGTTTGTGGTGCCGGATCCCTCGTCGTAGATATGGGAGCCGAACCACATTGAGATTTTTTCAGTCCCAATCCAGTAGATTTGTATAATTTCCATGCCATGTTTGCATTTGATGGTATATTCTTAAAGAGTGCTCACGTGCCGCTGATTCGGTGGGAGGTAAGCTTGCGAGATTAAATCGATGTTTGCTTAGAGATTTTGCAAACAGTTGGAAACGCAGTTTCCCGTGGTTTTGTTGTCAAAAAGCCTAGACAAACCAACTGTCCCGCTTTGTTAATTTCATTGGGGTTTGCGTTCACGTCTTGGAAAACCCTACCAGCTGTCTGCAGTTCCTCATTACTCTTCAGCAGTGTTACGAATGTCATTTTGCCCTGCCTGTGAAACGAAGACGTTGTATCGCACCCACTAAACACATGCAAAAAGAGGATGTTTTCCTGCACACATGGCGGGAGATTAAAACTTGTGCAAAATAGTTGTTGTTTGATTCAACCTTTGCCGGGTTTCATAAATACATTTTCGTGGAGGGTGGCACACGAGCCGCCAAGATGACCAGGATTTCTATATCTTCAGCCACTATAATGACCGAATTGCCGGGCCGAGATAATTCAAGTGCGGTGGTAACGATGAGCACATCGGCATCTTCTGGAGCTTGTCTGGTTTTGATTCCTGGAGCTTGTCTGGTTTCGATTCCTTTGCTTTCGAATTTGACGTGCCACAAGTCGATCAATCCTAGTTCTTTTTCGTGTCATTACACAAAAATTTTGCTTGTGGCATAGGTGTCGTCATGGACTCATAAAGAAAAAACATTACCAGCATCATGCTTGTGCGATCGTCGAAGACGGTTCAGCGGACTTGGTACTGCGAGCTGCTGAGTCGTCAGGATACCCATCGAAAATAATGACACTGTTTTTGAAGTATCTTTTAACGTAATTCACATATTTGGCACTATTATCGACAAAAGAATCAGTTTGGTGCCAAATTACATGGTGCAGAAGATATCCTCCGTCGAAAACATATTGTGGGTCCTCAAATGTGGGCTCATCGATAACAGGATGGAATAATTTATAGAACACAGACTTTTGTGTCTTATGCATTCCTGCTTCATCAAAGATTGCAACCGGATACAGTGCTAGTTCAAACTGGAAATATTGTTTCAATTCTGCATCGGATTTCTTTGCAAGGCAAATGCGTTGGAAAAGCACAAGAGGATCAACAGGAATATCCGTGTTGCGGATTTTTATTTTCGAATTTACCGCGCGGAGAGGCATTATGCGATTTTTTCTAAGGAACTTCACATCGCGAAAGTTGTTGCCGGTTATGCCTTTTTCTGCTGCTATTCCAATTTCATAGGCCTTATGACAAGTGATTTGTCCATCCCCGACAATTTCTGTGCTAAACGAAACAATGTGTTCTCCACGAGGAAAGGGATCGTGAGTTGATAACCATCCAAAAATTTTCTCAAATCCGCATCATCGATGTTAATCTTGAGCGCCCTGTGACGTCGGACAAATGTACCGATAAGACGATGAAAGCGATGACGGAGAAATTGAGGCAGACGATCAAGACTCCCAGCCCTCATCAAAACGGTTTAAAATCGACTAACTTTGTCATTTGAACAGTGGATTAGGACTCTTGAGGACACCACTTAAAAAAAAAGCGCTATTTACTCTACCGCCAGGTGGTGTGGAAAAGAGTGATTTTCGCAATAATAATACTAATGGTAGGTACTGTGATGTGTATCACTAGTTTGGTGCCGCTTGACAACCACATGTAAAGTTTTACGTTTTCCTGGAGTACCGTGGTGAAACTACTGTAAACCTTTTTAGCAGATGGGCGCCATCGTATCCAGTTACCATACGGACATCGAAATATACATGTGACCCTGGGTAGTATATAAATATAATTTACACCAATTAAAAATTCAGTACGCGGGACTGATTGCCAAGCTATCCCAGCCCTTAAAATGAATCTCCAACTGTTAATTTCGGTACTGGTATTAAGTATGTTTTAATTTCATCTAAGAGGTTAGGGTATTCAATGAAAATTGTTCACTTGGTTTATTAAAAAATAATTTTGTTCATTCATTAGTTTATGCAATGAAGATCGGGTTACACTTAGGTTATATTAAGGCTGTCAGTTTATTGAACACAATCTCATGGATGTCCATATTTGTGAAACTATTGAGGACATATCTCCTCCACATACAGTAGTTGTCACCATATCCTGAAAGCTAGATCATATATAAGTGAATTTATAGTAATTGTCACACCTGGGACCAAGGGGCGTGGTGGCTCAGCGGTCTAGCTGTATGCCTCTCACCAAGGAGGTCCGGGTTCGATTCCCGGTCAATGCATGTGAGATTTTCGAAGTGAAATGCCATGTCCTGTGGTTCGGATTCCACGTAAAAAGGAGGTCCCGTGGCTCATGATCTCAAGATTAACGGTCACGTTAAACTACAAGCTTCCTTCCTTCCTTCCTTACACCTGGGACCGTCAAACTGCGAGTCACTTCCCATCCAACCGTCTAATGACGAAATGTTGGAATGTGTGTACAGTATGGTATGTGTTGGCTGCAGAGTGGGGGAAGAGAGGGGAGGTTGATAATGAGCTAACACTGGCCCGATTGGACTATGAATTATCAAAGGGGCAGATCATGGTGGCCCGAAAAGTATGTCCGATTTTATCAGGATAATTAACTGGCCGAATTGGACTGCGCCCATTGTAAATTTTATCATAATATGCGATGTAATAACAGATGATGATCATAATCTCAGGTTTATGATGGATAAAATGAATAACATATTATAATAATATTTACAACAAATTTGTTAACTGCCTGAGCTCATTTTATCAACATTATTATTGATTTGAAATGTACATGACTGTCGGAGACCGTGGGGGTGGACATCTCCAGAGAAGAGAGGTATGCACCATTATTATGTATCCCCAGAGGCTCACATCTAGTGGGACGTGTTTTGAGACCGCGGGACCCCAGCTGAGTCCGGCATTGCTTCCACTTTCTTGTGCCGAGTCCTAGGCAGTCTCTTCCTTAATTGGCCCTTCTCTCATCTTTCCTGTTTACTCCTTCTTCTAGGGATCAGCCTTCTTTTTCTTTCCATTATAGTTCCTTTTCCCACCCTGCTTTTATGAATTGTGTCTAAATTCCATTTTGTGAGCTTTTTCAATCTCAACTACATTTTGTAAGTATTTTCAATTTCAATTGCACTTTGTAAGTATTTTGAATTTCAATTGCACTTTGTAAGTATTTTCAGTCCAGCTTACTTTTCGTTCTGGTTTCCATTTCATTGTCATTTTCGCTATCACCCAGATCATTAGGGGCCGATGACCTAGATGTTAGGCCCCTTAAAACAACAATTATCATCATTACCGATATGTAGAAAAGGGAAGTTTGTAGGTTTACGTGACCATTCATTTTACGATCATGAGACATGGAACTTCCCTTTTAACGTGGAATCCGAACCACAGGACATGGCATTTCACTTCGAAAATCTGGGACCGAGAATCGAACCTGGTCTACCTTGGTACGGGGCAAACAGCTTTACCGTTGCGCCACCACGGCCCCCATTATTATGTAGAGACTTAGGATCAAAGTACAGAGCCCTTCATGACTTGTCATCGGCTGTAACTCGAGTCCGAGTACACATACTTCTTCCTGCATATTGCTTTTCAAACCAGCTTGTGGATGTGTTTCTGGTGACTAAACAGGCCAATCATGGCATAAAACATGCCATTGCACTGAATGGTTGGGGGAGGGCGGGGTTGTAATTGACGAAGCTTTCTTGCTTGTCTCTCCATGTCTGCGATGTTCTTCTTCAAATAAGTTGACAGCGGTCGATGTAGCGTTCTGCCACAGCAGATGTTTCCTACGAGTGGATATGTATACCAGTCATCGTCATGATGTGTTTTAGCTGATCAGAGGGGCTCCATGAGGTCTAGTGCCGGAGCAAAGTTCACCATAAAGAAAGCCTCGTATCACTCATACTCTCAGTTGATGAGCGATTATGGTTGCCTCAATGCTATTGAGATGTGCTTTCTCGAGAACTGCAGTGCTGGTCACATAGCTACCACTTGATATTCAAGATGTATCTCTTGCTCAAGTTTCTTGATATCACGGTGAAGAGTGTCGCAAGTTTCACAGCCATACATAGCATTGAGATGACGATAGCTTTGTTCACCTTGAGTTTACTATCCATCTTTAGGTCTTTATTTATGACTATTTCATGATTAAAGCTTATACAAAATACGAGTGTGATGTCGTAGGAGAGATTCCGATGCTTCATTCCTTGAAATTGGTTTTTGTTTTGGGTGCAGAGGCCCGAGGAAAGGGAGAAGCAGGGCTCCTGAATGAAAAACTCCACATTCCATAATATGTGTAAATTTAATTCAGACTTTTCTACAAATGCAAAGAAAAATTCATTCAAAATATTGAAGTAGAAATTACTATGAACTTCGGAAATAAGCAATGTATTTTAATTTTAGTTATGAAATACATGGAACGGGCAATATGTCTGGACGTTTGAATAATCTGGAAGTTGCCGTGCTGTTATAGAGCAGAAATATTGCCTATGTTCTAGTTAAACATATTTTTTAAAATAAAATGTTCCCTATTGTCAATCCATCAGAAAGGTAATTAACAGAAACAGCATAGGAAAGTGAGGCAAGCCCCAAAACAAATCAAAACAGGATAGCAATACCCTATAAATCATTCCTCAGGGGGTCTCTGAAGGGAGGAGTTCATGATCTCGATGTTTTGCCCCTTAAAACATCGACAATCATCATCCACTTCGTAATATTATTATTATTATCCTCCCTCCCAAATCGCAGTGTTGATAGCAGCCATTCCGAGTGTGGTTTACACACTCCCTCCAGCCAAATGCCAGGTCTACCCTCGATCTTAATAATTTCAGTTACACACACTGCTGCAGTCACCACAGTATCACAGGTTATCCGACAAATCCAACTGACACCCCAATGACCAAGAGGTCCCAAGCCCCTAAGATGAAATAACTACAAGATGGTTTGTATGTCAAATATCAATTGATTATAGGCAGCAGATGCTTAATGAAATATTTCAACCCCAAGAAATGTAGGCCTACTGTAGGCTACAAAAAGACAACAAAACGGTCATGGGCAGGCTTTTAGGCCTTCTGTAAAACATCTGTTGAGCCAAGCCTTCATTCAGAACCGAAGCTTGTGGGATTGATGAATGTGACAGCCTAGATTTACTGTAGTATAGATCCCATGGAACCTTGTTATTAATATGGAGATTTGAAGCCATTCTTTTTCCAGTGTTGCCTACACAAATTGTCTCTGCTGCTCTTCAGTCAACACAGTTTGGGCGGGGTACATATTATAAATGTGTAAACACAATCTCGGAAAGAATTGCATGTGTTCGTTGATTATCACTAGGGCTCGGATTTTTAGGTGCTAAAAATCGGGAAAATATTTCTTTTTTATGTATTATAAATACCTGAAATATGTGACGAAAAATAAAAATATGTAATAATTTGCTTTATTAATGTGAATATAAACAATATGCAGTACTCACGAATGCAATTTATTCTATGTCTCACTGACTGCTGAAGCATTACAATACACAACGAAATACAACTTAAGGTTGTCCATCACAAATGACTGACGATTATCGCGAAACACTGATTCTGAAGGCGTGAAACTGCGGCAATATGTTTCTTTCCCTTGAGGTGCTGTGTAATTTGAGATCGCTGTTATCCTTGATTGCTTTCCCACATGGTTGGCAGAACAGAACGCCCCCATCGGAAGTAAAATTATCTTTAAATTCTGCAACAGACGATGACTTGTAGTTGTTTTTTACTTTAGGCATCGTAGAACTGCCTTACACTTCACAGTGCCAGAAATGAACTGCATGTGTGGGACTGGTTCCAGGTAGCTGCGGGAGGGGGTCTAGCACATGGTGCAATATGACTATGGCCAAGGAAATCCCCGGCTTCCATAGTGAGTTAAGAATAACACAGTTGCAAGCTGACATACGCTCTGCATGAAGATTAGATAGCTCACAGGTTCTTCCCCATTGAAGTAACACAGAACAGAAATGCAATAAACTGAAAGATATAGGATACTGATTTTAAAAAATATAAATATTATGTCTTTTGATATGCTAATAAGTGAAAAGCAGGAATTTATGTATTTATAGAAAAAATGCTTGAAATATATATTTACATAAAAAAAATATTTATTTACATAAAAATCCGAGCCCTACTCATCACACATAAATGGATAATGGGCAATTTAAGTGTCACTTAAGTGTGATAATTGACTAATACATGTGGTTTTTTCCAGGATTGTGTTTGCATATTTGTAATCAAAATCAACAGAGGAAAATAACCCTCTTATTTAAAGGACGATATTAATTTCTTAATCAATTCGATCGCAATCAGGAGCTAATACATAATACGTCTATTCACTTCAAGCTTTCCACATCAACACCTTTTGTTAAATCGGCTGAAAGTTGACCATAGTTAATAATTATCAACCCGAATGAAAGAAAACAAACCCTTAACGTAAATCTTGGCAACGTTGCAAGTTAACGGAAAACAGAAAGATAAATAAATAAGAGTTATAGGTCCGACAGTAGTGTGCATGTTATCTCTTGTGTAGAACAATTATCATCATCATCATCATATCATTTTTCTGATCCCTTATTGGAGCGCAGCAGATACCTAGTAAGTGTAATCCAGGTTCAATTCCCGATTAATGAATGTCCTGTGGTTGGCATTTCACATTTCCAATTTCCACACCCACACCCTGTCAATGCCATGTCATATAGCTCTGCGGCCATCCTTATACTTTGTTTTTTTCAATCAGCACAGTCATGCTATACCCAATTGGCTTGTTTGTTCGTATATTAGTTCGCTTATATATTTATTGGTTTGTCTGTTTATTAGTTCGCTTATATATGTATTGGCTTGTTTGTTTATTAGTTCGCTTATATATTTATTTATTGTTTTGCTTGTTTGTTTATTAGTTCGCTTATATATTTAAGTTTTGGGGATGGTTATATTTGTGGTGTCCCGAGATTTCAAGTATTACTATGTCTTCCATTTCCTCTTCTAGAATGTACAGTAAGAATGAAGATAGTTTTAGTTGTAAGTATGTAGTTAGTTTGTTTATTAGATATATGTCATTCTTCTATTAGACTGTGGTGTGTGTGTCTGGTGGAAGGTGCATTGTTTATTAGATATAGCCCATTGTTTCATTAGACTGTGATGTGTGAGGGTGCATGTGAGTGTGCCTGTTGGCAGACTGTTTTAGTGGTAGTATTTGTTGTTGGTGGACCTTAAATATTGTTTTCGTTGGTAGAATTTTGGTATATTATTTGTCAGTAGAAGGTTAGTATTTTTGTTAGTAGAATCGCTCTATTACTTATTCTGAGAGAGAGTAGCAGCCTTTCAGAATAAATCATTTCTTTACTTGTCTTATAGACAGTTAAGATATTGATAATATAAGCCAACTAATGGCTACACTGCGTTCTGCTGCACGGCTGAAAGCAACGGGAAACTACAGCTGTAATGCTCTTCCCGAGGATATGCACCTCTCTATGCATAATTACATGTGATGATGGCCTTCTCCCTTGTAAAATTTCATTCCGGAGGTAAACTAGTCCCCCGTTCTGATCTCCGGGTGGGGACTACTCGAGAGGGGGTTAACATCACAGAAGTGACAAAGAGGAAATCTGACATTCTACGGATCGGAGCGTGGAATGTTAGAAGTCTGCTAGGAAGTGGAAGGTTTGAAAACATAGAAAGGAAATGGATAGGTTGAGGTTGGATTTGGTTGGGATTAGTGAAATGCGCTGGCAGGAAGAACTGGACTTTTGGTCAGGTGACTATAGGGTCATTAGCACTAAATCAAACAATGGCCAAGCAGGGATTGGTCTCATATTGAGTAGGAAACTTGGACAGCGGGTGGAATATTATGAGCATATAGTGAACGGATTATTGTAGCAAAAATCCATACTAAAACTACGTGCACCACAGTGATACAAGTCTATATGCCTACCACTCAAGCTGATGATGAAGATGTTGAAAAAGTCTACGAAGAAATAGATGAATTTTTGAGGTATATCAAGGGTGATGGAAATGTTATAGTAATGGGAGATTGGAATGCTGTGGTAGAAAAAGGGAGAGAAGGGAAGATAGTAGGAGATTTCGGATTAGGTGAAAGGAATGATCGAGGAAGCAGGCCGTTGGAATTCTGTACCGAGCATGAGTTGGTCATAGCTAACACCTTATTCAATAACCACAATAGAAGAATATACACATGGATGAGACCAGGAGATACAGGGCATTACCAAATAGACTTCATTATGGTCAAGCAGAGGTTTTGAAACCAGATTTTGGATTGCAAAACATATCCTTGTGCTGACAAACTCTGACTTCGATCTGGTTGTTATGAAATGCAGATTAAAGTTGAAGAAACTGAAGAAAAGTCAAAAGCCAAAAAGGTGGGCAATAGACAGACTGAAAGTGAAGGATGTAAACGAAAGATTCAAGATGAGTATAAAGGAAGGACTAATGAAAAACCCTAAACAAACTTAAATTGCAGACGAATGGGCACTTTTGAAGAATGAAATAACAAAATCCGCAGAAGAAAACATTGGTAGGAAAGAAAGAATAGGCAGAAAACCGTGGATCACTCAGGATATACTAGAATTGATGGATGAAAGGCGGAAACACAAGAATGTAAGAGATGAAAAGGGGAAATCAGAATACAGACGTCTGAGAAATGAGATTGACAAGAAGTGCAAGGAAGCGAAAGAGGAATGGTTGAAAGAGAAATGTGCAGGTATAGAAAATTGTCTGAAATTAGAAAAGTAGACACAGCTTATCGAAGGATTAGGAATACTTTTGGGGAAAAGAAGACGAAGTGTTGTAATATTAAGGACACAAATGGAAAGCCTCTAACAGGGAAGAAAAGGTTGAGAGATGGAAAGCTTACATAGAGTGTTTGTATAAGGGAAAGGAGATAGAGAATCATGTAATGGAAAGAGAGGAGGAAATTGATCAGGATGCAAAGGGAGATTTAATATTGAGATCAGAATTTGACAGAGCATTGGAGGACTTAAGCAGAACAAAGCACCAGGCATAGGTGATATACCGATTGAGTTGCTATGCTGCATAGGAGATGAAGGTCTGATCAGGTTATTTCACTTGGTGTGTAGGATTTATGAGAAAGGCGAGGTACCCCCTGATTTCAAGAAGATACCAAAGAAAGTGGGAGCTGACAGATGTGACGATTACCGTACAATCAGCTTGATTACTCATGCTTCAAAGATCCTGTCTAGAATAATTTACAAGAGGATGGAAAGCCAGATAGAAACGGAGTTGGGTGAAGACCAGTTTGGTTTCAGGAGAAATGTAGGAACAAGGGAAGCTGTACTAAGTCTTAGGCTGATTTTGGTAGGTAGAATAAGGAAAGATAAGAGAACGTTCATGGCATTTGTAGATTTAGAAAAGGCTTTTGATAACGTTGATTTGACTAAATTGTTTGACATTTTGAAATCTATTGGAATAAAGTACAGGGATAGGAGGGTGATATACAATCTGTACAGAAACCAGACGGCAGTCATTCGAGTTGAAGGACATGGGAGAGAAGCTGGTATTCAGAGAGGTGCAAGGCTGCAACTTATCACCCATACTTTTCAATCTTTACATTGAACAAGCAATGAAGGAAATTGGAGAAGCATTTAAAGTGGGAGTGAAGATTCAAGGAGAAATAATTTCAACTCTCAGATTTGCTGATGACATCATCTTGGCCGACACGCCTGAGGATTTGAATGAGTATTTGAATGGTATGGACTCCGTCTTACGGAAAAAATACATGTTGAAAATTTATAAATATAAAACAAAAATACTGGAATGCAGCCGAAATAAATCAGAAACCTCTATGGACATAATTGGCAGGTGAAAAGCTAAAGGAAGTAGGAGACTTCTGTTACTTAGGAAGCAAAATAACCAGTGATTGACGAAGCAAAGAGGATATAAAAGGTAGGTTGGCTCAGGCAAGGAAAGCATTTCTACAAAAAAGGAATCGGTTGACATCGAATATATATTTAGGTATTAGGAAGTCGTTTTTGAAAGCCTTTGTCTGGAGCATGGCTCTCTATGGAAGTGAAACTTGGATTATTGGTGCAGCAGAAAAGAGGAGAATTGAAGCATTTGAAATGTGGTGTTACAGGAGAATGATGATCAGATGGGTAGATAGGGTTTCAAACGAAGAGGTATTAAGACGAGTGGGAGAGGAGAGATGTTTCTGGCGACTGCTAATGAAGAGAAGAGATAGGTTAGTAGGACACATATGAAGACACCCAGGAATAGCAAGCTTACTTATGGAAGGAAGGGTTGAGGACAAGAACTGTAGGGGTAGACCAAGGTTAGAATATGTTAAACAGATTGCCTCGGATGTAGGGTGTGGTAGCTATGTAGAGATGAAACGATTAGCTCAGGACAGGAAGGCATGGACAGCTGCATCAAACCAGTCAAAAGACTGAAGACTCAAACAACAACATTATTGATTATTATTATCATCACTTGACCCAATTCGAATTATCAATTTTGGCGCATATGCATTCATTAATCATACTAGCTGGTACCCGCTGCTTCGCTCGCGATCAACACAATGGGGACGATGCATTATTGCTGATAATTTGTATATTCGATTACAGCAATCGCGGCTACAGGTGGTTCCATTTTAATTCTGAAAATTCTGATACATACTGTAGGTTATATTGATATGATCAGCAAAGGGGAAATTTCATAGAGTTGAGAAAGTCTGCAAGGTACGATGTTACATAATGTGAACACATTTGAAAATTACTTTCTTGGTTTTGCCATCTTCTGCTGAGACATAACGATTTTGTTGTCCGGATACACGTGAGCACGCCACATACAGTTGCCCATGGGAAAAAATGTACACCTGCTGCTGTTAAGTATGTGTCATTGCGCTTTGTTAATAGAAATTGCGAATATTGTTTGAAGAGGGAACTGCACTCTTGCACACTGGAATGGGAAATCTATTGGAAAATGGGGAATTAAATGTATTTTTTCTTGGGCTATTCAGGGTGTAATTTTGTCACAGTTATTGATGATTTGAACGTCAACATGTCGCTATTAATAGACCTATAGTAAATTATCTCTCACCTTGGCCGTTGATATAGCCTACATTGAGCAGTCTCTTCCAGTGTTAAATCCTAGGGATTGAAATTCTCCAACAATCCTTTTGCCTCACATGCCTCTCTAAGGAATTAAAATTCCTGATTGTTGTTGTTTGAGTCTTCAGTCTTTTGATTGGTTTGATACAGCGCTCCATACCTCCCTCTCCTGAGCTAATCGTTCCATCTCTACATAGCTACCACACCCTACATCCAAGGCAATCTGTTTAACCCTGGTCTTCCCCTACAGTTCTTGTCCTCGACCCTCCCATCTATAACTAAGCTTGTTATTCCTGAGTGTCTTAATATGTGTCGTACCAACCTATCTCTTCTCTTCATTAGCAGTCGAGAGAATCATCTCTCCACTCCTCCCCCACTCGTCTTAATACCTCTTCATTTGTTACCCTATCTACCCATCTGATCTTCATCATTCTCTTGTAACACCACATTACAAACACCTCTATTCTCCTCTTTTCGGCTGCATCAATAACACAAGTTTCACTTCCAGAACGTGCCACGCTCCAGACAAAGGCCTTTAAAAGTGACTTCCTAATACCTAAATCTATATTTGATGTCAACAGATTCCTTTTCTGTAGGAATGCTTTCCTTGCCTAAGCCAACCTACTTTTTATATCCTCTTTGCTTCGTCCATCACTGGTTATTTTGCTTCCTAAGTAACAGAAGCCTCCTACTTCCTTTAGCTTTTTCACCTGCCAATTTGACGTCCATAGGGCTTTCTGATTTACTTCGGCTGCATTCCAGTATTTTTGTTTTACATTTATTGATTTTCATCACGAATTATTTCCTCAAGACGGAGTCCATTCAAAAACTCGTTCAAATCCTCTGGTGTATCGGCCAAGATGACGATGTCATTAGCAAATCTGAGAGTTGAAATTATTTCTCCTTGAATCTTCGCTCCCACTTTAAAGGTCTCTCCAATTTCCTGATTATTGTGTTTTTAGAGATCTTTGAAATGCGTTGCCCTCGCACATGGTGTGGATGCATTGTCAAAGGAAAACATTCCATGTTACGAACATGGGCCGCATAACCTGTACCGAAAGCCTATTCTGGACAGCAGTTCCTTGAACTTAGATTTGCCAACATTTTATTGTGTCTTTTCGTGTGGTATATCTCTGTACCTCAACATACACAAGAGTGCTTTAAAAATCATGTCTTGTGTAAATTTTGGAAAAGGTGGTGAGTGTGATTTTTGCCGGAGTGGATACTCGTTCGTAGAAATTCTTTTCAATAAAATAAACTGGTTCACAATTTTGTTAGTGCACATTGAGGTATGTGACGGCGCGATTCCTTAAGAGTTACCGAAACGGCAATAGCCGCCACAGAGCTTCGTTGCTACTGAAATAACGACCCGTACTTAACTATACGGGATTTGTGAGCCCAGTGTGTATGAAATTGAATGTAGCTTGATCGCTACCTTTATTTGGTAGCCACTACTGTAGTGTTTAAAAATGAAAGGTGGTATTGGAAGGTCCTATCTCACACTAATTTTCGGTATTGTAGTTCTAAAACATAGAAAGTTATTTACTTTTAAATTATGATATAGATATATCTTGAAAGAGGTATGCCCGTTTCGATTTGTAATGCTCTTATCGTGTTTAGATATATCTTGACAAAGGGATGACCGTTTAGATTTCTAATGTTCTTATCAAGTTTTAATAATAATGTTATTGGATTTACGTTCCTTTTTAATACTCGGGCTTTTAGAAACGCCGGGGAGCTAGAATTGGGCCTCGAAGGGGATCCTTAACATGCCTGTAAATTTACTGACCCGGCTACATTGCATTAGCGCACCCTCAAATGCCAGCTGACTGCACCATGATACGAACCTGCAACCTTGGGCCCAGCAAGCGAGAACGTTACCGCTGAGCCACGCAGCCAGTCTATCGTGTTTTAGAAAATAAATGGATTGGCATTGCCACTTACAGGGATAGATTGGAAATTAGATGTCATGTCTTGAGCTACTGTTTCCATGGATACGGACTTGCGATTCGTTCACAGTTTATAGGAGCGTACTGTTGCCATGGATACGGGCTTGCGATCAGTTCATTAATCAGAGCAAAGACAGTTTTCTGGAAATATCTTTTAAACCGTTGGTTTTAGGGCCTTACAATGTTGTTTTCGGTCCCCGTTAGGTGCAGACTTTCACAATGATTATATACATAGGGATATAGGGATTATCGGCCCGAAAATCCCCGTTCAAATAATCATTTTTTTTCAAATATCTATTCAGGAACAAATTCAAAAATGTATTTATAAAATTATTATGAATAAGGGAGCGTATCCGAAAAATTGCGATACTATCCGCAATACAGGCTCTAAAAACGTGCTGCACCAAACTTAAACTTCGCATGGGGGTGGGGGCAGGGAGTAATTTGAGATAGGGAACCCATGTCCGGAACGCAACCGTAACGCCCATATGAGCGATTTTAATTATGAGTACATCTGGCAATGTTGCGTGCTATCCACGGCAGAGGACCGATTATCGCTCACAAGTCTACCTAGCTCTAGTCCCACTTCGTGGCTCAGTGACAAGGCGCTCGACCCTCAGGCGTAGCTGACTACACTTCCACCAAGTAATTTGATTATGGATCAACTCAATTACCGTATCATGTTTTCAGGTAGTTTTTTGAAGAACGTTTTAAGAATCCTAATTAAATGTTTACGCTTATCCTATAGCCACGTGTTCGGTAGCGGTTCAAACTTCGGCAATGTTGCGACTCTGTCTTGCCTTAAGATTCTCTGGCAGTTCTCTTTTTCATTTAATTTATTTATCTTTTTATTATTATTATTATTATTATTATTATTATTATTATTATTATTATTATTATTATTATTGTTATTGTTGTTGTTGCGGATGGAGGTCTGTAATAAAATTTCACGTTTTGAAAATCAATTTATCAGTTTTAATACAAATTGTTCTTCATTTTCAATACATAGCATAACTTTCCAGACAAGTAGACTTGGAAGAAATGAACAATAGCAAACTAAATTATCTTTACTTTGGGGGAGTTTTACAAATAAAATCGTTAAAGCAGTTGCTCAAAATTGCCTCCTTGCACATCGCCACGAAGGCAAGAATGAAGACGGTTTACAAGTGATTCGCGGACTCGTCCAAAAATTTCTTCTGCTCTGTCCCGAACGACGTCGGCCGCTACAGCAATTCTTCCGACTTGCTCTTCTTCACTGCCGATTTCTGTCCCATCGTCTATCAGGACCTTTATGTATCTCCAAAAGAAAAAAAATCAAGTGGCGTAAAATCAGGAGAGCGTGGCTTACGTGCAAATTTTGATGGTCTTCCATTCAACATTTTGGCCAGCCCTTACGCATTTGTCAGTCCAGTTAGATTTCAGCCGAGGTTAAGTGATTGCGTAAGCGCGAGCGCGTTCGAGAGCTCAGCTCACGATCAGTTTAGCAGCTTCCACCATAACCCATACCCCTATATCCAATCATGCCAGAGTTAACAGACGGCCTTCTTTATTTTGTCTTCCGTCGTCAGCTTATAGTGCTGGCACTCGCATTCTTGATCCGTTTTGTCATTTATTCCCTTGAATTTCTTCCAATGAAACTACCACTCACTCAGCTGTCAACATTTGGGGAAAATGCAGTCCTACAAGTGGATATTTACAATAACTCCTTAAATAAAACATTGGAAGTGACAATGCAGTCTTCCAGTAAAATTTGTTTCTCGTTTTTGCAGATAGAAACGAAGATGTTACTGAAAAACTTTACTCTGGAGAAATCTACATATACATAGGTTGTTTTTTTAGTTTTTGCACCTTAGTTATAACTGGATTAATAACTCACTTGGATGGTTCCAAGTTTCACAGGCCCTCTATGTAGTCCCCACCGTTGCGTACAACGTGTTCCCAGCGATGCGGAAGTCGTTGGATCCCGTTGGCAATGCCCAAACTATTGATGGTACGAAGAGAGCGCTCGGCAGCCTGCTCCCCGCGCATTGTCATCTTCATCTTCGGGATGAGATCATAGTCGCAGGGACTGATGTCAGGAGAATATGGGGGGGTGATAGAGGACTTCCCAGCCCCAGCGATCCAACAATGCAGACACAACGCCTGCTGTGTGTGCCCTAGCATTGTCATGCAGAACGATGGGCGGTGTAACCATGTGGAGGCACCGTTTCCTTCTCAGAGCTCCTCGGAGATGGTCTTGCAGAAACGAACAATAGTACGCCGCATTAACCGTTTGCCCTAGGGGAACAGTAATGCAGCGCTTCCGTACCATTGAAGACGTTAAGCAGGCTGCCGAGCGCTCTCTTCGTACCATCAATAGATTGGGCAGTGCCAACGACTTCCGCATCGCTGGGAACACGTTGTACGCAACGGTGGGGACTACATAGAGGGCCTGTGAAACTTGGAACCATGTAAGTGAGTTATTAATCCAGTTATAACTAAGGTGCCAAAACTAAAAAAATAACCCATGTAATTGGCCGTGCGAGAACACGGGCTCGGGCAAATGCAGTCCTGCTCTTCTCAATGTTTGGCCTTGCGATTTATTAACAGTCATAGCATATGCTATTTTAATGGGGAACTGCTTGCCCATGATATTGATGGGATCCGACGGGGTTAGGGATATTCTGGGTGTCACCTGATCTAATAACTTCTGCTGTGACAGTGTAATCATGCAACTGAGTTATGACCAATCTCGCGCTGTTGCCGAGGCCTTCCTTAGCATTGAGGTTTCTAATGAGCATTACAGTTGTACTTAGTATTTTTCTTGAGCACTAATTTGTGTGACGGAAGGCCTGAGGGATTCATACTGTGAAGAATTTCATCCGAGTAAAGGTTTTCCTGAAAATCTCCTTCGCTTACAATTGAATCACAGCTGTAATAAGATTTTGCTTCGCCTCGAAAAATACATCGACCAATGTAATTGTTAGTTATTTCGCAATGTTCATTTTTTGGGCACAGAATAGCACAGTCTAGAATAACATTGTCATCATATATTTCTTGCGTGTTGAATACTTTGCGTACAGTGTCGCACTCCGGTACATAGCAATGCTTGGGAATCTGAACTGCGTCTGGAGATATTTCAGTTATAATTCCAAGTTCTCCGTTCCCTAACTTACGAAGCCAATCACTGAAATTTGGATCAACATTCGCTCTCATGTTTTTTGTCAACTGCCTGCTTGGAGTAATAACTTCGGATGCTTGAAACTGATGTATCCAAAATTGAGATGGGCAATTTGTAGAGTGAATGACTTGTTTGACCTCCTTCTAACAAACTTGCAGCTATGCCAGTCCAGGCAACACATACCGGTAATACAACCTTGCCTTCCCCACGCAAGATGCAGTACAAAGGCCGGTTCAAAAAGGTTTTTCCTGTCCCTTCTGGTCCATCATAGGAGTAAGATTGTTGGTTTTCACTCCTCACAGCCATCAGAACTTCGTCTGCGATTTGCCGTTCGTCGTTGTTTAACTTGTAACCCGCAATACCTTATCTCCTTTTGGTGTAAATTGTAGGCGCTCTCTGCTGACTCTTCACAGTGACGTGGATTCGGTAAACCAAGTTACCCACATTCTCTTCCATGTTGGCGAAATATTTCTTGCACTCGTTTCGTCATCGTGTTGCCTTGAAAAATCTTCTGACAAAGATTGCCGGAAGGTTTCCCAGAGCTGTGGAATGTTGCTAGGAGAGCAAAAGAGGCATATAATAGCAAATATTTGACGGAGCTGAGAAGGCATTTGGAAGCTGACTGCCTCGTTCAAGCATCAAACCCATTCTTCATCATCTTGCATCAAATGTAATTTCTCCGCAGCTTCTTGGAACGTTGCACAAAGGATCCCGTCGACGGTCCTGAGATCTTCATAACTTGTTGGTCCTTTGACATGCAGAAGGAGAAGACGTAGGAAATGTCTTTCCCAGTCGTTGGTGCTTACGGTGAACATTCGTCCAATGGATTTTGTGAGGCGTCGTCGCTTATTCCACATGTTGTTGATCCAAGTGTAGTACTCCAGTATTTGTGGGTACAAATATAGCCGAATAGCTTCATCTTCTTCATTCAGTTTGAAAAAAAGCAGTCAGCTTCGTTTGCTCATTTGGTAAGTGTACATACTGTCGTTAGAATGAGAGCGATCGAACGAAGCTCTTTCGTGAATCCTCCACATTGCCTCCGGCGGACTAATATAACGGCAGTTTAAAAATAGGTCTACCCCATCTAAGGGTACTTTCTGATGACCGTCCACATTATTTCGCAAGCGTATGGACGCACAATCATGACCCTAGTAAATATACTTATACAAATACTTCACAGATTTAATTGATGAACAAATCTCAATATTAATATGAGACTCATATTTGAGAGATAAGTAAGGATTATAAGGCACAATCCAGCGATATCTACTTCATGGGACCGTAGAGTAATTGTAAGTCTGTTTTCCCTCCTTCGGTACAAGGGGTAACCTTGAACATTAACATTTGTTTCATTGAGGAAGTCTTTCGGATAGTCTTTGGTACATTTGCCATCTTGCATGCAAGGACTGTTAGTGTTGAAAGTTCCGCATGGCCCATGTACCAAGCATTGCTGTATAATATTGTATAACCGAGGACTTTGTTGAAGGTCAGGAATTTATGCTGAAACGATAGAATCACATGTTCACCGTCACGTAACTTATCTGAAACCCTGAGCATAAAAAGCAGATGGGCATGTGGCAAACCTGAAATTCAATGACATATACGAAAGCTGTTACTACACAAATGCCTCTTTTCGCAACTAGAAACAAAATTTCACACTGTGATATCTTTACGAACAACTTTCTTCTTGCATCGTTACGCCCGACTCAGGAGCACGGTTGAACCTGTTTCGCTGATGTGTTGGCCTTCTTTTCCTTCCAAAATCTCTTCATCCTCTCGCTGTGCGCCTTTTTTCGGTCTTCTGTCCAAGTTATGGTGGCCTGGTGTTGGGTTTGTCTTCAAATTGGTGATTGTCGATTAGGGTTCTGAATTTGCATCTGTCCTGTATAATATTGTCTGAAATGTTGATTTCCTGGAGATCTGTTTCAATTTCACGTAGCCAGCTGTTCTTGGTTTTTAGTGAGAGGGCCAAGTTGAGAATTCTTTTAGTCAATCTGCCATTGTTCATTGTGATAATGTGCCCGTAAAATTTCAATCGTCTTTTCCGAAAAGTATGAGACATTTTTTCACATTGGCGATATATTTCCTGGGATGACTTTTTCCTCCAGATTCCCTCTATAAAAACTGGGTCAAAAATTTTTCGTAAAATTTTCCTTTCTTGTTTTTCAATCTCTTTGGTTAAAGATTTGCCACCAATGATTAAGGTTTCTGATGCATATAACGCCTCCAGTTTGATTACTGTATTATAATGTCTAAGTCTTGCTTTCCGAGCTATTGATTTTTTGTTATACCTATTCCAAGTGATTCTGTAAGCTTTCTGTAATTTGGAAATTCTCTCTTTATTTGCTTCACGGTTTAAACCAGAGGGCTTTAATTTACCCTAAGAAAAAAGGTGAGCACCTAAAAAATCCTAACCCTGTAATTATAACATTTTGTTCAATGATTCCATTCCTGCTAGCATTAATTTCATAAAAAGAATTTTTAACATAGAGGTACGGTAATTGTTTGGTGAAGTTCATTTTAATCATACCTTTTCTCTTTTCTCAGATGGCCAATCAACAATGTTGATCCTAAAGCAGATGAAAACAATTTTGAACTGGTTCTGACGAAAAATGATTCATATCAATCTGGATGGTTTGTAAGTACAGTAGTTACTTCGATCAATACAATGGGGACGATGCATTATTGCTGATAATTGGTTTATTCTATTACAACAATCGCGGCTACAGGTGGGTAGATTCAAATTCTGAAAATTCTGTTACATACAGTATATAGATATGAGCAGCAAAGTGTGAATTTTATAGAGTTGTGAACACATTTGAAAATTTTATTTTTGGTTTTGCCATCTTCTGCTGAGACATAACGATTTTGTTGTCCGGATACTCGCCAGCACGCCACATACAGTTGTCCATGGGAAAAAATGGTTTTGTCTAAACGTACACCTGGAATGGCAAATCTATCTGAATATGGGAAATTAAAAGTATTTTCCTTAAGCTATTCTGGGTATAATTTTGCCACACTTACTGATGATTTGAACGTCAACATGTCGCTATTAATAGACCTATAGTAAAATATCTCTCACCTTGGTCGCTGATGAACATTATGCAGTCACTTCCAGTGTTACATCCGAGGGATTGAAATTCTCCAACAACCCTTTTGCCTCACATGCCTCTCTAAGTAATTAAAATTCCCGATTGTTGTTGTTTGAGTCTTCAGTTTTTTGACTGGTTTGATGCAGCCCTCCATGCCTCGCTCTCCTGAGCTAATCGTTTCATCACTACATAGCTACCACACCCTACATCCGAGGCAATCTGTATAACCCTGGTCTACCCCTACAGTTCTTGTCCTTGACCCTCCCATCCATAACTAAGCTTGCTACTCCTGGGTATCTTAATATGTGTCCTACCAACCTATCTCTTCTCTTCATTAGCAGTCGCCAGAAACATCTCTCCTCTCCCACTCGTTTTAATAGCTCTTCATTTGATACCCTATCTAACCATCTGATCATCATCATTCTCCCGTAACACCACATTTCAAACGCACCATTAGTCCAAGTTTCACTTCCTTATAGTGACTCAAAAGCTTTCAAAATGACATCCTAATACCTAAATGGATATTCGATGTCAAGAGGTTCCTTTTTGTGTAGAAATGCTTTCTTTGCCTGAGCCAACCTGCTTTTTATATCCTCTTTGCTTCGTCCACTTCCCCCCAGGGGCTCACATCTTGTGGGCGTGGGTTAGCGACCACGGGGCCCCAGCTGAGTCCGGCATTGGTTCCACTTACTTGTGCCGGGCTCCTCTCTGTCTTCTTTCCTGTCGACCTCACTTGGTCAACTCTTGTTCTCTTCTGACCCCGACGGTATTAGGGTATCCGAGGCCTAGGGAGTCTCTTCCTTTCCCGCCTTAATTGGTCCTTGTCTCATCTTTTCTGATACCCTCCTTCTGTGAGGGGTCAGCCTTCTTTTTCTCTTCCTTTTACCTCCTGCCTTGTGCTCTAGGCCCTTAAGGAGGCAGGTTGTATGTAGCCCCACCACTTCTGGTGCACCCTAGATAATGCTACACCCTCAGGGGCTCACGGCTGGTGAGTTCGGGAGTTGGCGACCCCGAGGGATTCCTGAGCTGGGTCCGTTTTCCCCTTTTGTCCCTTACCTTTGGGGCGGACCCTCTCCTCTTTCACTTTCCTATATGCCTTTCATGGCCCTCCTTCCTTCCAAGTCCCTCAATCCGCCTTCTCCGAGGGTTGAGGGCATTTCTTTTCCTTCTGTCCTTTTATTTTCCTTATTCTCCTTTATTTTTCCATTTCTTCTTCTAGTATGTAGGTTGGTAGTTAGTTTTAGTTTTAAGTTTACATTTCATTTTCATCTTCACGATCACCCAAACCATCAGGGGCCGATAGCCTAGATGTTAGGTCCCTAAAAACAACAATTATCATCATCATCATCATCATCATGCTTCGTCCATTACTGGTTATTTTGCTTCCTAAGTACCGGTAACAGAAGTCTCCTACTTCCCGTAGCGTTTCACCTGCCAATTTGATGTCCATAGAGGTTTCTCATTTATATCTGCTGCATTCCAATAATTTTGTTTTACATTTATTGATTTTCATCATGAATTCATTCGTCAAGACGGAGTCCATACCATGCAAAAACTCGTTCAAATCTTCTGGCGTATTGGCCAAGATGACGATGTCATCAGCAAATCTCAGAGATGAAATTATTTCTCCTTGAATCTTCACTCCGACTTTAAATCGTTCTCCAATTTCCTGATTATTGTGTTTTTAGAGATCTTTTAAATGCGTTGCCCTCGCACATGGTGTGGATGCATTGTCAAAGGAAAACATTCCATGTTACGAACATGGGCCGCATAACCTGTGCCGAAAGCCTATTCTGGACAGCAGTTCCTTGAACTCAGATTTGCCAACATTTTATTGTATCTTTCCATGTGGTATGTCTCTGTACCTCAATATACAGAAGAGTGCTTTAAAAATCATGTCTTGTGTAAATTTTGGAAGATGTAGGGCGTGTGTTTTTTGCCGGAGTGGATACTCGCTAGTAGAAATTCTTTTCAGTAAAATAGACAGGTTCACAATTTGGTAAGTGCACATTGAGGTATATGACGACGGGATGCCTTAAGTGTTAAGGAAACGGCAATAGCCCGCTCAGAGCTTCGTTGCTATTGAAATTATGACCAGACCGATATTTTTACTTAACTATACGGGATTTGTGAGCCCAGTGTTTATGAAATTGAACGTAGCTATATCGCTACCTTTATTTAATAGCCGCTACTGTAGTGTTTAAAAATTAAAGGTGGTATTAGAAGGCGCTTCCCCTTTTTTTTCACCCCTGGCACTACAGCCCATGAAGGGCCTAGGCCTATCATGCGACCGCTTCCCAGCCATTTGGCCTGCAGATATTGTGGTGACGCGTGGTCAGTGCATAGTGTCCCCTCAGCCGTTAATCTTGTTCTTCGCGACCGGCGCGCTGCCTCACAGCTACTCAATTGTCCTCACGAATCTGAGTTCAGCCCGTTGCAGCCCTCACGTCAGTGTCTAAAATCTCTGACGGAGCCGGGAATCGAACCCGGGGCCTCCGGACGGGAGGCAGGCGCGCTACACTGTTCTTATTGTGTTTATATATATCTTGAAAAAGATAATAAATGAATTGGCATTGCCTCCTAGAGGGATATATAGAAAATCGGATGTCATACCTTGAGGTAGTGTTGCCATGGAAACGGACTTGCGATTAGTTCATCAATCAGAGCGAAGATAGTTTTCTGCGAATATCGTTGAAACTGTTGGTTTTAGAGCCTTAAAATGTAGTTTTCGGTGTCCCGCAGGGACATACCGAGTATTGTTTCTTGCATCGAGGGGAGTAAAATGAGCTTTGTCCGGTCTTTATGCGACAACTTCGATATTTTGTCCTGGTTGAGTATTTTTGGTGACTTTTCAGTTATGTTGCCCATTCCACGGGAACAGTTATTTATTTCCGGACGAAAGGCAGCCTAAATGTTATCCCATGGTATAAGCTGTCTCCATTTCAAATTTCATCCAAATCCGTCCAGCCGTTTTAGTGTCAAGAGGTAACAAACTAACACACACACTCACACACACACACACACACATGGACACACAGATTTTCACAATTATAATATATATAGGGATTAGGCCTATTATTATTTTAAAGGTGAGCTTTGTTACAAAGTCATGGGTTTCAGCTACAACTGGGCTATAACGTGGTGTTTTCTGCAGTATGGACATATTTTTCATAAAGAATATGTTTCTGAGCACTCAGCTTTGCTTATTCGTGTATCTCGTATATCATGATGTCATTTTCAACTTCCGTTTGCAATAAGATTTTCCAAGAACCAAGGTACTGGTACAAGGAAATCTGTTGTTGCAACATATTGACGCTACTTCCACCTACCGGTTATTCCTTGAATTTGTACTTATCGATTGTATTGGCCGACAGTTACTTGAAATATGGAATGCGCCCGCTACGAAAATGTCATCGCAATCAAAGAAACCTTTGCTATTACATGACATGCATTTTCCCTTAAGTGATCCTTCCTTCCCAAGTCACTCCTCACCTTTTAAACTCCTGTCATGCTTCTATCTAATCATATACCTTCTAACCTTGACATTCCTATTGCTAGTTTAGCATTTCCGCCGAGAAAATTCCGGATGCCGAAGGAGGACGAAATGTAACACATAATGAAGAGAAGATGAGTCAAGACTTGTGGACCAATCGACGAAATACTTCTGATGCGAGCCCGGAGCAACATAACCTAACTTACGAATGGACTATCTTTGAGGACAAGTTGCAATGTTGACACTTAATTCCGACGAAGCGAGGCGATGCGCGATTATTTCATACTATCAACTGAAGGATGGGCGACGTGACGGAAATTGGACTAGATCATCGGCAGATATAGCAAACGACTGCAGAATGTGCGAATAAGATGTGTTTTTTTGTTTTCATTATTGTCACCATTTTTTCCCTGTCCTTTTTACAGACAGACGTAAATGTTTGGGCTTTCGAGTTTACCTTCCAAATTTAATAATGTAACCCCAATTTAACTCGGAAGATTTTTGTTGTGCCTGAAATGCCGGTGTGTTAAGTATTTTATTTTCATTTCGTTTGTTTGTAATTTTTCGTACTCATGTGAAAACTGTTCCTTGTAGGTTATCTGTAGCCTATTTGCCTTTTGCATTTATTATGATTGCCGGTTACGTATCGGCAGTCATTCATTTATTGGGTTTTATTATATTGTCGATTAGGTAATCGGGAAAGGGAATTTCCAGTTTCTTGTATAGTGTTTGGTTATTAGATTTAATGGGGTTGTTTTGCATTAAAGGGAGGGTTTTGTTTTAAAGGGATTGTTAGGTTACGACCGGCATTTATGTTGAGCAAAAAAAAGAAATCTTCCACATCTCGAACAATAATGTCGTGTTCTTCTAGCGGTCCTCGTTACTAATCTAGTTCCCGTGAAAAGCTCAACTCTTTTGTGTATTGATATTGTTTGTTTTTTAATTTTAACCTTAACAGGGTTTGCCAGTAATCTTTCCAGACCCTAATTGGGCCTGTTTTTTTTTTGTATTTTCATCTCATTTCACCTTTTGCATTTTTAATTGAAAATAAATCTTATTCCTTCCTACTCCTTTTACCTCATTTAGCTGCGTTAAATGAACCTCATTTATCAGTCTTCCACTCATCACCTCACGTGTTTCTTGATCCCTTGCCCCCGACTTCTTGGCATTTAACCCTCCTGTCCGTAGAGGGGGATACCTTCAGGTGTCTGCCGTATCGAGAGTGTGTTGGGACACTAACGATAATAATGTCAGATTGTTAAGGAAAAAGAAGAGAAATGGGAGCCATGAAGACAAGATGTAAACTGGATCTACCTAATATGTTTCATATTGAATCTTAAACCAATCCTTGTGATAAAACCTTCACTGGGTCGTGTTTTAACGTTCGCCTTTTGGTCCCTTGGCAAGAAGCCAATTGAAAATGTGTCAATTATGTAATTTAAATGTATGATTTTCCAGAACGTCTCAAGTGGACCCAGATAAGTCTTGCTGTTTCTCTGTTTATATAACCTATACAAGTTCAGGGGAGAAATGTCAAGTGCTTTTCCAATAAAACAGGCCTTAGACAAAGTGACGGATTATCCCCACTACGTCTCAATGTGGCTCTCGATTACATCATGAAAATTTGGCAAAAAGAAAACCCACCTAACATCAAAATTGGAGCAAAACCCTCAATAAGAACAAACTGCCTACGGTTTGCAGATGATTTACCTCTCTTAACCCTTGATTTGGAAGAAGTTAGTGCTCTGATCACCAGTCTCCAGAAAATTTCATTAAAAATAGGATTGCAAATATCCTCTGAGAAAACATGCCAATGAAATTTCTTGACATCATAAATGATCAAAAAATTACATAGTTCTAAAATTTAAATACATTGGAGAAATCATTATGCATAACTTCAGCGAAAAAACAACATGGATAAAAAAAATATATTTCTAACATGGTCAAGTTATAACAAAAAAGTGACAGTCAGTCTGAAAGACTAGACTTTGTATCATTTTAAATGCTACGAATGCTGAAAAATGCTAGAAAATGCTCGAAGCCAAAGACTCTTGATATTTTAGAAAATTATCTGCATAATACTTATCTAGCTTATCTTGTTTCAAATTACTCGCGAACGGCAAGTGCAAACCAAGGGCAAAGCAAGGCCAAGCGTGCGGGATGCCGTCACGCTCACCAGAGCGCGCAGGGGACATGCCCCTTCCATCCAGTCTAAAAACACTTATAGTGGGCGATGTATTGAACATAGAGATTTGCTCTCGCGGACTTTTTTGTAGAACTTTTCATGCTGACCAATTCTTACGCTCATAGTATATTGATATTTTTAACGGTTTGCCCAGCGTAAGCTTAAGAAGCGCATGGATGCCAAGTTTGTTTTCGACATTTTCACTGAAATCTTGACTGCTTGGCTTCCTTTGATCATACAAACAGTTTGTGGTTTATTTTTCCTTTTAGGAGTCAAGTTGATTTCAATCTTGGAAATGGAATGATCCTAATCAACATCAACTACACGAAGGACTTTTACATTATATATATATATTGTGAAACTTCCGATCCATGGCCACAGGATCTATCTATAACTCTCCTAACTTAATATTAGGACATTTCCAAGTCATTAATTTATGTGGTCTCCTCTTGAACCTTGTTGTCTCCATAATTAGACCATGGTTAATACAAAATTCAATTAACCGTTCACCATTCCTGATGGGCAAGTTATGTGCTGGCCATCGCCCCACCACTAGATGAAATTTCCTCTCACATCCAATCTTTGCATTGAAATCTCCAAGTAAAATTTTATTATTAGGATCAGGTATATTCATTTGTTGGTGCATGAACATTTGTTGGTGCATGAACATTTATCAATGTGTATATCTCATTTTCCACTTTAACTGTTAACAATGCACTCGTGGGGAATTTGAGAAAACATCCGTAATGGAATCTGGTATTCTATGGTGTACCAAGAAACCTACTCCAAATTGAGGGACATGTTTCATTACCCCTTCTCCTGGAGGCCCTTTATAGAGAGGATACCCATCTGATTAGATTGGGTTCTGATCCAGATCAGTATTACGAATTTCTTGAGCAGTTATCACAATTTTGTATTCATCCAAGATATCAGTTAGAAGCGTTACCTTACCAACCTCCATCAAAGAATTAACATTTAATGTTGCCAAATATGAGAACTTTCCTGGCTTGTTGAATTTAAGTACGTTGCTAGTGTGATTAGTCTGCATGTTTGGTCGTTGTATATCTAGGCGCTCCGAGTCGCCTTAATCCTCTACCTGACAACCCACCGTATCTGAATGGTGTCTTCGCTTGGTTAATGATGTAACTGTCCAAACCGGTGGATTTCAATAGAAGACTCCCCAGATTCATTTGACCGTGGTCTGGGAAGGTGATGAATGAAACATGAGATTGTGGAGTGTGTTTGGTCCGCGAGAGCTATTTTACTTCGCTCAAGTCCGCTGGTATACCGGCGATGACCCCACTATCCGCCACCAGGGACGCGCCACGTCGTGGTTTTGATATTATTTATATTAAAATTGATACCTTGGTTTTCGTCCTTTACATGAAACATGTTCTCATTCCGTAGTTAATCTCCATCTATTTCAATTTCTGAGTATACTCGACACAGATAAGGTTCCACGAACCTCTGAGTGCACATTCCTCCGTCTATCGGGATGTGGGATCGTCTTGTTCTCACCTTTCGGGTCGGAAGGGATAAGTAGATTGGCCTGTCGGTTGGCGGGGTCGAGGCTCCCCGTCCCCTTCGTCACTATACCATCTGGTGGAACACCCCGCATCATTGCATGTTCCATAGAACTCATGTTCCTAAAGTCATGGCATGGCAGTGTGTGCTATTAGCAGGCAGCAGTGGAACATGGAGTGGGGAGTGTATGAGAATCATATCGCTGGTTTTTTTTTTCATTTTTAATTTTTCAAGTGAGCTAAGGAAATTGTTTCCAGGCTGAAACCTCTAGGGGTCAATTAACGATTTGTGTTTCGGACTATAATATGGGTTAAACAAACGGGTGCATCTGTTGATCCTAGGTGTGAGCGCTTTTTTTTTTCGGGGGGGGCCCCGAAAGACTACCCGCTCCCCCCGCGTGGCACCCGACCTTACTACTGGTGCCTCCGACATGCAATTAATCTACGATAGTAGAAGAGAAAGCATAGGGGATTGGATAGAAAGGAATGTCTTTTAGGACTTAGTGTCTGTCCCATCGCGGTCGCGATCTACCAGGCATAATAAGCATATATTAACATTGGTATATATTATATATGAGCACATATAAATATGTACTCATATATAAGGGTGAGATTGTAGGGCCAGGGAAAACCGTATAGGCAGAAAGGAAAGATTGCCTACACGTAAAACCTGGCGGCTTGGTTATTGCCACATGCAAGGATAATGTGGGTATGGAAATGAGTAGGTATGTTAGTTGGGAGAAGGTATCATGCACCAGATCCATGTCCGTCTTCTCGCCAGTTCGTCTCCGGGGAATCCGTTAGAACTCGGCACTGCTGGGATCAGCGCGGGCCTTGCCGGCTACCGAGCAATGGTGCAAGTATCCGGAGAACCTGCGCCACTACCCGATCTCCATGGGGTCCCTGGTACCGAGCCTCCGTCACCGGAGAGTGGAGGGGGGGGCCTCGCCTGCCGAAGCAGGGGCCTAGCGGGCGGTCCATGGGAACGAGCCACCATCCTCTCTGCTCTTTCCATGGACCTGTAGACGGGGCAACTGCGATGGGATGACGGATGGTCACCCTTGCAGTTGGCGCACACCGGCGCGTCCCGCGGCACCGTGCAGCCGGTGTGGTGGTGGCCACCTGAGCACCGGTTACAACGGACTGGAGAGCCGCAGGATCCCTGGGAGTGGCCCCATCTCAGACAGCGGAAACACTGTAAAAGCTGAGCTGAGCGGGGCTTCATACTACCTGACTGTAGCGGCTGTCCCTGGCTGCGGCTGGTGGCCTCGCGGCGTCCTGGCTCCCCCTCCTGGGGGGCGCTGCGGGCGACGGTCCTCTGGGCTGCTGCGGTTGACCTTCCGCTGCTTTGGGGCCGTCCTGGTGGCCCCGGCCGTCTCTGGTGTCCCCTTCCTGGTGGTGGTGGCGGGCGCGAGTTGCC
Source organism: Meconema thalassinum (assembly GCA_946902985.2). Taxonomy (NCBI): domain Eukaryota; kingdom Metazoa; phylum Arthropoda; class Insecta; order Orthoptera; family Tettigoniidae; genus Meconema; species Meconema thalassinum. The sequence goes on along the minus strand of OX336394.1, from coordinate 465,639,506 downwards.
CCACCTGGGGCTCTGGTAGTCGCTCCTCCTCCTGGTTGGCGGGCGCGAGTTGCCCCGCTAAAGGCACCGCCTGAGGTGCTGGTTGTGGAGCCTGCGTCCTCTTGGAGAAGGTCAGGGGGCCTGCCTGGGTCCCAACATCTGCCTGCTCGATGAGAAAAGGTGGGCAGCGCTCCCTAGCGTGGCGGAGGATGTGCGGAGAGGCACCTGGCGCACAGCCTGGTACCACTGCGACCTGCCAGTGCTCGGAGAATGCTGCGATGTAGACGTAGATGATGGCCGCGCTCGTGCGTGGCCTGATCAGGACTCCAGTAGGGAGGTCAGCTTCGATGTCCTCGTGGACACGTTCAACTCCTCCCGTCGCGACTACATGGGCATGGTCCCTGTAGGCCCTGATGACTTCCCTTTCTTCTTCCTGGTTGAAGTCTGGCCTGTAATAAACAAACAAAGCCAGGTCGCTGGGGTCGTAGCCACTTGCTTGCTCGGAGCCTGGGGAAGTGGCCCCAGGGTGCCCCTGCACGGTGTCCGAGCTCACATCGCTCGCCCAGCTGAACCTGGCGTCCGGGCTGCTGCTGCTCTACTGTCGCGGGGAGCTAGCCGGTCCTGGCGTCCGACTCTTCTCGGACTCGGCTAGCTCAGAGGGCCCTGGGGACGCGTCGGTTGGCTCGGACCGCAGGGACACCTGCGTTATGTCCAGGCTACCTGTGCTCCCCGGGCCGGGAGCTACTCCAGCGTTGAGTGCGCCAGCCGGGCTGTGAGGCACCCCTACCTCTTCAACGGCTGGCGGCTTCTGCGCCGCTGGCGTCTTCTCACCAAGGGCCTGCTGGCGCGCCCGCGTGACCGGAGGAGAGGGCCCTGTGGAGGTTAACTCCCCACCCAAGGAGCCTGCCGATCGTGGCCCTCTACCTCTCCGGGCGCGGTTGCGCTTGCCCTGGCCCCTGGCTGGCTCGCCGGTCCTCAGCTGCTTCCTCCACTCGATGGTCCCGCTGCTCGTAGTCTCCATCCTGGTGAGCTGATACAACAACTTAGGCTGGTCTGCTGCTGCCACTGGCAAGGTGTCCTTCCTCTAACGATTCAGAGACAACCTCTTTCACTAACGAAGTTGTGAATGCTGTTCGTGCAAGGAGAAAGTTCCATGTATGCAGCGCGGATATCACCCTGCTTCTGTCATGGTTAGGTGGGCGGTTTCCTGGCGGGAAGCATTGGATGTGGATTTTTGCAAAGCTGTAGTAAATTGTTCTGCGACTGTCTACCAGACAATGTTGGATAAGGTGATACCACTTATCAATTCGGCGCTTCTACACAAAAAGCAAATCCAATATCCAACGGTCCATCGCTGCTGCTGACTGGCCTAGTGGTAGTCTGGGCCTCAGTCCATTGGATTATTTTCGGTGACCTAAGCTCATGGCGATAGAATGTCTAAAACGGCACAGTAACATTGAGATGTTAAAAAATGAATTACCACCTGTCAACATTTCCTCTGGACATGATTTGTGCAGCTATGGCCTCAACATGTTTATCAGTGTTGCCGCACATGTTGATCATTCTGAAGCATTTTTTGTGTTCTTTCAGAATATATGTATATTAATCGGGGCGTAGTTTTATTGGAAAGTAGTGACAGAACTTATGGCAGTACTGTGTATTTGGATCTTATGAACGTGGGATTTCGTGTACACCTGCAGAGGACAATGGGGCTCCTGAGAATCCAGCTGTTTTTAGCCTACTTTCGATTTTTGCAAAAAATGAAAGTAGACTTATGAGATCACTACAGGGCGAAAAAAAGTGTGTCTGTGTGTGTATGTGTGTGAGTCTGTGTGTGTGTGTGTGTGTACTCTGAATGTCTGTCTCCCCCCCCTCTCAATTCGAACACGGTTAAACCGAATTGAACGAAATTTGGTACAGAGGTAGCACTGGCAAAGGGCACCTCAGTGTCATGTTTTATATTGCCGCCATCTTTACCAAAAGGTAATGGCGGCCAATCGAATGGTCAAAACTTAATAATGCATTACGACCAAACTAATCATCGGATCTTTACCAAATTTGGTAACAACCTACCTTCATATGGGACGCGTTTTGTGCCCAAACTACAAGGTCATCAAACGTACCATTTCAGGATGGCGGCCGTGTGAATTATGCAAAATTTATAATCCATAACATGGGACCCACCAGTTCCGATTATCGAACCAAGAATCGTTTAATCTGTTCTAAGCGACGTGGTTCGTTCGAAATTAAAAGTTTATATTGTAATATTATAATCTAGAAGTGACTTTAAAAATCTGAATCGTCTCGGCTATTTGACAAGATGGCAGCTGATCTCTCGTTCTGACCTATATTTTACTAATTTCAGTATGTTGCATGCAATATACCCTACTGATAAAAATTATATGAACTTAATATGAAATGAACTCGGTTTGAAATACACTCCAGTGAAGAAATCTTCAGTCCAAGTGATTATTTGCTAATACAGTACGTTATATGTATTTAATCGATAACGCGTGAGTTATGAGTGTACGATTGGCTGTGTGGTTAGAGCTCCCGTCTCTCATGTGGCTGGCCGGGGTTCAAATCCTATCAGAGTAGAACTTTTTTGCTTGATTTTTTTTATATTTATTGTTTCTTGAGTACTGAGACGTTATAAAATAAAGCGTTATATGGTGCGTTTTGCAATGCAAATTATATATTAAAAAAAAACGACATTCTCCACCGGAGTGACATCTACCAGCCTTCAGTTGTACTATGCAGAAACTATAGATTCGAGCAGCGCTCTATACCGGCCAGTTAGTGAACCCAGTCTTAACGACTGCTAGGAGTAATAATACAGTAACATTCGTTTATTCCTTGTGCACAGAGGCGTTGTTGATAACCTCAAAACTTGCAATATGGATGATTTTGAGATGGATTATTTTGTTATACCGTGTATTTAAGATTAGCCTATAAATTAACGGGTTGCGAAGTTACTTCATTTAGTCCTATATCATTCGTACACGACTCAGAACAACAACGTGACGTCAGTTTCTGATCTTCTCTGATTGGCTATTACATTGCTGCAGTCGGGTAGTTGGCAGTCAAGGATAAAATTCGCGACTGCCAACTGCCAGCTACCAACTGCAACTTCATGTTGTGTGTGGTGCCTATAGTATTCACGGAGTCGATCGCGACTGCCGACCGAGGACTACCAACTACGGACTGCCGACTGCGCATTGTAGATGGGCCTTATGAGAGCAACGAAGTTTCAATTATTGTAAGTAGTCGGTGTTTGGAGTGTTTGCTGATGAAATTGCAAAATGCTGGGGTAAATTATAAACTATGGTTTGAACGCCACTGTTCAAATCCTGTGTGCCAATTTGCACTTCAAATAGGAAGAAATTAGGAGATGATAAGGACAGAGAGTTATAACTATACCCATACATTTAGGAGAAAGTAGGCTATATGTTCTTTCCCGAACATCTTGTTTTTTATCTATTGGCCTACAAATACGGTAGTTTCTATGGAGTAGCGCTTTAATAAACTTTCCATTCTGTAAGCGCCACTTTCTACGTAAGGCCACTTATTTGGGTTTTATCACAACCACCACCATCGCCACCACAAACAGTTATATTGTGGTGTTTGAAGCCATATTTTCAGTGTTGCCTTAGTAAACAAGAGGTTAGTCAACACGAATGTACCCAAAAGAGATGGGTTATGCCCTAATCCTGAAATAAATTACATGAGATTAATAAAACACTAGGATGACCTGTTTCGTCAAGCGATCATCATCAGATCCATTACACTTTGGCTACGGACTAATCGCATGATTGTACATCTCGTGAATCACTGATAGAAGGGTTATCTTATCATGCTGACCATCGTTTAATATTTCTTAAGCCTAAATTATGCCTATTCCATATAGATTTCCATCAATTCATTTACATATATAAATCCACTTATAAATTAAATTGATACCCTTCGCACTAACCATCTAAATAGCCTTAATTTTCAGCTCTGATATGAATACCATATTTCATATAACTATTTACAATGTTGGGACAGAGGTCTCGGGTTCGAACCCGCGACATGCCACCGATTCATTGCTGTGTGACCAGCGCACATTCAACACATCGCTCTGAACTATATTTGTCACCCCACCCCCCCTCTTTTACTCTTACTTACGCGCTCCCGCTCAGCTCGACAAACTCCCTAGAGGGCCTGCCAACCTGAAGGAAACTTACCAACGGCGACCCCAAGACATCCTTTACGGGACTTGATGGCTTTGCCTCGGCGGTCGGTGTTGACGACGTACTAGGGTGACACCCTCAGATGTACAAGAGAGGAAGTACGTCGTTTTATCCACAAGCTTGAAATGTGGAAGACTTACCTGGTGAGGGTCATTCCGCCGCAGCTGTCTTGAGGGTTGGGAATGGGACGTTTAAGGCCAAACCAAATAGTAATCAAATTATAAAAGGGGTCTGTATTATAAAAGTATCAAATATAAAAATATGGTAAATTACTAAGTTAGGAACTACACTCTTTAGGGACAGAGATTACAATAACAAACTATTTTTATCACATATGAATTAATTGCCCTTGAAAGGACGGTCACAAGGTCAGTAACGCTGTGGCACGGCAAACCACTTAACATGCTTTAAGACACCATCCGGATTATGAAATGACAAAACTCCCGAAAAACGGAGGGGACGGTATCACACGACCGCCATAGGGCCTGACGCGAACTAGACTCTACTCTTAAAATGGCGGAAGCTAACGGTACACCAAGGTACGATTGCACCACAGGGCGCTACTCCCAAAATTTGGAATTTGAACCAATCCCAAGGTGAAACAGAAATGCAAAAATGGAACGCACCCGGGGCGTAAAGGAGGAAAACCAAGGCAAAAGCGTCACGTAAACTAATACCACCACGTGGCCGTAAGGTGATGCAATAACAGGAACAGGGACCCCTTAAAACTAAAATAAATAGAAAACTCTACATGGGGCAATTGGGAAAATTCCAAGGAGCGTGATCACAGGAAAATAAACAAATACATTTAGAACCCAAACTAAAGGACGCACACGGTTGCACAACAAGGAATATCCTCTCCCAAAACAAGGGAGATTTCCCACCATGAAAACTACCTTCCAAAGAAGAAAAATGATGAACAATTCAGATATTAAACAGCGGGAGACATCGACCCATTAATCGGCCGAAGGTCAACCTGTTGCGCCATTACCACGAGGTAAATAACACGAAAATGTACACACGAGGAAAACCGTAACACAAACCAAAATATCACCACGGACAAGTTAAAACGAAATATCACGCTTCCCAGAATACTCCCAAAATACAAGTACATTGTTGTTTGAGTCTTCAGTCTTTTGACTGGTTTGATGAAGCCCTCCATGCCTCCCTGTCCTGAGCTAATCGTTTCATCTCTACATAGCTCCAACACCCCACATCGGAGGCAATCTAACATATTCTAACCTTGGTCTACCCCTACAGTTTTTGTCCTCGACCCTTCCTTCCATAACTAAGCTTGCTATTCCTGGGTGTCTTAGTATGTGTCCTACCAACCTATCTCTTCTCTTCATTAGCAGTCGCCAGAAACATCTCTCCTCTCCCACTCGTCTTAATACCTCTTTGTTTGTAACCCTATCTACCCATCTGATCTTCATCATTCTCCTGTAACACCACATTTCAAATGCTTCAATTCTCCTCTTTTCTGCTGCACCAATAGTCCAAGTTTCACTTCCATAGAGTGCCACGCTCCAGACAAAGGCTTTCAAAAATGACTTCCTAATACCTAAATCTATATTCGATGTCAGCAGATTCCTTTTTTGTAGAAATGCTTTCTTTGCCTGAGCCAACCTACTTTTAATATCCTCTTTGCTTCGTCCATCACTGGTTATTCTGCTTCCTAAGTAACAGAAGTCTCCTACTTCCTTCAGCTTTTCACCTGCCAATTTGATTTCCATAAAGGTTTCTGATTTATTTCGGCTGCATTCCAGTATTTTTGTTTTACATTTATTTATTTTCATCATGAATTCTTTCCGTAAGACGGAGTCCATACCATTCAAAAACTCATTCAAATCCTCAGGCTTGTCGGCCAAGATGTCATCAGCAAATCTCAGAGTTGAAATTATTTCTCCTTGAATCTTCACTCCCACTTTAAATTTTTCTCTAATTTCCTTCATTGCTTGTTCAATGTAAAGATTGAAAAGTATGGGTGATAAGTTGCAGCCTTGCCTTACACCTTTCTGAATACCAGCTTCTCTCTCATGTCCTTCAACTCGAATGACTGCTGTCTGGTTTCTGTACAGATTGTATATCACCCTCCTATCCCTGTACTTTATTCCAATTGATTTCAAAATGTCAAACAATTATCCAATCAACGTTATCAAAAGCCTTTTCTAAGTCTACAAAAGCCATGAACGTTCTCTTATCTTTCCTTATTCTACCTTCCAAAATCAGCCTAAGACTTAGTACAGCTTCCCTTGTTCCTACATTTCTCCTGAAACCAAACTGGTCTTCACCCAACTCCGTTTCTATCTGGCTTTCAATCCTCTTGTAAATTATTCTAGACAGGATCTTTGAAGCATGAGTAATCAAGCTGATTGTACGGTAATCTTCACATCTGTCAGCTCCCACTTTCTTTGGTATAGGGATGATTACATTCTTCTTGAAATCAGGGGGTACCTCACCTGTCTCATAAATCCTACACACCAAGTGAAATAACCTGATCAGACCTTCATCTCCTATGCAGCGTAGCAACTCAATCGGTATATCATCTATGCCTGGTGCTTTGTTCCTGCTTAAGTCTTCCAAAGCTCTATCAAATTCTGATCTCAATATTAAATCTCCTTTCGCATCCTCATCAATTTCCTCCTCCCTTTCCATTACATGATTCTCAATCTCCTTTCCCTTATACAAACTCTCTATGTAAGCTTTCCATCTCTCAACCTTTTCTTCCCTATCTGTGAGAGGCTTTCCATTTGTGTCCTTAATATTACAGCACTTAGTCTTCTTTTCCCCCAAAGTATTCTTAATCCTTCGATAAGCTGTGTCTACTTTTCCTAATTTCAGACAATTTTCTATACCTGCACATTTCTCTTTCAACCATTCTTCTTTCGCTTCCTTGCACTTCTTGTTAACCTCATTTCTCAGATGTCTGTATTCTGCTTTCCCCTTTTCATCTCTTAGATTCTTGTGTTTCCGCCTTTCATCCATCAATTCTAGTATATCCTGAGTGATCCACGGTTTTCTACCTATTCTTTCTATCCTACCAATGGTTTCTTCTGCGGATTTTGTTATTTCATTCTTCAAAAGTGCCCATTCGTCTGCAATTGAAGATTGTTTAGGGTTTTTCATTAGTCCTTCCTTTATACTCTTCTTGAATCTTTCGTTTACATCCTTTACTTTCAGTCTGTCTATTGCCCACCTTTTTGGCTTTTGTGGGCAATAGACAGACTGAAAGAGAACAACTACATTATTCAACTAATAAATTGAACTTTGACTAAAGCCATTCCTTTAGGTGGCTGATACCTGTGTTTTCCAACCTCGGGCGATCCGAGCACCCGAGCAAGTGTCTTCCTTGACGATCAAATGGGTAAGAGAGCGTTACCCACGCCGGAACCAGTACATATATGAATCGCTATAATTTTGACAATAGAATAGTTGTAGCAACACACGCACACTAGAATCCCCTGGTTTCTTGAACGTAGTCCGTAAGACACTTCCGTGTTCACTCCTGTGAGAGTTGGCCACACTGGTCGGTCGCTACGCGCTCGTCACTTGTCATCTCCCGGCGGTCGATACATCTCGCGATGGTCGTGGCCGGAACAATCGATACAGGCGATGTTGTTTTCATAAATGCGTAAATCCAAAAGTTTATTTTTGAGGTTAGGGAACACTTAAATTCCAGAACCAGTGCACATCAGGTCTAGAGTTGTACCTCGCGTGTTTAGACTGCGAGTGCGATGTTATATCCAGGAAGATTTCGCCGACAAGGTGTTCACAGTCCAAATTTGGAACTGTTGGCATAGGCCACAATGTTCTTCAGAGATTTTGGTAAGTGAAGGAAATTATGAGGCGTCCGCCTCAACTGGAAATACAGGGACGGGTAAATTTTGGCAGGAATGGAATTTCTTAGGTTAGGGTTTTATTTTCATGTCAGCTAAGTGGCGTGGAACCCGTCACAATATTCATCCGATCGTTACAGTCTCCGACTGGGAATACGAGATGCGTCCTGATTTGCCTGAATCCTCGTCGATCTATATCGATTTGTTTTTGTTGATTGATAGCTCAGGGATAATCATATGCTTGGTCTTCAATGCGTTGATTAGTTCGATAACCTTCACCGTTCTGTTAAAAAAATAGTTCCTTTCATCAACACCACGAATTACAAAGCGTAGGTCGTGTTGTACAGTAGTTACGGAATAACATGTGAATTATCAGGGTGTCTACCGGTAAAGAAAAGTAGGTAATTTTTGTCTGGATATTTGGAGGTAACGAAAATTCGCGGAGGTCGGTTTAAATCATTTAAACTCGCGCCGGTTGGCTCACCGATAGTGATGGAGCAAGTTCAATGCAAGCGGCGCCGATTGCGTAAGCTATATTTCCATGTTGCAGCCCTCAAGGAAATGCATACTGAGGATACCTTGAACGGAAGCCTATATATCGGTTTAACGTTTATTATCGGCATCAAGAAGAGTTTTTACTTTTGTGTGAAATAATTTTCTTTGTTACTAGGAAACCTGAATTTTCGCGGCACGTTTATTCGCGAAAACTTTCGAAACAAAACAGAAACCTCTCATTTCTATTATTGACCTCTAAATTTGGAGACATATCTCAAATATAAGTCCAGATATAACGGGAAATTATATAATATCGCAATCTTGTGAAATGATAGTTTCAAAAAGAAATCACAAAACGGCTTCGAAATACATTTATTTTAAAAATCTATCCGTCTCGTAAATTTGGGACATCCAGTATGGTAAATTCGACCACTTGCACAGATTTTTCCTTCGAACGCTGATTCCATCGGATATATAATCTAACCGGTTATGTCGCAAACCTGTAAAATTCGTAAATTTCAATTCGAAAGAAAATGTGCACTCTTGTATTATTAATGCAAACCTCTCAGATTAATTCTTAAAATTTGATACCTACTTCGAACGTTCATCCTCCAAAATCACATTCTCAAGACTGCCGGCTGACCACACGACTTGCTTGCGGGAATCTCGTCAAACGGACCGAGATCGACACCAGTTGCGTGAAATCATAAAACCCGTGCCCGATCGCGAACTTGTGATCACTAGGACCGCTGGGTGTGGCGCCAATTGTATATAATAGCGTTCTCAAGAGTCCAACCACGAGGGCAACGTGGTTCACATAAAGCGATCGAGAGCGGAAGCGATTGCGATACATCGCGATATTTCGCCGCATTCGATGACGAGGTCAACTTATTTATTGTCAAACGGACAGCAAGCGGCGCCGATTGCCTAATAATGCAATATTTTCCCGTTCCCGATTTCAAGGATAATGGAAATCTCGTTGAACGACTAAAAGTGACACCGATTACGTAAATTGCGATTCGTGATTTTTGTCCATGTTCTGTCGTGAAATCTATGGGAATTTCATCCAACGGCTGATACCAGCGCCGATCGTGTAACATCTGGATATTTCTACGTACTTGACTGAGAAGACAGAATGTGAACGAAAGTTTAGCCTAATAATGAAGAAAAGGACTTAGTTCAGGTCATCTATGCCCAATGAAACTCTGGAATCCATTTCCATTTTGAAGACCAGAAGATCTGAAGCAATACAAACACATATTCTATTGACTTTCTGATGAAAGCAAAGCAAGCCATTACTTAATCTATTAAATCAGACCCTTAAAATGTAATAGATTACTGTAGTGTTTTATATTAATTCTTTTGAACTCGTAATTTTTCGATGTGAAGAAAATACATGAATTTTGTCCTGAATGATTCTCTGGAGTCTATTTCTGTCTTGAAGACCAGGAGTTCTGGTTTTCTGCTATGCCAGCACTTTTTCTCCATACTTTTTGCATGAAGCTAAAAAAGCCAATGCTATGATGAATTTAAAAGTGCAAGTAATTTCCAGGGAGTGATGAGTGTATTACCTAGGTATGTTATTTAGAGGGAGTCCTGTTATATCTATCCTCCAACCAAACATTCACCACACCTGCTTCTTGAGGGTCATACTCGTCTACAAATAATTAGCGTATGATGCAAGAAGATGAAATTTCATTGAAATATCCTGTTCAAAGCTTGAATTACTGTATTTTGTAGCCCAGGAGGATTATTGTTTCAAGCCGGGGTATGTCGAAATTTGTTAGATATTTTGGAGCGCACGAGTTTTACTGAAAGCCCTTTTTGAAAAGTTGGCAGGTATGCATATGCATATGTTTACAGAACATGTTTTTCTCCTTTTCAGGTCCTCTAACAATTCCCCGGAGCTTTCCCACATATTTAGTTACACCCTGTATATATTTATTTCTTACACTAGTGGTAGTACACATTTTGGTCTAAAAGACCTTCTTCAGCTTCACTGTGGCACAGAATCTATGTTGTACAGGTCTTATGTTGGGATATTCTGTTTCCTTCTTCCCCCGTTCCAGATTTTGGCCTTCACATTATGAGGTGCAACCATAATTCGGCCAAGTATTACGAAAATAGTGTGGTGGTGCCAGGCAACATTCGCACGCCTCTAGAATATTCATTCGTGTGCAGAGACACATGCTTGCATCGTGGAGGGATAAGCATCTCCATTTTATTTACCTTGGAAGGATCGAAGTGAGTATTCAGATCAGATTGTTTTAAGGTTCCTTAGGTGTATTTGTTAGTGATCTGCGGATCGTTATTTGCTTGGCTTGTATAAACTATGTGTGTGATCGCAGGCAAAGGTGTCTATTTTGAATATAATGTAGTTGTAGTATTGAAGGTTTGATGTTCCTCTGGTGAGGCGGGATTTCAGAACTGGTCAGTGTGCAGTGCTGGCAAGGAGCATTCTTTTCTGTCACAAATCCAAGGTCAAAATTCCCCACCTGGTATGAACAACTCTTGAACTACAGCTGTGGATGACAAGCAGGTCTGGTAGCAACGTTAGGCATGTTAGGAACTAAGGTATGTCTGTCTGCACAGCAACAGCACAGAAAGCTACATTCCAGTCCACCTTCAAGTGAAAGAAATGTATATCGGAGGTTCAAATCCTGGCGCTGACAGTAGCTATCCTGAGTTTGATTTTTCCCTTGGTTTTTCCACAGTTCCTGCAGGCAAGTGCCGAGATAATACTTTCAAGTCCCGGGGCACCTATCTCATCCCTGTCCTTAATACAGTTAAACACACTACTTCAATCATCACATCAATACAAGTTATCAGAAAATTTCAACACACCAACAATACGGGGCTAATGACCAAGCAAGTGAATTAACAATGGTGCATTATTTTTGTTGGTGAGATCGACACCTGCCGGTATCGACCTCCATCCTGATCGATATGCGCAACTAGCGCCCTCAACTAACTTTTAAACAGTTCGTTTTATGATCTGTTCACGGCACAACGCATTTAAACAGTTCATGTATTTTGTGTTAAATAAATCAGTTGAGTTTCATTTAAACGAGCGTTACATTTCATTGCCGCTTTAAAACCTCTAATAGGTTATGGGCCCAGAACGATTGGCTCAGATTTAAATTAACTGAAAACTGGAAACAGCGGGATCAAGCGGACACACAAAGAAAAGAACGCGTCGAATCGGCAGACATCTTGCTCACTCGAGAAACTTCTGGACATCGACAAAGCGAGAAGGAACAAACGCCGTCTTCTTGAATATTGTGTGCTTGATCGTGAGTGAACAGTGAAAAGCCAATTGCGAGTGTTTGGACAATAACACGCGACGCGAATTTTGGCTTATTGCGAGTGTTTTGGACTATAACACGTGACGCAAGAAAACTTGCTTAACTTGCGAGTTGTGTACAAACGCGCAGGACACAAAATTCCGTAGGCCTATTTTCGAGTGTTCCGGACAATAGCACGCGACGCAAAGTGTATGGCCGGTTGTGAGTGTTTCAAACAATAACACGCGGCACAGCAAATTTATTGTGAACAATCGTGAGTGTTCCGGACATTAACACGTGGCACGATTGAAGTAAGACAATGAATTCAAACGGTGTAGTGCGCATCGAGGCCTTAGGGCGCGATAATTACGACACCTGGAAAATGCAAATGCACGCCATTCTGATAAAGAGTGACGCGTGGGGTTATGTCAGCCGCAAGATCGTCAAACCCGAGCCGGGTGAGGACAATGCAGCCCAAGTGACCGAGTGGACGACTAGGGATGAAAAGGCCACGTCAGACCTAATCCTATCCATCGGACCAAGCCAGCTCAAGTTGGTGAAGAACTGCAGGTCATCAAGCGAGATATGGCAGAAACTTGAGGATACGTTTCAGTCGAAGGGGCCGGCTCGCAAGGCCACGTTGTTGAAGAGTCTAACCTTGCAAAAGATGACTGAAGGTGGCGACATCCATGAGCACCTCAACAACTACTTTGACTGTGTCGACAAGTTGGCTGACATGGACGTAGTTATTAACCCAGACCATCTTACCATCATGATGCTGTACAGTTTGCCGGCAAGTTTTGAAAATGTCAGAATTGCCATCGAGAGCCGGGACGATCTACCGAAGCCTGAGAATCTACGTACGAAGATAATCGAAGAACACGATGCCAGAGTTGCCTCGTCAACACCGATGGAAAATCAAGGCGCCATGTACGTGAAGAAGAAAGTTCCTTCAAGGAAACCACAGTCGAAACCTCAAAACATAAACCACGGCTACTCCGGTGGTAAGAGTGACGAGGAGAAATCGTTTCCGTTTAAATGCTCGAAGTGCGGAATCAAGGGACATAAGGCAGTGGTCTGCAATGTTAAGGTCAACAAAAATCAGCTGTCGGACGTGTCACTCTTATCAGTTGAGGAACCTGATACGTGCCAGATCGCGACGAGCAGCGTCGAAAACCTGTGGTGTCTCGACAGTGGGTGCACGTCTCATCTGTGCGGTGATGCGACTGTGTTTACAGAGATGGACAATGGCGAGACTGGCAAGCTGAAGTTAGCGAGCAGCGCAACCGCAGAGATAAAGGCCCGAGGAACTGCAAAAATTGCAACAAGCCTAGACGGTAAAACTTGCAACGTTACTCTCAATGAGATTTTGCATGTTCCTGAGATCCGCACTATTCTCTTATCAGTCTCGAAGATGACAGACCGTGTTTTCTCGGTTGTTTTTGGCAAAGATAAGGCGGAAGTTTTTGACCAGAATGGACTGACGAGGTTAGTTGCGCAGCGCAAGGACAATCTGTACTATGTACAGGGCACCCCACTGGAAAAATGTCGAAACGCAGTGTCAGAAGACAAGCGCGACAAGAATGTGGCGCAGCTGTGGCATCGAAGGATGGGTCACGTCAACTTTCGTGATCTAGATACGGCAGTGAAGAGCGGATCCATTCGAGGTGTGCAACTAAAAGGGAGATGTGGAGATCTAACGTGTGACATTTGCACGAAATGCAAAATGACTCGAATACCTTTCCCGAAAGAGTCAAATCGTGTGACCGGTAAGCTCGATATTATTCACACAGACGTTTGTGGCCCTGTGGGTGTTGTGTCGAACGGTGGATCCAAGTACATGATCACATTTACGGACGACTATTCGAGATGGACAGAGGTATGGTTTATGAAGACGAAGTGCGAGGCGTTGCAAATGTTCCAAGAGTACAAGGCTTTCGTCGAGAAGCAGCATGGTCTGAAAATAAAGTGCGTACAGTCCGACAATGGACGTGAATATGTCAACAGAGAATTTGACGAGTTCTTGAAATCCGAGGGGATCGAGCGCCGTCTCACAACACCATATACGCCTGAACAAAATGGTGTGGCCGAGAGGAAAAATCGGACCCTTGAAGAGGCAGCACGATGTTTACTCCTGCAATCTGGCCTACCGATGACATTCTGGGCGGAGGCGATCAACACCGCAAATTATCTGAGGAACCGATGTCCAACCAAAAACCTAAACGGGAAGACTCCATTTGAGCGCTGGTTCGACAGAACTCCGACTGCACACTATTTCAAGGACTTGGGGAGCAAGGTGTTCTGCCTGGACAAGACCCCAAACAAGGGGAAGTTTAGCCCTCGCTCAAAAGAGGGAATTTTTGTTGGATATTCGGAGTAGTCGAAGGCTTACCGCATCTGGATTCCTGAAACTAAAAAGATCCAGATTACGAGAGACGTTGTTTTTCATGAGGAGATGACCGCGCCAAAGAAATCAGTCGATGATCTGTTCCCACGTGACTCTCCGGACAAAGTACGCATTGAACCAGAGGATCCGATCCATGAACTGGAGCTCGAGCTGGTGTCGAGAGATGAAGTTCTGGCAGAAAACCAACCTGATGTTGCTGAATGGGAATTCCCCGATGGCTTCATAGGCTTTCCTGCCGACGATTACTTTGTTGAACCGGAGATCCAATCCGATGAGCAACAAGCGGCATCATCTAGGAGAAGAGACGGACGGCCTCGTTTGATTAGAACTGGAAAATCTGGGCGACCCCGCAAGGACTAAGGTGATCGAACAGGGGAAGCGGCCAGCGTCGCTGAGATCCCAGTGACCCAGGCTATCTCCGGAGATGACTCACCTGCGTGGATCGAAGCAATGTCAGAAGAAGCAGTTTCACTGATTCGGAACAATACGTGGAAGCTGGTCGACCGTCCCAAGGGTCAACGTGTGATAGGAAGCAGATTCGTTCTCCGGAATAAGTTTAACCCTGACGGCACTATCAGCAAGCGGAAGGCACGCGTGGTAGCAAGGGGTTTCACGCAGAGACCAGGAATAGAGTTTCACGACACGTTCGCTCCAATCACAACGCTGAGCACAATAAGGACTGCGGTGACGTTAGCTGTACAAGATAATCTAAAGATCCGTCAGCTAGACGTCAAGACGGCGTACTTGAACGGAGAAGTCGAGGAGCAAATCTTCATGGAGGCCCCAGACCACTTCGAGGACGTTCTTGCCCATACCGTTCGAGACGAGTCGGTTGACGAGACTCCGCGAAAGACCGCAGATGAGATGCTGGAGAAGTTGACCAATCGTGACATGGTGTGCTCACTAAAGAAAGCGTTGTACGGACTGCGACAGACAGGACGCGCTTGGTATCACCGTCTCGAGGAAGAGATGAAAAATCTCAAGGCGACTCGCTCGGATGCAGATCCATGCATGTACCACATCGGACCGGTCGAAGATAGGATTTATATAATCATCTATGTCGACGACATGATGATCATGGCTCGAGACGACAAGAAGATCGACGTCGTGAGAGACTTTCTGAATACCAAGTTCGAGATCAAGGACTTGGGGGACGTGCGGTATTGTCTGGGGCTGGAGTTCGAGAGGAGCGCCAACCAGATGAGACTCAGCCAGAAAAGATACATAGACGAGGTCCTGGAGAGATTTGGAATGGCAGAGTGCAGGCCTGTCAGCTCTCCCATTGATCCAAGTACGAAGCTGCAGAAGGAAGACGTGAACCCTGGCGAACAAGCGGAGAGCGTCCCCTACCAACAGTTGATAGGAGCTATAATGTACCTGTCAGTGGGAACGAGGCCGGACATATCCCATGCAGTCTGTTCTCTCTCTCAGTTCAACGACTGTCACGGACAGCAGCACTGGAAATCTGCAAAATGTGTCTTGCGATACCTCGCTAACACACGTGATCTCGGCCTCATGTACTCCAAATCCAGCGGTCCAGCGGTGATGTACGTGGTTGCTGACTGGGGAAGCTGCCTGGTGGATCGAAAATCGTACACCGGATACGCGTTCACACTAGGCGGCGCTGCATCGAGTTGGGAGTCCAGGAAGCAGCCTACTGTGGCCCTGTCCTCTACGGAGGCCGAATACATGGCCTTGACAGAAGCAACCAAGGAAGCTCTACACATGAGGAAACTCCTGAAAGACTTCGGAAAACCGATAGATGTTGTCCCAGTGAAGAACGACAATGTAGGTGCGCAGAAGCTGACGTCGAATCCTAAGTTTCATTCACGGACGAAGCACATCGACATCAGGCACCATTTCGTCCGAGATGCCGTGGCCAAAAAGGTGGTTTCGGTGGAGTACGCTCCAACGGATGAGATGCCTGCCGACATATGGACAAAAGGATTGTCAAGGCCCAAGCACGAGAAATGTGCTCAAAGCCTTGGCTTGAGACCACAAACACAGGGATAACTCCGGCTGTTGGTCGAGGGGAAGTGTTGGTGAGATCGGCACCTGCCGGTATCGACCTCCATCCTGATCGATAGGCGCAACTAGCGCCCTCAACTAACTTTTAAACAGTTCGTTTTATGATCTGTTCACGGCACAACGCATTTAAACAGTTCATGTATTTTGTGTTAAATAAATCAGTTGAGTTACATTTAAACGAGCGTTACATTTCATTGCCACTTTAAAACCTCTAATAATTTTCATCATAGCTCTTTCTTGAGGCTACATCCCTTGTTCGCGTTTGCGAATGTTTTTTGTAGGCTATGTTTCCCGCACGGTTTGAGAAACACGTTCAATTTCTGCCCCATTATTTTTTTCCTTTATAATTGCAGTATGAACGCGGTGTTCTGATTATTTATTTATTTATTTAACTTATGTTTCATCTGAATTGTTGTTCTTTATTATTCATGTACTTACCTTTTTTTTTGAAGTGTCTTTCTAGACGCACCATACCGTCACATTTTCTCACGAGGCACTGTGCTTGCCCCAGCGGCAACGCTCGCAATGTGCATGGGGCTGTGCTTTGATTGGCTGCTCTTTCACTCCTCCTTCATTCTGGAAGATTCGGCGCGCTGACGTCACTACCGCTATATAACCGTAGGTCCATCGGCCTATGGGTTGACTCTCCATCTTCACTCACTTGCTACTACAAGCTTGCCGGGGGTCATTACCCTCTGGTGGCACGGTCTTGCCGAAGGCCCTGCGTCACGTCATCACGGAGTTAGGCTCCAGGCCAACCTTTGCTCCAGCTGGCGGCTGGGCATGTTCTACAAACGCTGTACTCAGTTCAAGGTCTGCCTAAGGAAAAGACAACTTCTCGAACCAGCGGAGATGTTAATACCAAGAAACATCTCACTGCTGGTCAACCCTCGTCATCACGACTGAACATCGCCAAAACCTTGGCTCTGAACCAGCGCTGCTGGAGTGTGGGCGCATTAACCACGAGCATCAGCCCTGTGCGGGCAAATAGAACTGCCATTTCAAAGCATCAGCCCCTTGCGGACCAACCAACTGTTTCCAGCCAAGGGTTTGCTGGCCTAAAGAAAGGGTTATGTATTTTCACCTCATTGAAAGGTGGTATCATCTTCATCATGGTTAATCATTAAGAGTTCCTCGTTTAGGTATTTATAATTATGTCTCTCTTTTTATGAACAATATAAATTTTTAATCCCTCGTAAGGGAATTTTGTTAACCGTTTCCGTTTCCTGGAGAAACTTGAAAATTTGCATTGTTATTATTCTCCTTGTTAATTCTTAAACAATATTTATTAGAAGTAACTTTATATGCTGTTTAAAAAATATTGCATTTTGAATTTGCATTTTTATTCTTCTTCTTGTTAATTCTTAAAGCTATATTTATTAGAAGTAACTTTATATGCTGTTTAAAAACTTTAATAAACGCAAAGGCAAATTCTAATCTTGGTCTCTTCCATCACCCAAGATTCAATCCCTGTGTCCGAAACGTTACATCTTTTCGAAATCCCTAAAAGGGTGCAACATACCCTTTTCCATGGTACCTCCACCCCGGATCGAACCCAGAACCTTCATTCTGAGACCACAAATTCTATTCTAAAAAAAAAAAACTTGTGCAATCTAATATTTGTCTTATACATTTCAGTATATCGTGGCTAGCGCAGGAGATCTGCGGGAAAGCGGAAACAATCCCAGCATATTACACAACTGGTTTCTTTCTGGAAAGCAGGTCTGTCTGGTGCCGCAAGCAGCTTTGGTAAGTGAGTTGTTCCAACTGTCCAGCCATGCCAGTAATAATAGATGATAAACTGTTAAACTCTCGGGCGGCCTACGAAGGTCAACTCACCCGTTTTCAAAAATATTTAGCTACTCTACCGAAAGAGGAACAAAACCTTGACATATCTCAGCGTTTAAAAGCTTTTGAACAGGCGTACGAGAAATATGATCTCGTGCAACTTGAAATTGAAATCAAAAGTCCATCAATCAGATAGGGAAGAAGTAGAGAGTAATTACTTTGATACACACGCTCAGGCTGTGGCATTAGTTAGAACTTTGACCCTGGCGTTGAAGGTAGAGGAAACTCAAGGAAGAATTAGCGACCATGGGAATGGTATCAAACCATTGCTACCTAAAATTGAAATTCCGCATTTTTCAGGAAAGGAAGAGATGTGGCAATCGTTCTTTGAATTGTTCAGTTCATTAGTACATGATAATGCCACACTTCCAGAAATTCAGAAATTTCATTACTTAAAATCCATTTTGCAGGGACCACCCCTCCAACTTATAAGAGAACTCCCCTTAACAGGAGAAAACTATAACATTGCTATAGAGCTTCTTAAAGGCCGTTATGGCAACGAAAAATTATGCTTACAGAGGCATATTCAAGCCTTATTTAACCTGCCCGCATTGCGAGCTGACAGCTTGTCAACACTGCGAGCCTTAAGTGACACGGTCCAACTACACGTCAGAGCATTGGCACGGTTGAATCAACCGGTCGAGCATTGGGATCTATTCTTAGTTCACTTGGTTACTTCTAAATTTGATTCATCAACCTTAAAGGCATGGGAGAGGGAACAAACAAATGACACTTCATATACCTATGGCTCATTGCTTACGTTTATAAATAATAGATGTCAGGTTTTATCAGCCGTAGCCTGTCATATGTCAGGAAGTGCAGGTAACAAATCTAATGTTGTGAAGCCAGTCGGTACTAAAATAAACAAATCTGCTGTCTTTACTGTTCAACATAATTCAACAGATTGTATTCTCTGTAAAGCGCCTCACAGGTTATATTCCTGCGTTGCCTTTAAAGCCCTTTCTACCGACGAAAGACGCAAATTAATAGCTCAAAAAAGATATTGCTACAACTGTCTGTCAGCTAGGCATATGGTGCCTGATTGCTTATCTAAAAATACTTGCTCCCATTGCAAGGCTCAACATCATACCTTGCTTCATAGGTTTGAAAAGCCACGTCAGGCTCCTTCCCCTGGATGTTCTAAAGATACATCCCCAGGAGCCAATGCGCAATCTTATACTCAGAGCTCTAGATCTATTCGTAGTTCCCAGGTGCTACTATCAACCGTGTTATTAAAAGTTCAAGATTCCTCTGGTAGATGGCTTGAAGCACGTGCCTTATTGGATAATGCCGCCACCCATGACTTCATAAGTGAGCGTCTCATTAAGAAACTTGGTCTTCCCAAGCAACCTACATTAATTCAGGTTACCGGTATTAACAATAGCAATGTTAAATCTTTGCATTTTGTTCGTGTTCACATCAAAGATGCTGTTAATTATAACACAACATTTCAGTTGAATTGTCTTGCCATTGATACAATTGGCAGTAATACCCCTAGTACTTCTTTTGAAATTAGAAATTGGCAATTTCCTCATAACATTCAGTTGGCAGATCCAACATTTAATACGAGCGCTCCAGTAGACATACTTCTCAGTGCCCAAGTATTTTGGCAATGTCTCCTTAGCTCTAAGGTTAAAATATCACCAGGAGTGTTTGTTCATCATACCAAGCTAGGTTGGTTAGTAACGGGTCAAGTCCCTCGTAAGTCATTTCAAAATTTCTCACAATGTCATTTTGTCAATACAAGTCTCGATTACAACTTAGAAAGATTTTGGAAAATCGAAACTATAGATTCAGTTTCACCTTCCTCAGTTGAAAATGAAATGTGTGAAAAACTGTTTCGCGAAACAACCAAACGCAATTCAGAGGGTAGATTTGTCGTAACAATGCCCCGTGTGGATAATCCACCTCTTTTATTTGAAACACACCCTAGGGCTCTTAGAGCACTCTATGCTGTGGAAAGCAAATTTAAACGTGACCCTGTTGTTAAAACTCAATACTCCACATTTATGGAGGAATATGAGGCACTTGATCACATGGAGGTTGTTACCAAGAAAGATGATGCTTCTTATACCCCATCTGAAGTCATTTACCTCAATCATCATCCAGTTTGGAAGAATGAGATTTTAAAGGAAAACATAAGAGTGGTCTTTAATGGCTCTGCATTGGATGCCAATGGAACTTCTCTGAATGACACATTATTATCAGGCCCTCCAATTCAATCTGACATTTCTTCTGTTTTGATGAATTTTCGCTTGTTCCCTATCGCAGTGATATCTGATATCAAGCAGATGTATAGGCAGATTTTGGTCGATCAACAACAGCGCGACCTTCAGAGAATTCTTTGGCGCGACGAGCCTACTAAACCTGTCAAGATTTTTCGGCTAAAAACATTAACCTATGGACTAAAGCCCTCTGCTTTTTTAGCCATACGTACGTTGAAATTACTTGCTGAACAGGATGGCCCGTTGTATTCTCCTAAGGCTTCTGAAGTGTTAAAATCATCATTTTATGTTGACGATTTTCTTCATTCATTTGAGTCAGTATCTGAAGCACTGCAGGTCTCTAAAGATTTGACAGCCTTGCTTTTGGGAGGCGGATTTTCCTTGTGCAAGTGGAACTCTAATTCGGAAGAATTTCTTTCTAAATTTCCATTAACTTCAGTCTATAACGACTCAGTAGAGCTTCTTCAGGAAAGTAATTCCATCAAAACTCTAGGCATCTATTGGAGTCCTCAAAAGGATTTTTTCTTTTTCAAAATTAATCTCAGTGACATCAAACCGCAAACTAAGCGGCAAATTTTGTCTGAGATTGCAAAGATATTTGATCCTCTCCAATTTTTGGCGCCAATCATCGTCACAGCAAAGCTTTTCATGCAAGACCTTTGGTCCTTGAAAACTGGTTGGGATGAACCAGTTCCTTCCGAGTTGCAAAAAAAATGGATTTCTTATAGAAATAGTTTAGAAGATCTTTCTAATGTTATTATCCCGCGAGTGATTATTCCCTCTCCCTCCTGTGGAGGATATGAACTTCACATCTTTGCCGATAGCTCATTGAAAGCTTATGGATGTTGTGCGTATATTGTTTGCCGTAATTTTGTCCAGTCATATTTCTTTTCCAATTTAATTTGCGCTAAGTCAAAGGTGGCCCCTCTTAAATCTTTATCCTTGCCACGGCTGGAACTTTGTGCTGCTCTTTTGGCGGTTGAATTATCGGTCAAAATCCGTCAATCTTTGAAAATCCGATTTATTAAAACTTACTTTTGGAGTGACTCAGCCATCACGTTGGCATGGATTGCCAAACCTCCCTCGCATTGGCAGGTGTTTGTAGCTAATAGAGTGTCTAAAATTCAACAATTGTCTAACCTTGAACAATGGCATCATGTATCTGGCAAGGAGAACCCTGCAGATGTCATTTCTCGGGGATGTTCCCCTCTTATGTTGGCTAACCTGACATTATACTGGCAAGGTCCCCGTTGGCTTCTGCAAGAACCCTCCGCTTGGCCAAATTTTCCTCTTCCGGAGTTATCAGACTTGCCGGATGCTGGTAAGGTTACTGGATCTTCTCTTCTCGTTTCTGACTCTCCCCTTCTCTTGCAGCGATATTCCTCTTTCCATAAATTGGTGAGGGTTATGGCTTATCTCCTTCGATGGAAATATTTTGTGGTAGAACAACCCCTTTTTCCTAAGCCATATTTAACCCTTTCTGAATTAGGTTTAGCCACTACAAAAATCTTATGGCTTACTCAACAAGAAATATTCTCTGAAGAATGCCAGGTGTTGTCCCAAGGTCAATCCCTTAAGAAATCGAGTAGGCTTTCCTCACTCGCCCCTTTTTGGATACTGATGGTTTATTGAGAGTAGGAGGACGTTTATCTTTGGCTGATCTTTCTGAGGATAAAAAACATCCAATTATTCTTCCCTCAAAGCATCATGTCACTTCCTTAATTATTCGTCAGTATCATTACCAGCATCTTCATGCTGGAACTCGTACATTACTTTCTGTCATTCGTGAAAGGTATTGGCCCATAAACGGAGTCCATGAAGTTACCTCTGTCATCCGGAAGTGCATTCCATGTTTTAAATCCAACCCTAAAGTTACCGCTCAGCTCATGGGTGATCTTCCCAACTTTAGATCCGCGCCTGCTAGACCCTTTACCATTACGGGGGTGGATTATTCCGGGCCTTTTGTTTACAGAAGAAATTCTCCTGAGGCCAAAAAATGTATTTTTGGAAAACTCTATATTTCGCTGTTTGTATGTATGGTCACCGGAGCAGTTCACTTAGAACTAGTTACCAACGCCTCTACTGCTTACTTTTTGGCAGCGTTTGCCAGATTTTCAGCTCGCAGAGGTCTTCCTTCAGAAGTATTCTCAGACAATGCTAAAAATTTTATCGGAGCTTCTGAGCAAATTAAGAGAGCTCTTACTCAAAATTCAGCGCTGGAAAGGATTACTGATTATGCTCACCAGAGAAATTTCAAGTGGCACTTCATCCCCCCTTATGCACCTCATCAAGGTGGGAGGTGGGAGTCTTGTGTGAAACTCACCAAGAAGCACCTTAGACGTGTTTGTGGTCACACCCCCCTTTCTCATGAAGAGTTTAATTCCTTAATCATTTTTATTGAGGGCATAATTAATTCTCGTCCTTTATCACCCTTATCTAATGATCCTTCAGATCTTCTGCCATTAACGCCAGGCCATTTTCTTATCGGTGGTCCTTTGACTGCCTCTCCCCCTTTGTTATATTCTAATTCTCAATCTTCTTTAGCCATTTCTTGGCGCAAAATTGAAAGTTTGCGCAATAATCTTTGGCGCCGCTGGAGGTTGGAATACCTTGGTTTGCTTCAGCAGCGTGGTAAATGGCTTGTTTCCTGCTCTAACCTTCAGGTGGGGGACTTGGTGCTTTTGAAAGACCCTAGTCCTCCTCTTGTCTGGAATTTGGGTAGGGTTGTTGAGTGCTTTCCTGGCAGAGATGGTAGGGTTCGCGTGGTAAAACTGCAGACTTCTGCTGGCCATTTTCTTAGGCCAATCACTATGATTGCTCCTTTGCCACGCGAGGCCTAACTTCTGCGCTTTCTTACTGCAATTTTTTCTCGCCCCTCCCAGCATGTTCGCGTTTGCGAATGTTTTTTGTGGGCTATGTTTCCCGCACGGTTTGAGAAACACGTTCAATTTCTGCCCCATTATTTTTTTCCTTTATAATTGCAGTATGAACGCGGTGTTCTGATTATTTATTTATTTATTTATTTAACTTATGTTTCATCTGAATTGTTGTTCTTTATTATTCATGTACTTACCTTTTTTTTTGAAGTGTCTTTCTAGACGCACCATACCGTCACATTTTCTCACGAGGCACTGTGCTTGCCCCAGCGGCAACGCTCGCAATGTGCATGGGGCTGTGCTTTGATTGGCTGCTCTTTCACTCCTCCTTCATTCTGGAAGATTCGGCGCGCTGACGTCACTACCGCTATATAACCGTAGGTCCATCGGCCTATGGGTTGACTCTCCATCTTCACTCACTTGCTACTACAAGCTTGCCGGGGGTCATTACCCTCTGGTGGCACGGTCTTGCCGAAGGCCCTGCGTCACGTCATCACGGAGTTAGGCTCCAGGCCAACCTTTGCTCCAGCTGGCGGCTGGGCATGTTCTACAAACGCTGTACTCAGTTCAAGGTCTGCCTAAGGAAAAGACAACTTCTCGAACCAGCGGAGATGTTAATACCAAGAAACATCTCACTGCTGGTCAACCCTCGTCATCACGACTGAACATCGCCAAAACCTTGGCTCTGAACCAGCGCTGCTGGAGTGTGGGCGCATTAACCACGAGCATCAGCCCTGTGCGGGCAAATAGAACTGCCATTTCAAAGCATCAGCCCCTTGCGGACCAACCAACTGTTTCCAGCCAAGGGTTTGCTGGCCTAAAGAAAGGGTTATGTATTTTCACCTCATTGAAAGGTGGTATCATCTTCATCATGGTTAATCATTAAGAGTTCCTCGTTTAGGTATTTATAATTATGTCTCTCTTTTTATGAACAATATAAATTTTTAATCCCTCATAAGGGAATTTTGTTAACCGTTTCCGTTTCCTGGAGAAACTTGAAAATTTGCATTGTTATTATTCTCCTTGTTAATTCTTAAAACTATATTTATTAGGAGTAACTTTATACGCTGTTTTAAAAATATTGCATTTTGAATTTGCATTTTTATTCTTCTTCTTGTTAATTCTTAAAGCTATATTTATTAGAAGTAACTTTATATGCTGTTTAAAAACTTTAATAAACGCAAAGGCAAATTCTAATCTTGGTCTCTTCCATCACCCAAGATTCAATCCCTGTGTCCGAAACCTTACATCTTTTCGAAATCCCTAAAAGGGTGCAACATACCCTTTTCCATCCCTTATACTTGCCTACGACTGTGCGTCCTATTATTAAACCCATAGCATTCTTTCTATTAGACAATAGACATAAAAAAAGTAATGAGATAGCAAAACGGGCGTTCGAGGTGACAGCAATGGGGCATGGAAGAGCTGCAAAATCTATTCTAGTGCTTCAAATGGAAGAAGAGGAATTCTGTGGTGTTATGTTTTGAAAACTGCTACATAATGCTAGGGCCTATATCTGAAAATAATAGATGCTACAATACTCTAAATTTGGGATTCAAAATGAAACATTTTAAACTTTTAATGCTAAAAGCCACCAACTCGATAAATTGCTCAGTTGAACATTATAATAATGTGAAATTATTTGTATACCTTACAGGAACGAGGTCATCGACCAAATATATATCCCCCTGAAGGTCAGTTGGAGGCCTACTCGGGATATGTATAGAGAAGAGATAAGATCCGGTCGAACTCGTTGGTAAGTATTGAATCCATTGCACATCATGATGATTATCATACAGTAGTGAAATCCGTCAAGTCAAGGGATGGTGTAATAGTGATGATTATTGTTTTAAGAAGCGTAACATCTCGATTATGATTATTATGAGAATGCTACTACACGTATCAGTAACTTGCTAACATGCTGCACTAGAAGAAGGAAAACATCAGGAAATGTCATTGACAAATGAGGGGACTGGAGATTTTTAAGATAGCTATAATAGTGACCTTGCATATATTGCTACCGATCGAAATATTTCTACTGCTGTAAAATTAATACCGTACTTACTCGGCTATAGAACCCCCTTTTTTCTTAAAATTTAA
Organism: Meconema thalassinum; assembly: GCA_946902985.2. Classification (NCBI taxonomy): domain Eukaryota; kingdom Metazoa; phylum Arthropoda; class Insecta; order Orthoptera; family Tettigoniidae; genus Meconema; species Meconema thalassinum. Next base: position 465,614,196 of record OX336394.1, on the reverse strand, counting down.
GATCCGAATTTTTTTTTGGGGGGAGGGGGGTACTATAGACGCAAACTTCGCAACAATCCATTATTTTGGGAAAGGGACAGAGTTAAAATTTTGATGCTACATAGTACGATATATTTAATCAGCAATAATACAGCACAAGATCCGTGGCCAGTAGAACATGCAGGCACAACCTCTGTCACGAAAAGTATTGTTTGTAATACTGGATTATGTTCATGCTTCACAACAAAATATTTAGGCCTAACAAAGGCCGGTAATATCCACTCGCCTGTTGCCCGACCTGACGCGCGGTGACAGATGCTACTGATGAGAAGAGGGATAACACGGGGAACCACGTCATCCGTGCTTTCATATTATAACCCAAATTAAGCCTAGCTTCTTTTCCAGTAAGAACCACAAGCTATCCTCATCGCTTTCTTCACTGCAGTCATCGTTGCTCGAGGCTGGGTCTTCATTCTCTTTGTGATCCTTCCATGGAATGTCATCTTCCGAGCCATCTAATGCACATGATATGCCAGTCTTCTTAACACTTTTTTCAACTATATTATGAGTGATCAATCCCCATGCACGCACGATCCACTCGCAAATACATTGTAGCGAAGGCCGCTTGATTTTCCCAGCTTTTGTTGTCTCGTGCACATTGTTCGCCATCTGGTTGGTGTAAAATGTTCTCATATGGTCCTCAAAAGGCTTATTTATGGAGACGTCTAATGGCTGCAAAATTGATGTGGGTCGTCCCGGGTTAATCGCTGGATAAGTGTTAGTTAGTGCCATTTGTTTTTTTTACACTGTCAACTAGGTAAGTGGTCGCGAAAGCTGTCCGGAACAAGCATGGACTTTTTATTTAGTAGGGCTCCTGGACGTCGTTCCCATACAGATTTTAGCCAGTCTCTTACCAGATCCGCTTCCATCCACCCTTTCTCCTCTACACGGATGTGAATTCCTTTCGGGAAATCCAGGGTTTTTTGCTTGAAAATACAGTACAGCGGGAGTTTCGTGCCATCTGCAGTCACAGCTAGCATTACTGTACATCGTAACTTCTCAGCGCCAGATGTTTTCACAAACACACTAGATGTACCTGCTGTGTTTATCGTTGTGCTTGTTGGCATGTCAAAGCAAACAGGAGTCTGATCAGAGTTGCCAATTTGCGTTAGAAGAAATTTATGTTATTTTCGTAGCCCTATCACGAAACGATGAAATTCTATCACTTTGTCAGTGTAGTCCGCTGGAAGACATAGGCACAGTGAAGTTCTCCTCAAACTTAAATTGTTCCGACGCATAAATCGTACAGCCCTGCTTCGGCTCGCTTAAATTGTGAACTTATCACAATTTCACGCGCTTTGAACTGTAGCATTCCATGCATCACAGTGTGACCATTGTTTCTTGTTTCAATGATCCAATGTAACACTTTTACATCAACTTCTTGGTACTGAACCCAAACATTTCCAATACCTTGTGAAATCCCTCGATGGTCACTGGATCGTAGAATCTGAAAAATGCCCGGCGAAAAACCCTCCCAGGTCCTACCACCAAGTAGAGGAATGAATGGGGTACTAGTCATCCTATCAGGCTGTTTTAAGAATGACCCTGGCTACAACGAACGAACAAATAAGAAACTAGCTCAAGAACACGAAAAACAACTCTAAAAAGAACTATCTCAAGGGTGGAAAACCCTGGAAAAAGAAAATCCAAGCGATGGCCATTTTAAAACGACCTCCAATCTATTCGTTAAAATATCACTCCATGATTTAAAATTGGGAAAACAATTTACTCCAAGAGAACAAGGTAACAGACAAGAAAATAAAATATTAATACCCTGTCGTCAAGAAAACAAAATCACAGCTAAACACAACTGTAGTAAGAAAATCCTAAATGATTCCAAAAATGGATTACGATCATCACCTACACGCTGGGGTGATTCTAAATATAATATCTCACATTATGAAACAAGGATATTAGGCATCAATCTCCTAATGATATTTAGGAGGACTGGATGGACTTTTAGACGATGAATAAAGAAGAATTATCAACATTTTTACACGTGTATCGTCTTAAACGATATTCCAAAAGTTTAGCAATATCAAGATTATATACAAGTATTTATAAGAATATATACAGAAACGTCCTCAGACATTCACATGATTCAGCCTAAACAGCTGATCTTGGCCATAACATTCGCATCGTGATGTGTAATTAACATTCAATACATCGGGTTACCAATTTTTATCAAGCAATTAAGCTAAGTAGTGTATCTATTGACTATGTTCATGATTCAAATTTCAAGTAAACTTGTACAAAATTGTAGAGCTTATAACGATTATATGCTGTGGGTCTTAAGTAGCTCGAACAGATTATCCAAGCGTTGCCTTTGATTAGGTGAGGAAAAGCATGTAAGATCGCTCTATAAGAATGACGACGCCAATGTCTCCAACAGACATTAAAATACCAGAAAAACTCATCTATATTAACGTAACACCAAACAAGGGAGTTGACTACTCAAAGTCACAAACAGATTGGCACTTACCGGCTGAAAAGCACTTACCTGCTCAATCTAAAACTGGCCTAATGCTTCTACAAGCATAAATTCTCACAAATATGCATCATCCCAGATGTGCATCCAAAACACAACACAACAAGGTTATACGAACCTTCAAAACTCTACTATTACCGTATTTACTCGAATACGACCCGCACCCTGATTTTGAAGAACAAAATTAAAAAAAAAAAAAAAATTCTCAAAATTATGTACAATCGTAACTAAATAAACAGAATAGCATTTATCCAAAATAGTTTCCAACAGTTTTGAAGTCGTCCTAAAATAACGCACATCAAACGATTAAAAATACAAATAAAAGTACACAAACACTTCATTCATCGTCATCAGAAGTACCAACTTCGGAACTTTTATCACCATCCCACTAAATGTCGTCATCACTGACATCCATAGCATTCGAAATACTACATTTCTTGAAGCTCTTCCGTATGAGATCTCCCGAGATACGATTCCATGCCGTCAAAATGCACGAACATAGCAGCTGAACTTCCGGGCGCTGAATACGACCAGTTGGAGTCAGTGTGTGCTTATCGGCCGCCATCTGCTCCGTATACACCTGTTTCAAGGCTGCTTTGAACTGGCGGTTCACGCAAACATCCAGTGGTTGTAGCATAGACGTCAACCTGCTCAATCACGAATACATGACTCGTCAATATCATACAGTGCACTCTCGTTAATTCGCGGTAATTAATGCACGAACTTCCGCGAATTATCCGCAGTTATTTTTGTTAAGCCTAGGAAAAACAAAACTATTGGTTAAAATATTGAAATAGGCTTGAACACGCGAAATAATAATTTTAACTCCTGATTGTAGTGTCTTATACGACATGCTAGGCTACTGGTAGGCCTGTGTGGATTATGCCTACATTAATATATTTAAAAAAAGCCGTCATTACTTTTTGTTTCTTAGATCGTTAATTCTATTTTTCGATTGCACATTTCCAAACAAAATATTATATGAAAACCAAAATTCATCTCGTTTTTCTATATAAAAGATAAGTGTGACTAGAGACACTAGCTTGACTGTGGGGAAATTTCGGGATTTCCGTTGCATCACTCCCGCACTCGAAATCTACTGGATTTCCATTTTCCTCACCAACAGTCAAATGCCATGCTATTTCTTCTTTGCTTTTCTGTAGTAAATCATAATCGTCTTTATCGACGTCTAACTTGCCCGTTCGAAATATCGTCGTTACAAAAGTCGGCAAGCGCTTGCTTTTGTACGAGCGGAGTAGCCGTACTTTCCTCCCGACTAGTTGACTGCATGAAGAGCATCGAACAAACACGCTCTCGATGTCGTGCGCGTTTGCGCCATTACGCAATAATCGCTGTTTACAATACGCTGTCCGCACATCCACCCTTCACAACTCACAGATCAGCGACCTTGGAGCGTGGCTGTTGGGAAAGGGAGGGTAGGTTCCGAGTGAAAGTGCATTCCTCTTGTATTGTTTGGGCTTCAAAGACAAAGGAAATCTGTGCTATACCACTCGCGGCAACATGCGCGTTAGTTTCGAAGATTGCGCAATTAGGCCTACTGTTGCATCGCAGAGAAACGCAGTTCAGTCTTCTTGAATCTCAATGATTTCGTCTTTACGCATTGCGTCGCATGAAAATTCTTTTAAACGACAGAGATTGCTTAACTTAGTGTGATGATTAGTTGCTGTGAGAATTCCCAATTTAAAAAATACTCATGGAGACCCGCGAATTAACCGCAAAACGAATTATCCACACGCGAATTATCGGGAGTGCACTGTATTTCCTGCCGGGCACGATTTCCAATAACTTCAGCTTCCCTCACAACTTTCAGCTTCTCACTCACATTAAACGACCGCAAACTCTTCGTACAACTCATGTTTACACTCGGAAAACGTGCGCGACACGTGCGCGAGGAAGTATGACGCTAGCACCATCTAGCGGATACTCGCAACACCCGATATCGCGCGTGGCGGGCAATTTAAATCTTTAAAATCAGGATGACTCAAATAAGACCCGCACCCCAAATTTTCACGTCCGATTTTGTTTAAAAATGTGCGGGTGGTATTCGAGGATATACGGTATTTAATCTCAATACTCACACAAGAGCTACAAACATGGTTAACTCACACACTAACCTTAAGCACGTTGTTCAAAGTCGAGACACTGAAACATTCCACTAGCAAATTAACCTATCTTGCCTCCCGATAATGTATATTAATAATAATTGTTCATTTTTCTTGACTCCAAGTCGAGCTTTCCTGGAATAATTTAATCAACTTTGTGAATGGTGTTCATAACTGCTATATTATATCTCACTCACACAATTGTATTAAATGCAATTATTTACGTTAATATTGTGGAAAATACATGTCTCAATATGGCATCCTAAATTAAGTTAATCTCAAATCAATACCTAATAGAAGGTAAAATTGATCTTTTCCTGAACCAGGATAGCCTGCAACTTCGGTGGGCTTCGAAGTATCAGTGGATAAAACTTACACCATGAAAGCAAGTTAACTAATCAGGTTAATCCAATGACAATCATTAAGTAAATCCACTAATAAATCGGCACTCACAAAAGCGAAGTGCTTTCCATAAAAATAATCCAACAGGTGGATTAAAACTATAAATGCAACGAACACCAAGATAAACTTTCCAAGATTCAAATCGCTGCGAGAAAACGAAGTTCATAACAGAACAGAAGTACACGAAAAACATGTACTGGCCTCAAAGAAATCAGTGTTCCAAACACTGAGAAACAAACGCGATTAATACTATGCTTAGACAAAATATTGGAGATCTTCCCTTAAATTCTCTTCTCGGCAAATAAAAATACGTACTACTAAGAAATTACTGATTCTACTGATTAAATGATCCAAACTAGTAATACACAAGGGATGAATTCGTTAAGCGAATACAAAATCCCTGGAACACAGCAAGTCAGATTCGACAGAAACATCGAACCTAAACTTGTGAATGCCCATTTAATCTACAAAAATGAAATGACAATTGCAATTGCTAACAAGTGCCTCTACTAAGCTACGTTAGAGAGTCTGCTGGTCCAGTACCTTTTGTTGCATCTTGAAGCGACTTAAGCGGGATATATATATATATCTGACGAATATCCAGGGTATCACCAGATTATACACTCTTCTTCTTCTCTGGATCTGGGCATCGAACCTGGGCCTGTAGCGCACACGCATACTGGTCAGACGACCATACGAGCCTACTCCCATTGTGCCAGAAATACTATAATCCGCCTGAGAAATAGCACTGTCCTGCATGTCGCAGCTCATGAAAGCACTCGCAAACAACCACTGGAGTGCGGTGAAAATATAATCCTCTCCAACAAGGAGAATGCAGTTGTGGGTGGCAGTCATTTCGCTTATGCATTTCTCATGAAGCTACCCCATTTAATCTAGCCTGCCATTCTAGAAGTCATAACTATAACATTGAATTTCCCCACTGACATCTCAGGTGATAATATATGTTCTAATGTCTGCATAATGTACAGCTTAACAAGTCCTGAAGTTAGCATGTATCAGCACAATCATACACGTTACTATTTGAAATGGCTGCCTTAATAATGGACACCGCTGGACAGAGACATACAGTCAGTCCGCGTTCCGTTTCGACACAATTCTTCTTGACCAAGATGGCAGTATACATTTACAACTGTTCTGAAAAGATCTCAGATCCATTATAAAAGGGTAGCTTTAAAAAGTACTTGAGCACGGTACACGTCCGCTTGTCGAGACACGAAATACTCTGCACGTTTATATCGCACTTTGAAAAAGACCGTTCGGCTTAGCTGAGTATAAACGCGAGCCGTCTCCACACGGAGTTATCACAGCCTGCCTTGCACCTGCGATCTCGCTTACTAGCCGAATTGCGTAACCGCACATATGACACTCCGAATACAAAAGTACACGTCCAAGTGTAGTCGCCTTGCTTGCAGCCAAACGCTACAGCAAGCAACCCCCACTACTGCCTTCCTTCATCGATATCTCGATGTGTCAATAACTCGCTTATGGCTTGATCATTATAGATGTTATTCTTGCACGTCGCTTGTTATATTATAATCCTCATATGAAATAGCTTTCTGCTATGGTAATCTGCGTTCTACGTCCTTTGAAAAGTCTTCTAATACTCTGATTCGCTTCAAAACAATAAAGATAATCCTGTAGCCATGATCGATATATGACATGACGTCACTTATATGTTTATTGATCGGTCTGGCTGTAAGTCCACCCACTCGGGAATGCTCGTTACTTTCCGATCTCGAACCGAATGACACTTCTTATATTAACGGCGTGATAGATCATGACTTGACTCACGAGCTCAGCAGCATCGGGTCTCTCGTCGTCTCCACTACAGTATCTGGGCATAACCTTATGAAAATATACGGTACAGTACGTTCCTTCCATGTGCCACGGAAAGATTTAGAGTCCTTTTTCACTAACGCTAGTTGGTCCTTCTGATTGCGCCAATAAAGATTCATTTTAGGCTGCACGATGAATTCACGATATGCCATTTTTACGGCGTTTTTCACTGAAAACTCGACAGCACTCAATTTAAACGAGGCCGTAAATCTGCGATTACCGGTGCTCATTTCAAAAATTTTCACAGAACGTATCTCAGATAAGGACCGGACGTGAATGCTATGGCCCAAGCAGCCAACAATGATCCAACATCTGGTAAACAAAAACAAGTTACTTATATTGTCCATGATTATTGCCAAGCTCCTTTGCGATTGTTTTGCCTGACCAACCGCCTTCTGTACTGTACCCGTAATTACCTACCAATGCCTGGTGAACTCCCTCTATGATAGCTGGATCGCAGAACCTGAAAATCCCCGGCTAGAAAAAAACCCAAATCTTACCACCAAGTAGAGGAGTAATAGGGTAATCAGTTATCCTAACAGGTTTTATTAAGAATGATCATAGCTTCAGAAAAATGACTAGCTCTAAGATCACAAGACTCCACAAAACGAGAACTATCTCGAAGGGTGGTATACCCTAAAAATACCCAGCGATGGCCTTCTTAACAGGACCTCCCATCACCTCGATGAAATATCACGCAGTAAGATTAAAAATGAGAAAACAAAATTTATTCATCAAAGAAACATGACATAAAATCAAAAGACACTGTCGTCAATACGACCAAAATTTCAATCATGATATTCCATGAAAAAGGAAATCTATGAATGAATCAAAAAGTTCACCACCAAAGTGGGGCGACCATAATTGGAAATGCGATCCAATACAAATCAACAATTATTTACTAATGATCTCAGAAGAATAAAAAATATCAATTAAATATTTATTGGACTGTATACCTAACAAAAATGTGATCACTCACATGATAACTTCAAATAGAATGTCAGTAATATCTTAAATATCGTTCATGGCGATTGTTGAATGCTCTGGCATTTCTTAAATGTTATTTACAATATCACACTGTTACGTGCCACCCCCCTAGTGGTACTTCCGTTAACTGGATTACGGTGGGTAGAAAGCACAACACAAATTATTCCTTTAAAGGAACGTATTAACTTTATTGCGGGCCAGAAAGATACACCACACAAATAGCAAATACAAGCCATTAGTATCTCACTCTAGTTTCCTCTCGTAGGGAACACTTGCCTTTCACTTGTCAAGAAGCCACAGAAGTTAATCCCTCTAATGAGACCGGTGGCCTCGATAGAACTACCTGCAACACTTCCTTGAATGCGCAAGCTACCGTTATTTACGATAGCCGGTCACTCACCACTACACTCTGCTTCGCTGTCCGCTGGCTAGGGAAACAGCCCCCGGTGCTTTTGCAATTCACCACACTAACCTCTGCTGCACTGGAAAACACACTCGCTCAAGACACAGTTTCTCCGTAGTCTTCACACTCCTTCACCTAACAACTGTCGCTCACGGTAAAAGCTCGCACTAGCTCGAAAAACACTGTCCACCCCGCTTGCCAGGTCGCTCTTATATAGCAGGCTGGTGACTCAACAAATGCTTCTAGAGCCGTCCAGGATTCACGGCTTCTCGAGATTTCCATCACTGGCTGGGTCACGAATATTCTGGACCATCCCTTTTGTCCTAGTAGCCCTGTTGCGTAAGGCGCACGTAATACACTGAGGCAGAGCACAGCCCGGGGGCAGCTGTGACTCATGCGGCGAGGCGACGGAACAAACTCACAGCCGTAACAATACACAATTTTATACACAATTATAGTTTGGACAATGTAAGTTGGTCCAAATACTGACTTCGGTCATAGCATTCGCATCTGTAGAATTCATTAATTCGTGGTAAATGTATTTCAATTCTGGATTGATTCTACCGAGCAATCAAGCTTAGTAAAATAACTGGCCAAAGTCCATATTTAATAAAAATATCATGATCTTATTAAATTGTAAAGGCTTCGTTATTAAGCTGTAGTGACATAATTTGATTGTCCACACAACTTATCCAAACATTGCTTAGAATCAGTTAGTTTCAACACGTAGGTCTGTTTAGCAATAATTAATAGCTGACTATGCCTCAAGGGACATCTGATACAAAAACCACCATTGGTTTATAATACACCAAACATCAGGTGTGAGACTATGCAACGTCTAATAATGTTTGGCACTCACTGGCTCAAAGGCATTCACTGGCTCAATCTTCAATACAAAAATGCTTAACCAAGCATTACACCTAAAAACAGCATTATCTAAAAATATGCCTGATATACACAACTGTGCACGTTAATAGGTGACCACAAAATCACGCAATGATCTGCATTACACCTTAAAACATTACACCCTTAATCGGATATAACAACCTTCAAATGCTTGTTTATAAATCAAGTTGCTTTCACAAAAATCCTACATTCGTGCTTGAAAATATATAACTAGACTGGCACATTGTTCATCAATATGGAATCAAAATATTCTATCAGCCTACAATTCTCGCCTTACAATAAATTTTACGTCATGTGTTATGATTAATATATTGACTTATAGTCATTCCTCCCTGGGATTAATTTATTCAAAAACTTGGATGGTATTAGTAAATATGCTGCGATAATTCCACATTCTATTACAATAAAATCAATCATTTACTTTATGTAACTTGAATATTCATGTCACAGCATGATGTCAAAATACTAAATTCCACTCAAAATAATGCCAAAAGAAAGTTAAGGTTGATCCTTCCCAACACTGAGATTGCCTACAACTTCAGTGAGCTCGGAAATATTAATAGACAACACCTACACCATGAACGCAGGTCAACATCAAAGCCTGAACAACTGACTATCCATTAGGGAAATCTACCAATAAATCCTCGCAATTAAAAGCTAAGTGCTCTCCACAAAAATAATTTAGAAAAGAGAATCAAAATTGTCAAGGCATCAAGCTTCGAAAACTTCCTAATATCAAGTTGATGTGAGGAAAAGCCAAGTTCCTCATCCAAAATACGATGCAAAAATGACGAAAGTGCACATACAAGTATGCAGTTGCCACAAGAAAAAGTCTATCAGTGTTTTAAACACTGTTAAAAAAGAAATCGCAATTAATATTCTTATATGAAAATCGGGAGTTCTTCCCCTAAATGGTCTTCTCGACAATGAGAATTTAAATTACTACTGTGAATTTACCATAAGTTAATCATCAAATCTAGAATTACACAAGGGATGTATTCATTAATTGAACCAGAATCCCGGAGATACGACAGGTCAGTTTCGAAAGAAACATCGAACTTTGGACCCATGTACATCCATTTATACTACTAAAGAAAACTATGGCAATTGTGCTTGCTTACAAATGCTTCAATAAGCCATCGTAAAAGAGCTGACTTTCCAGTACCTTGCGTTGAATCTTGGAGTGACGTAAATAGGATATATACTTGTCATGTTAGCCTCCATGCTAGAACAAGACAAAGTATTCTTCATCATCGGTGCCTCACCTCGAACCCAGGATCACACCACGCACGATCAACAGTCGGCTGGCTTCATGTTCCCTCTCGGCCTAACGAGCACCGTCCGCGCGCACTCGTAAAAACACGCTGTTACAGGTACGGTTTGTCAGAATGTTACATCTTGTAAAAGCACTTGTGAACAACCACTAACGAATTCCATGCTAAAGGAATCGTTTCCTGACCGTATGATACAGGCAGTGGGTTGCGCAATACATCTTGCTATCGCTTCGACAGTAGTTTCCCCCATTCTATTTAGCCTGCCATACTAGCAGCTATTAAATCCATGTTAAAGTTATCCTCCTACATCTCTTTCAAAAATACGCCGTTCAATGTGGCATAATCCTCTGGGGAAATAGTCCTGATACTGGCATGTGTTCTGACAACGAATACACAATGCCGTATCTTGTGAAATTTACAGACTATTTCACACAACGGCCGCATGAACTAATGACACCACTCGGATATGAATAGGTATCAATCCGCGCGTTGTTCACTGACTCTTCTTTCTGTCCCAAGTATAAATAATGCACATGGGCATTTAAACTCCATTGCATTGGCCTTTTGATGCTTTACAACAGATGTATTTATAATTATCACACGTTAAACGCGTTCACTCGCGACTTCGTGAGAAACGGACCGGTGAAATACAGATTGCCTCGTGGCCACCATATTACCGTGGCTTGCCGGAACTGTGAGTGTCAAGACTTCCTGCGGGACTCTGCCGTGCGGAGATATCATCCCCTCTCTTCTACGCCATATATCGATACCGATTACTGCTGGGGTTAAATACATGTTATTACTCGGGTTCTCTTGATAATATCCAATCTACACGTATGATAGCTTTCTTCTATTGAAATACGTATTCTAACATCTCCATTATTTCATATACAGCTCTTATTTTCTTCAAAACAATATAAAAGTATCTCAGGTTGAGGTCGATGTGAGACATTACGTCATTTATTGAATTATTGATTGGTTGCTGCTTCGTTCATCCATTCGGGAATGTTCGTTGGCTGTCATGTTGTAATGAATGAACCTCTCCTACTTCATCTCAGCTGTGAAGAATGGCCTGGCGTGCGCTCGCAATTACGTCACGCCTCGTCAAGTCTCTGTACACACTACTTGTACTCAAAACCTTAAAAAAAGCGGTACAGTACCCCACCCATGTGCCGCGCTCATTACTTGACAATGACTCTCAATAATTAGGGGGATGGTACTATAAGCGATTTCCAACAATATTTTAATTTTCACTCTCGAAAATTAAGGAGGGGGTGGAGTGGGGGTACTATAGGCGAGGGGCTCCTATAGTCGAGTAAATACGGTATACTGGAATAGAATAGGATGCAAGAAATATCCACATCAGCCAATGAGAGGCCAATATGGGTTGATCCTTCCTGCTGTTTAGTGTACGTTAATTCATCACCCTAGCTCCATGGAAGTCACTTCCTCATGTTGCATGCATTTTGTATGTAAAATTTGGTAATTTTTAATGACTTATTTCCATTTAAAATTTCCACCTTTTTGTGCACTTCTCTAAACTACATACCGGCAGCACTTTTTGTGCACTTCTCTAAACTACATACCGGCAGCACTTTTTGTGCACTTCTCTAAACTACATACCGGCAGCACTTTTTGTGCACTTCTCTAAACTACATACCGGCAGCACTTTTTGTGCACTTCTCTAAACTACATACCGGCAGCACTTTTTGTGCACTTCTCTAAACTACATACCGGCAGCACTTTTTGTGCACTTCTCTAAACTACATACCGGCAGCACTTTTTGTGCACTTCTCTAAACTACATACCGGCAGCACTTTTTGTGCACTTCTCTAAACTACATACCGGCAGCACTTTTTTGCACCTTTTTAACCAATATTTTGCATCTAAAATTCCTTGCTCTAGTGATTAGTTAATCACACTAAGGATATAGGGTAAAGGCATAGTGTATTTGCAATACAGCAGATAACTTCAATGTTCTGCCCCTTAAAACATCACCATCACCAGGATTTCTGCTGTTTGTAAATGAAAGTTTCGCATGTTCTTTTTAGTTAGATAATTTTATTTATGTATTTACGTCAAGTGGAGATAAGACCGAACAGAGCGGTCAGGGTGGCGAAATACCTGACCGACTTGATTCGTCTCAATGTCCGGGCTAAGAAGAGGGAACTAACGGGCATTGAGATGGATTGTCTGGCTCAATATCGGAAAATAGTGTAAGTAGAGATATTGCAGAGTTAAGTAGCCTAGGCTTTTATACTTGTATATCTTATATATACAGAGTCTTTCATATAAAGTAAGAACGCCAAGTGGCGGATTTGTTATCCGCTAGTGTGGTGGTCTTGACCGAGCTTGTGGCGAGCCTTGGCCCCCTGCTCTAAGCGTTACAATCCTCTATGAAATATTACCTTATAAAAGTTGCTGGAAGTGTCGTCCCTCCTGGGTTATACTGGCATTGTATCTGGTAACCACATTTTGGCTGACGCGAGTGAGTCATGCCACTGTATTTTTTCTGATTTTTTAATTTTGTGTTTTTTATTGAGCACTGAACCAGTAGTGTCAAAGTTATTTACAATTACATGAATCTGTGCTAGTGAAGGTTGCACTTCATCAGAAAATTGCTGAACAAATGCATCACGTACCCGCCGAGCCGAATCGTAATTAAAATAAATTGTACATACAAAAATACGATGTTGCAATGATAACTGTCTCAACATGTTATCAGCTGTGGTTCAGACTGGCGACTGACAACACCTGCACGCTTATTGCAAGGTCTAGTTTGTACTATGCGCGCGCTTTCAATACTACAGCAGGGGGCCGTGGCGCGTCACAAGCTCGGCCAAGCCGGCTTCAGCAGCCGATGACAAAACCGCCACTTGCCGTTCTAACTTTATATGAAAGACCCTGTATATAAAAAGGAATGTCTGTGTGTTCGTCTTTTATGCGTTCATAAACCATTCATCCAATTGCGATAAAATTTTGGTGAGTTGATGTAAACACTTTCGGGATGATCATAGACATAGTTAATCCATTTCACAATAGATAGCGCGCGAGTAGTTTAAACAAATGCGTAATGGCCATGCGTTCATATACAATTCGTCCGAATGAGATCAAGTTTCGGTGAGTTATTGTGCACAGTCCCGGAAAAGTAATAGGCGTAGTAAATCCAATTTACTATAGATGGCGCGCGAGTAAATTCAACAAAATGACGTGCGTTAGTTTCAAGAAAGTCCCACATGTGTTCATATACCATTCATCCCATTGCGTTGAAACTTGGGTGAGATGTTGTGTACACTTCAGGGAAGGTTTCTGGGTTAGTAAATCCAATTAACAATAGGTATCGCAAAAGTAGATTAAACAAATGAGCGACGACGCACGAATCGTTTCATCCAAGTCCCATATGCATTCATATACCATTCATCCGATTGCTAAGAAACTTTGGTGAGTTGTTGTGAACACTTCCGAAATCATTATAGGCATAGTCAATCCAATTTACAATGGACAGCGCGCGAGTATTTTAAAGAAATGTGTGTTGGCGATGCGTTCATATAGCCTACAATTCATCCGATTGCGACCAAATTTTGGTGGGTTGTTTGGCACACTTCCGGGATGGTTATAGGCATAGTTAATCCAATTAACAATAGATAACGCACCAGTAGTTTAAACAAATGAGTGTTGGTGATACGTTTATATACAATTGATCCGATTGCAATCAAATTTCGGTGAGTTGTTGTGCATATGCCAGGAAAAGTTATAGGCATAGTAGATTCAATTAACAATAGTTGACGCGAGAGTAACTTCATTAAAATGGTGTGCGTTTGTTTCAACAAAGTCCCATATGCGTTCATATACTATTCACCCCAAAGCAATGAAACTTGGGTGAGATGTTGTATACACTCAGGGAAGGTTTCTGATTTAGTAAATCCATGTTACAATAGGTAGCGCACGAATGGATTCAACAAATGAGCGACGACTCGCGAAGTGTTTCGACAAAGACCCGTATGCGTTCATATACAATCGTCCGATAGAGATGAAACATTGGTGAGTTGTTGTGTACACTCCAGGGAAGGTTTCTGATTTAGTAAATCCATTTTACAATTGGTAGCAAACGTGTAGATTTAACTAATAAGGGACGGCGCGTGAATCGTTTCAATAAAGTCCCGTATGCGGTAATATACCATTCATCCGAGGGTGATAAAACTTTGGAGAGCTGAGTGCAGTCCTGTGAAGGTTCATGAATTAGTAAGTCCGTTTTTCGATGGGTGGCGCACAAGAAGATTCAACAAATGAGTGACGGCGCGAATCGTTTAAATAAATCCCGTATGCGTTCATATACCATTCATCCGATTGGGATGAAACTTTGATGAGTTGTTGTGTACACGCCAGGAAAGGTTTTCGAGTTAGTAAATCCATTTTACAATAGGTAGCGTACGAGTATATTCAACAAATGGGTGACGGCGCTCTAATCGTTTCAGCAGTCACGTATGCGTTCATATACCATTAATTTCATTGCGATGTAACTTTCGTGAGTTGTTGATCACGCTCCCATGAATGTTTCTGAGATATTAAATTATTTTTTTATAATAGTTTAGAGGTGGTTAACGCAAAAAGAAGAAAATAATGGGAATCCAAAAGCACTGCAACTAACAAAGTCAAAACCCCAACACTTTCTTTGATTGGCATTGCAACGCATGCCGGGTACAGCTAGTTTTTCATAAAATCCACACATTTTCCCGCTTACAGCTATGAACTCACTTTCTTGGCACCAAGGAAAGTTGTTGTTTCATTTGAGGGACTTAGTGGGCATCGTGGTCATTTAGCCCGTGCACTTTGGTAAGTGTAGTTGTTGTCTGATAGCCTGTGTTATTGTGGTGTCTGTAGTAATAGTATGTGTATTTGTAATTCAGGGAACGAGACGGCCGTGGCCTGAAGTTAAGTAGAATTACGATACCACGGAATACCACTTCATGATGGCTGAGGTGGAAATCAAACCCATCTCTTTTCAGTTTTGCCTCATGAAAATGATTATACCCCGTTCCAGCACTCGGAGCATACTGAAATTTCTTGGTAGAGTCGGAATTTGAGCCTGGAATGTTTACCGGGACTTTACTGCGACCGTAAAGCCAACTGTCACTTTACTGGAGATTGTAAGAACGGGCCCTAAATAGTCTACAAATCTAGTCAAAGTGTAAAGTGTGTTTCCCATGGCGACATTCAACGATGGCTTTGCCGTGCTGCAACTTTTACTTCTCCTGGTGAGGTAGCTCGATTAGAGACCACCTAGGTCTTTAAGATTTCAACGTTTTTCCTACTCATGGTCACATTAACATGAGTAAGCTTCGCTGTTCCATTGAACTTGCTCTGTACTGATCATCACGATCATCAAGTAAAACTTATTTACCATGTTTTCTTCCGGGCTCTGTTTTCAGGCCGCTCAATTTTGCATTGGAGCTTACAGCTCTCTAGTCTCTGTTTAAAATGTTCTTTCTTGAAGGATTTGAATTTGCCTTTTTCGTGTTTATAGATGAGATCACTGGTCAGTTACGCATTAAGTAACGAGGTCTTATCATTTATTAGGCTTTGCTTGCTTGTCTGCATATGTAGGTCTAACCTGTAATGCACACAAGTTTCACAGAGTTCTTTCTTCAATTCCTATTCACATATCAACTGGTTTTTGCTATCATCCGACTTTTATACAAAGTTGCCATTCCTAATCACAGTGGATTTATTGGCGTTTCGAAATTTGGCCCTCGAATTCAATAAGGACCTTATTTAGGATTAAAATTGCATGTTGGGTTGAAGGGTGTTTTTGAGATTGGGTCCTCATGCACTTTGCAACCATGCTATTTAGTATCATGCTTGCTTCCTAGCTTAGGTTGTTTAACCTACTTCATAATTGTTCTTTCAAACATTTTGGGATTGAGCCCCCAAATGTTTGAAGATTGACTAAACCTCTGGTCACCTCAAGTCCTAAGCACTCCCTTTGATGTTTTAGTCTGTGAAGAGTCTAACGCGCCAGAAAATAGTTCATATTTTTTCTGCTTGATTTTGGCGTACAAGATTTTCTAGTCCATGTTGCTATGTTTCCATAAGCTACTTTTCAGAATTTCCTTTGTAAAAATCTATGGATACATATATTATTTTCACGTTAACTGGGAGCTTTACCAACTTTGCTTTTCATGTGATGAATTGTGTGTGTGAATATAGTTTATAGGGTATATTGAACTATAAGCAGAGTAATTCAGTACGAATTTGATATTATATTACATTTTGTTTTGTAGGAGCCTTGTTTGAGTGGCAAAAGAGCTCACGAGTAATTCGATTTTATAGCAAATCAGGCTCAAAGGTTGGCAACACTGTTACGAATGCACAAAGTTCAACATGGTTTCCTCAAGTACACAACGTGTTCAAACTGGAGATGTAAAACTTGAATCACCAATAAAGAAGTTGGTTGAGTAAAAGGAGCAAATAATTGATTTTATATGTACTGCATATAGTAGGTTGAGGAATGACAATCCAGAGTTCCCTTGCCTGAAAGACAAGAAGAGAGAGAGAGAGGACATGCGCGGAAGGATATTTTCCTCAGGACTTGACCTGACGTTTGGTATTCATACATTTTCTAGCATCTTGGGCTACGCCCCCAGGTGTTGGACTTTATATTGCAACATTGTTTGCAAATAGCAGTTGATATGTTATTTGATTATTTGCAATTTCATTTCTTTTCATTGTTAACAGAACTTTAAATTGTTAAACTCATGTTCAAATGTTTTTTAGGCTTGTCTCTTGTGTTGAATATTCCTTGTTGTTAATAAATTTATGCTAAGCAACTTGTTCGATCTTTACATTTTTTTGTTCTTAATGCTTAAACCTACTTTTTGTAACGCTCAACTTAAATTAAACTCAAAGCCTCTCTTTGAGTTCTCTCCAACACGGGATATCTTAAATCGACCGATCCTTACCATACCTGTTACTATTTTATAGGTGATAGAACAAAAAAAGTGCCCAATTTTTTTACCAAGTCTAACGGAGCGCTCACTCAGAAAGATCATTACATTAAGAGTATTAATCAGATCGTAATGAAACATTAATACGCCTTGAAGGAACTTATTGTTAACGTGTGTACCGGTACTGAGTTTTAATCTGATGATCTCCAACTCAGCAGGCAAATTAGCAGTCTCCATCTCAGCAAAAAATGTAGGGGTCCCCATCTTAACAGACAAAGTAGGGGTCCCAATCTTAACAGACAAAGCAACAGTCCCCATCTTAACAGAAAAAGTAGGAGTCCACATCTTGGCAGACCAAGTAGGGGTCCACATCTTGGCAGACCAAGTAGGGGTCCACATCTTGGCAGACCAGGGTGTCGAGCGATATGGGAAATACGGGAATTATACGGGAATTTTAGTGACCCGGGAAAAATACGGGAATTATACGGGAAATTCGCACTTGATACGGGAAATCTTCAAAAGTCTCATAATGCCTGACTTCTTAGCCCCCGAACGCTCGGTAGAGTCCTCCCGCTCAGTCTTCTATTTCGCCTGCAGACTGCGCTGCCACCCGCAATTTGCGTCACCGATAGAGCACTAAGGGGGATGAGAACCCAGCCAACGTCGAATGCATGCTTTGCCTGGCCGACCGCCGGCCGTACCCTCTCCGCGCGCCGCGCTGGTTGCTGACAATGACATGCAGGAGTTAGTCCGCATTGTTATTCAGAGGAGACCTGGGTTTCTCGACAAGAGCAGCCCTTAAAGAAGTTAACAGCTTAAGATCTCAGAAAATTCCAAACGCGTATGTGCTGCAATTTCGCACCAACTGCCGAAAATTGTACATTGATATCCTATGGCTGAAAAAATCAGAGAGGTCAACTCTTGCTCACAAGAGACCCGTACTATTTCCTGCCTGGACCATATAGGGGTCGCTGAGACTCTTTAAGTTGGAAGAAGTTAGGATCGTCATTGCCCTGGAAATTCTTTGTAATCAGAAGAAGTTGCTTTCTGGCGCAATGGCTGACCGCTTCAAGAGCAGCTACTCCGCACTTCTGAGACTGCCCTCCGTCACTGCGCGTTTGAAGCAGTTCGACGGAAAAGAGCCACGGCTCGACGTGCTGTGGTCTGAAATAGTGGCTTCTGCAGTTCCTGCCAAAAAAAAACGATCTCTCAAGCTTCGTTAAAATGATACTGATTTTGTATCACAACAATGCAGCTCTAGACAGAGGTTTTTCCCTAAACAAGGAGTGCATGATCGTCAATCACAAAGAAGCAAGTCTGATTGGCATGCGTATACTGTTCAGGACGCTGTGATGGCAGCTGGTGGAGTAGAAAAGGTACCGTGAGCAAGAGTCCATACTGCCCGAAACTCCTACGCCGTGTTCAAGGAAGCAAAACAGGTGCAAATCGACGGCTAAGGTGGCAGTCGAAAGAAAAGCCACGAAAGATCTCCAGGAATTGGAGATAAAAAAATGTACTGTCAAAAGAACTTAATTTTGTGCTGTGTATAACTGAAGTTCCTAGTAACAATCTTGTATTTGTCAAAGTGACTTATTTAATTTCGTTTTGCATTATTTTATTTTCTATTATCTACTTTGATAAAATAAATCTGAATTAAAAAGTATTCGCGGCGTGTCGCGTGTGGAATGTTACTGTTTTTAGCCTTTCCATGATCTTCTTTCGCAGGGGAGATGCACATAGCCTACCAAATAGTTTTCAAGTCCGTGCAAACACTCAATCCAAATGCGTCACACATGCATAAATTTCAAAAACTACAAAATATCTCACAGCTCTTGACATTTTACTATCAAACACCCGTCACCAACATGTGGCTACAAAATACACAAAACACGTGACAGAATTCTCGTATGGGCAGGCATTGTTTCAGTCGCTTATTAACCACTGCCTGTTTCCTTACTTTTACTTCGCCGAAGTTCGACCCGAGGTCTGGATACATCCCGTACAGCATATGCAGAAAGAAATACTGAAGGCGGTGGATGAAATGATTATTAACCTTGGCAATTCATCAAGCTCTGACGAAGACAATGATGGTGGTGATGATGATAGGGACAGTGAAGGAATGGAGGGTGTCAAAGAAATCCTTGCCAAGTGACTGAGGATAAGTTATTTATTGGCGTCAGTTCGCTTGCGTCAATCGATAATAGACCACAGGCTATTGTTTCCCATCATAGTGTTCAAAATACCGTCTGCCATTCAATAGCCTACAACTCGACAATATAAAACCACGGCAATAATATCGCCACTGAGCGGCTTGTTTGAGTGCTCAGTGCTAAATATGTATTTACCTTAACTTGACTTTTGTATTATCACAAAAGCTAATATTAACCGTAGAGAGTCGCGATTCAGAGAGTGTGCATCTGTCAACTACTGTAGTAAGCTGTGAACGACCTCCGCTCAGACTCTTGTTTCATGTTAAAGGATAATCATTGCAAGGTGAGTATTTTTATATTCATTAGCTGTAGAGTGTTTGCCCTATTTGTCGTATTTATTGAATTTGTACCGATACCGATGATAAAGGTATCATAGCTTCGGTGTGTAATTTATTTATTCATCTAAAAGTATCGTATTTCTCTGTATGAATGTCCTCGGCGTTGACTCAGGATCGTCTTTTAAAATATATTAAATATACCGGCATATCCTTCGCATTGTTTCCTTCGAAATACAGGGTGGAGGTGAGAAGCAATCTCAGAATTCTTGCCGTGTGGCGGTTGGACGTAGGGTCTTGTTATGTGGTGACCGTGGTTTGCGGAGAGGAAAAGCGGGGCATAGTGACAGGAAGGCTGTCAGTACGGAATTCATGGGGTTAGCAATACTGTATTTGTCCCTTAATTTACGCGTGTAATAGCGGACACACTTTTACTATAAAAGTCGTGATCTAAAAAGGGATAGTGGGTGGGTTACATCTTATTACTACATGACCCGTCCGGCTCTGTGGCTAAATGGTTAGCGCGCTAGGCTTTGGCCCAAAGCTGCTCGGGTTCGATTCCCGGCCGAGCCATCAGGGATTTTAATCTCCTGGGGTTAATGACCTTGTCTCGGGGACTGGGTGTATGTGCCGTCTTCATCATCATTTCATCCTCATTACGACGCGCAGGTCGCCGACGGGCGTCAACTAGAAAGATCTGCACTAGGTCTCTCCGGAGGCCACACGATCATTATTATTACTACATAACCCCCAGGATTATTAGTCATTATTACAAAGGGAATTTTGACTATTTTCAGTAGAGTACAAAATCGTATCGTCTTGTTCCGTGCTCCTATAGAGCTTACATTTTCTTTCGATCTTTCATTTGCCATAGGACGCGCCACTGGCGTATGTTTATGCATTACCATTTTCTGGTTTGGTAGTCAGGTATTGGAAGCAATTGAAACTGTGTACTACAATTTTCGTTGCATGTAACTAAGCAAATTATTGTTATTAAGAGAACGTAAAATGCACCAAGAATGATATGATCTTCAGCTGTGTGCAGTGAGAAAGCTCTGCATGTGTTCATTCCTTATGTATTAATGATGCGAAATGTCAGCTAACGTTGTGCCACATACAACACTCATAGTCTCTAAATGTTGCACATTTTCCCGTAAATTACAGCAGTTTATGTTTGAATTGCTTATAAGATCGTGACAGAGAAAGTGTTTCTCCAATTGGATGATAGTATTTAACTGTATGCACGTCGTGTAATCTTGGCGAGGTGTATTTTTCTCACGGAGCAACTTTACACCGTAGTAGGCACGCAGATTTTTGTATTTAGTTTTCTGGCATCTTGTTTTAAATTATTGACTAACATATTTCTAAATGCAGACAATCCATACCTCCATTAGGATTCGGGTTCCATAATTCATGCAAAATGAGGTTCGTTCGTTTGTGAAATTGAGGTCATAACCCCCCTACCCTTTCAGTGATTACCGTATGGTACTTTACGTAGACTAGGGTGAAGATGTAAATGGGCATTAAAAAAAATGGTCGCCAGTTGTTTGGTTTATTAACTTACGGTAATATTTTCCATAGATACTGAAAACTAGGCACGGTTGGATTGTAAGGTGGAACCGCATGTGCTATCAAATATCGCTTTCTTGCAATACCTGGAATATGTATAGAATTATAAACTGATTTTTGGTTAAATGAGTGTTGAAGATAGGCTATTATAATTATAATGATTAAATAAATATTAAAAAAGAAACGATGCGTTAGTAAATATTAGGCCTACCGGTACGGCGAATAGCCTATAACTCGTAGCTTCCGTCAGAATTTAGCATTTAAACGGGTCACGTTAATGCATAATATACTAATATAACAACCGGATAGCAAATTATAATAATATTCTCACATATAACATATTTAATTTGCACCAACTTAAATATTGTAGTCTAAGAAATGCTGTTTGAAATGTGCAAATCGCACACTTTGTTGGCAAGCTGTTTGTTATGGTCGTCTCTGATGCGAAGTTTTACTAATTACTCTTTTAGGAGACACTTGTCTTGGGAATATTCACGAAAGGCCAACCCTCCAGTTCTTATTTCATAAGTTGAACGCCTAAAAACAAAACCACTATCTGAAATAATAAAGAAGATAATCGCGAACGAACGATTCACTGCCAATGAAAATCAAATGGAGATTCGCGGACTGGAAGTTCCCTATGCATAAGCTTCGGTGTCATTTGAACTCGTGGAAGCTCTATACGGTTACGGTAACATACAATTCAGTCACTTCCCGTAAACATTTATTATGTGACACTTCTATTCTCTTCTCTCTCAACCCTCCTCAGTAAAACATTCATTTATATCAGCTCTCCTCAGATAAACAGTATCTGCGAGAGAATTCACTCGCGCGCGCGCGCTTTGCTCACCCTACGGATTAGACCTAAATCTCGCCATAACCCGTGGGCTGCTGAAGTATCTCCAAAAATGCAGTTACACTTACGCCAGAAAATCTTGATTCGCGCTTTAAGATTCATTTTTCAGCCATTCGGTATGCGAACTCGAAGTCTTAGAGAGTTCTAAAATATACGGGAATTTGGTGGATTTTCGTACGGGAAATACGGGAATTATACGGGAATTTGAAAAAAGGTCATCGCTCGACACCCTGCAGACCAAGTAGGGGTCCACATCTTGGCAGACCAAGTAGGGGTCCCAATCTTAGCAGACAAAGCAGGGGTCCCCATCCTAGCAGACAAAGCAGGGGTCCCCATCTTAGCAGACAAATTAGGGGTCCCAATCTTAGCAGACAAATTAGGGGTCCCAATCTTAACAGACAAAGTAGGGGTCCCCATCCTAGCAGACAAAGCAGGGGTCCCCATCCTAGCAGACAAAGTAGGGGTCCCCATATTAGCAGACCAAGTAGGGGTCCCCATCCTAGCAGACAAAGCAGGGGTCCCAATCTTAACAGACAAAGTAGGGGTCCCCATCCTAGCAGACAAAGTAGGGGTCCCAATCTTAACAGACAAAGTAGGGGTCCCAATCTTAGCAGACAAAGTAGGGGTCCCCATCCTAGCAGACAAATTAGGGGTCCCAATCTTAACAGACAAATTAGCAGTCCCCATCTTAACAAAGTAGGGGTACCCATCTTGGCAGACGAAGTAGGGGTACCCATCTTGGCAGACAAAGTAGGGGTCCCAATCTTAGCAGACAAAGTAGGGGTCCCCATATTAGCAGACACCGTAGGGGTCCCCATATTAGCAAACAAGGTAGGGGTCCCCTCCTTAGCAGACGAGGTAGGGGTCCCCATCTTAGCAGACAAAGTAGGGGTCCATAAGAGCGTTACTCAAAGATAACCTATAATTTAGCTTCACACAGGTGTAATTAGTGAAAGGTTCTTTTTCATGCCATAAATCTATGACATGGAATCAAAGCCGGTAGAGTCAAAACTCCTACTGCCAGCAGTGTTCCTATTGCTGTTCGATTTGACAAGGGGAAACATATAATTGGAACGGACGTCAGAAGATTGCGATGTGCCTTGTGTCAAGTCACAGACCACAAAAAAGTGTAAAAGATGCAATGTAGCTTTGCATGACAAATGTTATGAGTCATTCCATCAACGTAACCAGTGAACAATGTATGCTAAGATTTACATATTTGCATACAAATGTAATTTGATGAAAATTGACATTAAAATATGCTGTTCATACCTAAAACAGAGAGAAAAGACTTGAATAGGACCACCTATGTTTAAAGTTAGTCTAAAATTATTTTTCTGTGAGAGACAGTTAATTTAATTATTGGTTATCATTTCTCTGCATGGTTATAATTTCTTGTAGAATGAATGTCAAGTTCTATATTTAAATGTTTAAGTGCACTTATTACTTTAATTTGATAGCATGACCAATTACATTTATGAAAATAGAATTCAACTGCTATTTGCCTAGTGATGCGTTTTGGCAACACTAGTAAATTAACTCATATACCCTTCATCTGTGATGTATGGAGACCCTGTGGGAAGATTTTCAGACAAAACTGAAACAAAGCATTTGGGCATAAATGGGTTAAGCGCATTACAGTGTGTGTATTGGTTCCGTGATAACCTTATAGCCGTTTGCTAACTTTCACAGTGAGGACAATATTTTATTAGTTCCAATGTTCTCCGCCAGGTGCTGGTAGACAAGTCCGCAAGGTACGTGTCATGGAAGGTAGCATCTGGTAGCAAAAGTAGGAACTACTTGATATTACTGTCTGCAGTCCTCACTTGAATAACACACACTAATACAGCCATCGGTGCAGCTGTTGGCCTCTCACCAAGGTGGATCGGGTTCGATTCCCGGTCAATGTATGTGAGATTTTCGATGTGAAATGCCATATCCTGTGGTTCGGATTCCATGTTGAAAGGAGGTCCTGTGGCTCATGATCTCAAGATTAACGGTCACGTTAAACTACACGCTTCCTTCCTTCCTTCCTTTAATACAGCCATCACAATTAACACTGGTTATCAGACAGATTCTACACACACACCCAAATTACACAGGGCTTCATGACCGCATTGTCGTAGTCCCTGAACTAAGGCTGTTTGCCAAATGATGAACACTCTACACTCGCACTCCACACTCTCATGTACACTTGCACTCGATCACTCTGTCCACACTCGAAGTGTAAACACTCGGTAATTTGGAACGTATCTGCACTCGCTCTCCCTTGGTGCGGCGCGCGAAGTATGATCGCTGGCGGCACGAACAGCTGACCGTCTCATGTTTACATTCGTTGCGATCTGATTATCGCGAATAAGAAGGGGTACATCGTGTATTTGGCTCTGGCAACTTAAGTATGTGAGAAAAGTAAGCCAATGAGTAGCCGTGGGATGTAAAGGCTTCCATGTCTGATGAAGGATAATATAATTTGCAGCATTTCTACCCTGATAGGCCTACCTGCTACTACAGTGTATTGCTTAAGAATAAATCCTACATTTATTTCTTTAGCATTTGACTTCCATTTAGTCCACTGAGATAGTGCTCAATCACTTGTTAGTGGCGTAAAATTTATTACTTACTTAGGCCTAGGCTACCTACTGAATAAACTGGGAGTTAAGCTTTCAATCTCTTTCATTGGGGAGCATTCCATGAATTCTGAATCTCATCCCACTCCCAATTCCTTGTGTAGTAGAGGTGTACTGTAATCCCTATCAGAAGGTATTTGTAAGGACACAATAACGATCCTGGTACATAATCTTGGAGAACCAGGTTCAATTCCCGATTAATGCATGGTCGACATAAAAAAATTGAAATTTGACAGTATTGGTTTAACGTTTTCTATAATTGCAACTGTTCGAGATCCCAGGGTGCTAGAATTATCCCCTGGTAGGGTTTTTCAAAATGTCAGTATATAAACAGACACAGGCCTCTTGCATGTAGTAGGCTAGACATGGGGCCTTATAGGCTGCACCACATACCTCAACAATGATAACTTTTCAAGCCACGTTAAAACTACTAGCTTGAGAATAATTACCTACCGCCATGTTATGGTACAGCTTCCAAAACCAAGAGCATAGTTTTAAGAGTCTGTATTCTTACCTGCGGTAAATGTTTCCCAGATCGTCAAAAGAAGATGAATAGGATGTGTGGTATAACTCCTGCATCGTGTTGACTGCGTTAAGTGTGGTACTATACTACAGAAGCCATGAATTCCGTTGTGCACACAAGTAATGGCAAGAAATGGAAGGACTAGCTAGTTATAAATAAAATTTTAAAATTAGTACTTTCATTGTATATTTGCCTTCTTTCTGCTATTTTTCTAAGAGTTTCACTGAACCAGTGAACACTGTGCCCACGTTAAGCCTGCTTTATATAGAGAGTATTTTCACATCTAGTAAATAACTTAATTATTAGACATGACAAACATACATAAACAAAGGCAGCTAAGTCACTCTGGTGTGTTGTTCAAGTGCCATGCTAGCTTTCAATTCATCCTAGAAAAAGGAGGTTTTAGAGTCTATTTCAAATCGAGAAGCGTGCATTCAAATTCTAGCATGGTTTATTGCTTTTTTTGCTCATTTCAGATTAACCGCATTCTGACTAGTTGACAAATCAGTGCATATGACATGCATTTGAGAGATGCATTGAGACACTGACTCGCATACACACAGGAGTGCCTTTCTGTTCTTGTGATTGTCCTAGAAGAACACTGTAATCCAAACAGGTTCAGAAAAAGTATTTTTTCAAGAGGCATAGAGTAATTTACATCAATCATTAGGTAGCTTCTAACAATATAATACTTCCACTCCTCAGCACTGAAAACTATTCTTAGTGTTTTGTTTAAAAAAAATAGTTCTACAGTAGTATAGCGGGACAGTCATGCTTCATTCTTGGAACATCCTTAATCAAATAATAATAATGTTATTGGTTTTACGTTCCTTTAACTACTGCAGTTTTTAGAGATGCCAGGGTGCCAGAATTTCCACCCAAAAGGGTATCGTTACCATACCAGAAAATCTGTGATATGACTCCCTCTCATTTATTCACCAACTGACTGAGCCAGGATTCAATCTTGCAACCTTAGGAACAGCAGGCGAAAACATTACCTCTGCCCCATGCGCCTAAATCAGGCAGCACATCCTGTTGAATGAAAACAGGCCTATTATGCAAAATTGTGATGTACCGGTACCACATGTTTTTACTGTTTATACCAATGTTGCAATTTTTACTGTTTATAAATACTTTCAGGAATAAAAGGTTGGAACACATTTAAATTAATGTAAACTGTACAGATATGATTTTGAAATTAAATTTCATTTCTCTATTTTATTGACTCTTCATATTATACATTTTTGTTTTCTTCTTATGTATATTGCAGCAATTCCACAAGGAAGGTCTCCCATTTCTTCAGTCCTGGAGGCAGATGGCATCGACAGGGTTGCTGGATGGAGGGGAGAGAATGTAAATGTTGTCAATATAATGGGGCTTATTATAAGCTTCCTTGACAAATTACTCACCTGCCAATGTAAAGACAGAGATTAGCCAAATTAGGGGCTTAAAAACATTTCAAAATTATGCAGTCATAACATAAGGAAAAATTGTTATACATGCACTTCAACAAAAGTTTGGAACACTGGCATACAGAGTAGTCATACCATATTGTTGCTTCATTGGAGGAGCTTGGACATTGTGGTCATTTAGCCCCATGTACTTTTGTGTGTAGGCCTATGTACAAGAAAAGTCTGAAGGCTGCAGTAGTGTGTGTATTTGTAATTCAGGTGAGGATTGGGAAGGAGGCGGCCATGGTTTAAGTTAGGAACCATCCCAGCATTTGTATGGAGTCGAATTGGGAAACCACAGAAAACCACTTCCAGGATGTATGAGGAGGGAATCGAACCCACCTCTTCTAACGAGGGAGTTAGCACAAGTTGCGATCGCAATTGCAAAATACAGTAGTTGTGGTTTGCATGTAAGAGTTTTATATCTACATTGCAAATAAGCGTACAATATTTGCCATGGACAATTACACTGCACCTTACAAGCATGTGCATGTTCAGTCACCGAGTTCAAAAAATGGGTTGTTGGCAGCTATGGGCAAAAATTACGAGTATAAACATTAAATTTGGAACAGAGGGTATTCTATTCTATTCTTATAACAACTACAATAATTGTGGTGACTTAATCCAAACGGCAGGGACGTAGTCACCGTATGTACAATTTCTAACGTCACGAGGACAATTATTCCAAATTCTTGTTCCCAACACGAGGAAAGAGTTACTGAAGGCAGCCACTGGACTGTAGCTCGATATGATGACTTCAGACCAGAGAGGTTTAAAACACCGCCAGAACATATTTTTGATGTTCAAACGCAGTGTGATTTGGAAGACTGCTTAGTGCTGTTATTCTTGAAGTGAATGAGATAACTTTGATAAGCAACTCTGCTTCCGGCACTTTATGCTCTGGTGACATGTTCATCCTCGTAATGTGAATGTGACTTTTTCATACCTTGTGTCCTCGTTTCATCATCAGGGTGATATTACGTATTTAAATTAGCAATCCCGGTCACTACTGAACCTCATATATGTGCTAAAGTTCGTAAATATGTGATGTTATTTATTGCTATTTTAAAGACGGCTGCCATGTTTCGACAGCGCTTGCATCTCATTCAACTGTCATCAAAACTCACTCTAGCGGTACGCACCGAGATGGACACATTGTTGCCCACGTGGGATACAAAATCACTGTTGATAAAAATAAAAAATAAATCATCAGGACGCGTTAGGCTGAAAGCATTGTCAAAACTCATTGATCTGGCGGTGTTAGGCTGTAACTATTTTCAAGAACCATTGGATTGGACAAAACGAAGGTTAGAATGGTTACGTACAGGTGCGGCCTGGCCGTGCACAGCTAGCGGGGCACGGCTGACACAAAACCATTGGTCTGTGCGCATTAGGCTGTCACCATTGTCATAAACCAATGGATTGGACAAAACGAAGGTCAGGTGTAGATGTGGCCTTGGCCACGCGCAGCTAGCGGGGCACAGCTGACACAAAACCATTGGTCTGTGCGCGTTAGGCTGTAACCATTGTCAAAAACCATTGGATTGGACAAAACAAAGGTTAGAAGGTCAGGTGTAGCGTTGGCCGCACGCAGCTAGCGGGGCACGGTCGACACAAAACCATTGGTCTGTGCGCGTTAGGCTGTAACCATTGTCAAAAACCCTTGGATTGGACAAAACAAAGGTTAGAAGGTCAGGTGTAGCGTTGGCCGCACGCAGCTAGCGGGGCACGGTCGACACAAAACCATTGGTCTGTGCGCGTTAGGCTGTAACCATTGTCAAAAACCATTGGATTGGACAAAACAAAGGTTAGAAGGTCAGGTGTAGCGTTGGCCGCACGCAGCTAGCGGGGCACGGTCGACACAAAACCATTGGTCTGTGCGCGTTAGGCTGTAACCATTGTCAAAAACCCTTGGATTGGACAAAACGATGGTTAGAAGGTCAGGTGTAGGTGTGGCCTTGGCCACGCCTAGCTAGCGGGGCACGGTTGACACAAACCTATTGAACTGGGCGAGTTAGGCTGTAACCATTGTCAAAACCACAGTTGTGCGAAAAAAATACACAGATTTATTACAGCGGAGTGATATAGGCCTACTGCATAGTAATTACAGAGCAGATAAAAACACTCATTTCAACCGTGGAAAAAAATAATCATTACAGAAGCGAAATATTGCACACACTAGCCTAATTAGAGCGGTGAACTGGGTGCTGGGCACGAATGATGCGCACTAGAGGCTGAACTGGGCGTTTCTTTGTGTTGCATAGTACCGTAAGGGTGAGGTTGGCAGTATTGTTTTGATGACAGACCAGCGGATCAGTGGGGCTATCGAAGGGACCCGAATACTCATGACCGCAACCGATGATTGATTTGGACTAATGGCGGCCACAGCTGTAATTTTGGTTATATAAGTCATGATCCTATTTGGGATGGTTGGGTGGGTCACAGACGGCCGAGGAGGAAACATCTATTAAAACATCGTTCCCTGATTTATTTCTTATCACTTCATAAGGTATTATGGCTAATTCATGTATTATAGAGAATGTTATCGCTCGTTCTATCTTCGTTCAGCGCTACCATGATATTAAGCTACTGAAAAGATCTTACAGCAAGGAAAACAGATGGAGGTGACAAATATGTTTCTCCATCACAAGTAGAATGCGGAGGCAGTTTGTAGAGATTGAAGTACCGGTAGACCTGGGCCTACATGGAATTCCTCATTCAACTATACATACAAACACTTATAACAAGACTCACTCACTCACAGGAGTAACCAACTGTTATTTTATGGGGAAGAATATCGAACTTATCTGTAGGAGTAGGGGCAGATGACCTCGTAGTTCCGCCCGCTAAAACTACAATAACTTAACTATCCACAGTAGTGGCAATCTGGATAAACCTCAACATGTTGCATCCAATTGCCAGACGTTAAATGCAGCTAGCATAAATACAGTAATTAATTGGTCCTTGCTATAAAAACAAACTTATCGCCTAACCCAGTTTATTTATTATTATTATTAATCAGAAAAAAGGTCCTGTATGGGATGGTAAAAAATAAGAGGCGGAAGGATCCTACGGATTATGTTAGAATGGTGAACAAAAGGGGACAAGAGATAGAAAATAGGGAAGAACTGAAGAAAATGTGGAAAGAATATTTTGAAGAACTTCTGAACCCAAATGGAAAAGATGGTGAGGAGGAAGAAATCGGGGAAGAGGAAGATGAACTGCAAACAGAAAAGGACTTAACATGGAAAGAAGTGGAAGATGCAGTGAACAAGATGAAAGGAGGGAAGGCACCGGGTGTGGATGAGTTGAGTGTGGAGATGGTGAGAGCAGCAGGAGAGGTGGGGATACAGTGGCTGTACCGAGTGATGAGGACAGCATGGAAGGAAAGGAAGACCCCAGAGGACTGGAAAAAAGGAATCATTGTCCCGATCTTCAAGAAAGGTAGTAGAACAGATTGCAGAAACTATCGGGGAATAACACTGATGAGTCATTGTGCAAAGATCTTCGAGAAAGTTTTGGAAAAGAGAATTAGGACAAGGATAGAAGGAGGGATGAGGGAAGAACAACATGGCTTCAGAGCAGGAAGGTCCACAGTGGATTTGATTTTTGCTGTAAGGCAGTTACAAGAACAGCACTATGAGTATGGAACAGATCTACTGATGGCCTTCCTGGACATTGAGAAAGCATATGACAGAGTATGCAGAAACAAAGTATGGAAGTCCCTGGAGGATAGAGGAGTAGAAAAATGGACTATAAAGAGGATAAAGGAGATGTACAAGGGAAGCGTGAGCTGTGTGAAAGTGGGAGGAGAGAGATCTGACTGGTTGGAACAAAGAAACGGCCTGAAACAAGGAAGTGCACTGTCACCGTTACTTTTCATTGTGGTGATGGATGACATAATGACCCGAGTGGCACAAGTAATTGGGGACGGAAAGATGAAAGCAATGGTGTTTGCAGATGATTTGATGATTTGGGGAAACAAGGAGGAGGAGGTACAGGAACAGTTGGACGTGTGGGAAGGAATAATACAAGGATATGGGATGAAATTTAGCATAAATAAGAGTGAGATGGTGATCACAACAAGGAAGAAGGAAAGAACCACAACGGGAATAACAATTGGTGGGGAACAGCTGAAGAAAGTGGAGAGTTTTAAGTATCTGGGAAGCCTGATACAAGATAATGGAAGAAACGATAGAGAAATAAATGAGCGGGGGAGGCAGGCAGAAGCATTTCGGAGGAGTGTGAGAAGCATGTTATGGAGC
This sequence comes from Meconema thalassinum, assembly GCA_946902985.2. Classification (NCBI taxonomy): domain Eukaryota; kingdom Metazoa; phylum Arthropoda; class Insecta; order Orthoptera; family Tettigoniidae; genus Meconema; species Meconema thalassinum. Next base: position 465,582,997 of record OX336394.1, on the reverse strand, counting down.
AAGGATGTCCCTCAGAACAGCAAAAAGATCATATATCGGACGTACTATGTCCCTATCCTGACGTATGCCTCGGAGACCTGGGTTATGAAAGGAAGGGAGAAGAGCAAAATACAGGCCAGTGAGATGAGGTTCTTGAGAAGCAGTATTGGAGCTACAAAGATGGACAGAATAAGAAATGAGAGGACCAGAGAATTAATGAAGGAGGAACCATTACAGGATGGTATAGAGAAATCTAGACTTAGATGGTATGGACATGTAAAACGAATGGAGGAGAAGAGGATACCCAGGAGAGTACATGAGACGAAGTGGGAAGGAAAGAGACCGAGGGGAAGACCGAGAGACAGGTGGCTGAAGGGGGTGGAAGAAAGCGTGAAGAAGAGAGGAGAAGACTGGACAAGGGTGGAGGCTGAGAGATGGTGGGAAGACAGAAAACGTTGGAGAGGCTTGTGTTCCAAACAGACCCGGCCAGTGGCTGGAAACTGTGCAAGATGATGATGATGATGATGATTAATCAGAAATCACATATTCTTACCTATCTTGCAATTTTATCTGGGTGCTGACTGTTCAAATTTGTCAAATCACATCACATCACACCCGTGAGAAACAAAATCCGTTTTGAAAAAGAAATTTCAGTTTTTCTTTTCACGTAATACTCCGTCATCGACCCTAGAAAATAAAAAGGAAAACATTATGAGTAAATGTTTGGAAGGCCATGGAAAGTTTGGTTAACCTCGCAGGTTATGGAACACTACTATTTAAAACATACAAATTTCATTTAACATTGCAAGTATGTTAAAAGACTATCACCGCTATTGTAAAAGATAATTACTAACAATTAAATATAAGTATCCCTCCTTGTATCGTCTGAAATTCACAATTGATCATGTCAAGTGAGAATACAGATGTTCTGTCAAAATGGCGACATCACAGAGCCTGCACCGAGTGAACGAACCGAGTCTGCACCTTCAAAATTGTCGCTATGTACACTCGCACTCGGCTCGTACACTTGCACTCGATCGTAATTGGAATACCACTCGCTGACGTCACTTCCGAGTGAGAGTGTGCAAGAGTGTACACTTTGGCTATTTGGCAAACAGCCTAAGGAACCACAGTGATGTAATAATTGGAATTGCATTGCATCTTACAGAAATAGATGTACCTGTGAGATTCTGTTGCCATTGTTACCGGCCTGCATTCTTTCATTATTTTGATAAATGATATTAGTTTTCTGGGATTATCTCAAAAAATATTGGTTCTAGGGCCTTAGAATGTGGTTAGGGCCCCTGAGTTTTGTTTCTCACATTGAGGGATTTTAAATGAGCTTTGTCTCGCCCTTCTAAGCCTATTTCAGCTTGTGCTTTTAAGGGGATAGGCCCCCCTTCTATGAGAGGTATGGAGAAGTGTTACATCAATGATTGGTGTCGTAACTCTGATGGATATCTGTACCAAATTTTACATTGATCCATCCAGCCTTTCTCGAGTTATAAGGACACAAAGTTGTCCTCAGACTGACAAAATTTTTATTTTTGTGCTCATAAAACAGTCTGAAACGCGTTAATAACGCAAATTTTCGTTGAAATTCAGAAAAAAAACAGACAAACTTTCATTTTTTATGTTGTTGTTAGGTAGTCAGCCCGAAGGCTGGTTGGATCCTCAAAAAGTACCGCCGTTACGTTATGTGAGTCGATACCCACAAAAACCCAAGGCAGCACTATTTTGAGGAATTCTAGGCAAGAAGAGGAGTGAGGTAGTTTGCCATTGCTTTCCGCACTGAGTCAGAACAGTAGTCCTAACCCTATGAGTTGAACCTTTCACAGCATTCACAGGCACTGACTGTGCCTCGAATGCCATTACTAAGCCCCACCCATACCTCAGTAGCTTCCATATAATCACAGCCATGAGTGAGACTGAGACATCGGTGAAAAGCCACCTTTTACTCTAGCCTGTGCCAACTGACAAATGCAAAAGTACTGTATTCATCAAGAGATGGCGAACAGGTAGAGATAATTATAATAGCCTATCTATTAACACTTATTTATCCAATAATCATTTTCTAATTGAATCGCTCATTCTTGATAGGCACTGAGTCCACATTTTTGACAAATCCTTTTTACCGCGATTTTGCGTCATAGGAAGCAAGATGCATGTCCTGGCAGCGCTTGTGCTATTACCTCAGCCGACAAGGAACTTAGTCCAGCAGTTAGTTACATTCATGTTACCTTCTGGATACATACGCTTGTGCTATTACCACAGCCATCAAGGAACTTAGTCCAGCAGTTAGTTACATTCATGTTACCTTCTGGATACATACGCTTGTGCTATTACCACAGCCATCAAGGAACTTAGTCCAGCAGTTAGTTACATTCATGTTACCTTCTGGATACATACGCTTGTGCTATTACCACAGCCGTCAAAGAACTTAGTCCAGCAGTTAGTTACATTCATGTTACCTTCTGGATACATACGCTTGTGCTATTACCTCAGCCGTCAAGGAACTTAGTCCAGCAGTTAGTTACATTCATGTTACCTTCTGGATACATACGCTTGTGCTATTACCACAGCCGTCAAGGAACTTAGTCCAGCAGTTAGTTACATTCATGTTACCTTCTGGATACATACGCTTGTGCAATTACCACAGCCGTCAAGGAACTTAGTCCAGCAGTTAGTTACATTCATGTTACCTTCTGGATACATACGCTTGTGCTATTACCACAGCCGTCAAGGAACTTAGTCCAACAGTTAGTTACATTCATGTTACCTTCTGGATACATACGCTTGTGCTATTACCACAGCCGTCAAGGAACTTAGTCCAGCAGTTAGTTACATTCATGTTACCTTCTGGATACATACGCTTGTGCTATTACCACAGCCGTCAAGGAACTTAGTCCAGCAGTTAGTTACATTCATGTTACCTTCTGGATACATACGCTTGTGCTATTACCACAGCCGTCAAGGTACTTAGTCCAACAGTTAGTTACATTCATGTTACCTTCTGGATACATACGCTTGTGCTGTTACCACAGCCGTCAAGGAACTTAGTCCAGCAGTTAGTTACATTCATGTTACCTTCTGGATACATACGCTTGTGCTATTACCTCAGCCATCAAGGAACTTAGTCCAGCAGTTAGTTACATTCATGTTACCTTCTGGATACATACGCTTGTGCTATTACCACAGCCGTCATGGAACTTAGTCCAGCAGTTAGTTACATTCATGTTACCTTCTGGATACATACGCTTGTGCTATTACCACAGCCGTCAAGAAACTTAGTCCAGCAGTTAGTTACATTCATGTTACCTTCTGGATACATACGCTTGTGCTATTACCACAGCCGTCAAGGAACTTAGTCCAGCAGTTAGTTACATTCATGTTACCTTCTGGATACATACGCTTGTGCTATTACCTCAGCCGTCAAGGAACTTAGTCCAGCAGTTAGTTACATTCATGTTACCTTCTGGATACATACGCATGTGCTATTACCACAGCCGTCAAGGAACTTAGTCCAGCAGTTAGTTACATTCATGTTACCTTCTGGATACATACGCTTGTGCTATTACCTCAGCCGTCAAGGAACGTAGTCCAGCAGTTAGTTACATTCATGTTACCTTCTGGATACATACGCTTGTGCTATTACCTCAGCCATCAAGGAACTTAGTCCAGCAGTTAGTTACATTCATGTTACCTTCTGGATACATACGCTTGTGCTATTACCACAGCCGTCAAGGTACTTAGTCCAGCAGTTAGTTACATTCATGTTACCTTCTGGATACATACGTTTGTGCTATTACCTCAGCCGTCAAGGAACTTAGTCCAGCAGTTAGTTACATTCATGTTACCTTCTGGATACATACGCTTGTGCTATTACCACAGCCGTCAAGGAACTTAGTCCAGCAGTTAGTTACATTCATGTTACCTTCTGGATACATACGCTTGTGCTATTACCTCAGCCGTCAAGGAACTTAGTCCAGCAGTTAGTTACATTCATGTTACCTTCTGGATACATACGCTTGTGCTATTACCTCAGCCGTCAAGGAACTTAGTCCAGCAGTTAGTTACATTCATGTTACCTTCTGGATACATACGCTTGTGCTATTACCACAGCCGTCAAGGAACTTAGTCCAGCAGTTAGTTACATTCATGTTACCTTCTGGATACATACGCTTGTGCTATTACCTCAGCCGTCAAGGAACTTAGTCCAGCAGTTAGTTACATTCATGTTACCTTCTGGATACATACGCTTGTGCTATTACCACAGCCGTCAAGGAACTTAGTCCAGCAGTTAGTTACATTCATGTTACCTTCTGGATACATACGCTTGTGCTATTACCACAGCCGTCAAGGAACTTAGTCCAGCAGTTAGTTACATTCATGTTACCTTCTGGATACATACGCTTGTGCTATTACCACAGCCGTCAAGGAACTTAGTCCAGCAGTTAGTTACATTCATGTTACCTTCTGGATACATACGCTTGTGCTATTACCACAGCCGTCAAGGAACTTAGTCCAGCAGTTAGTTACATTCATGTTACCTTCTGGATACATACGCTTGTGCTATTACCACAGCCGTCAAGGAACTTAGTCCAGCAGTTAGTTACATTCATGTTACCTTCTGGATACATACGCTTGTGCTGTTACCACAGCCGTCAAGGAACTTAGTCCAGCAGTTAGTTACATTCATGTTACCTTCTGGATACATACGCTTGTGCTATTACCTCAGCCGTCAAGGAACTTAGTCCAGCAGTTAGTTACATTCATGTTACCTTCTGGATACATACGCTTGTGCTATTACCACAGCCGTCAAGGAACTTAGTCCAGCAGTTAGTTACATTCATGTTACCTTCTGGATACATACGCTTGTGCTATTACCTCAGCCGTCAAGGAACTTAGTCCAGCAGTTAGTTACATTCATGTTACCTTCTGGATACATACGCTTGTGCTATTACCACAGCCGTCAAGGAACTTAGTCCAGCAGTTAGTTACATTCATGTTACCTTCTGGATACATACGCTTGTGCTATTACCTCAGCCGTCAAGGAACTTAGTCCAGCAGTTAGTTACATTCATGTTACCTTCTGGATACATACACTTGTGCTATTACCACAGCCGTCAAGGAACTTAGTCCAGCAGTTAGTTACATTCATGTTACCTTCTGGATACATACGCTTGTGCTATTACCACAGCCGTCAAGGAACTTAGTCCAGCAGTTAGTTACATTCATGTTACCTTCTGGATACATACGCTTGTGCTATTACCACAGCCGTCAAGGAACTTAGTCCAGCAGTTAGTTACATTCATGTTACCTTCTGGATACATACGCTTGTGCTATTACCTCAGCCGTCAAGGAACTTAGTCCAGCAGTTAGTTACATTCATGTTACCTTCTGGATACATACGCTTGTGCTATTACCACAGCCGTCAAGGAACTTAGTCCAGTAGTTAGTTACATTCATGTTACCTTCTGGATACATACGCTTGTGCTATTACCACAGCCGTCAAGGAACTTAGTCCAGCAGTTAGTTACATTCATGTTACCTTCTGGATACATACGCTTGTGCTATTACCACAGCCGTCAAGGAACTTAGTCCAGCAGTTAGTTACATTCATGTTACCTTCTGGATACATACGCTTGTGCTATTACCACAGCCGTCAAGGAACTTAGTCCAGCAGTTAGTTACATTCATGTTACCTTCTGGATACATACCCTTGTGCTATTACCTCAGCCGTCAAGGAACTTAGTCCAGCAGTTAGTTACATTCATGTTACCTTCTGGATACATACGCTTGTGCTATTACCACAGCCGTCAAGGAACTTAGTCCAGCAGTTAGTTACATTCATGTTACCTTCTGGATACATACGCTTGTGCTATTACCTCAGCCGTCAAGGAACTTAGTCCAGCAGTTAGTTACATTCATGTTACCTTCTGGATACATACGCTTGTGCTATTACCACAGCCGTCAAGGAACTTAGTCCAGCAGTTAGTTACATTCATGTTACCTTCTGGATACATACGCTTGTGCTATTACCTCAGCCGTCAAGGAACTTAGTCCAGCAGTTAGTTACATTCATGTTACCTTCTGGATACATACGCTTGTGCTATTACCTCAGCCGTCAAGGAACTTAGTCCAGCAGTTAGTTACATTCATGTTACCTTCTGGATACATACGCTTGTGCTATTACCACAGCCGTCAAGGAACTTAGTCCAGCAGTTAGTTACATTCATGTTACCTTCTGGATACATACGCTTGTGCTATTACCTCAGCCGTCAAGGAACTTAGTCCAGCAGTTAGTTACATTCATGTTACCTTCTGGATACATACACTTGTGCTATTACCACAGCCGTCAAGGAACTTAGTCCAGCAGTTAGTTACATTCATGTTACCTTCTGGATACATACGCTTGTGCTATTACCACAGCCGTCAAGGAACTTAGTCCAGCAGTTAGTTACATTCATGTTACCTTCTGGATACATACGCTTGTGCTATTACCACAGCCGTCAAGGAACTTAGTCCAGCAGTTAGTTACATTCATGTTACCTTCTGGATACATACGCTTGTGCTATTACCTCAGCCGTCAAGGAACTTAGTCCAGCAGTTAGTTACATTCATGTTACCTTCTGGATACATACGCTTGTGCTATTACCACAGCCGTCAAGGAACTTAGTCCAGTAGTTAGTTACATTCATGTTACCTTCTGGATACATACGCTTGTGCTATTACCACAGCCGTCAAGGAACTTAGTCCAGCAGTTAGTTACATTCATGTTACCTTCTGGATACATACGCTTGTGCTATTACCACAGCCGTCAAGGAACTTAGTCCAGCAGTTAGTTACATTCATGTTACCTTCTGGATACATACGCTTGTGCTATTACCACAGCCGTCAAGGAACTTAGTCCAGCAGTTAGTTACATTCATGTTACCTTCTGGATACATACCCTTGTGCTATTACCTCAGCCGTCAAGGAACTTAGTCCAGCAGTTAGTTACATTCATGTTACCTTCTGGATACATACGCTTGTGCTATTACCACAGCCGTCAAGGAACTTAGTCCAGCAGTTAGTTACATTCATGTTACCTTCTGGATACATACGCTTGTGCAATTACCTCAGCCGTCAAGGAACTTAGTCCAGCAGTTAGTTACATTCATGTTACCTTCTGGATACATACGCTTGTGCTATTACCACAGCCATCAAGGAACTTAGTCCAGTAGTTAGTTACATTCATGTTACCTTCTGGATACATACGCTTGTGCTATTACCACAGCCGTCAAGGAACTTAGTCCAGCAGTTAGTTACATTCATGTTACCTTCTGGATACATACGCTTGTGCTATTACCTCAGCCGTCAAGGAACTTAGTCCAGCAGTTAGTTACATTCATGTTACCTTCTGGATACATACGCTTGTGCTATTACCACAGCCGTCAAGGAACTTAGTCCAGCAGTTAGTTACATTCATGTTACCTTCTGGATACATACGCTTGTGCTATTACCACAGCCGTCAAGGAACTTAGTCCAGCAGTTAGTTACATTCATGTTACCTTCTGGATACATACGCTTGTGCTATTACCACAGCCGTCAAGGAACTTAGTCCAGCAGTTAGTTACATTCATGTTACCTTCTGGATACATACGCATGTGCTGTTACCACAGCCTTCAAGGAACTTAGTCCAGCAGTTAGTTACATTCATGTTACCTTCTGGATACATACGCTTTTGCTATTACCACAGCCGTCAAGGAACTTAGTCCAGCAGTTAGTTACATTCATGTTACCTTCTGGATACATATGTTCATCTACAAATAGAGGAAATAAGCTAAGGTACTGCTCATTCCATGTTGAAATGGACTAAGTCCAGTTAACGTATTTTGTCAATAAAAGTGTTAGTAACATATGGAACAATGCTACTTTGTTTTTTTTATATCGGCGTTTGTGTGCATTTTCCACATACAATAAACTACGTCTCATATCAGTACCGGAGCAGAAAAACAGATTTTTGTATTGATCTCAAAACTTTAAAAATTGGACTTTGTGCCTTTCAACAACAAGTGATTCATTTATATACGGTACATATTCCAGAAAACTGGATATACTGGGCTTGGCAGAAACAAGATGGAAAGGTGAAGGTCGCAGAGAACTGAGGAAAGGGTACCGGTTGTACTGGAGTGAAACAGTGAAGGAAGGAGCAGCGGAGTAGGAGTAGTTGTGAGAGATGGAATGAGGGAAGAGGTAAAGGGAATAAGTGACAGGATCATGAAGATCAGAGGAACTGTAAAGGGAAGAAGCCTGGCGATAGCCCAGGTATATGTCCCTCAAGTTGGATGTGCAGCTCAAGAGAAGGAAGACTTTGAGGAGGAGCTACAACAGCAGTTGAATGGTCAGAGCATCATTGTCATGGGAGATTTGAATGCACATGTAGGAAGTGAAAGGCAAGGATATGAAAATGTAATGGGAGCAGAATGATGGGGTAGCAGGAATGAAGAAGGGGGAAAGTTGCTGGATTTTTGCAAGAGAAACGGTTTAGTGGTAGACAACTCCTGGTTCCGGAAGAAAGAAAGCCACAAGGTAACGTGGTACAGCAATGATTTAACAAAGAAATCTTTGGTAGATTACATGCTGTACGACTGGGAAATGAAGAGAAGTGTCAGAGATATAAAGGTAATACCATCAGAGGCCTTAGATAGCGACCAGAGAATACTTGTAATGAACCTGGGAGTTGTTAAGGATAGCAAGAGGACAGAGTACCAGGAAAGGAGAATCAAAGTATGGAAACTGAAGGAAAAGGATGTCAAGGATGAATTCCAGAAGATAATAAGGGAAAGGATGCCAACAGACAATCCTAAAACAGGGGAAGAGGAATGGAAGCAATTCAGGAACACAATGGTGGAAGCTGCATTGGCAGTGTGTGGAAGAACAAGCAACAGAAAGCGGTGTAAAGAGACACCATGGTGGAATGAGAGAGTAAAAGAAGCTGTGGGAAGGAAGAACAAGGCTTCCAGAGTGTGGTTCCAGGAAAGAACTGATCTGGCAAGGGAAGATTATAAGATAAAGAAGTAAGAAGCAAACAAGATTGTCGCAGAGGAGAGGAAGAAGTGGATGGTAAAGTGGACAGAGATGATGGAGGAAGACAGAAGAGGAAATAACAAAGTACTTTATGGGATGGTCAAAAGTAAGAGAAGAGGTCTGCGAGAGGACGTGGTAATGATGGACAAAAACGGAAATGAGGTACACAACAAAGAAACACTCAAGACAGTGGGGAAAGAGTACTTTGAGGATTTGCTGAATCCAAATGGTCATAGGGAGGAAGACAATGTATTGGAAGATGGAGAAGACAACACAGGAATGGAAAAGGACCTGAATTGGAGAGAACTGGAGATGGCAATAGATAAGATGAAAGGAGGAAGGGCACCGGGTGTGGATGAAGTAAGTGTTGAAATGGTGAAGGCAGCAGGGGAGGTTGGGAAACAGTGGCTGTACCGTGTGATGAGGGTGATATGCAAGGAGAAAAAGACCCCAGAAGATTAGAAGAAAGGATTAATTGTCCCAATATTTAAGAAAGGAAGCAGAAAGGAGTGCAGAAATTACAGGGGAGTCACACTCATACCTCACTGTGCCATGATGTATGAAAAGATATTAGAAAGTAGTATACGAGCCTAAGTGGAGAGAAAATTGAGAGAGGAGCAGTATGGATTCAGACCTGGGAGATCAACCGTGGATCTCATATTTTCAGTGAGACAGCTCCAGGAACACCACTACGAATTTGGAGAGGATCTGTTGATGGCCTTCCTGGACATCGAAAAGGCCTATGATAGTGTGTGTAGGGAGAAGCTTTGGAAAGCATGGGAGTGGAAAAAGGGACTGTAGGCAGAGTGAAGGAGATGTATTGTGGAAGTGTGAGTTGTGTGAATGTTGGAGGGGAAAGAACAGACTGGTTCAGACAAATGAGTGGCCTGAAACAGGGTAGTGCGCTGTCACCCCTTCTCTTTATTGTGGTTATGGACGAGGTAAAGACAAGGATAGCATGAAAGATAGGAGAAGATAAGATGAAAGCAATGGTGTTGGCAGATGATCTCATGGTCTGGGGAAGCAAGGAGGAGGAAATTCAGGAGCAACTGAAGGCTTGGGAAGAAACAGTGGGAGAGTACGGATGGAAGTTCAACATCAGTAAATGTGAGATCCTGTTAACAACCAGGAAAAAGGACAGACCAAAGAGTGGGATAACACTTGGAAGTGGACAGCTGAAGAAGGTGGAAAGTCTCAAGTACTTGGGAAGTATAGTGGAGGAAAATGGGAGAAATGACAAAGAGATTACGGAACGTGGCGGACAGGCAGAAGCATTTCTGAGAAGCACTAGGAGCTTAGTGTGGAATAAAGATGTCCCACAAGAAAGCAAGGAAGTGTTATACAGAAGCTACTATATCCCGATACTGACCTATGCTTCAGAAACGTGGACAATGAAGAAAAGAGCCATAAGCAGAATACAGGCAGGTGAAATGAAGTTCCTGCGAAGTAGGATCGGAGTAACAAGAAGAGACAGGGTGAGGAATGAAAAGGTCAGGGAAATGGTGAAAGAGGAGCCCTTGCAAGGTAGGATTGAGACATCAAGACTGAGGTGGTATGGACACCTAAAGAGAATGGATGAGAAGAAGATTCCCAAGAGGATACATGAGATGCAGATGCAGAAGAAACGACCAAGGGGAAGACCAAGAGATAGATGGCTGAAAGGAGTGGAGGAATGTGTCAAGAAGAGAGGCGAGGACTGGACCAGAGTGACAGCGGAGAGGTGGTGGGAAGAAAGGACTAAGTGGCGAGACTTATGTTCCAAACAGACCCAGCCTGGGGCTGGAAACTGTACAAGATGATGATGACATATTCCAGGTATTGCAAGAAAGCGATATTGGATAGCACATGCAGTTCCACCTTAAAATCCAACCGTGCCTAGTTTGTAGTATGGAAAATATTGCCTAAGTTAATAGACCAAACAACTGGCGACAATTTTTTTAAAAAGTGCTCAGTTACATCTTCGCCCTAGTCTATGTAAAGTACCATACGGTAATTACTGAAAGGGTATATTTCACAAACGAACGAACCTCATTTTGCATGAATTAAGGAACCCGAAACCTTCTAATGTCTTGAGAAATATTTTAGCCAATAATTTAAAACAAGTTGCCAGAAAACAAAGCTGTGTGCCTACTATGGTGTAAAGTTGCTATGTGAGAAAAACAACCTTGCCAAGATTATACGACGAGCATACGGTTAAATACAATTATTCAATTGGAGAAACACTTTCTTCGTCACAATCTTCAAAGAATTTCAAACATAATCTGTTCTAAATTGATGGGAAAATGTGCAACATTTAGAAACGACGATGGTTGTAAGTGGCACAACGTTAGCTGACATTTCTCATCTTTAATACATAAGGCTGCGTCCGCACCAGAGGTGGCTTGCTTAGCGTCTAGATAGTGGATAGCCACTAGGATGATTCATCCAAGCAAACGAACTGTCGAGAACGAATGGAAGTGGCCGCACTGAGCGCTTGGCTTAGCTTGGCTCCATGGGTAGTCGCTAGGCGTGTATCCTAGCGAACGGACTGGGCTGTTATCCCGCGTTTCTATCCAGGTGGAAGCGTGATCTTGTTTTTGTACTTAAGCTTCTTTAAACGTACTTTTGTGCATTTTGACTAGAAAATGGATGAGTTACTTGTGTCAGCAGTATGTAAAAGAGAACCTTGTGGAACTCATCACACGAACTACACAAAAATGCCATTGTCCTCAAAAAGCTTTGGGAAGAGGTGGCACAGGAAGTTGGCAATGATGGTAAGTGCAAATCAATTGTGTATGTATTTATTTATATATTTATTTCATTTTTTTTTCATTTGTGATACCTAAAGCATTTACAAGTTGTGTTATTAAACACTCGTTAGTTTGAAATCAAGTGCAGCCATTGTAGCGTTGGATAATCTTTTCAGGTAAAGCATAATCTCTCTGCCACGGTACAGCTCCATTTCCGTTGAAATAATCCGTCAAAATGTTTCTAGTTTGTATTGCATTGTCTGTAAATCAGTACTGTGCTCTTCCTCTTTCACTGCGGGGATGAGGCTCAAGTGAAACCATTCCGCGCTGAAAATTTTTCTGTCATTCTTGAGGGAACTGCGGTCCTGCATGTGTCATCACGATGTTGTGGAGAATGCAGATTGATTTTACAATTTCTGTAGAGGTAGTCTTCTTCGTTTCGATAGGTTTATGCAAAATTCTCCATTTCGCTGCCATTATACCGAAGCAACACTCAACACTTGTGCGAGCTCTGGAGAGGCGATAGTTGTAGATAGGCTACTTTTTCTTTCTTCAATATCTTTCTGACCAAACGGTCGCATCAAATAATGTAGGAGTGGATAACCAGCATCACCGACGAGTACAAATGGGATTTTAATATTCGTGTTAGGAATTTCTCTCACTGGAGGGACATTGAGTTCACCGTTCTCTAACATTTGAAATAATGAACTGCTTCTAGAGTGTCCGGAATCACACTGACGCCCTTCAGTGTAATCCAATGCAATGATTCGGCAGTCCGCATCAACTACTACTTATAGGAGAACTGAAAAGTATTGCTTGTAATTGTAATATGTACTCCCACTTTTAGACGAACAAAATATTCTGAAGTGTTTTCCGTCTATCGCTCCAATGCAGTTCGGGAAGTTCCACTTTGTGAAGAAGGAGTCAGCAGTGCGGTACCATGTATAAGGTGTTGAAAATGGTAGATATTCATCTTTTAACGAGCTCCAAATTACGTGGCAAATTTGTCCGACAATCTCAGAAACTGTCGTCCGACCCAGACGAAAATGTAGAGCAAGAAATCGAAATGATTCCCCAGTGGCCAAAAACCTGAAAAAAAAAAACAACGTTCATACAGTACATTGTAAGGAATTAAAAATGTAAATAAAATTATAATTTTTAAAACCTGGATTTCTAAATTTTAACTGACTTAGTAAGAAGTGCATTTGAGTAAGTTCCTAGATTACTTTTGAAAATTTCCATGGTCATGAATATATCTGCTATTTATTGTTATTTTGTTTCAGTCAAGTATCTGAAAGGGAAGTGGAAGAAAGTGCGAGCTTATTTTTTTAAAGAGCACCGAAAAATACCGAAACCTAAGACCGGTAAAGGGGCATCAAGTTATGTTCGGAGCACATGGCACCTATATGACCCGTTGCTATTTATGAAGAACAACATCCCCACCTCCGAGACTGGCTCGAGTTTGACACTTGACGACGACGACAACGCCGACGAGAACGTTTCGATTTCGTATCACAACAATTGCAATCCCCACCACTAACCCCGGACTCGAATTCAGGTGGCAATGAACCAGCGAGGAAGAAACATCGAACCGCGAAATATAATAACGCCGAGAGGAGTGAGCAGTTGTTAGAAATTGAAAGAAAAAAATGGAGCTACTTGAAAGAGAAAGTGCAAAGGACGATAATGATGACCGGCTCTTCTTTGAAGGTCTATTGCCGTATATGGCTACAATTCCTCCCCTTCCTAAACTCAGACTTCGACACAAGATTCAAGAGATAGTTCTGGAACAACTTGAATCCCAGGAAAGTAACCGTTCTCAGCCTATTCGACCAATGGTATCTCCACACAACTCAGCCGAGCATGGGATTCTGAACCACAACTCGCAGGGTTTTCCAACATTTACAAGGCTTGAACCTCCGTATGTGAATGCGAATGTGAATGATCAGGAAAAGGACGAAAACAAGTTTTCAAGTGCTATAGCAACGTAAGTTCAAACCTTCCATTAAGTAACTTGATCATAGACGTGTGTGCCTCTTTTATTTAAATTAAAATTAGAGTAAGTAATGTGAAGTTTGCAATAAAAACAACAGAATACCTTGGTCTGTTACTTACCTCAAAGTGACGACGAGTCGTTCCTCGGGTGATATGCATTTTCTCTAGTTGGTGTCCTGCTTCTGCAGTGTTTCTTGAATTTTAGTCAGCAGAATATCGAACGTTTCTGTAGTCATTCGTAAATATTCATAAAATTTGTCCGGATGATTCCGTAACTGTTTGTAGAGAACATTAATCGCTCCTTTCACAGACCAACACTCATTTATTTCATGTACCCAACAAGAAGAACGCACGTGCAATAGTTCGTACTTCAAACTAGAATTCTCAATAAGAAGTAATTTCTTTCCTAACTTTGATAGAGACATTTTTGAGTCGTCCCCTTGTCTTATAATAATAAGAGCAACTAACATAGGTCCCGCCAGTGCGACCACTAAGTATCCTACCTAAGCGCCTATCTAGGCACCTACCCAGGCACCAACCCATGCAAGCCACCTCTGGTGCGGACGTAGCCTAAGGGATAAAAACGTGCAGAAGTTTCTCATTGTACACAGCTGAAGATCATATCATTCTTGGTGCATTTTACGACATTTAATTTCCTAACAACTATAATTTGCTTACTTACATGCAACGAAAATTGTAGTACACAGTTCCCATTGCTTCCATTACCTGACTACTGAACCAGACGCCGGTGGCGTGTCTTATGGCAAGTGAAAGTGTAAGCTCTATATGGTATGTCTGTCTGTTGTTTGTTTGCAGGGAAAGATGACCTCACTGTTACATCCCTTAAAGCAACAATAGCTAACTTTTTTGTTTGCAGTCTTCAGCCTGTGATGTTTGAAGATGAACCGCGTAGGGAAGGAAGGAGCCACCACCTATCTTGAGTGAGTAGAAATAGGCTGAAGTTCCAGTGAAATGCTAAGTTGAGAAGAGAGGGTGAGAGCTCTAAAGATTTTAATCGATCGTTTATAATGTGATTGATTGATCGATCAGGAAAACAATACAACACACACAGTGAGAGGGAGGTATGAAAGGCAGTGGCAATTGTAGATATTTACCACTCCACAAGGGGAAGTAAGGAAGGGAAAGGAAAGATGGAAATATTCTGATGTTGTTGTTTCTTATGGCTAGCCCGAATTCCAATCCATCAGCTTCCTTGCGTTCCAATAGAGTTGTGTGAGGTTTCCTGAAGTTCTAGCAGTCACATCAAGTTTATTGCAATGTAGCAGGCGCCCCTTATCCATTTTACTTCCAGGTTCGTGACAAAGTGTGCATTCTTCAGATCTCAGGATGTTGATTCGTTTCAGATGAGCTGCAAGGCAGTCATGGCCAGTGTTAAGGCTGAAGAAGGCTACAGCTTCTCTTCTTGGTGTTAATTTATATTGATCCCATTTAGCATCGATGTCCTTCCATATTCTAGAAGTGGTGAAAAGTTTCAAGTTGTTGGGAAGTGGGATTACAGAAGATGGGAAGATAACCGAAGAAATTGGTAAAATAATACAAGAAGCAAACAGTTTCTACCAGAGTGTGAGAGGTCTTGTGTGGAACCAGGATGTCCCAAAGAATTGTAAAAGGGGTCTATACACAACCTATTATGAACCCATGCTGCTGGGACATGGACGACAGAGAGCAGCATCGAAGGAAAGACAAGGAATGATAGAGTAAGGATAGAAACAACTAAGCTGGAGCGGCTTCGGTTATCAGACAGATTCTACACACACCCAAAGTACACACGGCTACATGACCACATTGTCGCAGCCCCTAACCTGAGGAACCAACCAACTAAACTGGAGTGATATGGACACATGATGAGAATGCGTGAGGAGAGAGTACCACAAAAAATATTTTTGGAAAAATTAACAGGAAAGAAACCATGAGGAAGACCCGGAAAACAATGGATGGATCCAGTGAAGGAGTGTGTAGAGAAAAAGGGAGGAAAACCAGAAGATGTACTTCAAGTAGGAAAGGAGTGGTGGAGGGACAGGCAAAGATGGAGGTCCATAATTCACAACCCAGCCCAGGAAGAGACTGGAACCGGGAAATGAAGATGATATACCCTGTATTTCGAAAGAGACCCCTGTGTCTGAGTTGTGTGCGTTAAATCTCTCATCATGTTTGCGACCGGGAGCTGCAGCAAGTCTGGAGATTGGAGGTTTGAATCCCGGTGCCTATAACGGCTATTGTGAGATCCACATTCCCTCCAGACAATTGCCAGGATAGTACCTTATTTCAAGTCCCAGAGCACCTACCCTATCCCTGTCTCGAATATACAGCTACACACACTCCTACAGACATCACAGAAACTCAGGTTATCTGAAAAATTCAGCACTCACCGAAGTACACTGGGCTGATGACCAAAGTCTCTAATGGAATTACTGTTTCCCGAAGGATACAGAGAGTTTATTTTTCCGAATGAGCATGATAACACATGATTAAATTTCAATAAATTTGAAAAGTTGAGCCAACCAGATCAAGCTTTCGAATTTTTTGAATTTTGATAATGTGCTAAGATTCTAATACTTATTAACAAAACAAATGTGTTTCGAAAGAAAGAATGTGTAGGATTTGGCGTGAATTTGGCAGCTATCATCATCATCATCATCCTTTCATGTGTTAGTCCTAGAAGAACTGTTACAGTCTACACAAAAGATTTTCACGCCATCATTTCGTGGGGTGACCTAGAGATCTCTTCCCTCCGGGGCAGTAGTTGACGACTGCTTTAGGGATCCTGCTTCTGTCCATCCTGTTGAGGTGTCTTAGCCAATTTCTTTGGTATCCCAATATAGGTCTGCTGTTAAGACCATTCAGCACTTCTGTGCTTCGTTTGCGATCCCACTTAGTGACTCCTGCTGTTCGTCGCATATATTTCATTTCGGCGGTAGTTATTCGTGTCTCATCACATTTCCTCAGGGTCCACGCTTCGCTACCATAGCAAAGTACTGGTCTTGCTATACTGTACTTAATACCTGATGGCGCAAAACCTCAGCTGTCCACACAGTGATTATCATATGCAGGCGAGGCCATGTGCTTCAGCGTGATGGATTGGGGAGGAACGTCGCATCAGCTCTTTGTATCTATAAAATTGGCCTCGTTGCGTAGTGGCTAGCACCTATGGCTGTCACCGCTGAGGCCCGGGTTCGATTCCCGGCTCTGCCAGGAAATTTAATTCTGGTCTGAGGGATGAAACGGAATGTTATTATTAGTTATTGTTGATTAAAGGGGCGGAACTACGAGGTCATCTGCCCCTGGAACGGAATGTCTTTATCCCAAATTAAACTCCGAACCTGATGATAGAAAACACTCTCACATTGTATTCTCTTGATGATTAGTTTGTTAGTTATTGTTGTTTTAATGGGCGGAACTACGAGGTCATCTGCCCCAAACCTTGATCTCCATATCGAATCTTGCAATTTCCATCAATTCACTTCCTTAGTACAGTTCTCTTTTCGAATGCTTGATGCGTTAGTACTGTCATCATCATCACCCAGTTGCCCGGGTGTAGTATATGAGCCCCCTCCTTGTACCACTCCTCCTCCACCAATTTGTCCCAATCATGACCTCTCTGCAGTACATCGTTTTTGACTGTATCTATCCACTATCCCACAGGTCGTCTTCCTTCTACTTTTCTCTCAAATTCCTTCCGTTCAGTTCTGTTTGCTGGTATCCTCTTCATGTGACCAAACCATTTCAGTCTTCAGATCTGGATCATATTGAGGAGAGAATCATCTATTCCTACTTCTTCTCTAATCTTCTCATTCCTGGTCTTCTGAATCATGGTACGTAGGAATTTCATTTCGGCTGCCTGGAGTTTAGAGTTAGTGCTGTGGTTTCGAGACTGTATGTAAGAATCGGTGTACACTGTCATGGGCATTTGCTCATCCCACAGCAGGTGGTAAAATTGTGTTGCCTTATTAATTCGATTGTTTACCTCATGTTTTGCTAGGTTGTCACTTGATAGAATGCTACCCAAGTACTTGAAAACTGGAACGCTGCCCAATTTGCCTTAATTTAGCACGACTATTGGTTCTGCTCCTTCCTCATACACTTTCGCCACCGTCTTCGTCTCACTGATGCTTAAACCATATTTCTTACACTCCTCATTCCAGTACTGTATTGGCCCTAAAATAAGCCACACTTGGTAAAACATCTGGGTATGGCTTATATTCACTACCTACACTTTTATATGCCGTGTTCTGTTTAGAAAGGAAAGCTCATTGTCAAGAACAAAGCAACATTACAGTCTGTATAGGCATGCAAATGGAAAAATACCTTAAAAATGCTATTTCGATGTTCTATTAATAATTCGAATAATATGGACTTCTCTTTTCATAAAATGTATATATGCAAAAAAGTACGAAAATCGTCGTTTCAATTTTAATTTTTTTTAGAGAAAGAAAACTTAAACAACTACCATAAAAAAATCAGTTGAAAACTTCAAGATGATACTCCGCTCTCTAGATTATCTGATTCACAGGTATACATAATGTGCGGAAAAACATATATAATAAATCAATTGAGGCGATGGGTGCAATAACAACTTAAGTCTGAAAATACTGTTTTGAGAAAATCACTCCTAAAGTTTTGAAACACTGTAAATGTCTTGAGTTTTTCATTGCTGGATATGTTGATTTATACACACCATTTAAAGATAGTCCTTAACAATATATCAATGTCACTGTGAATTTAAACTTTACCAGTTCTTAAATATTTTAATTTCAATATGGATTGACTTAAGTCGTTATTGCAGAGACAGACATCAGCATCTTAAATTACCATCTATGGATAGTAGATTCGTTCAAATTTATTTAATTCGAAAAAAAAAGCTACCGTGTACTGCACAATAATAAATTTTTATAATAAAATTATAATATATATACAGTATATATAAAATTAATACCAAAAACGTAATTTTGAAACTATTCTTTTAATAAGGCACTTTTGAAAGTATCACTGCATTTATTTTACCTAAAAAGAAATAAAAAGGTGTCCAAACAGTCATTTTTTATAATCCTGTGTAATTAGTATCTTTAAATGCAAACGGATATGCAGATAAGGCTTAGAATGGTTACATTCATGCATGAACTCTGGTTCCATTTACCCAATTTCAATCAGAAAATAATTATTAAATGAATAGATATACACCGGCATTGCCTTGATAGGATAGACTAAGTGAAGTAAAACTGTATTTAAGTAATAATAATAATAAAGCAACTGGAGTTTATGGACATTTAATGGATTCCTCAGCCTCACTGATTTCACTTCTCAGTTTACTTTCTTCCACAACAGTCTCTTTCTCTAAGTGAAGCTGCATTCTCCAGTGATTCTCTTTGGGGAAAAATGAGTGGCAGTTTCTCTTGCAACAATTTTCAGTGTAGCTAAATACTTTCTTGGAAACCTTCTTGCCACTAGAACTCATATAGCTATCACCACGATTCCTCTTGGTTTTGTTCTGCACGCGTTTCCAAGAGTCTCGCTAAAGTGATCTCTTCTTTCCTTTATTCTGCATTTCCAAATCCGATCCTTCATTTAACTTCTCATGTTTACTATCATCTGACTGATCACACATCTTTACAGAATAACAATAACAAAACCACACGCAACAGTTACAAGACAACACTCACTGATTCCCGCGCGTGTGCGATACCGGCGCTCGAAGCTGTTCGCCGGAAGAACGACTTGCTACACAGCTGTATATAATGCAAGCTCCTGCCATCTAGAGTTGACATAACGAAATAATATTTGGAGGATAGATGAAGAACACATTGGGGATTACAAAACTGCATTCGCCGGAAAAACGACTTAAGTCGACTTAAGTGGTTATTGCACCCAGCGCCTCAATTTAAGAGGAAAACTCCGTCAATCAATACTTATGTATTAAAACATAATTACATAGGGTACATGTTTCGATCCTTATTGGTCCTTCTTCAGCCCTGAACTTTTATAAAGTTTGCAAATAATCATAATATAACTAACATCAACATAATGCTAGCAAAGCATATTAAACATAAAAACATACATAAATCCTGAAATTGACACAAGTTAAACAATGGAAACACATTAAATCACTGTTAAAATTGACTAATGTTAGTTGCGTCGTAGTATTATGCTTTAGTCCATTTCAATTTGATGGAGGTTTCTCCTATGAATAAAATCTTGGCGAGATTCATGAATTGATCTCTTTATGCAGAGTCTATCCAAAAAAAAGAAAGAAAGAAATAATAATTAATATAATTAGGTCATTAGAAATGAGTTAAGAATTAATACTCACGAAATTCTTAAAACATGAGATTGAGAAAATGCAAACTGACTTACGCTTGTCGGGAAGGAAGGAACGTGGGCCGATGACCCTGGGCCCGTCTGTCTTTGAAGTGAACTGAGAATGAAATAAAAACTTATAAGAAGAAAGGTGGGTGGGGGGGGGGGGAGAGAGAAGAAATTTGAAAGAATCAAAACTACTTATATGAAAACAGAAAAATAAACGTGTGGTGTGAACGAGCGAAAAACATTGTTACCTTAAGTGGTCCATGTGGAGGTTGCAAGAAGAATGCTGTGAATGCTATGACTCGTATAGGGAAAACTGCAGATCTTATGTTGTTGTTGTTTGAGTCTTCAGTCTTTTGACTGGTTTGATGCAGCTCTCCATGCGTCTCTGTCCTGAGCTAATCGTTTCATCTCTACATAGCTACCACACCCTACATCCGAGGCAATCTGTTTAACATATTCTAACCTTGGTCTACCCCTACAGTTCTTGTCCTCGACCCTTCCTTCCATAACTAAGCTTGCTATTCCTGGGTGTCTTAGTATGTGTCCTACCAACCTATCTCTTCTCTTCATTAGCAGTCGCCAGAAACATCTCTCCTCTCCCACTCGCCTTAATACCTCTTCGTTTGTAACCCTATCTACCAATCTGATCTTCATCATTCTCCTGTAACACCACATTTCAAATGCCTCAATTCTCCTCTTTTCTGCTGCACCAATAGTCCAAGTTTCACTTCCATAGAGCGCCACGCTCCAGACAAAGGCTTGCAAAAATGACTTCCTAATACCTAAATCTATATTCGATGTCAACAGATTCCTTTTTTGTAGAAAGGCTTTCCTTGCCTGAGCCAACCTACTTTTTATATCCTCTTTGCTTCGTCCATCACTGGTTATTCTGCTTCCTAAGTAACAGAAGTCTCCTACTTCCTTCAGCTTTTCACCTGCCAATTTGATCTCCATAGAGGTTTCTGATTTATTTCGGCTGCATTCCAGTATTTTTGTTTTTCATTTATTAATTTTCATCATGAAGTCCTTCCGTAAGACGGAATCCATACCATTCAAAAACTCATTCAAATCCTCAGGCTTGTCGGCCAAGATGACGATGTCATCAGCAAATCTCAGAGTTGAAATTATTTCTCCTTGAATCTTCACTCCCACTTTATATTTTTCTCCAATTTCCTTCATTGCTTGTTCAATGTAAAGATTGAAAAGTATGGGTGATAAGTTGCAGCCTTGCCTTACACCTTTCTGAATACCAGCTTCTTTCTCATATCCTTCAACTCGAATGACTGCTGTCTGGTTTCTGTACAGATTGTATATCACCCTCCTATCCCTGTACTTTATTCCAATTGATTTCAAAATGTCAAACAATTTAGTCCAATCAACATTATCAAAAACCTTTTCTAAGTCTACAAATGCCATGAACGTTCTCTTATCTTTCCTTATTCTACCTTCCAAAATCAGCCTAAGACTTAGTACAGCTTCCCTTGTTCCTACATTTCTCCTGAAACCAAACTGGTCTTCACCCAACTCCGTTTCTATCTGGCTTTCAATCCTCTTGTAAATTATTCTAGACAGGATCTTTGAAGCATGAGTAATCAAGCTGATTGTACGGTAATCTTCACATCTGTCAGCTCCCACTTTCTTTGGTATAGGGATGATTACATTTTTCTTGAAATCAGAGGGTACCTCACCTGTCTCATAAATCCTACACACACAGTGAAATAACCTGATCAGACCTTCATCTCCTATGCAGCATAGCAACTCAATCGGTATATCATCTATGCCTGGTGCTTTGTTCCTGCTTAAGTCTTCCAAAGCTCTGTCAAATTCTGATCTCAATATTAAATCTCCTTTCGCATCCTCATCAATTTCCTCCTCTCTTTCCATTACATGATTCTCAATCTCCTTTCCCTGATACAAACTCTCTATGTAAGCTTTCCATCTCTCAACCTTTTCTTCCCTATCTGTTAGAGGCTTTCCATTTGTGTCCTTAATATTACAGCACTTAGTCTTCTTTTCCCCAAAAGTATTCTTAATACTTCGATAAGCTGTGTCTACTTTTCCTAATTTCAGACAATTTTCTATACCTGCACATTTCTCTTTCAACCATTCTTCTTTCGCTTCCTTGCACTTCTTGTTAACCTCATTTCTCAGACGTCTGTATTCTGCTTTCCCCTCTTCATCTCTTAGATTCTTGTGTCTCCGCCTTTCATCCATCAATTCTAGTATATCCTGAGTGATCCACGGTTTTCTACCTATTCTTTCTTTCCTACCAATGTTTTCTTCTGCGGATTTTGTTATTTCATTCTTCAAAAGTGCCCATTCGTCTGCAATTGAAGTTTGTTTAGGGGTTTTGATTAGTCCTTCCTTTATACTCTTCTTGAATCTTTCGTTTACATCCTTTACTTTCAGTCTGTCTATTGCCCACCTTTTTGGCTTTTGACTTTTCTTCAGTTTCTTCAACTTTAATCTGCATTTCATTACAACCAGATTGCGGTCAGAGTTTGTCAGCACCGGGATATGTTTTGCAATCCAAAATCTGGTTTCGAAACCTCTGCTTGACCATAATGAAGTCGATTTGGTAATGCCCTGTATCTCCTGGTCTCATCCATGTGTATATTCTTCTATTGTGGTTATTGAATAAGGTGTTAGCTATGACCAACTCATGTTCGGTGCAGAATTCTACCAGCCTGCTTCCTCGATCATTCCTTTCACCTAATCCGAAATCTCCTACTATGTTCCCTTCTCTCCCTTTTCCTACCACAGCATTCCAATCTCCCATTACTATAACATTTTCATCACCCTTGATATACCTCAGAATTTCGTCTATTTCTTCGTAGACCTTTTCAACATCCTCATCATCAGCTTGTCTGGTAGGCATATAGACTTGTACCACTGTAGTGCAGGTAGGTTTAGTATTGATTTTTGCTACAATAATCCGTTCACTGTATTGCTCATAATATTCCACCCACTGTCCAAGTTTCCTACTCAATATGAGGCCAACCCCTGCTTGGCCATTGTTTGATTTACTGCTAATGACCCTATAGTCTCCTGACCAAAAGTCCTGTTCTTCCTGCCAGCGCATTTCACTAATCCCAACCAAATCCAATCTCAACCTATCCATTTCCCTTTCTAAGTTTTCTAACCTTCCATTTCCTAGCAGACTTGTAACATTCCACGCTCCGATCCGTAGAATGTCAGATTTCCTCTTTGTCACTTCTGTGATGTTAACCCCCTCTCGAGTAGTCCCCACCCGGAGATCCGAACGGGGGACTAGTTTACCTCCGGATTGAAATTTTACAAGGGAGAAGGCCATCATCACATGTAATTATGCATAGAGAGGTGCATATCCTCGGGAATAGCATTACGGCTGTAGTTTCCCGTTGCTTTCAGCCGTGCAGCAGAACGCAGTGTAGCCATTAGTTGGCTTATGAATGCTCTTATGAGCCACAGTTAAAACGCCAATCGAACGATTGGCGGCACCACGGATCACCACTGAAACAAACAGTTCGACCAACCCCCACCAATGTGAAGGTAATGTTGATACTTGCCTATGATTGGGATGGTGTGATCATTCACCATACTGTTCCCCGAGGGCAAACCGTTAATGCGGCGTACTATTGTTCGTTTCTGCAAGACCATCTCGGAGGAGCTCTGAGAAGGAAACGGCGCCACCACATGGTTACACCGCCCATCGTTCTGCATGACAATGCTAGGGCACACACAGTAGGCGTTGTGTCGGCATTGTTGGATCGCTGGGGCTGGGAAGTCCTCTATCACCCCCCCATATTCTCCCGACATCAGTCCCTGCGATTATGATCTCATCCCGATGATGATGAAGATGACAATGCGCGGGGAGCGCTTCCGTACCATTGAGGACGTTAAGCAGGCTGCCGAGCGCTCTCTTCATACCATCAATAGATTGGGCAGTGCCAACGGGATCCAACGACTTCCGCATCGCTGGGAACACGTTGTACGCAACGGTGGGGACTACATAGAGGGCCTGTGAAACTTTGAACCATCTAAGTGAGATATTAATCCAGTGCCAAAACTAAAAAAACAACCCAAGTATAAACAATGTCTCTTTGGAAGTGTGAGTATAGGCTGATGAAGGGTGATTAAGGAACTGCCGAAACATGTCCCTATGAATGTGTATTGAAAAGGCGGACAATTTAAATTTCAATTAAATTAACTAAGTCAATTCGTCCTTTATACTAGGGTTGGTACCTTTAAGGAGTTGATTATTCCTGAATAAGTTTTATGTTGTAATACTTGTTCTATTCAGGTGGTGGGAACTTACGGAGACGGACTATCAATCGAAGAAGGTCCCGGCATGCCATTTCTGCTGCCCAGGGTGCAAAACGTTTGTCTGCTACTTTGGAGAAACTGTCAGAAGATAGTGAGTCAGAGGACATGCATTTTGGTAAGTTGTTTATTTAGCCTGTGTATGATAGGTACTCTTGTTGGGGTAGAATGAGTCGTTGAGGGGAAGAGGCATGGAGAAAAGAACAATATCTTGAGACTTTAAACATTTCTTAGGTCGACTTAACTTACAATTCTTCCGTAGGTACGGTAAAGGAAATATTGCTAGATTTTGTGGTTTATACTAGGGTTGGTACTGCTTGGGTCCGAGCTCTGTGAACTTGTATGGAGAAGAGAAGGGTCTGTCAACAGCCCGCTGTAATATCTGGTATTCTTTTCTATTCCAATACTGCTAATATAGGGCCGTTGCCTAAACCACTGTGGTGTTGCGAATGTGTGAGTGCTTCACCGACCAATGTATTTGGTTCTGTTACCTCGCACGGATCGGGAAACTTCATCACTCGTCACCATCACTTCTCATAGTCCATGATCCATTTTCCTCTCAGGTTCATGCTGCTTGGACCCGAGCAGTACCTTTAATCCATTAATTTCAGTTATCGATGAATCGAAGCAGAAACGATGGTTAATTGCTCAATATAACAATTATTTGTGCGTTTAATCGATTTTGTCGATGAACTTTGCTCCTTTCACTAGGCTCTTACAGAAGCAAAACCGACATTTAATATAAAATATGATACAGTGGAACTTGGATAATTCGAACCTCAAGGGACCAGTAAAAAATTCGGATTAAGAAAGTTCTTTGAAAAGGGTAGAGAAAATATATTGTATTACATTTACATAATGATTTATGTCCAACAAAGCAGATTAACAGACAACGGTACTTGATAAAGACTGTATCGTGAATAACCTCAAAAGTATCAAATGTAAAATAAAACCAAAATGTACTATTCACCTATTTAACGATTGTAGAAATCCAATAATCTAGTTAAGTCTGAGAGAAATTTACAGTTTTTCAAAATAGTTTGAGACTTTTACCTGTTTCCTACAATTAAGTCTCTCAGCCATCACAAAAGAATCTAACAAAGTTAAGGAACGGAAAACAGAACCATTGACATCATTTCTACTTTCAAGTTCTGTGATGTTGTTTGTTGCTTGGGCTGCAATCGCTACAGTTTTTTCGGGAAGTGGCCCAACTGTTTGACTTCCGATCGGCTTTATGCACTAAAAAATTCGAATTAACCACGATCTTTTAGCATTTATTGTATATTAAGTGCTAGGGACCGAGAGAAATATTCGAATTAAAGAAAATTTCGAATTATAGACGTTCGAATGAGCCACGTTTCACTGTATACCGTATTTACTCGGCTATAGGACCCCCTGTTTTTCTAAATATTTAGTTCCGAAATTGGGGGAGGGTACTATAGACACAAACTGCGCAAAAATCCATTATTTTGGGAAAGGGAGAGAGTAGAAATAAGCTATTTTATTTTGATGCTATATAGGAGGATATATTTAATCAAATTAAACAATGTTTACATCTTTAATCAGCTTATTATGAGACTGCCATAACCTCACTTATCCTCCACTCTTCCCTAACCCCCAATGACTTTCACTACTTGCTGCTTGATAAGCAAATATCTTCGTATCAAAGAAATAGAATGGAATGGACAAAGGAAATGCAAACTTTTATTTTTATTTGAACATATGGAGGCAGGG
The DNA here is from genome assembly GCA_946902985.2 of Meconema thalassinum. Lineage (NCBI taxonomy): Eukaryota > Metazoa > Arthropoda > Insecta > Orthoptera > Tettigoniidae > Meconema > Meconema thalassinum. The sequence goes on along the minus strand of OX336394.1, from coordinate 465,556,865 downwards.
ATTCCAGCGACTCACTTTTCTCACTATTATTCACTATTTTCAAAGCAGCCTCACTTTTCACACTACTGTATTTGATAAAATTACTCAATATTCTCACTTTTTTCAAAACTGGTCACATTCTGCATTAAAAATGGTCTCATTAGGGAATGAATGATGCTGAATGATCGCATCTCACTAACATTTGTAAACACAACTTTGGGAGTGGCGACCCCATCGTAATAGTAGCCTAAAATGGAAATGGCACTTCGAATGATTCGGAAAAGGTTAGGGCGTACCCTGCAGGCGACGCGCAGTTCTTTTGGGACTGGGGGAACTGTGAGAAATGGGCGACCAGTAACCGAAATGAAAGTGGGAATCATGAATGTCATGACCCTGACAGGAAAGGTGGAGGAGGTGGTAGACTTCATGGAGAGGGAGAAGGTTGGAATGATGGGGCTGAGTGAAGTGAAATGGAAAGGTAAAGGAAGGAAGAAATTGAGGAAAGGATATACATTATACTGGAGTGGTGGCCAAGAGGCCAAAAATGGCGTGGGACTGATAACCTCGAAACAACTGGAGGAGTATGTTGAAGTGGTCGAGTGTGTGAGTGACAGAATAATGAAAATTAGAATGAAGATGAAGAATGACGTGATGGACTTCATACAAGTGTATGCACCACAGACTGGAAACAGAGAAGAAGATATTGAAGTATTCCTGGAGGATGTAAGAAGAGTAATTTCAGATGTAGAAGTGGTGATCATGGGAGACATGAATGCACAAGTCGGAAATGAGAGACAAGGAAAGGAAGAAGTCGTTGGACCATATGGATATGGAAAAAAGAACCGGGAAGGAGAGGAACTTGTAAACTTTTGTGAAAGGAATGGACTGATAGTGGGTAATTCATGGTTTCGGAAGAAAAACAGCAGGAAAATTACGAGATATGGTTGGGGTGATAGAAGAACAAAATCAGTAATTGACTACTTCCTGGTGGAAAGGACTAATCGCAGAAAGCTGATGGATGTGACAGCTTTACCAGGAGAAGCATTTGATAGGGACCATAGAGCTGTGGTAGCAAAATTTAGATGGGGAAAATTGGAAAACCTAAAGGAGATCAGAGAAAGTAAAATAAAAGTATGGAAATTGAAAGACAAAACCGTACAGGAAGATTTTCAGGAGAGATTGAAGCAACAAATCCCAGTTACTGAAGTGGAAAACACAGAAGAGGAATGGTCTCATTTTAAAAAAGCATTTGCCGGTGCAGCAGAGAGTGCTTGTGGTAGGACGTCAACAAGAGTGAAAGAGAAGGAGACACCATGGTGGAATGAAGAAGTGAGGAAAGCAGTGAAAGAAAAGAAGTCTGCATGGAAAGAATGGATCCGAGATCAAACAGAAGAAAGCAAAAGGAAGTATCACGTCAGCAAACGGAGGTGTAAGAAAGTGGTAGGAGAAGAAAAGAAGAAAAGTTGGGAAGAATTTACACGAAGAATGGAAACAGATGTAAGTGGCAGTAAAAGGATGCTGTATGGGCTTCTAAGAAGTAAGAGGAAAGAAAGAGTTACCACAAAGCTGGTGAAAAAGGAAGATGGAGAGTTGTTAACACACCCAGAGGAGATAAAGGGACGATGGAAGGAGTATTTCGATAAGCTATTGAATGTGAGCCATTGTACTGGTGAGATGGAAGTGACACAACCTGACGACTCTATAACAGAAGATGATATAACAATGCTGGAGGTGGAATTAGCAGTACAGAAAATGAAGATGGGAAAAGCAACAGGGGTGGATGAAATCTGTGTAGAAATGATAAAGGCTGCTGGACCTGTTGGTATGCAATGGCTGTATCGACTGCTAAAGTGTGTGTGGAAATGGAAATGTGTACCAGAAGACTGGGAGAAAGGGCTAATAATACCAGTGTTTAAGAAGGGGGACAAGAAGGTGTGTGATAACTATAGAGGGATCACCCTCATATCACAGATAGTAAAAATACTGGAAAGGATATTAGAAAGAAGAATGAGAAGAAAGGTGGAAGGAGAGTTGCAAGAGGAACAGTATGGCTTCAGGAGTGGAAGATCCACAGTGGACCCAATCTTTAGCTTGAGGCAGGTGATGGAAAAGAACTGGGAATATGGAGAGGATTTGATCATGACTTTCATAGATCTAGGAAAGGCATATGATAGTGTCCCCAGAGAGAAGGTATGGGAAACCATGGTTAAGAAGAGACTGGAAAGGAAAATGGTGCAAGCAATGTACAACAACAGTGTTAGCAGGGTACTGACCCCAGTTGGAAAGACAGATTGGTTTAGGAACAAGACTGGACTAAGACAGGGGAGTGTGCTGTCACCTCTCTTGTTCATAATGGTGATGGATGAAATTGTAAAGGAAACAAAGGAAGCATATGAACATAAAGAAATGAAGTTACTGTTATTTGCAGACGATATTGTGGTCTGGGAAAGGAACACCGAAGAAGTGCAAAAACAACTAGATGCACTGAACGAAAATATTCAGAAGTATGGCCTGAAAATCAGTATAGAGAAAAGCAAGACCATGGTGATGACAAGAGGGGAAAGACAAGGAAAGGGCACTGTGAAAATTGGAAGTCAGAGTTTGGAAATTGTGGACACGTTCAAATACCTAGGAAGTGAATTGATGCAAACTGGTAGGTTGGACATGGAGATTGGCAGGAGGGTACAGCAGAGCAATGCATTCTATCAAAGTGTAAGAAAACTTGTTTGGGATAAGGAAGTACCAAGGAAAAGCAAGGAGGTAATGTATAAAGTGTACTATGTACCCATATTAACTTATGCAGCTGAGACTTGGACCCTGACAAGCAGGCAGGAGAGTAGAATCCAAGCCAGTGAAATGAAATTCCTAAGAAGTATCATAGGAAAGACAGAGTGAGGAATGAAGATGTTAGGAAGGAAGTTGGGATGGGAAAACTAAATGAGAGAATTGAGAATAATAAACTAAGGTGGTTTGGACATGTAAAGAGGATGGAGGAAAATAGAATACCAAGACAGATGCTGGAGGCGAAGTGCAAGGGTAAGAGAGCAAGGGGAAGACCTAGAACAAGGTGGATGGTTTCAGTGAAGAACGGCGTAAGAAAAAGAAATCTGGACTGGGACAAGATCGTGGCAGAAGAATGGTGGAAGGAAAGAGGAAAGTGGAGAAGTGCCATAAATACCCCGACCCGGCTGGAGCTGGATAAGGGGAAATGATGATGATGATGATGATTTCGTGAAATAATTTGTCATAATGATCGATGTTTCTTCTGAAATCTTCTTCTTCTTAGCGTCATCCCGTAGGAACGGGTTCCGCCTTTTGGATCAATGCACGCCATTTCTTGCGATCTAATGCTTCGCGTGATTTCAAGTTTCTTGATCGTAAATCGGCGTTAATGGTGTCGAGCCACCGCAATTTAGGTCTCCCACACTGTCTCTGGCCGTCGACCGTTAGATGGTAGGCCGAGCCGATGACTGAACTTTGTGGTGCACGGACAACGTGCCCATACCAACGGAGTCTCCATTCCTGCATTTTCTCATTGATTGGAGCCACGCCAGCTGTATGTCGAATCGTTGTGTTGGGGATATGGTCGAGCAGAGAAATGTCTAATGATCTTCGCAGCATCCGCATTTCCATGACATGAAGTGAGTGCACAGCACTTCTAGGTGCTGGCCAACACTCTGTACCATATAATGCAACTGGTCTCACCATTGTGCGGTATATCTTTGATTTTAAGCGGATAGGCATCTTCTTATCACAAAGAACACCGGTGACATCTCTGAATCGCATCCAAGTCGCATTGATTCGTGCTCGCACATCTTCATTCACAGAGCTGTCGCCATTCAATCGTGAGCCTAGATATCGGAATGTATTTACCTTGGTAAGAGGAGCTCCATTAATACCTATAGTTCCAGGGGATGGAATCGTTTCGAGGTATTCAGTCTTGTGGATGTTCAAACGAAGACCAAATCCTTGTAGACGATCATGCCATGTCTGCACTTGGGTTTCAAGATCCTTCCTGGAGTCTGCCGCAAGCATCACATCATCAGCGTATAGCAATGTCCATGGGACACACTTCTGCAGGTCTCGCGTTATGGAATTCATGACGATAACAAAGAGCAGGGGAGACAGAGCTGAGCCTTGATGAACCCCAACTGTCACAGGGAAGCTGTCAGTCAGTCCTGCAGGGCATCGCACGTGGCTTTTGGTGTTGTTGTACAGCATTTTTATCCAGTTTATATACATTTCTGGAACTTGATGATCTCGGAGAGCGTACCAAATCATCTGGTGTAGTACTCGATCAAATGCCTTCTCGAGGTCAAGGAAAGCAAGATGTAGTGGCCTCCTCTTCTCTCGGAATTTCTCCATCAGCTGGGGCACAGCAAAGATTGCGTCTATCGTGCCACATCCCTTGACAAACCCACATTGATTTGCTGAGAGCTGTACGATGTTCCTCAGCCTATTGTCTAGGATACGTTTGAATATTTTCATACTGTGGGAGAGAAGTCTAATTGGACGGTAATTGGTACATTCAGCTGGGTCGCCCTTACCCTTAAAGATAGGTACTGTGATACTAGTTGACCAGTCTGTAGGTATTTGACCACAGAGAATAATGGAATTGAAGAAGTCTGTCAGCCAGGTGGTCGCGTTGTCAGTAAGTTCCTCAATTTTCCAGATGTCTGCAGGAAGGTCATCTAGCCCTGGGGCCTTTCCATTTTTCATGCTACGAATGGCAACTTGGACTTCATCTTCAGTTATACAAGGGACTGGTGCAGCCGTAATATTGTTGTCTGGTATTTGTGGGTGAGGGAATTCAGTGTTGAATACTTCACTAAAATACTCTCGCCAACGGTGCAGAATCATCTTGCTATCGTGAAGTCGTCGACCATTCTTATCCTTCACACACATATAGTGTTCTATATCCTGACCTGCCCTACACCGTGCTCGGGCTAGTCGGTAGATAATTTTGTCTCCGTCTTTAGTTGTCAGTTGATCATATAAATGTTTGTAGAGATCTACTTTAGCCTCAGCAACTGCTATTTTTGCCTCCTTCTTGGTGGCTTTGTATTTCAGAAGGTTCTCCTCAGTCGGTGATGTTCGCAACTGTTTAAAAGCTGTTTTTTTTTCATGCACCATTTCCTGTACCTTGTCTGTCCACAACCACGTCTGTTTGTCAATTCTACGTGTGCCGGGCTGTGTTACACCAAGCTCAGATTGAGCTATACTAGTTACGCAGTTGTTGAAAGATGCCCAAGTATAATCCGTATTTACAGAATCAACTGGAGGGAACACAATCTTCTCACTGAATGCCACTTTATGGTCTTGTAGCTTCCACCATTTGATTTTGGCATGACCTTTCACATAGGGTTTTCTTATGTAACCTTTCATTCTAAGATCGGTAACTAGCAGTTTATGTTGAGGGGCTAAACATTCAGATGGTATGACCTTAGTGTCTATGACAATTGGGAAATCTCTCCTACGAAGTAGTACATAGTCAATCTGAGTATTGTGCCCTCCGCTAGTGTAGGTGATCAAGTGTGATTTGCGTTTCTTAAAGAAGGTGTTAGTGATAATTAGATCATTTGCTTCAGCAAATTCAAGGATCCTGTTCCCGTCTTCATTTCTGAGATCATAGCCAAAATTTCCATGGCATTGGTACTGCCAACATGTCCATTAAGATCTCCACAAAGTAGAAATAGGTCTTCTTCATTGCACGTTGTAACGGCATCTTGAAGTTCGTTCCAGAATGTGTCTTTAGCTGTCTCATCACAGCCTGTCTGTGGGGCATACTCTGAAAATATATGTATACTGCGAGTTGGGGTGTCGATAACTGCTGACATGAGACGATCGGAGTAGCGATGTACAGCGGATACTTGGTTGCGAAGTTTTTCATTCACTACAATAGCGACTCCCTGGCTATTAGTCGTACCAGGATAGATCAACTTATACCCTTCTCCAATATCTCTAGATTTCTGCCCTTTCCACCGTGTCTCTTGTAGACACGCCAGATCTACGCAACGAGATTTTAGGATTGCTGCCAATTCACGACTGCGACCTGTCAATGTCCCAATGTTCCAGGAAGCAATACGCAATCTTCTTTATAGTATGGGGTAAATCCTCAAATTATGTGATAAGGGGTTTTAAAGAGCACTCTTTTAATGTATCCTGCGAACTTGCACTGCCATTTGATGCAATCGATAGGAGATATCGATTTTCATCGATAGCCTTGGAGATCGCGGTACTGAATTCACATACTTCCGGCTTTGTGGGCATTTGTGAAGAGAATATGCAGCACTATCAATCAAATGAGAAGGAAACCACGACTGTCAATTCCTCAGATGCATTTTAACGTTTATTGAAGAGCTTTTTTTCATACCAAGTGGAGTATATTTCGTGATTATTTGCGCAAGAAATCATATTTCGTGATATTTTGCTAAAATACGGTACTTTAATTACCTAGAAGGTCATATGTAGGCAAGAAAGAAGATATGATCAAAGTTTGTGCGTATTGTTATTACTAAAAATTACGGTCGCTACAAATGTATGATTAACATTATTTCCTTCCTATATTTTTCAAGATAGAATGTTGATATTCTTTTCTGTAGCAGGTAAACATTTTGTTAATCTACTAGATGTTAAGTAAATAATATTTTGCTTCATTTATGTGATAAAAAAATCTTTAAAAAATATTTCTGTTAAAAAAATTAAATCGGAAATTTTAATATAAATTTGACAGCTTACACAATCACTCTTTTGTGATATCATGTTAATACTGAGTTGTGTGTAAATATATCAAGTTTATACAAATTCTATCAAGTTGGTTTTGAATACATTCCTACAAAGATATGTGTATACAGTGCTGCGGTATTTGGTGGATTGTCATCAGTCGAAAATTCACTCTCACACACTTGACTCGGCATTAAAACCTTACTAATTTCCCTTTCACCATGTATCTTAATTACCTCCAAGCAAGTTCATAAACACACAAGACTTCAAATAATAACACAAGCTGGAAGCCAATTGACTGCAGCATGTTCAAAGAATTTTTATTATTAATCCAGTTATTCATGGATCTTAGATATATTCCAAGACAGAGAATGATTTCCGAGTTGTCTTGGTTACAACAGTGTTAGCGCTGCATGGCTGGAAATAACACTAAAAAATTTAGAAAAATTGGGCCGAAAGATCGGCCGATGGTATTTTTAGTAGCAGCTCCCTCGGCCGATATATATTGGCCCCAATAGCACTATAAGGGTGAAAGTACGCATGTTACATCCTTCGTAAACCACTGAGCTGCACTCCAGGTTCCGTTCTCTCACACTGTCCTTCACCAAATCCATCCACCGTCTTCCTCGTCCTCTCTTTCCAGTCATCCGTCTATCACATGTTTCCATACATTCATCATTCATCCTTTTCACATGTCCATACCATCTCAATCTGTTCTGCTCCAGCTTCTGTACTTTCACTTCACTTCTTTTCTCATTTCTCTCTCCTAGTGTTCTGTACCATACTCCTCAGGAATTTCATTTCGTCTGCCTGTAATCTACTTTCATCTCTCCTGGTCATTGGCCAAGTTACGTCATTATTGGTAAGTAATGGGTCTTGTACATCTCTTCCTATCCTGATAGAAAACACTCCCACATTGTATTCTCGTTGATCTCTATTGCACTTTCCGTCAATTCACTTCCTAAATATTTGAAGTGCTCTACTATTTCCAGATCTACATCTCCAATGTTAACAATTCCTTTTCCTTCTTTCTTTCCTCTTGTCGTTACATTGTCTTACTTTCTTGTACACTGATTTTCATGTCCCATTTCTCTATATTTTCCTTGAGTACATCCGGCTGTTCTTGGACCACTTGGATCACATTCTCATTCTCTTCCCAAATCAAATCATCCTCGGTCGAATGACAAATAATGCCCGCACCTCAGTTGTGCCTTTGAGTGTGGTGAACTCATTTTTAAAATTTCGGAGTTTAATTTGTGTTAAACACATAACCACTGAAGGCTAAAAAAGTGACATACAAGACCTATTACTTACCAATAATGATGTATGGAGCAGAAACTTGGCCGATGACCAGGAGAGATGAGAGTAGAATACAGGCAGACGAGGAGTATGGTGCACATGGCTGATAAAGGCTATAATTAACAGCCAAAGCTTGTCCTGTATTTTGATTTACCATAATTAGGTGTGTAGGATGAATGGTTTTCAATCTTATATCAAGATTTACCGTATATACCCGAATGTAAGACGACCCCGAATATAAGACGAGGCCTAGTTATCAACTGCCTTTTACAGATTTTTTCAAAAAAATACTCGCTAACTCATAACTTGCACAATATATGCCCTTAAGGTCGTGCTTTCATTTTTATAACGTCACGTGTTATCTGAAATCCCTCTGCCCGCTTTTCCAAGACACACTGTAATTTCTTTGTTCAAGAATGGGAGATGTTATTGAATTAAGATATGTTGATCACTCAATTACTGCTCGTAAAACTGACTGGTTGTCCTTGTAAAGATTGTTTTAAAACATATTTCCGTATGCTTTCGAACATATAATTTACCGCTTAAAATGACGTGTATGCGTAAATCCTAACCTCAAAATGTACGCTATTCGTATATGCATGGTAATTAAACATAACAAACCATATTTTAATAGTCATTAACGCATTGATTTGTTGCGAGTTAAAATATGCCAACACCACATATTACTTTGCAAATAATAATAATAATTAAAAAAAAAAATTAATACCCTGAATATAAGACAACCCCAAATTTTTATAACACAAAAAGTGGGAAAAAACCTAGTCTTACATTCGGGTATATACGGTAAATTATAATGGTTAGGACATGAATGTGTTTGCAATATATTTATTCAATCAAGTGGGAAATGTTAACCTCAAAATACATTTAAAAATTATTACACAATTACTTGTTTGTACTCTGTTGTAGTAGTCTACTTTATCAGCCACTATCGTCTATTGCATTAACTTTGAATACCTGATATAACCTTGTAAAGTATTATTATTGTTCTTAATGTTATTGTGTGTTTAGGTAAAGATGAAGATACGCTGGTGGAGACTGAACCTTCCAGAGATGTGGTGCTCAAGCGTTGTGGCCAGACTGAACCACTGCCATTCACCGAGGCCTTCCCTGACAGGTATTGTCTCAGAAGCACTACCATTCAAAATATTTATTTATGCAATTTATCATGATTAGAGACAGAGTGGTTTTTAGTATTTGCAGTAAATGACTGGGTGTATGAGCCTTCATGTTTTATGACTTCTACAAGTGGTGATTAGGGATTCTAAGGTAGCTATAAAATGTGAGATTCAAAATATTAAATTATGCGACAAATGTAAAATTGTACAATAAACGTGAAATAATGCAAGTTTTTGTATTTATGCTATTTTTTTTTCTTTAGTAAGAAAGAAAAATGTTTTTATTTAAGGGGAAATAATTACAGTTCTTAAATGCACATGCTTAGGCTGTTTGCCTGCCAATCTCATCTCAGAACTATGTCCGTATATCTCATGAGTTGGAAGAGCTTTGATGTGGCAGCATATGTTAGCATTTTGGTTACGTATTGACAAACGTTGTCTCACAAACTGTGTATCCATATTCCAAAGTACCACACACGTAAGAAAGTAGCCACGACAATTTGACAATAGACATGTCAATGACATATTCAATGTATTACCATGGATCGCCTCAACAAGATAACATTTTTATTTTAGTGCAATTTTTAAAATAGTTTTAAATTTTATATAATGAGCATGGCGTAAGTGTGCAGTGCTGAAGATGAGTCAATATTGACTTGAAACAATTGTATTCTGAGTTTTAAAATTAGAAGTATTGACTGGGAGGAACTTGCTCTAACTTCTGGAATGACCCTCTTGTGTATACGTATATATTTTTCTTTTATTTGTGTACTATTTTTATGATGTATGCTATGTATAGTTCATTGGAGAGGTGCAAGAAGATTGGAGAAGGTGTATATGGGGAGGTGTTCTCGGGATGTACCCCGTCGGTCCTCAAGATCATTCCCATTGAAGGAGAGCTGGTGGTGAGCCTCAGAAGACCAACGAGGAGATTCTGTCCGAGATCGTCATAGCCATGTAAGTGATCTTGTCTTGTCGCTGTTCTATACTGTTTATTCAAAATGCAGGGATCACAAGTATTATACGATAAAACTTCACTTATACGTTTTCCAGGGGACCAAAGGAAAAAAAAACTTGTCAAAAAAGCATAAATGAAAGTCTGTAAATAAAAACTGCAAAAAAATTTCATTGCATAATCATTGCTTAGCATATTCGTATTTGTGCACCAGTCACTTGCACATGCTGCCGCGACTTTATAACCTGGCACGACTTTGTCATAAGAAAAATATCTCGTCTTTATGCCTGCGGGCTATGAACTGTGACGCGAGCGGCCAGCTTCGTCACTTAGCACATTCTGCGAGCTTATAATCTGGTGTGATCTTGTCAGGAGAAAGTAATCTTGTCTTTATGCCTGGAGGCTATGAACTGTGACGCAGCGGCCAGGTTCGTCACTTAGCACGAGCGTATAATCTGGTGTGATCTTGTCAGGAGAAAGTAATCTCGTCTTTATGCCTGGAGGCTATGAACTGTGACGCGGGCGGCCAGCTTCGTCACTTAGCACATTCTGCGAGCGTATAATCTGGTGTGATCTTGTCAGGAGAAAGTAATCTCGTCTTTATGCCTGGAGGCTATGAACTGTGACGCGAGCGGCCAGCTTCGTCACTTAGCACATTCTGCGAGCTTATAATCTGGTGTGATCTTGTCAGGAGAAAGTAATCTCGTCTTTATGCCTGGAGGCTATGAACTGTGACGCGGGCGGCCAGCTTCGTCACTTAGCACATTCTGCGAGCGTATAATCTGGTGTGATCTTGTCAGGAGAAAGTAATCTTGTCTTTATGCCTGGGGGCTATGAACTGTGACGCGAGCGGCCAGCTTCGTCACTTAGCACATTCTGCGAGCTTATAATCTGGCGTGATCTTGTCAGGAGAAAGTAATCTCGTCTTTATGCCTGGAGGCTATGAACTGTGACGCGAGCGGCAAGCTTCGTCACTTAGCACATTCTGCGAGCGTATAATCTGGCGTGATCTTGTCAGGCGAAAGTAATCTCGTCTTCATGCCTGCGGGCTATTGCACCGCTTTGTGCTTTTACGTTAAACAAAATAGCAGAGACATGAGGAATACAGTGGAAGCGAAAACAACAACTTAAACAGGATCGCTAAGGAGCGTGGAAAGGATGTCTCTTTCGATGCGTGCTGGGCCCAAGATTCCGGATCGAATGAAAGATACTTTCCAAAAAAGGAAACGAATGAATTGTTTAAAACAAATCAAAAGCGGAATTAAATTTATCTAATTGATCGAAGAACCCAGAAGCGTGTAGGTCGTGACTGCGTTACAGTACGAAGCCAAGACCGACGAAATCGAACGAGTGATGAGGGAACTTAAAATTACAAATGAAAGAGGACGAAACCAAAGTGAACTACTTACTGATGTATTTAAAGCAAACTAAAACAGGTGCGCATAAGAGTAAGGATTAAATCTAAACACAAAATGAAAGGTAAACTTAAAGAGGTATTAAAATCACTTAATAACAAACAAAATTAAATTAAAATTAAAGATGGTACCTAAGAAAGGGGTACACAAAAACAATATCAATAGAAAAGTGTATAAATGAACTTAAGCACAAACAAAGATGAAACAAGATTAATTAAAATGTACTTACAATCAATGTGCAACTAAACCGTAAGCGCGACTCGATAACCAAAATTTAAAATACAAAAAAAACAAAAGATAGAGAGTATGGACGGGTCGAATAAGAGAACACCTCTACTTACGAGGACGACCTGGACTAGAATGCCCCGCGCCAAAAAACCAGAACTGAGACGCTCATGATGTTGTGAAATCATGGGGTAGGGGGTGAAGGTGGTGGGGATGGGAGGAGTGCGTATGTAGGAAACGGGGGTGGGGGATGACACGGAGTTACGTAATATAACGAAGCCAGAAGAAGCAACACAAAATTAACACATAAAAATAAAGGAAATGAAAATTACATTAAATTACGTGACATTACCGGGACAGGAAATAAAAAAATCAATCAGCTAAGAAATATGCTTCGTAGGAAGATGTAGGCTTACACAGAGGTAGAAATGCCGAATCACAACGACATACGATGAAACAAAGAAAGTAATGCGGCGCATGGACAGTGATTAGCACGATGACCATCGCTCACATACATTTCAATAAAACAGAGGGAGGATCTGACTGAAGACGTGAGACTCAGCTCCGTAACTTCGCCGATTCCATCCATAAAAACAAGTCTCTGATGCGACAATCCACCGGAGGTCGTCATAAAAGAACGCCGAACCAGGTGGTGACACAATACAGAGCATAATTAAGCCTCGTAGAAAAATAGCAGATATTTCAGACCTGAGAGATTTGAGTAAAAATAAAACCGATTACATGAAAGGTAGGGATAACAAATAAACACAGAGGCTTCGCTAAACTAACGTAAACAAAGGCGAAGGGACTTGGGTTCAAGGATCGAATTCACATCATCATAAGAAAGGGAAATTGTAAGTGAATCAAAGGAGACACAAAAATAAAATAAAAAATGGATAAACTGAAATTCAAAAATGATAGCATGCCAGATAAATCAAGTGATTGAATCGTACTTACGCTTAGTTGCTTTCTGGGTGCGGGCAAAGGCCTGACACGTGCACACACGTCCGTCTATCTGACGGCTCAAATTGGAAGGAAGCAACCTTCTCTCAAGGAAAGCAGTAACGCGCTCGAGAAAAATAAGTCGTAGAAACACCCCCTCTCCAGAACATAAAGGGGGCCAATGGGAGAAGCAAAGCTTAGCAACAAGTTATGCTTCAACCAATGGTAAAACTGTGTCAGTAGGGGTGAAAAGTTTCACCATCTGGTGAAACATTTACGCAGAATTACAAGGTTTGAACGCAGTAGGTGAGACAGAGAAACGTATGTCACAATAATGCGACATGAAGGAAATGATGATAATAATAATAATAATATGACAAAAAATAATGAACCTGATAAAAACGGTTCACTATGAACCGTGACGCAAGCGGCCAGCTTCGTCACTTAGCACATTCTGCGAGCTTATAATCTGGCGTGATCTTGTCAGGAGAAAGTAATCTTGTCTTTATGCCTGGAGGCTATGAACTGTGACGCGGGCGGCCAGCTTCGTCACTTAGCACATTCTGCGAGCTTATAATCTGGTGTGATTTTGTCAGGAGAAAGTAATCTCGTCTTTATGCCTGGGGGCTATGAACTGTGACGCGGGCGGCCAGCTTCGTCACTTAGCACATTCTGCGAGCTTATAATCTGGCGTGATTTTGTCAGGAGAAAGTAATCTCGTCTTTATGCCTGGGGGCTATGAACTGTGACGCGGGCGGCAAGCTTCGTCACTTAGCACATTCTGCGAGCTTATAATCTGGTGTGATCTTGTCAGGAGAAAGTAATCTTGTCTTTATGCCTGGGGGCTATGAACTGTGACGCGGGCGGCCAGCTTCGTCACTTAGCACATTCTGCGAGCTTATAATCTGGCGTGATCTTGTCAGGAGAAAGTAATCTTGTCTATATGCCTGGAGGCTATGAACCGTGACGCTAGCAGCCAGCTTCGTCACTTCGCACATTCTGCGAGCTTATAATCTGGTGTGATCTTGTCAGGAGAAAGTAATCTTGTCTTTATGCCTGGAGGCTATGAACCGTGACGTGAGCGGCCAGCTTCGTCACTTAGCACATTCTGCGGGCTTATAATCTGGTGTGATCTTGTCAGGAGAAAGTAATCTTGTCATTATGCCTGGGGGCTATGAACTGTGACGCGAGCGGCAAGCTTTGTCACTTAGCACATTCTGCGAGCTTATAATCTGGTGTGATCTTGTCAGGAGAAAGTAATCTTGTCTTTATGCCTGGGGGCTATGAACTGTGACGCTAGCGGCCAGCTTCGTCACTTAGCACATTCTGCGAGCTTATAATCTGGTGTGATCTTGTCAGGAGAAAGTAATCTTGTCTTTATGCCTGCGGGCTATGAACTGTGACGCGAGCAGCCAGCTTTGTCACTTAGCACATTCTGCGAGCTTATAATCTGGTGTGATCTTGTCAGGAGAAAGTAATCTCGTCTTTATGCCTGGGGGCTATGAACTGTGACGTGAGCGGCCAGCTTCGTCACTTAGCACATTCTGCGAGCTTATAATCTGGTGTGATCTTGTCAGGAGAAAGTAATCTTGTCTTTATGCCTGCGGGCTATGAACTGTGACGCGGGCGGCCAGCTTCGTCACTTAGCACATTCTGCGAGCTTATTATCTGGTGTGATCTTGTCAGGAGAAAGTAATCTCGTCTTTATGCCTGCGGGCTATGAACTGTGACGCGGGCGGCCAGCTTCGTCACTTAGCACATTCTGCGAGCTTATAATCTGGCGTGATCTTGTCAGGAGAAAGTAATCTCAACTTTATGCCTGCGGGCTATGAACTGTGACGCGAGCAGCCAGCTTCGTCACTTAGCACATTCTGCGAGCTTATAATCTGGTGTGATCTTGTCAGGAGAAAGTAATCTTGTCTTTATGCCTGGGGGCTATGAACCGTGACGCGAGCGGCCAGCTTCGTCACTTAGCACATTCTGCGAGCGTATAATCTGGTGTGATCTTGTCAGGAGAAAGTAATCTTGTCTTTATGCCTGGGGGCTATGAACCGTGACGCGAGCGGCCAGCTTCGTCACTTAGCACATTCTGCGAGCGTATAATCTGGTGTGATCTTGTCAGGAGAAAGTAATCTTGTCTTTATGCCTGGGGGCTATGAACTGTGACGTGAGCAGCCAGCTTCGTCACTTAGCACATTCTGCGAGCTTATAATCTGGCGTGATCTTGTCAGGAGAAAGTAATCTTGTCTTTATGCCTGCGGGCTATGAACTATGACGCGAGCGGCAAGCTTTGTCACTTAGCACATTCTGCGAGCTTATAATCTGGTGTGATCTTTTCAGGAGAAAGTAATCTTGTCTTTATGCCTGGAGGCTATGAACTGTGACGCGAGCGGCCATCTTCGTCACTTAGCACATTCTGCGAGCTTATAATCTGTCGTGATCTTGTCAGGAGAAAGTAATCTTGTCTTTATGCCTGGGGGCTATGAACCGTGACGCGAGCGGCCAGCTTCGTCACTTAGCACATTCTGCGAGCTTATAATCTGGTGTGATCTTGTCAGGAGAAAGTAATCTCAACTTTATGCCTGCGGGCTATGAACTGTGACGCTAGCAGCCAGCTTCGTCACTTAGCACATTCTGCGAGCTTATAATCTGGTGTGATCTTGCCAGGAGAAAGTAATCTCGTCTTTATGCCTGGAGGCTATGAACTGTGACGCGGGCGGCCAGCTTCGTCACTTAGCACATTCTGCGGGCTTATAATCTGGTGTGATCTTGTCAGGAGAAAGTAATCTTGTCTTTATGCCTGGGGGCTATGAACTGTGACGCGAGCAGCCAGTTTCGTCACTTAGCACATTCTGCGAGCTTATAATCTGGTGTGATCTTGTCAGGAGAAAGTAATCTCGTCTTTATGCCTGCGGGCTATGAACCGTGACGCGAGCGGCCAGCTTCGTCACTTAGCACATTCTGCGAGCTTATAATCTGGCGTGATCTTGTCAGGAGAAAGTAATCTTGTCTTTATGCCTGCGGGCTATGAACCGTGACGCGAGCGGCCGGCTTAGTCACTTAGCACATTCTGCGAGCTTATAATCTGGTGTGATCTTGTCAGGAGAAAGTAATCTTGTCTTTATGCCTGGAGGCTATGAACTGTGACGCGAGCAGCAAGCTTCGTCACTTAGCACATTCTGCGAGCTTATAATCTGGTGTGATCTTGTCAGGAGAAAGTAATCTTGTCTTTATGCCTGCGGGCTATGAACTGTGACGCGAGCAGCAAGCTTCGTCACTTAGCACATTCTGCGAGCTTATAATCTGGTGTGATCTTGTCAGGAGAAAGTAATCTAGTCTTTATGCCTGGAGGCTATGAACTGTGACGCTAGCGGCCAGCTTCGTCACTTAGCACATTCTGCGAGCTTATAATCTGGAGTGATCTTGTCAGGAGAAAGTAATCTTGTCTTTATGCCTGGAGGCTATGAACTGTGATGCGAGCAGCAAGCTTCGTCACTTAGCACATTCTGCGAGCTTATAATCTGGTGTGATCTTGTCAGGAGAAAGTAATCTTGTCTTTATGCCTGGGGGCTATGAACTGTGACGCGAGCGGCCAGCTTCGTCACTTAGCACATTCTGCGAGCTTATAATCTGGCGTGATCTTGTCAGGAGAAAGAAATCTTGTCTTTATGCCTGCGGGCTATGAACTGTGACGCGAGCGGCCAGCTTAGTCACTTAGCACATTCTGCGAGCTTATAATCTGGTGTGATCTTGTCAGGAGAAAGTAATCTTGTCTTTATGCCTGGGGGCTATGAACTGTGACGCGAGCGGCAAGCTTTGTCACTTAGCACATTCTGCGAGCTTATAATCTGGTGTGATCTTGTCAGGAGAAAGTAATCTTGTCTTTATGCCTGGGGGCTATGAACTGTGACGCGAGCGGCCAGCTTCGTCACTTAGCACATTCTGCGAGCTTATAATCTGGCGTGATCTTGTCAGGAGAAAGTAATCTCGTCTTTATGCCTGGAGGCTATGAACTGTGACGCGAGCGGCAAGCTTCGTCACTTAGCACATTCTGCGAGCGTATAATCTGGCGTGATCTTGTCAGGCGAAAGTAATCTCGTCTTCATGCCTGCGGGCTATTGCACCGCTTTGTGCTTTTACGTTAAACAAAATAGCAGAGACATGAGGAATACAGTGGAAGCGAAAACAACAACTTAAACAGGATCGCTAAGGAGCGTGGAAAGGATGTCTCTTTCGATGCGTGCTGGGCCCAAGATTCCGGATCGAATGAAAGATACTTTCCAAAAAAGGAAACGAATGAATTGTTTAAAACAAATCAAAAGCGGAATTAAATTTATCTAATTGATCGAAGAACCCAGAAGCGTGTAGGTCGTGACTGCGTTACAGTACGAAGCCAAGACCGACGAAATCGAACGAGTGATGAGGGAACTTAAAATTACAAATGAAAGAGGACGAAACCAAAGTGAACTACTTACTGATGTATTTAAAGCAAACTAAAACAGGTGCGCATAAGAGTAAGGATTAAATCTAAACACAAAATGAAAGGTAAACTTAAAGAGGTATTAAAATCACTTAATAACAAACAAAATTAAATTAAAATTAAAGATGGTACCTAAGAAAGGGGTACACAAAAACAATATCAAGAGAAAAGTGTATAAATGAACTTAAGCACAAACAAAGATGAAACAAGATTAATTAAAATGTACTTACAATCAATGTGCAACTAAACCGTAAGCGCGACTCGATAACCAAAATTTAAAATACAAAAAAAACAAAAGATAGAGAGTATGGACGGGTCGAATAAGAGAACACCTCTACTTACGAGGACGACCTGGACTAGAATGCCCCGCGCCAAAAAACCAGAACTGAGACGCTCATGATGTTGTGAAATCATGGGGTAGGGGGTGAAGGTGGTGGGGATGGGAGGAGTGCGTATGTAGGAAACGGGGGTGGGGGATGACACGGAGTTACGTAATATAACGAAGCCAGAAGAAGCAACACAAAATTAACACATAAAAATAAAGGAAATGAAAATTACATTAAATTACGTGACATTACCGGGACAGGAAATAAAAAAATCAATCAGCTAAGAAATATGCTTCGTAGGAAGATGTAGGCTTACACAGAGGTAGAAATGCCGAATCACAACGACATACGATGAAACAAAGAAAGTAATGCGGCGCATGGACAGTGATTAGCACGATGACCATCGCTCACATACATTTCAATAAAACAGAGGGAGGATCTGACTGAAGACGTGAGACTCAGCTCCGTAACTTCGCCGATTCCATCCATAAAAACAAGTCTCTGATGCGACAATCCACCGGAGGTCGTCATAAAAGAACGCCGAACCAGGTGGTGACACAATACAGAGCATAATTAAGCCTCGTAGAAAAATAGCAGATATTTCAGACCTGAGAGATTTGAGTAAAAATAAAACCGATTACATGAAAGGTAGGGATAACAAATAAACACAGAGGCTTCGCTAAACTAACGTAAACAAAGGCGAAGGGACTTGGGTTCAAGGATCGAATTCACATCATCATAAGAAAGGGAAATTGTAAGTGAATCAAAGGAGACACAAAAATAAAATAAAAAATGGATAAACTGAAATTCAAAAATGATAGCATGCCAGATAAATCAAGTGATTGAATCGTACTTACGCTTAGTTGCTTTCTGGGTGCGGGCAAAGGCCTGACACGTGCACACACGTCCGTCTATCTGACGGCTCAAATTGGAAGGAAGCAACCTTCTCTCAAGGAAAGCAGTAACGCGCTCGAGAAAAATAAGTCGTAGAAACACCCCCTCTCCAGAACATAAAGGGGGCCAATGGGAGAAGCAAAGCTTAGCAACAAGTTATGCTTCAACCAATGGTAAAACTGTGTCAGTAGGGGTGAAAAGTTTCACCATCTGGTGAAACATTTACGCAGAATTACAAGGTTTGAACGCAGTAGGTGAGACAGAGAAACGTATGTCACAATAATGCGACATGAAGGAAATGATGATAATAATAATAATAATATGACAAAAAATAATGAACCTGATAAAAACGGTTCACTATGAACCGTGACGCAAGCGGCCAGCTTCGTCACTTAGCACATTCTGCGAGCTTATAATCTGGCGTGATCTTGTCAGGAGAAAGTAATCTTGTCTTTATGCCTGGAGGCTATGAACTGTGACGCGGGCGGCCAGCATCGTCACTTAGCACATTCTGCGAGCTTATAATCTGGTGTGATTTTGTCAGGAGAAAGTAATCTCGTCTTTATGCCTGGGGGCTATGAACTGTGACGCGGGCGGCCAGCTTCGTCACTTAGCACATTCTGCGAGCTTATAATCTGGCGTGATTTTGTCAGGAGAAAGTAATCTCGTCTTTATGCCTGGGGGCTATGAACTGTGACGCGGGCGGCAAGCTTCGTCACTTAGCACATTCTGCGAGCTTATAATCTGGTGTGATCTTGTCAGGAGAAAGTAATCTTGTCTTTATGCCTGGGGGCTATGAACTGTGACGCGGGCGGCCAGCTTCGTCACTTAGCACATTCTGCGAGCTTATAATCTGGCGTGATCTTGTCAGGAGAAAGTAATCTTGTCTATATGCCTGGAGGCTATGAACCGTGACGCTAGCAGCCAGCTTCGTCACTTCGCACATTCTGCGAGCTTATAATCTGGTGTGATCTTGTCAGGAGAAAGTAATCTTGTCTTTATGCCTGGAGGCTATGAACCGTGACGTGAGCGGCCAGCTTCGTCACTTAGCACATTCTGCGGGCTTATAATCTGGTGTGATCTTGTCAGGAGAAAGTAATCTTGTCATTATGCCTGGGGGCTATGAACTGTGACGCGAGCGGCAAGCTTTGTCACTTAGCACATTCTGCGAGCTTATAATCTGGTGTGATCTTGTCAGGAGAAAGTAATCTTGTCTTTATGCCTGGGGGCTATGAACTGTGACGCTAGCGGCCAGCTTCGTCACTTAGCACATTCTGCGAGCTTATAATCTGGTGTGATCTTGTCAGGAGAAAGTAATCTTGTCTTTATGCCTGCGGGCTATGAACTGTGACGCGAGCAGCCAGCTTTGTCACTTAGCACATTCTGCGAGCTTATAATCTGGTGTGATCTTGTCAGGAGAAAGTAATCTCGTCTTTATGCCTGGGCGCTATGAACTGTGACGTGAGCGGCCAGCTTCGTCACTTAGCACATTCTGCGAGCTTATAATCTGGTGTGATCTTGTCAGGAGAAAGTAATCTCGTCTTTATGCCTGCGGGCTATGAACTGTGACGCGGGCGGCCAGCTTCGTCACTTAGCACATTCTGCGAGCTTATAATCTGGCGTGATCTTGTCAGGAGAAAGTAATCTCAACTTTATGCCTGCGGGCTATGAACTGTGACGCGAGCAGCCAGCTTCGTCACTTAGCACATTCTGCGAGCTTATAATCTGGTGTGATCTTGTCAGGAGAAAGTAATCTTGTCTTTATGCCTGGGGGCTATGAACCGTGACGCGAGCGGCCAGCTTCGTCACTTAGCACATTCTGCGAGCGTATAATCTGGTGTGATCTTGTCAGGAGAAAGTAATCTTGTCTTTATGCCTGGGGGCTATGAACCGTGACGCGAGCGGCCAGCTTCGTCACTTAGCACATTCTGCGAGCGTATAATCTGGTGTGATCTTGTCAGGAGAAAGTAATCTTGTCTTTATGCCTGGGGGCTATGAACTGTGACGTGAGCAGCCAGTTTCGTCACTTAGCACATTCTGCGAGCTTATAATCTGGTGTGATCTTGTCAGGAGAAAGTAATCTCGTCTTTATGCCTGCGGGCTATGAACCGTGACGCGAGCGGCCAGCTTCGTCACTTAGCACATTCTGCGAGCTTATAATCTGGCGTGATCTTGTCAGGAGAAAGTAATCTTGTCTTTATGCCTGCGGGCTATGAACCGTGACGCGAGCGGCCAGCTTAGTCACTTAGCACATTCTGCGAGCTTATAATCTGGTGTGATCTTGTCAGGAGAAAGTAATCTTGTCTTTATGCCTGGAGGCTATGAACTGTGACGCGAGCAGCAAGCTTCGTCACTTAGCACATTCTGCGAGCTTATAATCTGGTGTGATCTTGTCAGGAGAAAGTAATCTTGTCTTTATGCCTGCGGGCTATGAACTGTGACGCGAGCAGCAAGCTTCGTCACTTAGCACATTCTGCGAGCTTATAATCTGGTGTGATCTTGTCAGGAGAAAGTAATCTAGTCTTTATGCCTGGAGGCTATGAACTGTGACGCTAGCGGCCAGCTTCGTCACTTAGCACATTCTGCGAGCTTATAATCTGGAGTGATCTTGTCAGGAGAAAGTAATCTTGTCTTTATGCCTGGAGGCTATGAACTGTGATGCGAGCAGCAAGCTTCGTCACTTAGCACATTCTGCGAGCTTATAATCTGGTGTGATCTTGTCAGGAGAAAGTAATCTTGTCTTTATGCCTGGGGGCTATGAACTGTGACGCGAGCGGCCAGCTTCGTCACTTAGCACATTCTGCGAGCTTATAATCTGGCGTGATCTTGTCAGGAGAAAGAAATCTTGTCTTTATGCCTGCGGGCTATGAACTGTGACGCGAGCGGCCAGCTTAGTCACTTAGCACATTCTGCGAGCTTATAATCTGGTGTGATCTTGTCAGGAGAAAGTAATCTTGTCTTTATGCCTGGGGGCTATGAACTGTGACGCGAGCGGCCAGCTTCGTCACTTAGCACATTCTGCGAGCTTATAATCTGGCGTGATCTTGTCAGGAGAAAGTAATCTCGTCTTTATGCCTGGAGGCTATGAACTGTGACGCGAGCGGCAAGCTTCGTCACTTAGCACATTCTGCGAGCGTATAATCTGGCGTGATCTTGTCAGGCGAAAGTAATCTCGTCTTCATGCCTGCGGGCTATTGCACCGCTTTGTGCTTTTACGTTAAACAAAATAGCAGAGACATGAGGAATACAGTGGAAGCGAAAACAACAACTTAAACAGGATCGCTAAGGAGCGTGGAAAGGATGTCTCTTTCGATGCGTGCTGGGCCCAAGATTCCGGATCGAATGAAAGATACTTTCCAAAAAAGGAAACGAATGAATTGTTTAAAACAAATCAAAAGCGGAATTAAATTTATCTAATTGATCGAAGAACCCAGAAGCGTGTAGGTCGTGACTGCGTTACAGTACGAAGCCAAGACCGACGAAATCGAACGAGTGATGAGGGAACTTAAAATTACAAATGAAAGAGGACGAAACCAAAGTGAACTACTTACTGATGTATTTAAAGCAAACTAAAACAGGTGCGCATAAGAGTAAGGATTAAATCTAAACACAAAATGAAAGGTAAACTTAAAGAGGTATTAAAATCACTTAATAACAAACAAAATTAAATTAAAATTAAAGATGGTACCTAAGAAAGGGGTACACAAAAACAATATCAAGAGAAAAGTGTATAAATGAACTTAAGCACAAACAAAGATGAAACAAGATTAATTAAAATGTACTTACAATCAATGTGCAACTAAACCGTAAGCGCGACTCGATAACCAAAATTTAAAATACAAAAAAAACAAAAGATAGAGAGTATGGACGGGTCGAATAAGAGAACACCTCTACTTACGAGGACGACCTGGACTAGAATGCCCCGCGCCAAAAAACCAGAACTGAGACGCTCATGATGTTGTGAAATCATGGGGTAGGGGGTGAAGGTGGTGGGGATGGGAGGAGTGCGTATGTAGGAAACGGGGGTGGGGGATGACACGGAGTTACGTAATATAACGAAGCCAGAAGAAGCAACACAAAATTAACACATAAAAATAAAGGAAATGAAAATTACATTAAATTACGTGACATTACCGGGACAGGAAATAAAAAAATCAATCAGCTAAGAAATATGCTTCGTAGGAAGATGTAGGCTTACACAGAGGTAGAAATGCCGAATCACAACGACATACGATGAAACAAAGAAAGTAATGCGGCGCATGGACAGTGATTAGCACGATGACCATCGCTCACATACATTTCAATAAAACAGAGGGAGGATCTGACTGAAGACGTGAGACTCAGCTCCGTAACTTCGCCGATTCCATCCATAAAAACAAGTCTCTGATGCGACAATCCACCGGAGGTCGTCATAAAAGAACGCCGAACCAGGTGGTGACACAATACAGAGCATAATTAAGCCTCGTAGAAAAATAGCAGATATTTCAGACCTGAGAGATTTGAGTAAAAATAAAACCGATTACATGAAAGGTAGGGATAACAAATAAACACAGAGGCTTCGCTAAACTAACGTAAACAAAGGCGAAGGGACTTGGGTTCAAGGATCGAATTCACATCATCATAAGAAAGGGAAATTGTAAGTGAATCAAAGGAGACACAAAAATAAAATAAAAAATGGATAAACTGAAATTCAAAAATGATAGCATGCCAGATAAATCAAGTGATTGAATCGTACTTACGCTTAGTTGCTTTCTGGGTGCGGGCAAAGGCCTGACACGTGCACACACGTCCGTCTATCTGACGGCTCAAATTGGAAGGAAGCAACCTTCTCTCAAGGAAAGCAGTAACGCGCTCGAGAAAAATAAGTCGTAGAAACACCCCCTCTCCAGAACATAAAGGGGGCCAATGGGAGAAGCAAAGCTTAGCAACAAGTTATGCTTCAACCAATGGTAAAACTGTGTCAGTAGGGGTGAAAAGTTTCACCATCTGGTGAAACATTTACGCAGAATTACAAGGTTTGAACGCAGTAGGTGAGACAGAGAAACGTATGTCACAATAATGCGACATGAAGGAAATGATGATAATAATAATAATATGACAAAAAATAATGAACCTGATAAAAACGGTTCACTATGAACCGTGACGCAAGCGGCCAGCTTCGTCACTTAGCACATTCTGCGAGCTTATAATCTGGCGTGATCTTGTCAGGAGAAAGTAATCTTGTCTTTATGCCTGGAGGCTATGAACTGTGACGCGGGCGGCCAGCATCGTCACTTAGCACATTCTGCGAGCTTATAATCTGGTGTGATTTTGTCAGGAGAAAGTAATCTCGTCTTTATGCCTGGGGGCTATGAACTGTGACGCGGGCGGCCAGCTTCGTCACTTAGCACATTCTGCGAGCTTATAATCTGGCGTGATTTTGTCAGGAGAAAGTAATCTCGTCTTTATGCCTGGGGGCTATGAACTGTGACGCGGGCGGCAAGCTTCGTCACTTAGCACATTCTGCGAGCTTATAATCTGGTGTGATCTTGTCAGGAGAAAGTAATCTTGTCTTTATGCCTGGGGGCTATGAACTGTGACGCGGGCGGCCAGCTTCGTCACTTAGCACATTCTGCGAGCTTATAATCTGGCGTGATCTTGTCAGGAGAAAGTAATCTTGTCTATATGCCTGGAGGCTATGAACCGTGACGCTAGCAGCCAGCTTCGTCACTTCGCACATTCTGCGAGCTTATAATCTGGTGTGATCTTGTCAGGAGAAAGTAATCTTGTCTTTATGCCTGGAGGCTATGAACCGTGACGTGAGCGGCCAGCTTCGTCACTTAGCACATTCTGCGGGCTTATAATCTGGTGTGATCTTGTCAGGAGAAAGTAATCTTGTCATTATGCCTGGGGGCTATGAACTGTGACGCGAGCGGCAAGCTTTGTCACTTAGCACATTCTGCGAGCTTATAATCTGGTGTGATCTTGTCAGGAGAAAGTAATCTTGTCTTTATGCCTGGGGGCTATGAACTGTGACGCTAGCGGCCAGCTTCGTCACTTAGCACATTCTGCGAGCTTATAATCTGGTGTGATCTTGTCAGGAGAAAGTAATCTTGTCTTTATGCCTGCGGGCTATGAACTGTGACGCGAGCAGCCAGCTTTGTCACTTAGCACATTCTGCGAGCTTATAATCTGGTGTGATCTTGTCAGGAGAAAGTAATCTCGTCTTTATGCCTGGGCGCTATGAACTGTGACGTGAGCGGCCAGCTTCGTCACTTAGCACATTCTGCGAGCTTATAATCTGGTGTGATCTTGTCAGGAGAAAGTAATCTCGTCTTTATGCCTGCGGGCTATGAACTGTGACGCGGGCGGCCAGCTTCGTCACTTAGCACATTCTGCGAGCTTATAATCTGGCGTGATCTTGTCAGGAGAAAGTAATCTCAACTTTATGCCTGCGGGCTATGAACTGTGACGCGAGCAGCCAGCTTCGTCACTTAGCACATTCTGCGAGCTTATAATCTGGTGTGATCTTGTCAGGAGAAAGTAATCTTGTCTTTATGCCTGGGGGCTATGAACCGTGACGCGAGCGGCCAGCTTCGTCACTTAGCACATTCTGCGAGCGTATAATCTGGTGTGATCTTGTCAGGAGAAAGTAATCTTGTCTTTATGCCTGGGGGCTATGAACCGTGACGCGAGCGGCCAGCTTCGTCACTTAGCACATTCTGCGAGCGTATAATCTGGTGTGATCTTGTCAGGAGAAAGTAATCTTGTCTTTATGCCTGGGGGCTATGAACTGTGACGTGAGCAGCCAGTTTCGTCACTTAGCACATTCTGCGAGCTTATAATCTGGTGTGATCTTGTCAGGAGAAAGTAATCTCGTCTTTATGCCTGCGGGCTATGAACCGTGACGCGAGCGGCCAGCTTCGTCACTTAGCACATTCTGCGAGCTTATAATCTGGCGTGATCTTGTCAGGAGAAAGTAATCTTGTCTTTATGCCTGCGGGCTATGAACCGTGACGCGAGCGGCCAGCTTAGTCACTTAGCACATTCTGCGAGCTTATAATCTGGTGTGATCTTGTCAGGAGAAAGTAATCTTGTCTTTATGCCTGGAGGCTATGAACTGTGACGCGAGCAGCAAGCTTCGTCACTTAGCACATTCTGCGAGCTTATAATCTGGTGTGATCTTGTCAGGAGAAAGTAATCTTGTCTTTATGCCTGCGGGCTATGAACTGTGACGCGAGCAGCAAGCTTCGTCACTTAGCACATTCTGCGAGCTTATAATCTGGTGTGATCTTGTCAGGAGAAAGTAATCTAGTCTTTATGCCTGGAGGCTATGAACTGTGACGCTAGCGGCCAGCTTCGTCACTTAGCACATTCTGCGAGCTTATAATCTGGAGTGATCTTGTCAGGAGAAAGTAATCTTGTCTTTATGCCTGGAGGCTATGAACTGTGATGCGAGCAGCAAGCTTCGTCACTTAGCACATTCTGCGAGCTTATAATCTGGTGTGATCTTGTCAGGAGAAAGTAATCTTGTCTTTATGCCTGGGGGCTATGAACTGTGACGCGAGCGGCCAGCTTCGTCACTTAGCACATTCTGCGAGCTTATAATCTGGCGTGATCTTGTCAGGAGAAAGAAATCTTGTCTTTATGCCTGCGGGCTATGAACTGTGACGCGAGCAGCCAGCTTTGTCACTTAGCACATTCTGCGAGCTTATAATCTGGTGTGATCTTGTCAGGAGAAAGTAATCTCGTCTTTATGCCTGGGCGCTATGAACTGTGACGTGAGCGGCCAGCTTCGTCACTTAGCACATTCTGCGAGCTTATAATCTGGTGTGATCTTGTCAGGAGAAAGTAATCTTGTCTTTATGCCTGCGGGCTATGAACTGTGACGCGGGCGGCCAGCTTCGTCACTTAGCACATTCTGCGAGCTTATTATCTGGTGTGATCTTGTCAGGAGAAAGTAATCTCGTCTTTATGCCTGCGGGCTATGAACTGTGACGCGGGCGGCCAGCTTCGTCACTTAGCACATTCTGCGAGCTTATAATCTGGCGTGATCTTGTCAGGAGAAAGTAATCTCAACTTTATGCCTGCGGGCTATGAACTGTGACGCGAGCAGCCAGCTTCGTCACTTAGCACATTCTGCGAGCTTATAATCTGGTGTGATCTTGTCAGGAGAAAGTAATCTTGTCTTTATGCCTGGGGGCTATGAACCGTGACGCGAGCGGCCAGCTTCGTCACTTAGCTCATTCTGCGAGCGTATAATCTGGTGTGATCTTGTCAGGAGAAAGTAATCTTGTCTTTATGCCTGGGGGCTATGAACCGTGACGCGAGCGGCCAGCTTCGTCACTTAGCACATTCTGCGAGCGTATAATCTGGTGTGATCTTGTCAGGAGAAAGTAATCTTGTCTTTATGCCTGGGGGCTATGAACTGTGACGTGAGCAGCCAGCTTCGTCACTTAGCACATTCTGCGAGCTTATAATCTGGCGTGATCTTGTCAGGAGAAAGTAATCTTGTCTTTATGCCTGCGGGCTATGAACTATGACGCGAGCGGCAAGCTTTGTCACTTAGCACATTCTGCGAGCTTATAATCTGGTGTGATCTATTCAGGAGAAAGTAATCTTGTCTTTATGCCTGGAGGCTATGAACTGTGACGCGAGCGGCCATCTTCGTCACTTAGCACATTCTGCGAGCTTATAATCTGTCGTGATCTTGTCAGGAGAAAGTAATCTTGTCTTTATGCCTGGGGGCTATGAACCGTGACGCGAGCGGCCAGCTTCGTCACTTAGCACATTCTGCGAGCTTATAATCTGGTGTGATCTTGTCAGGAGAAAGTAATCTCAACTTTATGCCTGCGGGCTATGAACTGTGACGCTAGCAGCCAGCTTCGTCACTTAGCACATTCTGCGAGCTTATAATCTGGTGTGATCTTGCCAGGAGAAAGTAATCTCGTCTTTATGCCTGGAGGCTATGAACTGTGACGCGGGCGGCCAGCTTCGTCACTTAGCACATTCTGCGGGCTTATAATCTGGTGTGATCTTGTCAGGAGAAAGTAATCTTGTCTTTATGCCTGGGGGCTATGAACTGTGACGCGAGCAGCCAGTTTCGTCACTTAGCACATTCTGCGAGCTTATAATCTGGTGTGATCTTGTCAGGAGAAAGTAATCTCGTCTTTATGCCTGCGGGCTATGAACCGTGACGCGAGCGGCCAGCTTCGTCACTTAGCACATTCTGCGAGCTTATAATCTGGCGTGATCTTGTCAGGAGAAAGTAATCTTGTCTTTATGCCTGCGGGCTATGAACCGTGACGCGAGCGGCCAGCTTAGTCACTTAGCACATTCTGCGAGCTTATAATCTGGTGTGATCTTGTCAGGAGAAAGTAATCTTGTCTTTATGCCTGGAGGCTATGAACTGTGACGCGAGCAGCAAGCTTCGTCACTTAGCACATTCTGCGAGCTTATAATCTGGTGTGATCTTGTCAGGAGAAAGTAATCTTGTCTTTATGCCTGCGGGCTATGAACTGTGACGCGAGCAGCAAGCTTCGTCACTTAGCACATTCTGCGAGCTTATAATCTGGTGTGATCTTGTCAGGAGAAAGTAATCTAGTCTTTATGCCTGGAGGCTATGAACTGTGACGCTAGCGGCCAGCTTCGTCACTTAGCACATTCTGCGAGCTTATAATCTGGAGTGATCTTGTCAGGAGAAAGTAATCTTGTCTTTATGCCTGGAGGCTATGAACTGTGATGCGAGCAGCAAGCTTCGTCACTTAGCACATTCTGCGAGCTTATAATCTGGTGTGATCTTGTCAGGAGAAAGTAATCTTGTCTTTATGCCTGGGGGCTATGAACTGTGACGCGAGCGGCCAGCTTCGTCACTTAGCACATTCTGCGAGCTTATAATCTGGCGTGATCTTGTCAGGAGAAAGAAATCTTGTCTTTATGCCTGCGGGCTATGAACTGTGACGCGAGCGGCCAGCTTAGTCACTTAGCACATTCTGCGAGCTTATAATCTGGTGTGATCTTGTCAGGAGAAAGTAATCTTGTCTTTATGCCTGGGGGCTATGAACTGTGACGCGAGCGGCAAGCTTTGTCACTTAGCACATTCTGCGAGCTTATAATCTGGTGTGATCTTGTCAGGAGAAAGTAATCTTGTCTTTATGCCTGGGGGCTATGAACTGTGACGCGAGCGGCCAGCTTCGTCACTTAGCACATTCTGCGAGCTTATAATCTGGCGTGATCTTGTCAGGAGAAAGTAATCTCGTCTTTATGCCTGGAGGCTATGAACTGTGACGCGAGCGGCAAGCTTCGTCACTTAGCACATTCTGCGAGCGTATAATCTGGCGTGATCTTGTCAGGCGAAAGTAATCTCGTCTTCATGCCTGCGGGCTATTGCACCGCTTTGTGCTTTTACGTTAAACAAAATAGCAGAGACATGAGGAATACAGTGGAAGCGAAAACAACAACTTAAACAGGATCGCTAAGGAGCGTGGAAAGGATGTCTCTTTCGATGCGTGCTGGGCCCAAGATTCCGGATCGAATGAAAGATACTTTCCAAAAAAGGAAACGAATGAATTGTTTAAAACAAATCAAAAGCGGAATTAAATTTATCTAATTGATCGAAGAACCCAGAAGCGTGTAGGTCGTGACTGCGTTACAGTACGAAGCCAAGACCGACGAAATCGAACGAGTGATGAGGGAACTTAAAATTACAAATGAAAGAGGACGAAACCAAAGTGAACTACTTACTGATGTATTTAAAGCAAACTAAAACAGGTGCGCATAAGAGTAAGGATTAAATCTAAACACAAAATGAAAGGTAAACTTAAAGAGGTATTAAAATCACTTAATAACAAACAAAATTAAATTAAAATTAAAGATGGTACCTAAGAAAGGGGTACACAAAAACAATATCAAGAGAAAAGTGTATAAATGAACTTAAGCACAAACAAAGATGAAACAAGATTAATTAAAATGTACTTACAATCAATGTGCAACTAAACCGTAAGCGCGACTCGATAACCAAAATTTAAAATACAAAAAAAACAAAAGATAGAGAGTATGGACGGGTCGAATAAGAGAACACCTCTACTTACGAGGACGACCTGGACTAGAATGCCCCGCGCCAAAAAACCAGAACTGAGACGCTCATGATGTTGTGAAATCATGGGGTAGGGGGTGAAGGTGGTGGGGATGGGAGGAGTGCGTATGTAGGAAACGGGGGTGGGGGATGACACGGAGTTACGTAATATAACGAAGCCAGAAGAAGCAACACAAAATTAACACATAAAAATAAAGGAAATGAAAATTACATTAAATTACGTGACATTACCGGGACAGGAAATAAAAAAAATCAATCAGTTAAGAAATATGCTTCGTAGGAAGATGTAGGCTTACACAGAGGTAGAAATGCCGAATCACAACGACATACGATGAAACAAAGAAAGTAATGCGGCGCATGGACAGTGATTAGCACGATGACCATCGCTCACATACATTTCAATAAAACAGAGGGAGGATCTGACTGAAGACGTGAGACTCAGCTCCGTAACTTCGCCGATTCCATCCATAAAAACAAGTCTCTGATGCGACAATCCACCGGAGGTCGTCATAAAAGAACGCCGAACCAGGTGGTGACACAATACAGAGCATAATTAAGCCTCGTAGAAAAATAGCAGATATTTCAGACCTGAGAGATTTGAGTAAAAATAAAACCGATTACATGAAAGGTAGGGATAACAAATAAACACAGAGGCTTCGCTAAACTAACGTAAACAAAGGCGAAGGGACTTGGGTTCAAGGATCGAATTCACATCATCATAAGAAAGGGAAATTGTAAGTGAATCAAAGGAGACACAAAAATAAAATAAAAAATGGATAAACTGAAATTCAAAAATGATAGCATGCCAGATAAATCAAGTGATTGAATCGTACTTACGCTTAGTTGCTTTCTGGGTGCGGGCAAAGGCCTGACACGTGCACACACGTCCGTCTATCTGACGGCTCAAATTGGAAGGAAGCAACCTTCTCTCAAGGAAAGCAGTAACGCGCTCGAGAAAAATAAGTCGTAGAAACACCCCCTCTCCAGAACATAAAGGGGGCCAATGGGAGAAGCAAAGCTTAGCAACAAGTTATGCTTCAACCAATGGTAAAACTGTGTCAGTAGGGGTGAAAAGTTTCACCATCTGGTGAAACATTTACGCAGAATTACAAGGTTTGAACGCAGTAGGTGAGACAGAGAAACGTATGTCACAATAATGCGACATGAAGGAAATGATGATAATAATAATAATAATAATATGACAAAAAATAATGAACCTGATAAAAACGGTTCACTATGAACCGTGACGCAAGCGGCCAGCTTCGTCACTTAGCACATTCTGCGAGCTTATAATCTGGCGTGATCTTGTCAGGAGAAAGTAATCTTGTCTTTATGCCTGGAGGCTATGAACTGTGACGCGGGCGGCCAGCTTCGTCACTTAGCACATTCTGCGAGCTTATAATCTGGTGTGATTTTGTCAGGAGAAAGTAATCTCGTCTTTATGCCTGGGGGCTATGAACTGTGACGCGGGCGGCCAGCTTCGTCACTTAGCACATTCTGCGACCTTATAATCTGGCGTGATTTTGTCAGGAGAAAGTAATCTCGTCTTTATGCCTGGGGGCTATGAACTGTGACGCGGGCGGCAAGCTTCGTCACTTAGCACATTCTGCGAGCTTATAATCTGGTGTGATCTTGTCAGGAGAAAGTAATCTTGTCTTTATGCCTGGGGGCTATGAACTGTGACGCGGGCGGCCAGCTTCGTCACTTAGCACATTCTGCGAGCTTATAATCTGGCGTGATCTTGTCAGGAGAAAGTAATCTTGTCTATATGCCTGGAGGCTATGAACCGTGACGCTAGCAGCCAGCTTCGTCACTTCGCACATTCTGCGAGCTTATAATCTGGTGTGATCTTGTCAGGAGAAAGTAATCTTGTCTTTATGCCTGGAGGCTATGAACCGTGACGTGAGCGGCCAGCTTCGTCACTTAGCACATTCTGCGGGCTTATAATCTGGTGTGATCTTGTCAGGAGAAAGTAATCTTGTCATTATGCCTGGGGGCTATGAACTGTGACGCGAGCGGCAAGCTTTGTCACTTAGCACATTCTGCGAGCTTATAATCTGGTGTGATCTTGTCAGGAGAAAGTAATCTTGTCTTTATGCCTGGGGGCTATGAACTGTGACGCTAGCGGCCAGCTTCGTCACTTAGCACATTCTGCGAGCTTATAATCTGGTGTGATCTTGTCAGGAGAAAGTAATCTTGTCTTTATGCCTGCGGGCTATAAACTGTGACGCGAGCAGCCAGCTTTGTCACTTAGCACATTCTGCGAGCTTATAATCTGGTGTGATCTTGTCAGGAGAAAGTAATCTCGTCTTTATGCCTGGGGGCTATGAACTGTGACGTGAGCGGCCAGCTTCGTCACTTAGCACATTCTGCGAGCTTATAATCTGGTGTGATCTTGTCAGGAGAAAGTAATCTTGTCTTTATGCCTGCGGGCTATGAACTGTGACGCGGGCGGCCAGCTTCGTCACTTAGCACATTCTGCGAGCTTATTATCTGGTGTGATCTTGTCAGGAGAAAGTAATCTCGTCTTTATGCCTGCGGGCTATGAACTGTGACGCGGGCGGCCAGCTTCGTCACTTAGCACATTCTGCGAGCTTATAATCTGGCGTGATCTTGTCAGGAGAAAGTAATCTCAACTTTATGCCTGCGGGCTATGAACTGTGACGCGAGCAGCCAGCTTCGTCACTTAGCACATTCTGCGAGCTTATAATCTGGTGTGATCTTGTCAGGAGAAAGTAATCTTGTCTTTATGCCTGGGGGCTATGAACCGTGACGCGAGCGGCCAGCTTCGTCACTTAGCACATTCTGCGAGCGTATAATCTGGTGTGATCTTGTCAGGAGAAAGTAATCTTGTCTTTATGCCTGGGGGCTATGAACCGTGACGCGAGCGGCCAGCTTCGTCACATAGCACATTCTGCGAGCGTATAATCTGGTGTGATCTTGTCAGGAGAAAGTAATCTTGTCTTTATGCCTGGGGGCTATGAACTGTGACGTGAGCAGCCAGCTTCGTCACTTAGCACATTCTGCGAGCTTATAATCTGGCGTGATCTTGTCAGGAGAAAGTAATCTTGTCTTTATGCCTGCGGGCTATGAACTATGACGCGAGCGGCAAGCTTTGTCACTTAGCACATTCTGCGAGCTTATAATCTGGTGTGATCTTTTCAGGAGAAAGTAATCTTGTCTTTATGCCTGGAGGCTATGAACTGTGACGCGAGCGGCCATCTTCGTCACTTAGCACATTCTGCGAGCTTATAATCTGGCGTGATCTTGTCAGGAGAAAGTAATCTTGTCTTTATGCCTGGGGGCTATGAACCGTGACGCGAGCGGCCAGCTTCGTCACTTAGCACATTCTGCGAGCTTATAATCTGGTGTGATCTTGTCAGGAGAAAGTAATCTCAACTTTATGCCTGCGGGCTATGAACTGTGACGCTAGCAGCCAGCTTCGTCACTTAGCACATTCTGCGAGCTTATAATCTGGTGTGATCTTGCCAGGAGAAAGTAATCTCGTCTTTATGCCTGGAGGCTATGAACTGTGACGCGGGCGGCCAGCTTCGTCACTTAGCACATTCTGCGGGCTTATAATCTGGTGTGATCTTGTCAGGAGAAAGTAATCTTGTCTTTATGCCTGGGGGCTATGAACTGTGACGTGAGCAGCCAGCTTCGTCACTTAGCACATTCTGCGAGCTTATAATCTGGCGTGATTTTGTCAGGAGAAAGTAATCTCGTCTTTATGCCTGGGGGCTATGAACTGTGACGCGGGCGGCAAGCTTCGTCACTTAGCACATTCTGCGAGCTTATAATCTGGTGTGATCTTGTCAGGAGAAAGTAATCTTGTCTTTATGCCTGGGGGCTATGAACTGTGACGCGGGCGGCCAGCTTCGTCACTTAGCACATTCTGCGAGCTTATAATCTGGCGTGATCTTGTCAGGAGAAAGTAATCTTGTCTATATGCCTGGAGGCTATGAACCGTGACGCGAGCGGCCAGCTTCGTCACATAGCACATTCTGCGAGCGTATAATCTGGTGTGATCTTGTCAGGAGAAAGTAATCTTGTCTTTATGCCTGGGGGCTATGAACTGTGACGTGAGCAGCCAGCTTCGTCACTTAGCACATTCTGCGAGCTTATAATCTGGCGTGATTTTGTCAGGAGAAAGTAATCTCGTCTTTATGCCTGGGGGCTATGAACTGTGACGCGGGCGGCAAGCTTCGTCACTTAGCACATTCTGCGAGCTTATAATCTGGTGTGATCTTGTCAGGAGAAAGTAATCTTGTCTTTATGCCTGGGGGCTATGAACTGTGACGCGGGCGGCCAGCTTCGTCACTTAGCACATTCTGCGAGCTTATAATCTGGCGTGATCTTGTCAGGAGAAAGTAATCTTGTCTATATGCCTGGAGGCTATGAACCGTGACGCTAGCAGCCAGCTTCGTCACTTCGCACATTCTGCGAGCTTATAATCTGGTGTGATCTTGTCAGGAGAAAGTAATCTTGTCTTTATGCCTGGAGGCTATGAACCGTGACGTGAGCGGCCAGCTTCGTCACTTAGCACATTCTGCGGGCTTATAATCTGGTGTGATCTTGTCAGGAGAAAGTAATCTTGTCATTATGCCTGGGGGCTATGAACTGTGACGCGAGCGGCAAGCTTTGTCACTTAGCACATTCTGCGAGCTTATAATCTGGTGTGATCTTGTCAGGAGAAAGTAATCTTGTCTTTATGCCTGGGGGCTATGAACTGTGACGCTAGCGGCCAGCTTCGTCACTTAGCACATTCTGCGAGCTTATAATCTGGTGTGATCTTGTCAGGAGAAAGTAATCTTGTCTTTATGCCTGCGGGCTATGAACTGTGACGCGAGCAGCCAGCTTTGTCACTTAGCACATTCTGCGAGCTTATAATCTGGTGTGATCTTGTCAGGAGAAAGTAATCTCGTCTTTATGCCTGGGCGCTATGAACTGTGACGTGAGCGGCCAGCTTCGTCACTTAGCACATTCTGCGAGCTTATAATCTGGTGTGATCTTGTCAGGAGAAAGTAATCTTGTCTTTATGCCTGCGGGCTATGAACTGTGACGCGGGCGGCCAGCTTCGTCACTTAGCACATTCTGCGAGCTTATTATCTGGTGTGATCTTGTCAGGAGAAAGTAATCTCGTCTTTATGCCTGCGGGCTATGAACTGTGACGCGGGCGGCCAGCTTCGTCACTTAGCACATTCTGCGAGCTTATAATCTGGCGTGATCTTGTCAGGAGAAAGTAATCTCAACTTTATGCCTGCGGGCTATGAACTGTGACGCGAGCAGCCAGCTTCGTCACTTAGCACATTCTGCGAGCTTATAATCTGGTGTGATCTTGTCAGGAGAAAGTAATCTTGTCTTTATGCCTGGGGGCTATGAACCGTGACGCGAGCGGCCAGCTTCGTCACTTAGCACATTCTGCGAGCGTATAATCTGGTGTGATCTTGTCAGGAGAAAGTAATCTTGTCTTTATGCCTGGGGGCTATGAACCGTGACGCGAGCGGCCAGCTTCGTCACTTAGCACATTCTGCGAGCGTATAATCTGGTGTGATCTTGTCAGGAGAAAGTAATCTTGTCTTTATGCCTGGGGGCTATGAACTGTGACGTGAGCAGCCAGTTTCGTCACTTAGCACATTCTGCGAGCTTATAATCTGGTGTGATCTTGTCAGGAGAAAGTAATCTCGTCTTTATGCCTGCGGGCTATGAACCGTGACGCGAGCGGCCAGCTTCGTCACTTAGCACATTCTGCGAGCTTATAATCTGGCGTGATCTTGTCAGGAGAAAGTAATCTTGTCTTTATGCCTGCGGGCTATGAACCGTGACGCGAGCGGCCAGCTTAGTCACTTAGCACATTCTGCGAGCTTATAATCTGGTGTGATCTTGTCAGGAGAAAGTAATCTTGTCTTTATGCCTGGAGGCTATGAACTGTGACGCGAGCAGCAAGCTTCGTCACTTAGCACATTCTGCGAGCTTATAATCTGGTGTGATCTTGTCAGGAGAAAGTAATCTTGTCTTTATGCCTGCGGGCTATGAACTGTGACGCGAGCAGCAAGCTTCGTCACTTAGCACATTCTGCGAGCTTATAATCTGGTGTGATCTTGTCAGGAGAAAGTAATCTAGTCTTTATGCCTGGAGGCTATGAACTGTGACGCTAGCGGCCAGCTTCGTCACTTAGCACATTCTGCGAGCTTATAATCTGGAGTGATCTTGTCAGGAGAAAGTAATCTTGTCTTTATGCCTGGAGGCTATGAACTGTGATGCGAGCAGCAAGCTTCGTCACTTAGCACATTCTGCGAGCTTATAATCTGGTGTGATCTTGTCAGGAGAAAGTAATCTTGTCTTTATGCCTGGGGGCTATGAACTGTGACGCGAGCGGCCAGCTTCGTCACTTAGCACATTCTGCGAGCTTATAATCTGGCGTGATCTTGTCAGGAGAAAGAAATCTTGTCTTTATGCCTGCGGGCTATGAACTGTGACGCGAGCGGCCAGCTTAGTCACTTAGCACATTCTGCGAGCTTATAATCTGGTGTGATCTTGTCAGGAGAAAGTAATCTTGTCTTTATGCCTGGGGGCTATGAACTGTGACGCGAGCGGCAAGCTTTGTCACTTAGCACATTCTGCGAGCTTATAATCTGGTGTGATCTTGTCAGGAGAAAGTAATCTTGTCTTTATGCCTGGGGGCTATGAACTGTGACGCGAGCGGCCAGCTTCGTCACTTAGCACATTCTGCGAGCTTATAATCTGGCGTGATCTTGTCAGGAGAAAGTAATCTCGTCTTTATGCCTGGAGGCTATGAACTGTGACGCGAGCGGCAAGCTTCGTCACTTAGCACATTCTGCGAGCGTATAATCTGGCGTGATCTTGTCAGGCGAAAGTAATCTCGTCTTCATGCCTGCGGGCTATTGCACCGCTTTGTGCTTTTACGTTAAACAAAATAGCAGAGACATGAGGAATACAGTGGAAGCGAAAACAACAACTTAAACAGGATCGCTAAGGAGCGTGGAAAGGATGTCTCTTTCGATGCGTGCTGGGCCCAAGATTCCGGATCGAATGAAAGATACTTTCCAAAAAAGGAAACGAATGAATTGTTTAAAACAAATCAAAAGCGGAATTAAATTTATCTAATTGATCGAAGAACCCAGAAGCGTGTAGGTCGTGACTGCGTTACAGTACGAAGCCAAGACCGACGAAATCGAACGAGTGATGAGGGAACTTAAAATTACAAATGAAAGAGGACGAAACCAAAGTGAACTACTTACTGATGTATTTAAAGCAAACTAAAACAGGTGCGCATAAGAGTAAGGATTAAATCTAAACACAAAATGAAAGGTAAACTTAAAGAGGTATTAAAATCACTTAATAACAAACAAAATTAAATTAAAATTAAAGATGGTACCTAAGAAAGGGGTACACAAAAACAATATCAAGAGAAAAGTGTATAAATGAACTTAAGCACAAACAAAGATGAAACAAGATTAATTAAAATGTACTTACAATCAATGTGCAACTAAACCGTAAGCGCGACTCGATAACCAAAATTTAAAATACAAAAAAAACAAAAGATAGAGAGTATGGACGGGTCGAATAAGAGAACACCTCTACTTACGAGGACGACCTGGACTAGAATGCCCCGCGCCAAAAAACCAGAACTGAGACGCTCATGATGTTGTGAAATCATGGGGTAGGGGGTGAAGGTGGTGGGGATGGGAGGAGTGCGTATGTAGGAAACGGGGGTGGGGGATGACACGGAGTTACGTAATATAACGAAGCCAGAAGAAGCAACACAAAATTAACACATAAAAATAAAGGAAATGAAAATTACATTAAATTACGTGACATTACCGGGACAGGAAATAAAAAAATCAATCAGCTAAGAAATATGCTTCGTAGGAAGATGTAGGCTTACACAGAGGTAGAAATGCCGAATCACAACGACATACGATGAAACAAAGAAAGTAATGCGGCGCATGGACAGTGATTAGCACGATGACCATCGCTCACATACATTTCAATAAAACAGAGGGAGGATCTGACTGAAGACGTGAGACTCAGCTCCGTAACTTCGCCGATTCCATCCATAAAAACAAGTCTCTGATGCGACAATCCACCGGAGGTCGTCATAAAAGAACGCCGAACCAGGTGGTGACACAATACAGAGCATAATTAAGCCTCGTAGAAAAATAGCAGATATTTCAGACCTGAGAGATTTGAGTAAAAATAAAACCGATTACATGAAAGGTAGGGATAACAAATAAACACAGAGGCTTCGCTAAACTAACGTAAACAAAGGCGAAGGGACTTGGGTTCAAGGATCGAATTCACATCATCATAAGAAAGGGAAATTGTAAGTGAATCAAAGGAGACACAAAAATAAAATAAAAAATGGATAAACTGAAATTCAAAAATGATAGCATGCCAGATAAATCAAGTGATTGAATCGTACTTACGCTTAGTTGCTTTCTGGGTGCGGGCAAAGGCCTGACACGTGCACACACGTCCGTCTATCTGACGGCTCAAATTGGAAGGAAGCAACCTTCTCTCAAGGAAAGCAGTAACGCGCTCGAGAAAAATAAGTCGTAGAAACACCCCCTCTCCAGAACATAAAGGGGGCCAATGGGAGAAGCAAAGCTTAGCAACAAGTTATGCTTCAACCAATGGTAAAACTGTGTCAGTAGGGGTGAAAAGTTTCACCATCTGGTGAAACATTTACGCAGAATTACAAGGTTTGAACGCAGTAGGTGAGACAGAGAAACGTATGTCACAATAATGCGACATGAAGGAAATGATGATAATAATAATAATAATATGACAAAAAATAATGAACCTGATAAAAACGGTTCACTATGAACCGTGACGCAAGCGGCCAGCTTCGTCACTTAGCACATTCTGCGAGCTTATAATCTGGCGTGATCTTGTCAGGAGAAAGTAATCTTGTCTTTATGCCTGGAGGCTATGAACTGTGACGCGGGCGGCCAGCATCGTCACTTAGCACATTCTGCGAGCTTATAATCTGGTGTGATTTTGTCAGGAGAAAGTAATCTCGTCTTTATGCCTGGGGGCTATGAACTGTGACGCGGGCGGCCAGCTTCGTCACTTAGCACATTCTGCGAGCTTATAATCTGGCGTGATTTTGTCAGGAGAAAGTAATCTCGTCTTTATGCCTGGGGGCTATGAACTGTGACGCGGGCGGCAAGCTTCGTCACTTAGCACATTCTGCGAGCTTATAATCTGGTGTGATCTTGTCAGGAGAAAGTAATCTTGTCTTTATGCCTGGGGGCTATGAACTGTGACGCGGGCGGCCAGCTTCGTCACTTAGCACATTCTGCGAGCTTATAATCTGGCGTGATCTTGTCAGGAGAAAGTAATCTTGTCTATATGCCTGGAGGCTATGAACCGTGACGCTAGCAGCCAGCTTCGTCACTTCGCACATTCTGCGAGCTTATAATCTGGTGTGATCTTGTCAGGAGAAAGTAATCTTGTCTTTATGCCTGGAGGCTATGAACCGTGACGTGAGCGGCCAGCTTCGTCACTTAGCACATTCTGCGGGCTTATAATCTGGTGTGATCTTGTCAGGAGAAAGTAATCTTGTCATTATGCCTGGGGGCTATGAACTGTGACGCGAGCGGCAAGCTTTGTCACTTAGCACATTCTGCGAGCTTATAATCTGGTGTGATCTTGTCAGGAGAAAGTAATCTTGTCTTTATGCCTGGGGGCTATGAACTGTGACGCTAGCGGCCAGCTTCGTCACTTAGCACATTCTGCGAGCTTATAATCTGGTGTGATCTTGTCAGGAGAAAGTAATCTTGTCTTTATGCCTGCGGGCTATGAACTGTGACGCG
This sequence comes from Meconema thalassinum, assembly GCA_946902985.2. Taxonomy (NCBI): domain Eukaryota; kingdom Metazoa; phylum Arthropoda; class Insecta; order Orthoptera; family Tettigoniidae; genus Meconema; species Meconema thalassinum. Next base: position 465,517,575 of record OX336394.1, on the reverse strand, counting down.
AGCAGCCAGCTTTGTCACTTAGCACATTCTGCGAGCTTATAATCTGGTGTGATCTTGTCAGGAGAAAGTAATCTCGTCTTTATGCCTGGGCGCTATGAACTGTGACGTGAGCGGCCAGCTTCGTCACTTAGCACATTCTGCGAGCTTATAATCTGGTGTGATCTTGTCAGGAGAAAGTAATCTTGTCTTTATGCCTGCGGGCTATGAACTGTGACGCGGGCGGCCAGCTTCGTCACTTAGCACATTCTGCGAGCTTATTATCTGGTGTGATCTTGTCAGGAGAAAGTAATCTCGTCTTTATGCCTGCGGGCTATGAACTGTGACGCGGGCGGCCAGCTTCGTCACTTAGCACATTCTGCGAGCTTATAATCTGGCGTGATCTTGTCAGGAGAAAGTAATCTCAACTTTATGCCTGCGGGCTATGAACTGTGACGCGAGCAGCCAGCTTCGTCACTTAGCACATTCTGCGAGCTTATAATCTGGTGTGATCTTGTCAGGAGAAAGTAATCTTGTCTTTATGCCTGGGGGCTATGAACCGTGACGCGAGCGGCCAGCTTCGTCACTTAGCACATTCTGCGAGCGTATAATCTGGTGTGATCTTGTCAGGAGAAAGTAATCTTGTCTTTATGCCTGGGGGCTATGAACCGTGACGCGAGCGGCCAGCTTCGTCACTTAGCACATTCTGCGAGCGTATAATCTGGTGTGATCTTGTCAGGAGAAAGTAATCTTGTCTTTATGCCTGGGGGCTATGAACTGTGACGTGAGCAGCCAGCTTCGTCACTTAGCACATTCTGCGAGCTTATAATCTGGCGTGATCTTGTCAGGAGAAAGTAATCTTGTCTTTATGCCTGCGGGCTATGAACTATGACGCGAGCGGCAAGCTTTGTCACTTAGCACATTCTGCGAGCTTATAATCTGGTGTGATCTATTCAGGAGAAAGTAATCTTGTCTTTATGCCTGGAGGCTATGAACTGTGACGCGAGCGGCCATCTTCGTCACTTAGCACATTCTGCGAGCTTATAATCTGTCGTGATCTTGTCAGGAGAAAGTAATCTTGTCTTTATGCCTGGGGGCTATGAACCGTGACGCGAGCGGCCAGCTTCGTCACTTAGCACATTCTGCGAGCTTATAATCTGGTGTGATCTTGTCAGGAGAAAGTAATCTCAACTTTATGCCTGCGGGCTATGAACTGTGACGCTAGCAGCCAGCTTCGTCACTTAGCACATTCTGCGAGCTTATAATCTGGTGTGATCTTGCCAGGAGAAAGTAATCTCGTCTTTATGCCTGGAGGCTATGAACTGTGACGCGGGCGGCCAGCTTCGTCACTTAGCACATTCTGCGGGCTTATAATCTGGTGTGATCTTGTCAGGAGAAAGTAATCTTGTCTTTATGCCTGGGGGCTATGAACTGTGACGCGAGCAGCCAGTTTCGTCACTTAGCACATTCTGCGAGCTTATAATCTGGTGTGATCTTGTCAGGAGAAAGTAATCTCGTCTTTATGCCTGCGGGCTATGAACCGTGACGCGAGCGGCCAGCTTCGTCACTTAGCACATTCTGCGAGCTTATAATCTGGCGTGATCTTGTCAGGAGAAAGTAATCTTGTCTTTATGCCTGCGGGCTATGAACCGTGACGCGAGCGGCCAGCTTAGTCACTTAGCACATTCTGCGAGCTTATAATCTGGTGTGATCTTGTCAGGAGAAAGTAATCTTGTCTTTATGCCTGGAGGCTATGAACTGTGACGCGAGCAGCAAGCTTCGTCACTTAGCACATTCTGCGAGCTTATAATCTGGTGTGATCTTGTCAGGAGAAAGTAATCTTGTCTTTATGCCTGCGGGCTATGAACTGTGACGCGAGCAGCAAGCTTCGTCACTTAGCACATTCTGCGAGCTTATAATCTGGTGTGATCTTGTCAGGAGAAAGTAATCTAGTCTTTATGCCTGGAGGCTATGAACTGTGACGCTAGCGGCCAGCTTCGTCACTTAGCACATTCTGCGAGCTTATAATCTGGAGTGATCTTGTCAGGAGAAAGTAATCTTGTCTTTATGCCTGGAGGCTATGAACTGTGATGCGAGCAGCAAGCTTCGTCACTTAGCACATTCTGCGAGCTTATAATCTGGTGTGATCTTGTCAGGAGAAAGTAATCTTGTCTTTATGCCTGGGGGCTATGAACTGTGACGCGAGCGGCCAGCTTCGTCACTTAGCACATTCTGCGAGCTTATAATCTGGCGTGATCTTGTCAGGAGAAAGAAATCTTGTCTTTATGCCTGCGGGCTATGAACTGTGACGCGAGCGGCCAGCTTAGTCACTTAGCACATTCTGCGAGCTTATAATCTGGTGTGATCTTGTCAGGAGAAAGTAATCTTGTCTTTATGCCTGGGGGCTATGAACTGTGACGCGAGCGGCAAGCTTTGTCACTTAGCACATTCTGCGAGCTTATAATCTGGTGTGATCTTGTCAGGAGAAAGTAATCTTGTCTTTATGCCTGGGGGCTATGAACTGTGACGCGAGCGGCCAGCTTCGTCACTTAGCACATTCTGCGAGCTTATAATCTGGCGTGATCTTGTCAGGAGAAAGTAATCTCGTCTTTATGCCTGGAGGCTATGAACTGTGACGCGAGCGGCAAGCTTCGTCACTTAGCACATTCTGCGAGCGTATAATCTGGCGTGATCTTGTCAGGCGAAAGTAATCTCGTCTTCATGCCTGCGGGCTATTGCACCGCTTTGTGCTTTTACGTTAAACAAAATAGCAGAGACATGAGGAATACAGTGGAAGCGAAAACAACAACTTAAACAGGATCGCTAAGGAGCGTGGAAAGGATGTCTCTTTCGATGCGTGCTGGGCCCAAGATTCCGGATCGAATGAAAGATACTTTCCAAAAAAGGAAACGAATGAATTGTTTAAAACAAATCAAAAGCGGAATTAAATTTATCTAATTGATCGAAGAACCCAGAAGCGTGTAGGTCGTGACTGCGTTACAGTACGAAGCCAAGACCGACGAAATCGAACGAGTGATGAGGGAACTTAAAATTACAAATGAAAGAGGACGAAACCAAAGTGAACTACTTACTGATGTATTTAAAGCAAACTAAAACAGGTGCGCATAAGAGTAAGGATTAAATCTAAACACAAAATGAAAGGTAAACTTAAAGAGGTATTAAAATCACTTAATAACAAACAAAATTAAATTAAAATTAAAGATGGTACCTAAGAAAGGGGTACACAAAAACAATATCAAGAGAAAAGTGTATAAATGAACTTAAGCACAAACAAAGATGAAACAAGATTAATTAAAATGTACTTACAATCAATGTGCAACTAAACCGTAAGCGCGACTCGATAACCAAAATTTAAAATACAAAAAAAACAAAAGATAGAGAGTATGGACGGGTCGAATAAGAGAACACCTCTACTTACGAGGACGACCTGGACTAGAATGCCCCGCGCCAAAAAACCAGAACTGAGACGCTCATGATGTTGTGAAATCATGGGGTAGGGGGTGAAGGTGGTGGGGATGGGAGGAGTGCGTATGTAGGAAACGGGGGTGGGGGATGACACGGAGTTACGTAATATAACGAAGCCAGAAGAAGCAACACAAAATTAACACATAAAAATAAAGGAAATGAAAATTACATTAAATTACGTGACATTACCGGGACAGGAAATAAAAAAAATCAATCAGTTAAGAAATATGCTTCGTAGGAAGATGTAGGCTTACACAGAGGTAGAAATGCCGAATCACAACGACATACGATGAAACAAAGAAAGTAATGCGGCGCATGGACAGTGATTAGCACGATGACCATCGCTCACATACATTTCAATAAAACAGAGGGAGGATCTGACTGAAGACGTGAGACTCAGCTCCGTAACTTCGCCGATTCCATCCATAAAAACAAGTCTCTGATGCGACAATCCACCGGAGGTCGTCATAAAAGAACGCCGAACCAGGTGGTGACACAATACAGAGCATAATTAAGCCTCGTAGAAAAATAGCAGATATTTCAGACCTGAGAGATTTGAGTAAAAATAAAACCGATTACATGAAAGGTAGGGATAACAAATAAACACAGAGGCTTCGCTAAACTAACGTAAACAAAGGCGAAGGGACTTGGGTTCAAGGATCGAATTCACATCATCATAAGAAAGGGAAATTGTAAGTGAATCAAAGGAGACACAAAAATAAAATAAAAAATGGATAAACTGAAATTCAAAAATGATAGCATGCCAGATAAATCAAGTGATTGAATCGTACTTACGCTTAGTTGCTTTCTGGGTGCGGGCAAAGGCCTGACACGTGCACACACGTCCGTCTATCTGACGGCTCAAATTGGAAGGAAGCAACCTTCTCTCAAGGAAAGCAGTAACGCGCTCGAGAAAAATAAGTCGTAGAAACACCCCCTCTCCAGAACATAAAGGGGGCCAATGGGAGAAGCAAAGCTTAGCAACAAGTTATGCTTCAACCAATGGTAAAACTGTGTCAGTAGGGGTGAAAAGTTTCACCATCTGGTGAAACATTTACGCAGAATTACAAGGTTTGAACGCAGTAGGTGAGACAGAGAAACGTATGTCACAATAATGCGACATGAAGGAAATGATGATAATAATAATAATAATAATATGACAAAAAATAATGAACCTGATAAAAACGGTTCACTATGAACCGTGACGCAAGCGGCCAGCTTCGTCACTTAGCACATTCTGCGAGCTTATAATCTGGCGTGATCTTGTCAGGAGAAAGTAATCTTGTCTTTATGCCTGGAGGCTATGAACTGTGACGCGGGCGGCCAGCTTCGTCACTTAGCACATTCTGCGAGCTTATAATCTGGTGTGATTTTGTCAGGAGAAAGTAATCTCGTCTTTATGCCTGGGGGCTATGAACTGTGACGCGGGCGGCCAGCTTCGTCACTTAGCACATTCTGCGACCTTATAATCTGGCGTGATTTTGTCAGGAGAAAGTAATCTCGTCTTTATGCCTGGGGGCTATGAACTGTGACGCGGGCGGCAAGCTTCGTCACTTAGCACATTCTGCGAGCTTATAATCTGGTGTGATCTTGTCAGGAGAAAGTAATCTTGTCTTTATGCCTGGGGGCTATGAACTGTGACGCGGGCGGCCAGCTTCGTCACTTAGCACATTCTGCGAGCTTATAATCTGGCGTGATCTTGTCAGGAGAAAGTAATCTTGTCTATATGCCTGGAGGCTATGAACCGTGACGCTAGCAGCCAGCTTCGTCACTTCGCACATTCTGCGAGCTTATAATCTGGTGTGATCTTGTCAGGAGAAAGTAATCTTGTCTTTATGCCTGGAGGCTATGAACCGTGACGTGAGCGGCCAGCTTCGTCACTTAGCACATTCTGCGGGCTTATAATCTGGTGTGATCTTGTCAGGAGAAAGTAATCTTGTCATTATGCCTGGGGGCTATGAACTGTGACGCGAGCGGCAAGCTTTGTCACTTAGCACATTCTGCGAGCTTATAATCTGGTGTGATCTTGTCAGGAGAAAGTAATCTTGTCTTTATGCCTGGGGGCTATGAACTGTGACGCTAGCGGCCAGCTTCGTCACTTAGCACATTCTGCGAGCTTATAATCTGGTGTGATCTTGTCAGGAGAAAGTAATCTTGTCTTTATGCCTGCGGGCTATAAACTGTGACGCGAGCAGCCAGCTTTGTCACTTAGCACATTCTGCGAGCTTATAATCTGGTGTGATCTTGTCAGGAGAAAGTAATCTCGTCTTTATGCCTGGGGGCTATGAACTGTGACGTGAGCGGCCAGCTTCGTCACTTAGCACATTCTGCGAGCTTATAATCTGGTGTGATCTTGTCAGGAGAAAGTAATCTTGTCTTTATGCCTGCGGGCTATGAACTGTGACGCGGGCGGCCAGCTTCGTCACTTAGCACATTCTGCGAGCTTATTATCTGGTGTGATCTTGTCAGGAGAAAGTAATCTCGTCTTTATGCCTGCGGGCTATGAACTGTGACGCGGGCGGCCAGCTTCGTCACTTAGCACATTCTGCGAGCTTATAATCTGGCGTGATCTTGTCAGGAGAAAGTAATCTCAACTTTATGCCTGCGGGCTATGAACTGTGACGCGAGCAGCCAGCTTCGTCACTTAGCACATTCTGCGAGCTTATAATCTGGTGTGATCTTGTCAGGAGAAAGTAATCTTGTCTTTATGCCTGGGGGCTATGAACCGTGACGCGAGCGGCCAGCTTCGTCACTTAGCACATTCTGCGAGCGTATAATCTGGTGTGATCTTGTCAGGAGAAAGTAATCTTGTCTTTATGCCTGGGGGCTATGAACCGTGACGCGAGCGGCCAGCTTCGTCACATAGCACATTCTGCGAGCGTATAATCTGGTGTGATCTTGTCAGGAGAAAGTAATCTTGTCTTTATGCCTGGGGGCTATGAACTGTGACGTGAGCAGCCAGCTTCGTCACTTAGCACATTCTGCGAGCTTATAATCTGGCGTGATCTTGTCAGGAGAAAGTAATCTTGTCTTTATGCCTGCGGGCTATGAACTATGACGCGAGCGGCAAGCTTTGTCACTTAGCACATTCTGCGAGCTTATAATCTGGTGTGATCTTTTCAGGAGAAAGTAATCTTGTCTTTATGCCTGGAGGCTATGAACTGTGACGCGAGCGGCCATCTTCGTCACTTAGCACATTCTGCGAGCTTATAATCTGGCGTGATCTTGTCAGGAGAAAGTAATCTTGTCTTTATGCCTGGGGGCTATGAACCGTGACGCGAGCGGCCAGCTTCGTCACTTAGCACATTCTGCGAGCTTATAATCTGGTGTGATCTTGTCAGGAGAAAGTAATCTCAACTTTATGCCTGCGGGCTATGAACTGTGACGCTAGCAGCCAGCTTCGTCACTTAGCACATTCTGCGAGCTTATAATCTGGTGTGATCTTGCCAGGAGAAAGTAATCTCGTCTTTATGCCTGGAGGCTATGAACTGTGACGCGGGCGGCCAGCTTCGTCACTTAGCACATTCTGCGGGCTTATAATCTGGTGTGATCTTGTCAGGAGAAAGTAATCTTGTCTTTATGCCTGGGGGCTATGAACTGTGACGCGAGCAGCCAGTTTCGTCACTTAGCACATTCTGCGAGCTTATAATCTGGTGTGATCTTGTCAGGAGAAAGTAATCTCGTCTTTATGCCTGCGGGCTATGAACCGTGACGCGAGCGGCCAGCTTCGTCACTTAGCACATTCTGCGAGCTTATAATCTGGCGTGATCTTGTCAGGAGAAAGTAATCTTGTCTTTATGCCTGCGGGCTATGAACCGTGACGCGAGCGGCCAGCTTAGTCACTTAGCACATTCTGCGAGCTTATAATCTGGTGTGATCTTGTCAGGAGAAAGTAATCTTGTCTTTATGCCTGGAGGCTATGAACTGTGACGCTAGCAGCCAGCTTCGTCACTTAGCACATTCTGCGAGCTTATAATCTGGTGTGATCTTGTCAGGAGAAAGTAATCTTGTCTTTATGCCTGCGGGCTATGAACTGTGACGCGAGCAGCAAGCTTCGTCACTTAGCACATTCTGCGAGCTTATAATCTGGTGTGATCTTGTCAGGAGAAAGTAATCTAGTCTTTATGCCTGGAGGCTATGAACTGTGACGCTAGCGGCCAGCTTCGTCACTTAGCACATTCTGCGAGCTTATAATCTGGAGTGATCTTGTCAGGAGAAAGTAATCTTGTCTTTATGCCTGGAGGCTATGAACTGTGATGCGAGCAGCAAGCTTCGTCACTTAGTACATTCTGCGAGCTTATAATCTGGTGTGATCTTGTCAGGAGAAAGTAATCTTGTCTTTATGCCTGGGGGCTATGAACTGTGACGCGAGCGGCCAGCTTCGTCACTTAGCACATTCTGCGAGCTTATAATCTGGCGTGATCTTGTCAGGAGAAAGAAATCTTGTTTTTATGCCTGCGGGCTATGAACTGTGACGCGAGCGGCCAGCTTAGTCACTTAGCACATTCTGCGAGCTTATAATCTGGTGTGATCTTGTCAGGAGAAAGTAATCTTGTCTTTATGCCTGGGGGCTATGAACTGTGACGCGAGCGGCAAGCTTTGTCACTTAGCACATTCTGCGAGCTTATAATCTGGTGTGATCTTGTCAGGAGAAAGTAATCTTGTCTTTATGCCTGGGGGCTATGAACTGTGACGCGAGCGGCCAGCTTCGTCACTTAGCACATTCTGCGAGCTTATAATCTGGCGTGATCTTGTCAGGAGAAAGTAATCTCGTCTTTATGCCTGGAGGCTATGAACTGTGACGCGAGCGGCAAGCTTCGTCACTTAGCACATTCTGCGAGCGTATAATCTGGCGTGATCTTGTCAGGCGAAAGTAATCTCGTCTTCATGCCTGCGGGCTATTGCACCGCTTTGTGCTTTTACGTTAAACAAAATAGCAGAGACATGAGGAATACAGTGGAAGCGAAAACAACAACTTAAACAGGATCGCTAAGGAGCGGGGAAAGGATGTCTCTTTCGATGCGTGCTGGGCCCAAGATTCCGGATCGAATGAAAGATACTTTCCAAAAAAGGAAACGAATGAATTGTTTAAAACAAATCAAAAGCGGAATTAAATTTATCTAATTGATCGAAGAACCCAGAAGCGTGTAGGTCGTGACTGCGTTACAGTACGAAGCCAAGACCGACGAAATCGAACGAGTGATGAGGGAACTTAAAATTACAAATGAAAGAGGACGAAACCAAAGTGAACTACTTACTGATGTATTTAAAGCAAACTAAAACAGGTGCGCATAAGAGTAAGGATTAAATCTAAACACAAAATGAAAGGTAAACTTAAAGAGGTATTAAAATCACTTAATAACAAACAAAATTAAATTAAAATTAAAGATGGTACCTAAGAAAGGGGTACACAAAAACAATATCAAGAGAAAAGTGTATAAATGAACTTAAGCACAAACAAAGATGAAACAAGATTAATTAAAATGTACTTACAATCAATGTGCAACTAAACCGTAAGCGCGACTCGATAACCAAAATTTAAAATACAAAAAAAACAAAAGATAGAGAGTATGGACGTGTCGAATAAGAGAACACCTCTACTTACGAGGACGACCTGGATTAGAATGCCCCGCGCCAAAAAACCAGAACTGAGACGCTCATGATGTTGTGAAATCATGGGGTGGGGGGTGAAGGTGGTGGGGATGGGAGGAGTGCGTATGTAGGAAACGGGGGTGGGGGATGACACGGAGTTACGTAATATAACGAAGCCAGAAGAAGCAACACAAAATTAACACATAAAAATAAAGGAAATGAAAATTACATTAAATTACGTGACATTACCGGGACAGGAAATAAAAAAAATCAATCAGCTAAGAAATATGCTTCGTAGGAAGATGTAGGCTTACACAGAGGTAGAAATGCCGAATCACAACGACATACGATGAAACAAAGAAAGTAATGCGGCGCATGGACAGTGATTAGCACGATGACCATCGCTCACATACATTTCAATAAAACAGAGGGAGGATCTGACTGAAGACGTGAGACTCCGCTCCGTAACTTCGACGATTCCATCCATAAAAACAAGTCTCTGATGCGACAATCCACCGGAGGTCGTCATAAAAGAACGCCGAACCAGGTGGTGACACAATACAGAGCATAATTAAGCCTCGTAGAAAAATAGCAGATATTTCAGACCTGAGAGATTTGAGTAAAAATAAAACCGATTACATGAAAGGTAGGGATAACAAATAAACACAGAGGCTTCGCTAAACTAACGTAAACAAAGGCGAAGGGACTTGGGTTCAAGGATCGAATTCACATCATCATAAGAAAGGGAAATTGTAAGTGAATCAAAGGAGACACAAAAATAAAATAAAAAATGGATAAACTGAAATTCAAAAATGATAGCATGCCAGATAAATCAAGTGATTGAATCGTACTTACGCTTAGTTGCTTTCTGGGTGCGGGCAAAGGCCTGACACGTGCACACACGTCCGTCTATCTGACGGCTCAAATTGGAAGGAAGCAACCTTCTCTCAAGGAAAGCAGTAACGCGCTCGAGAAAAATAAGTCGTAGAAACACCCCCTCTCCAGAACATAAAGGGGGCCAATGGGAGAAGCAAAGCTTAGCAACAAGTTATGCTTCAACCAATGGTAAAACTGTGTCAGTAGGGGTGAAAAGTTTCACCATCTGGTGAAACATTTACCCAGAATTACAAGGTTTGAACGCAGTAGGTGAGACAGAGAAACGTATGTCACAATAATGCGACATGAAGGAAATGATGATAATAATAATAATAGTATGACAAAAAATAATGAACCTGATAAAAACGGTTCACTATGAACCGTGACGCAAGCGGCCAGCTTCGTCACTTAGCACATTCTGCGAGCTTATAATCTGGCGTGATCTTGTCAGGAGAAAGTAATCTTGTCTTTATGCCTGGAGGCTATGAACTGTGACGCGGGCGGCCAGCTTCGTCACTTAGCACATTCTGCGAGCTTATAATCTGGTGTGATTTTGTCAGGAGAAAGTAATCTCGTCTTTATGCCTGGGGGCTATGAACTGTGACGCGAGCAGCCAGCTTCGTCACTTAGCACATTCTGCGAGCTTATAATCTGGTGTGATTTTGTCAGGAGAAAGTAATCTTGTCTTTATGCCTGGGGGCTATGAACTGTGACGCGGGCGGCCAGCTTCGTCACTTAGCACATTCTGCGAGCTTATAATCTGGCGTGATCTTGTCAGGAGAAAGTAATCTCAACTTTATGCCTGCAGGCTATGAACTGTGACGCGAGCGGCCAGCTTCGTCACTTAGCACATTCTGCGAGCTTATAATCTGGCGTGATCTTGTCAGGAGAAAGTAATCTCAACTTTATGCCTGCGAGCTATGAACTGTGACGAGAGCGGCCAGCTTCGTCACTTAGCACATTCTGCGAGCTTATAATCTGGTGTGATCTTGTCAGGAGAAAGTAATCTCAACTTTATGCCTGCGGGCTATGAACTGTGACGCGGGCGGCCAGCCTCGTCACTTAGCACATTCTGCGAGCTTATAATCTGGTGTGATTTTGTCAGGAGAAAGTAATCTTGTCTTTATGCCTGGGGGCTATGAACTGTGACGTGAGCAGCCAGCTTCGTCACTTAGCACATTCTGCGAGCTTATAATCTGGCGTGATCTTGTCAGGAGAAAGTAATCTCAACTTTATGCCTGCGAGCTATGAACTGTGACGAGAGCGGCCAGCTTCGTCACTTAGCACATTCTGCGAGCTTATAATCTGGCGTGATCTTGTCAGGAGAAAGTAATCTCAACTTTATGCCTGCGGGCTATGAACTGTGACGCGAGCAGCAAGCTTCGTCACTTAGCACATTCTGCGAGCTTATAATCTGGCGTGATCTTGTCAGGAGAAAGTAATCTTGTCTTTATGCCTGCGGGCTATGAACTGTGACGTGAGCAGCCAGCTTCGTCACTTAGCACATTCTGCGAGCTTATAATCTGGTGTGATCTTGTCAGGAGAAAGTAATCTCGTCTTTATGCCTGGGGGCTATGAACTGTGACGTGAGCAGCCAGCTTCGTCACTTTGCACATTCTGCGAGCTTATAATCTGGCGTGATCTTGTCAGGAGAAAGTAATCTTGTCTTTATGCCTGGGGGCTATGAACCGTGACGTGAGCAGCCAGCTTCGTCACTTAGCACATTCTGCGAGCTTATAATCTGGTGTGATCTTGTCAGGAGAAAGTAATCTTGTCTTTATGCCTGCGGGCTATGAACCGTGACGTGAGCAGCCAGCTTCATCACTTCGCACATTCTGCGAGCTTATAATCTGGTGTGATCTTGTCAGGAGAAAGTAATCTTGTCTTTATGCCTGGGGGCTATGAACTGTGACGCGAGCGGCCAGCTTCGTCACTTAGCACATTCTGCGAGCTTATAATCTGGTGTGATCTTGTCAGGAGAAAGTAATCTTGTCTTTATGCCTGCGGGCTATGAACCGTGACGCGAGCAGCCAGCTTCGTCACTTAGCACATTCTGCGGGCTTATAATCTGGTGTGATCTTGTCAGGAGAAAGTAATCTTGTCTTTATGCCTGGGGGCTATGAACCGTGACGCGAGCGGCCAGCTTCGTCACTTAGCACATTCTGCGAGCTTATAATCTGGTGTGATCTTGTCAGGAGAAAGTAATCTTGTCTTTATGCCTGGGGGCTATGAACCGTGACGCGAGCGGCCAGCTTCGTCACTTAGCACATTCTGCGGGCTTATAATCTGGTGTGATCTTGTCAGGAGAAAGTAATCTTGTCTTTATGCCTGGGGGCTATGAACTGTGACGCGAGCGGCCAGCTTTGTCACTTAGCACATTCTGCGAGCTTATAATCTGGTGTGATCTTGTCAGGAGAAAGTAATCTTGTCTTTATGCCTGGGGGCTATGAACTGTGACGCGAGCAGCAAGCTTCGTCACTTAGCACATTCTGCGAGCTTATAATCTGGCGTGATCTTGTCAGGAGAAAGTAATCTCGTCTTTATGCCAGGGGGCTATGAACTGTGACGCGGGCGGCAAGCTTCGTCACTTAGCACATTCTGCGAGCTTATAATCTGGTGTGATCTTGTCAGGAGAAAGTAATCTCGTCTTTATGCCTGGGGGCTATGAACCGTGACGCGAGCAGCCAGCTTCGTCACTTAGCACATTCTGTGAGCTTATAATCTGGTGTGATCTTGTCAGGAGAAAGTAATCTCGTCCTTATGCCTGGGGGCTATGAACTGTGATGCGAGCAGCCAGCTTCGTCACTTAGCACATTCTGCGAGCTTATAATCTGGCGTGATCTTGTCAGGAGAAAGTAATCTCGTCTTTATGCCTGGGGGCTATGAACTGTGACGCGAGCAGCAAGCTTCGTCACTTAGCACATTCTGCGAGCTTATAATCTGGTGTGATCTTGTCAGGAGAAAGTAATCTCAACTTTATGCCTGGAGGCTATGAACTGTGATGTGAGCGGCCAGCTTCGTCACTTACCACATTCTGCGAGCTTATAATCTGGTGTGATCTTGTCAGGAGAAAGTAATCTTGTCTTTATGCCTGGGGGCTATGAACTGTGACGCGAGCAGCCAGCTTCGTCACTTAGCACATTCTGCGAGCTTATAATCTGGTTTGATCTTGTCAGGAGAATGTAATCTTGTCTTTATGCCTGGGGGCTATGAACTGTGACGCTAGCAGCCAGCTTCGTCACTTAGCACATTCTGCGAGCTTATAATCTGGTGTGATCTTGTCAGGAGAAAGTAATCTTGTCTTTATGCCTGGGGGCTATGAACTGTGACGTGAGCGGCCAGCTTCGTCACTTAGCACATTCTGCGAGCTTATAATCTGGTGTGATCTTGTCAGGAGAAAGTAATCTTGTCTTTATGCCTGGGGGCTATGAACTGTGACGCTAGCAGCCAGCTTCGTCACTTAGCCCATTCTGCGGGCTTATAATCTGGCGTGATCTTGTCAGGAGAAAGTAATCTCGTCTTTATGCCTGCAGGCTATGAACTGTGACGCGAGCGGCCAGCTTCGTCACTTAGCACATTCTGCGAGCTTATAATCTGGTGTGATTTTGTCAGGAGAAAGTAATCTTGTCTTTATGCCTGGGGGCTATGAACTGTGACGCGGGCGGCCAGCTTCGTCACTTAGCACATTCTGCGAGCTTATAATCTGGTGTGATCTTGTCAGGAGAAAGTAATCTCGTCTTTATGCCTGGGGGCTATGAACTGTGACGCGAGCAGCCAGCTTCGTCACTTAGCACATTCTGCGAGCTTATAATCTGGTGTGATCTTGTCAGGAGAAAGTAATCTCAACTTTATGCCTGCGGGCTATGAACTGTGACGCGGGCGGCCAGCCTCGTCACTTAGCACATTCTGCGAGCTTATAATCTGGTGTGATTTTGTCAGGAGAAAGTAATCTTGTCTTTATGCCTGGGGGCTATGAACTGTGACGTGAGCAGCCAGCTTCGTCACTTAGCACATTCTGCGAGCTTATAATCTGGCGTGATCTTGTCAGGAGAAAGTAATCTCAACATTATGCCTGCGAGCTATGAACTGTGACGAGAGCGGCCAGCTTCGTCACTTAGCACATTCTGCGAGCTTATAATCTGGCGTGATCTTGTCAGGAGAAAGTAATCTCAACTTTATGCCTGCGGGCTATGAACTGTGACGCGAGCAGCAAGCTTCGTCACTTAGCACATTCTGCGAGCTTATAATCTGGCGTGATCTTGTCAGGAGAAAGTAATCTTGTCTTTATGCCTGCGGGCTATGAACTGTGACGTGAGCAGCCAGCTTCGTCACTTAGCACATTCTGCGAGCTTATAATCTGGTGTGATCTTGTCAGGAGAAAGTAATCTCGTCTTTATGCCTGGGGGCTATGAACTGTGACGTGAGCAGCCAGCTTCGTCACTTAGCACATTCTGCGAGCTCATAATCTGGCGTGATCTTGTCAGGAGAAAGTTATCTTGTCTTTATGCCTGGGGGCTATGAACCGTGACGTGAGCAGCCAGCTTCGTCACTTAGCACATTCAGCGAGCTTATAATCTGGTGTGATCTTGTCAGGAGAAAGTAATCTTGTCTTTATGCCTGCGGGCTATGAACCGTGACGTGAGCAGCCAGCTTCGTCACTTCGCACATTCTGCGAGCTTATAATCTGGTGTGATCTTGTCAGGAGAAAGTAATCTTGTCTTTATGCCTGGGGGCTATGAACTGTGACGCGAGCGGCCAGCTTCGTCACTTAGCACATTCTGCGAGCTTATAATCTGGTGTGATCTTGTCAGGAGAAAGTAATCTTGTCTTTATGCCTGCGGGCTATGAACCGTGACGCGAGCAGCCAGCTTCGTCACTTAGCACATTCTGCGGGCTTATAATCTGGTGTGATCTTGTCAGGAGAAAGTAATCTTGTCTTTATGCCTGGGGGCTATGAACCGTGACGCGAGCGGCCAGCTTCGTCACTTAGCACATTCTGCGAGCTTATAATCTGGTGTGATCTTGTCAGGAGAAAGTAATCTTGTCTTTATGCCTGGGGGCTATGAACCGTGACGCGAGCGGCCAGCCTCGTCACTTAGCACATTCTGCGGGCTTATAATCTGGTGTGATCTTGTCAGGAGAAAGTAATCTTGCCTTTATGCCTGGGGGCTATGAACTGTGACGCGAGCGGCCAGCTTTGTCACTTAGCACATTCTGCGAGCTTATAATCTGGTGTGATCTTGTCAGGAGAATGTAATCTTGTCTTTATGCCTGGGGGCTATGAACTGTGACGCGAGCAGCAAGCTTCGTCACTTAGCACATTCTGCGAGCTTATAATCTGGCGTGATCTTGTCAGGAGAAAGTTATCTCGTCTTTATGCCAGGGGGCTATGAACTGTGACGCGGGCGGCAAGCTTCGTCACTTAGCACATTCTGCGAGCTTATAATCTGGTGTGATCTTGTCAGGAGAAAGTAATCTCGTCTTTATGCCTGGGGGCTATGAACCGTGACGCGAGCAGCCAGCTTCGTCACTTAGCACATTCTGTGAGCTTATAATCTGGTGTGATCTTGTCAGGAGAAAGTAATCTCGTCCTTATGCCTGGGGGCTATGAACTGTGATGCGAGCAGCCAGCTTCGTCACTTAGCACATTCTGCGAGCTTATAATCTGGCGTGATCTTGTCAGGAGAAAGTAATCTCGTCTTTATGCCTGGGGGCTATGAACTGTGACGCGAGCAGCAAGCTTCGTCACTTAGCACATTCTGCGAGCTTATAATCTGGTGTGATCTTGTCAGGAGAAAGTAATCTCAACTTTATGCCTGGAGGCTATGAACTGTGATGTGAGCGGCCAGCTTCGTCACTTAGCACATTCTGCGAGCTTATAATCTGGTGTGATCTTGTCAGGAGAAAGTAATCTTGTCTTTATGCCTGGGGGCTATGAACTGTGACGCGAGCAGCCAGCTTCGTCACTTAGCACATTCTGCGAGCTTATAATCTGGTTTGATCTTGTCAGGAGAAAGTAATCTTGTCTTTATGCCTGGGGGCTATGAACTGTGACGCTAGCAGCCAGCTTCGTCACTTAGCACATTCTGCGAGCTTATAATCTGGTGTGATCTTGTCAGGAGAAAGTAATCTTGTCTTTATGCCTGGGGGCTATGAACTGTGACGTGAGCGGCCAGCTTCGTCACTTAGCACATTCTGCGAGCTTATAATCTGGTGTGATCTTGTCAGGAGAAAGTAATCTTGTCTTTATGCCTGGGGGCTATGAACTGTGACGCTAGCAGCCAGCTTCGTCACTTAGCACATTCTGCGAGCTTATAATCTGGTGTGATCTTGTCAGGAGAAAGTAATCTTGTCTTTATGCCTGGGGGCTATGAACTGTGACGTGAGCGGCCAGCTTCGTCACTTAGCACATTCTGCGAGCTTATAATCTGGTGTGATCTTGTCAGGAGAAAGTAATCTTGTCTTTATGCCTGGGGGCTATGAACTGTGACGCTAGCAGCCAGCTTCGTCACTTAGCCCATTCTGCGGGCTTATAATCTGGCGTGATCTTGTCAGGAGAAAGTAATCTCGTCTTTATGCCTGCAGGCTATGAACTGTGACGCGAGCGGCCAGCTTCGTCACTTAGCACATTCTGCGAGCTTATAATCTGGTGTGATTTTGTCAGGAGAAAGTAATCTTGTCTTTATGCCTGGGGGCTATGAACTGTGACGCGGGCGGCCAGCTTCGTCACTTAGCACATTCTGCGAGCTTATAATCTGGTGTGATCTTGTCAGGAGAAAGTAATCTCGTCTTTATGCCTGGGGGCTATGAACTGTGACGCGAGCAGCCAGCTTCGTCACTTAGCACATTCTGCGAGCTTATAATCTGGTGTGATCTTGTCAGGAGAAAGTAATCTCAACTTTATGCCTGCGGGCTATGAACTGTGACGCGGGCGGCCAGCCTCGTCACTTAGCACATTCTGCGAGCTTATAATCTGGTGTGATTTTGTCACGAGAAAGTAATCTTGTCTTTATGCCTGGGGGCTATGAACTGTGACGTGAGCAGCCAGCTTCGTCACTTAGCACATTCTGCGAGCTTATAATCTGGCGTGATCTTGTCAGGAGAAAGTAATCTCAACATTATGCCTGCGAGCTATGAACTGTGACGAGAGCGGCCAGCTTCGTCACTTAGCACATTCTGCGAGCTTATAATCTGGCGTGATCTTGTCAGGAGAAAGTAATCTCAACTTTATGCCTGCGGGCTATGAACTGTGACGCGAGCAGCAAGCTTCGTCACTTAGCACATTCTGCGAGCTTATAATCTGGCGTGATCTTGTCAGGAGAAAGTAATCTTGTCTTTATGCCTGCGGGCTATGAACTGTGACGTGAGCAGCCAGCTTCGTCACTTAGCACATTCTGCGAGCTTATAATCTGGTGTGATCTTGTCAGGAGAAAGTAATCTCGTCTTTATGCCTGGGGGCTATGAACTGTGACGTGAGCAGCCAGCTTCGTCACTTAGCACATTCTGCGAGCTTATAATCTGGTGTGATCTTGTCAGGAGAAAGTAATCTTGTCTTTATGCCTGGGGGCTATGAACTGTGACGCGAGCAGCAAGCTTCGTCACTTAGCACATTCTGCGAGCTTATAATCTGGCGTGATCTTGTCAGGAGAAAGTAATCTCGTCTTTATGCCAGGGGGCTATGAACTGTGACGCGGGCGGCAAGCTTCGTCACTTAGCACATTCTGCGAGCTTATAATCTGGTGTGATCTTGTCAGGAGAAAGTAATCTCGTCTTTATGCCTGGGGGCTATGAACCGTGACGCGAGCAGCCAGCTTCGTCACTTAGCACATTCTGTGAGCTTATAATCTGGTGTGATCTTGTCAGGAGAAAGTAATCTCGTCCTTATGCCTGGGGGCTATGAACTGTGATGCGAGCAGCCAGCTTCGTCACTTAGCACATTCTGCGAGCTTATAATCTGGCGTGATCTTGTCAGGAGAAAGTAATCTCGTCTTTATGCCTGGGGGCTATGAACTGTGACGCGAGCAGCAAGCTTCGTCACTTAGCACATTCTGCGAGCTTATAATCTGGTGTGATCTTGTCAGGAGAAAGTAATCTCAACTTTATGCCTGGAGGCTATGAACTGTGTTGTGAGCGGCCAGCTTCGTCACTTAGCACATTCTGCGAGCTTATAATCTGGTGTGATCTTGTCAGGAGAAAGTAATCTTGTCTTTATGCCTGGGGGCTATGAACTGTGACGCGAGCAGCCAGCTTCGTCACTTAGCACATTCTGCGAGCTTATAATCTGGTTTGATCTTGTCAGGAGAATGTAATCTTGTCTTTATGCCTGGGGGCTATGAACTGTGACGCTAGCAGCCAGCTTCGTCACTTAGCACATTCTGCGAGCTTATAATCTGGTGTGATCTTGTCAGGAGAAAGTAATCTTGTCTTTATGCCTGGGGGCTATGAACTGTGACGTGAGCGGCCAGCTTCGTCACTTAGCACATTCTGCGAGCTTATAATCTGGTGTGATCTTGTCAGGAGAAAGTAATCTTGTCTTTATGCCTGGGGGCTATGAACTGTGACGCTAGCAGCCAGCTTCGTCACTTAGCCCATTCTGCGGGCTTATAATCTGGCGTGATCTTGTCAGGAGAAAGTAATCTCGTCTTTATGCCTGCAGGCTATGAACTGTGACGCGAGCGGCCAGCTTCGTCACTTAGCACATTCTGCGAGCTTATAATCTGGTGTGATTTTGTCAGGAGAAAGTAATCTTGTCTTTATGCCTGGGGGCTATGAACTGTGACGCGGGCGGCCAGCTTCGTCACTTAGCACATTCTGCGAGCTTATAATCTGGTGTGATCTTGTCAGGAGAAAGTAATCTCGTCTTTATGCCTGGGGGCTATGAACTGTGACGCGAGCAGCCAGCTTCGTCACTTAGCACATTCTGCGAGCTTATAATCTGGTGTGATCTTGTCAGGAGAAAGTAATCTCAACTTTATGCCTGCGGGCTATGAACTGTGACGCGGGCGGCCAGCCTCGTCACTTAGCACATTCTGCGAGCTTATAATCTGGTGTGATTTTGTCAGGAGAAAGTAATCTTGTCTTTATGCCTGGGGGCTATGAACTGTGACGTGAGCAGCCAGCTTCGTCACTTAGCACATTCTGCGAGCTTATAATCTGGCGTGATCTTGTCAGGAGAAAGTAATCTCAACATTATGCCTGCGAGCTATGAACTGTGACGAGAGCGGCCAGCTTCGTCACTTAGCACATTCTGCGAGCTTATAATCTGGCGTGATCTTGTCAGGAGAAAGTAATCTCAACTTTATGCCTGCGGGCTATGAACTGTGACGCGAGCAGCAAGCTTCGTCACTTAGCACATTCTGCGAGCTTATAATCTGGCGTGATCTTGTCAGGAGAAAGTAATCTTGTCTTTATGCCTGCGGGCTATGAACTGTGACGTGAGCAGCCAGCTTCGTCACTTAGCACATTCTGCGAGCTTATAATCTGGTGTGATCTTGTCAGGAGAAAGTAATCTCGTCTTTATGCCTGGGGGCTATGAACTGTGACGTGAGCAGCCAGCTTCGTCACTTAGCACATTCTGCGAGCTTATAATCTGGCGTGATCTTGTCAGGAGAAAGTAATCTTGTCTTTATGCCTGGGGGCTATGAACCGTGACGTGAGCAGCCAGCTTCGTCACTTAGCACATTCTGCGAGCTTATAATCTGGTGTGATCTTGTCAGGAGAAAGTAATCTTGTCTTTATGCCTGCGGGCTATGAACCGTGACGTGAGCAGCCAGCTTCGTCACTTCGCACATTCTGCGAGCTTATAATCTGGTGTGATCTTGTCAGGAGAAAGTAATCTTGTCTTTATGCCTGGGGGCTATGAACTGTGACGCGAGCGGCCAGCTTCGTCACTTAGCACATTCTGCGAGCTTATAATCTGGTGTGATCTTGTCAGGAGAAAGTAATCTTGTCTTTATGCCTGCGGGCTATGAACCGTGACGCGAGCAGCCAGCTTCGTCACTTAGCACATTCTGCGGGCTTATAATCTGGTGTGATCTTGTCAGGAGAAAGTAATCTTGTCTTTATGCCTGGGGGCTATGAACCGTGACGCGAGCGGCCAGCTTCGTCACTTAGCACATTCTGCGAGCTTATAATCTGGTGTGATCTTGTCAGGAGAAAGTAATCTTGTCTTTATGCCTGGGGGCTATGAACCGTGACGCGAGCGGCCAGCCTCGTCACTTAGCACATTCTGCGGGCTTATAATCTGGTGTGCTCTTGTCAGGAGAAAGTAATCTTGCCTTTATGCCTGGGGGCTATGAACTGTGACGCGAGCGGCCAGCTTTGTCACTTAGCACATTCTGCGAGCTTATAATCTGGTGTGATCTTGTCAGGAGAATGTAATCTTGTCTTTATGCCTGGGGGCTATGAACTGTGACGCGAGCAGCAAGCTTCGTCACTTAGCACATTCTGCGAGCTTATAATCTGGCGTGATCTTGTCAGGAGAAAGTAATCTCGTCTTTATGCCTGGGGGCTATGAACTGTGACGCGGGCGGCAAGCTTCGTCACTTAGCACATTCTGCGAGCTTATAATCTGGTGTGATCTTGTCAGGAGAAAGTAATCTCGTCTTTATGCCTGGGGGCTATGAACCGTGACGCGAGCAGCCAGCTTCGTCACTTAGCACATTCTGTGAGCTTATAATCTGGTGTGATCTTGTCAGGAGAAAGTAATCTCGTCCTTATGCCTGGGGGCTATGAACTGTGATGCGAGCAGCCAGCTTCGTCACTTAGCACATTCTGCGAGCTTATAATCTGGCGTGATCTTGTCAGGAGAAAGTAATCTCGTCTTTATGCCTGGGGGCTATGAACTGTGACGCGAGCAGCAAGCTTCGTCACTTAGCACATTCTGCGAGCTTATAATCTGGTGTGATCTTGTCAGGAGAAAGTAATCTCAACTTTATGCCTGGAGGCTATGAACTGTGATGTGAGCGGCCAGCTTCGTCACTTAGCACATTCTGCGAGCTTATAATCTGGTGTGATCTTGTCAGGAGAAAGTAATCTTGTCTTTATGCCTGGGGGCTATGAACTGTGACGCGAGCAGCCAGCTTCGTCACTTAGCACATTCTGCGAGCTTATAATCTGGTTTGATCTTGTCAGGAGAAAGTAATCTTGTCTTTATGCCTGGGGGCTATGAACTGTGACGCTAGCAGCCAGCTTCGTCACTTAGCACATTCTGCGAGCTTATAATCTGGTGTGATCTTGTCAGGAGAAAGTAATCTTGTCTTTATGCCTGGGGGCTATGAACTGTGACGTGAGCGGCCAGCTTCGTCACTTAGCACATTCTGCGAGCTTATAATCTGGTGTGATCTTGTCAGGAGAAAGTAATCTTGTCTTTATGCCTGGGGGCTATGAACTGTGACGCTAGCAGCCAGCTTCGTCACTTAGCACATTCTGCGAGCTTATAATCTGGTGTGATCTTGTCAGGAGAAAGTAATCTTGTCTTTATGCCTGGGGGCTATGAACTGTGACGTGAGCGGCCAGCTTCGTCACTTAGCACATTCTGCGAGCTTATAATCTGGTGTGATCTTGTCAGGAGAAAGTAATCTTGTCTTTATGCCTGGGGGCTATGAACTGTGACGCTAGCAGCCAGCTTCGTCACTTAGCCCATTCTGCGGGCTTATAATCTGGCGTGATCTTGTCAGGAGAAAGTAATCTCGTCTTTATGCCTGCAGGCTATGAACTGTGACGCGAGCGGCCAGCTTCGTCACTTAGCACATTCTGCGAGCTTATAATCTGGTGTGATTTTGTCAGGAGAAAGTAATCTTGTCTTTATGCCTGGGGGCTATGAACTGTGACGCGGGCGGCCAGCTTCGTCACTTAGCACATTCTGCGAGCTTATAATCTGGTGTGATCTTGTCAGGAGAAAGTAATCTCGTCTTTATGCCTGGGGGCTATGAACTGTGACGCGAGCAGCCAGCTTCGTCACTTAGCACATTCTGCGAGCTTATAATCTGGTGTGATCTTGTCAGGAGAAAGTAATCTCAACTTTATGCCTGCGGGCTATGAACTGTGACGCGGGCGGCCAGCCTCGTCACTTAGCACATTCTGCGAGCTTATAATCTGGTGTGATTTTGTCAGGAGAAAGTAATCTTGTCTTTATGCCTGGGGGCTATGAACTGTGACGTGAGCAGCCAGCTTCGTCACTTAGCACATTCTGCGAGCTTATAATCTGGCGTGATCTTGTCAGGAGAAAGTAATCTCAACATTATGCCTGCGAGCTATGAACTGTGACGAGAGCGGCCAGCTTCGTCACTTAGCACATTCTGCGAGCTTATAATCTGGCGTGATCTTGTCAGGAGAAAGTAATCTCAACTTTATGCCTGCGGGCTATGAACTGTGACGCGAGCAGCAAGCTTCGTCACTTAGCACATTCTGCGAGCTTATAATCTGGCGTGATCTTGTCAGGAGAAAGTAATCTTGTCTTTATGCCTGCGGGCTATGAACTGTGACGTGAGCAGCCAGCTTCGTCACTTAGCACATTCTGCGAGCTTATAATCTGGTGTGATCTTGTCAGGAGAAAGTAATCTCGTCTTTATGCCTGGGGGCTATGAACTGTGACGTGAGCAGCCAGCTTCGTCACTTAGCACATTCTGCGAGCTTATAATCTGGCGTGATCTTGTCAGGAGAAAGTAATCTTGTCTTTATGCCTGGGGGCTATGAACCGTGACGTGAGCAGCCAGCTTCGTCACTTAGCACATTCTGCGAGCTTATAATCTGGTGTGATCTTGTCAGGAGAAAGTAATCTTGTCTTTATGCCTGCGGGCTATGAACCGTGACGTGAGCAGCCAGCTTCGTCACTTCGCACATTCTGCGAGCTTATAATCTGGTGTGATCTTGTCAGGAGAAAGTAATCTTGTCTTTATGCCTGGGGGCTATGAACTGTGACGCGAGCGGCCAGCTTCGTCACTTAGCACATTCTGCGAGCTTATAATCTGGTGTGATCTTGTCAGGAGAAAGTAATCTTGTCTTTATGCCTGCGGGCTATGAACCGTGACGCGAGCAGCCAGCTTCGTCACTTAGCACATTCTGCGGGCTTATAATCTGGTGTGATCTTGTCAGGAGAAAGTAATCTTGTCTTTATGCCAGGGGGCTATGAACCGTGACGCGAGCGGCCAGCTTCGTCACTTAGCACATTCTGCGAGCTTATAATCTGGTGTGATCTTGTCAGGAGAAAGTAATCTTGTCTTTATGCCTGGGGGCTATGAACCGTGACGCGAGCGGCCAGCCTCGTCACTTAGCACATTCTGCGGGCTTATAATCTGGTGTGATCTTGTCAGGAGAAAGTAATCTTGCCTTTATGCCTGGGGGCTATGAACTGTGACGCGAGCGGCCAGCTTTGTCACTTAGCACATTCTGCGAGCTTATAATCTGGTGTGATCTTGTCAGGAGAAAGTAATCTTGTCTTTATGCCTGGGGGCTATGAACTGTGACGCGAGCAGCAAGCTTCGTCACTTAGCACATTCTGCGAGCTTATAATCTGGCGTGATCTTGTCAGGAGAAAGTAATCTCGTCTTTATGCCAGGGGGCTATGAACTGTGACGCGGGCGGAAAGCTTCGTCACTTAGCACATTCTGCGAGCTTATAATCTGGTGTGATCTTGTCAGGAGAAAGTAATCTCGTCTTTATGCCTGGGGGCTATGAACCGTGACGCGAGCAGCCAGCATCGTCACTTAGCACATTCTGTGAGCTTATAATCTGGTGTGATCTTGTCAGGAGAAAGTAATCTCGTCCTTATGCCTGGGGGCTATGAACTGTGATGCGAGCAGCCAGCTTCGTCACTTAGCACATTCTGCGAGCTTATAATCTGGCGTGATCTTGTCAGGAGAAAGTAATCTCGTCTTTATGCCTGGGGGCTATGAACTGTGACGCGAGCAGCAAGCTTCGTCACTTAGCACATCCTGCGAGCTTATAATCTGGTGTGATCTTGTCAGGAGAAAGTAATCTCAACTTTATGCCTGGAGGCTATGAACTGTGATGTGAGCGGCCAGCTTCGTCACTTAGCACATTCTGCGAGCTTATAATCTGGTGTGATCTTGTCAGGAGAAAGTAATCTTGTCTTTATGCCTGGGGGCTATGAACTGTGACGCGAGCAGCCAGCTTCGTCACTTAGCACATTCTGCGAGCTTATAATCTGGTTTGATCTTGTCAGGAGAAAGTAATCTTGTCTTTATGCCTGGGGGCTATTAACTGTGACGCTAGCAGCCAGCTTCGTCACTTAGCACATTCTGCGAGCTTATAATCTGGTGTGATCTTGTCAGGAGAAAGTAATCTTGTCTTTATGCCTGGGGGCTATGAACTGTGACGTGAGCGGCCAGCTTCGTCACTTAGCACATTCTGCGAGCTTATAATCTGGTGTGATCTTGTCAGGAGAAAGTAATCTTGTCTTTATGCCTGGGGGCTATGAACTGTGACGCTAGCAGCCAGCTTCGTCACTTAGCACATTCTGCGGGCTTATAATCTGGCGTGATCTTGTCAGGAGAAAGTAATCTTGTCTTTATGCCTGCAGGCTATGAACTGTGACGCTAGCGGCCAGCTTTGTCACTTAGCACATTCTGCGGGCTTATAATCTGGTGTGATCTTGTCAGGAGAAAGTAATCTTGTCTTTATGCCTGCGGGCTATGAACCGTGACGCGAGCGGCAAGCTTCGTCACTTAGCACATTCTGCGGGCTTATAATCTGGCGTGATCTTGTCAGGAGAGAGTAATCTCGTCTTTATGCCTGGGGGCTATGAACTGTGACGCGAGCGGCCAGCTTCGTCACTTAGCACATTCTGCGAGCTTATAATCTGGCGTGATCTTGTCAGGAGAAAGTAATCTTGTCTTTATGCCTGGGGGCTATGAACTGTGACGCGAGCGGCCAGCTTCGTCACTTAGCACATTCTGCGAGCTTATAATCTGGTTTGATCTTGTCAGGAGAAAGTAATCTTGTCTTTATGCCTGGAGGCTATGAACTGTGACGCGAGCGGCCAGCTTCGTCACTTAGCACATTCTGCGAGCTTATAATCTGGTGTGATCTTGTCAGGAGAAAGTAATCTTGTCTTTATGCCTGGGGGTTATGAACTGTGACGCGAGCGGCAAGCTTTGTCACTTAGCACATTCTGCGAGCTTATAATCTGGTGTGATCTTTTCAGGAGAAAGTAATCTTGTCTTTATGCCTGGAGGCTATGAACTGTGACGCGAGCGGCCATCTTCGTCACTTAGCACATTCTGCGAGCTTATAATCTGGCGTGATCTTGTCAGGAGAAAGTAATCTTGTCTTTATGCCTGGGGGCTATGAACTGTGACGTGAGCGCAAGCTTCGTCACTTAGAACATTCCGCGAGCGTATAATCTGGCGTGATCTTGTCAGGAGAAAGTAATCTTGTCTTTATGCCTGGGGGCTATGAACTGTGACGCGGGCGGCCAGCTTCGTCACTTAGCACATTCTGCGAGCTTATAATCTGGTGCGATCTTGTCAGGAGAAAGTAATCTAGTCTTTATGCCTGGGGGCTATGAACTGTGATGTGAGCATCCAGCTTTGTCACTTAGAACATTCTGCGAGCTTATAATCTGGTGTGATCTTGTCAGGAGAAAGTAATCTTGTCTTTATGCCTGGGGGCTATGAACTGTGACGCGAGCATCCAGCTTTGTCACTTAGAACATTCTGCGAGCTTATAATCTGGTGTGATCTTGTCAGGAGAAAGTAATCTTGTCTTTATGCCTGCGGGCTATGAACCGTGACGCTAGCAGCCAGCTTCGTCACTTAGCACATTCTGCGAGCTTATAATCTGGTGTGATCTTGTCAGGAGAAAGTAATCTTGTCTTTATGCCTGGGGGCTATGAACTGTGACACGAGCGGCAAGCTTCGTCACTTAGCACATTCTGCGAGCTTATAATCTGGTGTGATCTTGTCAGGAGAAAGTAATCTTGTCTTTATGCCTGGGGGCTATGAACTGTGACGCTAGCGGCCAGCTTTGTCACTTAGCACATTCTGCGGGCTTATAATCTGGTGTGATCTTGTCAGGAGAAAGTAATCTTGTCTTTATGCCTGGGGGCTATGAACTGTGACGCGGGCAGCAAGCTTTGTCACTTAGCACATTCTGCGAGCTTATAATCTGGTGTTATCTTGTCAGGAGAAAGTAATCTTGTCTTTATGCCTGGGGGCTATGAACTGTGACGCGGGCGGCCAGCTTCGTCACTTAGCACATTCTGCGAGCTTATAATCTGGTGTGATCTTGTCAGGAGAAAGTAATCTCGTCTTTATGCCTGGGGGCTATGAACTGTGACGTGAGCGGCCAGCTTCGTCACTTAGCACATTCTGCGAGCTTATAATCTGGCGTGATCTTGTCAGGAGAAAGTAATCTTGTCTTTATGCCTGGGGGCTATGAACTGTGACGCGAGCAGCAAGCTTCGTCACTTAGCACATTCTGCGAGCTTATAATCTGGTGTGATCTTGTCAGGAGAAAGTAATCTTGTCTTTATGCCTGGGGGCTATGAACTGTGAAGCGAGCAGCCAGCTTCGTCACTTAGCACATTCTGCGAGCTTATAATCTGGCGTGATCTTGTCAGGAGAAAGTAATCTTGTCTTTATGCCTGCGGGCTATGAACTGTGAAGCGAGCAGCCAGCTTCGTCACTTAGCACATTCTGCGAGCTTATAATCTGGTGTGATCTTGTCAGGAGAAAGTAATCTTGTCTTTATGCCTGCGGGCTATGAACTGTGAAGCGAGCAGCCAGCTTCGTCACTTAGCACATTCTGCGAGCTTATAATCTGGTGTGATCTTGTCAGGAGAAAGTAATCTCGTCTTTATGCCTGGGGGCTATGAACTGTGACGCGAGCAGCCAGCTTCGTCACTTAGCACATTCTGCGAGCTTATAATCTGGTGTGATTTTGTCAGGAGAAAGTAATCTTGTCTTTATGCCTGGGGGCTATGAACTGTGACGTGAGCAGCCAGCTTCGTCACTTAGCACATTCTGCGAGCTTATAATCTGGTGTGATCTTGTCAGGAGAAAGTAATCTCGTCTTTATGCCTGGGGGCTATGAACTGTGACGCGAGCAGCCAGCTTCGTCACTTAGCACATTCTGCGAGCTTATAATCTGGTGTGATCTTGTCAGGAGAAAGTAATCTCAACTTTATGCCTGCGGGCTATGAACTGTGACGCGGGCGGCCAGCCTCGTCACTTAGCACATTCTGCGAGCTTATAATCTGGTGTGATTTTGTCAGGAGAAAGTAATCTTGTCTTTATGCCTGGGGGCTATGAACTGTGACGTGAGCAGCCAGCTTCGTCACTTAGCACATTCTGCGAGCTTATAATCTGGCGTGATCTTGTCAGGAGAAAGTAATCTCAACATTATGCCTGCGAGCTATGAACTGTGACGAGAGCGGCCAGCTTCGTCACTTAGCACATTCTGCGAGCTTATAATCTGGCGTGATCTTGTCAGGAGAAAGTAATCTCAACTTTATGCCTGCGGGCTATGAACTGTGACGCGAGCAGCAAGCTTCGTCACTTAGCACATTCTGCGAGCTTATAATCTGGCGTGATCTTGTCAGGAGAAAGTAATCTTGTCTTTATGCCTGCGGGCTATGAACTGTGACGTGAGCAGCCAGCTTCGTCACTTAGCACATTCTGCGAGCTTATAATCTGGTGTGATCTTGTCAGGAGAAAGTAATCTCGTCTTTATGCCTGGGGGCTATGAACTGTGACGTGAGCAGCCAGCTTCGTCACTTAGCACATTCTGCGAGCTCATAATCTGGCGTGATCTTGTCAGGAGAAAGTTATCTTGTCTTTATGCCTGGGGGCTATGAACCGTGACGTGAGCAGCCAGCTTCGTCACTTAGCACATTCAGCGAGCTTATAATCTGGTGTGATCTTGTCAGGAGAAAGTAATCTTGTCTTTATGCCTGCGGGCTATGAACCGTGACGTGAGCAGCCAGCTTCGTCACTTCGCACATTCTGCGAGCTTATAATCTGGTGTGATCTTGTCAGGAGAAAGTAATCTTGTCTTTATGCCTGGGGGCTATGAACTGTGACGCGAGCGGCCAGCTTCGTCACTTAGCACATTCTGCGAGCTTATAATCTGGTGTGATCTTGTCAGGAGAAAGTAATCTTGTCTTTATGCCTGCGGGCTATGAACCGTGACGCGAGCAGCCAGCTTCGTCACTTAGCACATTCTGCGGGCTTATAATCTGGTGTGATCTTGTCAGGAGAAAGTAATCTTGTCTTTATGCCTGGGGGCTATGAACCGTGACGCGAGCGGCCAGCTTCGTCACTTAGCACATTCTGCGAGCTTATAATCTGGTGTGATCTTGTCAGGAGAAAGTAATCTTGTCTTTATGCCTGGGGGCTATGAACCGTGACGCGAGCGGCCAGCCTCGTCACTTAGCACATTCTGCGGGCTTATAATCTGGTGTGATCTTGTCAGGAGAAAGTAATCTTGCCTTTATGCCTGGGGGCTATGAACTGTGACGCGAGCGGCCAGCGTTGTCACTTAGCACATTCTGCGAGCTTATAATCTGGTGTGATCTTGTCAGGAGAATGTAATCTTGTCTTTATGCCTGGGGGCTATGAACTGTGACGCGAGCAGCAAGCTTCGTCACTTAGCACATTCTGCGAGCTTATAATCTGGCGTGATCTTGTCAGGAGAAAGTTATCTCGTCTTTATGCCAGGGGGCTATGAACTGTGACGCGGGCGGCAAGCTTCGTCACTTAGCACATTCTGCGAGCTTATAATCTGGTGTGATCTTGTCAGGAGAAAGTAATCTCGTCTTTATGCCTGGGGGCTATGAACCGTGACGCGAGCAGCCAGCTTCGTCACTTAGCACATTCTGTGAGCTTATAATCTGGTGTGATCTTGTCAGGAGAAAGTAATCTCGTCCTTATGCCTGGGGGCTATGAACTGTGATGCGAGCAGCCAGCTTCGTCACTTAGCACATTCTGCGAGCTTATAATCTGGCGTGATCTTGTCAGGAGAAAGTAATCTCGTCTTTATGCCTGGGGGCTATGAACTGTGACGCGAGCAGCAAGCTTCGTCACTTAGCACATTCTGCGAGCTTATAATCTGGTGTGATCTTGTCAGGAGAAAGTAATCTCAACTTTATGCCTGGAGGCTATGAACTGTGATGTGAGCGGCCAGCTTCGTCACTTAGCACATTCTGCGAGCTTATAATCTGGTGTGATCTTGTCAGGAGAAAGTAATCTTGTCTTTATGCCTGGGGGCTATGAACTGTGACGCGAGCAGCCAGCTTCGTCACTTAGCACATTCTGCGAGCTTATAATCTGGTTTGATCTTGTCAGGAGAAAGTAATCTTGTCTTTATGCCTGGGGGCTATGAACTGTGACGCTAGCAGCCAGCTTCGTCACTTAGCACATTCTGCGAGCTTATAATCTGGTGTGATCTTGTCAGGAGAAAGTAATCTTGTCTTTATGCCTGGGGGCTATGAACTGTGACGTGAGCGGCCAGCTTCGTCACTTAGCACATTCTGCGAGCTTATAATCTGGTGTGATCTTGTCAGGAGAAAGTAATCTTGTCTTTATGCCTGGGGGCTATGAACTGTGACGCTAGCAGCCAGCTTCGTCACTTAGCACATTCTGCGAGCTTATAATCTGGTGTGATCTTGTCAGGAGAAAGTAATCTTGTCTTTATGCCTGGGGGCTATGAACTGTGACGTGAGCGGCCAGCTTCGTCACTTAGCACATTCTGCGAGCTTATAATCTGGTGTGATCTTGTCAGGAGAAAGTAATCTTGTCTTTATGCCTGGGGGCTATGAACTGTGACGCTAGCAGCCAGCTTCGTCACTTAGCCCATTCTGCGGGCTTATAATCTGGCGTGATCTTGTCAGGAGAAAGTAATCTCGTCTTTATGCCTGCAGGCTATGAACTGTGACGCGAGCGGCCAGCTTCGTCACTTAGCACATTCTGCGAGCTTATAATCTGGTGTGATTTTGTCAGGAGAAAGTAATCTTGTCTTTATGCCTGGGGGCTATGAACTGTGACGCGGGCGGCCAGCTTCGTCACTTAGCACATTCTGCGAGCTTATAATCTGGTGTGATCTTGTCAGGAGAAAGTAATCTCGTCTTTATGCCTGGGGGCTATGAACTGTGACGCGAGCAGCCAGCTTCGTCACTTAGCACATTCTGCGAGCTTATAATCTGGTGTGATCTTGTCAGGAGAAAGTAATCTCAACTTTATGCCTGCGGGCTATGAACTGTGACGCGGGCGGCCAGCCTCGTCACTTAGCACATTCTGCGAGCTTATAATCTGGTGTGATTTTGTCACGAGAAAGTAATCTTGTCTTTATGCCTGGGGGCTATGAACTGTGACGTGAGCAGCCAGCTTCGTCACTTAGCACATTCTGCGAGCTTATAATCTGGCGTGATCTTGTCAGGAGAAAGTAATCTCAACATTATGCCTGCGAGCTATGAACTGTGACGAGAGCGGCCAGCTTCGTCACTTAGCACATTCTGCGAGCTTATAATCTGGCGTGATCTTGTCAGGAGAAAGTAATCTCAACTTTATGCCTGCGGGCTATGAACTGTGACGCGAGCAGCAAGCTTCGTCACTTAGCACATTCTGCGAGCTTATAATCTGGCGTGATCTTGTCAGGAGAAAGTAATCTTGTCTTTATGCCTGCGGGCTATGAACTGTGACGTGAGCAGCCAGCTTCGTCACTTAGCACATTCTGCGAGCTTATAATCTGGTGTGATCTTGTCAGGAGAAAGTAATCTCGTCTTTATGCCTGGGGGCTATGAACTGTGACGTGAGCAGCCAGCTTCGTCACTTAGCACATTCTGCGAGCTTATAATCTGGTGTGATCTTGTCAGGAGAAAGTAATCTTGTCTTTATGCCTGGGGGCTATGAACTGTGACGCGAGCAGCAAGCTTCGTCACTTAGCACATTCTGCGAGCTTATAATCTGGCGTGATCTTGTCAGGAGAAAGTAATCTCGTCTTTATGCCAGGGGGCTATGAACTGTGACGCGGGCGGCAAGCTTCGTCACTTAGCACATTCTGCGAGCTTATAATCTGGTGTGATCTTGTCAGGAGAAAGTAATCTCGTCTTTATGCCTGGGGGCTATGAACCGTGACGCGAGCAGCCAGCTTCGTCACTTAGCACATTCTGTGAGCTTATAATCTGGTGTGATCTTGTCAGGAGAAAGTAATCTCGTCCTTATGCCTGGGGGCTATGAACTGTGATGCGAGCAGCCAGCTTCGTCACTTAGCACATTCTGCGAGCTTATAATCTGGCGTGATCTTGTCAGGAGAAAGTAATCTCGTCTTTATGCCTGGGGGCTATGAACTGTGACGCGAGCAGCAAGCTTCGTCACTTAGCACATTCTGCGAGCTTATAATCTGGTGTGATCTTGTCAGGAGAAAGTAATCTCAACTTTATGCCTGGAGGCTATGAACTGTGTTGTGAGCGGCCAGCTTCGTCACTTAGCACATTCTGCGAGCTTATAATCTGGTGTGATCTTGTCAGGAGAAAGTAATCTTGTCTTTATGCCTGGGGGCTATGAACTGTGACGCGAGCAGCCAGCTTCGTCACTTAGCACATTCTGCGAGCTTATAATCTGGTTTGATCTTGTCAGGAGAATGTAATCTTGTCTTTATGCCTGGGGGCTATGAACTGTGACGCTAGCAGCCAGCTTCGTCACTTAGCACATTCTGCGAGCTTATAATCTGGTGTGATCTTGTCAGGAGAAAGTAATCTTGTCTTTATGCCTGGGGGCTATGAACTGTGACGTGAGCGGCCAGCTTCGTCACTTAGCACATTCTGCGAGCTTATAATCTGGTGTGATCTTGTCAGGAGAAAGTAATCTTGTCTTTATGCCTGGGGGCTATGAACTGTGACGCTAGCAGCCAGCTTCGTCACTTAGCCCATTCTGCGGGCTTATAATCTGGCGTGATCTTGTCAGGAGAAAGTAATCTCGTCTTTATGCCTGCAGGCTATGAACTGTGACGCGAGCGGCCAGCTTCGTCACTTAGCACATTCTGCGAGCTTATAATCTGGTGTGATTTTGTCAGGAGAAAGTAATCTTGTCTTTATGCCTGGGGGCTATGAACTGTGACGCGGGCGGCCAGCTTCGTCACTTAGCACATTCTGCGAGCTTATAATCTGGTGTGATCTTGTCAGGAGAAAGTAATCTCGTCTTTATGCCTGGGGGCTATGAACTGTGACGCGAGCAGCCAGCTTCGTCACTTAGCACATTCTGCGAGCTTATAATCTGGTGTGATCTTGTCAGGAGAAAGTAATCTCAACTTTATGCCTGCGGGCTATGAACTGTGACGCGGGCGGCCAGCCTCGTCACTTAGCACATTCTGCGAGCTTATAATCTGGTGTGATTTTGTCAGGAGAAAGTAATCTTGTCTTTATGCCTGGGGGCTATGAACTGTGACGTGAGCAGCCAGCTTCGTCACTTAGCACATTCTGCGAGCTTATAATCTGGCGTGATCTTGTCAGGAGAAAGTAATCTCAACATTATGCCTGCGAGCTATGAACTGTGACGAGAGCGGCCAGCTTCGTCACTTAGCACATTCTGCGAGCTTATAATCTGGCGTGATCTTGTCAGGAGAAAGTAATCTCAACTTTATGCCTGCGGGCTATGAACTGTGACGCGAGCAGCAAGCTTCGTCACTTAGCACATTCTGCGAGCTTATAATCTGGCGTGATCTTGTCAGGAGAAAGTAATCTTGTCTTTATGCCTGCGGGCTATGAACTGTGACGTGAGCAGCCAGCTTCGTCACTTAGCACATTCTGCGAGCTTATAATCTGGTGTGATCTTGTCAGGAGAAAGTAATCTCGTCTTTATGCCTGGGGGCTATGAACTGTGACGTGAGCAGCCAGCTTCGTCACTTAGCACATTCTGCGAGCTTATAATCTGGCGTGATCTTGTCAGGAGAAAGTAATCTTGTCTTTATGCCTGGGGGCTATGAACCGTGACGTGAGCAGCCAGCTTCGTCACTTAGCACATTCTGCGAGCTTATAATCTGGTGTGATCTTGTCAGGAGAAAGTAATCTTGTCTTTATGCCTGCGGGCTATGAACCGTGACGTGAGCAGCCAGCTTCGTCACTTCGCACATTCTGCGAGCTTATAATCTGGTGTGATCTTGTCAGGAGAAAGTAATCTTGTCTTTATGCCTGGGGGCTATGAACTGTGACGCGAGCGGCCAGCTTCGTCACTTAGCACATTCTGCGAGCTTATAATCTGGTGTGATCTTGTCAGGAGAAAGTAATCTTGTCTTTATGCCTGCGGGCTATGAACCGTGACGCGAGCAGCCAGCTTCGTCACTTAGCACATTCTGCGGGCTTATAATCTGGTGTGATCTTGTCAGGAGAAAGTAATCTTGTCTTTATGCCTGGGGGCTATGAACCGTGACGCGAGCGGCCAGCTTCGTCACTTAGCACATTCTGCGAGCTTATAATCTGGTGTGATCTTGTCAGGAGAAAGTAATCTTGTCTTTATGCCTGGGGGCTATGAACCGTGACGCGAGCGGCCAGCCTCGTCACTTAGCACATTCTGCGGGCTTATAATCTGGTGTGCTCTTGTCAGGAGAAAGTAATCTTGCCTTTATGCCTGGGGGCTATGAACTGTGACGCGAGCGGCCAGCTTTGTCACTTAGCACATTCTGCGAGCTTATAATCTGGTGTGATCTTGTCAGGAGAATGTAATCTTGTCTTTATGCCTGGGGGCTATGAACTGTGACGCGAGCAGCAAGCTTCGTCACTTAGCACATTCTGCGAGCTTATAATCTGGCGTGATCTTGTCAGGAGAAAGTAATCTCGTCTTTATGCCTGGGGGCTATGAACTGTGACGCGGGCGGCAAGCTTCGTCACTTAGCACATTCTGCGAGCTTATAATCTGGTGTGATCTTGTCAGGAGAAAGTAATCTCGTCTTTATGCCTGGGGGCTATGAACCGTGACGCGAGCAGCCAGCTTCGTCACTTAGCACATTCTGTGAGCTTATAATCTGGTGTGATCTTGTCAGGAGAAAGTAATCTCGTCCTTATGCCTGGGGGCTATGAACTGTGATGCGAGCAGCCAGCTTCGTCACTTAGCACATTCTGCGAGCTTATAATCTGGCGTGATCTTGTCAGGAGAAAGTAATCTCGTCTTTATGCCTGGGGGCTATGAACTGTGACGCGAGCAGCAAGCTTCGTCACTTAGCACATTCTGCGAGCTTATAATCTGGTGTGATCTTGTCAGGAGAAAGTAATCTCAACTTTATGCCTGGAGGCTATGAACTGTGATGTGAGCGGCCAGCTTCGTCACTTAGCACATTCTGCGAGCTTATAATCTGGTGTGATCTTGTCAGGAGAAAGTAATCTTGTCTTTATGCCTGGGGGCTATGAACTGTGACGCGAGCAGCCAGCTTCGTCACTTAGCACATTCTGCGAGCTTATAATCTGGTTTGATCTTGTCAGGAGAAAGTAATCTTGTCTTTATGCCTGGGGGCTATGAACTGTGACGCTAGCAGCCAGCTTCGTCACTTAGCACATTCTGCGAGCTTATAATCTGGTGTGATCTTGTCAGGAGAAAGTAATCTTGTCTTTATGCCTGGGGGCTATGAACTGTGACGTGAGCGGCCAGCTTCGTCACTTAGCACATTCTGCGAGCTTATAATCTGGTGTGATCTTGTCAGGAGAAAGTAATCTTGTCTTTATGCCTGGGGGCTATGAACTGTGACGCTAGCAGCCAGCTTCGTCACTTAGCACATTCTGCGAGCTTATAATCTGGTGTGATCTTGTCAGGAGAAAGTAATCTTGTCTTTATGCCTGGGGGCTATGAACTGTGACGTGAGCGGCCAGCTTCGTCACTTAGCACATTCTGCGAGCTTATAATCTGGTGTGATCTTGTCAGGAGAAAGTAATCTTGTCTTTATGCCTGGGGGCTATGAACTGTGACGCTAGCAGCCAGCTTCGTCACTTAGCCCATTCTGCGGGCTTATAATCTGGCGTGATCTTGTCAGGAGAAAGTAATCTCGTCTTTATGCCTGCAGGCTATGAACTGTGACGCGAGCGGCCAGCTTCGTCACTTAGCACATTCTGCGAGCTTATAATCTGGTGTGATTTTGTCAGGAGAAAGTAATCTTGTCTTTATGCCTGGGGGCTATGAACTGTGACGCGGGCGGCCAGCTTCGTCACTTAGCACATTCTGCGAGCTTATAATCTGGTGTGATCTTGTCAGGAGAAAGTAATCTCGTCTTTATGCCTGGGGGCTATGAACTGTGACGCGAGCAGCCAGCTTCGTCACTTAGCACATTCTGCGAGCTTATAATCTGGTGTGATCTTGTCAGGAGAAAGTAATCTCAACTTTATGCCTGCGGGCTATGAACTGTGACGCGGGCGGCCAGCCTCGTCACTTAGCACATTCTGCGAGCTTATAATCTGGTGTGATTTTGTCAGGAGAAAGTAATCTTGTCTTTATGCCTGGGGGCTATGAACTGTGACGTGAGCAGCCAGCTTCGTCACTTAGCACATTCTGCGAGCTTATAATCTGGCGTGATCTTGTCAGGAGAAAGTAATCTCAACATTATGCCTGCGAGCTATGAACTGTGACGAGAGCGGCCAGCTTCGTCACTTAGCACATTCTGCGAGCTTATAATCTGGCGTGATCTTGTCAGGAGAAAGTAATCTCAACTTTATGCCTGCGGGCTATGAACTGTGACGCGAGCAGCAAGCTTCGTCACTTAGCACATTCTGCGAGCTTATAATCTGGCGTGATCTTGTCAGGAGAAAGTAATCTTGTCTTTATGCCTGCGGGCTATGAACTGTGACGTGAGCAGCCAGCTTCGTCACTTAGCACATTCTGCGAGCTTATAATCTGGTGTGATCTTGTCAGGAGAAAGTAATCTCGTCTTTATGCCTGGGGGCTATGAACTGTGACGTGAGCAGCCAGCTTCGTCAGTTAGCACATTCTGCGAGCTTATAATCTGGCGTGATCTTGTCAGGAGAAAGTAATCTTGTCTTTATGCCTGGGGGCTATGAACCGTGACGTGAGCAGCCAGCTTCGTCACTTAGCACATTCTGCGAGCTTATAATCTGGTGTGATCTTGTCAGGAGAAAGTAATCTTGTCTTTATGCCTGCGGGCTATGAACCGTGACGTGAGCAGCCAGCTTCGTCACTTCGCACATTCTGCGAGCTTATAATCTGGTGTGATCTTGTCAGGAGAAAGTAATCTTGTCTTTATGCCTGGGGGCTATGAACTGTGACGCGAGCGGCCAGCTTCGTCACTTAGCACATTCTGCGAGCTTATAATCTGGTGTGATCTTGTCAGGAGAAAGTAATCTTGTCTTTATGCCTGCGGGCTATGAACCGTGACGCGAGCAGCCAGCTTCGTCACTTAGCACATTCTGCGGGCTTATAATCTGGTGTGATCTTGTCAGGAGAAAGTAATCTTGTCTTTATGCCAGGGGGCTATGAACCGTGACGCGAGCGGCCAGCTTCGTCACTTAGCACATTCTGCGAGCTTATAATCTGGTGTGATCTTGTCAGGAGAAAGTAATCTTGTCTTTATGCCTGGGGGCTATGAACCGTGACGCGAGCGGCCAGCCTCGTCACTTAGCACATTCTGCGGGCTTATAATCTGGTGTGATCTTGTCAGGAGAAAGTAATCTTGCCTTTATGCCTGGGGGCTATGAACTGTGACGCGAGCGGCCAGCTTTGTCACTTAGCACATTCTGCGAGCTTATAATCTGGTGTGATCTTGTCAGGAGAAAGTAATCTTGTCTTTATGCCTGGGGGCTATGAACTGTGACGCGAGCAGCAAGCTTCGTCACTTAGCACATTCTGCGAGCTTATAATCTGGCGTGATCTTGTCAGGAGAAAGTAATCTCGTCTTTATGCCAGGGGGCTATGAACTGTGACGCGGGCGGAAAGCTTCGTCACTTAGCACATTCTGCGAGCTTATAATCTGGTGTGATCTTGTCAGGAGAAAGTAATCTCGTCTTTATGCCTGGGGGCTATGAACCGTGACGCGAGCAGCCAGCATCGTCACTTAGCACATTCTGTGAGCTTATAATCTGGTGTGATCTTGTCAGGAGAAAGTAATCTCGTCCTTATGCCTGGGGGCTATGAACTGTGATGCGAGCAGCCAGCTTCGTCACTTAGCACATTCTGCGAGCTTATAATCTGGCGTGATCTTGTCAGGAGAAAGTAATCTCGTCTTTATGCCTGGGGGCTATGAACTGTGACGCGAGCAGCAAGCTTCGTCACTTAGCACATCCTGCGAGCTTATAATCTGGTGTGATCTTGTCAGGAGAAAGTAATCTCAACTTTATGCCTGGAGGCTATGAACTGTGATGTGAGCGGCCAGCTTCGTCACTTAGCACATTCTGCGAGCTTATAATCTGGTGTGATCTTGTCAGGAGAAAGTAATCTTGTCTTTATGCCTGGGGGCTATGAACTGTGACGCGAGCAGCCAGCTTCGTCACTTAGCACATTCTGCGAGCTTATAATCTGGTTTGATCTTGTCAGGAGAAAGTAATCTTGTCTTTATGCCTGGGGGCTATTAACTGTGACGCTAGCAGCCAGCTTCGTCACTTAGCACATTCTGCGAGCTTATAATCTGGTGTGATCTTGTCAGGAGAAAGTAATCTTGTCTTTATGCCTGGGGGCTATGAACTGTGACGTGAGCGGCCAGCTTCGTCACTTAGCACATTCTGCGAGCTTATAATCTGGTGTGATCTTGTCAGGAGAAAGTAATCTTGTCTTTATGCCTGGGGGCTATGAACTGTGACGCTAGCAGCCAGCTTCGTCACTTAGCACATTCTGCGGGCTTATAATCTGGCGTGATCTTGTCAGGAGAAAGTAATCTTGTCTTTATGCCTGCAGGCTATGAACTGTGACGCTAGCGGCCAGCTTTGTCACTTAGCACATTCTGCGGGCTTATAATCTGGTGTGATCTTGTCAGGAGAAAGTAATCTTGTCTTTATGCCTGCGGGCTATGAACCGTGACGCGAGCGGCAAGCTTCGTCACTTAGCACATTCTGCGGGCTTATAATCTGGCGTGATCTTGTCAGGAGAGAGTAATCTCGTCTTTATGCCTGGGGGCTATGAACTGTGACGCGAGCGGCCAGCTTCGTCACTTAGCACATTCTGCGAGCTTATAATCTGGCGTGATCTTGTCAGGAGAAAGTAATCTTGTCTTTATGCCTGGGGGCTATGAACTGTGACGCGAGCGGCCAGCTTCGTCACTTAGCACATTCTGCGAGCTTATAATCTGGTTTGATCTTGTCAGGAGAAAGTAATCTTGTCTTTATGCCTGGAGGCTATGAACTGTGACGCGAGCGGCCAGCTTCGTCACTTAGCACATTCTGCGAGCTTATAATCTGGTGTGATCTTGTCAGGAGAAAGTAATCTTGTCTTTATGCCTGGGGGTTATGAACTGTGACGCGAGCGGCAAGCTTTGTCACTTAGCACATTCTGCGAGCTTATAATCTGGTGTGATCTTTTCAGGAGAAAGTAATCTTGTCTTTATGCCTGGAGGCTATGAACTGTGACGCGAGCGGCCATCTTCGTCACTTAGCACATTCTGCGAGCTTATAATCTGGCGTGATCTTGTCAGGAGAAAGTAATCTTGTCTTTATGCCTGGGGGCTATGAACTGTGACGTGAGCGCAAGCTTCGTCACTTAGAACATTCCGCGAGCGTATAATCTGGCGTGATCTTGTCAGGAGAAAGTAATCTTGTCTTTATGCCTGGGGGCTATGAACTGTGACGCGGGCGGCCAGCTTCGTCACTTAGCACATTCTGCGAGCTTATAATCTGGTGCGATCTTGTCAGGAGAAAGTAATCTTGTCTTTATGCCTGGGGGCTATGAACTGTGACGCGAGCATCCAGCTTTGTCACTTAGAACATTCTGCGAGCTTATAATCTGGTGTGATCTTGTCAGGAGAAAGTAATCTTGTCTTTATGCCTGCGGGCTATGAACCGTGACGCTAGCAGCCAGCTTCGTCACTTAGCACATTCTGCGAGCTTATAATCTGGTGTGATCTTGTCAGGAGAAAGTAATCTTGTCTTTATGCCTGGGGGCTATGAACTGTGACACGAGCGGCAAGCTTCGTCACTTAGCACATTCTGCGAGCTTATAATCTGGTGTGATCTTGTCAGGAGAAAGTAATCTTGTCTTTATGCCTGGGGGCTATGAACTGTGACGCTAGCGGCCAGCTTTGTCACTTAGCACATTCTGCGGGCTTATAATCTGGTGTGATCTTGTCAGGAGAAAGTAATCTTGTCTTTATGCCTGGGGGCTATGAACTGTGACGCGGGCAGCAAGCTTTGTCACTTAGCACATTCTGCGAGCTTATAATCTGGTGTTATCTTGTCAGGAGAAAGTAATCTTGTCTTTATGCCTGGGGGCTATGAACTGTGACGCGGGCGGCCAGCTTCGTCACTTAGCACATTCTGCGAGCTTATAATCTGGTGTGATCTTGTCAGGAGAAAGTAATCTCGTCTTTATGCCTGGGGGCTATGAACTGTGACGTGAGCGGCCAGCTTCGTCACTTAGCACATTCTGCGAGCTTATAATCTGGCGTGATCTTGTCAGGAGAAAGTAATCTTGTCTTTATGCCTGGGGGCTATGAACTGTGACGCGAGCAGCAAGCTTCGTCACTTAGCACATTCTGCGAGCTTATAATCTGGTGTGATCTTGTCAGGAGAAAGTAATCTTGTCTTTATGCCTGGGGGCTATGAACTGTGAAGCGAGCAGCCAGCTTCGTCACTTAGCACATTCTGCGAGCTTATAATCTGGCATGATCTTGTCAGGAGAAAGTAATCTTGTCTTTATGCCTGGGGGCTATGAACTGTGACGTGAGCAGCCAGCTTCGTCACTTAGCACATTCTGCGAGCTTATAATCTGGCATGATCTTGTCAGGAGAAAGTAATCTTGTCTTTATGCCTGGAGGCTATGAACCGTGACACGAGCGGCCAGCTTCGTCACTTAGCACATTCTGCGAGCTTATAATCTGGCGTGATCTTGTCAGGAGAAAGTAATCTTGTCTTTATGCCTGGGGGCTATGAACTGTGACGCGAGCGGCAAGCTTTGTCACTTAGCACATTCTGCGAGCTTATAATCTGGTGTGATCTTGTCAGGAGAAAGTAATCTCAACTTTATGCCTGCGGGCTATGAACTGTGACGCTAGCAGCCAGCTTCGTCACTTAGCACATTCTGCGAGCTTATAATCTGGCGTGATCTTGTCAGGAGAAAGTAATCTTGTCTTTATGCCTGGGGGCTATGAACTGTGACGCGAGCGGCAAGCTTTGTCACTTAGCACATTCTGCGAGCTTATAATCTGGTGTGATCTTGTCAGGAGAATGTAATCTCAACTTTATGCCTGCGGGCTATGAACTGTGACGCTAGCAGCCAGCTTCGTCACTTAGCACATTCTGCGAGCTTATAATCTGGTGTGATCTTGTCAGGAGAAAGTAATCTTGTCTTTATGCCTGGGGGCTATGAACTGTGACGCTAGCGGCCAGCTTCGTCACTTAGCACATTCTGCGAGCTTATAATCTGGTGTGATCTTGTCAGGAGAAAGTAATCTTGTCTTTATGCCTGCGGGCTATGAACTGTGACGCTAGCAGCCAGCTTCGTCACTTAGCACATTCTGCGAGCTTATAATCTTGTGTGATCTTGTCAGGCGAAAGTAATCTCGTCCTTATGCCTGGGGGCTATGAACTGTGACGCTAGCAGCCAGCTTCGTCACTTAGCACATTCTGCGAGCTTATAATCTGGTGTGATCTTGTCAGGAGAAAGAAGCATATCCGAATTTCGGGCATATCAGCAATGTAAAGGCTAAAGAGCAATGGGGCTAGAACAGAACCTTGAGGAAGGCCATTTTGGAGGAAATTCTGGCTACTGATTTTATTTCTCATAACAACCTGGAATCCTCTGTTTTCAATCATATTATCGATGAGTTTTGTAACTTGTTGGCATGGGTTGATCTTTATCAGCTTGTATAGTAGGCCTTGCCTCCAGACGGTATCATAGGCTGCTGATAAATCAATGAAAGCCGCAGATGTTTTCATCTTCTTCTGAAAGCCTGCTTCGATATGCGATGTTAGTGCCAACAATTGATCTGCACAGCTTCGGTTGGGACAAAAGCCAGCTTGTTCTAAAGGCATTCCCGAGAGTATTGGTGGTCCAATCCTCGCTCTAAGAGTTTGTATATCACACTAAGCAATGCAATGGGACGATAGCTTTGCGGGAGATCTGCAGGGTTTTCCTGGTTTAAGGAGAGCAATTATCTTGGCACGTTTAGCTTCTGGGGTATAATTCCTGTTTTTAGCATTGAGGTGAAGAATTTTGCTAACCATGTCTTCATGTATTTTCCAGAATTGATGAGAAACTCGGGAATGATACCATCATAGCCAGGAGCTTTACCAGGTTCTATATCCTTTATTGCTGCTACGATCTCTTCAGGGGTGATGTCATGTGAATATTCCGTCGTAGGAGCAGCTGCTGCTTTCAATTTCTTGAGTTCTCGCTTAATAGAGGTTGTAGTCGCACGATGATTTATTCCTTTAGAAGTTTTAACAATATGTGAAGCAATATCATTGGGTGTTACAAGATTATCCTCTCGCATGATACAGCTAGTTCCTCCCAGTTTTCGAAGCAGAGACCA
The DNA here is from genome assembly GCA_946902985.2 of Meconema thalassinum. Taxonomy (NCBI): domain Eukaryota; kingdom Metazoa; phylum Arthropoda; class Insecta; order Orthoptera; family Tettigoniidae; genus Meconema; species Meconema thalassinum. The sequence continues at coordinate 465,476,019 of OX336394.1, read as the reverse complement.
TGCTTTTCGGCTGGACACTCTGATATCAAGTTTCTGTGTAGTATCTAACCACTTCTGTCGGCGTACGGTATCTAGATTGTGTATTAATTTTCTTTATCACCACTATTTTGAAAATCCTTGTAGAGTTTTCACATTTCTCATCCCATCCTGGGATATATTCTTTACGATATCCTCTGGGAATATGTTTTTTTGCTGCACTTATAACAGCTCCAACAAACCTATCATAATTATCAACATATGGTGGAATCCAACCTAAACAATTATCAAGGTTTTCAGAAAAGATGCTCCAGTCAGCTTTTTGTAGAGTCCATATGGGTCGGGGAAATGAGGTTATCAGAGGGACTTCTGTGCCGATTTCTACTATTGCTAGTCGGTGTTGGCTATGAGGGAAGTCTGACAGGATATTGCGGGTAATGCTGACTAAGTGATGTTTTTCATCTGCTGTGACATAGCATACATCTGGATTGTATTCTTGTTTCCATCGTGCTGACCGGAAGGAATTGTGGTCTTTAGCATAAAATTATTTTCATCTGCCCAGTTTACCAAGGCCTCACAATTGGTATCATTCATTCTATAACACCACTGCGTATGGCGACTATTAAAGTCTCCCACAATTATGGCCGTACCTCAATATTTTGCTCTCATTTTTGTAAGGAATATGCAGGTACTATTTGTACAGCATTAATATTCACTGTATGTACTTGTAACTTTATGCAATATACCGTATTTACTCGGCTATAGGACCCCCTCGCATATAGTACCCCCTTTAAATTTTGGGAGCTAAAATACAAAATTCTCGGAAATTGACGAATTCTTATTTTTTTAATTATAACTGAAATTCATCGTCTTTTATGACAAAAATATTGTGACATTATTATTTTTGTTATTCAGACGATATGCCCGCCATTTTGCGTACATGTACGCGATTGTGTAGCCAATAGGCTTCACCCAATATCCAATAGAAGATGCCACACTATTGGCCGAGTAGAAGCTCCAAGTTTAAAATCCGCCAATGAAAGTTATGGATTCATATCTTGCCTGCATTCTTCTTTGAATCTTTGTATTGCGCTTCGAAGTGGTGTTTACTGCAGCCACTTTTCTCAATTTTATTTTGGTGCAAGAACCGTCGGTGTGTGTGTGACACGTTATTGGTGTATTAATGTGAAACATGTGGATAATATGTACTCTGTTGTGTTTACAGATATTAGTGAGATGTGATCGTTCAGCATCATCACTCATTCCCTAATTGATGTGTTCTCCCTCCCTATGTTCAAATAAAGTTTGCATTTCCATGTCTGATACTTTGTCCATTCCATTCTATTTCATTGATACTAAGATTTTTGCTTAGTAAGGGATATTAGTAAAATTCATTGCGGGGTAGCCGGGAATAGTGGTGGATAAGTGAGGCTATGGCAGTCTCATAATGGGCTGATTAAAGATGTAAATTTTGTTTATTTTGATTGAATATATATCGTACAATGTAGCAACAAAATAAAATGCCTTAGTTTTACTCTCTCCCTGTCCCAAAATATTGAACTTTTGCAAAGTTCGCCCCCAAACATTTCGGAACTAAAGAAAGGGTGTCCTATAGGCAGTTAAATACGGTATTTGTGAATTTTAAACATCCTGGCACCATCAACTGCCACTGTTAATTATATCATTAGAGTTTTCCCCAATGGTTAGGCCGGGAAGCTTTGGCCCAAAGCCTAGCATGCTAACCAATTCGCCATCGGGCCGGACAAACTCCTCTGGCCCGGGGACTGGATGTATCATCACATCATCATCATTGCGACGTGCAGTTCGCCCACGAGCGTTCACTAGAAAGACCTGAATTCAGCCTTCCAGGAGGCTACACGACAGAAAAGAAGACCACTAATTTGAATTTTTCATTTACAGAAAATGAGGATCCCTACTCATAAGTTTTACCACATGACCAGTTGTCCATTGATATCTTTAGATTTTGCACTCTATGGATTTCAATGACTCATCATGTTCCTGTTCTTTCCAGGGTCAGAGAATGATAAGCCTGATGCTTTCACCGACGATCAGCTGTTCATAATCCTGGAGCTGGCAAATGCTGGGTGCAATCTGGAAGGGTACACCTTGAACTCGGCAGAGCAGGCCCTCGCAGTGTTTTAAATAACCAGCATTCCAAAACCATTGTAATTTTTTTGATTGAGTGTTTTGATAGATGACAATATTATACACATATTGAAATTTGTGTTTGTCCTCATTGACACCTAACCTTCTCATAAGGAATAACCGGACCCATCTAGTACCATGCCCAAGAATCTATTTACAGAACGTCGTTCAATTAATCCAATGTCTTTCCAAGACAATTCATATACTCCAATATCGCTTAAATGTCGAATCTCGGTTATATCTGACGAAAGTTAATATACCTAAAATGTTCTAAGACAATAAATCCGTCACAATACGAAATAGATCCAATTTATAAGCCTTTTAGTCCGGTCCTCAATCAAAACCGTCTATATCTTTACATGGCTCCCGCGATCCCCTCTTGTCCCCTAGCTGACAATACCGTCATAGCAAGAACATCTGATCGAGGAGACAAAGGACGAGCAACACGCACAGAAACGTACCTACTCTCAGACCTTATTCCAAAGACTACTTACAGTAGCCACCTTTCAACTTGGGTCGCGACCAAAACCCGCATAATATACTCATTCCTTGAGTTGACAACTAACATATTAATTAAATATAAGGAAGGTATATTTCCGTCGTAATACATCACAGACCTTGGAGGCTGGATTTAGACAGCTCCTTAACCCGGTCCAAGAGTCAATCCTAATTGGCTACATGGATAATTCTTGCCAGGCGCGTCCACGTCGTGGGGGTGGGCAACGGTACTGTAATATACCATGGAACTACAGTACCGGCTAAGTTCTGGTGAGGACCCAGTCCTATGGGGTATAACATAGGCCCCGTGCACAGGGTTACGTGCGAAGACCTCAACGGAATCTGCAGCGGAGAAGATGGACTTCAGAACGGTGGAGATTGCGGAAGAGGCAACCCAGTACTCAGGGAATAGTAAGAGTACAGCATCAATCGGCAGCGTCTGTTTCCCATGTTAGGGGCGGCTGCAAGGGCGTCTGTTTCCCATGTTAGGGGCGGCCTGTATAATAGCTGGCAGTAGCTTCATAAAATGCCTTTGGGAGTGGCGACCCCATCGTAATAGTAGCCTAAAATGGAAATGGCACTTCGAATGATTCGGAAAAGGTTAGGGCGTACCCTGCAGGCGACGCGCAGTTCTTTTGGGACTGGGGGAACTGTGAGAAAAAAAAAGGAAGCTTGTAGTTTAACGTGACCGTTAATCTTGAGATCATGAGCCACGGGACCTCCTTTTTACGTGGAATCCGAACCACAGGACATGGCATTTCACTTCGAAAATCTCACATGCATTGACCGGGAATCGAACCCGGACCGCCTTGGTGAGAGGCATACAGCTAGACCACTGAGCCACCACGCCCCCCAAAACTGTGAGAAATGGGCGACCAGTAACCGAAATGAAAGTGGGAATCATGAATGTCATGACCCTGACAGGAAAGGTGGAGGAGGTGGTAGACTTCATGGAGAGGGAGAAGGTTGGAATGATGGGGCTGAGTGAAGTGAAATGGAAAGGTAAAGGAAGGAAGAAATTGAGGAAAGGATATACATTATACTGGAGTGGTGGCCAAGAGGCCAAAAATGGCGTGGGACTGATAACCTCGAAACAACTGGAGGAGTATGTTGAAGTGGTCGAGTGTGTGAGTGACAGAATAATGAAAATTAGAATGAAGATGAAGAATGACGTGATGGACTTCATACAAGTGTATGCACCACAGACTGGAAACAGAGAAGAAGATATTGAAGTATTCCTGGAGGATGTAAGAAGAGTAATTTCAGATGTAGAAGTGGTGATCATGGGAGACATGAATGCACAAGTCGGAAATGAGAGACAAGGAAAGGAAGAAGTCGTTGGACCATATGGATATGGAAAAAAGAACCGGGAAGGAGAGGAACTTGTAAACTTTTGTGAAAGGAATGGACTGATAGTGGGTAATTCATGGTTTCGGAAGAAAAACAGCAGGAAAATTACGAGATATGGTTGGGGTGATAGAAGAACAAAATCAGTAATTGACTACTTCCTGGTGGAAAGGACAAATCGCAGAAAGCTGATGGATGTGACAGCTTTACCAGGAGAAGCATTTGATGGGGACCATAGAGCTGTGGTAGCAAAATTTAGATGGGGAAAATTGGAAAACCTCAAGGAGATCAGAGAAAGTAAAATAAAAGTATGGAAATTGAAAGACAAAGCTGTACAGGAAGATTTTCAGGAGAGATTGAAGCAACAAATCCCAGTTACTGAAGTGGAAAATGTAGAAGAGGAATGGTCCCACTTTAAAAAAGCATTTGCCGGTGCAGCAGAGAGTGCTTGTGGTAGGACGTCAACAAGAGTGAAAGAGAAGGAGACACCGTGGTGGAATGAGGAAGTGAGGAAAGCAGTGAAAGAAAAGAAGTCTGCATGGAAAGAATGGATCCGAGATCAAACAGAAGAAAGCAAAAGGAAGTATCACGACAGCAAGCGGAGGTGTAAGAAAGTGGTAGGAGAAGAAAAGTTGGGAAGAATTTACACGAAGAATGGAAACAGATGTAAGTGGCAGTAAAAGGATGCTGTATGGGCTTCTAAGAAGTAAGAGGAAAGAAAGAAATACCACAAAGCTGGTGAAAAAGGAAGATGGAGAGTTGTTAACACACCCAGAGGAGATAAAGGGACGATGGAAGGAGTATTTCGATAAGCTATTGAATGTGAGCCATTGTACTGGTGAGATGGAAGTGACACAACCTGACGACTCTATAACAGAAGATGATATAACAATGCTGGAGGTGGAATTAGCAGTACAGAAAATGAAGATGGGAAAAGCAACAGGGGTGGATGAAGTCAGTGTAGAAATGATAAAGGCTGCTGGACCTGTTGGTATGCAATGGCTGTATCGACTGCTAAAGTGTGTGTGGAAACGGAAATGTGTACCAGAAGACTGGAAGAAAGGGCTAATACCACCAGTGTTTAAGAAGGGGGACAAGAAGGTGTGTGATAACTATAGAGGGATCACCCTCATATCACAGATAGTAAAAATACTGGAAAGGATATTAGAAAGAAGAATGAGAAGAAAGGTGGAAGGAGAGTTGCAAGAGGAACAGTATGGCTTCAGGAGTGGAAGATCCACAGTGGACCCAATCTTTAGCTTGAGTCAGGTGATGGAAAAGAACTGGGAATATGGAGAAGATTTGATCATGACTTTCATAGATCTAGAAAAGGCATATGATAGTGTCCCCAGAGAGAAGGTATGGGAAACCATGGTTAAGAAGAGACTGGGAAGAGAAATGTTGGAAATGGTGCAAGCAATGTACAACAACTGTGTTAGCAGGGTACTGACTCCAGTTGGAAAGACAGATTGGTTTAGGAACAAGACTGGACTAAGACAGGGGAGTGTGCTGTCACCTCTATTCATAATGGTAATGGATGAAATTGTAAAGGAAGCATATGGACATAAAGAAATGAAGTTACTATTATTTGCAGACGATATTGTGGTCTGGGGAAGGAACACCGAAGAAGTGCAAAAACAACTAGATGCACTGAACGAAAATATTCAGAAGTATGGCCTGAAAATCAGTATAGAGAAAAGCAAGACCATGGTGATGACAAGAGGGGAAAGGCAAGGGAAGGGCACTGTGAAAATTGGAAGTCAGAGTTTGGAAATTGTGGACACGTTCAAATACCTAGGAAGTGAATTGATGCAAACTGGTAGGTTGGACATGGAGATTGGCAGGAGGGTACAGCAGAGCAATGCATTCTATCAAAGTGTAAGAAAACTTGTTTGGGATAAGGAAGTACCAAGGAAAGCAAGGAGGTAATGTATAAAATGTACTATGTACCCATATTAACTTATGCAGCTGAGACTTGGACCCTGACGAGCAGGCAGGAGAGTAGAATCCAAGCCAGTGAAATGAAATTCCTAAGAAGTATCATAGGAAAGACAGAGTGAGGAATGAAGATGTTAGGAAGGAAGTTGGGATGGGAAAACTAAATGAGAGAATTGAGAAGAATAAACTAAGATGGTTTGGACATGTAAAGAGGATGGAGGAAAATAGAATACCAAGACAGATGCTGGAGGCGAAGTGAAAGGGTAAGAGAGCAAGGGGAAGACCTAGAACAAGGTGGATGGTTTCAGTGAAGAACGGCGTAAGAAAAAGAAATCTGGACTGGGACAAGATCGTGGCAGAAGAATGGTGGAAGGAAAGAGGAAAGTGGAGAAGTGCCATAAATACCCCGACCCGGCAGGAGCTGGATAAGGGGAAATGATGATGATGATATCACAGGTGTCCATTCCTAACTGAAATACTAAACAATCTCACACCCGATTGCACACACGACTATCATATTTTCCTGCATGTCAATATACAAAGATATTTAACTTAAATAAGCCGACTATTCCATAATTTAAGGTAAATAACTCTTCTCCGATGCATTAGGAAGTTACCAGAGCTATGTCCAGAAGTTTCCACTAGATGAGTTGATTAACAGAACCAGACACTTCCCGGGCAGCGCCACTATCTAGCGGACCAACAGTGAACTATTTCACTCTCCACGAGCTCGAATTAAGAAATCAAGTCTTAAGTAAGGCACTTACAGAACGTAGGGATGTCACCCATGATACCTCTGTTTTATACTTTCCACATAGTGGAGGTCTGGTTCTGTTTCCTTTGTCAGCCATTCTATTACTGTGGTTTCCCACTTTTATTGCGGGCAAATTAAGGCCACAATCGCCTTTTACCCAAATCCTAGCCGTAATTACAGCTATCGAAATGACATAGATTACACACGCACTCACTGATTTCTTCAAACGCTTAAATCATTCAACAGCAACACTTTTGATTGAGACTTTCACACCCCACAATATTAAACATCTGTATTTACTCGCATATAACTTTCCATCGCATGTATCTCATGCCCTATTTTTAAAATTTGAAATTGCAGGGAAATTATTCTCGCACATGTATCCCATTATTTTCTGACGCGGCCACAAAGATGATCATAGTAATTGCAAGTTTGAAATTCCACCCACTTGACATCACACATCTTGCTTGTTTTGGCGGCACTGCTTTCCCTCGTTCATGGTAGCCTACTTGCCGACAAGTACCAGTATTCTGTCTTCATGTCTCATTGTGTTTCTCATTAAGTGTGATTACTTTATTGTGTAGGCTGAACAGAACGCAGTAGTTATATGGCTGGGTTTAATCTGCATAAGATTTCAGTGAGATTGAAGGCGTTCAGAGGGTCAAATATTGGCAAGTTTCCTGTTACAGATTTGCGAAATGATGGTTTTCGTATCTCAAACAAGATGTTACATTTCAAAGCACATGAACAACTCTGAATGGTGATGGCTGTTATCCGCTTGAAGGGTGAGGTGTGGAGTAGTGATGTGAGGAGTATTGGTCTCCATGGCAGAGACAGCAGTGAGCGCATGGCTTGAGGCAGTGTTCTACTGTGCTTTGACTCATCACTGTCATTAGACCGCCAGGCAAGCCTCTTGGAATGTTATGAGTCATGATCTGTCCCAGTGGCAATGCAGCAAAAAAAAACACGTGCTAGCTTTGACAGACGGCAGCGTTCATTATTCATAATACAGAGTATAGTGGTTCAACATATCAGCTGTTCAGATCTTAAAAGTGTAATGTTTTTGCTCCACGTTGAGCGCACCAATGTAATGTGTTTTGGTAGCCCTGTCTTGCACTTTAAAATACATATATAAGAAGCTCCACAGTTTGGCGGCAAATGTAATGGTTTCACTGGGGTGATTGATGCTAAACCACAACATGTCCCACGTTAGAACGGTACATGTAATATTTATCCTGACTAAGATACGTTGAATTAATGGGCGCCAAGACCTCAACACTAAGTTGAAATCTAAATTTATATTTATCAATGCCTAGCTCGGGCAGAACACCCTTAAGAATCTTCACAACTCAGACCGTGGTATGATTTGATCATTAACCCAACTAACAATTGTATCAGGAGAAGGAATTAGGTCTATATCTAATGCTACCTATTGAAAGCAAAGTTTGCATAGTATAAGAAATGAATTTATTATATATAAAAAAACAAGTAGTGGCAATTTTAATAATAATAATAATAATAATTTAAAATGGAGCATAACGATTTGATTTTTACCACTAGAAAATTACGTGAAAACGGTGTCGGATGCATTACTGAATTTACTATTACGACCAAGCTAAGAAGTTACAGAAATTCTGATTATGAAACAACAAAGAGAGAGAGATTACGTAGTTCTTAGTCATACGCGCTTACCATTGGAAATAGCAGTAGCATTTCCCTCGTACGTGATGAATCGCGAGAACTTCTATCAGCCTTTTGGACGTCGCCATCTTCTTCCTTAATTTCGGAGATCGTCGTTAATATGTTGAAGTTAAATGCTAGATAGTGGTGGATCAAAATCCGTTAGCCACTTACGCTGACTCCCTGTTCCCAAGAGCTCGCGTATTTCTCATGACTAGTGTGTCAGTTGAGAATAGCAGTACTGAAAAGTTCGCCATCGAACACGAGTACGAAGTCCGTAGACTATGCAAATACAATGTTCAAGTTACGGCCCGATCACAACGGAACCAACCTGAAGAGCGTCCACCTCAGACAAGTTTTACAATGTTAATAGCCCTCTCTTCACGGCGCGCGAACATTATAATGACTCGCCGGTACCCCCACCAAAGTTCCACTCCTCAGCTACTCGCCTCGCCTGTAGACCAATCACCGTGCGTCACGTCTCCCCTCTTTGGCTTGAGACCGGCACGCGGGACCTCCCGCCACAACTACATCGCACTCGGTAAATTTACCGTCCCACTCCAATTCGCCTTTTCTTGAAACAGCCAGTTGTAAATGTTCCTCGATGTCGTCATCGCTTCACGACAAGATTATTCCTGTAGTGGAAATTTCCGATGGCTCAACTCTCTCGCAATAAACCATTAACTGAATAAAATCCGTAAACCTCCGCAATCATATAATTTACCGTGATAATGTTGTTTGTGATAAATCGCTTGATAGTGTTTTCTATAAAATCGAAACCCTATCTGTATAGTTATAATCTTTAAAGAAAAAGCTCCAAAAAAAAGGACATTAATAATAATAATAATAAGTTAAATGAAAATTATCTTGGCTGAACAAGTTGTCGCGTAAACAAACATTGAATGGCTTCCATCTGAATTATTTCAGTGGCATAAAATACCCTCGAAAAACACGTTACAAAAGTAAGGTGGAGTTGTATCTGTGGATTAATGAAACGAAAGGGTTTGTGTCTGTGAAGCCAGAGAATGCCAAGCAATTTTAACGATAAAATCATACCGGTAGATTTTTATCGCCGTGCGATTGCAATGCGTAAGAAAAATAATTACCTCTTATCTCAAATTGGCAATGCAAATAAAGCCCCGATAAACTTTGACGTGCCAACAATCAACAAGAAAAGATAATCTAGTGACTGGGTGGGGAAAACAGTGTTGCAATGTTTGTTAGTTATTGTTCTTTTAGGAGGCAGAACAGTGAGGTCATCTGCCCCTAAAGCTTGGCACTGTTATGTTAGCAATAATGATAATAATAATAATGTCATATAACCTCGGGTGCAAACTTTGTTATTTGACGCCCAGGGGGCAGCTTGCATGTCGAATTTTATTGTTCCTTGGAGTGCTATGAAAGTCAAGAAGGTTAAATATCTAAGCTCCTTGACACTATAGCGCTTTAGTAGGAATAAAAGAGCGATTCTGGCGATTGGGCAAAATGGCCGCCACGCTCTGAGACCGTCAATGACGTCACAGAGAGAGGTCGGCCATGTAGTTGCCAAATGGAATATTTCATCATCATCATCATTTCCCCTTATCCAGCTCCAGCCGGGTCGGGGTATTTATGGCACTTCTCCACTTTCCTCTTTCCTTCCACCATTCTTCTGCCACGATCTTGTCCCAGTCCAGATTTCTTTTTCTTACGCTGTTCTTCACTGAATCCATCCACCTTGTTCTAGGTCTTCCTCTTGGTCTCTTACCCTTGCACTTCGCGTACAGCATCTGTCTTGGTATTCTATTTTCCTCCATCCTCTTTACATGTCCAAACCACCTTAGTTTATTCTTCTCTCATTTAGTTTTCCCATCCCAACTTCCTTCCTAACATCTTCATTCCTCACTCTGTCTTTCCTTGTCTTACCTATCATACTTCTTAGGAATTTGTGCCGTGTCTTGTGTGGGGTTTCGCCTAGGACACCAAGCTAGGCTCATCGGCGGGCTCTTGGTGTCCCCGCCCGGACCCCCATAGGAGTGACGAACTGCGCGCCACCTCCCTTTATATAAGGTGCAACTGCACCACTTGACTACGAGAACTAAAAGCTCAAGCAGCCATAACCTCCCTATGAAGGCTTCCAAAAAGATGGTGTATTGGCTTTCACGGCCGGTGAATTAAAACGCAGCAATTCTTCTAGGTTTGTGCCGTGTCTTGTGTGGGGTTTCGCCTAGGACACCAAGTTGGCTCTGGTAGGAAAGGTAAATCGTTGTGTAGATCATGAAGGTCAGATGGGTAATCAACATCAACGTCTAGAATGTATCTTTAGTTTTTCTAGATCAACAGTATCTGGAGAAACCCATTGAAATCCACCATAAGGAAGGGAGTGGCACATAGCCCACCCGTTTTGGTTGTTGGCATCATCATAGGTAATAAACTGCGATGGTTTCTCAGAATCATAGGTTACCATGTATTTATTGTTAGCTTCAGCATACCGATGAGACACCTGGCATATGCCTCCACGTATTCCAGACTCGATTAAAAGAATCTGATCGTAATCCTGTAGCAATTCCAGTTCAATGCCTGTGTAAAAGAGCATTGCCTCGAAACTTAAACCAGGCGAAGTAAAAAAGTGTGCAGCATCCACTTGGTGTGTTTCTAGTGTTTTGTTTCTAAACGTTTCAAAGCTGTCTGCAAGAAGGAGTACATCTGATGTTAGGTAGAGGTCACTATATTCCCCTAGAGTTTTAATGTTGAACTGATTCCAGACATTTTTGGCATGTTCATAGTCTTCTTGACTAACATCTTCTTGACTTAATTTGTTAAAGAATGCCTCTTTTGGAGGTAAACACGTTTCACTTAACTTTTCCCATGAGTCAATGTAGTCATAACAAAATACCCCTTTACGAGTCATGAGCATTGCATTTTCTTTTCCAAAGTACTTGTCTGTTTCAGGGTATGATGTTAAGTTGGAAACCAGGTTTCCAAACTACTCGGCATTAACCGAAACGTGTCCACAAATCGAAGCTTAACATTTCCTACATATTTGGTAAAGGAAATGTACTTTTCTTTGGAGTTAGTGATAACATCCACTCTCTCAGTAGTACATCCCAATTGCTTTACAATGAAATTTGCGTCGTAGCCACTCATATTATGTAGAAACACAGGAACGGGGTTACGTGTTTTACACCTCAAATTACAGTTATTGTGAGCACTTCCACGGTACTCCCCTGTAATGTGGCAGTGGTCTCGAACTTTCCAGTCCTCTTTGGTAAATGGTTTTTGACACAAATAACAGGTTTCAGAACATTGGAACTCTGATTCTTGATCCAGAGTTAAGGCCTTTGGAACATTTAAGCTGTAAAGGCGATCAATTTCATTAGCTATTGAGATCAAACAGTCCATAAACTTTCCTGCAGCGTCAGGTCCACGATAAATAACAGGTTGGCTTGGAAGGTTTGTCTTTATGTGTTCCACAGCAGGTGAGGGTTTAACGTATATACCAAAGCTCATAGGAACATGACTCTGGTATGGCACTGTATAACTTGCTTTAGGATTGGGTAAACATGTTTGATAGGGTAAGAGTATACTTTCAAAATCTGCATAGATAACGTAAGGTATTCTCAGCATGTTTTCAACATTTAAGAATTTGACAATGGGGTTTTTAATAGGCATTTCAACCCTAGCAATGTCATGCTGGACACACAAAGCTCTATGTTCTTTCAATTTTTCCATTCCTTGTTGACCATATCGATTATCGAAGTGAGTAAAACACCGTTTACACGTATATGTTTTATGTCCATAGCGGGTAATCTGATGTCTTACTAGTTTATCAAAATCTTTGATAAAGACGTAGTGGTTCTGGCCGGATGATGAACTTAGCAGAAGGAGGTCACGATGGTCTTGCAGCTCTTGATCCACAACCTTTAGAGAGAACAGTTTATTGTTTTGTTCCAATCCAAATACATTAATGGATATATCGTTGGCTTTTTCAAATTTGGGAATGTCAGCTAGCGATGTAGGAAACGATATTACAGAAAAATCATACTTGTTGTCCAGGTCCTTGTATTTACTAATGCGATGAGCATTCTTTTTAACCAGTTTTGCTAAAATGGCATACATAAAACACTTTTCATTTTTCAAGTTTTCAGGATTAATGCAGGCTTTTCGTGCTTGTATAGCTGCTGGTAATGGAATATATGTGCTTCCAAGCAAGGGATTGTACTTATTTATTTTCAATCGTACTCCTTCCATTGCTAACAAATGGGTGAAATGTGATTTTACATTTGTGTTATACATAACTGGGACAACATAAAGACCTGACATAGCCCATTTTAAGTCCATCGATACTCGGTATGTCCCTATAGGACACCGAAAACCACATTTAAGGCCCTAAAACCAACAGGTTCAAAGATATTCCCAGAAAACTATCTTCGCTCTGATAAACTGATGAACTAATGACAAGTCCGTATCCATGGCAACAGTACGCTCTGATAAACTGATGAATTAATCGCAAGTACGTATCCATGGCAACAGTAGCTAAAGACATGACATCCAATTAACCATCTATCCCTGTAGGAGGCAATGCCAATCCACTTATTATCTAAAACACGTTAGACTAGCTGCGAGGCTCATCGGTAACGTTCTAGCTTGCTGGGCCCAAGGTTGCAGGTTCGTATCCTGGTGCAATCAGCTGGCATTTGAGGGTGCACAAATGCAAGGGAACCATTTCAGTAGATTTACTGTTACGTTAAAGATCCCTTTCGGGGCAAAATTCTAGCACCCCGGTGTTTATAAAAGCCAGAGTAGTTAAAAGGAACGTAAATCCAATAACATCATTATTAAAACACGATAAGAACATTAGAAATCTAAACGGTCATCCCTTTTTGAAGATATATCTAAACACGATAAGAACATTAGAAATCTAAACGGTCATCTCTCTTTCAAGATATATATATATATATCATAATTTAAAAAGAACTTTCTATGTTTTAGAACGGCAATAACGAACATTAGTGTGAGATAGCGCCTTCCAATACCACCTTTAATTTTGTAACACTACATTAGGGAAGGGACTACTAAATAAAGGTAGCGATCAAGCTATGTTCAATTTCATAAACACAGGGCTCACAAATCCCGTATAGTTAAGTACAAACATATTAGTCTGGTCGTTATGTCAATAGCAACGAAGCTATGTGGCGGCTATTGCCGTTTCCGTAACAAGGCATCACGGCATCACATACCTCGATATGCACTTACAGAATTGTGAACCAGTCTAGCACTTACAGAATTGTGAACCAGTCTATTTTACTGAAAATAATTTCTATGAGCGAGTATCCACTATGCCAAAAAACACATTCACTACCTTTTCCAACATTTACTCAAGACGTGATTTTGAAAGCACTTTTCTGTATGTTGAGGTACAGAGATATTACACATGGAAAGTTACAATAAAATGTTGGCAAATCTGAATTCAAGGAACTGCTGTTCAGAATAGGCCTGGTGTTATATCTGCAGAAGCTTTCGGTACAGGTTATACAGCCTATGTTCGTGACAATGCATCTATTGATATCGCGCCAGGAGATGGCAGTTGGGTCTTCCCGCTCACTGCGTATCGTGCATTCCAAAACACAAGGCCGAAGTTAAACATTTGCAGGAATCGACCTACGCGAAGACTGTTTCTCCTATGGAAAATTTTATGTTGCCTGTTCCAGAGTAAGTTCTCCAAGTAGCTTAGTCACCAGAAGGAAGAACTGCCAATATTGTATATAAAGAAGTTCTAAACTAAATTATTATATTTAAAATTCTTCTTTTATTTGTCGTTATGTGACGTGCGATTTTACGTTACTTATACATTGATTATATATTATATTAAATATATTTAAGTTATTTGTGGTTAGGTTAAAGATAAAGTTCAATTATAATAAGTTTCTTTAAAATTAAAATTTAGTTCGATAGCAAATATTTGTATTTTAACTCTGTATTTTGATTTCATATTAGAAAGTTAAATTTCAACATTAAGACAATTTAATTAAGCTCTTTCATATCTTTAATATGTCATTATTTCATTCCATTCATAAATATTCACTTTTTGCCTTACTGATACCTTCTATGTTAAGTTGGCAGATGGTTAATACAGAGCCGAAGGTTCGGGTGTGTGAATGTGAGTCCTCAGAAGGACTAGTATTTAAATTCATTGCACGATTGTCATAGCCGTGAGGCCTTGTAGGGCAGTACGGTGGCATCTTGCTGTTGTTGCTCGATTAGCACCACCCGGAGGACACGTGTAGGGTACTTTAAGGTTAAAACCTACGGATGTTGAGCAACGCTGTCCCCCGCAGTCGTTTTCACAAACTCAACAACGGTTTGCCACAGGGTTCAGTGTTGTCTCCAATTCTCTTCAATTTATGCATACACGACCTTCCAGAAACCACATCTCGCAAGTTCATCTATGCAGATGACATCAACCTCACCTTAAAAAGAGCAGACTTCAGTGAAGCTGAAGAAATCCTATCCCAGGATCTTGAGAAGATGGACGATTATTTCACTAAGTGGCGATTGACACCTAGCCCTATAAAAATAGAAGTAGCTACGTTTCACCTCAGTAACAGGAATGCAAACTACCAACCGACAGTCAGGCTCAGAAATCTCACTCTGCGATGTAATGCTACCCCCAAAAACCTTGGCGTAACTTTAGATAGATCTCTAACCTATCGCAATCACCTCCAGAAACTGGCAGCTAAACTGAAAAGTCGTAACAACCTTCTGGGAAGACTAGCTGGAACATCATGGTGTGCAGATGCAAATTCACTGCGAACAACTGCTTTAGCACTAGTATATTCTTCAGCTGAATACTGTTCTGCTGTATGGCTGAATAGTTCCCATACTCGTCTGGTCGACGTCCAGCTACGCCACTCAATGAGAATCATATCTGGCACCCTACACCCTACTCCTGTACTGTGGTTACCCGTACTGAGCCACATTCAACCTTCTCACATCAGACGACAAAATGCCCTTGTCAGATTATGGACTAAGGTGATGATGAACAGCTCACTTCCCATCCACCAGGATACAGATGAAAACGACGTAGCGAGACTGAAATCCCGGAAACCTGCCTGGAAGACGGCCAGGAATCTAGCTGACATACCATTTAGACCTGACGAAGCATGGAAGCAAGAATGGGCCAGATTACACCCACATGGTCTAATCAACATCGATGACCCAACAGCAAAACCTCCAGGGTTGAACCTCCCGCCCACCATCTGGACCAGACTAATCAGGATACGCTGCGGCGTTGGAAGAACTGCTTCTGCACTACACCAATGGGGGTGGTTGGAGTCTCCTTCCTGCAAGTGTGGTGCTGAAGTGCAAACCATCAGCCACATCGTGAAAGAATGTCCTCCACGAGCATTCACTGGCCCTATGGAGGAGCTACATCAAGTAACCCCTGCGGCACTCACTTGGTTGGAAGGACTAGACATCAGCTTGTTATAAATATGTATATATTAATTTTTATTTTTATAATAGCAATTATATGTAATACATTTCAATAATTGTCAAATGAAGCATCATACGCTAAATAAATAAATAAATAATTCCATTCATAAAGCCGGCAAATAAATTGTTACAAAAGAAGTAATGTAAAATATTATTATATTTGCATTTTGATATCACGAGGAATTTTAAATTTCATTTAACAGCGAACTCGGAATGATAATCGATTTAAATAGAATATCCCTTTATGATTTATGTGGTACATAACATGTGACACTTTTCAATTCCACGGCCGAAGTCGGACGAGAAAAAACATAATTTATGTCCACGTCTTACATTTCTGACCAAAGTTGATGAACATCTAATGCTTGGTTTGGAGGCAATCAAAAGAAAATGGGAAATAACAAAATATATAATGGGACATGACTCAACTATGATGCGAGCGAAGCCGCGGGTACCTGCTAGTGATTTATAAAAGTTTCCCTTTTTTGCTCTATTGATGTTTGGAGATGTGGACACAAGGAATGACCGTTGCAACATAGATAAACCAGCTGCAATTAGGTCTATTTGTAAAAAAAAAAATGTTTTGCTAGTTATAACACTAGCGAGTTTACTATTGATGAGGTCTGTGTTTGTTTATACATGCCATCTAAGCTGGCTAAATATGACCTGAAAATGTTTGCCTTGTGTGATGCAAAAATATTTTAGTAACCTAGAGGTGTACTGCGTCTAGCAACGACCTGATCCTTATCAAGGTAACACCACCCCAACTCATCATCATCATCTTGTACAGATTCCAGCCCCAGGCTGGGTCTGTTTGGAACATAAGCCTCGCCACTTAGTCCTTTCTTCCCACCACCTCTCCGCTGTCACTCTGGTCCAGTCCTCGCCTCCCTTCTTCACACATTCCTCCACTCCTTTCAGCCATCTCCTTTCAGCCATCTATCTCTAGTCGTTTCTTCTGCATCTGCATCTCATGTATCCTCTTGGGAATCTTCTTCTCTTCCATTCTCTTTAAGTGTCCATACCACCTCAGTCTTGATATCCCAATCCTACCTTGCAAGGGCTCCTCTTTCACTATTTCCCTGACCTTTTCATTCCTAACACTGTCTCTTCTTGTTACTCCGATCCTACTTTGCAGGAACTTCATTTCACTTGCCTGTATTCTGCTTATGTCTCTTTTCTTCATTGTCCACGTTTCTGAAGCATAGGTCAGTATCGGGATATAGTAGCTTCTGTATAACACTTCCTTGCTTTTTTGTCGGACATCTTTATTCCACACTAAGCTCCTAATGCTTCTCAGAAATGCTTCTGCCTGTCTGCCACGTTCCGTAATCTCTTTGTCATTTCTCCCATTTTCCTCCACTATACTTCCCAAGTACTTGAGACTTTCCACCTTCTTCAGCTGTCCACCTCCAAGTGTTATCCCACTCATTCAGTATAACAAATTTCAAAGTTTCCGCCTAATCAACACTCATTTATTATTTTAGTTAGCGACTTCTGGGTATATGTTTCGGAATTTGTTCCAATTCCTTCTTCAGCCCTTTATAATTCATATTAGGAACATCATTACATAGACCTACAAAGACCTCGTCCATGTAGAAACATATCACATTAATATTAAAATGCTATCAAAACTATTAAACAATTTAAAACATGACAAGCTTATGGACAATACAAACAAATAAAACAATAAAAGATTCCTGCTGTTAACAGCCACTTAATTATATAATCACTATTATGCACATTCTTGTTAGGTGTGCAGTCGTTAATCACTTTAGTTATACTGAATTATAAAACGTCAACACGGAACCTGCAATGGATTCATCTTCGAATAAATCCCACTCATTGGTCTGTCCTTTTTCCTGGTCGTTATCAGGATCTCACATTCACTGATGTTGAACTTCCATCCGTACTCTCCCACTGTTTATTCCGGAGCCTTCAGTTGCTCCTGAATTTCCTCCTCCCTGTTTTCCCAGACCATGAGATCATCTGCAAACACCATTGCTTTCACCTTATCTTCTCATATCTTTCTTGCTACCCGTGCCATTACCTCGTCCATAACCACAATAAAGAGAAGGGGTGACAGTGCACTACCCTGTTTCAGGCCACTCATTTGTCTGAACCAGTCTGTTCTTTCCCCTCCAACTTTCACACAACTCACACGTCCACAAAACATCTCCTTCACTCTGCCTACAGTCCCTTTTTCCACTCCCATGTTTTCCATTGCTTCCCAAACCTTCTCCCTACACACACTATCATAGGCCTTTTCGATGTCCAGGAAGGCCATCAACAGATCCTCTCCAAATTCGTAGTGGTGTTCCTGGAGCTGTCTCACTGAAAATATGAGATCCACTGTTGATCTCCCAGGTCTGAATCCACACTGCTCCTCTCTCAATTCTCTCTCCACTTTGGCTCGTATTCTATTTTCTAATATCTTTTCATATATCTTGGCACAGTGAGGTATGGGTGTGACTCCCCTGTAATTTCTGCACTCCTTTCTGCTTCCTTTCTTAAATATTGGGACAATTAATCCTTTCTTCCAATCTTCTGGGGTCTTTTTCTCCTTCCATACCATCCTCATCACACGGTACAGCCACTGTTTCCCAACCTCCCCTGCTGCCTTCACCATTTCAACACTCACTTCATCCACACCCGGTGCCCTTCCTCCTTTCATCTTGTCTACAGCCACATCCAGTTCCCTCCAAGTCAGGTCCTTTTCCATTCCTGTGTTATCTTCTCCATTTTCCAATATGTTGTCTTCCTCCCTATGACCATTCAGCAAATCCTCAAAGTACTCTTTCCACACTGTAATGAGTGTCTCTTTATTGTGTACCTCATTTCCGTTTGTGTCCACCATTATCACATCCTCTTCTCTTACTTTTGACCATCCCATAAAGTACTTTCTTATTTCCTCTGCTGTCTTCCTCCATCATCTCTGTCCACTTTGCCATCCACTTCTTCCACTCCTCTGCGACAATCTTGATTGCTTCTTTCTTTATTTTATAATCTTCCCTTGCCAGATCAGCTCTTACCTGGAACCACACTCTGAAAGCCTTGTTCTTCCTCCCCACAGCATCTTTTACTCTCTCATTCCACCATGGTGTCTCTTTACACCGCTTTCTGTTGCTTGTTCTTCCACATACTGCCACTATTGTATTTTTGAATTGCTTTCATTCCTCTTCCCCTGTTTTAGGATTGTGTGTTGGCATCCTTTCAACACCACCCCACCCCAACTGAGTTTTATTAGAATTCATGATTGGAACAACAAACCTTTTTTTTTACCTCAACTGAGATAGTAAAAGTGGTTTGTTGTTCCAATCATAAGTTCTAATAAAAATATGATGCTAGAAAAAGGACTGACAATGATTGGCACAAATACCACTCATCATTTGAACCAAACAAAGCCCAAGAAGTAGGTAGTTCTGAGTTTGCGTTTTAGGGTGACAAAATTATGGTACATATTCCGAGGAAAAACAAAACAGTCATCTTTGTTTCCTCGATGCATGACATTTAAGTTATTGACAAAGAAATCAACAAACCAGAATATGACAAAGAGAGGGGTAGACTCTTGTGATGCGATGTCTGGTGACTATTCTGTGTCCCGTTTAACAAAGCGATGCTCTGGCCTCGGAAGTGTATTTTTGAATCTCATGTAATTATTTCAGTGATGAGCTACTGCATCTAACAAGCATAATTGCTTTGAGTTTTAATATCCAGTTCTCCTTTAATGGATCTACAAATTACACCAAGAAGAATTCTTCAGAAGAAGGTATGGGCCGAATGAAAGGCCATCTACTGCTCGAACCCAAATCAAATCATTGTCTAGAGATATATGTGTATATTTGGAGCGGTATCTCTAAGAAACTGGCCATAATAAACCCTTGAGTTTTAATGAAACTCCAAGAGGAACCTGCTGCCTTAGTGGAAGGGAGGACTGGCCCTAATAAACTCCAAGAGGAACCTGCTGCCTTAGTGGAAGGGAGGACTGGCCCTAATAAACTCCAAGAGGAACCTGCTGCCTTAGTGGAAGGAAGGACTGGCCCTAATAAACTCCAAGAGGAACCTGCTGCCTTAGTGGAAGGGAGGACGGGCCCTAATAAACTCCAAGAGGAACCTGCTGCCTTAGTGGAAGGAAGGACTGGCCCTAATAAACTCCAAGAGCAACCTGCTGCCTTAGTGGAAGGAAGGACTGGCCCTAATAAACTCCAAGAGGAACCTGCTGCCTTAGTGGAAGGAAGGACTGGCCCTAATAAACTCCAAGAGGAACCTGCTGCCTTAGTGGAAGGAAGGACTGGCCCTAATAAACTCCAAGAGGAACCTGCTGCCTTAGTGGAAGGAAGGACTGGCCCTAATAAACACCAAGAGGAACCTGCTGCCTTAGTGGAAGGAAGGACTGGCCCTAATAAACTCCAAGAGGAACCTGCTGCCTTAGTGGAAGGGAGGACTGGCCCTAATAAACTCCAAGAGGAACCTGCTGCCTTAGTGGAAGGGAGGACTGGCCCTAATAAACTCCAAGAGGAACCTGCTGCCTTAGTGGAAGGAAGGACTGGCCCTAATAAACTCCAAGAGGAACCTGCTGCCTTAGTGGAAGGGAGGACGGGCCCTAATAAACTCCAAGAGGAACCTGCTGCCTTAGTGGAAGGAAGGACTGGCCCTAATAAACTCCAAGAGCAACCTGCTGCCTTAGTGGAAGGAAGGACTGGCCCTAATAAACTCCAAGAGGAACCTGCTGCCTTAGTGGAAGGAAGGACTGGCCCTAATAAACTCCAAGAGGAACCTGCTGCCTTAGTGGAAGGAAGGACTGGCCCTAATAAACTCCAAGAGGAACCTGCTGCCTTAGTGGAAGGAAGGACTGGCCCTAATAAACACCAAGAGGAACCTGCTGCCTTAGTGGAAGGAAGGACTGGCCCTAATAAACTCCAAGAGGAACCTGCTGACTTAGTGGAAGGAAGGACTGGCCCTAATAAACTCCAAGAGGAACCTGCTGCCATAGTGGAAGGAAGGACTGGCCCTAATAAACTCCAAGAGGAACCTGCTGCCATAGTGGAAGGAAGGACTGGCCCTAATAAACTCCAAGAGGAACCTGCTGCCATAGTGGAAGGAAGGACTGGCCCTAATAAACTCCAAGAGGAACGTGCTGCCATAGTGGAAGGAAGGACTGGCCCTAATAAACTCCAAGAGGAACCTGCTGCCTTAGTGGAAGGGAGGACTGGCCCTAATAAACTCCAAGAGGAACCTGCTCCCTTAGTGGAAGGAAGGACTGGCCCTAATAAACTCCAAGAGGAACCTGCTGCCTTAGTGGAAGGGAGGACTGGCCCTAATAAACTCCAAGAGGAACCTGCTGCCTTAGTGGAAGGAAGGACTGGCCCTAATAAACTCCAAGAGGAACCTGCTGCCTTAGTGGAAGGAAGGACTGGCCCTAATAAGCTCCAAAAGGAACCTGCTGCCTTAGTGGAAGGGAGGACTGGCCCTAATAAACTCCAGGAGGAACCTGCTGCCTTAGTGGAAGGAAGGACTGGCCCTAATAAACTCCAAGAGGAACCTGCTGCCTTAGTGGAAGGAAGGACTGGCCCTAATAAACTCCAAGAGGAACCTGCTGCCTTAGTGGAAGGAAGGACTGGCCCTAATAAACTCCAAGAGGAACCTGCTGCCTTAGTGGAAGGAAGGACTGGCCCTAATAAACTCCAAGAGGAACCTGCTGCCTTAGTGGAAGGGAGGACTGGCCCTAATAAACTCCAAGAGGAACCTGCTGCCTTAGTGGAAGGGAGGACTGGCCCTAATAAACTCCAAGAGGAACCTGCTCCCTTAGTGGAAGGGAGGACTGGCCCTAATAAACTCCAAGAGGAACCTGCTGCCTTAGTGGAAGGGAGGACTGGCCCTAATAAACTTCAAGAGGAACCTGCTGCCTTTGTGGAAGGAAGGACTGGCCCTAATAAACTCCAAGAGGAACCTGCTGCCTTAGTGGAAGGGAGGACTAGCCCTAATAAACTCCAAGAGGGACCTGCTGCCTTAGTGGAAGGGAGGACTGGCCCTAATAAACTCCAAGAGGAACCTGCTGCCTTAGTGGAAGGAAGGACTGGCCCTAATAAACTCCAAGAGGAACCTGCTGCCTTAGCGGAAGGAAGGACCGGCCCTAATAAACTCCAAGAGGAACCTGCTCCCTTAGTGGAAGGGAGGACTGGCCCTAATAAACTCCAAGAGGAACCTGCTGCCTTAGTGGAAGGAAGGACTGGCCCTAATAAACTCCAAGAGGAACCTGCTCCCTTAGTGGAAGGGAGGACTGGCCCTAATAAACTCCAAGAGGAACCTGCTGCCATAGTGGAAGGAAGGACTGGCCCTAATAAACTCCAAGAGGAACCTGCTGCCTTAGTGGAAGGAAGGACTGGCCCTAATAAACTCCAAGAGGAACCTGCTGCCTTAGTGGAAGGAAGGACTGGCCCTAATAAACTCCAAGAGGAACCTGCTGCCTTAGAGGAAGGAAGGACTGGCCCTAATTAACTCCAAGAGGAACCTGCTGCCATAGTGGAAGGAAGGACTGGCCCTAATAAACTCCAAGAGGAACCTGCTGCCATAGTGGAAGGACGGACTGGCCCTAATAAACTCCAAGAGGAACCTGCTGCCATAGTGGAAGGAAGGACTGGCCCTAATAAACTCCAAGAGGAACCTGCTGCCTTAGTGGAAGGAAGGACTGGCCCTAATAAACTCCAAGAGCAACCTGCTGCCTTAGTGGAAGGAAGGACTGGCCCTAATAAACTCCAAGAGGAACCTGCTGCCTTAGTGGAAGGAAGGACTGGCCCTAATAAACTCCAAGAGGAACCTGCTCCCTTAGTGGAAGGAAGAACTGGCCCTAATAAACTCCAAGAGGAACCTGCTGCCTTAGTGGAAGGGAGGACTGGCCCTAATAAACTCCAAGAGGAACCTGCTGCCTTAGTGGAAGGAAGGACTGGCCCTAATAAACTCCAAGAGCAACCTGCTGCCATAGTGGAAGGAAGGACTGGCCCTAATAAACTCCAAGAGGAACCTGCTGCCATAGTGGAAGGAAGGACTGGCCCTTATAAACTCCAAGAGGAACCTGCTGCCATAGTGGAAGGAAGGACTGGCCCTAATAAACTCCAAGAGGAACCTGCTGCCATAGTGGAAGGGAGGACTGGCCCTAATAAACTCCAAGAGGAACCTGCTGCCTTAGTGGAAGGAAGGACTGGCCCTAATAAACTCCAAGAGGAACCTGCTGCCTTAGTGGAAGGAAGGACTGGCCCTAATAAACTCCAAGAGGAACCTGCTGCCTTAGAGGAAGGAAGGACTGGCCCTAATAAACTCCAAGAGGAACCTGCTGCCTTAGTGGAAGGAAGGACTGGCCCTAATAAACTCCAAGAGGAACCTGCTGCCTTAGTGGAAGGAAGGACTGGCCCTAATAAACTCCAAGAGGAACCTGCTGCCTTAGTGGAAGGGAGGACTGGCCCTAATAAACTCCAAGAGGAACCTGCTGCCTTAGTGGAAGGAAGGACTGGCCCTAATAAACTCCAAGAGGAACCTGCTGCCTTAGTGGAAGGGAGGACTCTACCTCAATGAATTGTGACAGGTGTTCTCGTTTCATTTGTAAACAACATGCGATAAAGAAAAGGGTTTGTTTGATGTGTGGTAAATAAAATGAAGCAAACCATTAAAAGACTTGTGTGTAATATTTGAGTAATACTGAAAATCTTGTATTTTCGAAGATTCATTTTTATTTCGACATTTTGTAGGCTACAATAAAAATTATTTTGGCATTTTCATTTGTTCTTTTTCGTGTGCCTAGTTTTACATGTCTTTCTTATTTATATTAAATATATTACACCTTTTTGCAGTTAATGTTTCTAAAAATGAGGTAATTATCATTAAATATCGAAATATTGGGTTAATGAAGAAACTTACATGCTTGGGATTCGCAGATGATTTAGTGTTACTGGCTAATAATATTCAAGAAGCCAGAAATCAAATAATAAGCCTACAAAATTTAGCACAGAAAATTGGACTTCAGATATCATTTGAAAAGACTGAGATAATGGTAGCACATCCACTTTTAATCAACCACATAACAGTAAATAACAAGAAAGTTAAAATAGTGAAGCAATTTAAATACTTAGGAGAAATTATAACTTACAACTTGGATGAGAAACCTGCATGGCAAGAAAGAACTAATAAAATGATAAAAGCCCAAAAATTAACATGGTCTACTTATAAAAGAAAATGTCTATCAATCGCAACAAAATTAAAACATCACAAGACGGTGGCTCAACCAGTGGTGACGTATGGAAGTGAAACTCTTTTTAAAGTTACTCAGAAAAACAGAATCGACAAAATTCTAAAAGTAGAAAGAAGAAAAGCTAGGACATGCATAAATAAAAAATATCAGAAAGATGGACAGTGGCGGATAGTACCAAATGAAGTGGAGCCCATCACTGATACTATTCGGGAGAAACGGATGTCTTTCTTTGGTCACATCATGAGGACACCAGAAACCAGATTATTTAGAAAAATTGTTGAGAAACTTTGGAATATGAAACAACAAGTAGGATGGATTAAGGAAATTAGAGAAGACATGAAAGAATGAGAAATAACCTTGGATGACTTGCAAATCAAAACAAGAAATTAAAATGAACTGAAGGACAGAAAAATAAGATTTCAACCAAAAATAGACAAACATCATACAGTAAAAAGGGTATTTACAGATCACAGCGAATGGAAAGCTACTGGGCAACTCGGACAGAAAATTTGCTGAAGAGGAGGACCAAGAATTGATTGAAGTGGTCCAATAAGGCCATAAAGCACAGGAAGCTTGACTCTCGTAGTACATTGGCATTGCTCGTAGCGTCAATACTACAAGTATTTTTTGTGCTAACCATGTGTCTTGTTGGGGACAACATAAGTTTCATGAGTTAGTGACTATGGTAGTCATGGAGAATATTTGTTGAATTAAAGGTTAGGTTATGTATTTAATACAGAAAATATAATTCATTTTGAGTTTGTCTTTGGGGTGTTAGGGGACGGGAGAAGAAGAACGTAGAATAAATTGTTGGTTTCCCCAGAGCCTCACATCTAATGGGCGTGGGTTGGCGACTATGGGGCCCCAGCTGAGTCCGGTATTGCTTCCTCTTACTTGTGCCGGGCTCCTCTTTCCTGTCGACCTCACTTGGTCAACTCTAGTTCTCTTCTGACCCTGACAGTATTAGGGTATACGAGGTTTAGGGAGTCTTTCACTTTCCTGTTTTAATTGACCCTTGTCTCATCTTTCCTGATCCCTCCTTCTGCGAGGGGTCAGCCTTCTTTTTCATTTCATGTTATCTCCTGCCTTCTGCTCAAGGCCCTCCAGGAGGCAGGGTGTATGTAGCCCCACCTCTTCTGGTGCACCCTGGATATTGCTACACCCTCAGGGGCTCACGGCTGGTGAGTTCGGGAGTTGGCGACCCCGAGGGATTCCTGAGATGGGTCCGGTTTTTCCCCTTTTATCCATTACCCGTGGGGCGGACCCTCTTCCCTTTCCTATCTGCCTTTCATGGCTCTCCTTCCTTTCAAGTCCCGCAATCCGCATTCTTCGAGGGTTGAGGGCATTTCTATTCCTCCTGTCCTGCATTTTCCTTCTTCTCCTTTTGTTTTCCATTTCTTCTTCTAGTATACAAGTTAGTAGTTAATTTTAGTTATAGTTTACATTTCATTTTCATCTTGAAGATCACCCAAACGTTTGGGCCGATAACCTAGATGTTAGGCCCCTTAAAAACAATTATCATCATCATCATCAAATTGTTGGTTATTCATTCAAATGTTTCTAATAGTGTTCATTATTTAACCAAATCCGTGCATCGTACTATTAAGTACACTCAGCCTACACCTCACTATTTTATTTCAACAATATGGATATTTTATTTCGCCGCTTTGATAATTTCATTTCACCGCTTTGAACCCTTTTATATTACCATAAATCAGGGTCCCTAATCATAATAAACTTGACCTCGATAACTTTTTAGCCTTATCCAAAGAATAATACGAACTTTGAATGGATTCCATTTTCCATATACTAAGGAAGTTAGTGATATTTCACTAAAAAAACAGACCCTCCATTTTCAGCACTTTGGTCTCATTTTGTCCATTAATGAGATTTTGAATGGTTATATTTTATGCATGATGCTGAAAGTGATTGGTGCAAAATGACGGTTGTTATCGTGTCCACAAGAAAGGAATACATATATAAACTTTTGAACTGACGGAAGATTTGCGGTCTGGGGGATGAGAAAGGTGAAGATAGCCTATATCAATAGGTAGCTGAAATCTATCTCATAGGTATTGACAAGGCAGATAAAAAGAAACAAATATCATTGTTTGAAATCCAACTATAGTAAGGCAATATAGATCCATAAGAAAAAGGTTCACATTATACCGATGTACTCAGATTATTGTAAAAAACAGAACTATAATACAGGTTGGGTGGGAAGTAACTAGCTATTGAAATTGACGTATAACTTTTATGTTTGCAGAGTTACTTATTTGAAATTAATACAGTATCAGGGCTCCCAGCGATCCATGCTGACAAAAATATGTGAATTAAGGACCTGGGACTTCAAAATTATGGACCTTTTATGGACTACTAAAGGCATGAATTATGAGCTCTTTTTGACTCATAGAGTCACCCATTTTTCCGTATTGACTTGCTATGATAATCAAAAGATGTCTTTAGTTCCACCTCGTCAATACAATTTATTCAAATTTTTGTGATATAATCACATGTCACTTCATTTACATCGGTACATGTTTCGATGCCTATTTGCATTGGCAACATCATCAGCCTTTCAATGTATTGGCAGCACTTAAAAATCACTTTGTACATTGGATGTGATAAAATGTTAACATAAAAACACACTCAAATCACTTATACACTAAATCAATTTAAAAGTTCTCTTGTTTTGTTTTTAAAAATATGGTAGACACTCATTACAAAAGCCTTGAAGGTTTTGATTTTCTTTCTCGAGGTTATCAAAATTCAGTTCCTGATGTTATCTCCGAAATTTCTGGACAAGGGTTTCCATTCCCAACTTGAAGGAAATGATGCTAGGAGTAAGAACATTTGAATAATAGAATGAAACTGGAGCCCATCACTGATACTATTCGGAAGAAACGGATTTATTTTTTTGGTCACATCATGAGGACACCAGAAACCAGGTTATCTAGAAAAATTGTAGTGAAACTTTGGAATATGAAACAACAAGTAGGATGGATTAAGGAAATTAGAGAAGATATGAAAGAATTAGAAATAACCTTGGATGACTTGCAAAACAAAACAAAAAAAATTAAAAAAACTAAGAGATATAAAAGTACGATTTCAGGCTAAAATAGACAAACGTAATACAGTAAAAGGGGTATTTACAGATGAGAAACGCCTGAGAAGATCAGAGCGAATGATAAGCTACTGGGCGACTCGGAGAGGAAACTTACTGAAGAAGAAAAAAAGGAAGCTTGTAGTTTAAAGTGACCGTTAATCTTGAGATCATGAGCCACGGGACCTCCTTTTAACGTGGAATCCGTACCACAGGACATGGCATTTCACATCGAAAATTTCACATGCTTTGACCGGGAATCGAACCCGGTCCACCTTGGTGAGAGGCCAACAGCTTGACCGCTGTGCCACCACGCCCCTTTACTGAAGAAGAGGACCAAGAAATGATTGACTGAAGTGGTCCAATGAGGCCGTAAAGGCAGAAGAAGAAGAAGAATGAAAAGAATTTGGAAAAGTATCCTTACTTATTTGCAAAACTTGCGTAATTTGCGGTAAGAGTCGAACAGAGCCATGTTGTGCTAGATGGAGACTGTGCTACACTGAGTTGGCATGCCAGCGCGGAAGTATACTATTTGGAGTTCACTGGCGGTTAGATAAGTAACCACTAAATAGGCCTAATTATCGCTCCGCTAGTTCGAATCCTGCCGTTGTAGCGGGCATTTTACGAATGAACAAAATGGTACATCGTCTGTGAACTTACTAGGACGTTGACGCACACAGACAGGGCAAAAATTGCAGTTTTTTGAGGTCCCGTAAATGTTATATCACTAAAAAGAGGCATTGAAACAGTTACTCAAGATGTACCACAACGTCGATAAATCGCATATGGCTAAACTCGGGATTGAAGGAAGGAAATATTCGAATATTTCAATACACAAAACAATTTGCAGGAACAGTTTGTTAATAAAATAAATCTATGTACGCACAGAAACAATACATAGACAGGTACACTTTTCTGTGCCTACTGTCAGATAAACCCTCAAACTGAGCTTAAGTTATAGGCTAACATTCGAGAAACCTACAGAATCTCTCTTTCAAGGATAATATACCAAATTATGTGCATCTCTAATTCTGTATTTTATTTTCCTTTCTTTTAGATAACCAACCCCCCACCCCTTACTGCCTTCTTGAACACTCTGCCCCCAAAATTCATTATATAACTTATGGTAGCAACAGAAATATTCATTTCTAGACCTTGTTTATCAGAAAATAGAAAACAAATACAATACAAAAATACTAGCTATTCACTTCTGGACTTGCATGAGAAAAAAGGCTAAGTAAGAAATCTGCCATTCTTGACATTCAGTAAAACAAAGTTACGAAAATTATGCCTCCTCTCTAAACAACACCAGCAAAGGAGTCGAGGAGGCTGTGACTAGACAATGTTCACGAGGTTCGTGCTGCCGTAGTTACATCTCATTTGGAGAGGTTTTTGGATATCACATTGGAGTGCGAATCGTATATCAAAGTATTCTAGATACCTACAACACTTTTGTAAGTATTATTCCTAATATTTATGAACCTTACCGTAAGTTACGTGAAGTGGAAAATACGCAACCTAAAACTCTGTTCTGATCAACCCAACATGGCCGCCGCCTCTGTTGATAGAGGTCGGCGTCTCTTAAAGAACACAACGAATGATAAAACTTCTGACGTATCAACCCACCAAGTACCAAACCAACCAATGAATTATTATAATACTGTAAATAACCCTGATTTTAACAACAGTACATCTGGCACCCAAATGACAACCACAATAACTACCGGTACCAAAGAAACAAATCCAAGGTCAAGCTATTCAGCTATAGCTCAATCTCTCCCCTCCAAAGAAGAAGCTATCGTAATTGAATCCCAAGATGGAATCAGTATCAAAGATTATGTGCTAGCTGTAGGAAAACTCACTAGCCCTAGCAACATTCGTTTTGTTTCACGAATATCGAATGGACGAATATGCATTTTTATTTCTAGCAAGAAAGTTGTTGAAGAGTTAATATTAGCAAACCCCAAGATCTTAATAAACAATGTATCTTTGGAAATACGACCACTCTTAACAAAAACAAGCGTATTATATTATCAAACGTTTGTCCTGTAATACCCAACTATGTAATTGAAGAGGAATTGTTAAACATTGGTGTGAAAATCATGTCCAAAATTACCCATATCAGAGCAGGCTTATCCATCCCAGGTTTTTCTCATATTTTGAGCTTTCAAAGACAAATGTACATCCAAAATGAAGACTTCGATAAACTCCCTGCATCTCTCCAAATTGAATATGATGGCACTAACTACTGGATTTACCTATCAACTGACTCACCCACCTGCTTTATTTGTAAAACTGAGGGACATTTGGCCAAAGTCTATCCTACTAACAACTCAGTTCCAAATGATCAACCAACCTCTCAGCACGACATTCATGAAATTGACAAACCTAACCTCTCCAAATTTCCTAAACTACAAGAGAAACCACAAACAACAGAGATAAACCCCAAAAATGCAACCAGTACTTCCGACCTTCCTCCAACAAATTCGAATGATGAAACTTCATCAGCTATCCTAAACTTAACTCAAAACCAAGATTGTAATGGTATTTCTCTCTCCGAAATTCCAATAGAAAGAACAGTGCCTGGACATAGTGAAACATGTCCTGCCTCAACAACTGGACATTTCCCTGGATTTAAAAGACCAATGTCACACGCCAGCAGTGAAAGAACTGACCAAAATATTTCTAATAGCAACAGACCCAAAATCGACTCTTCTGAACAAATTGAGAATCACAAGGTAAATCACACTTCTAAGAAACCCAAGAAAGAACCACAAAAACCAACAATCAGCGATATGCTCCTTCCTGTGAAACAGGTTTTGGAAGCTGATCCATCACTAGCTCCTCTCAGTTACACACAACTCCAATCTTTTCTCGAAAATTCCCAAGGTGTTAAGGACGTGGTGGCAATTGCTTTCAATTACACCCAAGACATAGAAGGACTCGCTAAAGCCCTACAGAAACTATACCCCTACTACACCGATAAAAGCATTAAAAACAGAAGCTCTCGGATAGTGAAGAAATTACGGAAGTTCGTCAACCTAAGCGAAGACCAAATGGATAACAATGTTTCTCTAGACTATTCTAGCGATGACTAATCTCTCCCTCTATAATAATGGAAATGGATCTTTTGCTATTCCTTATCATACTTATGGCAACAACACTACTCCAATGGAATATCAACAGCTATCGATCCCAGTTAGAATTCCTACAACTCCTAATAAATAAACACCAACCACCCATTATCTGTCTCCAAGAGACCAACTTTCGGAACGATTTTGCTGCTAATCTAAGACTTTACAATGTGTATCATAAAAACAGAACTAATGCAAGTCATGCAAGTGGAGGAGTAGCTACCTATGTCAAAAACAATATATACCTTAAAGAAATTTCTTTAAACTCCATTTTTGGAAGCTGTAGCCGTCTCATTGCATCTACCTCCCTCTCTGTGTATCTGCAATATTTATATACCAAACAGTTTTCTATTTCACGGAGATGATCTACGAAATCTTATCCGTCAGCTACCTAAACCATTCATTCTAGTAGGCGACTTCAACAGCCATAACACGTTATGGGGCAGTCATCACTCCGATGCAAGAGGGAAGGAGATAGAAAAGATACTAGATGAATTTGACCTCATTATAATGAATTCAACTGCTCCAACTCGTTTCGATATTGCTCATGGAACCTATAGTAGCATAGACCTAACTATCTGCACTCCGGAGATAGCAACTGGTTTTGACTGGTCTGTCTATTCGACTCTCCAAGGAAATAGTGACCACTTCCCCATACTGATCAATAACGACAACGCTTCAATCAACGCCCCGATACCCCAAACCCTTAAATAGAACTGAAATAAAGCAAATTGGACGCAGTTCAATCATATAGTCAACAACCATTTAATTGGCCTAACCCATCCACATGACTTCCCTTCCAAACACATCAATGATATTGTTCAAGATTTTACAGAAACAATAGTTAAATCTGCAAACCTTAGTGTTCCGAAAATAAAGATAAACCCGTGTAAGAAGACAGTACCTTGGTGGAACGATGCATGCAAGGAAGCTCTAAAGAATAAAAACCATGCTTTCTATGTCTTTAAGAGAAAACCAACTCCTGAAAATAAAGCCCAATTTCAGAAATGCAGAGCAATCGCCCGAAAAGAAATTAAAGATAGCAAAAAGAACTCGTGGCGGACATTTGTTTCCTCACTAAATTCTCAAACTCCACAAAAAGAAGTATGGAATAAACTCAAACGTGTAAATGGTAAATATAACCAGTTCCACATTACTTCTCTCAGAGACCCGAATGATGGATCCTTCATAACCAACCCTCAAAACATTGCTGATAAATTAGCTGACACATTCTCCGAGATTTCTAGTGACCACAATTATGACCAACATTTTCTCCATATAAAGAAAACCAGCGAACCTCTTGATCTAAAAAGAACCTCCTCCGACTCCAATTCTAATTTAAATGAACCTTTTCAATTACAGGACATGATTATTGAACTTGACAAATGTGGCAAATCCAGCCCTGGCCCAGATACGGTCCCTTATGAGTTCCTAAGACAGCTCCCACTAAACGCATTAAATTATCTTCTGGCTATTTTCAACTACATATGGACCTCTCAGACGTTCCCTGATCAATGGCGCAGAGCCATTGTTGTTCCTATACTCAAGCCAGGGAAGGATAACTCAATTGCAGAAAATTACCGTCCAATCGCTTTAACAAATGCAATGTGCAAATTAATGGAGAAAATTGTCGACAGGAGATTACGATGGTATCTTGAACATATAAACTTTTTAGTGATGTACAAAGTGGATTTCGTAAAGGACGTTCAACTGTCGATACTCTCATAAGTTTGGAATCTGAAATTAAGGAAGCTTTCCTAAACAACCATCACCTCATAGCAGTTAGTCTAGATATTGAAAAGGCATATGACATGGTGTTCAAAGACCATGTACTTAAATCATTGATGGAATATAACATTTCAGGAAATATGCTCGATTTCATCTACAATTTCTTCAAAGATCGTAGAATTCAAGTTAAGACAAATGGCGTTTTGTCACAGGAAGTTACAATCGACAATGGAGTCCCTCAAGGATCAGTTATCAGTGTTACTTTATTCCTGGTCGCAATAAACGGAATTGTATCCAACATCCACTTGCCAGTAAAGGCTTGTCTTTTTGCCGACGATTTGACCATATTCTGTGCTGGAAGAAATAGTTCAACTACTCAACAACTACTTCAAGAATCACTTGAAAATATTCAACAATGGGCCAAGATTACTGGATTCAAGTTCTCCAAAACAAAGTCCAAATGCATAGTATTCTCTAAAAACAAACACTCTGTACCAGATCCCGAGCTCAACATAAACAATCATAAAATTGAGACAGTATCTACTCTTAAAATCCTGGGAATTCTGTTTGATAGTAAATTAAGTTGGATTCCATACCTGAAAAATCTCAAGGATGAGTGTCTACGATGGATTAATTTAATGAAGATTCTCGCAGCAAAAAACTGGGGAGCAGACTATCAAGTGCACATGAATACTTATAGTTCAATTATTAGGGCCAATTTAGATTATGACAGTATAGTATACAACTCTGCAACAGCGTTTTCCCTCAAGATCCTTGATTCTATCCAGTCAGCTGCTCTTCGAATTGCTCTGGGAACTCTCCGCACCAGTCCAGTAACCAGTATGCAAATAGAAGCCAATGAACCACCTCTTGCAATTAGACGTCAACAACTAAGTTTATCATATGCACTCAAAGTATCAACTATGGCTAAATCACGCATTAAGTCATATGTTTTCCCTACTAACATCCACACAAGAACAAACACTTAATCAAGACGACAACCTTCGCCCTTCAATGTCAGAATATCAAAGTTCCTTGAAGAATTAAACCTAAATATTCCTCCCATACTACTCTCAGACCATTCTCTTGATATCCCACCATGGACAATTACCTTACCAACAGTCAACTTCGAACTGAACAACTTGGTTAAAAACCAAACTGACAGATCACAGTATCATCGATTATTTCTTGAAATCTCCAATAGATACCCAATGCACAGTGCTATTTATACTGATGGTTCGAAATATGACGAAAGAAACGGTTGTGGGATACTTTATCCTGACCATACCATGTTTTTTCGACTTCCTGATTCTCACTGTCTATCCTAATGAACTCTTTGCTCTTAAACAGGCCATGATGTACATTTTGAATACAGCCAGCTGCAACAACTCATTTATTATTTACTCCGATTCACGAAGTGCATTAAACGCAATAGAGAATCTATCTTCGACAAACGTCCTTGTACAAGAAATTCAACTGATATTCCATAAAGTGGTGAAGCAAGGTAAACAAGTCATATTTGTGTGTGTACCCTCTCACAGAGGCATTCATGGGAATGAATCTGCCGATCAAGCAGCTAAAGAAGCCACACTTGTACCTTTATGTGATCCTACAATAGCTACACCTCATACTGACATCATTTCCTACGTCAAAAGAAAAGTATTCCAACAGCGGAAGAATCATTGGCTTAGAACTTCTACCAGTAAACTCCATGAAATAACATCAGGAACCACAGAACAATATCTCCATCATAAACTTTCCAGGCAAGATCAAGTTCTAATATCACGAATAAGAATAGGTCATACCAACATCACCCACAGCTATCTCCTCGAGAATCTGCTCAACTTGTAACAGCGTACTGACTGTGCAGCACATAATCCACAACCACTGGCGCCAGCACAACAGCATTCCCAAGAAGATATGTGAGGCCTTCTCATCTCTTTCACAGCTCAAAAAACTCATCAAGTTCTTCAAAGACTCGGAACTTTATTTCAAAATCTGATTGATCAACTCATAGTAGTGGGACTTTTCTTTATTTCTAGTGTTCATTTTAAGATTGTATAGTGCATTCAATTCAATGTATTGTATAATGTAAATCTACAGTGAAAGTCGCGATAAGACTTTCCAAGTTAAAGCGACTATACATTAATCTAATAAAAAACAACACCAGCAAAATCCAGATATAAAAATATACTTTTGAATTTTTGTGTATTTATGCACTAAACGAAGTAATTGGGGCCAAATGGATCTTCTTCAAATAAGTATCTCTTGTACAATATAACCATTATCCCCCTTGACCTGTCAGAAAAATGGTTAAATTTCAAAAGGTCAATGTCACTTTACTGAGGATTCCACAAAAAAACTAATGCTATCACCGTTGTCCAACTTCATTTCATCTCACAAAAATGAATGACCTTCACAAAACAGGATATTCTTCAAATAAACATAAGCATAAAAACACTATGTCCCCATTGGCCTCCTGTCAGAAAAATAAGGTTGAAGAACCACTTCTTCGCATAAAATTGTATGAACCAATTCACTGTGGTACTACTTGACTACCAGAAAAATGTATGGTATAAGGTCCAAAAATCAAGGCTACTTAACAGAGTATCTTCTCTGAATAAAACCACTACTTCAGTAAGAAAACAAAACAAATCCCACCCTATTCCAGATAAAAGAAGTGAAAAAACATAACAGAACATTTTTGTTACACACAACCGCTACTAGAAAAGAAATGAAAACCTACTGTCTCTATAGCACTTTCTCGAATGAATATCTTTTGTACAAAATAACAGATATACCTTGCTGACCCGGCTTCGAATAAACATAATTATGTATAAAAACACTATGTTCCCCTTGGCATCCTGTCAGAAAAAGAAGGTTCACGAACCACTTCTTCGCATAAAATTGTATGTACCGTACCAATTCACTGCGGTCCTACTTGACAACCAGAAAAATGTTTGGTATATGGACGAAAAATCAAGGCTACATAACAAAGGATCTTCTCTTTTCAATAACTAATCTGAGCAGCTCAAAAAGTCAATGCACACCTCAAAAACTAATCTGTGAAGCTCAAAAGTCAAAGCGCACCTCAAAAAACTAATCTGTGAAGCTCAAAATGTCAATGCTCAGCTCAGAACTTTTTTGTTATACACAACTAAAAAAAGCTGAAGAGCTTCTGTCTCTATAGCACTTCCTATTCAAATTAGTAATGGACTACTACAAACGTAGACAAAAACAGCAAGTCATAACCTTCGTAGACTTCAAAAAAGCATATGATTGTATACATAGATCTTCATTGCTGAAAATACTTAGGAATTTCGGACTTCATCCCAAATTAATAAAAATTATAAAACTAACTCTAACAAACACCAAATCTAAAGTAAAATTCAGAGGAGAAATATCTGAACCGTTTACGATTAAAACAGGATTAAGGCAAGGAGATGGTTTATCGCCTCTACTTTTCAATTGTGCTTTGGGATATGTAATGAGGGAATGGTACAGGGAAAATGCTAGGAGCATAAGAATTGGAACAAAGAAAGATCAAATAGACTTAAATGGCTTGGGATTCGCAGATGACTTAGCGTTACTGACTAATAATATTCAAGAAGCCAGAAATCAAATAATAAGCCTACAAAATATAGCACAAAAAATTGGACTTCAGATATCATTTGAAAAGACAGAGATAATGGTAGCAAATCCACTTGTAATCAATCACATAACAGTAAATAACAAGAAAGTTGAAATAGTGAAGCAATTTAAATCCTTAGGAGAAATTATAACTTACAACTTGGATGAGAAACCTGCATGGCAAGAAAGAACTAATAAAATGATAAAAGCCCAAAAATTAACATGGTCTACATATAAAAGAAAATGTCTATCAATCGCAACAAAATTAAAACATTACAAGACGGTGGTTCAACCAGAGGTGACATATGGAAGTGAAACTCTTTTTAAGGTTACTCAGAAAAACAGAATCGACAAAATTTTTTAAGTAAAAAGAAGAATAGCTAGAACATGCATAAATGAAAAATATCAGAAAGATGGACAATGGCGGATAGTACCAAATGAAGTGGTATACAGAGAACTGGAGCCCATCACTGATTCTATTCGGGAGAAACGGCTTTCTTTTTTCGTCACATCATGAGGACACCAGAAACCAGGTTATCTAGAAAAATTGTAGTGAAACTTTGGAATATGAAACAACAAGTAGGATGGATTAAGGAAATTAGAGAAGATATGAAAGAATTAGAAATAACTTTGGATGACTTCCAAAACAAAACAAAAACAAAAGCAACAAAAAAACTGAGAGATATAAAAATAAGATTTCAGGCTAAAATAGATAAACGTAATACAGTAAAAAAAAAAGACCTCTCGGAAGGCGGAGGTAGATTTCACCGGACAAACTTGGAGATAGGCGAAAATAGGGAGAATATGCAGGTTTTCATAGAAGGATCAGACCTCATTTATCGCGTGAAAGTATTTTATAATTGGAGATTAATTAACTTTGTTTTTCTTCATTTTAAACATATTTTAAACATTTTATTGTCTTATGGGGACGGTAACCTTCTTGTCATTTGGAGTCCATTTTTAGCCTATTTCCAATTTTGAAAAAATAGGCTTATGAGATCACCTTTTGTCCGTGTGTGTGTGTGTGGGAGGTGTGTGTGTGTCCCCCCCCTAATAAAATCTAAACGGCTGGAGCGATTTCAGTGAAACTCGGTAAGTTCATAGCACTATTCCCGGCGACCTCGACCTTGCCCATCGAATTTTGTTACGTCTCACCAATCCAACATGGCGGCTGTGCGGAATATTTCACTAGCATTCAGTATCTCCGAAACTATAACGGATATCGCCCTGAAATTGAGTACGGTGATAAAGGGTACTACTAGAAGTTCACCTATGAGACTTTCAAAAACCTGGTCACTACATAACCAACATGGCGGCCAAGCGAAGTGGAGACTTTTAAATAGACTTTTCTCGCGATTTAACTATCCAAACGTAATGAAACTTGGTACAGCAAATATTTATACACATTGCAATGCACTGGAGTCTAATTTAGTTCAATTGTTTACATAACCTCAAAATGACGGCTGTGCGAAATATTTCACTGACATTCTATATCCCCGAAACTATTACAGATATCACCCTGCAATTTTGTACGGTGATAAAGGGTACTGATACAAGACCTATGTATAATTCATAAACCTGTGAAGTACAAAATGAACATGGCGACCAAGCGAATTTGAAATATTTTAATAGACTTTTCTCGTGAGTTAACTCTCTGAGCGCAGTGAAATGTGGTACAGTAAATGATTTTGCAGATTGTAATGTACTGCCATCTAATTTAATTCAATTGTTTACATAACCTCAAGATGGCGGCTGTGCGAAATTTTAAAATTAAGTTTTTATTTCTTGTGTCGTAATCATGCGATCGAAGTGAAAGTTTGAATAATGAACCTAGGCAATAAGTGTCCTTGAATGGTACATAACTCTATGGCCTATACATATAACATTCCTAAATGGCAAGCTTCCGTAATATTTAGACGGTTCTCAATATCTATGAATCTTTTACAGCAACCAAACTGAAATTTTTATGTTCATAGAGACTATGAACTTATGTTCACCTATAGGACTTTCAGTAACCTGGTGAGCACGAATCCAACATGGCGGCGACGCGAAGTATAAATATTTAAATGGACGTTTCTCGCGAATTAGCTATCCGAGTGCCGTGAAACGTTGCACGTTAAATGCTTACACAAATGTTGATCCACTGGCATCTAATTTATTTCAATTGTTTGCATAATCACAAGATGGCTGCTGTGCGTAATTTTAAAATCTCGTTTTTACTTCTTGTGTTCTTATCATGCGATTGAAGTTTGAATACCACACGTACACAATAATCTTAATATAATAGTACAAAAATAAAAATCCAACCTGGCGACCATCTGAAATATTTAGACGGTTCTCAATATCTACGAATCTGTTACAGCAATTAAACTGAAACTTTGTATGTTGATAGAGGCAATTAACATGAGCAAGATATATGAAAATAGGCTGTACAGTTCTTCACGGAACTACTTGTTATACTTGTGGTCACACTGTCCTTATGCAAGGTTTCGACACTGATGTGTAACTATGTAACGGTCTGTTACTTCTTCACGCAAAATTATATCTCCCGCAGAGATGTTGGTTGGTTCCTCAGTTTAGGGGCTGCGACAACGTGGTCATATAACCCCGTGTACTTGGGGTGAGTGTAGAATCTGTCTGATAAACGATGTGAATTGTGATGGCTGTATTAGTCTGTAATTCAGGTAAGGAATGCAGACGCTAAATTTCAAGCAGTAGTTCCTAATGTTGCTACCAGATACTAACGTCAATGCCACCTAGCTGTGAACTTGGCTACTAGATGCCACCTCAATCAGCAACGAAAGTTGGAACTTCCCCTCCAAAGGAAAGCTTACTGAGGGATTTTTAGCGCTCTTAGAAAATCCGACGACTTTGGCCGGCTTTGAACCCGCGACCTTGGGCATAGAAGTTCAGCATGCTACCAGTTACGTCACCGAAGCCGCTTCACACTCAGTCAGATGGAAATCTGAATCTGATCTCGCGCAAGTGCGTTGTCATGGCAAAGTCTGATGGCTCATCCCTCATCAATTTAGTAGTGTTGCCATGTCAACCACTGATAGCTCTTGGCATTATCTTATAATTCCGAAATCATTTTTCTCATCCCTTGGCGCAATGGTGGCTCATATCAAAAATTCTCTCAGACAAATGTTTTAGGTAATTATTAGGGGAATATTGTCCATTTTGTACGGTTTTGATATTGTGCCTATTAACAGAGATATGATTAATGTTTCCCGAAAAAAAAAACACTTTTTCCCACCCCTTTGGTCAATGGTTGGTGCTATCAAAAAACGTTTCAAACATAAATTTCTGAGTTTTATCCGACACATAGTATGAACTTTGAACGGATTCGATATTTCACATATTAAGAGAGTTATAGCAATATTTCATTTTTTTTTCGAAAAAAAATGTCCCCCATTTTCATCCCCTTCGACCGATTTAGCCCAGTAACGAACTCGTCCGAGATTTTATGGGTATACATATTCGATAAAAAATTCAAAGTGATTGGTGCAAAATTACGGCAGTTATCGTGTCCACAAGAAACTGTTATACATATATACATATATTACATAAATTATATATAAACTTTTGAACTGACGGTGGTTTTGGGGTCTGGGGGATGTGAAACGCGAAGATATGTCGAAATTTTCCGGAAATCGAAACATGGTACCCATTGCAATAGTTAGCTTTCTAATGGAATCTACCTAAAATACTACCGTCAACGACACCTAGCTGTGAACTTGGCTACTAGATGCCACCTCAATCAGCAACTCGCAACGAACGTTGGAACTTCCCCTCCGAAGGAAAGCAAACTCAGGTTTTTTAGCGCTCTTAGTAAATCCGACGACTTCAGCCGGGTTTGAACCCGCGACCTTGGGCATAGAAGTTCAGCATGCTACCAGTTCCGATACCGAAGTCGCTTCCCACAGACATATGAAAACTGAATGTGATCTTGTGCAGTGGCGTTGTCATAGCAACTGCTGATGGCTCATCCCTTATCAATTAAAAGTAAAGTTGTCATGGCAACCTCTCTTGGCACTTGGCATTTTCTTATAATTTAAATCATTTTGTTCACCCCGTGGCGTAATGGTGGGTCATATCAAAAATTCTTTCAGACAAAAGTTTTAGGTAATTATTGGAGGAATGTTGTCCATTTTGTGCGGTTTTGATATTGTGCCTATTAACAAAGATATGATTAATGTTTCCCGAAAAACGCACTTTTTCCCACCCCTTTGGTCAATGGTTGGTGCTATCAAAAAACTTATTTGACATAAATGTTTGGCACTTATCCGACACATATTATGAACTTTGAAGGGATTCGATATTTCATGTATTAAGAGAGTTATAGCGATATTTCACTTTTTCGATAAAAGCCCCCCATTTTCACCCCCTTTGACCGATTTTGCCCATTAACGAACTCGACCGAGATTTTATAGGGATACATATTATGTAAAAAATTCAAAGTGATTGGTGCAAAATTACGGCAGTTATCGTGTCCACAAGAAACTGATATATATAGATAGATATATACATATATACATAAATTATATATAAACTTTTGAACTGACGGTGGTTTTGGGGTCTGGGGGATGTGAAACGCGAAGATATGTCGAAATTTTCCGGAAGTCGAAACATGGGACCTATTGCAATAGTTAGCTTTCTAATGAAATCTACCTAAAAGGGTATTTACAGATGAGGAACGTCTGAGAAGATCAGAGCGAATGAAAAGCTACTGGGCGACTCGGAAAGGAAACTTACTGAAGAAGAGGACCAAGAAAAGAATGACTGAAGTGGTCCAATGAGACCGTAAAAGCAGAAGATATGAAACACACTTGAATAAATATTTGAACATTTCACATACATAAATCTTGGTTACAAGTTATGACCACTGTAGCTTGTAAGACTTGTAACTTAATTTTAAGAATTTTACTTAATTTACATGCAATCCAAGTAGAAAATGCACTTTTGTTAACATGACTTTAATAAAGTTATTTGGCTTGGTTGGGTTTCAATTCCGCACTCATATTATCGGTCAATTTGGATTTTCTGTTGTCGATAGATTTCTGCATTTTGTCGCACTCAACTCTTTTCTTTACGGAACGTATCAGAGCTCATCAGCATCCCATGGGCCAGCTGTATTTCGTCCATGTCCTTCGCGTCTGTGGGTTTTCTCTCAGCCTTTCTTGAGCTTCTGAATCCATCCCTGCTTCTGCCCCCTCCCCCGCACCATCAAGATATGCAGTTTTCAAAGCTCGTTTGCCGACAAAGTAGACTTCCAATCGAGTTGCAACCTTCACAGATGCGATCGGAATAGTTAAGCGATCCCCTTCCCGAAAATAAAAGGAAGTTGACTGAAATGAAAGCGATTTCTGAAGGATTTAGTACGGTATTGTTATTCGAGTTAGCTTTTTAAAAACAAATTATTTTAGTATTTAGAAATGTCACGTGAAGATCGTTCCGTGGCTGTCTTAGAGGGAGGGAATCCCTCCTCCCTCTGAATCCACTATTTTTTTAAGAGTCATGACGAAAATAGGAACTTCTCTGAACACAAGCAAAAATGAAATAAGTAAAACTGCTTACGGTACCTTGAGAGTACGTGGTTGAAAACAAACGTGCACATTCGATGACAATAAAATAAGTAACTAGCCTGCTGACGACGACAAACTTGTTAACCTTCCGGCCACCTAGCGACCAAACCACCACTCTTCTTCTAGTGGCAGAGTGCACGCAACCTCCCACCTCACCGTCCCCAGCACACCGCGCCGGCCGGCTCGCGCTGCGCGGAAATGAACGTACGTTTGCGGGGAGTTTACCGAAAGATGCACTAAGCGAATCTTTCCGAACATATCCCGGACTTAACCGAAGACCTCCCGCGCGTCCCAACCGCCCCTATCCACACTTCTTGTTCTTTTTCTCCTTGTGCATCTCTCGTTCGCTCGCTCTTCAAATCCCTTCTTGATAGAAAGCAAAAACAGAGCGGAATCACATTTAAAAAAAACCTGATGTGTATGGTTTTGGCAAATAAAGGGCCATTGCGACAAAAATATGGACCAAATACATAGTTATGGACCTGCTGGGAGTCCTGCAGTCCACTGTTATATAGGATTACAGATATCCTTTGAAACAAGAAGTTCCGTAACGAACTAAAGAGCCTACTTTTCTTAAAATTTAAGATTCATGCCAATGATTAATCTATACGGATCTATCTAGAATAATGACGACATTAAGTTGGTAATATGAAAATTTCTAATTAGTTCGAAATACTGTATACCTGGCATAATGTAGCCTAATAGAGAACTACAGTTGGCAGCCCTGGTGACTACTGTAAATATATTCTTAGTTCCATCTCTTAAGGTACAGAATACAAAATTTGGTTGAAGTCCAATGGATAGCATGGACGTTAAAAGCAGTTAAACATTGCATCTAACAGCGCGCGTAAAATCATGTTGGCAACAATGACATACGTGTATAGGTCAGAAATAATCTGAAATAATATGATCTATTGTTGTGTCAATTTTGAATGAAATCCATTAGTTAGTATAGAAGTTACAAGCATTTTAAAATTGGACCTAACAGCAGGCTTAGAATCATGTTGGCAGCACTGGCGTAGTCCTATATTAGTTACTCAAAGTTAATCTAGAATGCCAGGTACTATACGTGAGCAAAGTTTAGAGCTATTGGCTTGCATACATTCTAATATATTGATATTAGGGTAACAAAAACCGACAGTAGTGGCTACGCTGGCTAAAGCGCAGCATAAGGTCATGGGGCTAAGCTCTCTGCTGACTCGGTAGACGCGTGGGTTCGAGCCCCACCGTCGGCCGTCCTTGAAATGGTTTTCCGTGGTTTCCCTTTATCAACACCAGGCAAATGCTGGGACGGTACCTTCTAACAGGCCACGGCCGCTTCCTTCCACATCCTTGCCCAGTTTCATTGACCATCATTCATATAATCTCTCATTAACTCCTCTCATGAGGTTGGCGTCAGGAATGGCATCCGGCCGTAAAAACCATCGCCACAAAGACTTCCATCGCATCTCATCCCCGACCCCGTTGGAAAACGGGAATAATAAGGGGTAGACATACAGGGTAACAAAAATAGAGACAGTATTTATTAACAGTTGGCAGCCCTGGTTACTCTTAAGAATCGGCATAGTCATATCTGTTATGGTACACATAGCACACACGAAATTTGGTTGAAATCCAAATGATAGTATAGAAATTACATGTATTTAAAGTTGGACCTCTCAGCAGGCTTAGAATCATGTTGGTAGCACTGACATATATAAGTTACTCCAAATCAATATAGAATGTCAGGTACTATACGTGTGCATAGTTTAAAGCTGTCGGCTTGCATACTTTTTGATATATGGGTATTTGGATTTAAAAAACTGAGAGCATTTATTAACAGTTGGCAGCCCTGGTGGCTCTTAAGAATACGATCAGTCATATCTGTTTATGTACCCATAGCACATACGGAATTTGGTTGAATTCCTACTGATAGTGTAGAAGTTATATGCATTTAAAAATTGGACCTATCAGCAGGCTTATAATCATTTTGGCAACACTGATATGTATGGCCTCCTGGAAATTAAACTGCAATATTATTATCTATACGTGTGCCAATTTTGAAATAGCTCCCATTCATACATGCCAAGATATCCAACATGGAGCTCAAATTTCAATTGCGATTTCTCAGCAGTTGGTAGCACTGACATCATTTTCAAATATCGCCGTGAGATATTCAGGTATAGATATTTATTCCTACCAAATTTTGTTTCGATTGCTGCAGCCGTTTAGGAGTTGATAGGGGGAACACACACACAGGCAGACAGACGGAAGGACAGGCAGACAGACAGACAGACAGAAGGACAGCAGACACACATTTGCCCGATCTCATAAGTCTACTTTTTCCTCATTTTTGCAAGATGTGAAAAGTAGGCTAAAAACTGAGATCATGCCTATGAAACCCTTAGATATAAATGAAGTCTATATAAATGATCATAAAATTAACCTAGTTCCTCAATTTAAGTATCTTGGAGAAATTATAACACATAACTTAAACGAAAAAGTAACTTGGATAAAATGAAAAAGGCACAATCTCTAACCTGCCTATCAATAGCTACTAAAACTGTAACTCTCCCAGAAGCCACTTATGCTGTTCCTAATTAAAAATGAACAAAGAACTGATCAGCTCCTCAAAACGGAAAGAAGAATCATTAGAACGTGCATAAATCAATAGTATCAGGTTGAGGGAATCTGGAGGAAACTGTCTGTAGTGAGAGAAGTCATTTTCCAGTGTTGCCTAATTCTAATAAAGAAAGCTTTTCAGTCGGTCAACACAATTATACAGGGTGCGCACAAATGATTGAAGCGCTTTCAAACAATTCCTGTTTGTTTATTATTTGTTGTAACGTTACAAAATTGTATTGACTGACAGAAAAACTCACGTAATTTTAAGCACCTACAAGTGCTCGATATGTGCCCCATGATTGACTCTACACACATCAACTCTATATTCAAGTTCGTCCCACACCCGACGTAACATGTCGCTGTCAATTTGACCAATGGCGTTGATGATGCGGGCCCGCAGTTCTGTTAGATCAGCTGGTAATGGCGGCGTAAAAACTGCGTCTTTCACATAACCCCATACGAAGAAGTTGCAAGGGGTGAGGTCCGGAGAGCGTGG
Source organism: Meconema thalassinum (assembly GCA_946902985.2). Classification (NCBI taxonomy): domain Eukaryota; kingdom Metazoa; phylum Arthropoda; class Insecta; order Orthoptera; family Tettigoniidae; genus Meconema; species Meconema thalassinum. Next base: position 465,431,665 of record OX336394.1, on the reverse strand, counting down.
AGGCCATGCCATGAGGGCGTGATCTTCATTCCCGATACGACCGATCCATCATTCTGGAAGTCTAATGTTCAGAGTGTCACGAGCATCACCATCCTGTTGGTAGATGAAGTCCATGCTATCGGTCTCCAACTGTGGCATGAGCCAATTCTGCAGCATATCCAGCTAGATGTGCCCAGTAATGGATTCTTCGGCGAAGAAGATGGGACCGTAAACCTAAATTTCGAGATGGCACAGAAAACATTGAGCTTGTGAGAGTCACGAACGTGTTGCACTCTGGTACGAGGATGTTGCAACTGTTGCGCTCTCGCGGGCGTTGAGGGAAGCACAATGTATGGAGGCTATTAAAAAAAATTGACGTATACTTGCCTTACAACATCAAACACCATCACCATAGCTCTAATAATATGGCAAGAAATGATTGACAAAACCGCTCCAATCATTTGTGTGCACCCTGTATTAGGACAGAAGAATGGACAAGTGCTCACCTCCTTTTGAAGGTCATGACAGTACTCTATGTCCATCTCGTGCAGGGTATCGATGTGCTCGTTGACGAAGGCGAAGGGCACCAGGATGAAGTTTAGCGTAGGCTCGGTAACTTTCTCCAGGATTGGAGCTACAAGTCTTTGTAAAACATCATTAAAAACATGTCGATTAAGGCTTTCACCATCCGCATTACAATTAAAATGGTTCATGCCGTGTGAAAATAAAATGATACACCAGACGTTTCGAAGGAACCTTGGCTCCTTTTTCAATGGAATTTAAACAATGTGGCCAAAGAAAGTATATCAATGAGATTACAAAAAACTACAGAAATTCCTCTGTTCATCACCAGAGAGCAGCCGCCAGAAAGTACTGTATTGACCTTGGTAGAAAAACGCGCCATATTAATTACATGGTAGCCACTCAAATCTGTCAACGATTTTCCAGGAGTTTTCCAGGAAATTTCCAGGAGAAATTCTCATTTTTCCAGACTAAAAATAAGCGCGAGTCCGGTTTTTTTTTATCAGTTGCCTACTTCAAGTCCAAAACAAAGCAGTTGTCTTTGGTTTACTTATACAGATGTTGACAAAAATTAGTGGTGATTGCGTTATTGATACGCAAGCCTACACACAACTGATTCAATTGTTGTTTTAAAAAATCCTTTGTGACTTAAATATCAGCTTTAAAAAAAAGAGAGAAAAGAATGCCGCCTGCAATTTTATTGCGGCGAAGTTGTCTATAGGCCTACTCAATATGTTTTACAAAAATACTATCGCGTGTTTTCCCACACAGAAACAGGTAGCCTGATGAAATTTCTTTCGTTAACGATAGAGTGCTCACCCAAAACTGCAGCGGGAGTACAATTTAAGATGGAAAGATTTTTATAATTAATTAACAGTGGCTATTTTCCAGGAGTTTTCAATGTTTTGGGTCATTTCCCAGGAGATTTCCAGGAGTTTTCCAGACCTAATAAAAATCCAGGAGTTTTCCAGGATTTCCAGGTTTTCCAGGAGTATTGGCCACCATGTAATTAGAACAGCGAACGGAGTAGTCAAGAAGGGGGAAAATATTGACACTCCTCAAAGAATGAGGGGGGAGAGGGTTTGATGGATAAAAGGAGACAGGAACAAAAGTGCAACCGAAATTATTTTGGTTACAATAGCTCTCCCTCAGGCTTTCGCCTTGTGCGGTTTGTATTTTTTATGAGGTTACCAACCATGGCCACCTATTGCTGGGGCACCACGGAGAATCTTGTGTGTTGTGGCATAGAGATTCTTTGTGGGTCTGACAGTGGGTGACAGGTGGCTTTGGCTTTGGGCAAGGTTTCTATGGTGATGAGATATTGATGTAGTTTATGCCATGCGGAATGGAGGTTATGCTCTCTGGTCTGTCAATTGGTTTTGATGTTTGAAATTATGTTATTTTCGGTGCTGGCAATTTGTTGGATGATTGAAGATGATGATGTTTGGTTTTTTGGAAGTGAGATAATATCTTCCTTAGGCTTGGAAAGAAAAATAGAGTTTTTGTGCTTGGAATGAAATTTAGTGAGGATATGTTTATAAAATGAATTGGGTTACGTCTGGAGGCATATGACTTGGTTTTAAAAGGAATGAAGGGAAAAGATCAATGTTGCGATGTGAACATGGATTTAGGTGGAGGAAAATAAAGTCAGGAATGATATATGAATTGCAGGAGTGTGAAGTGTTTTGATTTAATTTGACCATGCTGACAGACCCGTATTAAGTGTTGTGTTACCCACAAAAGGTGGAATAATAATAAAGAATGGAGCAGAAGAATATTAAGCTTTGTAAGTGGAGAAGAATGAAAGTTGCAGTGGAGATGAGATGAGATGTAGACCAAAGGGCAGTAATAGTATTGTATCATCATCTCGACCCCGGAGAATGAAGATAAGTTTATACATTTGGAACAAGTAGAAGAAATATGATTAGATGTGTTTCATTTATTGCCCAACGGTGGGGCAGTGGCGATTCCTCCATGTAGGATGTGAGGATCATCCTACGGTCAGGTCTCATCTGTAACTGTTTTAAAAAATTAAATTGATTGTTTTGTAAAATAGTGTTTGGGGCTACCTTGCGCGCCCTCTAGATAAGCTCTGCCTCACTGTCACTGTCAGTACTTTTAACTAGTTCTACATTTCACCCCTAGATGGGTGAAGTGTGACCTTCACCGCCCGGAGTAGAAAGTTGAGGAAGGAACCCTTGCATCCTCAAAGCACGTGTTTATAGCTTTGTTAGAAATGTATGGGAGCCCTTGAGGGGGAAGAGACAGGTTTGGTCTGTATTGGCGCTCTGAGGACGTCGACTGAGATCCTCAAGTCTCGCTATTGGTTGAATTGAAACCAACCCTACATACAGGCTTATTGGTTACGAATTCGCGCGGTCAGAATGGATAGTCTGTTTGTTTGGAGTGATATTCGATTGTAATGTATAATGTGTTCGTAATAGCGCTGTGCATCTGAATGATTAATGTTAGACTTGAGTCTAATATCTCAATTTAGCCCAGCTATAATAATTATCTTACGTCCTACTCATTACAAACATGAGCAGTCGCCACTGCGGTGGGGTTAGTTGTTCTTGGTTGATGCCCTCTAACCAAGATATATCTAGAATTGTTTCATTGACGCACCAACGTGTGGCTAGAGAAGTACTACTCACTTTTCCCGACATTAAACTACTATTAGAAATTAGATTTATCTGTACAGTACCCAATGTCATACAGGCCTCGGCGAAAAAACAGATGGAAACTCCTCCAGTGACGAACAAGGGATATCAAATCATGGCCCTGTAGCCATAGAAGAAACCGTACAATTTGAAACAGGTCAAGAACTAGAGAAAATGAGAGCAACTATCTTCCCAGATCTTGAATAACTGGTAGCCAAGTGTCACTTACAAGGGGAGGATACGATGCATGGGTCTCTGATTCGAACGATCTTTAGTACACGTGCAGTATACCAGGTGCAAGTAGTAAGGTGCACTTCTCAGCAGTTTCCGAGAAATTAATTAATTGCAATTGCAGTGCGGCGTCCATGTGCGTTGTACGCTAGCAAGAACCCAACGAGAGCGTGGTGCAGCGGTAAGAGCCCTGCTTCGTAAGCGCGGGATCACTGGATCGAATCCCACCGGTGAGCCATTGCAGTGTGTTGTGTTTCTTTTTTTTGTTTTGTAACCATTGGCTATTTCCAACCACTACCCATAGCTTGTGGGGTACGCGGTGGTCTGATGGTTGACAGACATGCAATGAACGGAACAGACTGGGCCTTCAATGTATACATATACTAGAATACACCTGACCGTGTATAATACATTATGTAATGTCACAAACATTGACCCGGATACGATGATTTCAGAATCCCTTTTCCGGCTCACATAACACGTTATTACAATTGACTGCAAAATAAACAGTATTCATGACACCTACAGTTGTACGAATTGCCAATGTTAAAAACAAAACACAACACAAAGACTCACCGGTGGGATTCGATCCGCCGATACCGCGCTTACGAAGCAGGGCTCTTATCCCTGCACCACGCGTTCGTTGGATTTTTGCTAGCGTACAACGCGCACACAGTAGACGCCGCACTGCATTTATTGCAAGTAATTAATTTCTCGGAAACGGCTGAGAAGCGCACCTTCCTACTTGCACCTGATATACGCCTGGTCATGTCCTACACGTGTACTAAAGATGGTTCGAATCGGTGACCCATGCATCGTAAACTCCCCTCGTTAGCACAACTGGTCTAGAATTATAAGGGAGACAGTAAAAAAACCCAATACCTTTAACAGAGACACTGGATATCAGCTTGTTAGTTGAATCATTCGATTATTATTGACTGAATAGTCGGGTTATTTCACTAATGCAAATATATCGACATTCAAATGTTCGAATAGGTTGGAAATTCAAATAATACAATACTTTTACTACTCTTACAGTGAATATTGTTACAAAATATGTTAAAACTACACACATCAAAAAAAGTTTTGCATCACCTCGGTTCCCAGATCTCCGGCATATAGACGTTGACAGTGTATATTGTATCCAAGATACAGTCCCTTTGACTGTTCATAGATGCCACTAAAACTGCTCAAAGATGTAAACAACCATGCATGAGCAGGGCCTATTAGACGGAGGGGGTACGACAGCCGATCAGTTCCAGTCATTCCACCAGGACGAAGGTACGCTGCTCATGTTGTCTGTAGTTCTACCATGCCTAGAAGGTCAATACCGCAGTTCGATCGCGTCCGCATTGTTACTTTGTGTCAAGAAGGGCTCTCAACAAGGGAAGTTTCCAGGCGTCTCAGAGTGAACCAAAGCGATGTTGTTCGGACATGGAGGAGGTACAGAGATACAGGAACTGTCGATGACAGGCCTCGCTCAGGCCGCCCAAGGGCTACTACTGTAGTGGATGACCGCTACTTACGGATTGCCGCTCGGAGGAACCCTGACAGCAATGCCACCATGTTGAATAATGCGTTTCGTTCAGCCACAGGACGTCGTGTTTCAACTCAAACTGTGCGCAATAGGCTGCATGATGCGCAACTTCACTCCCGACGTCCATGGCGAGGTCCAGCTTTGCAACCCCGACACCATGCAGCGCGGTACAGATGGGCCCAACAACATGCTGAATGGACCCCACGGAATTGGCATCACGTTCTCTTCACCGATGAGTGTCGCATATGCCTTCAACCAGACAATCGTCGGAGACGTGTTTGGAGGCACCCTGGTCAGGTTGAACGTCTTAGACACACTGTCCAGCGAGTGCAGCAAGGTGGTGGTTCCCTGATGTTTTGGGGTGGCATTATGTGGGGCCGACGTACGCCACTGGTGGTCATGGAAGGCTCCGAAGCGGCTTTACGATACCTGAATGACATCCTCCGACCCATAGTGCAACCATATCGGCAGAATATTGGAGAGGCATTTGTCTTCATGGACGACAATTCTCGACTTCATCGTGCACATCTTGTGAATGCGTTCCTTCAAGATAACGACATCGCTCGACTACAGTGGCCAGCATGTTCGCCAGACATGAACCCTATCGAACATGCCTGGGATATGTTGAAAAGGGCTGTTTATGGACGTCTTGACCCACCAACCACTCTGAGAGATTTACGCCGAATTGTCGTTGAGGAGTGGGACAATTTGGACCAACAGTGTCTTGATGAACTTGTGGATAGTATGCCACGGCGAATACAGGCATGCATCAATGCAAGAGGACGTGCTACTGGGTATTAGAGGTAGTGGTGTGTACTGCAATCTGGACCACAAATGCTGAAAGTCTAGCTGTATGATGGTACAACATGCAATGTGTGGGTCTCATGAGCAATAAAACGAGCTGAAATGTTGTTTGTGTTGATCTCTATTCCCTTTGTATTTAAAGGTTCCGGAACTCTTGGAACCGAGGTGATGCAAAACTTTTTTTGATGTGTGTATTACATCCTGCAATGGACCCGGACCATTTTACCCTGGAACTACCGGTAATTAAAAGGAAAAGAGTTAGTTAACAAAAACAAAATTAACACAAAGGGTCTGTTTTTCAATCTCTGGATAAAAGTGATGTGCATCCACTCTCCTAGTATCTTTGCTCGAAACTTTTATACCTTCGGCATTCAAAACGAGTCTTCTTTCAATGCAAAGTTACTCGGCAGAAGTATCAAATAACGCCTACATTACGGGTTATGTGATTGGTCAAAATTGAATTCTGGGTGGTAAACACTCATGTGAACTCTGGTGTCAACTGATTGAAACACATGGTCTGAGTCTTGTATGAAACATTGTAACTAGTCGGCAGCACCGGTATCATGTTTCTGCACAATGGCTATTCAGATATTAACCCACATTGCGGTAATGCAGTTATCAACATAATATATATCGACGTGTTTATACGGGAAGTGGACTACTGTACGCATTCCCTTTACTGCCAAGTTGGCCTATTCATAGCGAATTTAAAACTCAATTCCACGCAAAAAGCAAAATATTAATGGAGCATAAAATATTACTTCCATATTATTACCGGTACGAAAAAATAAGTAACCGTCTTGTACTCAAAATTTTAGAGGTTGTAATAGCCGCGATATCATCTCGGTCTGCGAATCATGAGGTCTCGGGTTCGAACCCATTTATTTTTGATATCAGACTATCGATTTCTACGATATTTATCATATCTTTATGAGTCATTTTAACAGAATCTACATGAACTTATGATTTATCTCATTTTTATTACAACATGTAGCACAAGCAGGATTTGAGAAACTTGATTGTATTGAACAACATTTCTAGTAGTCTATAGATAGGCTAGAGGCTCTTAATGTACAGTATAACACAGGGCAGTGGTTACGTGCAGCTGAGAGTGGTCTAGTAGTCTATAGATAGGCTAGAGGCTCTTAATGTACAGTATAACACAGGGCAGTGGTTACGTGCAGCTGAGAGTGGTCTAGTAGTCTATAGATAGGCTAGAGGCTCTTAATGTACAGTATAACACAGGGCAGTGGTTACGTGCAGCTGAGAGTGGTCTAGTAGTCTATAGATAGGCTAGAGGCTCTTAATGTACAGTATAACACAGGGCAGTGGTTACGTGCAGCTGAGAGTGTCTAGTAGTCTATAGATAGGGTAGAGGCTCTTAATGTACAGTATAACACAGGGCAGTGGTTACGTGCAGCTGAGAGTGGTCTAGTAGTCTATAGATAGGCTAGAGGCTCTTAATGTACAGTATAACACAGGGCAGTGGTTACGTGCAGCTGAGAGTGGTCTAGTAGTCTATAGATAGGCTAGAGGCTCTTAATGTACAGTATAACACAGGGCAGTGGTTACGTGCAGCTGAGAGTGGTCTAGTAGTCTATAGATAGGCTAGAGGCTCTTAATGTACAGTATAACTCAGGGCAGTGGTTACGTGCAGCTGAGAGTGGTCTAGTAGTCTATAGATAGGCTAGAGGCTCTTAATGTACAGTATAACACAGGGCAGTGGTTACGTGCAGCTGAGAGTGGTCTAGTAGTCTATAGATTAGCTAGAGGCCCTTAATGTACAGTATAACACAGGGCAGTGGTTACGTGCAGCTGAGAGTGGTCTAGTAGTCTATAGATAGGCTAGAGGCTCTTAATGTACAGTATAACACAGGGCAGTGGTTACGTGCAGCTGAGAGTGGTCTAGTAGTCTATAGATAGGCTAGAGGCTCTTAATGTACAGTATAACACAGGGCAGTGGTTACGTGCAGCTGAGAGTGGTCTAGTAGTCTATAGATAGGCTAGAGGCTCTTAATGTACAGTATAACACAGGGCAGTGGTTACGTGCAGCTGAGAGTGGTCTAGTAGTCTATAGATAGGCTAGAGGCTCTTAATGTACAGTATAACACAGGGCAGTGGTTACGTGCAGCTGAGAGTGGTCTAGTAGTCTATAGATAGGCTAGAGGCTCTTAATGTACAGTATAACACAGGGCAGTGGTTACGTGCAGCTGAGAGTGGTCTAGTAGTCTATAGATAGGCTAGAGGCTCTTAATGTACAGTATAACACAGGGCAGTGGTTACGTGCAGCTGAGAGTGGTCTAGTAGTCTATAGAGAGGCTAGAGGCTCTTAATGTACAGTATAACACAGGGCAGTGGTCACGTGCAGCTGAGAGTGGTCTTGTAGTCTATAGATAGGCTAGAGGCTCTTAATGTACAGTATAACACAGGGCAGTGGTTACGTGCAGCTGAGAGTGGTCTAGTAGTCTATAGATAGGCTAGAGGCTATTAATGTACAGTATAACACAGGGCGGTGGTTACGTGCAGCTGAGAGTGGTCTAGTAGTCTATAGATAGGCTAGAGGCTCTTACTGTACAGTATAACACAGGGCAGTGGTTACGTGCAGCTGAGAGTGGTTTAGTAGTCTATAGATAGGCTAGAGGTTCTTAATGTACAGTATAACACAGGGCAGTGGTCACGTGCAGCTGAGAGTGGTCTAGTAGTCTATAGATAGGCTAGAGGCTCTTAATGTACAGTATAACACAGGGCAGTGGTTACGTGCAGCTGAGAGTGGTCTAGTAGTCTATAGATAGGCTAGAGGCTCTTACTGTACAGTATAACACAGGGCAGTGGTTACGTGCTGCTGAGAGTGGTCTAGTAGTCTATAGATAGGCTAGAGGCTCTTAATGTACAGTATAACACAGGGCAGTGGTCACGTGCAGCTGAGAGTGGTCTTGTAGTCTATAGATAGGCTAGAGGCTCTTAATGTACAGTATAACACAGGGCAGTGGTTACGTGCAGCTGAGAGTGGTCTAGTAGTCTATAGATAGGCTAGAGGCTCTTAAGGTACAGTATAACACAGGGCAGTGGTTACGTGCAGCTGAGAGTGGTCTAGTAGTCTATAGATAGGCTAGAGGCTCTTAATGTACAGTATAACACAGGGCAGTGGTTACGTGCAGCTGAGAGTGGTCTAGTAGTCTATAGATAGGCTAGAGGCTCTTAATGTACAGTATAACACAGGGCAGTGGTTACGTGCAGCTGAGAGTGGTCTAGTAGTCTATAGATAGGCTAGAGGCTCTTAAGGTACAGTATAACACAGGGCAGTGGTTACGTGCAGCTGAGAGTGGTCTAGTAGTCTATAGATAGGCTAGAGGCTCTTAATGTACAGTATAACACAGGGCAGTGGTTACGTGCAGCTGAGAGTGGTCTAGTAGTCTATAGATAGGCTAGAGGCTCTTAATTTACAGTATAACACAGGGCAGTGGTTACGTGCAGCTGAGAGTGGTCTAGTAGTCTATAGATAGGCTAGAGGCTCTTAATGTACAGTATAACACAGGGCAGTGGTTACGTGCAGCTGAGAGTGTCTAGTAGTCTATATATAGGCTAGAGGCTCTTAATGTACAGTATAACACAGGGCAGTGGTTATGTGCAGCTGAGAGTGGTCTAGTAGTCTATAGATAGGGTAGAGGCTCTTAATGTACAGTATAACACAGGGCAGTGGTCACGTGCAGCTGAGAGTGGTCTAGTAGTCTATAGATAGGCTAGAGGCTCTTAATGAACAGTATAACACAGGGCAGTGGTTACGTGCAGCTGAGAGTGGTCTAGTAGTCTATAGATAGGCTAGAGGCTCTTAATGTACAGTATAACACAGGGCAGTGGTCACGTGCAGCTGAGAGTGGTCTAGTAGTCTATAGATAGGCTAGAGGCTCTTACTGAACAGTATAACACAGGGCAGTGGTTACGTGCAGCTGAGAGTGGTCTAGTAGTCTATAGATAGGCTAGAGACTCTTAGTGTACAGTATAACACAGGGCAGTGGTTACGTGCAGCTGAGAGTGGTCTAGTAGTCTATAGATAGGCTAGAGGCTCTTAATGTACAGTATAACACAGGGCAGTGGTTACGTGCAGCTGAGAGTGGTCTAGTAGTCTATAGATAGGTTAGAGGCTCTTAATGTACAGTATAACACAGGGTACTGGTTACGTGCAGCTGAGAGTGGTCTAGTAGTCTATAGATAGGCTAGAGGCTCTTAATGTACAGTATAACACAGGGCAGTGGTTACGTGCAGCTGAGAGTGGTCTAGTAGTCTATATATAGGCTAGAGGCTCTTAATGTACAGTATAACACAGGGCAGTGGTTACGTGCAGCTGAGAGTGGTCTAGTAGTCTATAGATAGGCTAGAGGCTCTTAATGTACAGTATAACACAGGGCAGTGGTTACGTGCAGCTGAGAGTGGTCTAGTAGTCTATAGATAGGCTAGAGGCTCTTAAGGTACAGTATAACACAGGGCAGTGGTTACGTGCAGCTGAGAGTGGTCTAGTAGTCTATAGATAGGCTAGAGGCTCTTAATGTACAGTATAACACAGGGCAGTGGTTACGTGCAGCAGAGAGTGGTCTAGTAGTCTATAGATAGGCTAGAGGCTCTTAATGTACAATATAACACAGGGCAGTGGTTACGTGCAGCTGAGAGTGGTCTAGTAGTCTATATATAGGCTAGAGGCTCTTAATGTACAGTATAACACAGGGCAGTGGTTACGTGCAGCTGAGAGTGGTCTAGTAGTCTATAGATAGGCTAGAGGCTCTTAATGTACAGTATAACACAGGGCAGTGGTTACGTGCAGCTGAGAGTGGTCTAGTAGTCTATAGATAGGCTAGAGGCTCTTAATGTACAGTATAACACAGGGCAGTGGTTACGTGCAGCTGAGAGTGGTCTAGTAGTCTATAGATAGGCTAGAGGCTCTGAATGTACAGTATAACACAGGGCAGTGGTTACGTGCAGCTGAGAGTGGTCTAGTAGTCTATAGATAGGCTAGAGGCTCTGAATGTACAGTATAACACAGGGCAGTGGTTACGTGCAGCTGAGAGTGGTCTAGTAGTCTATAGATAGGATAGAGGCTCTGAATGTACAGTATAACACAGGGCAGTGGTTACGTGCAGCTGAGAGTGGTCTAGTAGTCTATAGATAGGCTAGAGGCTCTTAATGTACAGTATAACACAGGGCAGTGGTTACGTGCAGCTGAGAGTGGTCTTGTAGTCTATAGATAGGCTAGAGGCTCTTAATGTACAGTATAACACAGGGCAGTGGTTACGTGCAGCTGAGAGTGGTCTAGTAGTCTATAGATAGGCTAGAGGCTCTGAATGTACATTATAACACAGGGCAGTGGTTACGTGCAGCTGAGAGTGGTCTAGTAGTCTATAGATAGACTAGAGGCTCTTAATGTACAGTATAACACAGGGCAGTGGTTACGTGCAGCTGAGAGTGGTGTAGTAGTCTATAGATAGGGTAGAGGCTCTTAATGTACAGTATAACACAGCGCAGTGGTTACGTGCAGCTGAGAGTGGTCTAGTAGTCTATTGATAGGCTAGAGGCTCTTAATGTACAGTATAACACAGGGCAGTGGTTACGTGCAGCTGAGAGTGGTCTAGTAGTCTATAGATAGGCTAGAGGCTCTTAATGTACAGTATAACACAGGGCAGTGGTTACGTGCAGCTGAGAGTGGTCTAGTAGTCTATAGATAGGCTAGAGGCTCTTAATGTACAGTATAACACAGGGCAGTGGTTACGTGCAGCTGAGAGTGGTCTAGTAGTCTATATATAGGCTAGAGGCTCTTAATGTACAGTATAACACAGGGCAGTGGTTACGTGCAGCTGAGAGTGGTCTAGTAGTCTATAGATAGGCTAGATGCTCTTAATGTACAGTATAACACAGGGCAGTGGTTACGTGCAGCTGAGAGTGGTCTAGTAGTCTATAGATAGGCTAGAGGCTCTTAATGTACAGTATAACACAGGGCAGTGGTTACGTGCAGCTGGGAGTGGTCTAGTAGTCTATAGATAGGCTAGAGGCTCTTAATGTTCAGTATAACACAGGGCAGTGGTTACGTGCAGCTGAGAGTGGTCTAGTAGTCTATAGATAGGCTAGAGGCTCTTAATGTACAATATAACACAGGACAGTGGTTACGTGCAGCTGAGAGTGGTCTAGTAGTCTATAGATAGGCTAGAGGCTCTTAATGTACAGTATAACACAGGGCCGTGGTTACGTGCAGCTGAGAGTGGTTTAGTAGTCTATAGATAGGCTAGAGGCTCTTAATGTACAGTATAACACAGGGCAGTGGTTACGTGCAGCTGAGAGTGGTCAAGTAGTCTATAGATAGGCTAGAGGCTCTTAATGTACAGTATAACACAGGGCAGTGGTTACGTGCAGCTGAGAGTGGTCTAGTAGTCTATAGATAGGCTAGAGGCTCTTAATGTACAGTATAACACAGGGCAGTGGTTACGTGCAGCTGAGAGTGGTCTAGTAGTCTATAGATAGGCTAGAGGCTCTGAATGTACAGTATAACACAGGGCAGTGGTTACGTGCAGCTGAGAGTGGTCTAGTAGTCTATAGATAGACTAGAGGCTCTTAATGTACAGTATAACACAGGACAGTGGTTACGTGCAGCTGAGAGTGGTCTAGTAGTCTATAGATAGGGTAGAGGCTCTTAATGTACAGTATAACACAGCGCAGTGGTTACGTGCAGCTGAGAGTGGTCTAGTAGTCTATTGATAGGCTAGAGGCTCTTAATGTACAGTATAACACAGGGCAGTGGTTACGTGCAGCTGAGAGTGGTCTAGTAGTCTATAGATAGGCTAGAGGTTCATAATGTACAGTATAACACAGGGCAGTGGTTACGTGCAGCTGAGAGTGGTCTAGTAGTCTATAGATAGGCTAGAGGCTCTTAATGTACAGTATAACACAGGGCAGTGGTTACGTGCAGCTGAGAGTGGTCTAGTAGTCTATAGATAGGCTAGAGGCTCTTAATGTACAGTATAACACAGGGCAGTGGTTACGTGCAGCTGAGAGTGGTCTAGTAGTCTATAGATAGGCTAGAGGCTCTTAATGTACAGTATAACACAGGGCAGTGGTTACGTGCAGCTGAGAGTGGTCTAGTAGTCTATATATAGGCTAGAGGCTCTTAATGTACAGTATAACACAGGGCAGTGGTTACGTGCAGCTGAGAGTGGTCTAGTAGTCTATAGATAGGCTAGATGCTCTTAATGTACAGTATAACACAGGGCAGTGGTTACGTGCAGCTGAGAGTGGTCTAGTAGTCTATAGATAGGCTAGAGGCTCTTAATGAACAGTATAACACAGGGCAGTGGTTACGTGCAGCTGGGAGTGGTCTAGTAGTCTATAGATAGGCTAGAGGCTCTTAATGTACAGTATAACACAGGGCAGTGGTTACGTGCAGCTGAGAGTGGTCTAGTAGTCTATAGATAGGCTAGAGGCTCTTAATGTACAGTATAACACAGGGCAGTGGTTACGTGCAGCTGAGAGTGGTCTAGTAGTCTATAGATAGGCTAGAGGCTCTTAATGTACAGTATAACACAGGGCAGTGGTTACGTGCAGCTGAGAGTGGTTTAGTAGTCTATAGATAGGCTAGAGGCTCTTAATGTACAGTATAACACAGGGCAGTGGTTACGTGCAGCTGAGAGTGGTCAAGTAGTCTATAGATAGGCTAGAGGCTCTTAATGTACAGTATAACACAGGGCAGTGGTTACGTGCAGCTGAGAGTGGTCTAGTAGTCTATAGATAGGCTAGAGGCTCTTAATGTACAGTATAACACAGGGCAGTGGTTACGTGCAGCTGAGAGTGGTCTAGTAGTCTATAGATAGGCTAGAGGCTCTTAATGTACAGTATAACACAGGGCAGTGGTTACGTTGAGCTGAGAGTGGTCTAGTAGTCTATAGATAGGGTAGAGGCTCTTAATGTACAGTATAACACAGGGCAGTGGTTACGTGCAGCTGAGAGTGGTTTAGTAGTCTATAGATAGGGTAGAGGCTCTTAATGTACAGTATAACACAGGGCAGTGGTTACGTGCAGCTGAGAGTGGTCTAGTAGTCTATATATAGGCTAGAGGCTCTTAATGTACAGTATAACACAGGGCAGTGGTTACGTGCAGCTGAGAGTGGTTTAGTAGTCTATAGATAGGGTAGAGGCTCTTAATGTACAGTATAACACAGGGCAGTGGTTACGTGCAGCTGAGAGTGGTCTAGTAGTCTATAGATAGGCTAGAGGCTCTTAATGTACAGTATAACACAGGGCAGTGGTTACGTGCAGCTGAGAGTGGTTTAGTAGTCTATAGATAGGCTAGAGGCTCTTAATGTACAGTATAACACAGGGCAGTGGTTACGTGCAGCTGAGAGTGGTCCAGTAGTCTATAGATAGGCTAGAGGCTCTTAATGTACAGTATAACACAGGGCAGTGGTTACGTGCAGCTGAGAGTGGTCTAGTAGTCTGTAGAGAGGCTAGATGCTCTTAATGTACAGTATAACACAGGGCAGTGGTTACGTGCAGCTGAGAGTGGTTTAGTAGTCTATAGATAGGCTAGAGGCTCTTAATGTACAGTATAACACAGGGCAGTGGTTACGTGCAGCTGAGAGTGGTCTAGTAGTCTATAGATAGGCTAGAGGCTCTTAATGTACAGTATAACACAGGGCAGAGGTTACGTGCAGCTGAGAGTGGTCTAGTAGTCTATAGATAGGCTAGAGGCTCTTAATGTACAGTATAACACAGGGCAGTGGTTACGTGCAGCTGAGAGTGGTCTAGTAGTCTATAGATAGGCTAGAGGCTCTTAATGTACAGTATAACACAGGGCAGTGGTTACGTGCAGCTGAGAGTGGTCTAGTAGTCTATAGATAGGCTAGAGGCTCTTAATGTACAGTATAACACAGGGCAGTGGTTACGTGCAGCTGAGAGTGGTCTAGTAGTCTATAGATAGGCTAGAGGCTCTTAATGTACAGTATAACACAGGGCAGTGGTTACGTGCAGCTGAGAGTGGTCTAGTAGTCTATAGATAGGCTAGAGGCTCTTAATGTACAGTATAACACAGGGCAGTGGTTACGTGCAGCTGAGAGTGGTCTAGTAGTCTATAGATAGGCTAGAGGCTCTTAATGTACAGTATAACACAGGGCAGTGGTTACGTGCAGCTGAGAGTGGTCTAGTAGTCTATAGATAGGCTAGAGGCTCTTAATGTACAGTATAACACAGGGCAGTGGTTACGTGCAGCTGAGAGTGGTTTAGTAATCTATAAATAGGCTAGAGGCTCTTAATGTACAGTATAACACAGGGCAGTGGTTACGTGCAGCTGAGAGTGGTCTAGTAGTCTATAGATAGGCTAGAGGCTCTTAATGTACAGTATTACACAGGGCAGTGGTTACGTGCAGCTGAGAGTGGTCTAGTAGTCTATAGATAGGCTAGAGGCTCTTAATGTACAGTATAACACAGGGCAGTGGTTACGTGCAGCTGAGAGTGGTCTAGTAGTCTATAGATAGGCTAGAGGCTCTTAATGTACAGTATAACACAGGGCAGTGGTTACGTGCAGCTGAGAGTGGTCTAGTAGTCTATAGATAGGCTAGAGGCTCTTAATGTACAGTATAACACAGGGCAGTGGTTACGTGCAGCTGAGAGTGGTCTAGTAGTCTATAGATAGGCTAGAGGCTCTTAATGTACAATATAACACAGGGCAGTGGTTACGTGCAGCTGAGAGTGGTCCAGTAGTCTATAGATAGGCTAGAGGCTCTTAATGTACAGTATAACACAGGGCAGTGGTTACGTGCAGCTGAGAGTGGTCTAGTAGTCTATAGATAGGCTAGAGGCTCTTAATGGACAGTATAACACAGGGCAGTGGTTACGTGCAGCTGAGAGTGGTCTAGTAGTCTATATATAGGCTAGAGGCTCTTAATGTACAGTATAACACAGGGCAGTGGTTACGTGCAGCTGAGAGTGGTTAAGTAGTCTATAGATAGGGTAGAGGCTCTTAATGTACAGTATAACACAGGGCAGTGGTTACGTGCAGCTGAGAGTGGTCTAGTAGTCTATAGATAGGCTAGAGGCTCTTAATGTACAGTATAACACAGGGCAGTGGTTACGTGCAGCTGAGAGTGGTTTAGTAGTCTATAGATAGTCTAGAGGCTCTTAATGTACAGTATAACACAGGGCAGTGGTTACGTGCAGCTGAGAGTGGTCTAGTAGTCTATAGATAGGCTAGAGGCTCTTAATGTACAGTATAACACAGGGCAGTGGTTACGTGCAGCTGAGAGTGGTCTAATAGTCTATAGATAGGCTAGAGGCTCTTAATGTACAGTATAACACAGGGCAGTGGTTACGTGCAGCTGAGAGTGGTCTAGTAGTCTATATATAGGCTAGAGGCTCTTAATGTACAGTATAACACAGGGCAGTGGTTACGTGCAGCTGAGAGTGGTCTAGTAGTCTATAGATAGGCTAGCGGCTCTTAATGTACAGTATAACACAGGGCAGTGGTTACGTGCAGCTGAGAGTGGTCTAGTAGTCTATAGATAGGCTAGAGGCTCTTAATGTACAGTACAACACAGGGCAGTGGTTACGTGCAGCTGAGAGTGGTGTAGTAGTCTATAGATAGGCTAGAGGCTCTTAATGTACAGTATAACACAGGGCAGTGGTTACGTGCAGCTGAGAGTGGTCTAGTAGTCTATAGATAGGCTAGAGACACTTAATGTACAGTATAACACAGGGCAGTGGTTACGTGCAGCTGAGAGTTGTCTAGTAGTCTATAGATAGGCTAGAGGCTCTTAATGTACAGTATAACACAGGGCAGTGGTTACGTGCAGCTGAGAGTGGTCTAGTAGTCTATAGATAGGCTAGATGCTCTTAATGTACAGTATAACACAGGGCAGTGGTTACGTGCAGCTGAGAGTGGCCTAGTAGTCTATAGATAGGCTAGAGGCTCTTAATGTACAGTATAACACAGGGCAGTGGTTACGTGCAGCTGAGAGTGGTCTAGTAGTCTATAGATAGGCTAGAGGCTCTTAATGTACAGTATAACACAGGGCAGTGGTTACGTGTAGCTGAGAGTGGTCTAGTAGTCTATAGATAGGCTAGAGGCTCTTAATGTACAGTATAACACAGGGCAGTGGTTACGTGCAGCTGAGAGTGGTCTAGTAGTCTATAGATAGGCTAGAGGCTCTTCATGTACAGTATAACACAGGGCAGTGGTTACGTGCAGCTGAGAGTGGTCTAGTAGTCTATATATAGGCTAGAGGCTCTTAATGTACAGTATAACACAGGGCAGTGGTTACGTGCAGCTGAGAGTGGTCTAGTAGTCTATAGATAGGCTAGAGGCTCTTAATGTACAGTATAACACAGGGCAGTGGTTACGTGCAGCTGAGAGTGGTCTAGTAGTCTATAGATAGGCTAGAGGCTCTTAATGTACAGTTTAACACAGGGCAGTGGTTACGTGCTGCTGAGAGTGGTCTAGTAGTCTATAGATAGGCTAGAGGCTCTTAATGTACAGTATAACACAGGGCAGTGGTTACGTGCAGCTGAGAGTGGTCTAGTAGTCTATAGATAGGCTAGAGGATCTTAATGTACAGTATAACACAGGGCAGTGGTTATGTGCAGCTGAGAGTGGTCTAGTAGTCTATAGATAGGCTAGATGCTCTTAATGTACAGTATAACACAGGGCAGTGGTTACGTGCAGCTGGGAGTGGTCTAGTAGTCTATAGATAGGCTAGAGGCTCTTAATGTACAGTATAACACAGGGCAGTGGTTACGTGCAGCTGAGAGTGGTCTAGTAGTCTATAGATAGGCTAGAGGCTCTTAATGTACAGTATAACACAGGGCAGTGGTTACGTGCAGCTGAGAGTGGTCTAGTAGTCTATAGATAGGCTAGAGGCTCTTAATGTACAGTATAACACAGGGCAGTGGTTACGTGCAGCTGAGAGTGGTTTAGTAGTCTATAGATAGGCTAGAGGCTCTTAATGTACAGTATAACACAGGGCAGTGGTTACGTGCAGCTGAGAGTGGTCTAGTAGTCTATAGATAGGCTAGAGGCTCTTAATGTACAGTATAACACAGGGCAGTGGTTACGTGCAGCTGAGAGTGGTCTAGTAGTCTATAGATAGGCTAGAGGCCCTTAATGTACAGTATAACACAGGGCAGTGGTTACGTGCAGCTGAGAGTGGTCTAGTAGTCTATAGATAGGCTAGAGGCTCTTAATGTACAGTATAACACAGGGCAGTGGTTACGTGCAGCTGAGAGTGGTCTAGTAGTCTATAGATAGGCTAGAGGCTCTTAATGTACAGTATAACACAGGGCAGTGGTTACGTGCAGCTGAGAGTGGTCTAGTAGTCTATAGATAGGCTAGAGGCTCTTAATTTACAGTATAACACAGGGCAGTGGTTACGTGCAGCTGAGAGTGGTCTAGTAGTCTATAGATAGGCTAGAGGCTCTTAATGTACAGTATAACACAGGGCAGTGGTTACGTGCAGCTGAGAGTGGTCTAGTAGTCTATAGATAGGCTAGAGGCTCTTAATGTACAGTATAACACAGGGCAGTGGTTACGTGCATCTGAGAGTGGTCTAGTAGTCTATAGATAGGCTAGAGGCTCTTAATGTACAGTATAACACAGGGCAGTGGTTACGTGCAGCTGAGAGTGGTCTAGTAGTCTATAGATAGGCTAGAGGCTCTTAATGTACAGTATAACACAGGGCAGTGGTTACGTGCAGCTGAGAGTGGTCTAGTAGTCTATAGATAGGCTAGAGGCTCTTAATTTACAGTATAACACAGGGCAGTGGTTACGTGCAGCTGAGAGTGGTCTAGTAGTCTATAGATAGGCTAGAGGCTCTTAATGTACAGTATAACACAGGGCAGTGGTTACGTGCAGCTGAGAGTGGTCTAGTAGTCTATAGATAGGCTAGAGGCTCTTAATGTACAGTATAACACAGGGCAGTGGTTACGTGCAACTGAGAGTGTCTAGTAGTCTATAGATAGGCTAGAGGCTCTTAATGTACAGTATAACACAGGGTAGTGGTTACGTGCAGCTGAGAGTGTCTAGTAGTCTATAGATAGGCTAGAGGCTCTTAATGTACAGTATAACACAGGGCAGTGGTTACGTGCAGCTGAGAGTGGTCTAGTAGTCTATAGATAGGGTAGAGGCTCTTAATGTACAGTATAACACAGGGCAGTGGTTACGTGCAGCTGAGAGTGGTCTAGTAGTCTATAGATAGGCTAGAGGCTCTTAATGTACAGTATAACACAGGGCAGTGGTTACGTGCAGCTGAGAGTGGTCTAGTAGTCTATAGATAGGGTAGAGGCTCTTAATGTACAGTATAACACAGGGCAGTGGTTACGTGCAGCTGAGAGTGGTCTAGTAGTCTATAGATAGGCTAGAGGCTCTTAATGTACAGTATAACACAGGGCAGTGGTTACGTGCAGCTGAGAGTGGTCTAGTAGTCTATAGATAGGCTAGAGGCTCTTAATGTACAGTATAACACAGGGCAGTGGTTACGTGCAGCTGAGAGTGGTCTTGTAGTCTATAGATAGGCTAGAGGCTCTTAATGTACAGTATAACACAGGGCAGTGGTTACGTGCAGCTGAGAGTGGTCTAGTAGTCTATAGATAGGCTAGAGGCTCTTAATGTACAGTATAACACAGGGCAGTGGTTACGTGCAGCTGAGAGTGGTCTAGTAGTCTATAGATAGGCTAGAGGCTCTTAATGTACAGTATAACACAGGGCAGTGGTTACGTGCAGCTGAGAGTGGTCTAGTAGTCTATAGATAGGCTAGAGGCTCTTAATGTACAGTATAACACAGGGCAGTGGTTACGTGCAGCTGAGAGTGGTCTAGTAGTCTATATATAGGCTAGAGGCCCTTAATGTACAGTATAACACAGGGCAGTGGTTATGTGCAGCTGAGAGTGGTCTAGTAGTCTATAGATAGGCTAGAGGCTCTGAATATACAGTATAACACAGGGCAGTGGTTACGTGCAGCTGAGAGTGGTCTAGTAGTCTATAGATAGGGTAGAGGCTCTTAATGTACAGTATAACACAGGGCAGTGGTTACGTGCAGCTGAGAGTGGTCTAGTAGTCTATAGATAGGCTAGAGGCTCTTAATGTACAGTATAACACAGGGCAGTGGTTATGTGCAGCTGAGAGTGGTCTAGTAGTCTATAGATAGGCTAGAGGCTCTGAATGTACAGTATAACACAGGGCAGTGGTTACGTGCAGCTGAGAGTGGTCTAGTAGTCTATAGATAGGCTAGAGGCTCTTAATGTACAGTATAACACAGGGCAGTGGTTACGTGCAACTGAGAGTGGTCTAGTAGTCTATGGATAGGCTAGAGGCTCTTAATGTACAGTATAACACAGGGCAGTGGTTACGTGCAGCTGAGAGTGGTCTAGTAGTCTATAGATAGGCTAGAGGCTCTTAATGTACAGTATAACACAGGGCAGTGGTTACGTGCAGCTGAGAGAAGTCTAGTAGTCTATAGATAGGGTAGAGGCTCTTAATGTACAGTATAACACAGGGCAGTGGTTACGTGCAGCTGAGAGTGGTCTTGTAGTCTGTAGATAGGCTCGAGGCTCTTAATGTACAGTATAACACAGGGCAGTGGTTACGTGCAGCTGAGAGTGGTCTAGTAGTCTATAGATAGGCTAGAGGCTCTTAATTTACAGTATAACACAGGGCAGTGGTTACGTGCAGCTGAGAGTGGTCTAGTAGTCTATAGATAGGCTAGAGGCTCTTAATGTACAGTATAACACAGGGCAGTGGTCACGTGCAGCTGAGAGTGGTCTAGTAGTCTATAGATAGGCTAGAGGCTCTTAATGTACAGTATAACACAGGGCAGTGGTTACGTGCATCTGAGAGTGGTCTAGTAGTCTATAGATAGGCTAGAGGCTCTTAATGTACAGTATAACACAGGGCAGTGGTTACGTGCAGCTGAGAGTGGTCTAGTAGTCTATTGATAGGCTAGAGGCTCTTAATGTACAGTATAACACAGGGCAGTGGTTACGTGCAGCTGAGAGTGGTCTAGTAGTCTATAGATAGGCTAGAGGCTCTTAATGTACAGTATAACACAGGGCAGTGGTTACGTGCAGCTGAGAGTGGTTTAGTAGTCTATAGATAGGCTAGAGGCTCTTAATGTACAGTATAACACAGGGCAGTGGTTACGTGCAGCTGAGAGTGGTCAAGTAGTCTATAGATAGGCTAGAGGCTCTTAATGTACAGTAAAACACAGGGCAGTGGTTACGTGCAGCTGAGAGTGGTCTAGTAGTCTATAGATAGGGTAGAGGCTCTTAATGTACAGTATAACACAGGGCAGTGGTTACGTGCAGCTGAGAGTGGTTTAGTAGTCTATAGATAGGCTAGAGGCTCTTAATGTACAGTATAACACAGGGCAGTGGTTACATGCAGCTGAGAGTGGTCTAGTAGTCTATAGATAGGCTAGAGGCTCTTAATGTACAGTATAACACAGGGCAGGTGGTTACGTGCAGCTGAGAGTGGTCTAGTAGTCTGTAGATAGGCTAGATGCTCTTAATGTACAGTATAACACAGGGCAGTGGTTACGTGCAGCTGAGAGTGGTTTAGTAGTCTATAGATAGGCTAGAGGCTCTTAATGTACAGTATAACACAGGGCAGTGGTTACGTGCAGCTGAGAGTGGTCTAGTAGTCTATAGATAGGCTAGAGGCTCTTAATGTACAGTATAACACAGGGCAGTGGTTACGTGCAGCTGAGAGTGGTCTAGTAGTCTATAGATAGGCTAGAGGCTCTTAATGTACAGTATAACACAGGGCAGTGGTTACGTGCAGCTGAGAGTGGTCTAGTAGTCTATAGATAGGCTAGAGGCTCTTAATGTACAGTATAACACAGGGCAGTGGTTACGTGCAGCTGAGAGTGGTCTAGTAGTCTATAGATAGGCTAGAGGCTCTTAATGTACAGTATAACACAGGGCAGTGGTTACGTGCAGCTGAGAGTGGTCTAGTAGTCTATAGATAGGCTAGAGGCTCTTAATGTACAGTATAACACAGGGCAGTGGTTACGTGCAGCTGAGAGTGGTCTAGTAGTCTATAGATAGGCTAGAGGCTCTTAATGTACAGTATAACACAGGGCAGTGGTTACGTGCAGCTGAGAGTGGTCTAGTAGTCTATAGATAGGCTAGAGGCTCTTAATGTACCGTATAACACAGGGCAGTGGTTACGTGCAGCTGAGAGTGGTCTAGTAGTCTATAGATAGGCTAGAGGCTCTTAATGTACAGTATAACACAGGGCAGTGGTTACGTGCAGCTGAGAGTGGTTTAGTAGTCTATAGATAGGCTAGAGGCTCTTAATGTACAGTATAACACAGGGCAGTGGTTACGTGCAGCTGAGAGTGGTCTAGTAGTCTATAGATAGGCTAGAGGCTCTTAATGTACAGTATAACACAGGGCAGTGGTTACGTGCAGCTGAGAGTGGTCTAGTAGTCTATAGATAGGCTAGAGGCTCTTAATGTACAGTATAACACAGGGCAGTGGTTACGTGCAGCTGAGAGTGGTCTAGTAGTCTATAAATAGGCTAGAGGCTCTTAATGTACAGTATAACACAGGGCAGTGGTTACGTGCAGCTGAGAGTGGTCTAGTAGTCTATAGATAGGCTAGAGGCTCTGAATGTACAGTATAACACAGGGCAGTGGTTACGTGCAGCTGAGAGTGGTCTAGTAGTCTATAGATAGGCTAGAGGCTCTTAATGTACAGTATAACACAGGGCAGTGGTTACGTGCAGCTGAGAGTGGTCTTGTAGTCTATAGATAGGCTAGATGCTCTTAATGTACAGTATAACACAGGGCAGTGGTTACGTGCAGCTGAGAGTGGTTTACTTGTCTATAGATAGGCTAGAGGCTCTTAATGTACAGTATAACACAGGGCAGTGGTTACGTGCAGCTGAGAGTGGTCTAGTAGTCTATAGATAGGCTAGAGACACTTAATGTACAGTATAACACAGGGCAGTGGTTACGTGCAGCTGAGAGTGGTCTAGTAGTCTATAGATAGGCTAGAGGCTCTTAATGTACAGTATAACACAGGGCAGTGGTTACGTGCAGCTGAGAGTGGTCTAGTAGTCTATAGATAGGCTAGATGCTCTTAATGTACAGTATAACACAGGGCAGTGGTTACGTGCAGCTGAGAGTGGTCTAGTAGTCTATAGATAGGCTAGAGGCTCTTAATGTACAGTATAACACAGGGCAGTGGTTACGTGCAGCTGAGAGTGGTCTAGTAGTCTATAGATAGGCTAGAGGCTCTTAAGGTACAGTATAACACAGGGCAGTGGTTACGTGCAGCTGAGAGTGGTCTAGTAGTCTATAGATAGGCTAGAGGTTCTTAATGTACAGTATAACACAGGGCAGTGGTTACGTGCAGCTGAGAGTGGTCTAGTAGTCTATAGATAGGCTAGATGCTCTTAATGTACAGTATAACACAGGGCAGTGGTTACGTGCAGCTGAGAGTGGTCTAGTAGTCTATAGATAGGCTAGAGGCTCTTAATGTACAGTATAACACAGGGCAGTGGTTACGTGCAGCTGAGAGTGGTCTAGTAGTCTATATATAGGCTAGAGGCTCTTAATGTACAGTATAACACAGGGCAGTGGTTACGTGCAGCTGAGAGTGGTCTAGTAGTCTATAGATAGGCAAGAGGCTCTTAATGTACAGTATAACACAGGGCAGTGGTTACGTGCAGCTGAGAGTGGTCTAGTAGTCTATAGATAGGCTAGAGGCTCTTAATGTACAGTATAACACAGGGCAGTGGTTACGTGCAGCTAAGAGTGGTCTAGTAGTCTATAGATAGGCTAGAGACACTTAATGTACAGTATAACACAGGGCAGTGGTTACGTGCAGCTGAGAGTGGTCTAGTAGTCTATATATAGGCTAGAGGCTCTTAATGTACAGTATAACACAGGGCAGTGGTTACGTGCAGCTGAGAGTGGTCTAGTAGTCTATAGATAGGCTAGAGGCTCTTAATGTACAGTATAACACAGGGCAGTGGTTACGTGCAGCTGAGAGTGGTCTAGTAATCTATAGATATCCTAGAGGCTCTTAATGTACAGTATAACACAGGGCAGTGGTTACGTGCAGCTGAGAGTGGTCTAGTAGTCTATAGATAGGCTAGAGGCTCTTAATGTACAGTATAACACAGGGCAGTGGTTACGTGCAGCTGAGAGTGGTCTAGTAGACTATAGATAGGCTAGAGGCTCTTAATGTACAGTATAACACAGGGCAGTGGTTACGTGCAGCTGAGAGTGGTGTAGTAGTCTATAGATAGGCTAGAGGCTCTTAATGTACAGTATAACACAGGGCAGTGGTTACGTGCAGCTGAGAGTGGTCTAGTAGTCTATAGATAGGCTAGAGGTTCTTAATGTACAGTATAACACAGGGCAGTGGTTACGTGCAGCTGAGAGTGGTCTAGTAGTCTATAGATAGGCTAGATGCTCTTAATGTACAGTATAACACAGGGCGGTGGTTACGTGCAGCTGAGAGTGGTCTAGTAGTCTATAGATAGGCTAGAGGCTCTTAATGATCAGTATAACACAGGGCAGTGGTTACGTGCAGCTGAGAGTGGTCTAGTAGTCTATATATAGGCTAGAGGCTCTTAATGTACAGTATAACACAGGGCAGTGGTTACGTGCAGCTGAGAGTGGTCTAGTAGTCTATAGATAGGCTAGAGGCTCTTAATGTACAGTATAACACAGGGCAGTGGTTACGTGCAGCTGAGAGTGGTCTAGTAGTCTATAGATAGGCTAGAGGCTCTTAATGTACAGTATAACACAGGGCAGTGGTTACGTGCAGCTAAGAGTGGTCTAGTAGTCTATAGATAGGCTAGAGACTCTTAATGTACAGTATAACACAGGGCAGTGGTTACGTGCAGCTGAGAGTGGTCTAGTAGTCTATATATAGGCTAGAGGCTCTTAATGTACAGTATAACACAGGGCAGTGGTTACGTGCAGCTGAGAGTGGTCTAGTAGTCTATAGATAGGCTAAAGGCTCTTAATGTACAGTATAACACAGGGCAGTGGTTACGTGCAGCTGAGAGTGGTCTAGTAATCTATAGATATCCTAGAGGCTCTTAATGTACAGTATAACACAGGGCAGTGGTTACGTGCAGCTGAGAGTGGTCTAGTAGTCTATAGATAGGCTAGAGGCTCTTAATGTACAGTATAACACAGGGCAGTGGTCACGTGGAGCTGAGAATGGTCTAGTAGTCTATAGATAGGCTAGAGGCTCTTTATGTACAGTATAACACAGGGCAGTGGTTACGTGCAGCTGAGAGTGGTTTAGTAGTCTATAGATAGGCTAGAGGCTCTTAATGTACAGTATAACACAGGGCAGTGGTCACGTGCAGCTGAGAGTGGTCTAGTAGTCTATAGATAGGCTAGATGCTCTTAATGTACAGTATAACACAGGGCAGTGGTTACGTGCAGCTGAGAGTGGTCTAGTAGTCTATAGATAGGCTAGAGGCTCTTAATGTACAGTATAACACAGGGCAGTGGTTACGTGCAGCTGAGAGTGGTCTAGTAGTCTATAGATAGGCTAGAGGCTCTTAATGTACAGTATAACTCAGGGCAGTGGTTACGTGCAGCTGAGAGTGGTCTAGTAGTCTATAGATAGGCTAGAGGTTCTTAATGTACAGTATAACACAGGGCAGTGATTACGTGCAGCTGAGAGTGGTCTAGTAGTCTATAGATAGGCTAGATGCTCTTAATGTACAGTATAACACAGGGCAGTGGTTACGTGCAGCTGAGAGTGGTCTAGTAGTCTATAGATAGGCTAGAGGCTCTTAATGTACAGTATAACACAGGGCAGTGGTTACGTGCAGCTGAGAGTGGTCTAGTAGTCTATATATAGGCTAGAGGCTCTTAATGTACAGTATAACACAGGGCAGTGGTTACGTGCAGCTGAGAGTGGTCTAGTAGTCTATAGATAGGCAAGAGGCTCTTAATGTACAGTATAACACAGGGCAGTGGTTACGTGCAGCTGAGAGTGGTCTAGTAGTCTATAGATAGGCTAGAGGCTCTTAATGTACAGTATAACACAGGGCAGTGGTTACGTGCAGCTAAGAGTGGTCTAGTAGTCTATAGATAGGCTAGAGACACTTAATGTACAGTATAACACAGGGCAGTGGTTACGTGCAGCTGAGAGTGGTCTAGTAGTCTATATATAGGCTAGAGGCTCTTAATGTACAGTATAACACAGGGCAGTGGTTACGTGCAGCTGAGAGTGGTCTAGTAGTCTATAGATAGGCTAGAGGCTCTTAATGTACAGTATAACACAGGGCAGTGGTTACGTGCAGCTGAGAGTGGTCTAGTAATCTATAGATATCCTAGAGGCTCTTAATGTACAGTATAACACAGGGCAGTGGTTACGTGCAGCTGAGAGTGGTCTAGTAGTCTATAGATAGGCTAGAGGCTCTTAATGTACAGTATAACACAGGGCAGTGGTTACGTGCAGCTGAGAGTGGTCTAGTAGTCTATAGATAGGCTAGAGGCTCTTAATGTACAGTATAACACAGGGCAGTGGTTACGTGCAGCTGAGAGTGGTGTAGTAGTCTATAGATAGGCTAGTGGCTCTTAATGTACAGTATAACACAGGGCAGTGGTTACGTGCAGCTGAGAGTGGTCTAGTAGTCTATAGATAGGCTAGAGGTTCTTAATGTACAGTATAACACAGGGCAGTGGTTACGTGCAGCTGAGAGTGGTCTAGTAGTCTATAGATAGGCTAGATGCTCTTAATGTACAGTATAACACAGGGCAGTGGTTACGTGCAGCTGAGAGTGGTCTAGTAGTCTATAGATAGGCTAGAGGCTCTTAATTAACAGTATAACACAGGGCAGTGGTTACGTGCAGCTGAGAGTGGTCTAGTAGTCTATATATAGGCTAGAGGCTCTTAATGTACAGTATAACACAGGGCAGTGGTTACGTGCAGCTGAGAGTGGTCTAGTAGTCTATAGATAGGCTAGAGGCTCTTAATGTACAGTATAACACAGGGCAGTGGTTACGTGCAGCTGAGAGTGGTCTAGTAGTCTATAGATAGGCTAGAGGCTCTTAATGTACAGTATAACACAGGGCAGTGGTTACGTGCAGCTAAGAGTGGTCTAGTAGTCTATAGATAGGCTAGAGACTCTTAATGTACAGTATAACACAGGGCAGTGGTTACGTGCAGCTGAGAGTGGTCTAGTAGTCTATATATAGGCTAGAGGCTCTTAATGTACAGTATAACACAGGGCAGTGGTTACGTGCAGCTGAGAGTGGTCTAGTAGTCTATAGATAGGCTAGAGGCTCTTAATGTACAGTATAACACAGGGCAGTGGTTACGTGCAGCTGAGAGTGGTCTAGTAATCTATAGATATCCTAGAGGCTCTTAATGTACAGTATAACACAGGGCAGTGGTTACGTGCAGCTGAGAGTGGTCTAGTAGTCTATAGATAGGCTAGAGGCTCTTAATGTACAGTATAACACAGGGCAGTGGTCACGTGCAGCTGAGAGTGGTCTAGTAGTCTATAGATAGGCTAGAGGCTCTTTATGTACAGTATAACACAGGGCAGTGGTTACGTGCAGCTGAGAGTGGTTTAGTAGTCTATAGATAGGCTAGAGGCTCTTAATGTACAGTATAACACAGGGCAGTGGTTACGTGCAGCTGAGAGTGGTCTAGTAGTCTATAGATAGGGTACAGGCTCTTAATGTACAGTATAACACAGGGCAGTGGTTACGTGCAGCTGAGAGTGGTCTAGTAGTCTATAGATAGGCTAGAGGCTCTTAATGTACAGTATAACACAGGGCAGTGGTTACGTGCAGTTGAGAGTGGTCTAGTAGTCTATAGATAGGCTAGAGGCTCTTAATGTACAGTATAACACAGGGCAGTGGTTACGTGCAGCTGAGAGTGGTCTAGTAGTCTATAGATAGGCTAGATGCTCTTAATGTACAGTATAACACAGGGCAGTGGTTACGTGCAGCTGAGAGTGGTCTAGTAGTCTATAGATAGGCTAGAGGCTCTTAATGTACAGTATAACACAGGGCAGTGGTTACGTGCAGCTGAGAGTGTTCTAGTAGTCTATAGATAGGCTAGAGGCTCTTAATGTACAGTATGACACAGGGCAGTGGTTACGTGCAGCTGAGAGTGGTCTTGTAGTCTATAGATAGGCTAGATGTTCTTAATGTACAGTATAACACAGGGCAGTGGTTACGTGCAGCTGAGAGTGGTTTAGTAGTCTATAGATAGGCTAGAGGCTCTTAATGTACAGTATAACACAGGGCAGTGGTTACGTGCAGCTGAGAGTGGTCTAGTAGTCTATAGATAGGCTAGAGGCTCTTAATGTACAGTATAACACAGGGCAGTGGTTACGTGCAGCTGAGAGTGGTCTTGTAGTCTGTAGATAGGCTCGAGGCTCTTAATGTACAGTATAACACAGGGCAGTGGTTACGTGCAGCTGAGAGTGGTCTAGTAGTCTATAGATAGGCTAGAGGCTCTTAATGTACAGTATAACACAGGGCAGTGGTTACGTGCAGCTGAGAGTGGTCTAGTAGTCTATATATAGGCTAGAGGCTCTTAATGTACAGTATAACACAGGGCAGTGGTTACGTGCAGCTGAGAGTGGTCTAGTAGTCTATAGATAGGCTAGAGGCTCTTAATGTACAGTATAACACAGGGCAGTGGTTACGTGCAGCTGAGAGTGGTCTAGTAGTCTATAGATAGGCTAGAGGCTCTTAATTTACAGTATAACACAGGGCAGTGGTTACGTGCAGCTGAGAGTGGTCTAGTAGTCTATAGATAGGCTAGAGGCTCTTAATGTACAGTATAACACAGGGCAGTGGTCACGTGCAGCTGAGAGTGGTCTAGTAGTCTATAGATAGGCTAGAGGCTCTTAATGTACAGTATAACACAGGGCAGTGGTTACGTGCAGCTGAGAGTGGTCTAGTAGTCTATAGATAGGCTAGAGGCTCTTAATGTACAGTATAACACAGGGCAGTGGTTACGTGCTGCTGAGAGTGGTCTAGTAGTCTATAGATAGGCTAGAGGCTCTTAATGTACAGTATAACACAGGGCAGTGGTTACGTGCAGCTGAGAGTGGTCTAGTAGTCTATAGATAGGCTAGAGGCCCTTAATGTACAATATAACACAGGGCAGTGGTTACGTGCAGCTGAGAGTGGTCTAGTAATCTATAGATAGGCTAGAGGCTCTTAATGTACAGTATAACACAGGGCAGTGGTTACGTGCAGCTGAGAGTGGTCTAGTAGTCTATATATAGGCTAGAGGCTCTTATTGTACAGTATAACACAGGGCAGTGGTTATGTGCAGCTGAGAGTGGTCTAGTAGTCTATAGATAGGCTAGAGGCTCTGAATGTACAGTATAACACAGGGCAGTGGTTACGTGCAGCTGAGAGTGGTCTAGTAGTCTATAGATAGGCTAGAGGCTCTTAATGTACAGTATAACACAGGGCAGTGGTTACGTGCAGCTGAGAGTGGTCTAGTAGTCTATAGATAGGCTAGAGGCTCTTAATGTACAGTATAACACAGGGCAGTGGTTACGTGCAGCTGAGAGTGGTCTAGTAGTCTATAGATAAGGTAGAGGCTCTTAATGTACAGTATAACACAGGGCAGTGGTTACGTACAGCTGAGAGTGGTCTAGTAGTCTATAGATAGGCTAGAGGCTCTTAATGTACAGTATAACACAGGGCAGTGGTTACGTGCAGCTGAGAGTGGTCTAGTAGTCTATAGATAGGGTAGAGGCTCTTAATGTACAGTATAACACAGGGCAGTGGTTACGTGCAGCTGAGAGTGGTCTAGTAGTCTATAGATAGGCTAGAGGCACTTAATGTACAGCATAACACAGGGCAGTGGTTACGTGCAGCTGAGAGTGGTTTAGTAGTCTATAGATAGGCTAGAGGCTCTTAATGTACAGTATAACACAGGGCAGTGGTTACGTGCAGCTGAGAGTGGTCTAGTAGTCTATAGATAGGCTAGAGGCTCTTAATGTACAGTATAACACAGGGCAGTGGTTACGTGCCGCTGAGAGTGGTCTAGTAGTCTATAGATAGGCTAGAGGCTCTTAATGTACAGTATAACACAGGGCAGTGGTTACGTGCAGCTGAGAGTGGTCTAGTAGTCTATAGATAGGCTAGAGGCTCTTAATGTACAGTATAACACAGGGCAGTGGTTACGTGCAGCTGAGAGTGTCTAGTAGTCTATAGATAGGCTAGAGACTCTTAATGTACAGTATAACACAGGGCAGTGGTTACGTGCAGCTGAGAGTGGTCTAGTAGTCTATAGATAGGGTAGAGGCTCCTAATGTACAGTATAACACAGGGCAGTGGTTACGTGCAGCTGAGATTGGTCTAGTAGTCTATAGATAGGCTAGAGGCTCTTAATGTACAGTATAACACAGGGCAGTGGTTACGTGCAGCTGAGAGTGGTCTAGTAGTCTATAGATAGGCTAGAGGCTCTTAATGTACAGTATAACACAGGGCAGTGGTTACGTGCAGCTGAGAGTGGTCTAGTAGTTTATAGATAGGCTAGAGGCTCTTAATGTACAGTATAACACAGGGCAGTGGTTACATGCAGCTGAGAGTGGTCTAGTAGTCTATAGATAGGCTAGAGGCTCTTAATGTACAGTATAACACAGGGCAGTGGTTACGTGCAGCTGAGAGTGGTCTAGTAGTCTATAGATAGGCTAGAGGCTCTTAATGTACAGTATAACACAGGGCAGTGGTTACGTGCAGCTGAGAGTGGTCTAGTAGTCTATAGATAGGCTAGAGGCTCTTAATGTACAGTATAACACAGGGCAGTGGTTACGTGCAGCTGAGAGTGGTCTAGTAGTCTATAGATAGGCTAGAGGATCTTAATGTACAGTATAACACAGGGCAGTGGTTACGTGCAGCTGAGAGTGGTTTAGTAGTCTATAGATAGGCTAGAGGCTCTTAATGTACAGTATAACACAGGGCAGTGGTTACGTACAGCTGAGAGTGGTCTAGTAGTCTATAGATAGGCTAGAGGCTCTTAATGTACAGTATAACACAGGGCAGTGGTTACGTGCAGCTGAGAGTGGTCTAGTAGTCTATAGATAGGCTAGAGGCTCTTAATGTACAGTATAACACAGGGCAGTGGTTACGTGCAGCTGAGAGTGGTCTAGTAGTATATAGATAGGCTAGAGGCTCTTAATGTACAGTATAACACAGGGCAGTGGTTACGTGCAGCTGAGAGTGGTCTTGTAGTCTATAGATAGGCTAGAGGCTCTTAATGTACAGTATAACACAGGGCAGTGGTTACGTGCAGCTGAGAGTGGTCTAGTAGTCTATAGATAGGCTAGAGGCTCTTAATGTACAATATAACACAGGGCAGTGGTTACGTGCAGCTGAGAGTGGTCTAGTAGTCTATAGATAGGCTAGAGGCTCTTAATGTACAGTATAACACAGGGCAGTGGTTACGTGCAGCTGAGAGTGGTCTAGTAGTCTATAGATAGGCTAGAGGCTCTTAATGTACAGTATAACACAGGGCAGTGGTTACGTGCAGCTGAGAGTGGTCTAGTAGTCTATATATAGGCTAGAGGCTCTTAATGTACAGTATAACACAGGGCAGTGGTTACGTGCAGCTGAGAGTGGTTAAGTAGTCTATAGATAGGGTAGAGGCTCTTAATGTACAGTATAACACAGGGCAGTGGATACGTGCAGCTGAGAGTGGTCTAGTAGTCTATAGATAGGCTAGAGGCCCTTAATGTACAGTATAACACAGGGCAGTGGTTACGTGCAGCTGAGAGTGGTTTAGTAGTCTATAGATAGGCTAGAGGCTCTTAATGTACAGTATAACACAGGGCAGTGGTTACGTGCAGCTGAGAGTGGTCTAGTAGTCTATAGATAGGCTAGAGGCTCTTAATGTACAGTATAACACAGGGCAGTGGTTACGTGCAGCTGAGAGTGGTCTAGTAGTCTATATATAGGCTAGAGGCTCTTAATGTACAGTATAACACAGGGCAGTGGTTACGTGCAGCTGAGAGTGGTCTAGTAGTCTATAGATAGGCTAGAGGCACTTACTGTACAGTATAACACAGGGCAGTGGTTACGTGCAGCTGAGAGTGGTCTAGTAGTCTATAGATAGGCTAGAGGCTCTTAATGTACAGTACAACACAGGGCAGTGGTTACGTGCAGCTGAGAGAGGTGTAGTAGTCTATAGATAGGCTAGAGGCTCTTAATGTACAGTATAACACAGGGCAGTGGTTACGTGCAGCTGAGAGTGGTCTAGTAGTCTATAGATAGGCTAGAGACACTTAATGTACAGTATAACACAGGGCAGTGGTTACGTGCAGCTGAGAGTGGTCTAGTAGTCTATAGATAGGCTAGAGGCTCTTAATGTACAGTATAACACAGGGCAGTGGTTACGTGCAGCTGAGAGTGGTCTAGTAGTCTATAGATAGGCTAGATGCTCTTAATGTACAGTATAACACAGGGCAGTGGTTACGTGCAGCTGAGAGTGGTCTAGTAGTCTATAGATAGGCTAGAGGCTCTTAATGTACAGTATAACACAGGGCAGTGGTTACTTGCAGCTGAGAGTGGTCTAGTAGTCTATAGATAGGCTAGAGGCTCTTAATGTACAGTATAACACAGGGCAGTGGTTACGTGCAGCTGAGAGTGGTCTAGTAGTCTATAGATAGGCTAGAGGCTCTTAATGTACAGTATAACACAGGGCAGTGGTTACGTGCAGCTGAGAGTGGTCTAGTAGTCTATAGATAGGCTAGAGGCTCTTAATGTACAGTATAACACAGGGCAGTGGTTACGTGCAGCTGAGAGTGGTCTAGTAGTCTATATATAGGCTAGAGGCTCTTAATGTACAGTATAACACAGGGCAGTGGTTACGTGCAGCTTAGAGTGGTCTAGTAGTCTATAGATAGGCTAGAGGCTCTTAATGTACAGTATAACACAGGGCAGTGGTTACGTGCAGCTGAGAGTGGTCTAGTAGTCTATAGATAGGCTAGAGGCTCTTAATGTACAGTATAACACAGGGCAGTGGTTACGTGCAGCTGAGAGTGGTCTAGTAGTCTATAGATAGGCTAGATGCTCTTAATTTACAGTATAACACAGGGCAGTGGTTACGTGCAGCTGAGAGTGGTCTAGTAGTCTATAGATAGGCTAGAGGTTCTTAATGTACAGTATAACACAGGGCAGTGGTTACGTGCAGCTGAGAGTGGTCTAGTAGTCTATAGATAGGCTAGATGCTCTTAATGTTTAGTATAACACAGGGCAGTGGTTACGTGCAGCTGAGAGTGGTCTAGTAGTCTATAGATAGGCTAGAGGCTCTTAATGTACAGTATAACACAGGGCAGTGGTTACGTGCAGCTGAGAGTGGTCTAGTAGTCTATATATAGGCTAGAGGCTCTTAATGTACAGTATAACACAGGGCAGTGGTTACGTGCAGCTGAGAGTGGTCTAGTAGTCTATAGATAGGCTAGAGGCTCTTAATGTACAGTATAACACAGGGCAGTGGTTACGTGCAGCTGAGAGTGGTCTAGTAGTCTATAGATAGGCTAGAGGCTCTTAATGTACAGTATAACACAGGGCAGTGGTTACGTGCAGCTAAGAGTGGTCTAGTAGTCTATAGATAGGCTAGAGACTCTTAATGTACAGTATAACACAGGGCAGTGGTTACGTGCAGCTGAGAGTGGTCTAGTAGTCTATATATAGGCTAGAGGCTCTTAATGTACAGTATAACACAGGGCAGTGGTTACGTGCAGCTGAGAGTGGTCTAGTAGTCTATAGATAGGCTAGAGGCTCTTAATGTACAGTATAACACAGGGCAGTGGTTACGTGCAGCTGAGAGTGGTCTAGTAATCTAT
This sequence comes from Meconema thalassinum, assembly GCA_946902985.2. Lineage (NCBI taxonomy): Eukaryota > Metazoa > Arthropoda > Insecta > Orthoptera > Tettigoniidae > Meconema > Meconema thalassinum. Next base: position 465,398,106 of record OX336394.1, on the reverse strand, counting down.
AGATATCCTAGAGGCTCTTAATGTACAGTATAACACAGGGCAGTGGTTACGTGCAGCTGAGAGTGGTCTAGTAGTCTATAGATAGGCTAGAGGCTCTTAATGTACAGTATAACACAGGGCAGTGGTCACGTGCAGCTGAGAGTGGTCTAGTAGTCTATAGATAGGCTAGAGGCTCTTTATGTACAGTATAACACAGGGCAGTGGTTACGTGCAGCTGAGAGTGGTTTAGTAGTCTATAGATAGGCTAGAGGCTCTTAATGTACAGTATAACACAGGGCAGTGGTTACGTGCAGCTGAGAGTGGTCTAGTAGTCTATAGATAGGGTAGAGGCTCTTAATGTACAGTATAACACAGGGCAGTGGTTACGTGCAGCTGAGAGTGGTCTAGTAGTCTATAGATAGGCTAGAGGCTCTTAATGTACAGTATAACACAGGGCAGTGGTTACGTGCAGCTGAGAGTGGTCTAGTAGTCTATAGATAGGCTAGATGCTCTTAATGTACAGTATAACACAGGGCAGTGGTTACGTGCAGCTGAGAGTGGTCTAGTAGTCTATAGATAGGCTAGAGGCTCTTAATGTACAGTATAACACAGGGCAGTGGTTACGTGCAGCTGAGAGTGGTCTAGTAGTCTATAGATAGGCTAGAGGCTCTTAATGTACAGTATAACACAGGGCAGTGGTTACGTGCAGCTGAGAGTGGTCTTGTAGTCTATAGATAGGCTAGATGCTCTTAATGTACAGTATAACACAGGGCAGTGGTTACGTGCAGCTGAGAGTGGTTTAGTAGTCTATAGATAGGCTAGAGGCTCTTAATGTACAGTATAACACAGGGCAGTGGTTACGTGCAGCTGAGAGTGGTCTAGTAGTCTATAGATAGGCTAGAGGCTCTTAATGTACAGTATAACACAGGGCAGTGGTTACGTGCAGCTGAGAGTGGTCATGTAGTCTGTAGATAGGCTCGTGGCTCTTAATGTACATTATAACACAGAGCAGTGGTTACGTGCAGCTGAGAGTGGTCTAGTAGTCTATAGATAGGCTAGAGGCTCTTAATTTACAGTATAACACAGGGCAGTGGTTACGTGCAGCTGAGAGTGGTCTAGTAGTCTATAGATAGGCTAGAGGCTCTTAATGTACAGTATAACACAGGGCAGTGGTCACGTGCAGCTGAGAGTGGTCTAGTAGTCTATAGATAGGCTAGAGGCTCTTAATGTACAGTATAACACAGGGCAGTGGTTACGTGCATCTGAGAGTGGTCTAGTAGTCTATAGATAGGCTAGAGGCTCTTAATGTACAGTATAACACAGGGCAGTGGTTACGTGCAGCTGAGAGTGGTCTAGTAGTCTATAGATAGGCTAGAGGCTCTTAATGTACAGTATAACACAGGGCAGTGGTTACGTGCAGCTGAGAGTGGTCTAGTAGTCTATAGATAGGCTAGAGGCTCTTAATGTACAATATAACACAGGGCAGTGGTTACGTGCAGCTGAGAGTGGTCTAGTAGTCTATAGATAGGCTAGAGGCTCTTAATGTACAGTATAACACAGGGCAGTGGTTACGTGCAGCTGAGAGTGGTCTAGTAGTCTATATATAGGCTAGAGGCTCTTAATGTACAGTATAACACAGGGCAGTGGTTATGTGCAGCTGAGAGTGGTCTAGTAGTCTATAGATAGGCTAGAGGCTCTGAATGTACAGTATAACACAGGGCAGTGGTTACGTGCAGCTGAGACTGGTCTAGTAGTCTATAGATAGGGTAGAGGCTCTTAATGTACAGTATAACACAGGGCAGTGGTTACGTGCAGCTGAGAGTGGTCTAGTAGTCTATAGATAGGCTAGAGGCTCTTAATGTACAGTATAACACAGTGCAGTGGTTACGTGCAGCTGAGAGTGGTCTAGTAGTCTATAGATAGGCTAGAGGCTCTTAATGTACAGTATAACACAGGGCAGTGGTTACGTGCAGCTGAGAGTGGTCTAGTAGTCTATAGATAGGCTAGAGGCTCTTAATGTACAGTATAACCCAGGGCAGTGGTTACGTGCAGCTGAGAGTGGTCTTGTAATCTGTAGATAGGCTCGAGACTCTTAATGTACAGTATAACACAGGGCAGTGGTTACGTGCAGCTGAGAGTGGTCTAGTAGTCTATAGATAGGCTAGAGGCTCTTAATTTACAGTATAACACAGGGCAGTGGTTACGTGCAGCTGAGAGTGGTCTAGTAGTCTATAGATAGGCTAGAGGCTCTTAATGTACAGTATAACACAGGGCAGTGGTCACGTGCAGCTGAGAGTGGTCTAGTAGTCTATAGATAGGCTAGAGGCTCTTAATGTACAGTATAACACAGGGCAGTGGTTACGTGCATCTGAGAGTGGTCTAGTAGTCTATAGATAGGCTAGAGGCTCTTAATGTACAGTATAACACAGGGCAGTGGTTACGTGCAGCTGAGAGTGGTCTAGTAGTCTATAGATAGGCTAGAGGCTCTTAAAGTACAGTATAACACAGGGCAGTGGTTACGTGCAGCTGAGAGTGGTCTAGTAGTCTATAGATAGGCTAGAGGCTCTTAATGTACAATATAACACAGGGCAGTGGTTACGTGCAGCTGAGAGTGGTCTAGTAGTCTATAGATAGGCTAGAGGCTCTTAATGTACAGTATAACACAGGGCAGTGGTTACGTGCAGCTGAGAGTGGTCTAGTAGTCTATATATAGGCTAGAGGCTCTTAATGTACAGTATAACACAGGGCAGTGGTTATGTGCAGCTGAGAGTGGTCTAGTAGTCTATAGATAGGCTAGAGGCTCTGAATGTACAGTATAACACAGGGCAGTGGTTACGTGCAGCTGAGAGTGGTCTAGTAGTCTATAGATAGGGTAGAGGCTCTTAATGTACAGTATAACACAGGGCAGTGGTTACGTGCAGCTGAGAGTGGTCTAGTAGTCTATAGATAGGCTAGAGGCTCTTAATGTACAGTATAACACAGTGCAGTGGTTACGTGCAGCTGAGAGTGGTCTAGTAGTCTATAGATAGGCTAGAGGCTCTTAATGTACAGTATAACACAGGGCAGTGGTTACGTGCAGCTGAGAGTGGTCTAGTAGTCTATAGATAGGCTAGAGGCTCTTAATGTACAGTATAACACAGGGCAGTGGTTACGTGCAGCTGAGAGTGGTCTAGTAGTCTATAGATAGGCTATAGGCTCTTAATGTACAGTATAACACAGGGCAGTGGTTACGTGCAGCTGAGAGTGGTCTAGTAGTCTATAGATAGGCTAGAGGCTCTTAATGTACAGTATAACACAGGGCAGTGGTTACGTGCAGCTGAGAGTGGTCTAGTAGTCTATAGATAGGCTAGAGGCTCTTAATGTACAGTATAACACAGGGCAGTGGTTACGTGCAGCTGAGAGTGGTCTAGTAGTCTATAGATAGGCTAGAGGCTCTTAATGTACAATATAACACAGGGCAGTGGTTACGTGCAGCTGAGAGTGGTCTAGTAGTCTATAGATAGGCTAGAGGCTCTTAATGTACAGTATAACACAGGGCAGTGGTTACGTGCAGCTGAGAGTGGTCTAGTAGTCTATAGATAGACTAGAGGCTCTTAATGTACAGTATAACACAGGGCAGTGGTTACGTGCAGCTGAGAGTGGTCTAGTAGTCTATATATAGGCTAGAGGCTCTTAATGTACAGTATAACACAGGGCAGTGGTTACGTGCAGCTGAGAGTGGTTAAGTAGTCTATAGATAGGGTAGATGCTCTTAATGTACAGTATAACACAGGGCAGTGGTTACGTGCAGCTGAGAGTGGTCTAGTAGTCTATAGATAGGCTAGAGGCTCTTAATGTACAGTATAACACAGGGCAGTGTTTACGTGCAGCTGAGAGTGGTTTAGTAGTCTATAGATAGGCTAGAGGCTCTTAATGTACAGTATAACACAGGGCAGTGGTTACGTGCAGCTGAGAGTGGTCTAGTAGTCTATAGATAGGCTAGAGGCTCTTAATGTACAGTATAACACAGGGCAGTGGTTACGTGCAGCTGAGAGTGGTCTAGTAGTCTATATATAGGCTAGAGGCTCTTAATGTACAGTATAACACAGGGCAGTGGTTACGTGCAGCTGAGAGTGGTCTAGTAGTCTATAGATAGGCTAGAGGCTCTTACTGTACAGTATAACACAGGGCAGTGGTTACGTGCAGCTGAGAGTGGTCTAGTAGTCTATAGATAGGCTAGAGGCTCTTAATGTACAGTACAACACAGGGCAGTGGTTACGTGCAGCTGAGAGTGGTGTAGTAGTCTATAGATAGGCTAGAGGCTCTTAATGTACAGTATAACACAGGGCAGTGGTTACGTGCAGCTGAGAGTGGTCTAGTAGTCTATAGATAGGCTAGAGACACTTAATGTACAGTATAACACAGGGCAGTGGTTACGTGCAGCTGAGAGTGGTCTAGTAGTCTATAGATAGGCTAGAGGCTCTTAATGTACAGTACAACACAGGGCAGTGGTTACGTGCAGCTGAGAGTGGTGTAGTAGTCTATAGATAGGCTAGAGGCTCTTAATGTACAGTATAACACAGGGCAGTGGTTACGTGCAGCTGAGAGTGGTCTAGTAGTCTATAGATAGGCTAGAGACACTTAATGTACAGTATAACACAGGGCAGTGGTTACGTGCAGCTGAGAGTGGTCTAGTAGTCTATAGATAGGCTAGAGGCTCTTAATGTACAGTATAACACAGGGCAGTGGTTACGTGCAGCTGAGAGTGGTCTAGTAGTCTATAGATAGGCTAGAGGCTCTTAATGTACAGTATAACACAGGGCAGTGGTTACGTGCAGCTGAGAGTGGTCTAGTAGTCTATATATAGGCTAGAGGCTCTTAATGTACAGTATAACACAGGGCAGTGGTTACGTGCAGCTGAGAGTGGTCTAGTAGTCTATAGATAGGCTAGAGGCTCTTAATGTACAGTATAACACAGGGCAGTGGTTACGTGCAGCTGAGAGTGGTCTAGTAGTCTATAGATATTCTAGAGGCTCTTAATGTACAGTATAACACAGGGCAGTGGTTACGTGCAGCTGAGAGTGGTCTAGTAGTCTATAGATAGGCTAGAGGCTCTTAATGTACAGTATAACACAGGGCAGTGGTTACGTGCAGCTGAGAGTGGTCTAGTAGTCTATAGATAGGCTAGAGGTTCTTAATGTACAGTATAACACAGGGCAGTGGTTACGTGCAGCTGAGAGTGGTCTAGTAGTCTATAGATAGGCTAGATGCTCTTAATGTACAGTATAACACAGGGCAGTGGTTACGTGCAGCTGAGAGTGGTCTAGTAGTCTATAGATAGGCTAGAGGCTCTTAATGTACAGTATAACACAGGGCAGTGGTTACGTGCAGCTGAGAGTGGTCTAGTAGTCTATATATAGGCTAGAGGCTCTTAATGTACAGTATAACACAAGGCAGTGGTTACGTGCAGCTGAGAGTGGTCTAGTAGTCTATAGATAGGCTAGAGGCTCTTAATGTACAGTATAACACAGGGCAGTGGTTACGTGCAGCTGAGAGTGGTCTAGTAGTCTATAGATAGGCTAGAGGCTCTTAATGTACAGTATAACACAGGGCAGTGGTTACGTGCAGCTAAGAGTGGTCTAGTAGTCTATATATAGGCTAGAGACTCTTAATGTACAGTATAACACAGGGCAGTGGTTACGTGCAGCTGAGAGTGGTCTAGTAGTCTATATATAGGCTAGAGGCTCTTAATGTACAGTATAACACAGGGCAGTGGTTACGTGCAGCTGAGAGTGGTCTAGTAGTCTATAGATAGGCTAGAGGCTCTTAATGTACAGTATAACACAGGGCAGTGGTTACGTGCAGCTGAGAGTGGTCTAGTAATCTATAGATATCCTAGAGGCTCTTAATGTACAGTATAACACAGGGCAGTGGTTACGTGCTGCTGAGAGTGGTCTAGTAGTCTATAGATAGGCTAGAGGCTCTTAATGTACAGTATAACACAGGGCAGTGGTCACGTGCAGCTGAGAGTGGTCTAGAAGTCTATAGATAGGCTAGAGGCTCTTTATGTACAGTATAACACAGGGCAGTGGTTACGTGCAGCTGAGAGTGGTTTAGTAGTCTATAGATAGGCTAGAGGCTCTTAATGTACAGTATAACACAGGGCAGTGGTTACGTGCAGCTGAGAGTGGTCTAGTAGTCTATAGATAGGGTAGAGGCTCTTAATGTACAGTATAACACAGGGCAGTGGTTACGTGCAGCTGAGAGTGGTCTAGTAGTCTATAGATAGGCTAGATGCTCTTAATGTACAGTATAACACAGGGCAGTGGTTACGTGCAGCTGAGAGTGGTCTAGTAGTCTATAGATAGGCTAGAGGCTCTTAATGTACAGTATAACACAGGGCAGTGGTTACGTGCAGCTGAGAGTGGTCTAGTAGTCTATAGATAGGCTAGAGGCTCTTAATGTACAGTATAACACAGGGCAGTGGTTACGTGCAGCTGAGAGTGGTCTTGTAGTCTATAGATAGGCTAGATGCTCTTAATGTACATTATAACACAGGGCAGTGGTTACGTGCAGCTGAGAGTGGTTTAGTAGTCTATAGATAGGCTAGAGGCTCTTAATGTACAGTATAACACAGGGCAGTGGTTACGTGCAGCTGAGAGTGGTCTAGTAGTCTATAGATAGGCTAGAGGCTCTTAATGTACAGTATAACACAGGGCAGTGGTTACGTGCAGCTGAGAGTGGTCTTGTAGTCTGTAGATAGGCTCGAGGCTCTTAATGTACAGTATAACACAGGGCAGTGGTTACGTGCAGCTGAGAGTGGTCTAGTAGTCTATAGATAGGCTAGATGCTCTTAATGTACAGTATAACACAGGGCAGTGGTTACGTGCAGCTGAGAGTGGTCTAGTAGTCTATAGATAGGCTAGAGGCTCTTAATGTACAGTATAACACAGGGCAGTGGTTACGTGCAGCTGAGAGTGGTCTATTAGTCTATAGATAGGCTAGAGGCTCTTAATGTACAGTATAACACAGGGCAGTGGTTACGTGCAGCTGAGAGTGGTCTAGTAGTCTATAGATAGGCTAGAGGCTCTTAATGTACAGTATAACACAGGGCAGTGGTTACGTGCAGCTGAGAGTGGTCTAGTAGTCTATAGATAGGCTAGAGGCTCTTAATGTACAGTATAACACAGGGCAGTGGTTACGTGCAGCTGAGAGTGGTCTAGTAGTCTATATATAGGCTAGAGGCTCTTAATGTACAGTATAACACAGGGCAGTGGTTACGTGCAGCTGAGAGTGGTCTAGTAGTCTATAGATAGGCTAGAGGCTCTTAATGTACAGTATAACACAGGGCAGTGGTTACGTGCAGCTGAGAGTGGTCTAGTAGTCTATAGATAGGCTAGAGGCTCTTAATGTACAGTATAACACAGGGCAGTGGTTACGTGCAGCTGAGAGTGGTCTAGTAGTCTATAGATAGGCTAGAGGCTCTTAATGTACAGTATAACACAGGGCAGTGGTTACGTGCAGCTGAGAGTGGTCTAGTAGTCTATAGATAGGCTAGAGGTTCTTAATGTACAGTATAACACAGGGCAGTGGTTACGTGCAGCTGAGAGTGGTCTAGTAGTCTATAGATAGGCTAGATGCTCTTAATGTACAGTATAACACAGGGCAGTGGTTACGTGCAGCTGAGAGTGGTCTAGTAGTCTATATATAGGCTAGAGGCTCTTAATGTACAGTATAACACAGGGCAGTGGTTACGTGCAGCTGAGAGTGGTCTAGTAGTCTATATATAGGCTAGAGGCTCTTAATGTACAGTATAAGACAGGGCAGTGGTTACGTGCAGCTGAGAGTGGTCTAGTAGTCTATAGATAGGCTAGAGGCTCTTAATGTACAGTATAACACAGGGCAGTGGTTACGTGCAGCTGAGAGTGGTCTAGTAGTCTATAGATAGGCTAGAGGCTCTTAATGTACAGTATAACACAGGGCAGTGGTTACGTGCAGCTCAGAGTGGTCTAGTAGTCTATAGATAGGCTAGAGACTCTTAATGTACAGTATAACACAGGGCAGTGGTTACGTGCAGCTGAGAGTGGTCTAGTAGTCTATATATAGGCTAGAGGCTCTTAATGTACAGTATAACACAGGGCAGTGGTTTCGTGCAGCTGAGAGTGGTCTAGTAGTCTATAGATAGGCTAGAGGCTCTTAATGTACAGTATAACACAGGGCAGTGGTTACGTGCAGCTGAGAGTGCTCTAGTAATCTATAGATATCCTAGAGGCTCTTAATGTACAGTATTACACAGGGCAGTGGTTACGTGCTGCTGAGAGTGGTCTAGTAGTCTATAGATAGGCTAGAGGCTCTTAATGTACAGTATAACACAGGGCAGTGGTCACGTGCAGCTGAGAGTGGTCTAGTAGTCTATAGATAGGCTAGAGGCTCTTTATGTACAGTATAACACAGGGCAGTGGTTACGTGCAGCTGAGAGTGGTTTAGTAGTCTATAGATAGGCTAGAGGCTCTTAATGTACAGTATAACACAGGGCAGTGGTTACGTGCAGCTGAGAGTGGTCTAGTAGTCTATAGATAGGGTAGAGGCTCTTAATGTACAGTATAACACAGGGCAGTGGTTACGTGCAGCTGAGAGTGGTCTAGTAGTCTATAGATAGGCTAGATGCTCTTAATGTACAGTATAACACAGGGCAGTGGTTACGTGCAGCTGAGAGTGGTCTAGTAGTCTATAGATAGGCTAGAGGCTCTTAATGTACAGTATAACACAGGGCAGTGGTTACGTGCAGCTGAGAGTGGTCTAGTAGTCTATAGATAGGCTAGAGGCTCTTAATGTACAGTATAACACAGGGCAGTGGTTACGTGCAGCTGAGAGTGGTCTTGTAGTCTGTAGATAAGCTCGAGGCTCTTAATGTACAGTATAACACAGGGCAGTGGTTACGTGCAGCTGAGAGTGGTCTAGTAGTCTATAGATAGGCTAGAGGCTCTTAATTTACAGTATAACACAGGGCAGTGGTTACGTGCAGCTGAGAGTGGTCTAGTAGTCTATAGATAGGCTAGAGGCTCTTAATGTACAGTATAACACAGGGCAGTGGTCACGTGCTGCTGAGAGTGGTCTAGTAGTCTATAGATAGGGTAGAGGCTCTTAATGTACAGTATAACACAGGGCAGTGGTTACGTGCAGCTGAGAGTGGTCTAGTAGTCTATAGATAGGCTAGATGCTCTTAATGTACAGTATAACACAGGGCAGTGGTTACGTGCAGCTGAGAGTGGTCTAGTAGTCTATAGATAGGCTAGAGGCTCTTAATGTACAGTATAACACAGGGCAGTGGTTACGTGCAGCTGAGAGTGGTCTAGTAGTCTATAGATAGGCTAGAGGCTCTTAATGTACAGTATAACACAGGGCAGTGGTTACGTGCAGCTGAGAGTGGTCTTGTAGTCTGTAGATAAGCTCGAGGCTCTTAATGTACAGTATAACACAGGGCAGTGGTTACGTGCAGCTGAGAGTGGTCTAGTAGTCTATAGATAGGCTAGAGGCTCTTAATTTACAGTATAACACAGGGCAGTGGTTACGTGCAGCTGAGAGTGGTCTAGTAGTCTATAGATAGGCTAGAGGCTCTTAATGTACAGTATAACACAGGGCAGTGGTCACGTGCTGCTGAGAGTGGTCTAGTAGTCTATAGATAGGCTAGAGGCTCTTAATGTACAGTATAACACAAGGCAGTGGTTACGTGCATCTGAGAGTGGTCTAGTAGTCTATAGATAGGCTAGAGGCTCTTAATGTACAGTATAACACAGGGCAGTGGTTACCTGCAGCTGAGAGTGGTCTAGTAGTCTATAGATAGGCTAGAGGCTCTTAATGTACAGTATAACACAGGGCAGTGGTTACGTGCAGCTGAGAGTGGTCTAGTAGTCTATAGATAGGCTAGAGGCTCTTAATGTACAATATAACACAGGGCAGTGGTTACGTGCAGCTGAGAGTGGTCTAGTAGTCTATAGATAGGCTAGAGGCTCTTAATGTACAGTATAACACAGGGCAGTGGTTACGTGCAGCTGAGAGTGGTCTAGTAGTCTATATATAGGCTAGAGGCTCTTAATGTGCAGTATAACACAGGGCAGTGGTTATGTGCAGCTGAGAGTGGTCTAGTAGTCTATAGATAGGAAGAGGCTCTGAATGTACAGTATAACACAGGGCAGTGGTTACGTGCAGCTGAGAGTGGTCTAGTAGTCTATAGATAGGGTAGAGGCTCTTAATGTACAGTATAACACAGGGCAGTGGTTACGTGCAGCTGAGAGTAGTCTAGTAGTCTATAGATAGGCTAGAGGCTCTTAATGTACAGTATAACACAGTGCAGTGGTTACGTGCAGCTGAGAGTGGTCTAGTAGTCTATAGATAGGGTAGAGGCTCTTAATGTACAGTATAACACAGGGCAGTGGTTACGTGCAGCTGAGAGTGGTCTAGTAGTCTATAGATAGGCTAGAGGCTCTTAATGTACAGTATAACACAGGGCAGTGGTTACGTGCAGCTGAGAGTGGTCTAGTAGTCTATAGATAGGCTAGAGGCTCTTAATGTACAGTATAACACAGGGCAGTGGTTACGTGCAGCTGAGAGTGGTCTAGTAGTCTATAGATAGGCTAGAGGCTCTTAATGTACAGTATAACACAGGGCAGTGGTTACGTGCAGCTGAGAGTGGTCTAGTAGTCTATAGATAGGCTAGAGGCTCTTAATGTACAGTATAACACAGGGCAGTGGTTACGTGCAGCTGAGAGTGGTCTAGTAGTCTATAAATAGGCTAGAGGCTCTTAATGTACAGTATAACACAGGGCAGTGGTTACGTGCAGCTCAGAGTGGTCTAGTAGTCTATAGATAGGCTAGAGACTCTTAGTGTACAGTATAACACAGGGCAGTGGTTACGTGCAGCTGAGAGTGGTCTAGTAGTCTATAGATAGGCTAGAGGCTCTTAACGTACAGTATAAAACAGGGCAGTGGTTACGTGCAGCTGAGAGTGGTCTAGTAGTCTATAGATAGGCTAGAGGCTCTTAAAGTACAGTATAACACAGGGCAGTGGTTACGTGCAGCTGAGAGTGGTCTAGTGGTCTATAGATAGGCTAGAGGCTCTTAATTTACAGTATAACACAGGGCAGTGGTTACGTGCAGCTGAGAGTGGTCTAGTAGTCTATAGATAGGCTAGAGGCTCTTAATGTACAGTATAACACAGGGCAGTGGTTACGTGCAGCTGACAGCGGTCTAGTAGTCTATAGATAGGGTAGAGGCTCTTAACGCACAATACAACACAGGGCAGTGGTTACGTGCAGCTGAGAGTGGTCTAGTTGTCTATATATAGGCTAGAGGCTCTTAATGTACAGTATAACACAGGGCAGTGGTTACGTGCAGCTGAGAGTGGTCTAGTAGTCTATAGATAGGCTAGAGGCTCTTAATGTACAGTATAACACAGGGCAGTGGTTACGTGCAGCTGAGAGTGGTCTAGTATTCTATATATAGGCTAGAGGCTCTTAATGTACAGTATAACACAGGGCAGTGGTTACGTGCAGCTGAGAGTGGTTTAGTAGTCTATAGATAGGGTAGAGGCTCTTAATGTACAGTATAACACAGGGCAGTGGTTACGTGCAGCTGAGAGTGGTCTAGTAGTCTATAGATACGCTAGAGGCTCTTAATGTACAGTATAACACAGGGCAGTGGTTACGTGCAGCTGAGAGTGGTTTAGTAATCTATAGATAGGCTAGAGGCTCTTAATGTACAGTATAACACAGGGCAGTGGTTACGTGCAGCTGAGAGTGGTCTAGTAGTCTATAGATAGGCTAGAGGCTCTTAATGTACAGTATAACACAGGGCAGTGGTTACGTGCAGCTGAGAGTGGTCTAGTAGTCTATATATAGGCTAGAGGCTCTTAATGTACAGTATAACACAGGGCAGTGGTTACGTGCAGCTGAGAGTGGTCTAGTAGTCTATAGATAGGCTAGAGGCTCTTACTGTACAGTATAACACAGGGCAGTGGTTACGTGCAGCTGAGAGTGGTCTAGTAGTCTATAGATAGGCTAGAGGCTCTTAATGTACAGTACAACACAGGGCAGTGGTTACGTGCAGCTGAGAGTGGTGTAGTAGTCTATAGATAGGCTAGAGGCTCTTAATGTACAGTATAACACAGGGCAGTGGTTACGTGCAGCTGAGAGTGGTCTAGTAGTCTATAGATAGGCTAGAGACACTTAATGTACAGTATAACACAGGGCAGTGGTTACGTGCAGCTGAGAGTGGTCTAGTAGTCTATAGATAGGCTAGAGGCTCTTAATGTACAGTATAACACAGGGCAGTGGTTACGTGCAGCTGAGAGTGGTCTAGTAGTCTATAGATAGGCTAGATGCTCTTAATGTACAGTATAACACAGGGCAGTGGTTACGTGCAGCTGAGAGTGGTCTAGTAGTCTATAGATAGGCTAGAGGCTCTTAATGTACAGTATAACACAGGGCAGTGGTTACGTGCAGCTGAGAGTGGTCTAGTAGTCTATAGATAGGCTAGAGGCTCTTAATGTACAGTATAACACAGGGCAGTGGTTACGTGCAGCTGAGAGTAGTCTAGTAGTCTATAGATAGGCTAGAGGCTCTTAATGTACAGTATAACACAGGGCAGTGGTTACGTGCAGCTGAGAGTGATGTAGTAGTCTACAGATAGGCTAGAGGCTCTTAATGTACAGTATAACACAGGGCAGTGGTTACGTGCAGCTGAGAGTGGTCTAGTAGTCTATAGATAGGCTAGAGACACTTAATGTACAGTATAACACAGGGCAGTGGTTACGTGCAGCTGAGAGTGGTCTAGTAGTCTATAGATAGGCTAGAGGCCCTTAATGTACAGTATAACACAGGGCAGTGATTACGTGCAGCTGAGAGTGGTCTAGTAGTCTATAGATAGGCTAGAGGCTCTTAATGTACAGTATAACACAGGGCAGTGGTTACGTGCAGCTGAGAGTGGTCTAGTAGTCTATAGATAGGCTAGAGGCCCTTAATGTACAGTATAACACAGGGCAGTGTTTACGTGCAGCTGAGAGTGGTCTAGTAGTCTATAGATAGGCTAGAGGCTCTTAATGTACAGTATAACACAGGGCAGTGGTTACGTGCAGCTGAGAGTGGTCTAGTAGTCTATAGATAGGCTAGAGGCTCTTAATGTACAGTATAACACAGGGCAGTGGTTACGTGCAGCTGAGAGTGGTCAAGTAGTCTATAGATAGGCTAGAGGCTCTTAATGTACAGTATAACACAGGGCAGTGGTTACGTGCAGCTGAGAGTGGTCTAGTAGTCTATATATAGGCTAGAGGCTCTTAATGTACAGTATAACACAGGGCAGTGGTTACGTGCAGCTGAGAGTGGTCTAGTAGTCTATAGATAGGCTAGAGGCTCTTAATGTACAGTATAACACAGGGCAGTGGTTACGTGCAGCTGAGAGTGGTCTAGTAGTCTATATATAGGCTAGAGGCTCTTAATTTACAGTATAACACAGGGCAGTGGTTACGTGCAGCTGAGAGTGGTCTAGTAGTCTATAGATAGGCTAGAGGCTCTTAATGTACAGTATAACACAGGGCAGTGGTTACGTGCAGCTGAGAGCGGTCTAGTAGTCTATAGATAGGGTAGAGGCTCTTAACGCACAATACAACACAGGGCAGTGGTTACGTGCAGCTGAGAGTGGTCTAGTTGTCTATATATAGGCTAGAGGCTCTTAATGTACAGTATAACACAGGGCAGTGGTTACGTGCAGCTGAGAGTGGTCTAGTAGTCTATAGATAGGCTAGAGGCTCTTAATGTACAGTATAACACAGGGCAGTGGTTACGTGCAGCTGAGAGTGGTCTAGTATTCTATATATAGGCTAGAGGCTCTTAATGTACAGTATAACACAGGGCAGTGGTTACGTGCAGCTGAGAGTGGTTTAGTAGTCTATAGATAGGGTAGAGGCTCTTAATGTACAGTATAACACAGGGCAGTGGTTACGTGCAGCTGAGAGTGGTCTAGTAGTCTATAGATACGCTAGAGGCTCTTAATGTACAGTATAACACAGGGCAGTGGTTACGTGCAGCTGAGAGTGGTTTAGTAGTCTATAGATAGGCTAGAGGCTCTTAATGTACAGTATAACACAGGGCAGTGGTTACGTGCAGCTGAGAGTGGTCTAGTAGTCTATAGATAGGCTAGAGGCTCTTAATGTACAGTATAACACAGGGCAGTGGTTACGTGCAGCTGAGAGTGGTCTAGTAGTCTATATATAGGCTAGAGGCTCTTAATGTACAGTATAACACAGGGCAGTGGTTACGTGCAGCTGAGAGTGGTCTAGTAGTCTATAGATAGGCTAGAGGCTCTTACTGTACAGTATAACACAGGGCAGTGGTTACGTGCAGCTGAGAGTGGTCTAGTAGTCTATAGATAGGCTAGAGGCTCTTAATGTACAGTACAACACAGGGCAGTGGTTACGTGCAGCTGAGAGTGGTGTAGTAGTCTATAGATAGGCTAGAGGCTCTTAATGTACAGTATAACACAGGGCAGTGGTTACGTGCAGCTGAGAGTGGTCTAGTAGTCTATAGATAGGCTAGAGACACTTAATGTACAGTATAACACAGGGCAGTGGTTACGTGCAGCTGAGAGTGGTCTAGTAGTCTATATATAGGCTAGAGGCTCTTAATTTACAGTATAACACAGGGCAGTGGTTACGTGCAGCTGAGAGTGGTCTAGTAGTCTATAGATAGGCTAGAGGCTCTTAATGTACAGTATAACACAGGGCAGTGGTTACGTGCAGCTGACAGCGGTCTAGTAGTCTATAGATAGGGTAGAGGCTCTTAACGCACAATACAACACAGGGCAGTGGTTACGTGCAGCTGAGAGTGGTCTAGTTGTCTATATATAGGCTAGAGGCTCTTAATGTACAGTATAACACAGGGCAGTGGTTACGTGCAGCTGAGAGTGGTCTAGTAGTCTATAGATAGGCTAGAGGCTCTTAATGTACAGTATAACACAGGGCAGTGGTTACGTGCAGCTGAGAGTGGTCTAGTATTCTATATATAGGCTAGAGGCTCTTAATGTACAGTATAACACAGGGCAGTGGTTACGTGCAGCTGAGAGTGGTTTAGTAGTCTATAGATAGGGTAGAGGCTCTTAATGTACAGTATAACACAGGGCAGTGGTTACGTGCAGCTGAGAGTGGTCTAGTAGTCTGTAGATACGCTAGAGGCTCTTAATGTACAGTATAACACAGGGCAGTGGTTACGTGCAGCTGAGAGTGGTTTAGTAGTCTATAGATAGGCTAGAGGCTCTTAATGTACAGTATAACACAGGGCAGTGGTTACGTGCAGCTGAGAGTGGTCTAGTAGTCTATAGATAGGCTAGAGGCTCTTAATGTACAGTATAACACAGGGCAGTGGTTACGTGCAGCTGAGAGTGGTCTAGTAGTCTATATATAGGCTAGAGGCTCTTAATGTACAGTATAACACAGGGCAGTGGTTACGTGCAGCTGAGAGTGGTCTAGTAGTCTATAGATAGGCTAGAGGCTCTTACTGTACAGTATAACACAGGGCAGTGGTTACGTGCAGCTGAGAGTGGTCTAGTAGTCTATAGATAGGCTAGAGGCTCTTAATGTACAGTACAACACAGGGCAGTGGTTACGTGCAGCTGAGAGTGGTGTAGTAGTCTATAGATAGGCTAGAGGCTCTTAATGTACAGTATAACACAGGGCAGTGGTTACGTGCAGCTGAGAGTGGTCTAGTAGTCTATAGATAGGCTAGAGACACTTAATGTACAGTATAACACAGGGCAGTGGTTACGTGCAGCTGAGAGTGGTCTAGTAGTCTATAGATAGGCTAGAGGCTCTTAATGTACAGTATAACACAGGGCAGTGGTTACGTGCAGCTGAGAGTGGTCTAGTAGTCTATAGATAGGCTAGATGCTCTTAATGTACAGTATAACACAGGGCAGTGGTTACGTGCAGCTGAGAGTGGTCTAGTAGTCTATAGATAGGCTAGAGGCTCTTAATGTACAGTATAACACAGGGCAGTGGTTACGTGCAGCTGAGAGTGGTCTAGTAGTCTATAGATAGGCTAGAGGCTCTTAATGTACAGTATAACACAGGGCAGTGGTTACGTGCAGCTGAGAGTAGTCTAGTAGTCTATAGATAGGCTAGAGGCTCTTAATGTACAGTATAACACAGGGCAGTGGTTACGTGCAGCTGAGAGTGATGTAGTAGTCTACAGATAGGCTAGAGGCTCTTAATGTACAGTATAACACAGGGCAGTGGTTACGTGCAGCTGAGAGTGGTCTAGTAGTCTATAGATAAGCTAGAGACACTTAATGTACAGTATAACACAGGGCAGTGGTTACGTGCAGCTGAGAGTGGTCTAGTAGTCTATAGATAGGCTAGAGGCCCTTAATGTACAGTATAACACAGGGCAGTGATTACGTGCAGCTGAGAGTGGTCTAGTAGTCTATAGATAGGCTAGAGGCTCTTAATGTACAGTATAACACAGGGCAGTGGTTACGTGCAGCTGAGAGTGGTCTAGTAGTCTATAGATAGGCTAGAGGCCCTTAATGTACAGTATAACACAGGGCAGTGTTTACGTGCAGCTGAGAGTGGTCTAGTAGTCTATAGATAGGCTAGAGGCTCTTAATGTACAGTATAACACAGGGCAGTGGTTACGTGCAGCTGAGAGTGGTCTAGTAGTCTATAGATAGGCTAGAGGCTCTTAATGTACAGTATAACACAGGGCAGTGGTTACGTGCAGCTGAGAGTGGTCAAGTAGTCTATAGATAGGCTAGAGGCTCTTAATGTACAGTATAACACAGGGCAGTGGTTACGTGCAGCTGAGAGTGGTCTAGTAGTCTATATATAGGCTAGAGGCTCTTAATGTACAGTATAACACAGGGCAGTGGTTACGTGCAGCTGAGAGTGGTCTAGTAGTCTATAGATAGGCTAGAGGCTCTTAATGTACAGTATAACACAGGGCAGTGGTTACGTGCAGCTGAGAGTGATCTAGTAGTCTATAGATAGGCTAGATGCTCTTAATGTACAGTATAACACAGGGCAGTGGTTACGTGCAGCTGAGAGTGGTCTAGTAGTCTATAGCTAGGCTAGAGGCTCTTAATGTACAGTATAACACAGGGCAGTGGTTACGTGCAGCTGAGAGTGGTCTAGTAGTCTATAGATAGGCTAGAGGCTCTTAATGTACAGTATAACACAGGGCAGTGGTTACGTGCAGCTGAGAGTGGTCTAGTAGTCTATAGATAGGCTAGATGCTCTTAATGTACAGTATAACACAGGGCAGTGGTTGCGTGCAGCTGAGAGTGGTCTAGTAGTCTATAGATAGGCTAGAGGCTCTTAATGTACAGTATAACACAGGGCAGTGGTTACGTGCAGCTGAGAGTGGTCTAGTAGTCTATATATAGGCTAGAGGCTCTTAATGTACAGTATAACACAGGGCAGTGGTTACGTGCAGCTGAGAGTGGTCTAGTAGTCTATAGATAGGCTAGAGGCTCTTAATGTACAGTATAACACAGGGCAGTGGTTACGTGCAGCTGAGAGTGGTCTAGTAGTCTATAGATAGGCTAGAGGCTTTTAATGTACAGTATAACACAGGGCAGTGGTTACGTGCAGCTGAGAGTGGTCTAGTAGTCTATAGATAGGCTAGAGGCTCTTAATGTGCAGTATAACACAAGGCAGTGGTTACGTGCAGCTGAGAGTGGTCTAGTAGTCTATAGATAGGCTAGAGGTTCTTAATGTACAGTATAACACAGGGCAATGGTTACGTGCAGCTGAGAGTGGTCTAGTAGTCTATAGATAGGCTAGATGCTCTTAATGTACAGTATAACACAGGGCAGTGGTTACGTGCAGCTGAGAGTGGTCTAGTAGTCTATAGATAGGCTAGAGGCTCTTAATGTACAGTATAACACAGGGCAGTGGTTACGTGCAGCTGAGAGTGGTCTAGTAGTCTATAGATAGGCTAGAGGCTCTTATTGTACAGTATAACACAGGGCAGTGGTTACGTGCAGCTGAGAGTGGTCTAGTAGTCTATAGATAGGCTAGAGGCTCTTAATGTACAGTATAACACAGGGCAGTGGTTACGTGCAGCTGAGAGTGGTCTAGTAGTCTATAGATAGGCTAGAGGCTCTTAATGTACAGTATAACACAGGGCAGTGGTTACGTGCAGCTGAGAGTGGTCTAGTAGTCTATAGATAGGCTAGAGGCTCTTAATGTACAGTATAACACAGGGCAGTGGTTACGTGCAGCTGAGAGTGGTCTAGAAGTCTATAGATAGGCTAGAGGCTCTTAATGTACAGTATAACACAGGGCAGTGGTTACGTGCAGCTGAGAGTGTCTAGTAGTCTATAGATAGGCTAGAGACTCTTAATGTACAGTATAACACAGGGCAGTGGTTACGTGCAGCTGAGAGTTGTCTAGTGGTCTATAGATAGGGTAGAGGCTCTTAATGTACAGTATAACACAGGGCAGTGGTTACGTGCAGCTGAGAGTGGTCTAGTAGTCTATAGATAGGCTAGAGGCTCTTAATGTACAGTATAACACAGGGCAGTGGTTACGTGCAGCTGAGAGTGGTCTAGTAGTCTATAGATAGGCTAGAGGCTCTTAATGTACAGTATAACACAGGGCAGTGGTTACGTGCAGCTGAGAGTGGTCTAGTAGTCTATAGATAGGCTAGAGGCTCTTAATGTACAGTATAACACAGGGCAGTGGTTACGTGCAGCTGAGAGTGGTCTAGTAGTCTATAGATAGGCTAGAGGCTCTTAATGTACAGTATAACACAGGGCAGTGGTTACGTGCAGCTGAGAGTGGTCTAGTAGTCTATAGATAGGCTAGAGGCTCTTAATGTACAGTATAACACAGGGCAGTGGTTACGTGCAGCTGAGAGTGGTCTAGTAGTCTATAGATAGGCTAGAGGCTCTTAATGTACAGTATAACACAGGGCAGTGGTTACGTGCAGCTGAGAGTGGTCTAGTAGTCTATAGATAGGCTAGAGGCTCTTAATGTACAGTATAACACAGGGCAGTGGTTACGTGCAGCTGAGAGTGGTTTAGTAGTCTATAGATAGGCTAGAGGCTCTTAATGTACAGTATAACACAGGGCAGTGGTTACGTGCAGCTGAGAGTGGTCTAGTAGTCTATAGATAGGCTAGAGGCTCTTAATGTACAGTATAACACAGGGCAGTGGTTACGTGCAGCTGAGAGTGGTCTAGTAGTCTATAGATAGGCTAGAGGCTCTTAATGTACAGTATAACACAGGGCAGTGGTTACGTGCAGCTGAGAGTGGTCTAGTAGTCTATAGATAGGCTAGAGGCTCTTAATGTACAGTATAACACAGGGCAGTGGTTACGTGCAGCTGAGAGTGGTCTAGTAGTCTATAGATAGGCTAGAGGCTCTTAATGTACAGTATAACACAGGGCAGTGGTTACGTGCAGCTGAGAGTGGTCTAGTAGTCTATAGATAGGCTAGAGGCTCTTAATGTACAATATAACACAGGGCAGTGGTTACGTGCAGCTGAGAGTGGTCTAGTAGTCTATAGATAGGCTAGAGGCTCTTAATGTACAGTATAACACAGGGCAGTGGTTACGTGCAGCTGAGAGTGGTCTAGTAGTCTATAGATAGGCTAGAGGCTCTTAATGTACAGTATAACACAGGGCAGTGGTTACGTGCAGCTGAGAGTGGTCTAGTAGTCTATATATAGGCTAGAGGCTCTTAATGTACAGTATAACACAGGGCAGTGGTTACGTGCAGCTGAGAGTGGTTAAGTAGTCTATAGATAGGGTAGAGGCTCTTAATGTACAGTATAACACAGGGCAGTGGTTACGTGCAGCTGAGAGTGGTCTAGTAGTCTATAGATAGGCTAGAGGCTCTTAATGTACAGTATAACACAGGGCAGTGGTTACGTGCAGCTGAGAGTGGTTTAGTAGTCTATAGATAGGCTAGAGGCTCTTAATGTACAGTATAACACAGGGCAGTGGTTACGTGCAGCTGAGAGTGGTCTAGTAGTCTATAGATAGGCTAGAGGCTCTTAATCTACAGTATAACACAGGGCAGTGGTTACGTGCAGCTGAGAGTGGTCTAGTAATCTATAGATAGGCTAGAGGCTCTTAATGTACAGTATAACACAGGGCAGTGGTTACGTGCAGCTGAGAGTGGTCTAGTAGTCTATATATAGGCTAGAGGCTCTTAATGTACAGTATACCACAGGGCAGTGGTTACGTGCAGCTGAGAGTGGTCTAGTAGTCTATAGATAGGCTAGAGGCTCTTACTGTACAGTATAACACAGGGCAGTGGTTACGTGCAGCTGAGAGTGGTCTAGTAGTCTATAGATAGGCTAGAGGCTCTTAATGTACAGTACAACACAGGGCAGTGGTTACGTGCAGCTGAGAGTGGTGTAGTAGTCTATAGATAGGCTAGAGGCTCTTAATGTACAGTATAACACAGGGCAGTGGTTACGTGCAGCTGAGAGTGGTCTAGTAGTCTATAGATAGGCTAGAGACACTTAATGTACAGTATAACACAGGGCAGTGGTTACGTGCAGCTGAGAGTGGTCTAGTAGTCTATAGATAGGCTAGAGGCTCTTAATGTACAGTATAACACAGGGCAGTGGTTACGTGCAGCTGAGAGTGGTCTAGTAGTCTATAGATAGGCTAGATGCTCTTAATGTACAGTATAACACAGGGCAGTGGTTACGTGCAGCTGAGAGTGGTCTAGTAGTCTATAGATAGGCTAGAGGCTCTTAATGTACAGTATAACACAGGGCAGTGGTTACGTGCAGCTGAGAGTGGTCTAGTAGTCTATAGATAGGCTAGAGGCTCTTAATGTACAGTATAACACAGGGCAGTGGTTACGTGCAGCTGAGAGTGGTCTAGTAGTCTATAGATAGGCTAGAGGCTCTTAATGTACAGTATAACACAGGGCACTGGTTACGTGCAGCTGAGAGTGGTCTAGTGGTCTATAGATAGGCTAGAGGCTCTTAATGTACAGTATAACACAGGGCAGTGGTTACGTGCAGCTGAGAGTGGTCTAGTAGTCTATATATAGGCTAGAGGCTCTTAATGTACAGTATAACACAGGGCAGTGGTTACGTGCAGCTGAGAGTGGTCTAGTAGTCTATAGATAGGCTAGAGGCTCTTAATGTACAGTATAACACAGGGCAGTGGTTACGTGCAGCTGAGAGTGGTCTAGTAGTCTATAGATAGGCTAGAGATTCTTAATGTACAGTATAACACAGGGCAGTGGTTACGTGCAGCTGAGAGTGGTCTAGTAGTCTATAGATAGGCTAGAGGCTCCTAATGTACAGTATAACACAGGGCAGTGGTTACGTGCAGCTGAGAGTGGTCTAGTAGTCTATAGATAGGCTAGAGGTTCTTAATATACAGTATAACACAGGGCAGTGGTTACGTGCAGCTGAGAGTGGTCTAGTAGTCTATAGATAGGCTAGATGCTCTTAATGTACAGTATAACACAGGGCAGTGGTTACCTGCAGCTGAGAGTGGTCTAGTAGTCTATAGATAGGCTAGAGGCTCTTAATGTACAGTATAACACAGGGCAGTGGTTACGTGCAGCTGAGAGTGGTCTAGTAGTCTATAGATAGGCTAGAGGCTCTTAATGTACAGTATAACACAGGGCAGTGGTTACGTGCAGCTGAGAGTGGTCTAGTAGTCTACAGATAGGCTAGAGGCTCTTAATGTACAGTATAACACAGGGCAGTGGTTACGTGCAGCTGAGAGTGGTCTAGTAGTCTATAGATAAGCTAGAGACACTTAATGTACAGTATAACACAGGGCAGTGGTTACGTGCAGCTGAGAGTGGTCTAGTAGTCTATAGATAGGCTAGAGGCCCTTAATGTACAGTATAACACAGGGCAGTGATTACGTGCAGCTGAGAGTGGTCTAGTAGTCTATAGATAGGCTAGAGGCTCTTAATGTACAGTATAACACAGGGCAGTGGTTACGTGCAGCTGAGAGTGGTCTAGTAGTCTATAGATAGGCTAGAGGCCCTTAATGTACAGTATAACACAGGGCAGTGTTTACGTGCAGCTGAGAGTGGTCTAGTAGTCTATAGATAGGCTAGAGGCTCTTAATGTACAGTATAACACAGGGCAGTGGTTACGTGCAGCTGAGAGTGGTCTAGTAGTCTATAGATAGGCTAGAGGCTCTTAATGTACAGTATAACACAGGGCAGTGGTTACGTGCAGCTGAGAGTGGTCAAGTAGTCTATAGATAGGCTAGAGGCTCTTAATGTACAGTATAACACAGGGCAGTGGTTACGTGCAGCTGAGAGTGGTCTAGTAGTCTATATATAGGCTAGAGGCTCTTAATGTACAGTATAACACAGGGCAGTGGTTACGTGCAGCTGAGAGTGGTCTAGTAGTCTATAGATAGGCTAGAGGCTCTTAATGTACAGTATAACACAGGGCAGTGGTTACGTGCAGCTGAGAGTGGTCTAGTAGTCTATATATAGGCTAGAGGCTCTTAATTTACAGTATAACACAGGGCAGTGGTTACGTGCAGCTGAGAGTGGTCTAGTAGTCTATAGATAGGCTAGAGGCTCTTAATGTACAGTATAACACAGGGCAGTGGTTACGTGCAGCTGAGAGCGGTCTAGTAGTCTATAGATAGGGTAGAGGCTCTTAACGCACAATACAACACAGGGCAGTGGTTACGTGCAGCTGAGAGTGGTCTAGTTGTCTATATATAGGCTAGAGGCTCTTAATGTACAGTATAACACAGGGCAGTGGTTACGTGCAGCTGAGAGTGGTCTAGTAGTCTATAGATAGGCTAGAGGCTCTTAATGTACAGTATAACACAGGGCAGTGGTTACGTGCAGCTGAGAGTGGTCTAGTATTCTATATATAGGCTAGAGGCTCTTAATGTACAGTATAACACAGGGCAGTGGTTACGTGCAGCTGAGAGTGGTTTAGTAGTCTATAGATAGGGTAGAGGCTCTTAATGTACAGTATAACACAGGGCAGTGGTTACGTGCAGCTGAGAGTGGTCTAGTAGTCTATAGATACGCTAGAGGCTCTTAATGTACAGTATAACACAGGGCAGTGGTTACGTGCAGCTGAGAGTGGTTTAGTAGTCTATAGATAGGCTAGAGGCTCTTAATGTACAGTATAACACAGGGCAGTGGTTACGTGCAGCTGAGAGTGGTCTAGTAGTCTATAGATAGGCTAGAGGCTCTTAATGTACAGTATAACACAGGGCAGTGGTTACGTGCAGCTGAGAGTGGTCTAGTAGTCTATATATAGGCTAGAGGCTCTTAATGTACAGTATAACACAGGGCAGTGGTTACGTGCAGCTGAGAGTGGTCTAGTAGTCTATAGATAGGCTAGAGGCTCTTACTGTACAGTATAACACAGGGCAGTGGTTACGTGCAGCTGAGAGTGGTCTAGTAGTCTATAGATAGGCTAGAGGCTCTTAATGTACAGTACAACACAGGGCAGTGGTTACGTGCAGCTGAGAGTGGTGTAGTAGTCTATAGATAGGCTAGAGGCTCTTAATGTACAGTATAACACAGGGCAGTGGTTACGTGCAGCTGAGAGTGGTCTAGTAGTCTATAGATAGGCTAGAGACACTTAATGTACAGTATAACACAGGGCAGTGGTTACGTGCAGCTGAGAGTGGTCTAGTAGTCTATATATAGGCTAGAGGCTCTTAATTTACAGTATAACACAGGGCAGTGGTTACGTGCAGCTGAGAGTGGTCTAGTAGTCTATAGATAGGCTAGAGGCTCTTAATGTACAGTATAACACAGGGCAGTGGTTACGTGCAGCTGACAGCGGTCTAGTAGTCTATAGATAGGGTAGAGGCTCTTAACGCACAATACAACACAGGGCAGTGGTTACGTGCAGCTGAGAGTGGTCTAGTTGTCTATATATAGGCTAGAGGCTCTTAATGTACAGTATAACACAGGGCAGTGGTTACGTGCAGCTGAGAGTGGTCTAGTAGTCTATAGATAGGCTAGAGGCTCTTAATGTACAGTATAACACAGGGCAGTGGTTACGTGCAGCTGAGAGTGGTCTAGTATTCTATATATAGGCTAGAGGCTCTTAATGTACAGTATAACACAGGGCAGTGGTTACGTGCAGCTGAGAGTGGTTTAGTAGTCTATAGATAGGGTAGAGGCTCTTAATGTACAGTATAACACAGGGCAGTGGTTACGTGCAGCTGAGAGTGGTCTAGTAGTCTGTAGATACGCTAGAGGCTCTTAATGTACAGTATAACACAGGGCAGTGGTTACGTGCAGCTGAGAGTGGTTTAGTAGTCTATAGATAGGCTAGAGGCTCTTAATGTACAGTATAACACAGGGCAGTGGTTACGTGCAGCTGAGAGTGGTCTAGTAGTCTATAGATAGGCTAGAGGCTCTTAATGTACAGTATAACACAGGGCAGTGGTTACGTGCAGCTGAGAGTGGTCTAGTAGTCTATATATAGGCTAGAGGCTCTTAATGTACAGTATAACACAGGGCAGTGGTTACGTGCAGCTGAGAGTGGTCTAGTAGTCTATAGATAGGCTAGAGGCTCTTACTGTACAGTATAACACAGGGCAGTGGTTACGTGCAGCTGAGAGTGGTCTAGTAGTCTATAGATAGGCTAGAGGCTCTTAATGTACAGTACAACACAGGGCAGTGGTTACGTGCAGCTGAGAGTGGTGTAGTAGTCTATAGATAGGCTAGAGGCTCTTAATGTACAGTATAACACAGGGCAGTGGTTACGTGCAGCTGAGAGTGGTCTAGTAGTCTATAGATAGGCTAGAGGCTCTTAATGTACAGTATAACACAGGGCAGTGGTTACGTGCAGCTGAGAGTGGTCTAGTAGTCTATAGATAGGCTAGAGGCTCTTAATGTACAGTATAACACAGGGCAGTGGTTACGTGCAGCTGAGAGTGGTCTAGTAGTCTATAGATAGGCTAGATGCTCTTAATGTACAGTATAACACAGGGCAGTGGTTACGTGCAGCTGAGAGTGGTCTAGTAGTCTATAGATAGGCTAGAGGCTCTTAATGTACAGTATAACACAGGGCAGTGGTTACGTGCAGCTGAGAGTGGTCTAGTAGTCTATAGATAGGCTAGAGGCTCTTAATGTACAGTATAACACAGGGCAGTGGTTACGTGCAGCTGAGAGTAGTCTAGTAGTCTATAGATAGGCTAGAGGCTCTTAATGTACAGTATAACACAGGGCAGTGGTTACGTGCAGCTGAGAGTGATGTAGTAGTCTACAGATAGGCTAGAGGCTCTTAATGTACAGTATAACACAGGGCAGTGGTTACGTGCAGCTGAGAGTGGTCTAGTAGTCTATAGATAAGCTAGAGACACTTAATGTACAGTATAACACAGGGCAGTGGTTACGTGCAGCTGAGAGTGGTCTAGTAGTCTATAGATAGGCTAGAGGCCCTTAATGTACAGTATAACACAGGGCAGTGATTACGTGCAGCTGAGAGTGGTCTAGTAGTCTATAGATAGGCTAGAGGCTCTTAATGTACAGTATAACACAGGGCAGTGGTTACGTGCAGCTGAGAGTGGTCTAGTAGTCTATAGATAGGCTAGAGGCCCTTAATGTACAGTATAACACAGGGCAGTGTTTACGTGCAGCTGAGAGTGGTCTAGTAGTCTATAGATAGGCTAGAGGCTCTTAATGTACAGTATAACACAGGGCAGTGGTTACGTGCAGCTGAGAGTGGTCTAGTAGTCTATAGATAGGCTAGAGGCTCTTAATGTACAGTATAACACAGGGCAGTGGTTACGTGCAGCTGAGAGTGGTCAAGTAGTCTATAGATAGGCTAGAGGCTCTTAATGTACAGTATAACACAGGGCAGTGGTTACGTGCAGCTGAGAGTGGTCTAGTAGTCTATATATAGGCTAGAGGCTCTTAATGTACAGTATAACACAGGGCAGTGGTTACGTGCAGCTGAGAGTGGTCTAGTAGTCTATAGATAGGCTAGAGGCTCTTAATGTACAGTATAACACAGGGCAGTGGTTACGTGCAGCTGAGAGTGATCTAGTAGTCTATAGATAGGCTAGATGCTCTTAATGTACAGTATAACACAGGGCAGTGGTTACGTGCAGCTGAGAGTGGTCTAGTAGTCTATAGCTAGGCTAGAGGCTCTTAATGTACAGTATAACACAGGGCAGTGGTTACGTGCAGCTGAGAGTGGTCTAGTAGTCTATAGATAGGCTAGAGGCTCTTAATGTACAGTATAACACAGGGCAGTGGTTACGTGCAGCTGAGAGTGGTCTAGTAGTCTATAGATAGGCTAGATGCTCTTAATGTACAGTATAACACAGGGCAGTGGTTACGTGCAGCTGAGAGTGGTCTAGTAGTCTATAGATAGGCTAGAGGCTCTTAATGTACAGTATAACACAGGGCAGTGGTTACGTGCAGCTGAGAGTGGTCTAGTAGTCTATATATAGGCTAGAGGCTCTTAATGTACAGTATAACACAGGGCAGTGGTTACGTGCAGCTGAGAGTGGTCTAGTAGTCTATAGATAGGCTAGAGGCTCTTAATGTACAGTATAACACAGGGCAGTGGTTACGTGCAGCTGAGAGTGGTCTAGTAGTCTATAGATAGGCTAGAGGCTTTTAATGTACAGTATAACACAGGGCAGTGGTTACGTGCAGCTGAGAGTGGTCTAGTAGTCTATAGATAGGCTAGAGGCTCTTAATGTGCAGTATAACACAAGGCAGTGGTTACGTGCAGCTGAGAGTGGTCTAGTAGTCTATAGATAGGCTAGAGGTTCTTAATGTACAGTATAACACAGGGCAGTGGTTACGTGCAGCTGAGAGTGGTCTAGTAGTCTATAGATAGGCTAGATGCTCTTAATGTACAGTATAACACAGGGCAGTGGTTACGTGCAGCTGAGAGTGGTCTAGTAGTCTATAGATAGGCTAGAGGCTCTTAATGTACAGTATAACACAGGGCAGTGGTTACGTGCAGCTGAGAGTGGTCTAGTAGTCTATAGATAGGCTAGAGGCTCTTATTGTACAGTATAACACAGGGCAGTGGTTACGTGCAGCTGAGAGTGGTCTAGTAGTCTATAGATAGGCTAGAGGCTCTTAATGTACAGTATAACACAGGGCAGTGGTTACGTGCAGCTGAGAGTGGTCTAGTAGTCTATAGATAGGCTAGAGGCTCTTAATGTACAGTATAACACAGGGCAGTGGTTACGTGCAGCTGAGAGTGGTCTAGTAGTCTATAGATAGGCTAGAGGCTCTTAATGTACAGTATAACACAGGGCAGTGGTTACGTGCAGCTGAGAGTGGTCTAGAAGTCTATAGATAGGCTAGAGGCTCTTAATGTACAGTATAACACAGGGCAGTGGTTACGTGCAGCTGAGAGTGTCTAGTAGTCTATAGATAGGCTAGAGACTCTTAATGTACAGTATAACACAGGGCAGTGGTTACGTGCAGCTGAGAGTTGTCTAGTGGTCTATAGATAGGGTAGAGGCTCTTAATGTACAGTATAACACAGGGCAGTGGTTACGTGCAGCTGAGAGTGGTCTAGTAGTCTATAGATAGGCTAGAGGCTCTTAATGTACAGTATAACACAGGGCAGTGGTTACGTGCAGCTGAGAGTGGTCTAGTAGTCTATAGATAGGCTAGAGGCTCTTAATGTACAGTATAACACAGGGCAGTGGTTACGTGCAGCTGAGAGTGGTCTAGTAGTCTATAGATAGGCTAGAGGCTCTTAATGTACAGTATAACACAGGGCAGTGGTTACGTGCAGCTGAGAGTGGTCTAGTAGTCTATAGATAGGCTAGAGGCTCTTAATGTACAGTATAACACAGGGCAGTGGTTACGTGCAGCTGAGAGTGGTCTAGTAGTCTATAGATAGGCTAGAGGCTCTTAATGTACAGTATAACACAGGGCAGTGGTTACGTGCAGCTGAGAGTGGTCTAGTAGTCTATAGATAGGCTAGAGGCTCTTAATGTACAGTATAACACAGGGCAGTGGTTACGTGCAGCTGAGAGTGGTCTAGTAGTCTATAGATAGGCTAGAGGCTCTTAATGTACAGTATAACACAGGGCAGTGGTTACGTGCAGCTGAGAGTGGTTTAGTAGTCTATAGATAGGCTAGAGGCTCTTAATGTACAGTATAACACAGGGCAGTGGTTACGTGCAGCTGAGAGTGGTCTAGTAGTCTATAGATAGGCTAGAGGCTCTTAATGTACAGTATAACACAGGGCAGTGGTTACGTGCAGCTGAGAGTGGTCTAGTAGTCTATAGATAGGCTAGATGCTCTTAATGTACAGTATAACACAGGGCAGTGGTTACGTGCAGCTGAGAGTGGTCTAGTAGTCTATAGATAGGCTAGAGGCTCTTAATGTACAGTATAACACAGGGCAGTGGTTACGTGCAGCTGAGAGTGGTCTAGTAGTCTATAGATAGGCTAGAGGCTCTTAATGTACAGTATAACACAGGGCAGTGGTTACGTGCAGCTGAGAGTGGTCTAGTAGTCTATAGATAGGCTAGAGGCTCTTAATGTACAGTATAACACAGGGCACTGGTTACGTGCAGCTGAGAGTGGTCTAGTGGTCTATAGATAGGCTAGAGGCTCTTAATGTACAGTATAACACAGGGCAGTGGTTACGTGCAGCTGAGAGTGGTCTAGTAGTCTATATATAGGCTAGAGGCTCTTAATGTACAGTATAACACAGGGCAGTGGTTACGTGCAGCTGAGAGTGGTCTAGTAGTCTATAGATAGGCTAGAGGCTCTTAATGTACAGTATAACACAGGGCAGTGGTTACGTGCAGCTGAGAGTGGTCTAGTAGTCTATAGATAGGCTAGAGATTCTTAATGTACAGTATAACACAGGGCAGTGGTTACGTGCAGCTGAGAGTGGTCTAGTAGTCTATAGATAGGCTAGAGGCTCCTAATGTACAGTATAACACAGGGCAGTGGTTACGTGCAGCTGAGAGTGGTCTAGTAGTCTATAGATAGGCTAGAGGTTCTTAATATACAGTATAACACAGGGCAGTGGTTACGTGCAGCTGAGAGTGGTCTAGTAGTCTATAGATAGGCTAGATGCTCTTAATGTACAGTATAACACAGGGCAGTGGTTACGTGCAGCTGAGAGTGGTCTAGTAGTCTATAGATAGGCTAGAGGCTCTTAATGTACAGTATAACACAGGGCAGTGGTTACGTGCAGCTGAGAGTGGTCTAGTAGTCTATAGATAGGCTAGAGGCTCTTAATGTACAGTATAACACAGGGCAGTGGTTACGTGCAGCTGAGAGTGGTCTAGTAGTCTACAGATAGGCTAGAGGCTCTTAATGTACAGTATAACACAGGGCAGTGGTTACGTGCAGCTGAGAGTGGTCTAGTAGTCTATAGATAAGCTAGAGACACTTAATGTACAGTATAACACAGGGCAGTGGTTACGTGCAGCTGAGAGTGGTCTAGTAGTCTATAGATAGGCTAGAGGCCCTTAATGTACAGTATAACACAGGGCAGTGATTACGTGCAGCTGAGAGTGGTCTAGTAGTCTATAGATAGGCTAGAGGCTCTTAATGTACAGTATAACACAGGGCAGTGGTTACGTGCAGCTGAGAGTGGTCTAGTAGTCTATAGATAGGCTAGAGGCCCTTAATGTACAGTATAACACAGGGCAGTGTTTACGTGCAGCTGAGAGTGGTCTAGTAGTCTATAGATAGGCTAGAGGCTCTTAATGTACAGTATAACACAGGGCAGTGGTTACGTGCAGCTGAGAGTGGTCTAGTAGTCTATAGATAGGCTAGAGGCTCTTAATGTACAGTATAACACAGGGCAGTGGTTACGTGCAGCTGAGAGTGGTCAAGTAGTCTATAGATAGGCTAGAGGCTCTTAATGTACAGTATAACACAGGGCAGTGGTTACGTGCAGCTGAGAGTGGTCTAGTAGTCTATATATAGGCTAGAGGCTCTTAATGTACAGTATAACACAGGGCAGTGGTTACGTGCAGCTGAGAGTGGTCTAGTAGTCTATAGATAGGCTAGAGGCTCTTAATGTACAGTATAACACAGGGCAGTGGTTACGTGCAGCTGAGAGTGATCTAGTAGTCTATAGATAGGCTAGATGCTCTTAATGTACAGTATAACACAGGGCAGTGGTTACGTGCAGCTGAGAGTGGTCTAGTAGTCTATAGCTAGGCTAGAGGCTCTTAATGTACAGTATAACACAGGGCAGTGGTTACGTGCAGCTGAGAGTGGTCTAGTAGTCTATAGATAGGCTAGAGGCTCTTAATGTACAGTATAACACAGGGCAGTGGTTACGTGCAGCTGAGAGTGGTCTAGTAGTCTATAGATAGGCTAGATGCTCTTAATGTACAGTATAACACAGGGCAGTGGTTACGTGCAGCTGAGAGTGGTCTAGTAGTCTATAGATAGGCTAGAGGCTCTTAATGTACAGTATAACACAGGGCAGTGGTTACGTGCAGCTGAGAGTGGTCTAGTAGTCTATATATAGGCTAGAGGCTCTTAATGTACAGTATAACACAGGGCAGTGGTTACGTGCAGCTGAGAGTGGTCTAGTAGTCTATAGATAGGCTAGAGGCTCTTAATGTACAGTATAACACAGGGCAGTGGTTACGTGCAGCTGAGAGTGGTCTAGTAGTCTATAGATAGGCTAGAGGCTTTTAATGTACAGTATAACACAGGGCAGTGGTTACGTGCAGCTGAGAGTGGTCTAGTAGTCTATAGATAGGCTAGAGGCTCTTAATGTGCAGTATAACACAAGGCAGTGGTTACGTGCAGCTGAGAGTGGTCTAGTAGTCTATAGATAGGCTAGAGGTTCTTAATGTACAGTATAACACAGGGCAGTGGTTACGTGCAGCTGAGAGTGGTCTAGTAGTCTATAGATAGGCTAGATGCTCTTAATGTACAGTATAACACAGGGCAGTGGTTACGTGCAGCTGAGAGTGGTCTAGTAGTCTATAGATAGGCTAGAGGCTCTTAATGTACAGTATAACACAGGGCAGTGGTTACGTGCAGCTGAGAGTGGTCTAGTAGTCTATAGATAGGCTAGAGGCTCTTATTGTACAGTATAACACAGGGCAGTGGTTACGTGCAGCTGAGAGTGGTCTAGTAGTCTATAGATAGGCTAGAGGCTCTTAATGTACAGTATAACACAGGGCAGTGGTTACGTGCAGCTGAGAGTGGTCTAGTAGTCTATAGATAGGCTAGAGGCTCTTAATGTACAGTATAACACAGGGCAGTGGTTACGTGCAGCTGAGAGTGGTCTAGTAGTCTATAGATAGGCTAGAGGCTCTTAATGTACAGTATAACACAGGGCAGTGGTTACGTGCAGCTGAGAGTGGTCTAGAAGTCTATAGATAGGCTAGAGGCTCTTAATGTACAGTATAACACAGGGCAGTGGTTACGTGCAGCTGAGAGTGTCTAGTAGTCTATAGATAGGCTAGAGACTCTTAATGTACAGTATAACACAGGGCAGTGGTTACGTGCAGCTGAGAGTTGTCTAGTGGTCTATAGATAGGGTAGAGGCTCTTAATGTACAGTATAACACAGGGCAGTGGTTACGTGCAGCTGAGAGTGGTCTAGTAGTCTATAGATAGGCTAGAGGCTCTTAATGTACAGTATAACACAGGGCAGTGGTTACGTGCAGCTGAGAGTGGTCTAGTAGTCTATAGATAGGCTAGAGGCTCTTAATGTACAGTATAACACAGGGCAGTGGTTACGTGCAGCTGAGAGTGGTCTAGTAGTCTATAGATAGGCTAGAGGCTCTTAATGTACAGTATAACACAGGGCAGTGGTTACGTGCAGCTGAGAGTGGTCTAGTAGTCTATAGATAGGCTAGAGGCTCTTAATGTACAGTATAACACAGGGCAGTGGTTACGTGCAGCTGAGAGTGGTCTAGTAGTCTATAGATAGGCTAGAGGCTCTTAATGTACAGTATAACACAGGGCAGTGGTTACGTGCAGCTGAGAGTGGTCTAGTAGTCTATAGATAGGCTAGAGGCTCTTAATGTACAGTATAACACAGGGCAGTGGTTACGTGCAGCTGAGAGTGATCTAGTAGTCTATAGATAGGCTAGAGGCTCTTAATGTACAGTATAACACAGGGCAGTGGTTACGTGCAGCTGAGAGTGGTTTAGTAGTCTATAGATAGGCTAGAGGCTCTTAATGTACAGTATAACACAGGGCAGTGGTTACGTGCAGCTGAGAGTGGTCTAGTAGTCTATAGATAGGCTAGAGGCTCTTAATGTACAGTATAACACAGGGCAGTGGTTACGTGCAGCTGAGAGTGGTCTAGTAGTCTATAGATAGGCTAGAGGCTCTTAATGTACAGTATAACACAGGGCAGTGGTTACGTGCAGCTGAGAGTGGTCTAGTAGTCTATAGATAGGCTAGAGGCTCTTAATGTACAGTATAACACAGGGCAGTGGTTACGTGCAGCTGAGAGTGGTCTAGTAGTCTATAGATAGGCTAGAGGCTCTTAATGTACAGTATAACACAGGGCAGTGGTTACGTGCAGCTGAGAGTGGTCTAGTAGTCTATAGATAGGCTAGAGGCTCTTAATGTACAATATAACACAGGGCAGTGGTTACGTGCAGCTGAGAGTGGTCTAGTAGTCTATAGATAGGCTAGAGGCTCTTAATGTACAGTATAACACAGGGCAGTGGTTACGTGCAGCTGAGAGTGGTCTAGTAGTCTATAGATAGGCTAGAGGCTCTTAATGTACAGTATAACACAGGGCAGTGGTTACGTGCAGCTGAGAGTGGTCTAGTAGTCTATATATAGGCTAGAGGCTCTTAATGTACAGTATAACACAGGGCAGTGGTTACGTGCAGCTGAGAGTGGTTAAGTAGTCTATAGATAGGGTAGAGGCTCTTAATGTACAGTATAACACAGGGCAGTGGTTACGTGCAGCTGAGAGTGGTCTAGTAGTCTATAGATAGGCTAGAGGCTCTTAATGTACAGTATAACACAGGGCAGTGGTTACGTGCAGCTGAGAGTGGTTTAGTAGTCTATAGATAGGCTAGAGGCTCTTAATGTACAGTATAACACAGGGCAGTGGTTACGTGCAGCTGAGAGTGGTCTAGTAGTCTATAGATAGGCTAGAGGCTCTTAATCTACAGTATAACACAGGGCAGTGGTTACGTGCAGCTGAGAGTGGTCTAGTAATCTATAGATAGGCTAGAGGCTCTTAATGTACAGTATAACACAGGGCAGTGGTTACGTGCAGCTGAGAGTGGTCTAGTAGTCTATATATAGGCTAGAGGCTCTTAATGTACAGTATAACACAGGGCAGTGGTTACGTGCAGCTGAGAGTGGTCTAGTAGTCTATAGATAGGCTAGAGGCTCTTAATGTACAGTACAACACAGGGCAGTGGTTACGTGCAGCTGAGAGTGGTGTAGTAGTCTATAGATAGGCTAGAGGCTCTTAATGTACAGTATAACACAGGGCAGTGGTTACGTGCAGCTGAGAGTGGTCTAGTAGTCTATAGATAGGCTAGAGACACTTAATGTACAGTATAACACAGGGCATTGGTTACGTGCAGCTGAGAGTGGTCTAGTAGTCTATAGATAGGCTAGAGGCTCTTAATGTACAGTATAACACAGGGCAGTGGTTACGTGCAGCTGAGAGTGGTCTAGTAGTCTATAGATAGGCTAGATGCTCTTAATGTACAGTATAACACAGGGCAGTGGTTACGTGCAGCTGAGAGTGGTCTAGTAGTCTATAGATAGGCTAGAGGCTCTTAATGTACAGTATAACACAGGGCAGTGGTTACGTGCAGCTGAGAGTGGTCTAGTAGTCTATAGATAGGCTAGAGGCTCTTAATGTACAGTATAACACAGGGCAGTGGTTACGTGCAGCTGAGAGTGGTCTAGTAGTCTATAGATAGGCTAGAGGCTCTTAATGTACAGTATAACACAGGGCACTGGTTACGTGCAGCTGAGAGTGGTCTAGTGGTCTATAGATAGGCTAGAGGCTCTTAATGTACAGTATAACACAGGGCAGTGGTTACGTGCAGCTGAGAGTGGTCTAGTAGTCTATATATAGGCTAGAGGCTCTTAATGTACAGTATAACACAGGGCAGTGGTTACGTGCAGCTGAGAGTGGTCTAGTAGTCTATAGATAGGCTAGAGGCTCTTAATGTACAGTATAACACAGGGCAGTGGTTACGTGCAGCTGAGAGTGGTCTAGTAGTCTATAGATAGGCTAGAGATTCTTAATGTACAGTATAACACAGGGCAGTGGTTACGTGCAGCTGAGAGTGGTCTAGTAGTCTATAGATAGGCTAGAGGCTCCTAATGTACAGTATAACACAGGGCAGTGGTTACGTGCAGCTGAGAGTGGTCTAGTAGTCTATAGATAGGCTAGAGGTTCTTAATATACAGTATAACACAGGGCAGTGGTTACGTGCAGCTGAGAGTGGTCTAGTAGTCTATAGATAGGCTAGATGCTCTTAATGTACAGTATAACACAGGGCAGTGGTTACGTGCAGCTGAGAGTGGTCTAGTAGTCTATAGATAGGCTAGAGGCTCTTAATGTACAGTATAACACAGGGCAGTGGTTACGTGCAGCTGAGAGTGGTCTAGTAGTCTATAGATAGGCTAGAGGCTCTTAATGTACAGTATAACACAGGGCAGTGGTTACGTGCAGCTGAGAGTGGTCTAGTAGTCTATAGATAGGCTAGAGGCTCTTAATGTACAGTATAACACAGGGCAGTGGTTACGTGCAGCTGAGAGTGGTTTAGTAGTCTATAGATAGGCTAGAGGCTCTTAATGTACAGTATAACACAGGGCAGTGGTTACGTGCAGCTGAGAGTGGTCTAGTAGTCTATAGATAGGCTAGAGGCTCTTAATGTACAGTATAACACAGGGCAGTGGTTACGTGCAGCTGAGAGTGGTCTAGTAGTCTATAGATAGGCTAGAGGCTCTTAATGTACAGTATACCACAGGGCACTGGTTACGTCCAGCTGAGAGTGGTCTAGTAGTCTATAGATAGGCTAGAGGCTCTTAATGTACAGTATAACACAGGGCAGTGGTTACGTGCAGCTGAGAGTGGTCTAGTAGTCTATAGATAGGCTAGAGGCTCTTAATGTACAGTATAACACAGGGCAGTGGTTACGTGCAGCTGAGAGTGGTCTAGTAGTCTATAGATAGGCTAGAGGCTCCTAATGTACAGTATAACACAGGGCAGTGGTTACGTGCAGCTGAGAGTGGTCTAGTAGTCTATAGATAGGCTAGAGGTTCTTAATGTACAGTATAACACAGGGCAGTGGTTACGTGCAGCTGAGAGTGGTCTAGTAGTCTATAGATAGGCTAGAGGCTCTTAATGTACAGTATAACACAGGGCAGTGGTTACGTGCAGCTGAGAGTGGTCTAGTAGTCTATAGATAGGCTAGAGTCTCTTAATGTACAGTATAACACAGGGCAGTGGTTACGTGCAGCTGAGAGTGGTCTAGTAGTCTATAGATAGGCTAGAGGCTCTTAATGTACAGTATAACACAGGGCAGTGGTTACGTGCAGCTGAGAGTGGTTTAGTAGTCTATAGATAGGCTAGAGGCTCTTAATGTACAGTATAACACAGGGCAGTGGTTACGTGCAGCTGAGAGTGGTCCAGTAGTCTATAGATAGGCTAGAGGCTCTTAATGTACAGTATAACACAGGGCAGTGGTTACGTGCAGCTGAGAGTGGTCTAGTAGTCTATAGATAGGCTAGAGGCTCTTAATGTACAGTATAACACAGGGCAGTGGTTACGTGCAGCTGAGAGTGGTCTAGTAGTCTATAGATAGGCTAGAGGCCCTTAATGTACAGTATAACACAGGGCAGTGGTTACGTGCAGCTGAGAGTGGTCTAGTAGTCTATAGATAGGCTAGAGGCTCTTAATGTACAGTATAACACAGGGCAGTGGTTACGTGCAGCTGAGAGTGGTCTAGTAGTCTATAGATAGGCTAGAGGCTCTTAATTTACAGTATAACACAGGGCAGTGGTTACGTGCAGCTGAGAGTGGTCTAGTAGTCTATAGATAGGCTAGAGGCTCTTAATGTACAGTATAACACAGGGCAGTGGTTACGTGCAGCTGAGAGTGGTCTAGTAGTCTATAGATAGGCTAGAGGCTCTTAATGTACAGTATAACACAGGGCAGTGGTTACGTGCAGCTGAGAGTGGTCTAGTATTCTATATATAGGCTAGAGGCTCTTAATGTACAGTATAACACAGGGCAGTGGTTACGTGCAGCTGAGAGTGGTCTAGTAGTCTATAGATAGGCTAGAGGCTCTTAATGTACAGTATAACACAGGGCAGTGGTTACGTGCAGCTGCGAGTGGTCTAGTAGTCTATAGATAGGCTAGAGGCTCTTAATGTACAGTATAACACAGGGCAGTGGTTACGTGCAGCTGAGAGTGATGTAGTAGTCTACAGATAGGCTAGAGGCTCTTAATGTACAGTATAACACAGGGCAGTGGTTACGTGCAGCTGAGAGTGGTCTAGTAGTCTATAGATAGGCTAGAGACACTTAATGTACAGTATAACACAGGGCAGTGGTTACGTGCAGCTGAGAGTGGTCTAGTAGTCTATAGATAGGCTAGAGGCTCTTAATGTACAGTATAACACAGGGCAGTGGTTACGTGCAGCTGAGAGTGGTCTAGTAGTCTATAGATAGGCTAGAGGCTCTTAATGTACAGTATAACACAGGGCAGTGGTTACGTGCAGCTGAGAGTGGTCTAGTAGTCTATAGATAGGCTAGAGGCCCTTAATGTACAGTATAACACAGGGCAGTGGTTACGTGCAGCTGAGAGTGGTCTAGTAGTCTATAGATAGGCTAGAGGCTCTTAATGTACAGTATAACACAGGGCAGTGGTTACGTGCAGCTGAGAGTGGTCTAGTAGTCTATAGATAGGCTAGAGGCTCTTAATGTACAGTATAACACAGGGCAGTGGTTACGTGCAGCTGAGAGTGGTCTAGTAGTCTATAGATAGGCTAGAGGCTCTTAATGTACAGTATAACACAGGGCAGTGGTTACGTGCAGCTGAGAGTGGTCTAGTAGTCTATATATAGGCTAGAGGCTCTTAATGTACAGTATAACACAGGGCAGTGGTTACGTGCAGCTGAGAGTGGTCTAGTAGTCTATAGATAGGCTAGAGGCTCTTAATGTACAGTATAACACAGGGCAGTGGTTACGTGCAGCTGAGAGTGGTCTAGTAGTCTATAGATAGGCTAGATGCTCTTAATGTACAGTATAACACAGGGCAGTGGTTACGTGCAGCTGAGAGTGGTCTAGTAGTCTATAGATAGGCTAGAGGCTCTTAATGTACAGTATAACACAGGGCAGTTCTTACGTGCAGCTGAGAGTGGTCTAGTAGTCTATAGATAGGCTAGAGGCTCTTAATGTACAGTATAACACAGGGCAGTGGTTACGTGCAGCTGAGAGTGGTCTAGTAGTCTATATATAGGCTAGAGGCTCTTAATGTACAGTATAACACAGGGCAGTGGTTACGTGCAGCTGAGAGTGGTCTAGTAGTCTATAGATCGGCTAGAGGCTCTTAATGTACAGTACAACACAGGGCAGTGGTTACGTGCAGCTGAGAGTGGTCTAGTAGTCTATATATAGGCTAGAGGCTCTTAATGTACAGTATAACACAGGGCAGTGGTTACGTGCAGCTGAGAGTGGTCTAGTAGTCTATAGATAGGCTAGAGGCTCTTAATGTACAGTATAACACAGGGCAGTGGTTACGTGCAGCTGAGAGTGGTCTAGTAGTCTATAGATAGGCTAGAGGCTCTTAATGTACAGTATAACACAGGGCAGTGGTTACGTGCAGCTGAGAGTGGTCTAGTAGTCTATAGATAGGCTAGAGGCTCTTAATGTACAGTATAACACAGGGCAGTGGTTACGTGCAGCTGAGAGTGGTCTAGTAGTCTATAGATAGGCTAGAGGTTCTTAATGTACAGTATAACACAGGGCAGTGGTTACGTGCAGCTGAGAGTGGTCTAGTAGTCTATAGATAGGCTAGATGCTCTTAATGTACAGTATAACACAGGGCAGTGGTTACGTGCAGCTGAGAGTGGTCTAGTAGTCTATAGATAGGCTAGAGGCTCTTAATGTACAGTATAACACAGGGCAGTGGTTACGTGCAGCTGAGAGTGGTCTAGTAGTCTATAGATAGGCTAGAGGCTCTTATTGTACAGTATAACACAGGGCAGTGGTTACGTGCAGCTGAGAGTGGTCTAGTAGTCTATAGATAGGCTAGAGGCTCTTAATGTACAGTATAACACAGGGCAGTGGTTACGTGCAGCTGAGAGTGGTCTAGTAGTCTATAGATAGGCTAGAGGCTCTTAATGTACAGTATAACACAGGGCAGTGGTTACGTGCAGCTGAGAGTGGTCTAGTAGTCTATAGATAGGCTAGAGGCTCTTAATGTACAGTATAACACAGGGCAGTGGTTATGTGCAGCTGAGAGTGGTCTAGTAGTCTATAGATAGGCTAGAGGCTCTTAATGTACAGTATAACACAGGGCAGTGGTTACGTGCAGCTGAGAGTGTCTAGTAGTCTATAGATAGGCTAGAAACTCTTAATGTACAGTATAACACTGGGCAGTGGTTACGTGCAGCTGAGAGTGGTCTAGTAGTCTATAGATAGGGTAGAGGCTCCTAATGTACAGTATTACACAGGGCAGTGGTTACGTGCAGCTGAGAGTGGTCTAGTAGTCTATAGATAGGCTAGAGGCTCTTAATGTACAGTATAACACAGGGCAGTGGTTACGTGCAGCTGAGAGTGGTCTAGTAGTCTATAGATAGGCTAGAGGCTCTTAATGTACAGTATAACACAGGGCAGTGGTTACGTGCAGCTGAGAGTGGTCTAGTAGTCTATAGATAAGCTAGAGGCTCTTAATGTACAGTATAACTCAGGGCAGTGGTTACGTGCAGCTGTGAGTGGTCTAGTAGTCTATAGATAGGCTAGAGGCTCTTAATGTACAGTATAACACAGGGCAGTGGTTACGTGCAGCTGAGAGTGGTCTAGTAGTCTATAGATAGGCTAGAGGCTCTTAATGTACAGTATAACACAGGGCAGTGGTTACGTGCAGCTGAGAGTGGTCTAGTAGTCTATAGATAGGCTAGAGGCTCTTAATGTACAGTATAACACAGGGCAGTGGTTACGTGCAGCTGAGAGTGGTTTAGTAGTCTATAGATAGGCTAGAGGCTCTTAATGTACAGTATAACACAGGGCAGTGGTTACGTGCAACTGAGAGTGGTCTAGTAGTCTATAGATAGGCTAGAGGCTCTTAATGTACAGTATAACACAGGGCAGTGGTTACGTGCAGCTGAGAGTGGTCTAGTAGTCTATAGATAGGCTAGAGGCTCTTAATGTACAGTATAACACAGGGCAGTGGTTACGTGCAGCTGAGAGTGGTCTAGTAGTCTATAGATAGGGTAGAGGCTCTTAATGTACAGTATAACACAGGGCAGTGGTTACGTGCAGCTGAGAGTGGTCTAGTAGTCTATAGATAGGCTAGAGGCTCTTAATGTACAGTATAACACAGTGCAGTGGTTACGTGCAGCTGAGAGTGGTCTAGTAGTCTATAGATAGGCTAGAGGCTCTTAATGTACAGTATAACACAGGGCAGTGGTTACGTGCAGCTGAGAGTGGTCTAGTAGTCTATAGATAGGCTAGAGGCTCTTAATGTACAGTATAACCCAGGGCAGTGGTTACGTGCAGCTGAGAGTGGTCTTGTAATCTGTAGATAGGCTCGAGGCTCTTAATGTACAGTATAACACAGGGCAGTGGTTACGTGCAGCTGAGAGTGGTCTAGTAGTCTATAGATAGGCTAGAGGCTCTTAATGTACAGTATAACACAGGGCAGTGGTCACGTGCAGCTGAGAGTGGTCTAGTAGTCTATAGATAGGCTAGAGGCTCTTAATGTACAGTATAACACAGGGCAGTGGTTACGTGCATCTGAGAGTGGTCTAGTAGTCTATAGATAGGCTAGAGGCTCTTAATGTACAGTATAACACAGGGCAGTGGTTACGTGCAGCTGAGAGTGGTCTAGTAGTCTATAGATAGGCTAGAGGCTCTTAATGTACAATATAACACAGGGCAGTGGTTACGTGCAGCTGAGAGTGGTCTAGTAGTCTATAGATAGGCTAGAGGCTCTTAATGTACAGTATAACACAGGGCAGTGGTTACGTGCAGCTGAGAGTGGTCTAGTAGTCTATATATAGGCTAGAGGCTCTTAATGTACAGTATAACACAGGGCAGTGGTTATGTGCAGCTGAGAGTGGTCTAGTAGTCTATAGATAGGCTAGAGGCTCTGAATGTACAGTATAACACAGGGCAGTGGTTACGTGCAGCTGAGAGTGGTCTAGTAGTCTATAGATAGGGTAGAGGCTCTTAATGTACAGTATAACACAGGGCAGTGGTTACGTGCAGCTGAGAGTGGTCTAGTAGTCTATAGATAGGCTAGAGGCTCTTAATGTACAGTATAACACAGTGCAGTGGTTACGTGCAGCTGAGAGTGGTCTAGTAGTCTATAGATAGGCTAGAGGCTCTTAATGTACAGTATAACACAGGGCAGTGGTTACGTGCAGCTGAGAGTGGTCTAGTAGTCTATAGATAGGCTAGAGGCTCTTAATGTACAGTATAACACAGGGCAGTGGTTACGTGCAGCTGAGAGTGGTCTAGTAGTCTATAGATAGGCTATAGGCTCTTAATGTACAGTATAACACAGGGCAGTGGTTACGTGCAGCTGAGAGTGGTCTAGTAGTCTATAGATAGGCTAGAGGCTCTTAATGTACAGTATAACACAGGGCAGTGGTTACGTGCAGCTGAGAGTGGTCTAGTAGTCTATAGATAGGCTAGGAGCTCTTAATGTACAGTATAACACAGGGCAGTGGTTACGTGCAGCTGAGAGTGGTCTAGTAGTCTATAGATAGGCTAGAGGCTCTTAATGTACAATATAACACAGGGCAGTGGTTACGTGCAGCTGAGAGTGGTCTAGTAGTCTATAGATAGGCTAGAGGCTCTTAATGTACAGTATAACACAGGGCAGTGGTTACGTGCAGCTGAGAGTGGTCTAGTAGTCTTTAGATAGGCTAGAGGCTCTTAATGTACAGTATAACACAGGGCAGTGGTTACGTGCAGCTGATAGTGGTCTAGTAGTCTATATATAGGCTAGAGGCTCTTAATGTACAGTATAACACAGGGCAGTGGTTACGTGCAGCTGAGAGTGGTTAAGTAGTCTATAGATAGGGTAGATGCTCTTAATGTACAGTATAACACAGGGCAGTGGTTACGTGCAGCTGAGAGTGGTCTAGTAGTCTATAGATAGGCTAGAGGCTCTTAATGTACAGTATAACACAGGGCAGTGGTTACGTGCAGCTGAGAGTGGTTTAGTAGTCTATAGATAGGCTAGAGGCTCTTAATGTACAGTATAACACAGGGCAGTGGTTACGTCCAGCTGAGAGTGGTCTAGTAGTCTATCGATAGGCTAGAGGCTCTTAATGTACAGTATAACACAGGGCAGTGGTTACGTGCAGCTGAGAGTGGTCTAGTAGTCTATATATAGGCTAGAGGCTCTTAATGTACAGTATAACACAGGGCAGTGGTTACGTGCAGCTGAGAGTGGTCTAGTAGTCTATAGATAGGCTAGAGGCTCTTACTGTACAGTATAACACAGGGCAGTGGTTACGTGCAGCTGAGAGTGGTCTAGTAGTCTATAGATAGGCTAGAGGCTCTTAATGTACAGTACAACACAGGGCAGTGGTTACGTGCAGCTGAGAGTGGTGTAGTAGTCTATAGATAGGCTAGAGGCTCTTAATGTACAGTATAACACAGGGCAGTGGTTACGTGCAGCTGAGAGTGGTCTAGTAGTCTATAGATAGGCTAGAGACACTTAATGTACAGTATAACACAGGGCAGTGGTTACGTGCTGCTGAGAGTGGTCTAGTAGTCTATAGATAGGCTAGAGGCTCTTAATGTACAGTATAACACAGGGCAGTGGTTACGTGCAGCTGAGAGTGGTCTAGTAGTCTATAGATAGGCTAGATGCTCTTAATGTACAGTATAACACAGGGCAGTGGTTACGTGCAGCTGAGAGTGGTCTAGTAGTCTATAGATAGGCTAGAGGCTCTTAATGTACAGTATAACACAGGGCAGTGGTTACGTGCAGCTGAGAGTGGTCTAGTAGTCTATATATAGGCTAGAGGCTCTTAATGTACAGTATAACACAGGGCAGTGGTTACGTGCAGCTGAGAGTGGTCTAGTAGTCTATAGATAGGCTAGAGGCTCTTAATGTACAGTATAACACAGGGCAGTGGTTACGTGCAGCTGAGAGTGGTCTAGTAGTCTATAGATAGGCTGGAGGCTCTTAATGTACAGTATAACACAGGGCAGTGGTTACGTGCAGCTGAGAGTGGTCTAGTAGTCTATAGATAGGCTAGAGGCTCTTAATGTACAGTATAACACAGGGCAGTGGTTACGTGCAGCTGAGAGTGGTCTAGTAGTCTATAGATAGGCTAGAGGTTCTTAATGTACAGTATAACACAGGGCAGTGGTTACGTGCAGCTGAGAGTGGTCTAGTAGTCTATGGATAGGCTAGATGCTCTTAATGTACAGTATAACACAGGGCAGTGGTTACGTGCAGCTGAGAGTGGTCTAGTAGTCTATAGATAGGCTAGAGGCTCTTAATGTACAGTATAACACAGGGCAGTGGTTACGTGCAGCTGAGAGTGGTCTAGTAGTCTATATATAGGGTAGAGGCTCTTAATGTACAGTATAACACAGGGCAGTGGTTACGTGCAGCTGAGAGTGGTCTAGTAGTCTATAGATAGGCTAGAGGCTCTTAATGTACAGTATAACACAGGGCAGTGGTTACGTGCAGCTGAGAGTGGTCTAGTAGTCTATAGATAGGCTAGAGGCTCTTCATGTACAGTATAACACAGGGCAGTGGTTACGTGCAGCTAAGAGTGGTCTAGTAGTCTATATATAGGCTAGAGACTCTTAATGTACAGTATAACACAGGGCAGTGGTTACGTGCAGCTGAGAGTGGTCTAGTAGTCTATATATAGGCTAGAGGCTCTTAATGTACAGTATAACACAGGGCAGTGGTTACGTGCAGCTGAGAGTGGTCTAGTAGTCTATAGATAGGCTAGAGGGTCTTAATGTACAGTATAACACAGGGCAGTGGTTACGTGCAGCTGAGAGTGGTCTAGTAATCTATAGATATCCTAGAGGCTCTTAATGTACAGTATAACACAGGGCAGT
Organism: Meconema thalassinum; assembly: GCA_946902985.2. NCBI lineage: Eukaryota > Metazoa > Arthropoda > Insecta > Orthoptera > Tettigoniidae > Meconema > Meconema thalassinum. The sequence goes on along the minus strand of OX336394.1, from coordinate 465,354,933 downwards.
GGTTACGTGCTGCTGAGAGTGGTCTAGTAGTCTATAGATAGGCTAGAGGCTCTTAATGTACAGTATAACACAGGGCAATGGTCACGTGCAGCTGAGAGTGGTCTAGTAGTCTATAGATAGGCTAGAGGCTCTTTATGTACAGTATAACACAGGGCAGTGGTTACGTGCAGCTGAGAGTGGTTTAGTAGTCTATAGATAGGCTAGAGGCTCTTAATGTACAGTATAACACAGGGCAGTGGTTACGTGCAGCTGAGAGTGGTCTAGTAGTCTATAGATAGGGTAGAGGCTCTTAATGTACAGTATAACACAGGGCAGTGGTTACGTGCAGCTGAGAGTGGTCTAGTAGTCTATAGATAGGCTAGATGCTCTTAATGTACAGTATAACACAGGGCAGTGGTTACGTGCAGCTGAGAGTGGTCTAGTAGTCTATAGATAGGCTAGAGGCTCTTAATGTACAGTATAACACAGGGCAGTGGTTACGTGCAGCTGAGAGTGGTCTAGTAGTCTATAGATAGGCTAGAGGCTCTTAATGTACAGTATAACACAGGGCAGTGGTTACGTGCAGCTGAGAGTGGTCTTGTAGTCTATAGATAGGCTAGATGCTCTTAATGTACAGTATAACACAGGGCAGTGGTTACGTGCAGCTGAGAGTGGTTTAGTAGTCTATAGATAGGCTAGAGGCTCTTAATGTACAGTATAACACAGGGCAGTGGTTACGTGCAGCTGAGAGTGGTCTAGTAGTCTATAGATAGGCTAGAGGCTCTTAATGTACAGTATAACACAGGGCAGTGGTTACGTGCAGCTGAGAGTGGTCTTGTAGTCTGTAGATAGGCTCGAGGCTCTTAATGTACAGTATAACACAGGGCAGTGGTTACGTGCAGCTGAGAGTGGTCTAGTAGTCTATAGATAGGCTAGATGCTCTTAATGTACAGTATAACACAGGGCAGTGGTTACGTGCAGCTGAGAGTGGTCTATTAGTCTATAGATAGGCTAGAGGCTCTTAATGTACAGTATAACACAGGGCAGTGGTTACGTGCAGCTGAGAGTGGTCTAGTAGTCTATAGATAGGCTAGAGGCTCTTAATGTACAGTATAACACAGGGCAGTGGTTACGTGCAGCTGAGAGTGGTCTAGTAGTCTATAGATAGGCTAGAGGCTCTTAATGTACAGTATAACACAGGGCAGTGGTTACGTGCAGCTGAGAGTGGTCTAGTAGTCTATATATAGGCTAGAGGCTCTTAATGTACAGTATAACACAGGGCAGTGGTTACGTGCAGCTGAGAGTGGTCTAGTAGTCTATAGATAGGCTAGAGGCTCTTAATGTACAGTATAACACAGGGCAGTGGTTACGTGCAGCTGAGAGTGGTCTAGTAGTCTATAGATAGGCTAGAGGCTCTTAATGTACAGTATAACACAGGGCAGTGGTTACGTGCAGCTGAGAGTGGTTTAGTAGTCTATAGATAGGCTAGAGGCTCTTAATGTACAGTATAACACAGGGCAGTGGTTACGTGCAGCTGAGAGTGGTCTAGTAGTCTATAGATAGGCTAGAGGCTCTTAATGTACAGTATAACACAGGGCAGTGGTTACGTGCAGCTGAGAGTGGTCTAGTAGTCTATAGATAGGCTAGAGGCTCTTAATGTACAGTATACCACAGGGCACTGGTTACGTCCAGCTGAGAGTGGTCTAGTAGTCTATAGATAGGCTAGAGGCTCTTAATGTACAGTATAACACAGGGCAGTGGTTACGTGCAGCTGAGAGTGGTCTAGTAGTCTATAGATAGGCTAGAGGCTCTTAATGTACAGTATAACACAGGGCAGTGGTTACGTGCAGCTGAGAGTGGTCTAGTAGTCTATAGATAGGCTAGAGGCTCCTAATGTACAGTATAACACAGGGCAGTGGTTACGTGCAGCTGAGAGTGGTCTAGTAGTCTATAGATAGGCTAGAGGTTCTTAATGTACAGTATAACACAGGGCAGTGGTTACGTGCAGCTGAGAGTGGTCTAGTAGTCTATAGATAGGCTAGAGGCTCTTAATGTACAGTATAACACAGGGCAGTGGTTACGTGCAGCTGAGAGTGGTCTAGTAGTCTATAGATAGGCTAGAGTCTCTTAATGTACAGTATAACACAGGGCAGTGGTTACGTGCAGCTGAGAGTGGTCTAGTAGTCTATAGATAGGCTAGAGGCTCTTAATGTACAGTATAACACAGGGCAGTGGTTACGTGCAGCTGAGAGTGGTTTAGTAGTCTATAGATAGGCTAGAGGCTCTTAATGTACAGTATAACACAGGGCAGTGGTTACGTGCAGCTGAGAGTGGTCCAGTAGTCTATAGATAGGCTAGAGGCTCTTAATGTACAGTATAACACAGGGCAGTGGTTACGTGCAGCTGAGAGTGGTCTAGTAGTCTATAGATAGGCTAGAGGCTCTTAATGTACAGTATAACACAGGGCAGTGGTTACGTGCAGCTGAGAGTGGTCTAGTAGTCTATAGATAGGCTAGAGGCCCTTAATGTACAGTATAACACAGGGCAGTGGTTACGTGCAGCTGAGAGTGGTCTAGTAGTCTATAGATAGGCTAGAGGCTCTTAATGTACAGTATAACACAGGGCAGTGGTTACGTGCAGCTGAGAGTGGTCTAGTAGTCTATAGATAGGCTAGAGGCTCTTAATTTACAGTATAACACAGGGCAGTGGTTACGTGCAGCTGAGAGTGGTCTAGTAGTCTATAGATAGGCTAGAGGCTCTTAATGTACAGTATAACACAGGGCAGTGGTTACGTGCAGCTGAGAGTGGTCTAGTAGTCTATAGATAGGCTAGAGGCTCTTAATGTACAGTATAACACAGGGCAGTGGTTACGTGCAGCTGAGAGTGGTCTAGTATTCTATATATAGGCTAGAGGCTCTTAATGTACAGTATAACACAGGGCAGTGGTTACGTGCAGCTGAGAGTGGTCTAGTAGTCTATAGATAGGCTAGAGGCTCTTAATGTACAGTATAACACAGGGCAGTGGTTACGTGCAGCTGCGAGTGGTCTAGTAGTCTATAGATAGGCTAGAGGCTCTTAATGTACAGTATAACACAGGGCAGTGGTTACGTGCAGCTGAGAGTGATGTAGTAGTCTACAGATAGGCTAGAGGCTCTTAATGTACAGTATAACACAGGGCAGTGGTTACGTGCAGCTGAGAGTGGTCTAGTAGTCTATAGATAGGCTAGAGACACTTAATGTACAGTATAACACAGGGCAGTGGTTACGTGCAGCTGAGAGTGGTCTAGTAGTCTATAGATAGGCTAGAGGCTCTTAATGTACAGTATAACACAGGGCAGTGGTTACGTGCAGCTGAGAGTGGTCTAGTAGTCTATAGATAGGCTAGAGGCTCTTAATGTACAGTATAACACAGGGCAGTGGTTACGTGCAGCTGAGAGTGGTCTAGTAGTCTATAGATAGGCTAGAGGCCCTTAATGTACAGTATAACACAGGGCAGTGGTTACGTGCAGCTGAGAGTGGTCTAGTAGTCTATAGATAGGCTAGAGGCTCTTAATGTACAGTATAACACAGGGCAGTGGTTACGTGCAGCTGAGAGTGGTCTAGTAGTCTATAGATAGGCTAGAGGCTCTTAATGTACAGTATAACACAGGGCAGTGGTTACGTGCAGCTGAGAGTGGTCTAGTAGTCTATAGATAGGCTAGAGGCTCTTAATGTACAGTATAACACAGGGCAGTGGTTACGTGCAGCTGAGAGTGGTCTAGTAGTCTATATATAGGCTAGAGGCTCTTAATGTACAGTATAACACAGGGCAGTGGTTACGTGCAGCTGAGAGTGGTCTAGTAGTCTATAGATAGGCTAGAGGCTCTTAATGTACAGTATAACACAGGGCAGTGGTTACGTGCAGCTGAGAGTGGTCTAGTAGTCTATAGATAGGCTAGATGCTCTTAATGTACAGTATAACACAGGGCAGTGGTTACGTGCAGCTGAGAGTGGTCTAGTAGTCTATAGATAGGCTAGAGGCTCTTAATGTACAGTATAACACAGGGCAGTTCTTACGTGCAGCTGAGAGTGGTCTAGTAGTCTATAGATAGGCTAGAGGCTCTTAATGTACAGTATAACACAGGGCAGTGGTTACGTGCAGCTGAGAGTGGTCTAGTAGTCTATATATAGGCTAGAGGCTCTTAATGTACAGTATAACACAGGGCAGTGGTTACGTGCAGCTGAGAGTGGTCTAGTAGTCTATAGATCGGCTAGAGGCTCTTAATGTACAGTACAACACAGGGCAGTGGTTACGTGCAGCTGAGAGTGGTCTAGTAGTCTATATATAGGCTAGAGGCTCTTAATGTACAGTATAACACAGGGCAGTGGTTACGTGCAGCTGAGAGTGGTCTAGTAGTCTATAGATAGGCTAGAGGCTCTTAATGTACAGTATAACACAGGGCAGTGGTTACGTGCAGCTGAGAGTGGTCTAGTAGTCTATAGATAGGCTAGAGGCTCTTAATGTACAGTATAACACAGGGCAGTGGTTACGTGCAGCTGAGAGTGGTCTAGTAGTCTATAGATAGGCTAGAGGCTCTTAATGTACAGTATAACACAGGGCAGTGGTTACGTGCAGCTGAGAGTGGTCTAGTAGTCTATAGATAGGCTAGAGGTTCTTAATGTACAGTATAACACAGGGCAGTGGTTACGTGCAGCTGAGAGTGGTCTAGTAGTCTATAGATAGGCTAGATGCTCTTAATGTACAGTATAACACAGGGCAGTGGTTACGTGCAGCTGAGAGTGGTCTAGTAGTCTATAGATAGGCTAGAGGCTCTTAATGTACAGTATAACACAGGGCAGTGGTTACGTGCAGCTGAGAGTGGTCTAGTAGTCTATAGATAGGCTAGAGGCTCTTATTGTACAGTATAACACAGGGCAGTGGTTACGTGCAGCTGAGAGTGGTCTAGTAGTCTATAGATAGGCTAGAGGCTCTTAATGTACAGTATAACACAGGGCAGTGGTTACGTGCAGCTGAGAGTGGTCTAGTAGTCTATAGATAGGCTAGAGGCTCTTAATGTACAGTATAACACAGGGCAGTGGTTACGTGCAGCTGAGAGTGGTCTAGTAGTCTATAGATAGGCTAGAGGCTCTTAATGTACAGTATAACACAGGGCAGTGGTTACGTGCAGCTGAGAGTGGTCTAGTAGTCTATAGATAGGCTAGAGGCTCTTAATGTACAGTATAACACAGGGCAGTGGTTACGTGCAGCTGAGAGTGTCTAGTAGTCTATAGATAGGCTAGAGACTCTTAATGTACAGTATAACACAGGGCAGTGGTTACGTGCAGCTGAGAGTGGTCTAGTAGTCTATAGATAGGGTAGAGGCTCCTAATGTACAGTATTACACAGGGCAGTGGTTACGTGCAGCTGAGAGTGGTCTAGTAGTCTATAGATAGGCTAGAGGCTCTTAATGTACAGTATAACACAGGGCAGTGGTTACGTGCAGCTGAGAGTGGTCTAGTAGTCTATAGATAGGCTAGAGGCTCTTAATGTACAGTATAACACAGGGCAGTGGTTACGTGCAGCTGAGAGTGGTCTAGTAGTCTATAGATAAGCTAGAGGCTCTTAATGTACAGTATAACTCAGGGCAGTGGTTACGTGCAGCTGTGAGTGGTCTAGTAGTCTATAGATAGGCTAGAGGCTCTTAATGTACAGTATAACACAGGGCAGTGGTTACGTGCAGCTGAGAGTGGTCTAGTAGTCTATAGATAGGCTAGAGGCTCTTAATGTACAGTATAACACAGGGCAGTGGTTACGTGCAGCTGAGAGTGGTCTAGTAGTCTATAGATAGGCTAGAGGCTCTTAATGTACAGTATAACACAGGGCAGTGGTTACGTGCAGCTGAGAGTGGTTTAGTAGTCTATAGATAGGCTAGAGGCTCTTAATGTACAGTATAACACAGGGCAGTGGTTACGTGCAACTGAGAGTGGTCTAGTAGTCTATAGATAGGCTAGAGGCTCTTAATGTACAGTATAACACAGGGCAGTGGTTACGTGCAGCTGAGAGTGGTCTAGTAGTCTATAGATAGGCTAGAGGCTCTTAATGTACAGTATAACACAGGGCAGTGGTTACGTGCAGCTGAGAGTGGTCTAGTAGTCTATAGATAGGGTAGAGGCTCTTAATGTACAGTATAACACAGGGCAGTGGTTACGTGCAGCTGAGAGTGGTCTAGTAGTCTATAGATAGGCTAGAGGCTCTTAATGTACAGTATAACACAGTGCAGTGGTTACGTGCAGCTGAGAGTGGTCTAGTAGTCTATAGATAGGCTAGAGGCTCTTAATGTACAGTATAACACAGGGCAGTGGTTACGTGCAGCTGAGAGTGGTCTAGTAGTCTATAGATAGGCTAGAGGCTCTTAATGTACAGTATAACCCAGGGCAGTGGTTACGTGCAGCTGAGAGTGGTCTTGTAATCTGTAGATAGGCTCGAGGCTCTTAATGTACAGTATAACACAGGGCAGTGGTTACGTGCAGCTGAGAGTGGTCTAGTAGTCTATAGATAGGCTAGAGGCTCTTAATGTACAGTATAACACAGGGCAGTGGTCACGTGCAGCTGAGAGTGGTCTAGTAGTCTATAGATAGGCTAGAGGCTCTTAATGTACAGTATAACACAGGGCAGTGGTTACGTGCATCTGAGAGTGGTCTAGTAGTCTATAGATAGGCTAGAGGCTCTTAATGTACAGTATAACACAGGGCAGTGGTTACGTGCAGCTGAGAGTGGTCTAGTAGTCTATAGATAGGCTAGAGGCTCTTAATGTACAATATAACACAGGGCAGTGGTTACGTGCAGCTGAGAGTGGTCTAGTAGTCTATAGATAGGCTAGAGGCTCTTAATGTACAGTATAACACAGGGCAGTGGTTACGTGCAGCTGAGAGTGGTCTAGTAGTCTATATATAGGCTAGAGGCTCTTAATGTACAGTATAACACAGGGCAGTGGTTATGTGCAGCTGAGAGTGGTCTAGTAGTCTATAGATAGGCTAGAGGCTCTGAATGTACAGTATAACACAGGGCAGTGGTTACGTGCAGCTGAGAGTGGTCTAGTAGTCTATAGATAGGGTAGAGGCTCTTAATGTACAGTATAACACAGGGCAGTGGTTACGTGCAGCTGAGAGTGGTCTAGTAGTCTATAGATAGGCTAGAGGCTCTTAATGTACAGTATAACACAGTGCAGTGGTTACGTGCAGCTGAGAGTGGTCTAGTAGTCTATAGATAGGCTAGAGGCTCTTAATGTACAGTATAACACAGGGCAGTGGTTACGTGCAGCTGAGAGTGGTCTAGTAGTCTATAGATAGGCTAGAGGCTCTTAATGTACAGTATAACACAGGGCAGTGGTTACGTGCAGCTGAGAGTGGTCTAGTAGTCTATAGATAGGCTATAGGCTCTTAATGTACAGTATAACACAGGGCAGTGGTTACGTGCAGCTGAGAGTGGTCTAGTAGTCTATAGATAGGCTAGAGGCTCTTAATGTACAGTATAACACAGGGCAGTGGTTACGTGCAGCTGAGAGTGGTCTAGTAGTCTATAGATAGGCTAGGAGCTCTTAATGTACAGTATAACACAGGGCAGTGGTTACGTGCAGCTGAGAGTGGTCTAGTAGTCTATAGATAGGCTAGAGGCTCTTAATGTACAATATAACACAGGGCAGTGGTTACGTGCAGCTGAGAGTGGTCTAGTAGTCTATAGATAGGCTAGAGGCTCTTAATGTACAGTATAACACAGGGCAGTGGTTACGTGCAGCTGAGAGTGGTCTAGTAGTCTTTAGATAGGCTAGAGGCTCTTAATGTACAGTATAACACAGGGCAGTGGTTACGTGCAGCTGATAGTGGTCTAGTAGTCTATATATAGGCTAGAGGCTCTTAATGTACAGTATAACACAGGGCAGTGGTTACGTGCAGCTGAGAGTGGTTAAGTAGTCTATAGATAGGGTAGATGCTCTTAATGTACAGTATAACACAGGGCAGTGGTTACGTGCAGCTGAGAGTGGTCTAGTAGTCTATAGATAGGCTAGAGGCTCTTAATGTACAGTATAACACAGGGCAGTGGTTACGTGCAGCTGAGAGTGGTTTAGTAGTCTATAGATAGGCTAGAGGCTCTTAATGTACAGTATAACACAGGGCAGTGGTTACGTCCAGCTGAGAGTGGTCTAGTAGTCTATCGATAGGCTAGAGGCTCTTAATGTACAGTATAACACAGGGCAGTGGTTACGTGCAGCTGAGAGTGGTCTAGTAGTCTATATATAGGCTAGAGGCTCTTAATGTACAGTATAACACAGGGCAGTGGTTACGTGCAGCTGAGAGTGGTCTAGTAGTCTATAGATAGGCTAGAGGCTCTTACTGTACAGTATAACACAGGGCAGTGGTTACGTGCAGCTGAGAGTGGTCTAGTAGTCTATAGATAGGCTAGAGGCTCTTAATGTACAGTACAACACAGGGCAGTGGTTACGTGCAGCTGAGAGTGGTGTAGTAGTCTATAGATAGGCTAGAGGCTCTTAATGTACAGTATAACACAGGGCAGTGGTTACGTGCAGCTGAGAGTGGTCTAGTAGTCTATAGATAGGCTAGAGACACTTAATGTACAGTATAACACAGGGCAGTGGTTACGTGCTGCTGAGAGTGGTCTAGTAGTCTATAGATAGGCTAGAGGCTCTTAATGTACAGTATAACACAGGGCAGTGGTTACGTGCAGCTGAGAGTGGTCTAGTAGTCTATAGATAGGCTAGATGCTCTTAATGTACAGTATAACACAGGGCAGTGGTTACGTGCAGCTGAGAGTGGTCTAGTAGTCTATAGATAGGCTAGAGGCTCTTAATGTACAGTATAACACAGGGCAGTGGTTACGTGCAGCTGAGAGTGGTCTAGTAGTCTATATATAGGCTAGAGGCTCTTAATGTACAGTATAACACAGGGCAGTGGTTACGTGCAGCTGAGAGTGGTCTAGTAGTCTATAGATAGGCTAGAGGCTCTTAATGTACAGTATAACACAGGGCAGTGGTTACGTGCAGCTGAGAGTGGTCTAGTAGTCTATAGATAGGCTGGAGGCTCTTAATGTACAGTATAACACAGGGCAGTGGTTACGTGCAGCTGAGAGTGGTCTAGTAGTCTATAGATAGGCTAGAGGCTCTTAATGTACAGTATAACACAGGGCAGTGGTTACGTGCAGCTGAGAGTGGTCTAGTAGTCTATAGATAGGCTAGAGGTTCTTAATGTACAGTATAACACAGGGCAGTGGTTACGTGCAGCTGAGAGTGGTCTAGTAGTCTATGGATAGGCTAGATGCTCTTAATGTACAGTATAACACAGGGCAGTGGTTACGTGCAGCTGAGAGTGGTCTAGTAGTCTATAGATAGGCTAGAGGCTCTTAATGTACAGTATAACACAGGGCAGTGGTTACGTGCAGCTGAGAGTGGTCTAGTAGTCTATATATAGGGTAGAGGCTCTTAATGTACAGTATAACACAGGGCAGTGGTTACGTGCAGCTGAGAGTGGTCTAGTAGTCTATAGATAGGCTAGAGGCTCTTAATGTACAGTATAACACAGGGCAGTGGTTACGTGCAGCTGAGAGTGGTCTAGTAGTCTATAGATAGGCTAGAGGCTCTTAATGTACAGTATAACACAGGGCAGTGGTTACGTGCAGCTAAGAGTGGTCTAGTAGTCTATATATAGGCTAGAGACTCTTAATGTACAGTATAACACAGGGCAGTGGTTACGTGCAGCTGAGAGTGGTCTAGTAGTCTATATATAGGCTAGAGGCTCTTAATGTACAGTATAACACAGGGCAGTGGTTACGTGCAGCTGAGAGTGGTCTAGTAGTCTATAGATAGGCTAGAGGGTCTTAATGTACAGTATAACACAGGGCAGTGGTTACGTGCAGCTGAGAGTGGTCTAGTAATCTATAGATATCCTAGAGGCTCTTAATGTACAGTATAACACAGGGCAGTGGTTACGTGCTGCTGAGAGTGGTCTAGTAGTCTATAGATAGGCTAGAGGCTCTTAATGTACAGTATAACACAGGGCAATGGTCACGTGCAGCTGAGAGTGGTCTAGTAGTCTATAGATAGGCTAGAGGCTCTTTATGTACAGTATAACACAGGGCAGTGGTTACGTGCAGCTGAGAGTGGTTTAGTAGTCTATAGATAGGCTAGAGGCTCTTAATGTACAGTATAACACAGGGCAGTGGTTACGTGCAGCTGAGAGTGGTCTAGTAGTCTATAGATAGGGTAGAGGCTCTTAATGTACAGTATAACACAGGGCAGTGGTTACGTGCAGCTGAGAGTGGTCTAGTAGTCTATAGATAGGCTAGATGCTCTTAATGTACAGTATAACACAGGGCAGTGGTTACGTGCAGCTGAGAGTGGTCTAGTAGTCTATAGATAGGCTAGAGGCTCTTAATGTACAGTATAACACAGGGCAGTGGTTACGTGCAGCTGAGAGTGGTCTAGTAGTCTATAGATAGGCTAGAGGCTCTTAATGTACAGTATAACACAGGGCAGTGGTTACGTGCAGCTGAGAGTGGTCTTGTAGTCTATAGATAGGCTAGATGCTCTTAATGTACAGTATAACACAGGGCAGTGGTTACGTGCAGCTGAGAGTGGTTTAGTAGTCTATAGATAGGCTAGAGGCTCTTAATGTACAGTATAACACAGGGCAGTGGTTACGTGCAGCTGAGAGTGGTCTAGTAGTCTATAGATAGGCTAGAGGCTCTTAATGTACAGTATAACACAGGGCAGTGGTTACGTGCAGCTGAGAGTGGTCTTGTAGTCTGTAGATAGGCTCGAGGCTCTTAATGTACAGTATAACACAGGGCAGTGGTTACGTGCAGCTGAGAGTGGTCTAGTAGTCTATAGATAGGCTAGATGCTCTTAATGTACAGTATAACACAGGGCAGTGGTTACGTGCAGCTGAGAGTGGTCTATTAGTCTATAGATAGGCTAGAGGCTCTTAATGTACAGTATAACACAGGGCAGTGGTTACGTGCAGCTGAGAGTGGTCTAGTAGTCTATAGATAGGCTAGAGGCTCTTAATGTACAGTATAACACAGGGCAGTGGTTACGTGCAGCTGAGAGTGGTCTAGTAGTCTATAGATAGGCTAGAGGCTCTTAATGTACAGTATAACACAGGGCAGTGGTTACGTGCAGCTGAGAGTGGTCTAGTAGTCTATATATAGGCTAGAGGCTCTTAATGTACAGTATAACACAGGGCAGTGGTTACGTGCAGCTGAGAGTGGTCTAGTAGTCTATAGATAGGCTAGAGGCTCTTAATGTACAGTATAACACAGGGCAGTGGTTACGTGCAGCTGAGAGTGGTCTAGTAGTCTATAGATAGGCTAGAGGCTCTTAATGTACAGTATAACACAGGGCAGTGGTTACGTGCAGCTGAGAGTGGTCTAGTAGTCTATAGATAGGCTAGAGGCTCTTAATGTACAGTATAACACAGGGCAGTGGTTACGTGCAGCTGAGAGTGGTCTAGTAGTCTATAGATAGGCTAGAGGTTCTTAATGTACAGTATAACACAGGGCAGTGGTTACGTGCAGCTGAGAGTGGTCTAGTAGTCTATAGATAGGCTAGATGCTCTTAATGTACAATATAACACAGGGCAGTGGTTACGTGCAGCTGAGAGTGGTCTAGTAGTCTATAGATAGGCTAGAGGCTCTTAATGTACAGTATAACACAGGGCAGTGGTTACGTGCAGCTGAGAGTGGTCTAGTAGTCTATATATAGGCTAGAGGCTCTTAATGTACAGTATAACACAGGGCAGTGTTTACGTGCAGCTGAGAGTTGTCTAGTAGTCTATAGATAGGCTAGAGGCTCTTAATGTACAGTATAACACAGGGCAGTGGTTACGTGCAGCTGAGAGTGGTCTAGTAGTCTATAGATAGGCTAGAGGCTCTTAATGTACAGTATAACACAGGGCAGTGGTTACGTGCAGCTAAGAGTGGTCTAGTAGTCTATAGATAGGCTAGAGACTCTTAATGTACAGTATAACACAGGGCAGTGGTTACGTGCAGCTGAGAGTGGTCTAGTAGTCTATATATAGGCTAGAGGCTCTTAATGTACAGTATAACACAGGGCAGTGGTTACGTGCAGCTGAGAGTGGTCTAGTAGTCTATAGATAGGCTAGAGGCTCTTAATGTACAGTATAACACAGGGCAGTGGTTACGTGCAGCTGAGAGTGCTCTAGTAATCTATAGATATCCTAGAGGCTCTTAATGTACAGTATAACACAGGGCAGTGGTTACGTGCTGCTGAGAGTGGTCTAGTAGTCTATAGATAGGCTAGAGGCTCTTAATGTACAGTATAACACAGGGCAGTGGTCACGTGCAGCTGAGAGTGGTCTAGTAGTCTATAGATAGGCTAGAGGCTCTTTATGTACAGTATAACACAGGGCAGTGGTTACGTGCAGCTGAGAGTGGTTTAGTAGTCTATAGATAGGCTAGAGGCTCTTAATGTACAGTATAACACAGGGCAGTGGTTACGTGCAGCTGAGAGTGGTCTAGTAGTCTATAGATAGGGTAGAGGCTCTTAATGTACAGTATAACACAGGGCAGTGGTTACGTGCAGCTGAGAGTGGTCTAGTAGTCTATAGATAGGCTAGATGCTCTTAATGTACAGTATAACACAGGGCAGTGGTTACGTGCAGCTGAGAGTGGTCTAGTAGTCTATAGATAGGCTAGAGGCTCTTAATGTACAGTATAACACAGGGCAGTGGTTACGTGCAGCTGAGAGTGGTCTAGTAGTCTATAGATAGGCTAGAGGCTCTTAATGTACAGTATAACACAGGGCAGTGGTTACGTGCAGCTGAGAGTGGTCTTGTAGTCTATAGATAGGCTAGATGCTCTTAATGTACAGTATAACACAGGGCAGTGGTTACGTGCAGCTGAGAGTGGTTTAGTAGTCTATAGATAGGCTAGAGGCTCTTAATGTACAGTATAACACAGGGCAGTGGTTACGTGCAGCTGAGAGTGGTCTAGTAGTCTATAGATAGGCTAGAGGCTCTTAATGTACAGTATAACACAGGGCAGTGGTTACGTGCAGCTGAGAGTGGTCTTGTAGTCTGTAGATAAGCTCGAGGCTCTTAATGTACAGTATAACACAGGGCAGTGGTTATGTGCAGCTGAGAGTGATCTAGTAGTCTATAGATAGGCTAGAGGCTCTTAATTTACAGTATAACACAGGGCAGTGGTTACGTGCAGCTGAGAGTGGTCTAGTAGTCTATAGATAGGCTAGAGGCTCTTAATGTACAGTATAACACAGGGCAGTGGTCACGTGCTGCTGAGAGTGGTCTAGTAGTCTATAGATAGGCTAGAGGCTCTTAATGTACAGTATAACACAGGGCAGTGGTTACGTGCATCTGAGAGTGGTCTAGTAGTCTATAGATAGGCTAGAGGCTCTTAATGTACAGTATAACACAGGGCAGTGGTTACGTGCAGCTGAGAGTGGTCTAGTAGTCTATAGATAGGCTAGAGGCTCTTAATGTACAGTATAACACAGGGCAGTGGTTACGTGCAGCTGAGAGTGGTCTAGTAGTCTATAGATAGGCAAGAGGCTCTTAATGTACAATATAACACAGGGCAGTGGTTACGTGCAGCTGAGAGTGGTCTAGTAGTCTATAGATAGGCTAGAGGCTCTTAATGTACAGTATAACACAGGGCAGTGGTTACGTGCAGCTGAGAGTGGTCTAGTAGTCTATATATAGGCTAGAGGCTCTTAATGTGCAGTATAACACAGGGCAGTGGTTATGTGCAGCTGAGAGTGGTCTAGTAGTCTATAGATAGGAAGAGGCTCTGAATGTACAGTATAACACAGGGCAGTGGTTACGTGCAGCTGAGAGTGGTCTAGTAGTCTATAGATAGGGTAGAGGCTCTTAATGTACAGTATAACACAGGGCAGTGGTTACGTGCAGCTGAGAGTGGTCTAGTAGTCTATAGATAGGCTAGAGGCTCTTAATGTACAGTATAACACAGTGCAGTGGTTACGTGCAGCTGAGAGTGGTCTAGTAGTCTATAGATAGGGTAGAGGCTCTTAATGTACAGTATAACACAGGGCAGTGGTTACGTGCAGCTGAGAGTGGTCTAGTAGTCTATAGATAGGCTAGAGGCTCTTAATGTACAGTATAACACAGGGCAGTGGTTACGTGCAGCTGAGAGTGGTCTAGTAGTCTATAGATAGGCTAGAGGCTCTTAATGTACAGTATAACACAGGGCAGTGGTTACGTGCAGCTGAGAGTGGTCTAGTAGTCTATAGATAGGCTAGAGGCTCTTAATGTACAGTATAACACAGGGCAGTGGTTACGTGCAGCTGAGAGTGGTCTAGTAGTCTATAGATAGGCTAGAGGCTCTTAATGTACAGTATAACACAGGGCAGTGGTTACGTGCAGCTGAGAGTGGTCTAGTAGTCTATAAATAGGCTAGAGGCTCTTAATGTACAGTATAACACAGGGCAGTGGTTACGTGCAGCTCAGAGTGGTCTAGTAGTCTATAGATAGGCTAGAGACTCTTAGTGTACAGTATAACACAGGGCAGTGGTTACGTGCAGCTGAGAGTGGTCTAGTAGTCTATAGATAGGCTAGAGGCTCTTAACGTACAGTATAAAACAGGGCAGTGGTTACGTGCAGCTGAGAGTGGTCTAGTAGTCTATAGATAGGCTAGAGGCTCTTAATGTACAGTATAACACAGGGCAGTGGTTACGTGCAGCTGAGAGTGGTCTAGTGGTCTATAGATAGGCTAGAGGCTCTTAATTTACAGTATAACACAGGGCAGTGGTTACGTGCAGCTGAGAGTGGTCTAGTAGTCTATAGATAGGCTAGAGGCTCTTAATGTACAGTATAACACAGGGCAGTGGTTACGTGCAGCTGACAGCGGTCTAGTAGTCTATAGATAGGGTAGAGGCTCTTAACGCACAATATAACACAGGGCAGTGGTTACGTGCAGCTGAGAGTGGTCTAGTTGTCTATATATAGGCTAGAGGCTCTTAATGTACAGTATAACACAGGGCAGTGGTTACGTGCAGCTGAGAGTGGTCTAGTAGTCTATAGATAGGCTAGAGGCTCTTAATGTACAGTATAACACAGGGCAGTGGTTACGTGCAGCTGAGAGTGGTCTAGTATTCTATATATAGGCTAGAGGCTCTTAATGTACAGTATAACACAGGGCAGTGGTTACGTGCAGCTGAGAGTGGTTTAGTAGTCTATAGATAGGGTAGAGGCTCTTAATGTACATTATAACACAGGGCAGTGGTTACGTGCAGCTGAGAGTGGTCTAGTAGTCTATAGATACGCTAGAGGCTCTTAATGTACAGTATAACACAGGGCAGTGGTTACGTGCAGCTGAGAGTGGTTTAGTAGTCTATAGATAGGCTAGAGGCTCTTAATGTACAGTATAACACAGGGCAGTGGTTACGTGCAGCTGAGAGTGGTCTAGTAGTCTATAGATAGGCTAGAGGCTCTTAATGTACAGTATAACACAGGGCAGTGGTTACGTGCAGCTGAGAGTGGTCTAGTAGTCTATATATAGGCTAGAGGCTCTTAATGTACAGTATAACACAGGGCAGTGGTTACGTGCAGCTGAGAGTGGTCTAGTAGTCTATAGATAGGCTAGAGGCTCTTACTGTACAGTATAACACAGGGCAGTGGTTACGTGCAGCTGAGAGTGGTCTAGTAGTCTATAGATAGGCTAGAGGCTCTTAATGTACAGTACAACACAGGGCAGTGGTTACGTGCAGCTGAGAGTGGTGTAGTAGTCTATAGATAGGCTAGAGGCTCTTAATGTACAGTATAACACAGGGCAGTGGTTACGTGCAGCTGAGAGTGGTCTAGTAGTCTATAGATAGGCTAGAGACACTTAATGTACAGTATAACACAGGGCAGTGGTTACGTGCAGCTGAGAGTGGTCTAGTAGTCTATAGATAGGCTAGAGGCTCTTAATGTACAGTATAACACAGGGCAGTGGTTACGTGCAGCTGAGAGTGGTCTAGTAGTCTATAGATAGGCTAGATGCTCTTAATGTACAGTATAACACAGGGCAGTGGTTACGTGCAGCTGAGAGTGGTCTAGTAGTCTATATATAGGCTAGAGGCTCTTAATGTACAGTATAACACAGGGCAGTGGTTACGTGCAGCTGAGAGTGGTCTAGTAGTCTATAGATAGGCTAGAGGCTCTTAATGTACAGTATAACACAGGGCAGTGGTTACGTGCAGCTGAGAGTAGTCTAGTAGTCTATAGATAGGCTAGAGGCTCTTAATGTACAGTATAACACAGGGCAGTGGTTACGTGCAGCTGAGAGTGATGTAGTAGTCTACAGATAGGCTAGAGGCTCTTAATGTACAGTATAACACAGGGCAGTGGTTACGTGCAGCTGAGAGTGGTCTAGTAGTCTATAGATAGGCTAGAGACACTTAATGTACAGTATAACACAGGGCAGTGGTTACGTGCAGCTGAGAGTGGTCTAGTAGTCTATAGATAGGCTAGAGGCCCTTAATGTACAGTATAACACAGGGCAGTGATTACGTGCAGCTGAGAGTGGTCTAGTAGTCTATAGATAGGCTAGAGGCTCTTAATGTACAGTATAACACAGGGCAGTGGTTACGTGCAGCTGAGAGTGGTCTAGTAGTCTATAGATAGGCTAGAGGCCCTTAATGTACAGTATAACACAGGGCAGTGTTTACGTGCAGCTGAGAGTGGTCTAGTAGTCTATAGATAGGCTAGAGGCTCTTAATGTACAGTATAACACAGGGCAGTGGTTACGTGCAGCTGAGAGTGGTCTAGTAGTCTATAGATAGGCTAGAGGCTCTTAATGTACAGTATAACACAGGGCAGTGGTTACGTGCAGCTGAGAGTGGTCAAGTAGTCTATAGATAGGCTAGAGGCTCTTAATGTACAGTATAACACAGGGCAGTGGTTACGTGCAGCTGAGAGTGGTCTAGTAGTCTATATATAGGCTAGAGGCTCTTAATGTACAGTATAACACAGGGCAGTGGTTACGTGCAGCTGAGAGTGGTCTAGTAGTCTATAGATAGGCTAAAGGCTCTTAATGTACAGTATAACACAGGGCAGTGGTTACGTGCAGCTGAGAGTGATCTAGTAGTCTATAGATAGGCTAGATGCTCTTAATGTACAGTATAACACAGGGCAGTGGTTACGTGCAGCTGAGAGTGGTCTAGTAATCTATAGATAGGCTAGAGGCTCTTAATGTACAGTATAACACAGGGCAGTGGTTACGTGCAGCTGAGAGTGGTCTAGTAGTCTATAGATAGGCTAGAGGCTCTTAATGTACAGTATAACACAGGGCAGTGGTTACGTGCAGCTGAGAGTGGTCTAGTAGTCTATAGATAGGCTAGAGGCTCTTAATGTACAGTATAACACAGGGCAGTGGTTACGTGCAGCTGAGAGTGGTCTAGTAGTCTATAGATAGGCTAGAGGCTCTTAATGTACAGTATAACACAGGGCAGTGGTTACGTTTAGCTGAGAGTGTCTAGTAGTCTATAGATAGGCTAGAGACTCTTAATGTACAGTATAACACAGGGCAGTGGTTACGTGCAGCTGAGAGTGGTCTAGTGGTCTATAGATAGGGTAGAGGCTCTTAATGTACAGTATAACACAGGGCAGTGGTTACGTGCAGCTGAGAGTGGTCTAGTAGTCTATAGATAGGCTAGAGGCTCTTAATGTACAGTATAACACAGGGCAGTGGTTACGTGCAGCTGAGAGTGGTCTAGTAGTCTATAGATAGGCTAGAGGCTCTTAATGTACAGTATAACACAGGGCAGTGGTTACGTGCAGCTGAGAGTGGTCTAGTAGTCTATAGATAGGCTAGAGGCTCTTAATGTACAGTATAACACAGGGCAGTGGTTACGTGCATCTGAGAGTGGTCTAGTAGTCTATAGATAGGCTAGAGGCTCTTAATGTACAGTATAACACAGGGCAGTGGTTACGTGCAGCTGAGAGTGGTCTAGTAGTCTATAGATAGGCTAGAGGCTCTTAATGTACAGTATAACACAGGGCAGTGGTTACGTGCAGCTGAGAGTGGTCTAGTAGTCTATAGATAGGCTAGAGGCTCTTAATGTACAGTATAACACAGGGCAGTGGTTACGTGCAGCTGAGAGTGGTCTAGTAGTCTATAGATAGGCTAGAGGCTCTTAATGTACAGTATAACACAGGGCAGTGGTTACGTGCAGCTGAGAGTGGTTTAGTAGTCTATAGATAGGCTAGAGGCTCTTAATGTACAGTATAACACAGGGCAGTGGTTACGTGCAGCTGAGAGTGGTCTAGTAGTCTATAGATAGGCTAGAGGCTCTTAATGTACAGTATAACACAGGGCAGTGGTTACGTGCAGCTGAGAGTGGTCTAGTAGTCTATAGATAGGCTAGAGGCTCTTAATGTACAGTATAACACAGGGCAGTGGTTACGTGCAGCTGAGAGTGGTCTAGTAGTCTATAGATAGGCTAGAGGCTCTTAATGTACAGTATAACACAGGGCAGTGGTTACGTGCAGCTGAGAGTGGTCTAGTAGTCTATAGATAGGCTAGAGGCTCTTAATGTACAGTATAACACAGGGCAGTGGTTACGTGCAGCTGAGAGTGGTCTAGTAGTCTATAGATAGGCTAGAGGCTCTTAATGTACAATATAACACAGGGCAGTGGTTACGTGCAGCTGAGAGTGGTCTAGTAGTCTATAGATAGGCTAGAGGCTCTTAATGTACAGTATAACACAGGGCAGTGGTTACGTGCAGCTGAGAGTGGTCTAGTAGTCTATAGATAGGCTAGAGGCTCTTAATGTACAGTATAACACAGGGCAGTGGTTACGTGCAGCTGAGAGTGGTCTAGTAGTCTATATATAGGCTAGAGGCTCTTAATGTACAGTATAACACAGGGCAGTGGTTACGTGCAGCTGAGAGTGGTTAAGTAGTCTATAGATAGGGTAGAGGCTCTTAATGTACAGTATAACACAGGGCAGTGGTTACGTGCAGCTGAGAGTGGTCTAGTAGTCTATAGATAGGCTAGAGGCTCTTAATGTACAGTATAACACAGGGCAGTGGTTACGAGCAGCTGAGAGTGGTTTAGTAGTCTATAGATAGGCTAGAGGCTCTTAATGTACAGTATAACACAGGGCAGTGGTTACGTGCAGCTGAGAGTGGTCTAGTAGTCTATAGATAGGCTAGAGGCTCTTAATCTACAGTATAACACAGGGCAGTGGTTACGTGCAGCTGAGAGTGGTCTAGTAATCTATAGATAGGCTAGAGGCTCTTAATGTACAGTATAACACAGGGCAGTGGTTACGTGCAGCTGAGAGTGGTCTAGTAGTCTATATATAGGCTAGAGGCTCTTAATGTACAGTATAACACAGGGCAGTGGTTACGTGCAGCTGAGAGTGGTCTAGTAGTCTATAGATAGGCTAGAGGCTCTTACTGTACAGTATAACACAGGGCAGTGGTTACGTGCAGCTGAGAGTGGTCTAGTAGTCTATAGATAGGCAAGAGGCTCTTAATGTACAGTACAACACAGGGCAGTGGTTACGTGCAGCTGAGAGTGGTGTAGTAGTCTATAGATAGGCTAGAGGCTCTTAATGTACAGTATAACACAGGGCAGTGGTTACGTGCAGCTGAGAGTGGTCTAGTAGTCTATAGATAGGCTAGAGACACTTAATGTACAGTATAACACAGGGCAGTGGTTACGTGCAGCTGAGAGTGGTCTAGTAGTCTATAGATAGGCTAGAGGCTCTTAATGTACAGTATAACACAGGGCAGTGGTTACGTGCAGCTGAGAGTGGTCTAGTAGTCTATAGATAGGCTAGATGCTCTTAATGTACAGTATAACACAGGGCAGTGGTTACGTGCAGCTGAGAGTGGTCTAGTAGTCTATAGATAGGCTAGAGGCTCTTAATGTACAGTATAACACAGGGCAGTGGTTACGTGCAGCTGAGAGTGGTCTAGTAGTCTATAGATAGGCTAGAGGCTCTTAATGTACAGTATAACACAGGGCAGTGGTTACGTGCAGCTGAGAGTGGTCTAGTAGTCTATAGATAGGCTAGAGGCTCTTAATGTACAGTATAACACAGGGCACTGGTTACGTGCAGCTGAGAGTGGTCTAGTAGTCTATAGATAGGCTAGAGGCTCTTAATGTACAGTATAACACAGGGCAGTGGTTACGTGCAGCTGAGAGTGGTCTAGTAGTCTATATATAGGCTATAGGCTCTTAATGTACAGTATAACACAGGGCAGTGGTTACGTGCAGCTGAGAGTGGTCTAGTAGTCTATAGATAGGCTAGAGGCTCTTAATGTACAGTATAACACAGGGCAGTGGTTACGTGCAGCTGAGAGTGGTCTAGTAGTCTATAGATAGGCTAGAGATTCTTAATGTACAATATAACACAGGGCAGTGGTTACGTGCAGCTGAGAGTGGTCTAGTAGTCTATAGATAGGCTAGAGGCTCTTATGTACAGTATAACACAGGGCAGTGGTTACGTGCAGCTGAGAGTGGTCTAGTAGTCTATAGATAGGCTAGAGGTTCTTAATGTACAGTATAACACAGGGCAGTGGTTACGTGCAGCTGAGAGTGGTCTAGTAGTCTATAGATAGGCTAGATGCTCTTAATGTACAGTATAACACAGGGCAGTGGTTACGTGCAGCTGAGAGTGGTCTAGTAGTCTATAGATAGGCTAGAGGCTCTTAATGTACAGTATAACACAGGGCAGTGGTTACGTGCAGCTGAGAGTGGTCTAGTAGTCTATAGATAGGCTAGAGGCTCTTAATGTACAGTATAACACAGGGCAGTGGTTACGTGCAGCTGAGAGTGGTCTAGTAGTCTATAGATAGGCTAGAGGCTCTTAATGTACAGTATAACACAGGGCAGTGGTTACGTGCAGCTGAGAGTGGTTTAGTAGTCTATAGATAGGCTAGAGGCTCTTAATGTACAGTATAACACAGGGCAATGGTTACGTGCAGCTGAGAGTGGTCTAGTAGTCTATAGATAGGCTAGAGGCTCTTAATGTACAGTATAACACAGGGCAGTGGTTACGTGCAGCTGAGAGTGGTCTAGTAGTCTATAGATAGGCTAGAGGCTCTTAATGTACAGTATACCACAGGGCACTGGTTACGTCCAGCTGAGAGTGGTCTAGTAGTCTATAGATAGGCTAGAGGCTCTTAATGTACAGTATAACACAGGGCAGTGGTTACGTGCAGCTGAGAGTGGTCTAGTAGTCTATAGATAGGCTAGAGGCTCTTAATGTACAGTATAACACAGGGCAGTGGTTACGTGCAGCTGAGAGTGGTCTAGTAGTCTATAGATAGGCTAGAGGCTCCTAATGTACAGTATAACACAGGGCAGTGGTTACGTGCAGCTGAGAGTGGTCTAGTAGTCTATAGATAGGCTAGAGGTTCTTAATGTACAGTATAACACAGGGCAGTGGTTACGTGCAGCTGAGAGTGGTCTAGTAGTCTATAGATAGGCTAGAGGCTCTTAATGTACAGTATAACACAGGGCAGTGGTTACGTGCAGCTGAGAGTGGTCTAGTAGTCTATAGATAGGCTAGAGGCTCTTAATGAACAGTATAACACAGGGCAGTGGTTACGTGCAGCTGAGAGTGGTCTAGTAGTCTATAGATAGGCTAGAGGCTCTTAATGTACAGTATAACACAGGGCAGTGGTTACGTGCAGCTGAGAGTGGTTTAGTAGTCTATAGATAGGCTAGAGGCTCTTAATGTACAGTATAACACAGGGCAGTGGTTACGTGCAGCTGAGAGTGGTCTAGTAGTCTATAGATAGGCTAGAGGCTCTTAATGTACAGTATAACACAGGGCAGTGGTTACGTGCAGCTGAGAGTGGTCTAGTAGTCTATAGATAGGCTAGAGGCTCTTAATGTACAGTATAACACAGGGCAGTGGTTACGTGCAGCTGAGAGTGGTCTAGTAGTCTATAGATAGGCTAGAGGCCCTTAATGTACAGTATAACACAGGGCAGTGGTTACGTGCAGCTGAGAGTGGTCTAGTAGTCTATAGATAGGCTAGAGGCTCTTAATGTACAGTATAACACAGGGCAGTGGTTACGTGCAGCTGAGAGTGGTCTAGTAGTCTATAGATAGGCTAGAGGCTCTTAATTTACAGTATAACACAGGGCAGTGGTTACGTGCAGCTGAGAGTGGTCTAGTAGTCTATAGATAGGCTAGAGGCTCTTAATGTACAGTATAACACAGGGCAGTGGTTACGTGCAGCTGAGAGTGGTCTAGTAGTCTATAGATAGGCTAGAGGCTCTTAATGTACAGTATAACACAGGGCAGTGGTTACGTGCAGCTGAGAGTGGTCTAGTATTCTATATATAGGCTAGAGGCTCTTAATGTACAGTATAACACAGGGCAGTGGTTACGTGCAGCTGAGAGTGGTCTAGTAGTCTATAGATAGGCTAGAGGCTCTTAATGTACAGTATAACACAGGGCAATGGTTACGTGCAGCTGCGAGTGGTCTAGTAGTCTATAGATAGGCTAGAGGCTCTTAATGTACAGTATAACACAGGGCAGTGGTTACGTGCAGCTGAGAGTGATGTAGTAGTCTACAGATAGGCTAGAGGCTCTTAATGTACAGTATAACACAGGGCAGTGGTTACGTGCAGCTGAGAGTGGTCTAGTAGTCTATAGATAGGCTAGAGACACTTAATGTACAGTATAACACAGGGCAGTGGTTACGTGCAGCTGAGAGTGGTCTAGTAGTCTATAGATAGGCTAGAGGCTCTTAATGTACAGTATAACACAGGGCAGTGGTTACGTGCAGCTGAGAGTGGTCTAGTAGTCTATAGATAGGCTAGAGGCTCTTAATGTACAGTATAACACAGGGCAGTGGTTACGTGCAGCTGAGAGTGGTCTAGTAGTCTATAGATAGGCTAGAGGCCCTTAATGTACAGTATAACACAGGGCAGTGGTTACGTGCAGCTGAGAGTGGTCTAGTAGTCTATAGATAGGCTAGAGGCTCTTAATGTACAGTATAACACAGGGCAGTGGTTACGTGCAGCTGAGAGTGGTCTAGTAGTCTATAGATAGGCTAGAGGCTCTTAATGTACAGTATAACACAGGGCAGTGGTTACGTGCAGCTGAGAGTGGTCTAGTAGTCTATAGATAGGCTAGAGGCTCTTAATGTACAGTATAACACAGGGCAGTGGTTACGTGCAGCTGAGAGTGGTCTAGTAGTCTATATATAGGCTAGAGGCTCTTAATGTACAGTATAACACAGGGCAGTGGTTACGTGCAGCTGAGAGTGGTCTAGTAGTCTATAGATAGGCTAGAGGCTCTTAATGTACAGTATAACACAGGGCAGTGGTTACGTGCAGCTGAGAGTGGTCTAGTAGTCTATAGATAGGCTAGATGCTCTTAATGTACAGTATAACACAGGGCAGTGGTTACGTGCAGCTGAGAGTGGTCTAGTAGTCTATAGATAGGCTAGAGGCTCTTAATGTACAGTATAACACAGGGCAGATCTTACGTGCAGCTGAGAGTGGTCTAGTAGTCTATAGATAGGCTAGAGGCTCTTAATGTACAGTATAACACAGGGCAGTGGTTACGTGCAGCTGAGAGTGGTCTAGTAGTCTATATATAGGCTAGAGGCTCTTAATGTACAGTATAACACAGGGCAGTGGTTACGTGCAGCTGAGAGTGGTCTAGTAGTCTATAGATAGGCTAGAGGCTCTTAATGTACAGTACAACACAGGGCAGTGGTTACGTGCAGCTGAGAGTGGTCTAGTAGTCTATATATAGGCTAGAGGCTCTTAATGTACAGTATAACACAGGGCAGTGGTTACGTGCAGCTGAGAGTGGTCTATTAGTCTATAGATAGGCTAGAAGCTCTTAATGTACAGTATAACACAGGGCAGTGGTTACGTGCAGCTGAGAGTGGTCTAGTAGTCTATATATAGGCTAGAGGCTCTTAATGTACAGTATAACACAGGGCAGTGGTTACGTGCAGCTGAGAGTGTCTAGTAGTCTATAGATAGGCTAGAGACCCTTAATGTACAGTATAACACAGGGCAGTGGTTACGTGCAGCTGAGAGTGGTTTAGTAGTCTATAGATAGGCTAGAGGCTCTTAATGTACAGTATAACACAGGGCAGTGGTTACGTGCAACTGAGAGTGGTCTAGTAGTCTATAGATAGGCTAGAGGCTCTTAATGTACAGTATAACACAGGGCAGTGGTTACGTGCAGCTGAGAGTGGTCTAGTAGTCTATAGATAGGCTAGAGGCTCTTAATGTACAGTATAACACAGGGCAGTGGTTACGTGCAGCTGAGAGTGGTCTAGTAGTCTATAGATAGGCTAGAGGCTCTTAATGTACAGTATAACACAGGGCAGTGGTTACGTGCAGCTGAGAGTGGTCTAGTAGTCTATAGATAGGCTAGAGGCTCTTAATGTACAGTATAACACAGGGCAGTGGTTACGTGCAGCTGAGAGTGGTCTAGTAGTCTATAGATAGGCTAGAGGCCCTTAATGTACAATATAACACAGGGCAGTGGTTACGTGCAGCTGAGAGTGGTCTAGTAGTCTATAGATAGGCTAGAGGCTCTTAATGTACAGTATAACACAGGGCAGTGGTTACGTGCAGCTGAGAGTGGTCTAGTAGTCTATAGATAGGCTAGAGGCTCTTAATGTACAGTATAACACAGGGCAGTGGTTACGTGCAGCTGAGAGTGGTCTAGTAGTCTATATATAGGCTAGAGGCTCTTAATGTACAGTATAACACAGGGCAGTGGTTACGTGCAGCTGAGAGTGGTTAAGTAGTCTATAGATAGGGTA
The DNA here is from genome assembly GCA_946902985.2 of Meconema thalassinum. NCBI lineage: Eukaryota > Metazoa > Arthropoda > Insecta > Orthoptera > Tettigoniidae > Meconema > Meconema thalassinum. The sequence goes on along the minus strand of OX336394.1, from coordinate 465,330,166 downwards.
GAGGCTCTTAATGTACAGTATAACACAGGGCAGTGGTTACGTGCAGCTGAGAGTGGTCTAGTAGTCTATAGATAGGCTAGAGGCTCTTAATGTACAGTATAACACAGGGCAGTGGTTACGTGCAGCTGAGAGTGGTTTAGTAGTCTATAGATAGGCTAGAGGCTCTTAATGTACAGTATAACACAGGGCAGTGGTTACGTGCAGCTGAGAGTGGTCTAGTAGTCTATAGATAGGCTAGAGGCTCTTAATGTACAGTATAACACAGGGCAGTGGTTACGTGCAGCTGAGAGTGGTCTAGTAGTCTATAGATAGGCTAGAGGCTCTTAATGTACAGTACAACACAGGGCAGTGGTTACGTGCAGCTGAGAGTGGTCTAGTAGTCTATATATAGGCTAGAGGCTCTTAATGTACAGTATAACACAGGGCAGTGGTTACGTGCAGCTGAGAGTGGTCTAGTAGTCTATAGATAGGCTAGAGGCTCTTAATGTACAGTATAACACAGGGCAGTGGTTACGTGCAGCTGAGAGTGGTCTAGTAGTCTATAGATAGGCTAGAGGCTCTTAATGTACAGTATAACACAGGGCAGTGGTTACGTGCAGCTGAGAGTGGTCTAGTAGTCTATAGATAGGCTAGAGGCTCTTAATGTACAGTATAACACAGGGCAGTGGTTACGTGCAGCTGAGAGTGGTCTAGTGGTCTATAGATAGGCTAGAGGTTCTTAATGTACAGTATAACACAGGGCAGTGGTTACGTGCAGCTGAGAGTGGTCTAGTAGTCTATAGATAGGCTAGATGCTCTTAATGTACAGAATAACACAGGGCAGTGGTTACGTGCAGCTGAGAGTGGTCTAGTAGTCTATAGATAGGCTAGAGGCTCTTAATGTACAGTATAACACAGGGCAGTGGTTACGTGCAGCTGAGAGTGGTCTAGTAGTCTATAGATAGGCTAGAGGCTCTTATTGTACAGTATAACACAGGGCAGTGGTTACGTGCAGCTGAGAGTGGTCTAGTAGTCTATAGATAGGCTAGAGGCTCTTAATGTACAGTATAACACAGGGCAGTGGTTACGTGCAGCTGAGAGTGGTCTAGTAGTCTATAGATAGGCTAGAGGCTCTTAATGTACAGTATAACACAGGGCAGTGGTTACGTGCAGCTGAGAGTGGTCTAGTAGTCTATAGATAGGCTAGAGGCTCTTAATGTACAGTATAACACAGGGCAGTGGTTACGTGCAGCTGAGAGTGGTCTAGTAGTCTATAGATAGGCTAGAGGCTCTTAATGTACAGTATAACACAGGGCAGTGGTTACGTGCAGCTGAGAGTGTCTAGTAGTCTATAGATAGGCTAGAGACTCTTAATGTACAGTATAACACAGGGCAGTGGTTACGTGCAGCTGAGAGTGGTCTAGTAGTCTATAGATAGGGTAGAGGCTCCTAATGTACAGTATAACACAGGGCAGTGGTTACGTGCAGCTGAGAGTGGTCTAGTAGTCTATAGATAGGCTAGAGGCTCTTAATGTACAGTATAACACAGGGCAGTGGTTACGTGCAGCTGAGAGTGGTCTAGTAGTCTATAGATAGGCTAGAGGCTCTTAATGTACAGTATAACACAGGGCAGTGGTTACGTGCAGCTGAGAGTGGTCTAGTAGTCTATAGATAGGCTAGAGGCTCTTAATGTACAGTATAACACAGGGCAGTGGTTACGTGCAGCTGAGAGTGGTCTAGTAGTCTATAGATAGGCTAGAGGCTCTTAATGTACAGTATAACACAGGGCAGTGGTTACGTGCAGCTGAGAGTGGTTTAGTAGTCTATAGAAAGGCTAGAGGCTCTTAATGTACAGTATAACACAGGGCAGTGGTTACGTGCAACTGAGAGTGGTCTAGTAGTCTATAGATAGGCTAGAGGCTCTTAATGTACAGTATAACACAGGGCAGTGGTTACGTGCAGCTGAGAGTGGTCTAGTAGTCTATAGATAGGCTAGAGGCTCTTAATGTACAGTATAACACAGGGCAGTGGTTACGTGCAGCTGAGAGTGGTCTAGTAGTCTATAGATAGGCTAGAGGCTCTTAATGTACAGTATAACACAGGGCAGTGGTTACGTGCAGCTGAGAGTGGTCTAGTAGTCTATAGATAGGCTAGAGGCTCTTAATGTACAGTATAACACAGGGCAGTGGTTACGTGCAGCTGAGAGTGGTCTAGTAGTCTATAGATAGGCTAGAGGCTCTTAATGTACAGTATAACACAGGGCAGTGGTTACGTGCAGCTGAGAGTGGTCTAGTAGTCTATAGATAGGCTAGAGGCTCTTAATGTACAGTATAACACAGGGCAGTGGTTACGTGCAGCTGAGAGTGGTCTAGTAGTCTATATATAGGCTAGAGGCTCTTAATGTACAGTATAACACAGGGCAGTGGTTACGTGCAGCTGAGAGTGGTTAAGTAGTCTATAGATAGGGTAGAGGCTCTTAATGTACAGTATAACACAGGGCAGTGGTTACGTGCAGCTGAGAGTGGTCTAGTAGTCTATAGATAGGCTAGAGGCTCTTAATGTACAGTATAACACAGGGCAGTGGTTACGTGCAGCTGAGAGTGGTTTAGTAGTCTATAGATAGGCTAGAGGCTCTTAATGTACAGTATAACACAGGGCAGTGGTTACGTGCAGCTGAGAGTGGTCTAGTAGTCTATAGATAGGCTAGAGGCTCTTAATGTACAGTATAACACAGGGCAGTGGTTACGTGCAGCTGAGAGTGGTCTAGTAGTCTATATATAGGCTAGAGGCTCTTAATGTACAGTATAACACAGGGCAGTGGTTACGTGCAGCTGAGAGTGGTCTAGTAGTCTATAGATAGGCTAGAGGCTCTTACTGTACAGTATAACACAGGGCAGTGGTTACGTGCAGCTGAGAGTGGTCTAGTAGTCTATAGATAGGCTAGAGGCTCTTAATGTACAGTACAACACAGGGCAGTGGTTACGTGCAGCTGAGAGTGTTGTAGTAGTCTATAGATAGGCTAGAGGCTCTTAATGTACAGTATAACACAGGGCAGTGGTTACGTGCAGCTGAGAGTGGTCTAGTAGTCTATAGATAGGCTAGAGACACTTAATGTACAGTATAACACAGGGCAGTGGTTACGTGCAGCTGAGAGTGGTCTAGTAGTCTATAGATAGGCTAGAGGCTCTTAATGTACAGTATAACACAGGGCAGTGGTTACGTGCAGCTGAGAGTGGTCTAGTAGTCTATAGATAGGCTAGATGCTCTTAATGTACAGTATAACACAGGGCAGTGGTTACGTGCAGCTGAGAGTGGTCTAGTAGTCTATAGATAGGCTAGAGGCTCTTAATGTACAGTATAACACAGGGCAGTGGTTACGTGCAGCTGAGAGTGGTCTAGTAGTCTATAGATAGGCTAGAGGCTCTTAATGTACAGTATAACACAGGGCAGTGGTTACGTGCAGCTGAGAGTGGTCTAGTAGTCTATAGATAGGCTAGAGGCTCTTAATGTACAGTATAACATAGGGCAGTGGTTACGTGCAGCTGAGAGTGGTCTAGTAGTCTATAGATAGGCTAGAGGCTCTTAATGTACAGTATAACACAGGGCAGTGGTTACGTGCAGCTGAGAGTGGTCTAGTAGTCTATATATAGGCTAGAGGCTCTTAATGTACAGTATAACACAGGGCAGTGGTTACGTGCAGCTGAGAGTGGTCTAGTAGTCTATAGATAGGCTAGAGGCTCTTAATGTACAGTATAACACAGGGCAGTGGTTACGTGCAGCTGAGAGTGGTCTAGTAGTCTATAGATAGGCTAGAGGCTCTTAATGTACAGTATAACACAGGGCAGTGGTTACGTGCAGCTGAGAGTGATCTAGTAGTCTATAGATAGGCTAGAGGCTCTTAATGTACAGTATAACACAGGGCAGTGGTTACGTGCAGCTGAGAGTGGTCTAGTAGTCTATAGATAGGCTAGAGGTTCTTAATGTACAGTATAACACAGGGCAGTGGTTACGTGCAGCTGAGAGTGGTCTAGTAGTCTATAGATAGGCTAGATGCTCTTAATGTACAGTATAACACAGGGCAGTGGTTACGTGCAGCTGAGAGTGGTCTAGTAGTCTATAGATAGGCTAGAGGCTCTTAATGTACAGTATAACACAGGGCAGTGGTTACGTGCAGCTGAGAGTGGTCTAGTAGTCTATATATAGGCTAGAGGCTCTTAATGTACAGTATAACACAGGGCAGTGGTTACGTGCAGCTGAGAGTGGTCTAGTAGTCTATAGATAGGCAAGAGGCTCTTAATGTACAGTATAACACAGGGCAGTGGTTACGTGCAGCTGAGAGTGGTCTAGTAGTCTATAGATAGGCTAGAGGCTCTTAATGTACAGTATAACACAGGGCAGTGGTTACGTGCAGCTAAGAGTGGTCTAGTAGTCTATAGATAGGCTAGAGACTCTTAATGTACAGTATAACACAGGGCAGTGGTTACGTGCAGCTGAGAGTGGTCTAGTAGTCTATATATAGGCTAGAGGCTCTTAATGTACAGTATAACACAGGGCAGTGGTTACGTGCAGCTGAGAGTGGTCTAGTAGTCTATAGAGAGGCTAGAGGCTCTTAATGTACAGTATAACACAGGGCAGTGGTTACGTGCAGCTGAGAGTGGTCTAGTAATCTATAGATATCCTAGAGGCTCTTAATGTACAGTATAACACAGGGCAGTGGTTACGTGCAGCTGAGAGTGGTCTAGTAGTCTATAGATAGGCTAGAGGCTCTTAATGTACAGTATAACACAGGGCAGTGGTTACGTGCAGCTGAGAGTGGTCTAGTAGTCTATAGATAGGCTAGAGGCTCTTAATGTACAGTATAACACAGGGCAGTGGTTACGTGCAGCTGAGAGTGGTCTAGTAGTCTATAGATAGGCTAGAGGCTCTTAATGTACAGTATAACACAGGGCAGTATTTACGTGCAGCTGAGAGTGGTCTAGCAGTCTATAGATAAGCTAGAGGTTCTTAATGTACAGTATAACACAGGGCAGTGGTTACGTGCAGCTGAGAGTGGTCTAGTAGTCTATAGATAGGCTAGATGCTCTTAATGTACAGTATAACACAGGGCAGTGGTTACGTGCAGCTGAGAGTGGTCTAGTAGTCTATAGATAGGCTAGAGGCTCTTAATGTACAGTATAACACAGGGCAGTGGTTACGTGCAGCTGAGAGTGGTCTAGTAGTCTATATATAGGCTAGAGGCTCTTAATGTACAGTATAACACAGGGCAGTGGTAACGTGCAGCTGAGAGTGGTCTAGTAGTCTATAGATAGGCTAGAGGCTCTTAATGTACAGTATAACACAGGGCAGTGGTTACGTGCAGCTGAGAGTGGTCTAGTAGTCTATAGATAGGCTAGAGGCTCTTAAAGTACAGTATAACACAGGGCAGTGGTTACGTGCAGCTAAGAGTGGTCTAGTAGTCTATAGATAGGCTAGAGACTCTTAATGTACAGTATAACACAGGGCAGTGGTTACGTGCAGCTGAGAGTGGTCTAGTAGTCTATATATAGGCTAGAGGCTCTTAATGTACAGTATAACACAGGGCAGTGGTTACGTGCAGCTGAGAGTGGTCTAGTAGTCTATAGATAGGATAGAGGCTCTTAATGTACAGTATAACACAGGGCAGTGGTTACGTGCAGCTGAGAGTGGTCTAGTAATCTATAGATATCCTAGAGGCTCTTAATGTACAGTATAACACAGGGCAGTGGTTACGTGCAGCTGAGAGTGGTCTAGTAGTCTATAGATAGGCTAGAGGCTCTTAATGTACAGTATAACACAGGGCAGTGGTCACGTGCAGCTGAGAGTGGTCTAGTAGTCTATAGATAGGCTAGAGGCTCTTTATGTACAGTATAACACAGGGCAGTGGTTACGTGCAGCTGAGAGTGGTTTAGTAGTCTATAGATAGGCTAGAGGCTCTTAATGTACAGTATAACACAGGGCAGTGGTTACGTGCAGCTGAGAGTGGTCTAGTTGTCTATAGATAGGGTAGAGGCTCTTAATGTACAGTATAACACAGGGCAGTGGTTACGTGCAGCTGAGAGTGGTCTAGTAGTCTATAGATAGGCTAGAGGCTCTTAATGTACACTATAACACAGGGCAGTGGTTACGTGCAGCTGAGAGTGGTCTAGTAGTCTATAGATAGGCTAGATGCTCTTAATGTACAGTATAACACAGGGCAGTGGTTACGTGCAGCTAAGAGTGGTCTAGTAGTCTATAGATAGGCTAGAGGCTCTTAATGTACAGTATAACACAGGGCAGTGGTTACGTGCAGCTGAGAGTGGTCTAGTAGTCTATAGATAGGCTAGAGGCTCTTAATGTACAGTATAACACAGGGCAGTGGTTACGTGCAGCTGAGAGTGGTCTTGTAGTCTATAGATAGGCTAGATGCTCTTAATGTACAGTATAACACAGGGCAGTGGTTACGTGCAGCTGAGAGTGGTTTAGTAGTCTATAGATAGGCTAGAGGCTCTTAATGTACAGTATAACACAGGGCAGTGGTTACGTGCAGCTGAGAGTGGTCTAGTAGTCTATAGATAGGCTAGAGGCTCTTAATGTACAATATAACACAGGGCAGTGGTTACGTGCAGCTGAGAGTGGTCTAGTAATCTATAGATAGGCTAGAGGCTCTTAATGTACAGTATAACACAGGGCAGTGGTTACGTGCAGCTGAGAGTGGTCTAGTAGTCTATATATAGGCTAGAGGCTCTTAATGTACAGTATAACACAGGGCAGTGGTTATGTGCAGCTGAGAGTGGTCTAGTAGTCTATAGATAGGCTAGAGGCTCTGAATGTACAGTATAACACAGGGCAGTGGTTACGTGCAGCTGAGAGTGGTCTAGTAGTCTATAGATAGGCTAGAGGCTCTTAATGTACAGTATAACACAGGGCAGTGGTTACGTGCAGCTGAGAGTGGTCTAGTAGTCTATAGATAGGCTAGAGGCTCTTAATGTACAGTATAACACAGGGCAGTGGTTACGTGCAGCTGAGAGTGGTCTAGTAGTCTATAGATAAGGTAGAGGCTCTTAATGTACAGTATAACACAGGGCAGTGGTTACGTGCAGCTGAGAGTGGTCTAGTAGTCTATAGATAGGCTAGAGGCTCTTAATGTACAGTATAACACAGGGCAGTGGTTACGTGCAGCTGAGAGTGGTCTAGTAGTCTATAGATAGGGTAGAGGCTCTTAATGTACAGTATAACACAGGGCAGTGGTTACGTGCAGCTGAGAGTGGTCTAGTAGTCTATAGATAGGCTAGAGGCTCTTATTGTACAGTATAACACAGGGCAGTGGTACGTGCAGCTGAGAGTGGTCTAGTAGTTTATAGATAGGCTAGAGGCTCTTAATGTACAGTATAACACAGGGCAGTGGTTACGTGCAGCTGAGAGTGGTCTAGTAGTCTATAGATAGGCTAGAGGCTCTTAATGTACAGTATAACACAGGGCAGTGGTTACGTGCCGCTGAGAGTGGTCTAGTAGTCTATAGATAGGCTAGAGGCTCTTAATGTACAGTATAACACAGGGCAGTGGTTACGTGCAGCTGAGAGTGGTCTAGTAGTCTATAGATAGGCTAGAGGCTCTTAATGTACAGTATAACACAGGGCAGTGGTTACGTGCAGCTGAGAGTGTCTAGTAGTCTATAGATAGGCTAGAGACTCTCAATGTACAGTATAACACAGGGCAGTGGTTACGTGCAGCTGAGAGTGGTCTAGTAGTCTATAGATAGGGTAGAGGCTCCTAATGTACAGTATAACACAGGGCAGTGGTTACGTGCAGCTGAGAGTGGTCTAGTAGTCTATAGATAGGCTAAAGGCTCTTAATGTACAGTATAACACAGGGCAGTGGTTACGTGCAGCTGAGAGTGGTCTAGTAGTCTATAGATAGGCTAGAGGCTCTTAATGTACAGTATAACACAGGGCAGTGGTTACGTGCAGCTGAGAGTGGTCTAGTAGTCTATAGATAGGCTAGAGGCTCTTAATGTACAGTATAACACAGGGCAGTAGTTACGTGCAGCTGAGAGTGGTCTAGTAGTCTATAGATAGGCTAGAGGCTCTTAATGTACAGTATAACACAGGGCAGTGGTTACGTGCAGCTGAGAGTGGTCTAGTAGTCTATAGATAGGCTAGAGGCTCTTAATGTACAGTATAACACAGGGCAGTGGTTACGTGCAGCTGAGAGTGGTCTAGTAGTCTATAGATAGGCTAGAGGCTCTTAATGTACAGTATAACACAGGGCAGTGGTTACGTGCAGCTGAGAGTGGTCTAGTAGTCTATAGATAGGCTAGAGGCTCTTAATGTACAGTATAACACAGGGCAGTGGTTACGTGCAGCTGAGGGTGGTTTAGTAGTCTATAGATAGGCTAGAGGCTCTTAATGTACAGTATAACACAGGGCAGTGGTTACGTGCAGCTGAGAGTGGTCTAGTAGTCTATAGATAGGCTAGAGGCTCTTAATGTACAGTATAACACAGGGCAGTGGTTACGTGCAGCTGAGAGTGGTCTAGTAGTCTATAGATAGGCTAGAGGCTCTTAATGTACAGTATAACACAGGGCAGTGGTTACGTGCAGCTGAGAGTGGTCTAGTAGTCTATAGATAGGCTAGAGGCTCTTAATGTACAGTATAACACAGGGCAGTGGTTACGTGCAGCTGAGAGTGGTCTAGTAGTCTATAGATAGGCTAGAGGCTCTTAATGTACAGTATAACACAGGGCAGTGGTTACGTGCAGCTGAGAGTGGTCTAGTAGTCTATAGATAGGCTAGAGGCTCTTAATGTACAATATAACACAGGGCAGTGGTTACGTGCAGCTGAGAGTGGTCTAGTAGTCTATAGATAAGCTAGAGGCTCTTAATGTACAGTATAACACAGGGCAGTGGTTACGTGCAGCTGAGAGTGGTCTAGTAGTCTATAGATAGGCTAGAGGCTCTTAATGTACAGTATAACACAGGGCGGTGGTTACGTGCAGCTGAGAGTGGTCTAGTAGTCTATATATAGGCTAGAGGCTCTTAATGTACAGTATAACACAGGGCAGTGGTTACGTGCAGCTGAGAGTGGTTAAGTAGTCTATAGATAGGGTAGAGGCTCTTAATGTACAGTATAACACAGGGCAGTGGTTACGTGCAGCTGAGAGTGGTCTAGTAGTCTATAGATAGGCTAGAGGCCCTTAATGTACAGTATAACACAGGGCAGTGGTTACGTGCAGCTGAGAGTGGTTTAGTAGTCTATAGATAGGCTAGAGGCTCTTAATGTACAGTATAACACAGGGCAGTGGTTACGTGCAGCTGAGAGTGGTCTAGTAGTCTATAGATAGGCTAGAGGCTCTTAATGTACAGTATAACACAGGGCAGTGGTTACGTGCAGCTGAGAGTGGTCTAGTAGTCTATAGATAGGCTAGAGGCTCTTAATGTACAGTATAACACAGGGCAGTGGTTACGTGCAGCTGAGAGTGGTTTAGTAGTCTATAGATAAGGTAGAGGCTCTTAATGTACAGTATAACACAGGGCAGTGGTTACGTGCAGCTGAGAGTGGTCTAGTAGTCTATAGATAGGCTAGAGGCTCTTAATGTACAGTATAACACAGGGCAGTGGTTACGTGCAGCTGAGAGTGGTCTAGTAGTCTATAGATAGGGTAGAGGCTCTTAATGTACAGTATAACACAGGGCAGTGGTTACGTGCAGCTAAGAGTGGTCTAGTAGTCTATAGATAGGCTAGAGGCTCTTATTGTACAGTATAACACAGGGCAGTGGTTACGTGCAGCTGAGAGTGGTCTAGTAGTCTATAGATAGGCTAGAGGCTCTTAATGTACAGTATAACACAGGGCAGTGGTTACGTGCAGCTGAGAGTGGTCTAGTAGTCTATAGATAGGCTAGAGGCTCTTAATGTACAGTATAACACAGGGCAGTGGTTACGTGCCGCTGAGAGTGGTCTAGTAGTCTATAGATAGGCTAGAGGCTCTTAATGTACAGTATAACACAGGGCAGTGGTTACGTGCAGCTGAGAGTGGTCTAGTAGTCTATAGATAGGCTAGAGGCTCTTAATGTACAGTATAACACAGGGCAGTGGTTACGTGCAGCTGAGAGTGTCTAGTAGTCTATAGATAGGCTAGAGACTCTTAATGTACAGTATAACACAGGGCAGTGGTTACGTGCAGCTGAGAGTGGTCTAGTAGTCTATAGATAGGGTAGAGGCTCCTAATGTACAGTATAACACAGGGCAGTGGTTACGTGCAGCTGAGAGTGGTCTAGTAGTCTATAGATAGGCTAGAGGCTCTTAATGTACAGTATAACACAGGGCAGTGGTTACGTGCAGCTGAGAGTGGTCTAGTAGTCTATAGATAGGCTAGAGGCTCTTAATGTACAGTATAACACAGGGCAGTGGTTACGTGCAGCTGAGAGTGGTCTAGTAGTCTATAGATAGGCTAGAGGCTCTTAATGTACAGTATAACACAGGGCAGTGGTTACGTGCAGCTGAGAGTGGTCTAGTAGTCTATAGATAGGCTAGAGGCTCTTAATGTACAGTATAACACAGGGCAGTGGTTACGTGCAGCTGAGAGTGGTCTAGTAGTCTATAGATAGGCTAGAGGCTCTTAATGTACAGTATAACACAGGGCAGTGGTTACGTGCAGCTGAGAGTGGTCTAGTAGTCTATAGATAGGCTAGAGGCTCTTAATGTACAGTATAACACAGGGCAGTGGTTACGTGCAGCTGAGAGTGGTCTAGTAGTCTATAGATAGGCTAGAGGCTCTTAATGTACAGTATAACACAGGGCAGTGGTTACGTGCAGCTGAGAGTGGTTTAGTAGTCTATAGATAGGCTAGAGGCTCTTAATGTACAGTATAACACAGGGCAGTGGTTACGTGCAGCTGAGAGTGGTCTAGTAGTCTATAGATAGGCTAGAGGCTCTTAATGTACAGTATAACACAGGGCAGTGGTTACGTGCAGCTGAGAGTGGTCTAGTAGTCTATAGATAGGCTAGAGGCTCTTAATGTACAATATAACACAGGGCAGTGGTTACGTGCAGCTGAGAGTGGTCTAGTAGTCTATAGATAGGCTAGAGGCTCTTAATGTACAGTATAACACAGGGCAGTGGTTACGTGCAGCTGAGAGTGGTCTAGTAGTCTATAGATAGGCTAGAGGCTCTTAATGTACAGTATAACACAGGGCAGTGGTTACGTGCAGCTGAGAGTGGTCTAGTAGTCTATAGATAGGCTAGAGGCTCTTAATGTACAATATAACACAGGGCAGTGGTTACGTGCAGCTGAGAGTGGTCTAGTAGTCTATAGATAGGCTAGAGGCTCTTAATGTACAGTATAACACAGGGCAGTGGTTACGTGCAGCTGAGAGTGGTCTAGTAGTCTATAGATAGGCTAGAGGCTCTTAATGTACAGTATAACACATGGCGGTGGTTACGTGCAGCTGAGAGTGGTCTAGTAGTCTATATATAGGCTAGAGGCTCTTAATGTACAGTATAACACAGGGCAGTGGTTACGTGCAGCTGAGAGTGGTTAAGTAGTCTATAGATAGGGTAGAGGCTCTTAATGTACAGTATAACACAGGGCAGTGGTTACGTGCAGCTGAGAGTGGTCTAGTAGTCTATAGATAGGCTAGAGGCCCTTAATGTACAGTATAACACAGGGCAGTGGTTACGTGCAGCTGAGAGTGGTTTAGTAGTCTATAGATAGGCTAGAGGCTCTTAATGTACAGTATAACACAGGGCAGTGGTTACGTGCAGCTGAGAGTGGTCTAGTAGTCTATAGATAGGCTAGAGGCTCTTAATGTACAGTATAACACAGGGCAGTGGTTACGTGCAGCTGAGAGTGGTCTAGTAGTCTATAGATAGGCTAGAGGCTCTTAATGTACAGTATAACACAGGGCAGTGGTTACGTGCAGCTGAGAGTGGTCTAGTAGTCTATAGATAGGCTAGAGGCTCTTAATGTACAGTATAACACAGGGCAGTGGTTACGTGCAGCTGAGAGTGGTCTAGTAGTCTATATATAGGCTAGAGGCTCTTAATGTACAGTATAACACAGGGCAGTGGTTACGTGCAGCTGAGAGTGGTCTAGTAGTCTATAGATAGGCTAGAGGCTCTTACTGTACAGTATAACACAGGGCAGTGGTTACGTGCAGCTGAGAGTGGTCTAGTAGTCTATAGATAGGCTAGAGGCTCTTAATGTACAGTACAACACAGGGCAGTGGTTACGTGCAGCTGAGAGTGGTGTAGTAGTCTATAGATAGGCTAGAGGCTCTTAATGTACAGTATAACACAGGGCAGTGGTTACGTGCAGCTGAGAGTGGTCTAGTAGTCTATATATAGGCTAGAGGCTCTTAATGTACAGTATAACACAGGGCAGTGGTTACGTGCAGCTTAGAGTGGTCTAGTAGTCTATAGATAGGCTAGAGGCTCCTAATGTACAGTATAACACAGGGCAGTGGTTACGTGCAGCTGAGAGTGGTCTAGTAGTCTATAGATAGGCTAGAGGCTCTTAATGTACAGTATAACACAGGGCAGTGGTTACGTGCAGCTGAGAGTGGTCTAGTAGTCTATAGATAGGCTAGAGGCTCTTAATGTACAGTATAACACAGGGCAGTGGTTACGTGCAGCTGAGAGTGGTCTAGTAGTCTATAGATAGGCTAGAGGCTCTTAATGTACAGTATAACACAGGGCAGTGGTTACGTGCAGCTGAGAGTGGTCTAGTAGTCTATAGATAGGCTAGAGGCTCTTAATGTACAGTATAACACAGGGCAGTGGTTACGTGCAGCTGAGAGTGGTCTAGTAGTCTATAGATAGGCTAGAGGCTCTTAATGTACAGTATAACACAGGGCAGTGGTTACGTGCAGCTGAGAGTGGTCTAGTAGTCTATAGATAGGCTAGAGGCTCTTAATGTACAGTATAACACAGGGCAGTGGTTACGTGCAGCTGAGAGTGGTCTAGTAGTCTATAGATAGGCTAGAGGCTCTTAATGTACAGTATAACACAGGGCAGTGGTTACGTGCAGCTGAGAGTGGTTTAGTAGTCTATAGATAGGCTAGAGGCTCTTAATGTACAGTATAACACAGGGCAGTGGTTACGTGCAGCTGAGAGTGGTCTAGTAGTCTATAGATAGGCTAGAGGCTCTTAATGTACAGTATAACACAGGGCAGTGGTTACGTGCAGCTGAGAGTGGTCTAGTAGTCTATAGATAGGCTAGAGGCTCTTAATGTACAATATAACACAGGGCAGTGGTTACGTGCAGCTGAGAGTGGTCTAGTAGTCTATAGATAGGCTAGAGGCTCTTAATGTACAGTATAACACAGGGCAGTGGTTACGTGCAGCTGAGAGTGGTCTAGTAGTCTATAGATAGGCTAGAGGCTCTTAATGTACAGTATAACACAGGGCAGTGGTTACGTGCAGCTGAGAGTGGTCTAGTAGTCTATAGATAGGCTAGAGGCTCTTAATGTACAATATAACACAGGGCAGTGGTTACGTGCAGCTGAGAGTGGTCTAGTAGTCTATAGATAGGCTAGAGGCTCTTAATGTACAGTATAACACAGGGCAGTGGTTACGTGCAGCTGAGAGTGGTCTAGTAGTCTATAGATAGGCTAGAGGCTCTTAATGTACAGTATAACACATGGCGGTGGTTACGTGCAGCTGAGAGTGGTCTAGTAGTCTATATATAGGCTAGAGGCTCTTAATGTACAGTATAACACAGGGCAGTGGTTACGTGCAGCTGAGAGTGGTTAAGTAGTCTATAGATAGGGTAGAGGCTCTTAATGTACAGTATAACACAGGGCAGTGGTTACGTGCAGCTGAGAGTGGTCTAGTAGTCTATAGATAGGCTAGAGGCCCTTAATGTACAGTATAACACAGGGCAGTGGTTACGTGCAGCTGAGAGTGGTTTAGTAGTCTATAGATAGGCTAGAGGCTCTTAATGTACAGTATAACACAGGGCAGTGGTTACGTGCAGCTGAGAGTGGTCTAGTAGTCTATAGATAGGCTAGAGGCTCTTAATGTACAGTATAACACAGGGCAGTGGTTACGTGCAGCTGAGAGTGGTCTAGTAGTCTATAGATAGGCTAGAGGCTCTTAATGTACAGTATAACACAGGGCAGTGGTTACGTGCAGCTGAGAGTGGTCTAGTAGTCTATAGATAGGCTAGAGGCTCTTAATGTACAGTATAACACAGGGCAGTGGTTACGTGCAGCTGAGAGTGGTCTAGTAGTCTATATATAGGCTAGAGGCTCTTAATGTACAGTATAACACAGGGCAGTGGTTACGTGCAGCTGAGAGTGGTCTAGTAGTCTATAGATAGGCTAGAGGCTCTTACTGTACAGTATAACACAGGGCAGTGGTTACGTGCAGCTGAGAGTGGTCTAGTAGTCTATAGATAGGCTAGAGGCTCTTAATGTACAGTACAACACAGGGCAGTGGTTACGTGCAGCTGAGAGTGGTGTAGTAGTCTATAGATAGGCTAGAGGCTCTTAATGTACAGTATAACACAGGGCAGTGGTTACGTGCAGCTGAGAGTGGTCTAGTAGTCTATAGATAGGCTAGAGGCTCTTAATGTACAGTATAACACAGGGCAGTGGTTACGTGCAGCTGAGAGTGGTCTAGTAGTCTATAGATAGGCTAGAGGCTCTTAATGTAGAGTATAACACAGGGCAGTGGTTACGTGCAGCTGAGAGTGGTCTAGTAGTCTATAGATAGGCTAGAGGCTCTTAATGTACAGTATAACACAGGGCAGTGGTTACGTGCAGCTGAGAGTGGTCTAGTAGTCTATAGATAGGCTAGAGGATCTTAATGTACAGTATAACACAGGGCAGTGGTTACGTGCAGCTGAGAGTGGTCTAGTAGTCTATATATAGGCTAGAGGCTCTTAATGTACAGTATAACACAGGGCAGTGGTTACGTGCAGCTTAGAGTGGTCTAGTAGTCTATAGATAGGCTAGAGGCTCTTAATGTACAGTATAACACAGGGCAGTGGTTACGTGCAGCTGAGAGTGGTCTAGTAGTCTATAGATAGGCTAGAGGCTCTTAATGTACAGTATAACACAGGGCAGTGGTGACGTGCAGCTGAGAGTGGTCTAGTAGTCTATAGATAGGCTAGATGCTCTTAATTTACAGTATAACACAGGGCAGTGGTTACGTGCAGCTGGGAGTGGTCTAGTAGTCTATAGATAGGCTAGAGGTTCTTAATGTACAGTATAACACAGGGCAGTGGTTACGTGCAGCTGAGAGTGGTCTAGTAGTCTATAGATAGGCTAGATGCTCTTAATGTACAGTATAACACAGGTCAGTGGTTACGTGCAGCTGAGAGTGGTCTAGTAGTCTATAGATAGGCTAGAGGCTCTTAATGTACAGTATAACACAGGGCAGTGGTTACGTGCAGCTGAGAGTGGTCTAGTAGTCTATATATAGGCTAGAGGCTCTTAATGTACAGTATAACACAGGGCAGTGGTTACGTGCAGCTGAGAGTGGTCTAGTAGTCTATAGATAGGCTAAAGGCTCTTAATGTACAGTATAACACAGGGCAGTGGTTACGTGCAGCTGAGAGTGGTCTAGTAGTCTATAGATAGGCTAGAGTCCCTTAATGTACAGTATAACACAGGGCAGTGGTTACGTGCAGCTAAGAGTGGTCTAGTAGTCTATAGATAGGCTAGAGACTCTTAATGTACAGTATAACACAGGGCCGTGGTTACGTGCAGCTGAGAGTGGTTAAGTAGTCTATAGATAGGGTAGAGGCTCTTAATGTACAGTATAACACAGGGCAGTGGTTACGTGCAGCTGAGAGTGGTCTAGTAGTCTATAGATAGGCTAGAGGCCCTTAATGTACAGTATAACACAGGGCAGTGGTTACGTGCAGCTGAGAGTGGTTTAGTAGTCTATAGATAGGCTAGAGGCTCTTAATGTACAGTATAACACAGGGCAGTGGTTACGTGCAGCTGAGAGTGGTCTAGTAGTCTATAGATAGGCTAGAGGCTCTTAATGTACAGTATAACACAGGGCAGTGGTTACGTGCAGCTGAGAGTGGTCTAGTAGTCTATAGATAGGCTAGAGGCTCTTAATGTACAGTATAACACAGGGCAGTGGTTACGTGCAGCTGAGAGTGGTCTAGTAGTCTATAGATAGGCTAGAGGCTCTTAATGTACAGTATAACACAGGGCAGTGGTTACGTGCAGCTGAGAGTGGTCTAGTAGTCTATATATAGGCTAGAGGCTCTTAATGTACAGTATAACACAGGGCAGTGGTTACGTGCAGCTGAGAGTGGTCTAGTAGTCTATAGATAGGCTAGAGGCTCTTACTGTACAGTATAACACAGGGCAGTGGTTACGTGCAGCTGAGAGTGGTCTAGTAGTCTATAGATAGGCTAGAGGCTCTTAATGTACAGTACAACACAGGGCAGTGGTTACGTGCAGCTGAGAGTGGTGTAGTAGTCTATAGATAAGCTAGAGGCTCTTAATGTACAGTATAACACAGGGCAGTGGTTACGTGCAGCTGAGAGTGGTCTAGTAGTCTATAGATAGGCTAGATGCTCTTAATGTACAGTATAACACAGGGCAGTGGTTACGTGCAGCTGAGAGTGGTCTAGTAGTCTATAGATAGGCTAGAGGCCCTTAATGTACAGTATAACACAGGGCAGTGGTTACGTGCAGCTGAGAGAGGTCTAGTAGTCTATATATAGGCTAGAGGCCCTTAATGTACAGTATAACACAGGGCAGTGGTTACGTGCAGCTGAGAGTGGTCTAGTAGTCTATAGATAGGCTAGAGGCTCTTAATGTACAGTATAACACAGGGCAGTGGTTACGTGCAGCTGAGAGTGGTCTAGTAGTCTATAGATAGGCTAGAGGCTCTTAATGTACAGTATAACACAGGGCAGTGGTTACGTGCAGCTAAGAGTGGTCTAGTAGTCTATAGATAGGCTAGAGACTCTTAATGTACAGTATAACACAGGGCAGTGGTTACGTGCAGCTGAGAGTGGTCTAGTAGTCTATATATAGGCTAGAGGCTCTTAATGTACAGTATAACACAGGGCAGTGGTTACGTGCAGCTGAGAGTGGTCTAGTAGTCTATAGATAGGCTAGAGGCTCTTAATGTACAGTATAACACAGGGCAGTGGTTACGTGCAGCTGAGAGTGGTCTAGTAATCTATAGATATCCTAGAGGCTCTTAATGTACAGTATAACACAGGGCAGTGGTTACGTGCAGCTGAGAGTGGTCTAGTAGTCTATAGATAGGCTAGAGGCTCTAATGTACAGTATAACACAGGGCAGTGGTCACGTGCAGCTGAGAGTGGTCTAGTAGTCTATAGATAGGCTAGAGGCTCTTTATGTACAGTATAACACAGGGCAGTGGTTACGTGCAGCTGAGAGTGGTTTAGTAGTCTATAGATAGGCTAGAGGCTCTTAATGTACAGTATAACACAGGGCAGTGGTTACGTGCAGCTGAGAGTGGTCTAGTAGTCTATAGATAGGCTAGAGGCTCTTAATGTACAGTATAACACAGGGCAGAGGTCACGTGCAGCTGAGAGTGGTCTAGTAGTCTATAGATAGGCTAGAGGCTCTTAATGTACAGTATAACACAGGGCAGTGGTTACGTGCATCTGAGAGTGGTCTAGTAGTCTATAGATAGGCTAGAGGCTCTTAATGTACAGTATAACACAGGGCAGTGGTTACGTGCAGCTGAGAGTGGTCTAGTAGTCTATAGATAGGCTAGAGGCTCTTAATGTACAGTATAACACAGGGCAGTGGTTACGTGCAGCTGAGAGTGGTCTAGTAGTCTATAGATAGGCTAGAAGCTCTTAATGTACAATATAACACAGGGCAGTGGTTACGTGCAGCTGAGAGTGGTCTAGTAGTCTATAGATAGGCTAGAGGCTCTTAATGTACAGTATAACACAGGGCAGTGGTTACGTGCAGCTGAGAGTGGTCTAGTAGTCTATATATAGGCTAGAGGCTCTTAATGTACAGTATAACACAGGGCAGTGGTTATGTGCAGCTGAGAGTGGTCTAGTAGTCTATAGATAGGCTAGAGGCTCTGAATGTACAGTATAACACAGGGCAGTGGTTACGTGCAGCTGAGAGTGGTCTAGTAGTCTATAGATAGGGTAGAGGCTCTTAATGTACAGTATAACACAGGGCAGTGGTTACGTGCAGCTGAGAGTGGTCTAGTAGTCTATAGATAGGCTAGAGGCTCTTAATGTACAGTATAACACAGTGCAGTGGTTACGTGCAGCTGAGAGTGGTCTAGTAGTCTATAGATAGGCTAGAGGCTCTTAATGTACAGTATAACACAGGGCAGTGGTTACGTGCAGCTGAGAGTGGTCTAGTAGTCTATAGATAGGCTAGAGGCTCTTAATGTACAGTATAACACAGGGCAGTGGTTACGTGCAGCTGAGAGTGGTCTTGTAGTCTGTAGATAGGCTCGAGGCTCTTAATGTACAGTATAACACAGGGCAGTGGTTACGTGCAGCTGAGAGTGGTCTAGTAGTCTATAGATAGGCTAGAGGCTCTTAATTTACAGTATAACACAGGGCAGTGGTTACGTGCAGCTGAGAGTGGTCTAGTAGTCTATAGATAGGCTAGAGGCTCTTAATGTACAGTATAACACAGGGCAGTGGTCACGTGCAGCTGAGAGTGGTCTAGTAGTCTATAGATAGGCTAGAGGCTCTTAATGTACAGTATAACACAGGGCAGTGGTTACGTGCATCTGAGAGTGGTCTAGTAGTCTATAGATAGGCTAGAGGCTCTTAATGTACAGTATAACACAGGGCAGTGGTTACGTGCAGCTGAGAGTGGTCTAGTAGTCTATAGATAGGCTAGAGGCTCTTAATGTACAGTATAACACAGGGCAGTGGTTACGTGCAGCTGAGAGTGGTCTAGTAGTCTATAGATAGGCTAGATGCTCTTAATGTACAGTATAACACAGGGCAGTGGTTACGTGCAGCTGAGAGTGGTCTAGTAGTCTATAGATAGGCTAGAGGCTCTTAATGTACAGTATAACACAGGGCAGTGGTTACGTGCAGCTGAGAGTGGTCTAGTAGTCTATAGATAGGCTAGAGGCTCTTAATGTACAGTATAACACAGGGCAGTGGTTACGTGCAGCTGAGAGTGGTCTAGTAGTCTATAGATAGGCTAGAGGCTCTTAATGTACAGTATAACACAGGGCAGTGGTTACGTGCAGCTGAGAGTGGTCTAGTAGTCTATATATAGGCTAGAGGCTCTTAATGTACAGTATAACACAGGGCAGTGGTTACGTGCAGCTTAGAGTGGTCTAGTAGTCTATAGATAGGCTAGAGGCTCTTAATGTACAGTATAACACAGGGCAGTGGTTACGTGCAGCTGAGAGTGGTCTAGTAGTCTATAGATAGGCTAGAGGCTCTTAATGTACAGTATAACACAGGGCAGTGGTTACGTGCAGCTGAGAGTGGTCTAGTAGTCTATAGATAGGCTAGATGCTCTTAATTTACAGTATAACACAGGGCAGTGGTTACGTGCAGCTGGGAGTGGTCTAGTAGTCTATAGATAGGCTAGAGATTCTTAATGTACAGTATAACACAGGGCAGTGGTTACGTGCAGCTGAGAGTGGTCTAGTAGTCTATAGATAGGCTAGATGCTCTTAATGTACAGTATAACACAGGGCAGTGGTTACGTGCAGCTGAGAGTGGTCTAGTAGTCTATAGATAGGCTAAAGGCCCTTAATGTACAGTATAACACAGGGCAGTGGTTACGTGCAGCTGAGAGAGGTCTAGTAGTCTATATATAGGCTAGAGGCCCTTAATGTACAGTATAACACAGGGCAGTGGTTACGTGCAGCTGAGAGTGGTCTAGTAGTCTATAGATAGGCTAGAGGCTCTTAATGTACAGTATAACACAGGGCAGTGGTTACGTGCAGCTGAGAGTGGTCTAGTAGTCTATAGATAGGCTAGAGGCTCTTAATGTACAGTATAACACAGGGCAGTGGTTACGTGCAGCTAAGAGTGGTCTAGTAGTCTATAGATAGGCTAGAGACTCTTAATGTACAGTATAACACAGGGCAGTGGTTACGTGCAGCTGAGAGTGGTCTAGTAGTCTATATATAGGCTAGAGGCTCTTAATGTACAGTATAACACAGGGCAGTGGTTACGTGCAGCTGAGAGTGGTCTAGTAGTCTATAGATAGGCTAGAGGCTCTTAATGTACAGTATAACACAGGGCAGTGGTTACGTGCAGCTGAGAGTGGTCTAGTAATCTATAGATATCCTAGAGGCTCTTAATGTACAGTATAACACAGGGCAGTGGTTACGTGCAGCTGAGAGTGGTCTAGTAGTCTATAGATAGGCTAGAGGCTCTAATGTACAGTATAACACAGGGCAGTGGTCACGTGCAGCTGAGAGTGGTCTAGTAGTCTATAGATAGGCTAGAGGCTCTTTATGTACAGTATAACACAGGGCAGTGGTTACGTGCAGCTGAGAGTGGTTTAGTAGTCTATAGATAGGCTAGAGGCTCTTAATGTACAGTATAACACAGGGCAGTGGTTACGTGCAGCTGAGAGTGGTCTAGTAGTCTATAGATAGGCTAGAGGCTCTTAATGTACAGTATAACACAGGGCAGAGGTCACGTGCAGCTGAGAGTGGTCTAGTAGTCTATAGATAGGCTAGAGGCTCTTAATGTACAGTATAACACAGGGCAGTGGTTACGTGCATCTGAGAGTGGTCTAGTAGTCTATAGATAGGCTAGAGGCTCTTAATGTACAGTATAACACAGGGCAGTGGTTACGTGCAGCTGAGAGTGGTCTAGTAGTCTATAGATAGGCTAGAGGCTCTTAATGTACAGTATAACACAGGGCAGTGGTTACGTGCAGCTGAGAGTGGTCTAGTAGTCTATAGATAGGCTAGAAGCTCTTAATGTACAATATAACACAGGGCAGTGGTTACGTGCAGCTGAGAGTGGTCTAGTAGTCTATAGATAGGCTAGAGGCTCTTAATGTACAGTATAACACAGGGCAGTGGTTACGTGCAGCTGAGAGTGGTCTAGTAGTCTATATATAGGCTAGAGGCTCTTAATGTACAGTATAACACAGGGCAGTGGTTATGTGCAGCTGAGAGTGGTCTAGTAGTCTATAGATAGGCTAGAGGCTCTGAATGTACAGTATAACACAGGGCAGTGGTTACGTGCAGCTGAGAGTGGTCTAGTAGTCTATAGATAGGGTAGAGGCTCTTAATGTACAGTATAACACAGGGCAGTGGTTACGTGCAGCTGAGAGTGGTCTAGTAGTCTATAGATAGGCTAGAGGCTCTTAATGTACAGTATAACACAGTGCAGTGGTTACGTGCAGCTGAGAGTGGTCTAGTAGTCTATAGATAGGCTAGAGGCTCTTAATGTACAGTATAACACAGGGCAGTGGTTACGTGCAGCTGAGAGTGGTCTAGTAGTCTATAGATAGGCTAGAGGCTCTTAATGTACAGTATAACACAGGGCAGTGGTTACGTGCAGCTGAGAGTGGTCTTGTAGTCTGTAGATAGGCTCGAGGCTCTTAATGTACAGTATAACACAGGGCAGTGGTTACGTGCAGCTGAGAGTGGTCTAGTAGTCTATAGATAGGCTAGAGGCTCTTAATTTACAGTATAACACAGGGCAGTGGTTACGTGCAGCTGAGAGTGGTCTAGTAGTCTATAGATAGGCTAGAGGCTCTTAATGTACAGTATAACACAGGGCAGTGGTCACGTGCAGCTGAGAGTGGTCTAGTAGTCTATAGATAGGCTAGAGGCTCTTAATGTACAGTATAACACAGGGCAGTGGTTACGTGCATCTGAGAGTGGTCTAGTAGTCTATAGATAGGCTAGAGGCTCTTAATGTACAGTATAACACAGGGCAGTGGTTACGTGCAGCTGAGAGTGGTCTAGTAGTCTATAGATAGGCTAGAGGCTCTTAATGTACAGTATAACACAGGGCAGTGGTTACGTGCAGCTGAGAGTGGTCTAGTAGTCTATAGATAGGCTAGAGGCTCTTAATGTACAATATAACACAGGGCAGTGGTTACGTGCAGCTGAGAGTGGTCTAGTAGTCTATAGATAGGCTAGAGGCTCTTAATGTACAGTATAACACAGGGCAGTGGTTACGTGCAGCTGAGAGTGGTCTAGTAGTCTATAGATAGGCTAGAGGCTCTTAATGTACAGTATAACACAGGGCAGTGGTTACGTGCAGCTGAGAGTGGTCTAGTAGTCTATATATAGGCTAGAGGCTCTTAATGTACAGTATAACACAGGGCAGTGGTTATGTGCAGCTGAGAGTGGTCAAGTAGTCTATAGATAGGCTAGAGGCTCTGAATGTACAGTATAACACAGGGCAGTGGTTACGTGCAGCTGAGAGTGGTCTAGTAGTCTATAGATAGGGTAGAGGCTCTTAATGTACAGTATAACACAGGGCAGTGGTTACGTGCAGCTGAGAGTGGTCTAGTAGTCTATAGATAGGCTAGAGGCTCTTAATGTACAGTATAACACAGTGCAGTGGTTACGTGCAGCTGAGAGTGGTCTAGTAGTCTATAGATAGGCTAGAGGCTCTTAATGTACAGTATAACACAGGGCAGTGGTTACGTGCAGCTGAGAGTGGTCTAGTAGTCTATAGATAGGCTAGAGGCTCTTAATGTACAGTATAACACAGGGCAGTGGTTACGTGCAGCTGAGAGTGGTCTAGTAGTCTATAGATAGGCTAGAGGCTCTTAATGTACAGTATAACACAGGGCAGTGGTTACGTGCAGCTGAGAGTGGTCTTGTAGTCTGTAGATAGGCTCGAGGCTCTTAATGTACAGTATAACACAGGGCAGTGGTTACGTGCAGCTGAGAGTGGTCTAGTAGTCTATAGATAGGCTAGAGGCTCTTAATTTACAGTATAACACAGGGCAGTGGTTACGTGCAGCTGAGAGTGGTCTAGTAGTCTATAGATAGGCTAGAGGCTCTTAATGTACAGTATAACACAGGGCAGTGGTCACGTGCAGCTGAGAGTGGTCTAGTAGTCTATAGATAGGCTAGAGGCTCTTAATGTACAGTATAACACAGGGCAGTGGTTACGTGCATCTGAGAGTGGTCTAGTAGTCTATAGATAGGCTAGAGGCTCTTAATGTACAGTATAACACAGGGCAGTGGTTACGTGCAGCTGAGAGTGGTCTAGTAGTCTATAGATAGGCTAGAGGCTCTTAATGTACAGTATAACACAGGGCAGTGGTTACGTGCAGCTGAGAGTGGTTAAGTAGTCTATAGATAGGGTAGAGGCTCTTAATGTACAGTATAACACAGGGCAGTGGTTACGTGCAGCTGAGAGTGGTCTAGTAGTCTATAGATAGGCTAGAGGCTCTTAATGTACAGTATAACACAGGGCAGTGGTTACGTGCAGCTGAGAGTGGTTTAGTAGTCTATAGATAGGCTAGAGGCTCTTAATGTACAGTATAACACAGGGCAGTGGTTACGAGCAGCTGAGAGTGGTCTAGTAGTCTATAGATAGGCTAGAGGCTCTTAATGTACAGTATAACACAGGGCAGTGGTTACGTGCAGCTGAGAGTGGTCTAGTAGTCTATATATAGGCTAGAGGCTCTTAATGTACAGTATAACACAGGGCAGTGGTTACGTGCAGCTGAGAGTGGTCTAGTAGTCTATAGATAGGCTAGAGGCTCTTACTGTACAGTATAACACAGGGCAGTGGTTACGTGCAGCTGAGAGTGGTCTAGTAGTCTATAGATAGGCTAGAGGCTCTTAATGTACAGTACAACACAGGGCAGTGGTTACGTGCAGCTGAGAGTGGTGTAGTAGTCTATAGATAGGCTAGAGGCTCTTAATGTACAGTATAACACAGGGCAGTGGTTAAGTGCAGCTGAGAGTGGTCTAGTAGTCTATAGATAGGCTAGAGACACTTAATGTACAGTATAACACAGGGCAGTGGTTACGTGCAGCTGAGAGTGGTCTAGTAGTCTATAGATAGGCTAGAGGCTCTTAATGTACAGTATAACACAGGGCAGTGGTTACGTGCAGCTGAGAGTGGTCTAGTAGTCTATAGATAGGCTAGATGCTCTTAATGTACAGTATAACACAGGACAGTGGTTACGTGCAGCTGAGAGTGGTCTAGTAGTATATAGATAGGCTAGAGGCTCTTAATGTACAGTATAACACAGGGCAGTGGTTACGTGCAGCTGAGAGTGGTCTAGTAGTCTATAGATAGGCTAGAGGCTCTTAATGTACAGTATAACACAGGGCAGTGGTTACGTGCAGCTGAGAGTGGTCTAGTAGTCTATAGATAGGCTAGAGGCTCTTAATGTACAGTATAACACAGGGCAGTGGTTACGTGCAGCTGAGAGTGGTCTAGTAGTCTATAGATAGGCTAGAGGCTCTTAATGTACAGTATAACACAGGGCAGTTGTTACGTGCAGCTGAGAGTGGTCTAGTAGTCTATATATAGGCTAGAGGCTCTTAATGTACAGTATAACAAGGGGCAGTGGTTACGTGCAGCTGAGAGTGGTCTAGTAGTCTATAGATAGGCTAGAGGCTCTTAATGTACAGTATAACACAGGGCAGTGGTTACGTGCAGCTGAGAGTGGTCTAGTAGTCTATAGATAGGCTAGAGGCTCTTAATGTACAGTATAACACAGGGCAGTGGTTACGTGCAGCTGAGAGTGGTCTAGTAGTCTATAGATAGGCTAGAGGCTCTTAATGTACAGTATAACACAGGGCAGTGGTTACGTGCAGCTGAGAGTGGTCTAGTAGTCTATAGATAGGCTAGATGTTCTTAATGTACAGTATAACACAGGGCAGTGGTTACGTGCAGCTGAGAGTGGTCTAGTAGTCTATAGATAGGCTAGATGCTCTTAATGTACAGTATAACACAGGGCAGTGGTTACGTGCAGCTGAGAGTGGTCTAGTAGTCTATAGATAGGCTAGAGGCTCTTAATGTACAGTATAACACAGGGCAGTGGTTACGTGCAGCTGAGAGTGGTCTAGTAGTCTATATATAGGCTAGAGGCTCTTAATGTACAGTATAACACAGGGCAGTGGTTACGTGCAGCTGAGAGTGGTCTAGTAGTCTATAGATAGGCTAGAGGCTCTTAATGTACAGTATAACACAGGGCAGTGGTTACGTGCAGCTGAGAGTGGTCTAGTAGTCTATAGATAGGGTAGAGGCTCTTAATGTACAGTATAACACAGGGCAGTGGTTACGTGCAGCTAAGAGTGGTCTAGTAGTCTATAGATTGGCTAGAGACTCTTAATGTACAGTATAACACAGGGCAGTGGTTACGAGCAGCTGAGAGTGGTCTAGTAGTCTATATATAGGCTAGAGGCTCTTAATGTACAGTATAACACAGGGCAGTGGTTACGTGCAGCTGAGAGTGGTCTAGTAGTCTATAGATAGGCTAGAGGCTCTTAATGTACAGTACAACACAGGGCAGTGGTTACGTGCAGCTGAGAGTGGTGTAGTAGTCTATAGATAGGCTAGAGGCTCTTAATGTACAGTATAACACAGGGCAGTGGTTAAGTGCAGCTGAGAGTGGTCTAGTAGTCTATAGATAGGCTAGAGACACTTAATGTACAGTATAACACAGGGCAGTGGTTACGTGCAGCTGAGAGTGGTCTAGTAGTCTATAGATAGGCTAGAGGCTCTTAATGTACAGTATAACACAGGGCAGTGGTTACGTGCAGCTGAGAGTGGTCTAGTAGTCTATAGATAGGCTAGATGCTCTTAATGTACAGTATAACACAGGACAGTGGTTACGTGCAGCTGAGAGTGGTCTAGTAGTATATAGATAGGCTAGAGGCTCTTAATGTACAGTATAACACAGGGCAGTGGTTACGTGCAGCTGAGAGTGGTCTAGTAGTCTATAGATAGGCTAGAGGCTCTTAATGTACAGTATAACACAGGGCAGTGGTTACGTGCAGCTGAGAGTGGTCTAGTAGTCTATAGATAGGCTAGAGGCTCTTAATGTACAGTATAACACAGGGCAGTGGTTACGTGCAGCTGAGAGTGGTCTAGTAGTCTATAGATAGGCTAGAGGCTCTTAATGTACAGTATAACACAGGGCAGTTGTTACGTGCAGCTGAGAGTGGTCTAGTAGTCTATATATAGGCTAGAGGCTCTTAATGTACAGTATAACAAGGGGCAGTGGTTACGTGCAGCTGAGAGTGGTCTAGTAGTCTATAGATAGGCTAGAGGCTCTTAATGTACAGTATAACACAGGGCAGTGGTTACGTGCAGCTGAGAGTGGTCTAGTAGTCTATAGATAGGCTAGAGGCTCTTAATGTACAGTATAACACAGGGCAGTGGTTACGTGCAGCTGAGAGTGGTCTAGTAGTCTATAGATAGGCTAGAGGCTCTTAATGTACAGTATAACACAGGGCAGTGGTTACGTGCAGCTGAGAGTGGTCTAGTAGTCTATAGATAGGCTAGATGTTCTTAATGTACAGTATAACACAGGGCAGTGGTTACGTGCAGCTGAGAGTGGTCTAGTAGTCTATAGATAGGCTAGATGCTCTTAATGTACAGTATAACACAGGGCAGTGGTTACGTGCAGCTGAGAGTGGTCTAGTAGTCTATAGATAGGCTAGAGGCTCTTAATGTACAGTATAACACAGGGCAGTGGTTACGTGCAGCTGAGAGTGGTCTAGTAGTCTATATATAGGCTAGAGGCTCTTAATGTACAGTATAACACAGGGCAGTGGTTACGTGCAGCTGAGAGTGGTCTAGTAGTCTATAGATAGGCTAGAGGCTCTTAATGTACAGTATAACACAGGGCAGTGGTTACGTGCAGCTGAGAGTGGTCTAGTAGTCTATAGATAGGGTAGAGGCTCTTAATGTACAGTATAACACAGGGCAGTGGTTACGTGCAGCTAAGAGTGGTCTAGTAGTCTATAGATTGGCTAGAGACTCTTAATGTACAGTATAACACAGGGCAGTGGTTACGAGCAGCTGAGAGTGGTCTAGTAGTCTATATATAGGCTAGAGGCTCTTAATGTACAGTATAACACAGGGCAGTGGTTACGTGCAGCTGAGAGTGGTCTAGTAGTCTATAGATAGGCTAGAGGCTCTTAATGTACAGTATAACACAGGGCAGTGGTTACGTGCAGCTGAGAGTGGTCTAGTAATCTATAGATATCCTAGAGGCTCTTAATGTACAGTATAACACAGGGCAGTGGTTACGTGCAGCTGAGAGTGGTCTAGTAGTCTATAGATAGGCTAGAGGCTCTTAATGTACAGTATAACACAGGGCAGTGGTCACGTGCAGCTGAGAGTGGTCTAGTAGTCTATAGATAGGCTAGAGGCTCTTTATGTACAGTATAACACAGGGCAGTGGTTACGTGCAGCTGAGAGTGGTTTAGTAGTCTATAGATAGGCTAGAGGCTCTTAATGTACAGTATAACACAGGGCAGTGGTTACGTGCAGCTGAGAGTGGTCTAGTAGTCTATAGATAGGGTAGAGGCTCTTAATGTACAGTATAACACAGGGCAGTGGTTACGTGCAGCTGAGAGTGGTCTAGTAGTCTATAGATAGGCTAGATGCTCTTAATGTACAGTATAACACAGGGCAGTGGTTACGTGCAGCTGAGAGTGGTCTAGTAGTCTATAGATAGGCTAGAGGCTCTTAATGTACAGTATAACACAGGGCAGTGGTTACGTGCAGCTGAGTGTGGTCTAGTAGTCTATAGATAGGCTAGAGGCTCTTAATGTACAGTATAACACAGGGCAGTGGTTACGTGCAGCTGAGAGTGGTCTTGTAGTCTATAGATAGGCTAGATGCTCTTAATGTACAGTAAAACACAGGGCAGTGGTTACGTGCAGCTGAGAGTGGTTTAGTAGTCTATAGATAGGCTAGAGGCCCTTAATGTACAGTATAACACAGGGCAGTGGTTACGTGCAGCTGAGAGTGGTCTAGTAGTCTATAGATAGGCTAGAGGCTCTTAATGCACAGTATAACACAGGGCAGTGGTTACGTGCAGCTGAGAGTGGTCTTGTAGTCTGTAGATAGGCTCGAGGCTCTTAATGTACAGTATAACACAGGGCAGTGGTTACGTGCAGCTGAGAGTGGTCTAGTAGTCTATAGATAGGCTAGAGGCTCTTAATTTACAGTATAACACAGGGCAGTGGTTACGGGCAGCTGAGAGTGGTCTAGTAGTCTATAGATAGGCTAGAGGCTCTTAATGTACAGTATAACACAGTGCAGTGGTTACGTGCAGCTGAGAGTGGTCTAGTAGTCTATAGATAGGTTAGAGGCTCTTAATGTACAGTATAACACAGGGCAGTGGTTACGTGCAGCTGAGAGTGGTCTAGTAGTCTATAGATAGGCTAGAGGCTCTTAATGTACAGTATAACACAGGGCAGTGGTTACGTGCAGCTGAGAGTGGTCTTGTAGTCTGTAGATAGGCTCGAGGCTCTTAATGTACAGTATAACACAGGGCAGTGGTTACGTGCAGCTGAGAGTGGTCTAGTAGTCTATAGATAGGCTAGAGGCTCTTAATTTACAGTATAACACAGGGCAGTGGTTATGTGCAGCTGAGAGTGGTCAAGTAGTCTATAGATAGGCTAGAGGCTCTGAATGTACAGTATAACACAGGGCAGTGGTTACGTGCAGCTGAGAGTGGTCTAGTAGTCTATAGATAGGGTAGAGGCTCTTAATGTACAGTATAACACAGGGCAGTGGTTACGTGCAGCTGAGAGTGGTCTAGTAGTCTATAGATAGGCTAGAGGCTCTTAATGTACAGTATAACACAGTGCAGTGGTTACGTGCAGCTGAGAGTGGTCTAGTAGTCTATAGATAGGCTAGAGGCTCTTAATGTACAGTATAACACAGGGCAGTGGTTACGTGCAGCTGAGAGTGGTCTAGTAGTCTATAGATAGGCTAGAGGCTCTTAATGTACAGTATAACACAGGGCAGTGGTTACGTGCAGCTGAGAGTGGTCTAGTAGTCTATAGATAGGCTAGAGGCTCTTAATGTACAGTATAACACAGGGCAGTGGTTACGTGCAGCTGAGAGTGGTCTTGTAGTCTGTAGATAGGCTCGAGGCTCTTAATGTACAGTATAACACAGGGCAGTGGTTACGTGCAGCTGAGAGTGGTCTAGTAGTCTATAGATAGGCTAGAGGCTCTTAATTTACAGTATAACACAGGGCAGTGGTTACGTGCAGCTGAGAGTGGTCTAGTAGTCTATAGATAGGCTAGAGGCTCTTAATGTACAGTATAACACAGGGCAGTGGTCACGTGCAGCTGAGAGTGGTCTAGTAGTCTATAGATAGGCTAGAGGCTCTTAATGTACAGTATAACACAGGGCAGTGGTTACGTGCATCTGAGAGTGGTCTAGTAGTCTATAGATAGGCTAGAGGCTCTTAATGTACAGTATAACACAGGGCAGTGGTTACGTGCAGCTGAGAGTGGTCTAGTAGTCTATAGATAGGCTAGAGGCTCTTAATGTACAGTATAACACAGGGCAGTGGTTACGTGCAGCTGAGAGTGGTTAAGTAGTCTATAGATAGGGTAGAGGCTCTTAATGTACAGTATAACACAGGGCAGTGGTTACGTGCAGCTGAGAGTGGTCTAGTAGTCTATAGATAGGCTAGAGGCTCTTAATGTACAGTATAACACAGGGCAGTGGTTACGTGCAGCTGAGAGTGGTTTAGTAGTCTATAGATAGGCTAGAGGCTCTTAATGTACAGTATAACACAGGGCAGTGGTTACGAGCAGCTGAGAGTGGTCTAGTAGTCTATAGATAGGCTAGAGGCTCTTAATGTACAGTATAACACAGGGCAGTGGTTACGTGCAGCTGAGAGTGGTCTAGTAGTCTATATATAGGCTAGAGGCTCTTAATGTACAGTATAACACAGGGCAGTGGTTACGTGCAGCTGAGAGTGGTCTAGTAGTCTATAGATAGGCTAGAGGCTCTTACTGTACAGTATAACACAGGGCAGTGGTTACGTGCAGCTGAGAGTGGTCTAGTAGTCTATAGATAGGCTAGAGGCTCTTAATGTACAGTACAACACAGGGCAGTGGTTACGTGCAGCTGAGAGTGGTGTAGTAGTCTATAGATAGGCTAGAGGCTCTTAATGTACAGTATAACACAGGGCAGTGGTTAAGTGCAGCTGAGAGTGGTCTAGTAGTCTATAGATAGGCTAGAGACACTTAATGTACAGTATAACACAGGGCAGTGGTTACGTGCAGCTGAGAGTGGTCTAGTAGTCTATAGATAGGCTAGAGGCTCTTAATGTACAGTATAACACAGGGCAGTGGTTACGTGCAGCTGAGAGTGGTCTAGTAGTCTATAGATAGGCTAGATGCTCTTAATGTACAGTATAACACAGGACAGTGGTTACGTGCAGCTGAGAGTGGTCTAGTAGTATATAGATAGGCTAGAGGCTCTTAATGTACAGTATAACACAGGGCAGTGGTTACGTGCAGCTGAGAGTGGTCTAGTAGTCTATAGATAGGCTAGAGGCTCTTAATGTACAGTATAACACAGGGCAGTGGTTACGTGCAGCTGAGAGTGGTCTAGTAGTCTATAGATAGGCTAGAGGCTCTTAATGTACAGTATAACACAGGGCAGTGGTTACGTGCAGCTGAGAGTGGTCTAGTAGTCTATAGATAGGCTAGAGGCTCTTAATGTACAGTATAACACAGGGCAGTGGTTACGTGCAGCTGAGAGTGGTCTAGTAGTCTATATATAGGCTAGAGGCTCTTAATGTACAGTATAACAAGGGGCAGTGGTTACGTGCAGCTGAGAGTGGTCTAGTAGTCTATAGATAGGCTAGAGGCTCTTAATGTACAGTATAACACAGGGCAGTGGTTATGTGCAGCTGAGAGTGGTCTAGTAGTCTATAGATAGGCTAGAGGCTCTTAATGTACAGTATAACACAGGGCAGTGGTTACGTGCAGCTGAGAGTGGTCTAGTAGTCTATAGATAGGCTAGAGGCTCTTAATGTACAGTATAACACAGGGCAGTGGTTACGTGCAGCTGAGAGTGGTCTAGTAGTCTATAGATAGGCTAGAAGTTCTTAATGTACAGTATAACACAGGGCAGTGGTTACGTGCAGCTGAGAGTGGTCTAGTAGTCTATAGATAGGCTAGATGCTCTTAATGTACAGTATAACACAGGGCAGTGGTTACGTGCAGCTGAGAGTGGTCTAGTAGTCTATAGATAGGCTAGAGGCTCTTAATGTACAGTATAACACAGGGCAGTGGTTACGTGCAGCTGAGAGTGGTCTAGTAGTCTATATATAGGCTAGAGGCTCTTAATGTACAGTATAACACAGGGCAGTGGTTACGTGCAGCTGAGAGTGGTCTAGTAGTCTATAGATAGGCTAGAGGCTCTTAATGTACAGTATAACACAGGGCAGTGGTTACGTGCAGCTGAGAGTGGTCTAGTAGTCTATAGATAGGGTAGAGGCTCTTAATGTACAGTATAACACAGGGCAGTGGTTACGTGCAGCTAAGAGTGGTCTAGTAGTCTATAGATTGGCTAGAGACTCTTAATGTACAGTATAACACAGGGCAGTGGTTACGTGCAGCTGAGAGTGGTCTAGTAGTCTATATATAGGCTAGAGGCTCTTAATGTACAGTATAACACAGGGCAGTGGTTACGTGCAGCTGAGAGTGGTCTAGTAGTCTATAGATAGGCTAGAGGCTCTTAATGTACAGTATAACACAGGGCAGTGGTTACGTGCAGCTGAGAGTGGTCTAGTAATCTATAGATATCCTAGAGGCTCTTAATGTACAGTATAACACAGGGCAGTGGTTACGTGCAGCTGAGAGTGGTCTAGTAGTCTATAGATAGGCTAGAGGCTCTTAATGTACAGTATAACACAGGGCAGTGGTCACGTGCAGCTGAGAGTGGTCTAGTAGTCTATAGATAGGCTAGAGGCTCTTTATGTACAGTATAACACAGGGCAGTGGTTACGTGCAGCTGAGAGTGGTTTAGTAGTCTATAGATAGGCTAGAGGCTCTTAATGTACAGTATAACACAGGGCAGTGGTTACGTGCAGCTGAGAGTGGTCTAGTAGTCTATAGATAGGGTAGAGGCTCTTAATGTACAGTATAACACAGGGCAGTGGTTACGTGCAGCTGAGAGTGGTCTAGTAGTCTATAGATAGGCTAGATGCTCTTAATGTACAGTATAACACAGGGCAGTGGTTACGTGCAGCTGAGAGTGGTCTAGTAGTCTATAGATAGGCTAGAGGCTCTTAATGTACAGTATAACACAGGGCAGTGGTTACGTGCAGCTGAGTGTGGTCTAGTAGTCTATAGATAGGCTAGAGGCTCTTAATGTACAGTATAACACAGGGCAGTGGTTACGTGCAGCTGAGAGTGGTCTTGTAGTCTATAGATAGGCTAGATGCTCTTAATGTACAGTATAACACAGGGCAGTGGTTACGTGCAGCTGAGAGTGGTTTAGTAGTCTATAGATAGGCTAGAGGCCCTTAATGTACAGTATAACACAGGGCAGTGGTTACGTGCAGCTGAGAGTGGTCTAGTAGTCTATAGATAGGCTAGAGGCTCTTAATGCACAGTATAACACAGGGCAGTGGTTACGTGCAGCTGAGAGTGGTCTTGTAGTCTGTAGATAGGCTCGAGGCTCTTAATGTACAGTATAACACAGGGCAGTGGTTACGTGCAGCTGAGAGTGGTCTAGTAGTCTATAGATAGGCTAGAGGCTCTTAATTTACAGTATAACACAGGGCAGTGGTTACGTGCAGCTGAGAGTGGTCTAGTAGTCTATAGATAGGCTAGAGGCTCTTAATGTACAGTATAACACAGGGCAGTGGTCACGTGCAGCTGAGAGTGGTCTAGTAGTCTATAGATAGGCTAGAGGCTCTTAATGTACAGTATAACACAGGGCAGTGGTTACGTGCATCTGAGAGTGGTCTAGTAGTCTATAGATAGGCTAGAGGCTCTTAATGTACAGTATAACACAGGGCAGTGGTTACGTGCAGCTGAGAGTGGTCTAGTAGTCTATAGATAGGCTAGAGGCTCTTAATGTACAGTATAACACAGGGCAGTGGTTACGTGCAGCTGAGAGTGGTCTAGTAGTCTATAGATAGGCTAGAGGCTCTTAATGTACAATATAACACAGGGCAGTGGTTACGTGCAGCTGAGAGTGGTCTAGTAGTCTATAGATAGGCTAGAGGCTCTTAATGTACAGTATAACACAGGGCAGTGGTTACGTGCAGCTGAGAGTGGTCTAGTAGTCTATATATAGGCTAGAGGCTCTTAATGTACAGTATAACACAGGGCAGTGGTTATGTGCAGCTGAGAGTGGTCTAGTAGTCTATAGATAGGCTAGAGGCTCTGAGTGTACAGTATAACACAGGGCAGTGGTTACGTGCAGCTGAGAGTGGTCTAGTAGTCTATAGATAGGGTAGAGGCTCTTAATGTACAGTATAACACAGGGCAGTGGTTACGTGCAGCTGAGAGTGGTCTAGTAGTCTATAGATAGGCTAGAGGCTCTTAATGTACAGTATAACACAGTGCAGTGGTTACGTGCAGCTGAGAGTGGTCTAGTAGTCTATAGATAGGGTAGAGGCTCTTAATGTACAGTATAACACAGGGCAGTGGTTACGTGCAGCTGAGAGTGGTCTAGTAGTCTATAGATAGGCTAGAGGCTCTTAATGTACAGTATAACACAGGGCAGTGGTTACGTGCAGCTGAGAGTGGTCTAGTAGTCTATATATAGGCTAGAGGCTCTTAATGTACAGTATAACACAGGGCAGTGGTTACGTGCAGCTGAGAGTGGTCTAGTAGTCTATAGATAGGCTAGAGGCTCTTAATGTACAGTATAACACAGGGCAGTGGTTACGTGCAGCTGAGAGTGGTCTAGTAGTCTATAGATAGGCTAGAGGCTCTTAATGTACAGTATAACACAGGGCAGTAGTTACGTGCAGCTGAGAGTGGTCTAGTAGTCTATAAATAGGCTAGAGGCTCTTAATGTACAGTATAACATAGGGCAGTGGTTACGTGCAGCTCAGAGTGGTCTAGTAGTCTATAGATAGGCTAGAGACTCTTAGTGTACAGTATAACACAGGGCAGTGGTTACTTGCAGCTGAGAGTGGTCTAGTAGTCTATAGATAGGCTAGAGGCTCTTAATGTACAGTATAAAACAGGGCAGTGGTTACGTGCAGCTGAGAGTGGTCTAGTAGTCTATATATAGGCTAGAGGCTCTTAATGTACAGTATAACACAGGGAAGTGGTTACGTGCAGCTGAGAGTGGTCTAGTGGTCTATAGATAGGCTAGAGGCTCTTAATTTACAGTATAACACAGGGCAGTGGTTACGTGCAGCTGAGAGTGGTCTAGTAGTCTATAGATAGGCTAGAGGCTCTTAATGTACAGTATAACACAGGGCAGTGGTTACGTGCAGCTGACAGCGGTCTAGTAGTCTATAGATAGGGTAGAGGCTCTTAATGCACAGTATAACACAGGGCAGTGGTTACGTGCAGCTGAGAGTGGTCTAGTAGTCTATATATAGGCTAGAGGCTCTTAATGTACAGTATAACACAGGGCAGTGGTTACGTGCAGCTGAGAGTGGTCTAGTAGTCTATAGATAGGCTAGAGGCTCTTAATGTACAGTATAACACAGGGCAGTGGTTACGTGCAGCTGAGAGTGGTCTAGTAGTCTATAGATAGGCTAGAGGCTCTTAATGTACAGTATAACACAGGGCAGTGGTTACGTGCAGCTGAGAGTGGTCTAGTAGTCTATAGATAGGCTAGAGGCTCTTAATGTACAGTATAACACAGGGCAGTGGTTACGTGCAGCTGAGAGTGGTCTAGTAGTCTATAGATAGGCTAGAGGCTCTTAATGTACAGTATAACACAGGGCAGTGGTTACGTGCAGCTGAGAGTGGTCTAGTAGTCTATAGATAGGCTAGAGGCTCTTAATGTACAGTATAACACAGGGCAGTGGTTACGTGCAGCTGAGAGTGGTCTAGTAGTCTATAGATAGGCTAGAGGCTCTTAATGTACAGTATAACACAGGGCAGTGGTTACGTGCAGCTGAGAGTGGTTTAGTAGTCTATAGATAGGCTAGAGGCTCTTAATGTACAGTATAACACAGGGCAGTGGTTACGTGCAGCTGAGAGTGGTCTAGTAATCTATAGATAGGCTAGAGGCTCTTAATGTACAGTATAACACAGGGCAGTGGTTACGTGCAGCTGAGAGTGGTCTAGTAGTCTATAGATAGGCTAGAGGCTCTTAATGTACAGTATAACACAGGGCAGTGGTTACGTGCAGCTGAGAGTGGTCTAGTAGTCTATAGATAGGCTAGAGGCTCTTAATGTACAGTATAACACAGGGCAGTGGTTACGTGCAGCTGAGAGTGGTCTAGTAGTCTATAGATAGGCTAGAGGCTCTTAATGTACAGTATAACACAGGGCAGTGGTTACGTGCAGCTGAGAGTGGTCTAGTAGTCTATAGATAGGCTGGAGGCTCTTAATGTACAATATAACACAGGGCAGTGGTTACGTGCAGCTGAGAGTGGTCTAGTAGTCTATAGATAGGCTAGAGGCTCTTATTGTACAGTATAACACAGGGCAGTGGTTACGTGCAGCTGAGAGTGGTCTAGTAGTCTATAGATAGGCTAGAGGCTCTTAATGTACAGTATAACACAGGGCGGTGGTTACGTGCAGCTGAGAGTGGTCTAGTAGTCTATATATAGGCTAGAGGCTCTTAATGTACAGTATAACACAGGGCAGTGGTTACGTGCAGCTGAGAGTGGTTAAGTAGTCTATAGATAGGGTAGAGGCTCTTAATGTACAGTATAACACAGGGCAGTGGTTACGTGCAGCTGAGAGTGGTCTAGTAGTCTATAGATAGGCTAGAGGCCCTTAATGTACAGTATAACACAGGGCAGTGGTTACGTGCAGCTGAGAGTGGTTTAGTAGTCTATAGATAGGCTAGAGGCTCTTAATGTACAGTATAACACAGGGCAGTGGTTACGTGCAGCTGAGAGTGGTCTAGTAGTCTATAGAAAGGCTAGAGGCTCTTAATGTACAGTATAACACAGGGCAGTGGTTACGTGCAGCTGAGAGTGGTCTAGTAGTCTATAGATAGGCTAGAGGCTCTTAATGTACAGTATAACACAGGGCAGTGGTTACGTGCAGCTGAGAGTGGTCTAGTAGTCTATAGATAGGCTAGAGGCTCTTAATGTACAGTATAACACAGGGCAGTGGTTACGTGCAGCTGAGAGTTGTCTAGTAGTCTATATATAGGCTAGAGGCTCTTAATGTACAGTATAACACAGGGCAGTGGTTACGTGCAGCTGAGAGTGGTCTAGTAGTCTATAGATAGGCTAGAGGCTCTTACTGTACAGTATAACACAGGGCAGTGGTTACGTGCAGCTGAGAGTGGTCTAGTAGTCTATAGATAGGCTAGAGGCTCTTAATGTACAGTACAACACAGGGCAGTGGTTACGTGCAGCTGAGAGTGGTGTAGTAGTCTATAGATAGGCTAGAGGCTCTTAATGTACAGTATAACACAGGGCAGTGGTTACGTGCAGCTGAGAGTGGTCTAGTAGTCTATAGATAGGCTAGAGACACTTAATGTACAGTATAACACAGGGCAGTGGTTACGTGCAGCTGAGAGTGGTCTAGTAGTCTATAGATAGGCTAGAGGCTCTTAATGTACAGTATAACACAGGGCAGTGGTTACGTGCAGCTGAGAGTGGTCTAGTAGTCTATAGATAGGCTAGATGCTCTTAATGTACAGTATAACACAGGGCAGTGGTTACGTGCAGCTGAGAGTGGTCTAGTAGTCTATAGATAGGCTAGAGGCTCTTAATGTACAGTATAACACAGGGCAGTGGTTACGTGCAGCTGAGAGTGGTCTAGTAGTCTATAGATAGGCTAGAGGCTCTTAATGTACAGTATAACACAGGGCAGTGGTTACGTGCAGCTGAGAGTGGTCTAGTAGTCTATAGATAGGCTAGAGGCTCTTAATGTACAGTATAACACAGGGCAGTGGTTACGTGCAGCTGAGAGTGGTCTAGTAGTCTATAGATATGCTAGAGGCTCTTAATGTACAGTATAACACAGGGCAGTGGTTACGTGCAGCTGAGAGTGGTCTAGTAGTCTATATATAGGCTAGAGGCTCTTAATGTACAGTATAACACAGGGCAGTGGTTACGTGCAGCTTAGAGTGGTCTAGTAGTCTATAGATAGGCTAGAGGCTCTTAATGTACAGTATAACACAGGGCAGTGGTTACGTGCAGCTGAGAGTGGTCTAGTAGTCTATAGATAGGCTAGAGGCTCTTAATGTACAGTATAACACAGGGCAGTGGTTACGTGCAGCTGAGAGTGGTCTAGTAGTCTATAGATAGGGTAGAGGCTCTTAATGTACAGTATAACACAGGGCAGTGGTTACGTGCAGCTGAGAGTGGTTTAGTAGTCTATAGATAGGCTAGAGGCTCTTAATGTACAGTATAACACAGGGCAGTGGTTACGTGCAGCTGAGAGTGGTCTAGTAGTCTATAGAAAGGCTAGAGGCTCTTAATGTACAGTATAACACAGGGCAGTGGTTACGTGCAGCTGAGAGTGGTCTAGTAGTCTATAGATAGGCTAGAGGCTCTTAATGTACAGTATAACACAGGGCAGTGGTTACGTGCAGCTGAGAGTGGTCTAGTAGTCTATAGATAGGCTAGAGGCTCTTAATGTACAGTATAACACAGGGCAGTGGTTACGTGCAGCTGAGAGTGGTCTAGTAGTCTATATATAGGCTAGAGGCTCTTAATGTACAGTATAACACAGGGCAGTGGTTACGTGCAGCTGAGAGTGGTCTAGTAGTCTATAGATAGGCTAGAGGCTCTTACTGTACAGTATAACACAGGGCAGTGGTTACGTGCAGCTGAGAGTGGTCTAGTAGTCTATAGATAGGCTAGAGGCTCTTAATGTACAGTACAACACAGGGCAGTGGTTACGTGCAGCTGAGAGTGGTGTAGTAGTCTATAGATAGGCTAGAGGCTCTTAATGTACAGTATAACACAGGGCAGTGGTTACGTGCAGCTGAGAGTGGTCTAGTAGTCTATAGATAGGCTAGAGACACTTAATGTACAGTATAACACAGGGCAGTGGTTACGTGCAGCTGAGAGTGGTCTAGTAGTCTATAGATAGGCTAGAGGCTCTTAATGTACAGTATAACACAGGGCAGTGGTTACGTGCAGCTGAGAGTGGTCTAGTAGTCTATAGATAGGCTAGATGCTCTTAATGTACAGTATAACACAGGGCAGTGGTTACGTGCAGCTGAGAGTGGTCTAGTAGTCTATAGATAGGCTAGAGGCTCTTAATGTACAGTATAACACAGGGCAGTGGTTACGTGCAGCTGAGAGTGGTCTAGTAGTCTATAGATAGGCTAGAGGCTCTTAATGTACAGTATAACACAGGGCAGTGGTTACGTGCAGCTGAGAGTGGTCTAGTAGTCTATAGATAGGCTAGAGGCTCTTAATGTACAGTATAACACAGGGCAGTGGTTACGTGCAGCTGAGAGTGGTCTAGTAGTCTATAGATATGCTAGAGGCTCTTAATGTACAGTATAACACAGGGCAGTGGTTACGTGCAGCTGAGAGTGGTCTAGTAGTCTATATATAGGCTAGAGGCTCTTAATGTACAGTATAACACAGGGCAGTGGTTACGTGCAGCTTAGAGTGGTCTAGTAGTCTATAGATAGGCTAGAGGCTCTTAATGTACAGTATAACACAGGGCAGTGGTTACGTGCAGCTGAGAGTGGTCTAGTAGTCTATAGATAGGCTAGAGGCTCTTAATGTACAGTATAACACAGGGCAGTGGTTACGTGCAGCTGAGAGTGGTCTAGTAGTCTATAGATAGGGTAGAGGCTCTTAATGTACAGTATAACACAGGGCAGTGGTTACGTGCAGCTAAGAGTGGTCTAGTAGTCTATAGATAGGCTAGAGACTCTTAATGTACAGTATAACACAGGGCAGTGGTTACGTGCAGCTGAGAGTGGTCTAGTAGTCTATATATAGGCTAGAGGCTCTTAATGTACAGTATAACACAGGGCAGTGGTTACGTGCAGCTGAGAGTGGTCTAGTAGTCTATAGATAGGCTAGAGGCTCTTAATGTACAGTATAACACAGGGCAGTGGTTACGTGCAGCTGAGAGTGGTCTAGTAATCTATAGATATCCTAGAGGCTCTTAATGTACAGTATAACACAGGGCAGTGGTTACGTGCAGCTGAGAGTGGTCTAGTAGTCTATAGATAGGCTAGAGGCTCTTAATGTACAGTATAACACAGGGCAGTGGTCACGTGCAGCTGAGAGTGGTCTAGTAGTCTATAGATAGGCTAGAGGCTCTTTATGTACAGTATAACACAGGGCAGTGGTTACGTGCAGCTGAGAGTGGTTTAGTAGTCTATAGATAGGCTAGAGGCTCTTAATGTACAGTATAACACAGGGCAGTGGTTACGTGCAGCTGAGAGTGGTCTAGTAGTCTATAGATAGGGTAGAGGCTCTTAATGTACAGTATAACACAGGGCAGTGGTTACGTGCAGCTGAGAGTGGTCTAGTAGTCTATAGATAGGCTAGATGCTCTTAATGTACAGTATAACACAGGGCAGTGGTTACGTGCAGCTGAGAGTGGTCTAGTAGTCTATAGATAGGCTAGAGGCTCTTAATGTACAGTATAACACAGGGCAGTGGTTACGTGCAGCTGAGTGTGGTCTAGTAGTCTATAGATAGGCTAGAGGCTCTTAATGTACAGTATAACACAGGGCAGTGGTTACGTGCAGCTGAGAGTGGTCTTGTAGTCTATAGATAGGCTAGATGCTCTTAATGTACAGTATAACACAGGGCAGTGGTTACGTGCAGCTGAGAGTGGTTTAGTAGTCTATAGATAGGCTAGAGGCCCTTAATGTACAGTATAACACAGGGCAGTGGTTACGTGCAGCTGAGAGTGGTCTAGTAGTCTATAGATAGGCTAGAGGCTCTTAATGCACAGTATAACACAGGGCAGTGGTTACGTGCAGCTGAGAGTGGTCTTGTAGTCTGTAGATAGGCTCGAGGCTCTTAATGTACAGTATAACACAGGGCAGTGGTTACGTGCAGCTGAGAGTGGTCTAGTAGTCTATAGATAGGCTAGAGGCTCTTAATTTACAGTATAACACAGGGCAGTGGTTACGTGCAGCTGAGAGTGGTCTAGTAGTCTATAGATAGGCTAGAGGCTCTTAATGTACAGTATAACACAGGGCAGTGGTCACGTGCAGCTGAGAGTGGTCTAGTAGTCTATAGATAGGCTAGAGGCTCTTAATGTACAGTATAACACAGGGCAGTGGTTACGTGCATCTGAGAGTGGTCTAGTAGTCTATAGATAGGCTAGAGGCTCTTAATGTACAGTATAACACAGGGCAGTGGTTACGTGCAGCTGAGAGTGGTCTAGTAGTCTATAGATAGGCTAGAGGCTCTTAATGTACAGTATAACACAGGGCAGTGGTTACGTGCAGCTGAGAGTGGTCTAGTAGTCTATAGATAGGCTAGAGGCTCTTAATGTACAATATAACACAGGGCAGTGGTTACGTGCAGCTGAGAGTGGTCTAGTAGTCTATAGATAGGCTAGAGGCTCTTAATGTACAGTATAACACAGGGCAGTGGTTACGTGCAGCTGAGAGTGGTCTAGTAGTCTATATATAGGCTAGAGGCTCTTAATGTACAGTATAACACAGGGCAGTGGTTATGTGCAGCTGAGAGTGGTCTAGTAGTCTATAGATAGGCTAGAGGCTCTGAGTGTACAGTATAACACAGGGCAGTGGTTACGTGCAGCTGAGAGTGGTCTAGTAGTCTATAGATAGGGTAGAGGCTCTTAATGTACAGTATAACACAGGGCAGTGGTTACGTGCAGCTGAGAGTGGTCTAGTAGTCTATAGATAGGCTAGAGGCTCTTAATGTACAGTATAACACAGTGCAGTGGTTACGTGCAGCTGAGAGTGGTCTAGTAGTCTATAGATAGGGTAGAGGCTCTTAATGTACAGTATAACACAGGGCAGTGGTTACGTGCAGCTGAGAGTGGTCTAGTAGTCTATAGATAGGCTAGAGGCTCTTAATGTACAGTATAACACAGGGCAGTGGTTACGTGCAGCTGAGAGTGGTCTAGTAGTCTATATATAGGCTAGAGGCTCTTAATGTACAGTATAACACAGGGCAGTGGTTACGTGCAGCTGAGAGTGGTCTAGTAGTCTATAGATAGGCTAGAGGCTCTTAATGTACAGTATAACACAGGGCAGTGGTTACGTGCAGCTGAGAGTGGTCTAGTAGTCTATAGATAGGCTAGAGGCTCTTAATGTACAGTATAACACAGGGCAGTAGTTACGTGCAGCTGAGAGTGGTCTAGTAGTCTATAAATAGGCTAGAGGCTCTTAATGTACAGTATAACATAGGGCAGTGGTTACGTGCAGCTCAGAGTGGTCTAGTAGTCTATAGATAGGCTAGAGACTCTTAGTGTACAGTATAACACAGGGCAGTGGTTACTTGCAGCTGAGAGTGGTCTAGTAGTCTATAGATAGGCTAGAGGCTCTTAATGTACAGTATAAAACAGGGCAGTGGTTACGTGCAGCTGAGAGTGGTCTAGTAGTCTATATATAGGCTAGAGGCTCTTAATGTACAGTATAACACAGGGCAGTGGTTACGTGCAGCTGAGAGTGGTCTAGTGGTCTATAGATAGGCTAGAGGCTCTTAATTTACAGTATAACACAGGGCAGTGGTTACGTGCAGCTGAGAGTGGTCTAGTAGTCTATAGATAGGCTAGAGGCTCTTAATGTACAGTATAACACAGGGCAGTGGTTACGTGCAGCTGACAGCGGTCTAGTAGTCTATAGATAGGGTAGAGGCTCTTAATGCACAGTATAACACAGGGCAGTGGTTACGTGCAGCTGAGAGTGGTCTAGTAGTCTATATATAGGCTAGAGGCTCTTAATGTACAGTATAACACAGGGCAGTGGTTACGTGCAGCTGAGAGTGGTCTAGTAGTCTATAGATAGGCTAGAGGCTCTTAATGTACAGTATAACACAGGGCAGTGGTTACGTGCAGCTGAGAGTGGTCTAGTAGTCTATAGATAGGCTAGAGGCTCTTAATGTACAGTATAACACAGGGCAGTGGTTACGTGCAGCTGAGAGTGGTCTAGTAGTCTATAGATAGGCTAGAGGCTCTTAATGTACAGTATAACACAGGGCAGTGGTTACGTGCAGCTGAGAGTGGTCTAGTAGTCTATAGATAGGCTAGAGGCTCTTAATGTACAGTATAACACAGGGCAGTGGTTACGTGCAGCTGAGAGTGGTCTAGTAGTCTATAGATAGGCTAGAGGCTCTTAATGTACAGTATAACACAGGGCAGTGGTTACGTGCAGCTGAGAGTGGTCTAGTAGTCTATAGATAGGCTAGAGGCTCTTAATGTACAGTATAACACAGGGCAGTGGTTACGTGCAGCTGAGAGTGGTTTAGTAGTCTATAGATAGGCTAGAGGCTCTTAATGTACAGTATAACACAGGGCAGTGGTTACGTGCAGCTGAGAGTGGTCTAGTAATCTATAGATAGGCTAGAGGCCCTTAATGTACAGTATAACACAGGGCAGTGGTTACGTGCAGCTGAGAGTGGTCTAGTAGTCTATAGATAGGC
This sequence comes from Meconema thalassinum, assembly GCA_946902985.2. Taxonomy (NCBI): domain Eukaryota; kingdom Metazoa; phylum Arthropoda; class Insecta; order Orthoptera; family Tettigoniidae; genus Meconema; species Meconema thalassinum. The sequence continues at coordinate 465,287,593 of OX336394.1, read as the reverse complement.
TAGAGGCTCTTAATGTACAGTATAACACAGGGCAGTGGTTACGTGCAGCTGAGAGTGGTCTAGTAGTCTATAGATAGGCTAGAGGCTCTTAATGTACAGTATAACACAGGGCAGTGGTTACGTGCAGCTGAGAGTGGTCTAGTAGTCTATAGATAGGCTAGAGGCTCTTAATGTACAGTATAACACAGGGCAGTGGTTACGTGCAGCTGAGAGTGGTCTAGTAGTCTATAGATAGGCTGGAGGCTCTTAATGTACAATATAACACAGGGCAGTGGTTACGTGCAGCTGAGAGTGGTCTAGTAGTCTATAGATAGGCTAGAGGCTCTTATTGTACAGTATAACACAGGGCAGTGGTTACGTGCAGCTGAGAGTGGTCTAGTAGTCTATAGATAGGCTAGAGGCTCTTAATGTACAGTATAACACAGGGCGGTGGTTACGTGCAGCTGAGAGTGGTCTAGTAGTCTATATATAGGCTAGAGGCTCTTAATGTACAGTATAACACAGGGCAGTGGTTACGTGCAGCTGAGAGTGGTTAAGTAGTCTATAGATAGGGTAGAGGCTCTTAATGTACAGTATAACACAGGGCAGTGGTTACGTGCAGCTGAGAGTGGTCTAGTAGTCTATAGATAGGCTAGAGGCCCTTAATGTACAGTATAACACAGGGCAGTGGTTACGTGCAGCTGAGAGTGGTTTAGTAGTCTATAGATAGGCTAGAGGCTCTTAATGTACAGTATAACACAGGGCAGTGGTTACGTGCAGCTGAGAGTGGTCTAGTAGTCTATAGAAAGGCTAGAGGCTCTTAATGTACAGTATAACACAGGGCAGTGGTTACGTGCAGCTGAGAGTGGTCTAGTAGTCTATAGATAGGCTAGAGGCTCTTAATGTACAGTATAACACAGGGCAGTGGTTACGTGCAGCTGAGAGTGGTCTAGTAGTCTATAGATAGGCTAGAGGCTCTTAATGTACAGTATAACACAGGGCAGTGGTTACGTGCAGCTGAGAGTGGTCTAGTAGTCTATATATAGGCTAGAGGCTCTTAATGTACAGTATAACACAGGGCAGTGGTTACGTGCAGCTGAGAGTGGTCTAGTAGTCTATAGATAGGCTAGAGGCTCTTACTGTACAGTATAACACAGGGCAGTGGTTACGTGCAGCTGAGAGTGGTCTAGTAGTCTATAGATAGGCTAGAGGCTCTTAATGTACAGTACAACACAGGGCAGTGGTTACGTGCAGCTGAGAGTGGTGTAGTAGTCTATAGATAGGCTAGAGGCTCTTAAGGTACAGTATAACACAGGGCAGTGGTTACGTGCAGCTGAGAGTGGTCTAGTAGTCTATAGATAGGCTAGAGACACTTAATGTACAGTATAACACAGGGCAGTGGTTACGTGCAGCTGAGAGTGGTCTAGTAGTCTATAGATAGGCTAGAGGCTCTTAATGTACAGTATAACACAGGGCAGTGGTTACGTGCAGCTGAGAGTGGTCTAGTAGTCTATAGATAGGCTAGATGCTCTTAATGTACAGTATAACACAGGGCAGTGGTTACGTGCAGCTGAGAGTGGTCTAGTAGTCTATAGATAGGCTAGAGGCTCTTAATGTACAGTATAACACAGGGCAGTGGTTACGTGCAGCTGAGAGTGGTCTAGTAGTCTATAGATAGGCTAGAGGCTCTTAATGTACAGTATAACACAGGGCAGTGGTTACGTGCAGCTGAGAGTGGTCTAGTAGTCTATAGATAGGCTAGAGGCTCTTAATGTACAGTATAACACAGGGCAGTGGTTACGTGCAGCTGAGAGTGGTCTAGTAGTCTATAGATATGCTAGAGGCTCTTAATGTACAGTATAACACAGGGCAGTGGTTACGTGCAGCTGAGAGTGGTCTAGTAGTCTATATATAGGCTAGAGGCTCTTAATGTACAGTATAACACAGGGCAGTGGTTACGTGCAGCTTAGAGTGGTCTAGTAGTCTATAGATAGGCTAGAGGCTCTTAATGTACAGTATAACACAGGGCAGTGGTTACGTGCAGCTGAGAGTGGTCTAGTAGTCTATAGATAGGCTAGAGGCTCTTAATGTACAGTATAACACAGGGCAGTGGTTACGTGCAGCTGAGAGTGGTCTAGTAGTCTATAGATAGGCTAGATGCTCTTAATTTACAGTATAACACAGGGCAGTGGTTACGTGCAGCTGAGAGTGGTCTAGTAGTCTATAGATAGGCTAGAGGTTCTTAATGTACAGTATAACACAGGGCAGTGGTTACGTGCAGCTGAGAGTGGTCTAGTAGTCTATAGATAGGCTAGATGCTCTTAATGTACAGTATAACACAGGGCAGTGGTTACGTGCAGCTGAGAGTGGTCTAGTAGTCTATAGATAGGCTAGAGGCTCTTAATGTACAGTATAACACAGGGCAGTGGTTACGTGCAGCTGAGAGTGGTCTAGTAGTCTATATATAGGCTAGAGGCTCTTAATGTACAGTATAACACAGGGCAGTGGTTACGTGCAGCTGAGAGTGGTCTAGTAGTCTATAGATAGGCTAGAGGCTCTTAATGTACAGTATAACACAGGGCAGTGGTTACGTGCAGCTGAGAGTGGTCTAGTAGTCTATAGATAGGCTAGAGGCTCTTAATGTACAGTATAACACAGGGCAGTGGTTACGTGCAGCTAAGAGTGGTCTAGTAGTCTATAGATAGGCTAGAGCCTCTTAATGTACAGTATAACACAGGGCAGTGGTTACGTGCAGCTGAGAGTGGTCTAGTAGTCTATATATAGGCTAGAGGCTCTTAATGTACAGTATAACACAGGGCAGTGGTTACGTGCAGCTGAGAGTGGTCTAGTAGTCTATAGATAGGCTAGAGGCTCTTAATGTACAGTATAACACAGGGCAGTGGTTACGTGCAGCTGAGAGTGGTCTAGTAATCTATAGATATCCTAGAGGCTCTTAATGTACAGTATAACACAGGGCAGTGGTTACGTGCAGCTGAGAGTGGTCTAGTAGTCTATAGATAGGCTAGAGGCTCTTAATGTACAGTATAACACAGGGCAGTGGTCACGTGCAGCTGAGAGTGGTCTAGTAGTCTATAGATAGGCTAGAGGCTCTTTATGTACAGTATAACACAGGGCAGTGGTTACGTGCAGCTGAGAGTGGTTTAGTAGTCTATAGATAGGCTAGAGGCTCTTAATGTACAGTATAACACAGGGCAGTGGTTACGTGCAGCTGAGAGTGGTCTAGTAGTCTATAGATAGGCTAGAGGCTCTTAATGTACAGTATAACACAGGGCAGTGGTTACGTGCAGCTGAGAGTGGTCTAGTAGTCTATAGATAGGCTAGAGGCTCTTAATGTACAGTATAACACAGGGCAGTGGTTACGTGCAGCTGAGAGTGATCTAGTAGTCTATAGATAGGCTAGATGCTCTTAATGTACAGTATAACACAGGGCAGTGGTTACGTGCAGCTGAGAGTGGTCTAGTAGTCTATAGATAGGCTAGAGGCTCTTAATGTACAGTATAACACAGGGCAGTGGTTACGTGCAGCTGAGAGTGGTCTAGTAGTCTATAGATAGGCTAGAGGCTCTTAATGTACAGTATAACACAGGGCAGTGGTTACGTGCAGCTGAGAGTGGTCTTGTAGTCTATAGATAGGCTAGATGCTCTTAATGTACAGTATAACACAGGGCAGTGGTTACGTGCAGCTGAGAGTGGTTTAGTAGTCTATAGATAGGCTAGAGGCTCTTAATGTACAGTATAACACAGGGCAGTGGTTACGTGCAGCTGAGAGTGGTCTAGTAGTCTATAGATAGGCTAGAGGCTCTTAATGTACAGTATAACACAGGGCAGTAGTTACGTGCAGCTGAGAGTGGTCTAGTAGTCTATAAATAGGCTAGAGGCTCTTAATGTACAGTATAACATAGGGCAGTGGTTACGTGCAGCTCAGAGTGGTCTAGTAGTCTATAGATAGGCTAGAGACTCTTAATTTACAGTATAACACAGGGCAGTGGTTACGTGTAGCTGAGAGTGGTCTAGTAGTCTATAGATAGGCTAGAGGCTCTTAATGTACAGTATAACACAGGGCAGTGGTCACGTGCAGCTGAGAGTGGTCTAGTAGTCTATAGATAGGCTAGAGGCTCTTAATGTACAGTATAACACAGGGCAGTGGTTACGTGCATCTGAGAGTGGTCTAGTAGTCTATAGATAGGCTAGAGGCTCTTAATGTACAGTATAACACAGGGCAGTGGTTACGTGCAGCTGAGAGTGGTCTAGTAGTCTATAGATAGGCTAGAGGCTCTTAATGTACAGTATAACACAGGGCAGTGGTTACGTGCAGCTGAGAGTGGTCTAGTAGTCTATAGATAGGCTAGAGGCTCTTAATGTACAATATAACACAGGGCAGTGGTTACGTGCAGCTGAGAGTGGTCTAGTAGTCTATAGATAGGCTAGAGGCTCTTAATGTACAGTATAACACAGGGCAGTGGTTACGTGCAGCTGAGAGTGGACTAGTAGTCTATATATAGGCTAGAGGCTCTTAATGTACAGTATAACACAGGGCAGTGGTTATGTGCAGCTGAGAGTGGTCTAGTAGTCTATAGATAGGCTAGAGGCTCTTAATGTACAGTATAACACAGGGCAGTGGTTACGTGCAGCTGAGAGTGGTCTAGTAGTCTATAGATAGGCTAGAGGCTCTTAATGTACAGTATAACACAGGGCAGTGGTCACGTGCAGCTGAGAGTGGTCTAGTAGTCTATAGATAGGCTAGAGGCTCTTAATGTACAGTATAACACAGGGCAGTGGTTACGTGCATCTGAGAGTGGTCTAGTAGTCTATAGATAGGCTAGAGGCTCTTAATGTACAGTATAACACAGGGCAGTGGTTACGTGCAGCTGAGAGTGGTCTAGTAGTCTATAGATAGGCTAGAGGCTCTTAATGTACAGTATAACACAGGGCAGTGGTTATGTGCAGCTGAGAGTGGTCTAGTAGTCTATAGATAGGCTAGAGGCTCTGAATGTACAGTATAACACAGGGCAGTGGTTACGTGCAGCTGAGAGTGGTCTAGTAGTCTATAGATAGGGTAGAGGCTCTTAATGTACAGTATAACACAGGGCAGTGGTTCCGTGCAGCTGAGAGTGGTCTAGTAGTCTATAGATAGGCTAGAGGCTCTTAATGTACAGTATAACACAGTGCAGTGGTAACGTGCAGCTGAGAGTGGTCTAGTAGTCTATAGATAGGCTAGAGGCTCTTAATGTACAGTATAACACAGGGCAGTGGTTACGTGCAGCTGAGAGTGGTCTAGTAGTCTATAGATAGGCTAGAGGCTCTTAATGTACAGTATAACACAGGGCAGTGGTTACGTGCAGCTGAGAGTGGTCTAGTAGTCTATAGATAGGCTATAGGCTCTTAATGTACAGTATAACACAGGGCAGTGGTTACGTGCAGCTGAGAGTGGTCTAGTAGTCTATAGATAGGCTAGAGGCTCTTAATGTACAGTATAAAACAGGGCAGTGGTTACGTGCAGCTGAGAGTGGTCTAGTAGTCTATAGATAGGCTAGAGGCTCTTAATGTACAGTATAACACAGGGCAGTGGTTACGTGCAGCTGAGAGTGGTCTAGTAGTCTATAGATAGGCTAGAGGCTCTTAATGTACAATATAACACAGGGCAGTGGTTACGTGCAGCTGAGAGTGGTCTAGTAGTCTATAGATAGGCTAGAGGCTCTTAATGTACAGTATAACACAGGGCAGTGGTTACGTGCAGCTGAGAGTGGTCTAGTAGTCTATAGATAGGCTAGAGGCTCTTAATGTACAGTATAACACAGGGCAGTGGTTACGTGCAGCTGAGAGTGGTCTAGTAGTCTATATATAGGCTAGAGGCTCTTAATGTACAGTATAACACAGGGCAGTGGTTACGTGCAGCTGAGAGTGGTTAAGTAGTCTATAGATAGGGTAGAGGCTCTTAATGTACAGTATAACACAGGGCAGTGGTTACGTGCAGCTGAGAGTGGTCTAGTAGTCTATAGATAGGCTAGAGGCTCTTAATGTACAGTATAACACAGGGCAGTGGTTACGTGCAGCTGAGAGTGGTTTAGTAGTCTATAGATAGGCTAGAGGCTCTTAATGTACAGTATAACACAGGGCAGTGGTTACGTGCAGCTGAGAGTGGTCTAGTAGTCTATAGATAGGCTAGAGGCTCTTTATGTACAGTATAACACAGGGAAGTGGTTACGTGCAGCTGAGAGTGGTCTAGTAGTCTATATATAGGCTAGAGGCTCTTAATGTACAGTATAACACAGGGCAGTGGTAACGTGCAGCTGAGAGTGGTCTAGTAGTCTATAGATAGGCTAGAGGCTCTTACTGTACAGTATAACACAGGGCAGTGGTTACGTGCAGCTGAGAGTGGTCTAGTAGTCTATAGATAGGCTAGAGGCTCTTAATGTACAGTACAACACAGGGCAGTGGTTACGTGCAGCTGAGAGTGGTGTAGTAGTCTATAGATAGGCTAGAGGCTCTTAATGTACAGTATAACACAGGGCAGTGGTTACGTGCAGCTGAGAGTGGTCTAGTAGTCTATAGATAGGCTAGAGACACTTAATGTACAGTATAACACAGGGCAGTGGTTACGTGCAGCTGAGAGTGGTCTAGTAGTCTATAGATAGGCTAGAGGCTCTTAATGTACAGTATAACACAGGGCATTGGTTACGTGCAGCTGAGAGTGGTCTAGTAGTCTATAGATAGGCTAGATGCTCTTAATGTACAGTATACCACAGGGCAGTGGTTACGTGCAGCTGAGAGTGGTCTAGTAGTCTATAGATAGGCTAGAGGCTCTTAATGTACAGTATAACACAGGGCAGTGGTTACGTGCAGCTGAGAGTGGTCTAGTAGTCTATAGATAGGCTAGAGGCTCTTAATGTACAGTATAACACAGGGCAGTGGTTACGTGCAGCTGAGAGTGGTCTAGTAGTCTATAGATAGGCTAGAGGCTCTTAATGTACAGTATAACACAGGGCAGTGGTTACGTGCAGCTGAGAGTGGTCTAGTAGTCTATATATAGGCTAGAGGCTCTTAATGTACAGTATAACACAGGGCAGTGGTTATGTGCAGCTGAGAGTGGTCTAGTAGTCTATAGATAGGCTAGAGGCTCTGAATGTACAGTATAACACAGGGCAGTGGTTACGTGCAGCTGAGAGTGGTCTAGTAGTCTATAGATAGGGTAGAGGCTCTTAATGTACAGTATAACACAGGGCAGTGGTTACGTGCAGCTGAGAGTGGTCTAGTAGTCTATAGATAGGCTAGAGGCTCTTAATGTACAGTATAACACAGGGCAGTGGTTACGTGCAGCTGAGAGTGGTCTAGTAGTCTATATATAGGCTAGAGGCTCATAATGTACAGTATAACACAGGGCAGTGGTTACGTGCAGCTGAGAGTGGTCTAGTAGTCTATAGATAGGCTAGAGGCTCTTAATGTACAGTATAACACAGGGCAGTGGTTACGTGCAGCTGAGAGTGGTCTAGTAGTCTATAGATAGGCTAGAGGCTCTTAATGTACAGTATAACACAGGGCAGTGGTTACGTGCAGCTGAGAGTGGTCTAGTAGTCTATAAATAGGCTAGAGGCTCTTAATGTACAGTATAACACAGGGCAGTGGTTACGTGCAGCTGAGAGTGGTCTAGTAGTCTATAGATAGGCTAGAGGCTCTTACTGTACAGTATAACACAGGGCAGTGGTTACGTGCAGCTGAGAGTGGTCTAGTAGTCTATAGATAGGCTAGAGGCTCTTAATGTACAGTACAACACAGGGCAGTGGTTACGTGCAGCTGAGAGTGGTGTAGTAGTCTATAGATAGGCTAGAGGCTCTTAATGTACAGTATAACACAGGGCAGTGGTTACGTGCAGCTGAGAGTGGTCTAGTAGTCTATAGATAGGCTAGAGACACTTAATGTACAGTATAACACAGGGCAGTGGTTACGTGCAGCTGAGAGTGGTCTAGTAGTCTATAGATAGGCTAGAGGCTCTTAATGTACAGTATAACACAGGGCAGTGGTTACGTGCAGCTGAGAGTGGTCTAGTAGTCTATAGATAGGCTAGATGCTCTTAATGTACAGTATACCACAGGGCAGTGGTTACGTGCAGCTGAGAGTGGTCTAGTAGTCTATAGATAGGCTAGAGGCTCTTAATGTACAGTATAACACAGGGCAGTGGTTACGTGCAGCTGAGAGTGGTCTAGTAGTCTATAGATAGGCTAGAGGCTCTTAATGTACAGTATAACACAGGGCAGTGGTTACGTGCAGCTGAGAGTGGTCTAGTAGTCTATAGATAGGCTAGAGGCTCTTAATGTACAGTATAACACAGGGCAGTGGTTACGTGCAGCTGAGAGTGGTCTAGTAATCTATAGATATCCTAGAGGCTCTTAATGTACAGTATAACACAGGGCAGTGGTTACGTGCAGCTGAGAGTGGTCTAGTAGTCTATAGATAGGCTAGAGGCTCTTAATGTACAGTATAACACAGGGCAGTGGTCACGTGCAGCTGAGAGTGGTCTAGTAGTCTATAGATAGGCTAGAGGCTCTTTATGTACAGTATAACACAGGGCAGTGGTTACGTGCAGCTGAGAGTGGTTTAGTAGTCTATAGATAGGCTAGAGGCTCTTAATGTACAGTATAACACAGGGCAGTGGTTACGTGCAGCTGAGAGTGGTCTAGTAGTCTATAGATAGGCTAGAGGCTCTTAATGTACAGTATAACACAGGGCAGTGGTTACGTGCAGCTGAGAGTGGTCTAGTAGTCTATAGATAGGCTAGAGGCTCTTAATGTACAGTATAACACAGGGCAGTGGTTACGTGCAGCTGAGAGTGGTCTAGTAGTCTATAGATAGGCTAGATGCTCTTAATGTACAGTATAACACAGGGCAGTGGTTACGTGCAGCTGAGAGTGGTCTAGTAGTCTATAGATAGGCTAGAGGCTCTTAATGTACAGTATAACACAGGGCAGTGGTTACGTGCAGCTGAGAGTGGTCTAGTAGTCTATAGATAGGCTAGAGGCTCTTAATGTACAGTATAACACAGGGCAGTGGTTACGTGCAGCTGAGAGTGGTCTTGTAGTCTATAGATAGGCTAGATGCTCTTAATGTACAGTATAACACAGGGCAGTGGTTACGTGCAGCTGAGAGTGGTTTAGTAGTCTATAGATAGGCTAGAGGCTCTTAATGTACAGTATAACACAGGGCAGTGGTTACGTGCAGCTGAGAGTGGTCTAGTAGTCTATAGATAGGCTAGAGGCTCTTAATGTACAGTATAACACAGGGCAGTGGTTACGTGCAGCTGAGACGGGTTTTGTAGTCTGTAGATAGGCTCGAGGCTCTTAATGTACAGTATAACACAGGGCAGTGGTTACGTGCAGCTGAGAGTGGTCTAGTAGTCTATAGATAGGCTAGAGGCTCTTAATTTACAGTATAACACAGGGCAGTGGTTACGTGCAGCTGAGAGTGGTCTAGTAGTCTATAGATAGGCTAGAGGCTCTTAATGTACAGTATAACACAGGGCAGTGGTCACGTGCAGCTGAGAGTGGTCTAGTAGTCTATAGATAGGCTAGAGGCTCTTAATGTACAGTATAACACAGGGCAGTGGTTACGTGCATCTGAGAGTGGTCTAGTAGTCTATAGATAGGCTAGAGGCTCTTAATGTACAGTATAACACAGGGCAGTGGTTACGTGCAGCTGAGAGTGGTCTAGTAGTCTATAGATAGGCTAGAGGCTCTTAATGTACAGTATAACACAGGGCAGTGGTTACGTGCAGCTGAGAGTGGTCTAGTAGTCTATAGATAGGCTAGAGGCTCTTAATGTACAATATAACACAGGGCAGTGGTTACGTGCAGCTGAGAGTGGTCTAGTAGTCTATAGATAGGCAAGAGGCTCTTAATGTACAGTATAACACAGGGCAGTGGTTACGTGCAGCTGAGAGTGGACTAGTAGTCTATATATGGGCTAGAGGCTCTTAATGTACAATATAACACAGGGCAGTGGTTATGTGCAGCTGAGAGTGGTCTAGTAGTCTATAGATAGGCTAGAGGCTCTGAATGTACAGTATAACACAGGGCAGTGGTTACGTGCAGCTGAGAGTGGTCTAGTAGTCTATAGATAGGGTAGAGGCTCTTAATGTACAGTATAACACAGGGCAGTGGTTACGGGCAGCTGAGAGTGGTCTAGTAGTCTATAGATAGGCTAGAGGCTCTTAATGTACAGTATAACACAGTGCAGTGGTTACGTGCAGCTGAGAGTGGTCTAGTAGTCTATAGATAGGTTAGAGGCTCTTAATGTACAGTATAACACAGGGCAGTGGTTACGTGCAGCTGAGAGTGGTCTAGTAGTCTATAGATAGGCTAGAGGCTCTTAATGTACAGTATAACACAGGGCAGTGGTTACGTGCAGCTGAGAGTGGTCTTGTAGTCTGTAGATAGGCTCGAGGCTCTTAATGTACAGTATAACACAGGGCAGTGGTTACGTGCAGCTGAGAGTGGTCTAGTAGTCTATAGATAGGCTAGAGGCTCTTAATTTACAGTATAACACAGGGCAGTGGTTACGTGCAGCTGAGAGTGGTCTAGTAGTCTATAGATAGGCTAGAGGCTCTTAATGTACAGTATAACACAGGGCAGTGGTCACGTGCAGCTGAGAGTGGTCTAGTAGTCTATAGATAGGCTAGAGGCTCTTAATGTACAGTATAACACAGGGCAGTGGTTACGTGCATCTGAGAGTGGTCTAGTAGTCTATAGATAGGCTAGAGGCTCTTAATGTACAGTATAACACAGGGCAGTGGTTACGTGCAGCTGAGAGTGGTCTAGTAGTCTATAGATAGGCTAGAGGCTCTTAATGTACAGTATAACACAGGGCAGTGGTTACGTGCAGCTGAGAGTGGTCTAGTAGTCTATAGATAGGCTAGAGGCTCTTAATGTACAATATAACACAGGGCAGTGGTTACGTGCAGCTGAGAGTGGTCTAGTAGTCTATAGATAGGCTAGAGGCTCTTAATGTACAGTATAACACAGGGCAGTGGTTACGTGCAGCTGAGAGTGGTCTAGTAGTCTATATATAGGCTAGAGGCTCTTAATGTACAGTATAACACAGGGCAGTGGTTATGTGCAGCTGAGAGTGGTCTAGTAGTCTATAGATAGGCTAGAGGCTCTGAATGTACAGTATAACACAGGGCAGTGGTTACGTGCAGCTGAGAGTGGTCTAGTAGTCTATAGATAGGGTAGAGGCTCTTAATGTACAGTATAACACAGGGCAGTGGTTCCGTGCAGCTGAGAGTGGTCTAGTAGTCTATAGATAGGCTAGAGGCTCTTAATGTACAGTATAACACAGTGCAGTGGTTACGTGCAGCTGAGAGTGGTCTAGTAGTCTATAGATAGGCTAGAGGCTCTTAATGTACAGTATAACACAGGGCAGTGGTTACGTGCAGCTGAGAGTGGTCTAGTAGTCTATAGATAGGCTAGAGGCTCTTAATGTACAGTATAACACAGGGCAGTGGTTACGTGCAGCTGAGAGTGGTCTAGTAGTCTATAGATAGGCTATAGGCTCTTAATGTACAGTATAACACAGGGCAGTGGTTACGTGCAGCTGAGAGTGGTCTAGTAGTCTATAGATAGGCTAGAGGCTCTTAATGTACAGTATAAAACAGGGCAGTGGTTACGTACAGCTGAGAGTGGTCTAGTAGTCTATAGATAGGCTAGAGGCTCTTAATGTACAGTATAACACAGGGCAGTGGTTACGTGCAGCTGAGAGTGGTCTAGTAGTCTATAGATAGGCTAGAGGCTCTTAATGTACAATATAACACAGGGCAGTGGTTACGTGCAGCTGAGAGTGGTCTAGTAGTCTATAGATAGGCTAGAGGCTCTTAATGTACAGTATAACACAGGGCAGTGGTTACGTGCAGCTGAGAGTGGTCTAGTAGTCTATAGATAGGCTAGAGGCTCTTAATGTACAGTATAACACAGGGCAGTGGTTACGTGCAGCTGAGAGTGGTCTAGTAGTCTATAGATAGGCTAGAGGCTCTTAATGTACAGTACAACACAGGGCAGTGGTTACGTGCAGCTGAGAGTGGTGTAGTAGTCTATAGATAGGCTAGAGGCTCTTAATGTACAGTATAACACAGGGCAGTGGTTACGTGCAGCTGAGAGTGGTCTAGTAGTCTATAGATAGGCTAGAGGCTCTTAATGTACAGTATAACACAGGGCAGTGGTTACGTGCAGCTGAGAGTGGTTTAGTAGTCTATAGATAGGCTAGAGGCTCTTAATGTACAGTATAACACAGGGCAGTGGTTACGTGCAGCTGAGAGTGGTCTAGTAGTCTATAGATAGGCTAGATGCTCTTAATGTACAGTATACCACAGGGCAGTGGTTACGTGCAGCTGAGAGTGGTCTAGTAGTCTATAGATAGGCTAGAGGCTCTTAATGTACAGTATAACACAGGGCAGTGGTTACGTGCAGCTGAGAGTGGTCTAGTAGTCTATAGATAGGCTAGAGGCTCTTAATGTACAGTATAACACAGGGCAGTGGTTACGTGCAGCTGAGAGTGGTCTAGTAGTCTATAGATAGGCTAGAGGCTCTTAATGTACAGTATAACATAGGGCAGTGGTTACGTGCAGCTGAGAGTGGTCTAGTAGTCTATATATAGGCTAGAGGCTCTTAATGTACAGTATAACACAGGGCAGTGGTTATGTGCAGCTGAGAGTGGTCTAGTAGTCTATAGATAGGCTAGAGGCTCTGAATGTACAGTATAACACAGGGCAGTGGTTACGTGCAGCTGAGAGTGGTCTAGTAGTCTATAGATAGGGTAGAGGCTCTTAATGTACAGTATAACACAGGGCAGTGGTTACGTGCAGCTGAGAGTGGTCTAGTAGTCTATAGATAGGCTAGAGGCTCTTAATGTACAGTATAACACAGTGCAGTGGTTACGTGCAGCTGAGAGTGGTCTAGTAGTCTATAGATAGGGTAGAGGCTCTTAATGTACAGTATAACACAGGGCAGTGGTTACGTGCAGCTGAGAGTGGTCTAGTAGTCTATAGATAGGCTAGAGGCTCTTAATGTACAGTATAACACAGGGCAGTGGTTACGTGCAGCTGAGAGTGGTCTAGTAGTCTATATATAGGCTAGAGGCTCTTAATGTACAGTATAACACAGGTCAGTGGTTACGAGCAGCTGAGAGTGGTCTAGTAGTCTATAGATAGGCTAGAGGCTCTTAATGTACAGTATAACACAGGGCAGTGGTTACGTGCAGCTGAGAGTGGTCTAGTAGTCTATAGATAGGCTAGAGGCTCTTAATGTACAGTATAACACAGGGCAGTGGTTACGTGCAGCTGAGAGTGGTCTAGTAGTCTATAAATAGGCTAGAGGCTCTTAATGTACAGTATAACACAGGGCAGTGGTTACGTGCAGCTGAGAGTGGTCTAGTAGTCTATAGATAGGCTAGAGGCTCTTACTGTACAGTATAACACAGGGCAGTGGTTACGTGCAGCTGAGAGTGGTCTAGTAGTCTATAGATAGGCTAGAGGCTCTTAATGTACAGTACAACACAGGGCAGTGGTTACGTGCAGCTGAGAGTGGTGTAGTAGTCTATAGATAGGCTAGAGGCTCTTAATGTACAGTATAACACAGGGCAGTGGTTACGTGCAGCTGAGAGTGGTCTAGTAGTCTATAGATAGGCTAGAGACACTTAATGTACAGTATAACACAGGGCAGTGGTTACGTGCAGCTGAGAGTGGTCTAGTAGTCTATAGATAGGCTAGAGGCTCTTAATGTACAGTATAACACAGGGCAGTGGTTACGTGCAGCTGAGAGTGGTCTAGTAGTCTATAGATAGGCTAGAGGCTCTTAATGTACAGTATAACACAGTGCAGTGGTTACGTGCAGCTGAGAGTGGTCTAGTAGTCTATAGATAGGCTAGAGGCTCTTAATGTACAATATAACACAGGGCAGTGGTTACGTGCAGCTGAGAGTGGTCTAGTAGTCTATAGATAGGCTAGAGACACTTAATGTACAGTATACCACAGGGCAGTGGTTACGTGCAGCTGAGAGTGGTCTAGTAGTCTATAGATAGGCTAGAGGCTCTTAATGTACAGTATAACACAGGGCAGTGGTTACGTGCAGCTGAGAGTGGTCTAGTAGTCTATAGATAGGCTAGAGGCTCTTAATGTACAGTATAACACAGGGCAGTGGTTACGTGCAGCTGAGAGTGGTCTAGTAGTCTATAGATAGGCTAGAGGCTCTTAATGTACAGTATAACACAGGGCAGTGGTTACGTGCAGCTGAGAGTGGTCTAGTAGTCTATAGATAGGCTAGAGGCTCTTAATGTACAGTATAACACAGTGCAGTGGTTACGTGCAGCTGAGAGTGGTCTAGTAGTCTATAGATAGGCTAGAGGCTCTTAATGTACAATATAACACAGGGCAGTGGTTACGTGCAGCTGAGAGTGGTCTAGTAGTCTATAGATAGGCTAGAGACACTTAATGTACAGTATAACACAGGGCAGTGGTTACGTGCAGCTGAGAGTGGTGTAGTAGTCTATAGATAGACTAGATGCTCTTAATGTACAGTATACCACAGGGCAGTGGTTACGTGCAGCTGAGAGTGGTCTAGTAGTCTATAGATAGGCTAGAGGCTCTTAATGTACAGTATAACACAGGGCAGTGGTTATGTGCAGCTGAGAGTGGTCTAGTAGTCTATAGATAGGCTAGAGGCTCTGAATGTACAGTATAACACAGGGCAGTGGTTACGTGCAGCTGAGAGTGGTCTAGTAGTCTATAGATAGGGTAGAGGCTCTTAATGTACAGTATAACACAGGGCAGTGGTTACGTGCAGCTGAGAGTGGTCTAGTAGTCTATAGATAGGCTAGAGGCTCTTAATGTACAGTATAACACAGTGCAGTGGTAACGTGCAGCTGAGAGTGGTCTAGTAGTCTATAGATAGGCTAGAGGCTCTTAATGTACAATATAACACAGGGCCTTGGTTACGTGCAGCTGAGAGTGGTCTAGTAGTCTATAGATAGGCTAGAGACACTTAATGTACAGTATAACACAGGGCAGTGGTTACGTGCAGCTGAGAGTGGTGTAGTAGTCTATAGATAGGCTAGAGGCTCTTAATGTACAGTATAACACAGGGCAGTGGTTACGTGCAGCTGAGAGTGGTCTAGTAGTCTATAGATAGGCTAGAGACACTTAATGTACAGTATAACCCAGGGCAGTGGTTACGTGCAGCTGAGAGTGGTCTAGTAGTCTATAGATAGGCTAGAGGCTCTTAATGTACAGTATAACACAGGGCATTGGTTACGTGCAGCTGAGAGTGGTCTAGTAGTCTATAGATAGGCTAGATGCTCTTAATGTACAGTATACCACAGGGCAGTGGTTACGTGCAGCTGAGAGTGGTCTAGTAGTCTATAGATAGGCTAGAGTCTCTTAATGTACAGTATAACACAGGGCAGTGGTTACGTGCAGCTGAGAGTGGTCTAGTAGTCTATAGATAGGCTAGAGGCTCTTAATGTACAGTATAACACAGGGCAGTGGTTACGTGCAGCTGAGAGTGGTCTAGTAGTCTATAGATAGGCTAGAGGCTCTTAATGTACAGTATAACACAGGGCAGTGGTTACGTGCAGCTGAGAGTGGTCTAGTAGTCTATATATAGGCTAGAGGCTCTTAATGTACAGTATAACACAGGGCAGTGGTTATGTGCAGCTGAGAGTGGTCTAGTAGTCTATAGATAGGCTAGAGGCTCTGAATGTACAGTATAACACAGGGCAGTGGTTACGTGCAGCTGAGAGTGGTCTAGTAGTCTATAGATAGGGTAGAGGCTCTTAATGTACAGTATAACACAGGGCAGTGGTTACGTGCAGCTGAGAGTGGTCTAGTAGTCTATAGATAGGCTAGAGGCTCTTAATGTACAGTATAACACAGTGCAGTGGTTACGTGCAGCTGAGAGTGGTCTAGTAGTCTATAGATAGGGTAGAGGCTCTTAATGTACAGTATAACACAGGGCAGTGGTTACGTGCAGCTGAGAGTGGTCTAGTAGTCTATAGATAGGCTAGAGGCTCTTAATGTACAGTATAACACAGGGCAGTGGTTACGTGCAGCTGAGAGTGGTCTAGTAGTCTATATATAGGCTAGAGGCTCTTAATGTACAGTATAACACAGGGCAGTGGTTACGTGCAGCTGAGAGTGGTCTAGTAGTCTATAGATAGGCTAGAGGCTCTTAATGTACAGTATAACACAGGGCAGTGGTTACGTGCAGCTGAGAGTGGTCTAGTAGTCTATAGATAGGCTAGAGGCTCTTAATGTACAGTATAACACAGGGCAGTGGTTACGTGCAGCTGAGAGTGGTCTAGTAGTCTATAAATAGGCTAGAGGCTCTTAATGTACAGTATAACACAGGGCAGTGGTTACGTGCAGCTGAGAGTGGTCTAGTAGTCTATAGATAGGCTAGAGGCTCTTACTGTACAGTATAACACAGGGCAGTGGTTACGTGCAGCTGAGAGTGGTCTAGTAGTCTATAGATAGGCTAGAGGCTCTTAATGTACAGTACAACACAGGGCAGTGGTTACGTGCAGCTGAGAGTGGTGTAGTAGTCTATAGATAGGCTAGAGGCTCTTAATGTACAGTATAACACAGGGCAGTGGTTACGTGCAGCTGAGAGTGGTCTAGTAGTCTATAGATAGGCTAGAGACACTTAATGTACAGTATAACACAGGGTAGTGGTTACGTGCAGCTGAGAGTGGTCTAGTAGTCTATAGATAGGCTAGAGGCTCTTAATGTACAGTATAACACAGGGCAGTGGTTACGTGCAGCTGAGAGTGGTCTAGTAGTCTATAGATAGGCTAGATGCTCTTAATGTACAGTATACCACAGGGCAGTGGTTACGTGCAGCTGAGAGTGGTCTAGTAGTCTATAGATAGGCTAGAGGCTCTTAATGTACAGTATAACACAGGGCAGTGGTTACGTGCAGCTGAGAGTGGTCTAGTAGTCTATAGATAGGCTAGAGGCTCTTAATGTACAGTATAACACAGGGCAGTGGTTACGTGCAGCTGAGAGTGGTCTAGTAGTCTATAGATAGGCTAGAGGCTCTTAATGTACAGTATAACACAGGGCAGTGGTTACGTGCAGCTGAGAGTGGTCTAGTAATCTATAGATATCCTAGAGGCTCTTAATGTACAGTATAACACAGGGCAGTGGTTACGTGCAGCTGAGAGTGGTCTAGTAGTCTATAGATAGGCTAGAGGCTCTTAATGTACAGTATAACACAGGGCAGTGGTCACGTGCAGCTGAGAGTGGTCTAGTAGTCTATAGATAGGCTAGAGGCTCTTTATGTACAGTATAACACAGGGCAGTGGTTACGTGCAGCTGAGAGTGGTTTAGTAGTCTATAGATAGGCTAGAGGCTCTTAATGTACAGTATAACACAGGGCAGTGGTTACGTGCAGCTGAGAGTGGTCTAGTAGTCTATAGATAGGCTAGAGGCTCTTAATGTACAGTATAACACAGGGCAGTGGTTACGTGCAGCTGAGAGTGGTCTAGTAGTCTATAGATAGGCTAGAGGCTCTTAATGTACAGTATAACACAGGGCAGTGGTTACGTGCAGCTGAGAGTGGTCTAGTAGTCTATAGATAGGCTAGATGCTCTTAATGTACAGTATAACACAGGGCAGTGGTTACGTGCAGCTGAGAGTGGTCTAGTAGTCTATAGATAGGCTAGAGGCTCTTAATGTACAGTATAACACAGGGCAGTGGTTACGTGCAGCTGAGAGTGGTCTAGTAGTCTATAGATAGGCTAGAGGCTCTTAATGTACAGTATAACACAGGGCAGTGGTTACGTGCAGCTGAGAGTGGTCTTGTAGTCTATAGATAGGCTAGATGCTCTTAATGTACAGTATAACACAGGGCAGTGGTTACGTGCAGCTGAGAGTGGTTTAGTAGTCTATAGATAGGCTAGAGGCTCTTAATGTACAGTATAACACAGGGCAGTGGTTACGTGCAGCTGAGAGTGGTCTAGTAGTCTATAGATAGGCTAGAGGCTCTTAATGTACAGTATAACACAGGGCAGTGGTTACGTGCAGCTGAGACGGGTTTTGTAGTCTGTAGATAGGCTCGAGGCTCTTAATGTACAGTATAACACAGGGCAGTGGTTACGTGCAGCTGAGAGTGGTCTAGTAGTCTATAGATAGGCTAGAGGCTCTTAATTTACAGTATAACACAGGGCAGTGGTTACGTGCAGCTGAGAGTGGTCTAGTAGTCTATAGATAGGCTAGAGGCTCTTAATGTACAGTATAACACAGGGCAGTGGTCACGTGCAGCTGAGAGTGGTCTAGTAGTCTATAGATAGGCTAGAGGCTCTTAATGTACAGTATAACACAGGGCAGTGGTTACGTGCATCTGAGAGTGGTCTAGTAGTCTATAGATAGGCTAGAGGCTCTTAATGTACAGTATAACACAGGGCAGTGGTTACGTGCAGCTGAGAGTGGTCTAGTAGTCTATAGATAGGCTAGAGGCTCTTAATGTACAGTATAACACAGGGCAGTGGTTACGTGCAGCTGAGAGTGGTCTAGTAGTCTATAGATAGGCTAGAGGCTCTTAATGTACAATATAACACAGGGCAGTGGTTACGTGCAGCTGAGAGTGGTCTAGTAGTCTATAGATAGGCTAGAGGCTCTTAATGTACAGTATAACACAGGGCAGTGGTTACGTGCAGCTGAGAGTGGACTAGTAGTCTATATATGGGCTAGAGGCTCTTAATGTACAGTATAACACAGGGCAGTGGTTATGTGCAGCTGAGAGTGGTCTAGTAGTCTATAGATAGGCTAGAGGCTCTGAATGTACAGTATAACACAGGGCAGTGGTTACGTGCAGCTGAGAGTGGTCTAGTAGTCTATAGATAGGGTAGAGGCTCTTAATGTACAGTATAACACAGGGCAGTGGTTACGGGCAGCTGAGAGTGGTCTAGTAGTCTATAGATAGGCTAGAGGCTCTTAATGTACAGTATAACACAGTGCAGTGGTTACGTGCAGCTGAGAGTGGTCTAGTAGTCTATAGATAGGTTAGAGGCTCTTAATGTACAGTATAACACAGGGCAGTGGTTACGTGCAGCTGAGAGTGGTCTAGTAGTCTATAGATAGGCTAGAGGCTCTTAATGTACAGTATAACACAGGGCAGTGGTTACGTGCAGCTGAGAGTGGTCTTGTAGTCTGTAGATAGGCTCGAGGCTCTTAATGTACAGTATAACACAGGGCAGTGGTTACGTGCAGCTGAGAGTGGTCTAGTAGTCTATAGATAGGCTAGAGGCTCTTAATTTACAGTATAACACAGGGCAGTGGTTACGTGCAGCTGAGAGTGGTCTAGTAGTCTATAGATAGGCTAGAGGCTCTTAATGTACAGTATAACACAGGGCAGTGGTCACGTGCAGCTGAGAGTGGTCTAGTAGTCTATAGATAGGCTAGAGGCTCTTAATGTACAGTATAACACAGGGCAGTGGTTACGTGCATCTGAGAGTGGTCTAGTAGTCTATCGATAGGCTAGAGGCTCTTAATGTACAGTATAACACAGGGCAGTGGTTACGTGCAGCTGAGAGTGGTCTAGTAGTCTATAGATAGGCTAGAGGCTCTTAATGTACAGTATAACACAGGGCAGTGGTTACGTGCAGCTGAGAGTGGTCTAGTAGTCTATAGATAGGCTAGAGGCTCTTAATGTACAATATAACACAGGGCAGTGGTTACGTGCAGCTGAGAGTGGTCTAGTAGTCTATAGATAGGCTAGAGGCTCTTAATGTACAGTATAACACAGGGCAGTGGTTACGTGCAGCTGAGAGTGGTCTAGTAGTCTATATATAGGCTAGAGGCTCTTAATGTACAGTATAACACAGGGCAGTGGTTATGTGCAGCTGAGAGTGGTCTAGTAGTCTATAGATAGGCTAGAGGCTCTGAATGTACAGTATAACACAGGGCAGTGGTTACGTGCAGCTGAGAGTGGTCTAGTAGTCTATAGATAGGGTAGAGGCTCTTAATGTACAGTATAACACAGGGCAGTGGTTCCGTGCAGCTGAGAGTGGTCTAGTAGTCTATAGATAGGCTAGAGGCTCTTAATGTACAGTATAACACAGTGCAGTGGTTACGTGCAGCTGAGAGTGGTCTAGTAGTCTATAGATAGGCTAGAGGCTCTTAATGTACAGTATAACACAGGGCAGTGGTTACGTGCAGCTGAGAGTGGTCTAGTAGTCTATAGATAGGCTAGAGGCTCTTAATGTACAGTATAACACAGGGCAGTGGTTACGTGCAGCTGAGAGTGGTCTAGTAGTCTATAGATAGGCTATAGGCTCTTAATGTACAGTATAACACAGGGCAGTGGTTACGTGCAGCTGAGAGTGGTCTAGTAGTCTATAGATAGGCTAGAGGCTCTTAATGTACAGTATAAAACAGGGCAGTGGTTACGTGCAGCTGAGAGTGGTCTAGTAGTCTATAGATAGGCTAGAGGCTCTTAATGTACAGTATAATACAGGGCAGTGGTTACGTGCAGCTGAGAGTGGTCTAGTAGTCTATAGATAGGCTAGAGGCTCTTAATGTACAATATAACACAGGGCAGTGGTTACGTGCAGCTGAGAGTGGTCTAGTAGTCTATAGATAGGCTAGAGGCTCTTAATGTACAGTATAACACAGGGCAGTGGTTACGTGCAGCTGAGAGTGGTCTAGTAGTCTATAGATAGGCTAGAGGCTCTTAATGTACAGTATAACACAGGGCAGTGGTTACGTGCAGCTGAGAGTGGTCTAGTAGTCTATATATAGGCTAGAGGCTCTTAATGTACAGTATAACACAGGGCAGTGGTTACGTGCAGCTGAGAGTGGTTAAGTAGTCTATAGATAGGGTAGAGGCTCTTAATGTACAGTATAACACAGGGCAGTGGTTACGTGCAGCTGAGAGTGGTCTAGTAGTCTATAGATAGGCTAGAGGCTCTTAATGTACAGTATAACACAGGGCAGTGGTTACGTGCAGCTGAGAGTGGTTTAGTAGTCTATAGATAGGCTAGAGGCTCTTAATGTACAGTATAACACAGGGCAGTGGTTACGTGCAGCTGAGAGTGGTCTAGTAGTCTATAGATAGGCTAGAGGCTCTTTATGTACAGTATAACACAGGGAAGTGGTTACGTGCAGCTGAGAGTGGTCTAGTAGTCTATATATAGGCTAGAGGCTCTTAATGTACAGTATAACACAGGGCAGTGGTAACGTGCAGCTGAGAGTGGTCTAGTAGTCTATAGATAGGCTAGAGGCTCTTACTGTACAGTATAACACAGGGCAGTGGTTACGTGCAGCTGAGAGTGGTCTAGTAGTCTATAGATAGGCTAGAGGCTCTTAATGTACAGTACAACACAGGGCAGTGGTTACGTGCAGCTGAGAGTGGTGTAGTAGTCTATAGATAGGCTAGAGGCTCTTAATGTACAGTATAACACAGGGCAGTGGTTACGTGCAGCTGAGAGTGGTCTAGTAGTCTATAGATAGGCTAGAGACACTTAATGTACAGTATAACACAGGGCAGTGGTTACGTGCAGCTGAGAGTGGTCTAGTAGTCTATAGATAGGCTAGAGGCTCTTAATGTACAGTATAACACAGGGCAGTGGTTACGTGCAGCTGAGAGTGGTCTAGTAGTCTATAGATAGGCTAGATGCTCTTAATGTACAGTATACCACAGGGCAGTGGTTACGTGCAGCTGAGAGTGGTCTAGTAGTCTATAGATAGGCTAGAGGCTCTTAATGTACAGTATAACACAGGGCAGTGGTTACGTGCAGCTGAGAGTGGTCTAGTAGTCTATAGATAGGCTAGAGGCTCTTAATGTACAGTATAACACAGGGCAGTGGTTACGTGCAGCTGAGAGTGGTCTAGTAGTCTATAGATAGGCTAGAGGCTCTTAATGTACAGTATAACACAGGGCAGTGGTTACGTGCAGCTGAGAGTGGTCTAGTAGTCTATATATAGGCTAGAGGCTCTTAATGTACAGTATAACACAGGGCAGTGGTTATGTGCAGCTGAGAGTGGTCTAGTAGTCTATAGATAGGCTAGAGGCTCTGAATGTACAGTATAACACAGGGCAGTGGTTACGTGCAGCTGAGAGTGGTCTAGTAGTCTATAGATAGGGTAGAGGCTCTTAATGTACAGTATAACACAGGGCAGTGGTTACGTGCAGCTGAGAGTGGTCTAGTAGTCTATAGATAGGCTAGAGGCTCTTAATGTACAGTATAACACAGTGCAGTGGTTACGTGCAGCTGAGAGTGGTCTAGTAGTCTATAGATAGGGTAGAGGCTCTTAATGTACAGTATAACACAGGGCAGTGGTTACGTGCAGCTGAGAGTGGTCTAGTAGTCTATAGATAGGCTAGAGGCTCTTAATGTACAGTATAACACAGGGCAGTGGTTACGTGCAGCTGAGAGTGGTCTAGTAGTCTATATATAGGCTAGAGGCTCTTAATGTACAGTATAACACAGGGCAGTGGTTACGTGCAGCTGAGAGTGGTCTAGTAGTCTATAGATAGGCTAGAGGCTCTTAATGTACAGTATAACACAGGGCAGTGGTTACGTGCAGCTGAGAGTGGTCTAGTAGTCTATAGATAGGCTAGAGGCTCTTAATGTACAGTATAACACAGGGCAGTGGTTACGTGCAGCTGAGAGTGGTCTAGTAGTCTATAAATAGGCTAGAGGCTCTTAATGTACAGTATAACACAGGGCAGTGGTTACGTGCAGCTGAGAGTGGTCTAGTAGTCTATAGATAGGCTAGAGGCTCTTACTGTACAGTATAACACAGGGCAGTGGTTACGTGCAGCTGAGAGTGGTCTAGTAGTCTATAGATAGGCTAGAGGCTCTTAATGTACAGTACAACACAGGGCAGTGGTTACGTGCAGCTGAGAGTGGTGTAGTAGTCTATAGATAGGCTAGAGGCTCTTAATGTACAGTATAACACAGGGCAGTGGTTACGTGCAGCTGAGAGTGGTCTAGTAGTCTATAGATAGGCTAGAGACACTTAATGTACAGTATAACACAGGGCAGTGGTTACGTGCAGCTGAGAGTGGTCTAGTAGTCTATAGATAGGCTAGAGGCTCTTAATGTACAGTATAACACAGGGCAGTGGTTACGTGCAGCTGAGAGTGGTCTAGTAGTCTATAGATAGGCTAGATGCTCTTAATGTACAGTATACCACAGGGCAGTGGTTACGTGCAGCTGAGAGTGGTCTAGTAGTCTATAGATAGGCTAGAGGCTCTTAATGTACAGTATAACACAGGGCAGTGGTTACGTGCAGCTGAGAGTGGTCTAGTAGTCTATAGATAGGCTAGAGGCTCTTAATGTACAGTATAACACAGGGCAGTGGTTACGTGCAGCTGAGAGTGGTCTAGTAGTCTATAGATAGGCTAGAGGCTCTTAATGTACAGTATAACACAGGGCAGTGGTTACGTGCAGCTGAGAGTGGTCTAGTAGTCTATATATAGGCTAGAGGCTCTTAATGTACAGTATAACACAGGGCAGTGGTTATGTGCAGCTGAGAGTGGTCTAGTAGTCTATAGATAGGCTAGAGGCTCTGAATGTACAGTATAACACAGGGCAGTGGTTACGTGCAGCTGAGAGTGGTCTAGTAGTCTATAGATAGAGTAGAGGCTCTTAATGTACAGTATAACACAGGGCAGTGGTTACGTGCAGCTGAGAGTGGTCTAGTAGTCTATAGATAGGCTAGAGGCTCTTAATGTACAGTATAACACAGTGCAGTGGTTACGTGCAGCTGAGAGTGGTCTAGTAGTCTATAGATAGGGTAGAGGCTCTTAATGTACAGTATAACACAGGGCAGTGGTTACGTGCAGCTGAGAGTGGTCTAGTAGTCTATAGATAGGCTAGAGGCTCTTAATGTACAGTATAACACAGGGCAGTGGTTACGTGCAGCTGAGAGTGGTCTAGTAGTCTATATATAGGCTAGAGGCTCTTAATGTACAGTATAACACAGGGCAGTGGTTACGTGCAGCTGAGAGTGGTCTAGTAGTCTATAGATAGGCTAGAGGCTCTTAATGTACAGTATAACACAGGGCAGTGGTTACGTGCAGCTGAGAGTGGTCTAGTAGTCTATAGATAGGCTAGAGGCTCTTAATGTACAGTATAACACAGGGCAGTGGTTACGTGCAGCTGAGAGTGGTCTAGTAGTCTATAAATAGGCTAGAGGCTCTTAATGTACAGTATAACACAGGGCAGTGGTTACGTGCAGCTCAGAGTGGTCTAGTAGTCTATAGATAGGCTAGAGACTCTTAGTGTACAGTATAACACAGGGCAGTGGTTACTTGCAGCTGAGAGTGGTCTAGTAGTCTATAGATAGGCTAGAGGCTCTTAATGTACAGTATAACACAGGGCAGTGGTTACGTGCAGCTGAGAGTGGTCTAGTGGTCTATAGATAGGCTAGAGGCTCTTAATTTACAGTATAACACAGGGCAGTGGTTACGTGCAGCTGAGAGTGGTCTAGTAGTCTATAGATAGGCTAGAGGCTCTTAATGTACAGTATAACACAGGGCAGTGGTTACGTGCAGCTGACAGCGGTCTAGTAGTCTATAGATAGGGTAGAGGCTCTTAATGCACAGTATAACACAGGGCAGTGGTTACGTGCAGCTGAGAGTGGTCTAGTAGTCTATATATAGGCTAGAGGCTCTTAATGTACAGTATAACACAGGGCAGTGGTTACGTGCAGCTGAGAGTGGTCTAGTAGTCTATAGATAGGCTAGAGGCTCTTAATGTACAGTATAACACAGGGCAGTGGTTACGTGCAGCTGAGAGTGGTCTAGTAGTCTATAGATAGGATAGAGGCTCTTAATGTACAGTATAACACAGGGCAGTGGTTACGTGCAGCTGAGAGTGGTCTAGTAGTCTATAGATAGGCTAGAGGCTCTTAATGTACAGTATAACACAGGGCAGTGGTTACGTGCAGCTGAGAGTGGTCTAGTAGTCTATAGATAGGCTAGAGGCTCTTAATGTACAGTATAACACAGGGCAGTGGTTACGTGCAGCTGAGAGTGGTCTAGTAGTCTATAGATAGGCTAGAGGCTCTTAATGTACAGTATAACACAGGGCAGTGGTTACGTGCAGCTGAGAGTGGTCTAGTAGTCTATAGATAGGCTAGAGGCTCTTAATGTACAGTATAACACAGGGCAGTGGTTACGTGCAGCTGAGAGTGGTTTAGTAGTCTATAGATAGGCTAGAGGCTCTTAATGTACAGTATAACACAGGGCAGTGGTTACGTGCAGCTGAGAGTGGTCTAGTAATCTATAGATAGGCTAGAGGCTCTTAATGTACAGTATAACACAGGGCAGTGGTTACGTGCAGCTGAGAGTGGTCTAGTAGTCTATAGATAGGCTAGAGGCTCTTAATGTACAGTATAACACAGGGCAGTGGTTACGTGCAGCTGAGAGTGGTCTAGTAGTCTATAGATAGGCTAGAGGCTCTTAATGTACAGTATAACACAGGGCAGTGGTTACGTGCAGCTGAGAGTGGTCTAGTAGTCTATAGATAGGCTAGAGGCTCTTAATGTACAGTATAACACAGGGCAGTGGTTACGTGCAGCTGAGAGTGGTCTAGAAGTCTATAGATAGGCTGGAGGCTCTTAATGTACAATATAACACAGGGCAGTGGTTACGTGCAGCTGAGAGTGGTCTAGTAGTCTATAGATAGGCTAGAGGCTCTTAATGTACAGTATAACACAGGGCAGTGGTTACGTGCAGCTGAGAGTGGTCTAGTAGTCTATAGATAGGCTAGAGGCTCTTAATGTACAGTATAACACAGGGCGGTGGTTACGTGCAGCTGAGAGTGGTCTAGTAGTCTATATATAGGCTAGAGGCTCTTAATGTACAGTATAACACAGGGCAGTGGTTACGTGCAGCTGAGAGTGGTTAAGTAGTCTATAGATAGGGTAGAGGCTCTTAATGTACAGTAGAACACAGGGCAGTGGTTACGTGCAGCTGAGAGTGGTCTAGTAGTCTATAGATAGGCTAGAGGCCCTTAATGTACAGTATAACACAGGGCAGTGGTTACGTGCAGCTGAGAGTGGTTTAGTAGTCTATAGATAGGCTAGAGGCTCTTAATGTACAGTATAACACAGGGCAGTGGTTACGTGCAGCTGAGAGTGGTCTAGTAGTCTATAGATAGGCTAGAGGCTCTTAATGTACAGTATAACACAGGGCAGTGGTTACGTGCAGCTGAGAGTGGTCTAGTAGTCTATAGATAGGCTAGAGGCTCTTAATGTACAGTATAACACAGGGCAGTGGTTACGTGCAGCTGAGAGTGGTCTAGTAGTCTATAGATAGGCTAGAGGCTCTTAATGTACAGTATAACACAGGGCAGTGGTTACGTGCAGCTGAGAGTGGTCTAGTAGTCTATATATAGGCTAGAGGCTCTTAATGTACAGTATAACACAGGGCAGTGGTTACGTGCAGCTGAGAGTGGTCTAGTAGTCTATAGATAGGCTAGAGGCTCTTACTGTACAGTATAACACAGGGCAGTGGTTACGTGCAGCTGAGAGTGGTCTAGTAGTCTATAGATAGGCTAGAGGCTCTTAATGTACAGTACAACACAGGGCAGTGGTTACGTGCAGCTGAGAGTGGTGTAGTAGTCTATAGATAGGCTAGAGGCTCTTAATGTACAGTATAACACAGGGCAGTGGTTACGTGCAGCTGAGAGTGGTCTAGTAGTCTATAGATAGGCTAGAGACACTTAATGTACAGTATAACACAGGGCAGTGGTTACGTGCAGCTGAGAGTGGTCTAGTAGTCTATAGATAGGCTAGAGGCTCTTAATGTACAGTATAACACAGGGCAGTGGTTACGTGCAGCTGAGAGTGGTCTAGTAGTCTATAGATAGGCTAGATGCTCTTAATGTACAGTATAACACAGGGCAGTGGTTACGTGCAGCTGAGAGTGGTCTAGTAGTCTATAGATAGGCTAGAGGCTCTTAATGTACAGTATAACACAGGGCAGTGGTTACGTGCAGCTGAGAGTGGTCTAGTAGTCTATAGATAGGCTAGAGGCTCTTAATGTACAGTATAACACAGGGCAGTGGTTACGTGCAGCTGAGAGTGGTCTAGTAGTCTATAGATAGGCTAGAGGCTCTTAATGTACAGTATAACACAGGGCAGTGGTTACGTGCAGCTGAGAGTGGTCTAGTAGTCTATAGATAGGCTAGAGGCTCTTAATGTACAGTATAACACAGGGCAGTGGTTACGTGCAGCTGAGAGTGGTCTAGTAGTCTATATATAGGCTAGAGGCTCTTAATGTACAGTATAACACAGGGCAGTGGTTTCGTGCAGCTTAGAGTGGTCTAGTAGTCTATAGATAGGCTAGAGGCTCTTAATGTACAGTATAACACAGGGCAGTGGTTACGTGCAGCTGAGAGTGGTCTAGTAGTCTATAGATAGGCTAGAGGCTCTTAATGTACAGTATAACACAGGGCAGTGGTTACGTGCAGCTGAGAGTGGTCTAGTAGTCTATAGATAGGCTAGATGCCCTTAATTTACAGTATAACACAGGGCAGTGGTTACGTGCAGCTGAGAGTGGTCTAGTAGTCTATAGATAGGCTAGAGGTTCTTAATGTACAGTATAACACAGGGCAGTGGTTACGTGCAGCTGAGAGTGGTCTAGTAGTCTATAGATAGGCTAGATGCTCTTAATGTACAGTATAACACAGGGCAGTGGTTACGTGCAGCTGAGAGTGGTCTAGTAGTCTATAGATAGGCTAGAGGCTCTTAATGTACAGTATAACACAGGGCAGTGGTTACGTGCAGCTGAGAGTGGTCTAGTAGTCTATATATAGGCTAGAGGCTCTTAATGTACAGTATAACACAGGGCAGTGGTTACGTGCAGCTGAGAGTGGTCTAGTAGTCTATAGATAGGCTAGAGGCTCTTAATGTACAGTATAACACAGGGCAGTGGTTACGTGCAGCTGAGAGTGGTCTAGTAGTCTATAGATAGGCTAGAGGCTCTTAATGTACAGTATAACACAGGGCAGTGGTTACGTGCAACTAAGAGTGGTCTAGTAGTCTATAGATAGGCTAGAGACTCTTAATGTACAGTATAACACAGGGCAGTGGTTACGTGCAGCTGAGAGTGGTCTAGTAGTCTATATATAGGCTAGAGGCTCTTAATGTACAGTATAACACAGGGCAGTGGTTACGTGCAGCTGAGAGTGGTCTAGTAGTCTATAGATAGGCTAGAGGCTCTTAATGTACAGTATAACACAGGGCAGTGGTTACGTGCAGCTGAGAGTGGTCTAGTAATCTATAGATATCCTAGAGGCTCTTAATGTACAGTATAACACAGGGCAGTGGTTACGTGCAGCTGAGAGTGGTCTAGTAGTCTATAGATAGGCTAGAGGCTCTTAATGTACAGTATAACACAGGGCAGTGGTCACGTGCAGCTGAGAGTGGTCTAGTAGTCTATAGATAGGCTAGAGGCTCTTTATGTACAGTATAACACAGGGCAGTGGTTACGTGCAGCTGAGAGTGGTTTAGTAGTCTATAGATAGGCTAGAGGCTCTTAATGTACAGTATAACACAGGGCAGTGGTTACGTGCAGCTGAGAGTGGTCTAGTAGTCTATAGATAGGGTAGAGGCTCTTAATGTACAGTATAACACAGGGCAGTGGTTACGTGCAGCTGAGAGTGGTCTAGTAGTCTATAGATAGGCTAGAGGCTCTTAATGTACAGTATAACACAGGGCAGTGGTTACGTGCAGCTGAGAGTGGTCTAGTAGTCTATAGATAGGCTAGATGCTCTTAATGTACAGTATAACACAGGGCAGTGGTTACGTGCAGCTGAGAGTGGTCTAGTAGTCTATAGATAGGCTAGAGGCTCTTAATGTACAGTATAACACAGGGCAGTGGTTACGTGCAGCTGAGAGTGGTCTAGTAGTCTATAGATAGGCTAGAGGCTCTTAATGTACAGTATAACACAGGGCAGTGGTTACGTGCAGCTGAGAGTGGTCTTGTAGTCTATAGATAGGCTAGATGCTCTTAATGTACAGTATAACACAGGGCAGTGGTTACGTGCAGCTGAGAGTGGTTTAGTAGTCTATAGATAGGCTAGAGGCTCTTAATGTACAGTATAACACAGGGCAGTGGTTACGTGCAGCTGAGAGTGGTCTAGTAGTCTATAGATAGGCTAGAGGCTCTTAATGTACAGTATAACACAGGGCAGTGGTTACGTGCAGCTGAGACGGGTTTTGTAGTCTGTAGATAGGCTCGAGGCTCTTAATGTACAGTATAACACAGGGCAGTGGTTACGTGCAGCTGAGAGTGGTCTAGTAGTCTATAGATAGGCTAGAGGCTCTTAATTTACAGTATAACACAGGGCAGTGGTTACGTGCAGCTGAGAGTGGTCTAGTAGTCTATAGATAGGCTAGAGGCTCTTAATGTACAGTATAACACAGGGAGTGGTCACGTGCAGCTGAGAGTGGTCTAGTAGTCTATAGATAGGCTAGAGGCTCTTAATGTACAGTATAACACAGGGCAGTGGTTACGTGCATCTGAGAGTGGTCTAGTAGTCTATAGATAGGCTAGAGGCTCTTAATGTACAGTATAACACAGGGCAGTGGTTACGTGCAGCTGAGAGTGGTCTAGTAGTCTATAGATAGGCTAGAGGCTCTTAATGTACAGTATAACACAGGGCAGTGGTTACGTGCAGCTGAGAGTGGTCTAGTAGTCTATAGATAGGCTAGAGGCTCTTAATGTACAATATAACACAGGGCAGTGGTTACGTGCAGCTGAGAGTGGTCTAGTAGTCTATAGATAGGCTAGAGGCTCTTAATGTACAGTATAACACAGGGCAGTGGTTACGTGCAGCTGAGAGTGGACTAGTAGTCTATATATAGGCTAGAGGCTCTTAATGTACAGTATAACACAGGGCAGTGGTTATGTGCAGCTGAGAGTGGTCTAGTAGTCTATAGATAGGCTAGAGGCTCTTAATGTACAGTATAACACAGGGCAGTGGTTACGTGCAGCTGAGAGTGGTCTAGTAGTCTATAGATAGGCTAGAGGCTCTTAATGTACAGTATAACACAGGGCAGTGGTTACGTGCAGCTGAGAGTGGTCTTGTAGTCTATAGATAGGCTAGATGCTCTTAATGTACAGTATAACACAGGGCAGTGGTTACGTGCAGCTGAGAGTGGTTTAGTAGTCTATAGATAGGCTAGAGGCTCTTAATGTACAGTATAACACAGGGCAGTGGTTACGTGCAGCTGAGAGTGGTCTAGTAGTCTATAGATAGGCTAGAGGCTCTTAATGTACAGTATAACACAGGGCAGTGGTTACGTGCAGCTGAGACGGGTTTTGTAGTCTGTAGATAGGCTCGAGGCTCTTAATGTACAGTATAACACAGGGCAGTGGTTACGTGCAGCTGAGAGTGGTCTAGTAGTCTATAGATAGGCTAGAGGCTCTTAATTTACAGTATAACACAGGGCAGTGGTTACGTGCAGCTGAGAGTGGTCTAGTAGTCTATAGATAGGCTAGAGGCTCTTAATGTACAGTATAACACAGGGCAGTGGTCACGTGCAGCTGAGAGTGGTCTAGTAGTCTATAGATAGGCTAGAGGCTCTTAATGTACAGTATAACACAGGGCAGTGGTTACGTGCATCTGAGAGTGGTCTAGTAGTCTATAGATAGGCTAGAGGCTCTTAATGTACAGTATAACACAGGGCAGTGGTTACGTGCAGCTGAGAGTGGTCTAGTAGTCTATAGATAGGCTAGAGGCTCTTAATGTACAGTATAACACAGGGCAGTGGTTACGTGCAGCTGAGAGTGGTCTAGTAGTCTATAGATAGGCTAGAGGCTCTTAATGTACAATATAACACAGGGCAGTGGTTACGTGCAGCTGAGAGTGGTCTAGTAGTCTATAGATAGGCTAGAGGCTCTTAATGTACAGTATAACACAGGGCAGTGGTTACGTGCAGCTGAGAGTGGACTAGTAGTCTATATATAGGCTAGAGGCTCTTAATGTACAGTATAACACAGGGCAGTGGTTATGTGCAGCTGAGAGTGGTCTAGTAGTCTATAGATAGGCTAGAGGCTCTGAATGTACAGTATAACACAGGGCAGTGGTTACGTGCAGCTGAGAGTGGTCTAGTAGTCTATACATAGGGTAGAGGCTCTTAATGTACAGTATAACACAGGGCAGTGGTTACGGGCAGCTGAGAGTGGTCTAGTTGTCTATAGATAGGCTAGAGGCTCTTAATGTACAGTATAACACAGTGCAGTGGTTACGTGCAGCTGAGAGTGGTCTAGTAGTCTATAGATAGGCTAGAGGCTCTTAATGTACAGTATAACACAGGGCAGTGGTTACGTGCAGCTGAGAGTGGTCTAGTAGTCTATAGATAGGCTAGAGGCTCTTAATGTACAGTATAACACAGGGCAGTGGTTACGTGCAGCTGAGAGTGGTCTTGTAGTCTGTAGATAGGCTCGAGGCTCTTAATGTACAGTATAACACAGGGCAGTGGTTACGTGCAGCTGAGAGTGGTCTAGTAGTCTATAGATAGGCTAGAGGCTCTTAATTTACAGTATAACACAGGGCAGTGGTTACGTGCAGCTGAGAGTGGTCTAGTAGTCTATAGATAGGCTAGAGGCTCTTAATGTACAGTATAACACAGGGCAGTGGTCACGTGCAGCTGAGAGTGGTCTAGTAGTCTATAGATAGGCTAGAGGCTCTTAATGTACAGTATAACACAGGGCAGTGGTTACGTGCATCTGAGAGTGGTCTAGTAGTCTATAGATAGGCTAGAGGCTCTTAATGTACAGTATAACACAGGGCAGTGGTTACGTGCAGCTGAGAGTGGTCTAGTAGTCTATAGATAGGCTAGAGGCTCTTAATGTACAGTATAACACAGGGCAGTGGTTACGTGCAGCTGAGAGTGGTCTAGTAGTCTATAGATAGGCTAGAGGCTCTTAATGTACAATATAACACAGGGCAGTGGTTACGTGCAGCTGAGAGTGGTCTAGTAGTCTATAGATAGGCTAGAGGCTCTTAATGTACAGTATAACACAGGGCAGTGGTTACGTGCAGCTGAGAGTGGTCTAGTAGTCTATATATAGGCTAGAGGCTCTTAATGTACAGTTTAACACAGGGCAGTGGTTATGTGCAGCTGAGAGTGGTCTAGTAGTCTATAGATAGGCTAGAGGCTCTGAATGTACAGTATAACACAGGGCAGTGGTTACGTGCAGCTGAGAGTGGTCTAGTAGTCTATAGATAGGGTAGAGGCTCTTAATGTACAGTATAACACAGGGCAGTGGTTCCGTGCAGCTGAGAGTGGTCTAGTAGTCTATAGATAGGCTAGAGGCTCTTAATGTACAGTATAACACAGTGCAGTGGTTACGTGCAGCTGAGAGTGGTCTAGTAGTCTATAGATAGGCTAGAGGCTCTTAATGTACAGTATAACACAGGGCAGTGGTTACGTGCAGCTGAGAGTGGTCTAGTAGTCTATAGATAGGCTAGAGGCTCTTAATGTACAGTATAACACAGGGCAGTGGTTACGTGCAGCTGAGAGTGGTCTAGTAGTCTATAAATAGGCTATAGGCTCTTAATGTACAGTATAACACAGGGCAGTGGTTACGTGCAGCTGAGAGTGGTCTAGTAGTCTATAGATAGGCTAGAGGCTCTTAATGTACAGTATAAAACAGGGCAGTGGTTACGTGCAGCTGAGAGTGGTCTAGTAGTCTATAGATAGGCTAGAGGCTCTTAATGTACAGTATAACACAGGGCAGTGGTTACGTGCAGCTGAGAGTGGTCTAGTAGTCTATAGATAGGCTAGAGGCTCTTAATGTACAATATAACACAGGGCAGTGGTTACGTGCAGCTGAGAGTGGTCTAGTAGTCTATATATAGGCTAGAGGCTCTTAATGTACAGTATAACACAGGGCAGTGGTTACGTGCAGCTGAGAGTGGTCTAGTAGTCTATAGATAGGCTAGAGGCTCTTAATGTACAGTATAACACAGGGCAGTGGTTACGTGCAGCTGAGAGTGGTCTAGTAGTCTATATATAGGCTAGAGGCTCTTAATGTACAGTATAACACAGGGCAGTGGTTACGTGCAGCTGAGAGTGGTTAAGTAGTCTATAGATAGGGTAGAGGCTCTTAATGTACAGTATAACACAGGGCAGTGGTTACGTGCAGCTGAGAGTGGTCTAGTAGTCTATAGATAGGCTAGAGGCTCTTAATGTACAGTATAACACAGGGCAGTGGTTACGTGCAGCTGAGAGTGGTTTAGTAGTCTATAGATAGGCTAGAGGCTCTTAATGTACAGTATAACACAGGGCAGTGGTTACGTGCAGCTGAGAGTGGTCTAGTAGTCTATAGATAGGCTAGAGGCTCTTTATGTACAGTATAACACAGGGAAGTGGTTACGTGCAGCTGAGAGTGGTCTAGTAGTCTATATATAGGCTAGAGGCTCTTAATGTACAGTATAACACAGGGCAGTGGTAACGTGCAGCTGAGAGTGGTCTAGTAGTCTATAGATAGGCTAGAGGCTCTTACTGTACAGTATAACACAGGGCAGTGGTTACGTGCAGCTGAGAGTGGTCTAGTAGTCTATAGATAGGCTAGAGGCTCTTAATGTACAGTACAACACAGGGCAGTGGTTACGTGCAGCTGAGAGTGGTGTAGTAGTCTATAGATAGGCTAGAGGCTCTTAATGTACAGTATAACACAGGGCAGTGGTTACGTGCAGCTGAGAGTGGTCTAGTAGTCTATAGATAGGCTAGAGACACTTAATGTACAGTATAACACAGGGCAGTGGTTACGTGCAGCTGAGAGTGGTCTAGTAGTCTATAGATAGGCTAGAGGCTCTTAATGTACAGTATAACACAGGGCAGTGGTTACGTGCAGCTGAGAGTGGTCTAGTAGTCTATAGATAGGCTAGATGCTCTTAATGTACAGTATACCACAGGGCAGTGGTTACGTGCAGCTGAGAGTGGTCTAGTAGTCTATAGATAGGCTAGAGGCTCTTAATGTACAGTATAACACAGGGCAGTGGTTACGTGCAGCTGAGAGTGGTCTAGTAGTCTATAGATAGGCTAGAGGCTCTTAATGTACAGTATAACACAGGGCAGTGGTTACGTGCAGCTGAGAGTGGTCTAGTAGTCTATAGATAGGCTAGAGGCTCTTAATGTACAGTATAACACAGGGCAGTGGTTACGTGCAGCTGAGAGTGGTCTAGTAGTCTATAGATAGGCTAGAGGCTCTTAATGTACAGTATAACACAGGGCAGTGGTTACGTGCAGCTGAGAGTGGTCTAGTAGTCTATATAAGCTAGAGGCTCTTAATGTACAGTATAACACAGGGCAGTGGTTACGTGCAGCTGAGAGTGGTCTGGTAGTCTATAGATAGGCTAGAGGCTCTTAATGTACAGTATAACACAGGGCAGTGGTTACGTGCAGCTGAGAGTGGTCTAGTAGTCTATAGATAGGCTAGAGGCTCTTAATGTACAGTATAACACAGGGCAGTGGTTACGTGCAGCTGAGAGTGGTCTAGTAGTCTATAGATAGGCTAGAGGCTCTTAATGTACAGTATAACACAGGGCAGTGGTTACGTGCAGCTGAGAGTGGTCTAGTAGTCTATAGATAGGCTAGAGGTTCTTAATGTACAGTATAACACAGGGCAGTGGTTACGTGCAGCTGAGAGTGGTCTAGTAGTCTATAGATAGGCTAGATGCTCTTAATGTACAGTATAACACAGGGCAGTGGTTACGTGCAGCTGAGAGTGGTCTAGTAGTCTATAGATAGGCTAGAGGCTCTTAATGTACAGTATAACACAGGGCAGTGGTTACGTGCAGCTGAGAGTGGTCTAGTAGTCTATATATAGGCTAGAGGCTCTTAATGTACAGTATAACACAGGGCAGTGGTTACGTGCAGCTGAGAGTGGTCTAGTAGTCTATAGATAGGCTAGAGGCTCTTAATGTACAGTATAACACAGGGCAGTGGGTACGTGCAGCTGAGAGTAGTCTAGTAGTCTATAGATAGGCTAGAGGCTCTTAATGTACAGTATAACACAGGGCAGTGGTTACGTGCAGCTAAGAGTGGTCTAGTAGTCTATAGATAGGCTAGAGACTCTTAATGTACAGTATAACACAGGGCAGTGGTTACGTGCAGCTGAGAGTGGTCTAGTAGTCTATATATAGGCTAGAGGCTCTTAATGTACAGTATAACACAGGGCAGTGGTTACGTGCAGCTGAGAGTGGTCTAGTAGTCTATAGATAG
The DNA here is from genome assembly GCA_946902985.2 of Meconema thalassinum. Taxonomy (NCBI): domain Eukaryota; kingdom Metazoa; phylum Arthropoda; class Insecta; order Orthoptera; family Tettigoniidae; genus Meconema; species Meconema thalassinum. The sequence goes on along the minus strand of OX336394.1, from coordinate 465,252,364 downwards.
GCTAGAGGCTCTTAATGTACAGTATAACACAGGGCAGTGGTTACGTGCAGCTGAGAGTGGTCTAGTAATCTATAGATATCCTAGAGGCTCTTAATGTACAGTATAACACAGGGCAGTGGTTACGTGCAGCTGAGAGTGGTCTAGTAGTCTATAGATAGGCTAGAGGCTCTTAATGTACAGTATAACACAGGGCAGTGGTCACGTGCAGCTGAGAATGGTCTAGTAGTCTATAGATAGGCTAGAGGCTCTTTATGTACAGTATAACACAGGGCAGTGGTTACGTGCAGCTGAGAGTGGTTTAGTAGTCTATAGATAGGCTAGAGGCTCTTAATGTACAGTATAACACAGGGCAGTGGTTACGTGCAGCTGAGAGTGGTCTAGTAGTCTATAGATAGGGTAGAGGCTCTTAATGTACAGTATAACACAGGGCAGTGGTTACGTGCAGCTGAGAGTGGTCTAGTAGTCTATAGATAGGCTAGATGCTCTTAATGTACAGTATAACACAGGGCAGTGGTTACGTGCAGCTGAGAGTGGTCTAGTAGTCTATAGATAGGCTAGAGGCTCTTAATGTACAGTATAACACAGGGCAGTGGTTACGTGCAGCTGAGAGTGGTCTAGTAGTCTATAGATAGGCTAGAGGCTCTTAATGTACAGTATAACACAGGGCAGTGGTTACGTCCAGCTGAGAGTGGTCTTGTAGTCTATAGATAGGCTAGATGCTCTTAATGTACAGTATAACACAGGGCAGTGGTTACGTGCAGCTGAGAGTGGTTTAGTGGTCTATAGATAGGCTAGAGGCTCTTAATGTACAGTATAACACAGGGCAGTGGTTACGTGCAGCTGAGAGTGGTCTAGTAGTCTATAGATAGGCTAGAGGCTCTTAATGTACAGTATAACACAGGGCAGTGGTTACGTGCAGCTGAGAGTGGTCTTGTAGTCTGTAGATAGGCTCGAGGCTCTTAATGTACAGTATAACACAGGGCAGTGGTTACGTGCAGCTGAGAGTGGTCTAGTAGTCTATAGATAGGCTAGAGGCTCTTAATTTACAGTATAACACAGGGCAGTGGTTACGTGCAGCTGAGAGTGGTCTAGTAGTCTATAGATAGGCTAGAGGCTCTTAATGTACAGTATAACACAGGGCAGTGGTCACGTGCAGCTGAGAGTGGTCTAGTAGTCTATAGATAGGCTAGAGGCTCTTAATGTACAGTATAACACAGGGCAGTGGTTACGTGCATCTGAGAGTGGTCTAGTAGTCTATAGATAGGCTAGAGGCTCTTAATGTACAGTATAACACAGGGCAGTGGTTACGTGCAGCTGAGAGTGGTCTAGTAGTCTATAGATAGGCTAGAGGCTCTTAATGTACAGTATAACACAGGGCAGTGGTTACGTGCAGCTGAGAGTGGTCTAGTATTCTATAGATAGGCTAGAGGCTCTTAATGTACAATATAACACAGGGCAGTGGTTACGTGCAGCTGAGAGTGGTCTAGTAGTCTATAGATAGGCTAGAGGCTCTTAATGTACAGTATAACACAGGGCAGTGGTTACGTGCAGCTGAGAGTGGTCTAGTAGTCTATATATAGGCTAGAGGCTCTTAATGTACAGTATAACACAGGGCAGTGGTTATGTGCAGCTGAGAGTGGTCTAGTAGTCTATAGATAGGCTAGAGGCTCTGAATGTACAGTATAACACAGGGCAGTGGTTACGTGCAGCTGAGAGTGGTCTAGTAGTCTATAGATAGGGTAGAGGCTCTTAATGTACAGTATAACACAGGGCAGTGGTTACGTGCAGCTGAGAGTGGTCTAGTAGTCTATAGATAGGCTAGAGGCTCTTAATGTACAGTATAACACAGTGCAGTGGTTACGTGCAGCTGAGAGTGGTCTAGTAGTCTATAGATAGGGTAGAGGCTCTTAATGTACAGTATAACACAGGGCAGTGGTTACGTGCAGCTGAGAGTGGTCTAGTAGTCTATAGATAGGCTAGAGGCTCTTAATGTACAGTATAACACAGGGCAGTGGTTACGTGCAGCTGAGAGTGGTCCAGTAGTCTATAGATAGGCTAGAGGCTCTTAATGTACAGTATAACACAGGGCAGTGGTTACGTGCAGCTGAGAGTGGTCTAGTAGTCTATAGATAGGCTAGAGGCTCTTAATGTACAGTATAACACAGGGCAGTGGTTACGTGCAGCTGAGAGTGGTCTAGTAGTCTATAGATAGGCTAGAGGCTCTTAATGTACAGTATAACACAGGGCAGTGGTTACGTGCAGCTGAGAGTGGTCTAGTAGTCTATAAATAGGCTAGAGGCTCTTAATGTACAGTATAACACAGGGCAGTGGTTACGTGCAGCTCAGAGTGGTCTAGTAGTCTATAGATAGGCTAGAGACTCTTAGTGTACAGTATAACACAGGGCAGTGGTTACTTGCAGCTGAGAGTGGTCTAGTAGTCTATAGATAGGCTAGAGGCTCTTAATGTACAGTATAACACAGGGCAGTGGTTACGTGCAGCTGAGAGTGGTCTAGTGGTCTATAGATAGGCTAGAGGCTCTTAATTTACAGTATAACTCAGGGCAGTGGTTACGTGCAGCTGAGAGTGGTCTAGTAGTCTATAGATAGGCTAGAGGCTCTTAATGTACAGTATAACACAGGGCAGTGGTTACGTGCAGCTGACAGCGGTCTAGTAGTCTATAGATAGGGTAGAGGCTCTAAATGCACAGTATAACACAGGGCAGTGGTTACGTGCAGCTGAGAGTGGTCTAGTAGTCTATATATAGGCTAGAGGCTCTTAATGTACAGTATAACACAGGGCAGTGGTTACGTGCAGCTGAGAGTGGTCTAGTAGTCTATAGATAGGCTAGAGGCTCTTAATGTACAGTATAACACAGGGCAGTGGTTACGTGCAGCTGAGAGTGGTCTAGTAGTCTATATATAGGCTAGAGGCTCTTAATGTACAGTATAACACAGGGCAGTGGTTACGTGCAGCTGAGAGTGGTTTAGTAGTCTATAGATAGGGTAGAGGCTCTTAATGTACAGTATAACACAGGGCAGTGGTTACGTGCAGCTGAGAGTGGTCTAGTAGTCTATAGATAGGCTAGAGGCTCTTAATGTACAGTATAACACAGGGCAGTGGTTACGTGCAGCTGAGAGTGGTTTAGTAGTCTATAGATAGGCTAGAGGCTCTTAATGTACAGTATAACACAGGGCAGTGGTTACGTGCAGCTGAGAGTGGTCTAGTAGTCTATAGATAGGCTAGAGGCTCTTAATGTACAGTATAACACAGGGCAGTGGTTACGTGCAGCTGAGAGTGGTCTAGTAGTCTATATATAGGCTAGAGGCTCTTAATGTACAGTATAACACAGGGCAGTGGTTACGTGCAGCTGATAGTGGTCTAGTAGTCTATAGATAGGCTAGAGGCTCTTAATGTACAGTATAACACAGGGCAGTGGTTACGTGCAGCTGAGAGTAGTCTAGTAGTCTATAGATAGGCTAGAGGCTCTTAATGTACAGTATAACACAGGGCAGTGGTTACGTGCAGCTGAGAGTGATGTAGTAGTCTACAGATAGGCTAGAGGCTCTTAATGTACAGTATAACACAGGGCAGTGGTTACGTGCAGCTGAGAGTGGTCTAGTAGTCTATAGATAGGCTAGAGACACTTAATGTACAGTATAACACAGGGCAGTGGTTACGTGCAGCTGAGAGTGGTCTAGTAGTCTATAGATAGGCTAGAGGCTCTTAATGTACAGTATAACACAGGGCAGTGGTTACGTGCAGCTGAGAGTGGTCTAGTAGTCTATAGATAGGCTAGAGGCTCTTAATGTACAGTATAACACAGGGCAGTGGTTACGTGCAGCTGAGAGTGGTCTAGTAGTCTATAGATAGGCTAGAGGCCCTTAATGTACAGTATAACACAGGGCAGTGGTTACGTGCAGCTGAGAGTGGTCTAGTAGTCTATAGATAGGCTAGAGGCTCTTAATGTACAGTATAACACAGGGCAGTGGTTACGTGCAGCTGAGAGTGGTCTAGTAGTCTATAGATAGGCTAGAGGCTCTTAATGTACAGTATAACACAGGGCAGTGGTTACGTGCAGCTGAGAGTGGTCAAGTAGTCTATAGATAGGCTAGAGGCTCTTAATGTACAGTATAACACAGGGCAGTGGTTACGTGCAGCTGAGAGTGGTCTAGTAGTCTATATATAGGCTAGAGGCTCTTAATGTACAGTATAACACAGGGCAGTGGTTACGTGCAGCTGAGAGTGGTCTAGTAGTCTATAGATAGGCTAGAGGCTCTTAATGTACAGTATAACACAGGGCAGTGGTTACGTGCAGCTGAGAGTGATCTAGTAGTCTATAGATAGGCTAGATGCTCTTAATGTACAGTATAACACAGGGCAGTGGTTACGGCAGCTGAGAGTGGTCTAGTAGTCTATAGATAGGCTAGAGGCTCTTAATGTACAGTATAACACAGGGCAGTGGTTACGTGCAGCTGAGAGTGGTCTAGTAGTCTATAGATAGTCTAGATGCTCTTAATGTACAGTATAACACAGGGCAGTGGTTACGTGCAGCTGAGAGTGGTCTAGTAGTCTATAGATAGGCTAGAGGCTCTTAATGTACAGTATAACACAGGGCAGTGGTTACGTGCAGCTGAGAGTGGTCTAGTAGTCTATATATAGGCTAGAGGCTCTTAATGTACAGTATAACACAGGGCAGTGGTTACGTGCAGCTGAGAGTGGTCTAGTAGTCTATAGATAGGCTAGAGGCTCTTAATGTACAGTATAACACAGGGCAGTGGTTACGTGCAGCTGAGAGTGGTCTAGTAGTCTATAGATAGGCTAGAGGCTCTTAATGTACAGTATAACACAGGGCAGAGGTTACGTGCAGCTGAGAGTGGTCTAGTAGTCTATAGATAGGCTAGAGGCTCTTAATGTACAGTATAACACAAGGCAGTGGTTACGTGCAGCTGAGAGTGGTCTAGTAGTCTATAGATAGGCTAGAGGTTCTTAATGTACAGTATAACACAGGGCAGTGGTTACGTGCAGCTGAGAGTGGTCTAGTAGTCTATAGATAGGCTAGATGCTCTTATTGTACAGTATAACACAGGGCAGTGGTTACGTGCAGCTGAGAGTGGTGTAGTAGTCTATAGATAGGCTAGAGGCTCTTAATGTACAGTATAACACAGGGCAGTGGATACGTGCAGCTGAGAGTGGTCTAGTAGTCTATAGATAGGCTAGAGGCTCTTATTGTACAGTATAACACAGGGCAGTGGTTACGTGCACCTGAGAGTGGTCTAGTAGTCTATAGATAGGCTAGAGGCTCTTAATGTACAGTATAACACAGGGCAGTGGTTACGTGCAGCTGAGAGTGGTCTAGTAGTCTATAGATAGGCTAGAGGCTCTTAATGTACAGTATAACACAGGGCAGTGGTTACGTGCAGCTGAGAGTGGTCTAGTAGTCTATAGATAGGCTAGAGGCTCTTAATGTACAGTATAACACAGGGCAGTAGTTACGTGCAGCTGAGAGTGGTTAAGTAGTCTATAGATAGGCTAGAGGCTCTTAATGTACAGTATAACACAGGGCAGTGGTTACGTGCAGCTGAGAGTGTCTAGTAGTCTATAGATAGGCTAGAGACTCTTAATGTACAGTATAACACAGGGCAGTGGTTACGAGCAGCTGAGAATGGTCAAGTGGTCTTTAGATAGGGTAGAGGCTCTTAATGTACAGTATAACACAGGGCAGTGGTTACGTGCAGCTGAGAGTGGTCTAGTAGTCTATAGATAGGCTAGAGGCTCTTAATGTACAGTATAACACAGGGCAGTGGTTACGTGCAGCTGAGAGTGGTCTAGTAGTCTATAGATAGGCTAGAGGCTCTGAATGTACAGTATAACACAGGGCAGTGGTTACGTGCAGCTGAGAGTGGTCTAGTAGTCTATAGATAGGCTAGAGGCTCTCAATGTACAGTATAACACAGGGCAGTGGTTACGTGCAGCTGAGAGTGGTCTAGTAGTCTATAGATAGGCTAGAGGCTCTTAATGTACAGTATAACACAGGGCAGTGGTTACGTGCAGCTGAGAGTGGTCTAGTAGTCTATAGATAGGCTAGAGGCTCTTAATGTACAGTATAACACAGGGCAGTGGTTACGTGCAGCTGAGAGTGGTCTAGTAGTCTATAGATAGGCTAGAGGCTCTTAATGTACAGTATAACACAGGGCAGTGGTTACGTGCAGCTGAGAGTGATCTAGTAGTCTATAGATAGGCTAGATGCTCTTAATGTACAGTATAACACAGGGCAGTGGTTACGGCAGCTGAGAGTGGTCTAGTAGTCTATAGATAGGCTAGAGGCTCTTAATGTACAGTAAAACACAGGGCAGTGGTTACGTGCAGCTGAGAGTGGTCTAGTAGTCTATAGATAGGCTAGAGGCTCTTAATGTACAGTATAACACAGGGCAGTGGTTACGTGCAGCTGAGAGTGGTCTAGTAGTCTATAGATAGGCCAGATGCTCTTAATGTACAGTATAACACAGGGCAGTGGTTACGTGCAGCTGAGAGTGGTCTAGTAGTCTATAGATAGGCTAGAGGCTCTTAATGTACAGTATAACACAGGGCAGTGGTTACGTGCAGCTGAGAGTGGTCTAGTAGTCTATAGATAGGCTAGAGGCTCTTAATGTACAGTATAACACAGGGCAGTAGTTACGTGCAGCTGAGAGTGGTTAAGTAGTCTATAGATAGGCTAGAGGCTCTTAATGTACAGTCTAACACAGGGCAGTGGTTACGTGCAGCTGAGAGTGTCTAGTAGTCTATAGATAGGCTAGAGACTCTTAATGTACAGTATAACACAGGGCAGTGGTTACGAGCAGCTGAGAGTGGTCTAGTGGTCTTTAGATAGGGTAGAGGCTCTTAATGTACAGTATAACACAGGGCAGTGGTTACGTGCAGCTGAGAGTGGTCTAGTAGTCTATAGATAGGCTAGAGGCTCTTAATGTACAGTATAACACAGGGCAGTGGTTACGTGCAGCTGAGAGTGGTCTAGTAGTCTATAGATAGGCTAGAGGCTCTTAATGTACAGTATAACACAGGGCAGTGGTTACGTGCAGCTGAGAGTGGTCTAGTAGTCTATAGATAGGCTAGAGGCTCTTAATGTACAGTATAACACAGGGCAGTGGTTACGTGCAGCTGAGAGTGGTCTAGTAGTCTATAGATAGGCTAGAGGCTCTTAATGTACAGTATAACACAGGGCAGTGGTTACGTGCAGCTGAGAGTGGTCTAGTAGTCTATAGATAGGCTAGAGGCTCTTAATGTACAGTATAACACAGGGCAGTGGTTACGTGCAGCTGAGAGTGGTCTAGTAGTCTATAGATAGGCTAGAGGCTCTTAATGTACAGTATAACACAGGGCAGTGGTTACGTGCAGCTGAGAGTGGTCTAGTAGTCTATAGATAGGCTAGAGGCTCTTAATGTACAGTATAACACAGGGCAGTGGTTACGTGCAGCTGAGAGTGGTTTAGTAGTCTATAGATAGGCTAGAGGCTCTTAAAGTACAGTATAACACAGGGCAGAGGTTACGTGCAGCTGAGAGTGGTCTAGTAGTCTATAGATAGGCTAGAGGCTCTTAATGTACAGTATAACACAGGGCAGTGGTTACGTGCAGCTGAGAGTGGTCTAGTAGTCTATAGATAGGCTAGAGGCTCTTAATGCACAGTATAACACAGGGCAGTGGTTACGTGCAGCTGAGAGTGGTCTAGTAGTCTATAGATAGGCTAGAGGCTCTTAATGTACAGTATAACACAGGGCAGTGGTTACGTGCAGCTGAGAGTGGTCTAGTAGTCTATAGATAGGCTAGAGGCTCTTAATGTACAGTATAACACAGGGCAGTGGTTACGTGCAGCTGAGAGTGGTCTAGTAGTCTATAGATAGGCTAGAGGCTCTTAATGTACAATATAACACAGGGCAGTGGTTACGTGCAGCTGAGAGTGGTCTAGTAGTCTATAGATAGGCTAGAGGCTCTTAATGTACAGTATAACACAGGGCAGTGGTTACGTGCAGCTGAGAGTGGTCTAGTAGTCTATAGATAGGCTAGAGGCTCTTAATGTACAGTATAACACAGGGCAGTGGTTACGTGCAGCTGAGAGTGGTCTAGTAGTCTATATATAGGCTAGAGGCTCTTAATGTACAGTATAACACAGGGCAGTGGTTACGTGCAGCTGAGAGTGGTTAAGTAGTCTATAGATAGGGTAGAGGCTCTTAATGTACAGTATAACACAGGGCAGTGGTTACGTGCAGCTGAAAGTGGTCTAGTAGTCTATAGATAGGCTAGAGGCTCTTAATGTACAGTATAACACAGGGCAGTGGTTACGTGCAGCTGAGAGTGGTTTAGTAGTCTATAGATAGGCTAGAGGCTCTTAATGTACAGTATAACACAGGGCAGTGGTTACGTGCAGCTGAGAGTGGTCTAGTAATCTATAGATAGGCTAGAGGCTCTTAATGTACAGTATAACACAGGGCAGTGGTTACGTGCAGCTGAGAGTGGTCTAGTAGTCTATATATAGGCTAGAGGCTCTCAATGTACAGTATAACACAGGGCAGTGGTTACGTGCAGCTGAGAGTGGTCTAGTAGTCTATAGATAGGCTAGAGGCTCTTACTGTACAGTATAACACAGGGCAGTGGTTACGTGCAGCTGAGAGTGGTCTAGTAGTCTATAGATAGGCTAGAGGCTCTTAATGTACAGTACAACACAGGGCAGTGGTTACGTGCAGCTGAGAGTGGTGTAGTAGTCTATAGATAGGCTAGAGGCTCTTAATGTACAGTATAACACAGGGCAGTGGTTACGTGCAGCTGAGAGTGGTCTAGTAGTCTATAGATAGGCTAGAGACACTTAATGTACAGTATAACACAGGGCAGTGGTTACGTGCATCTGAGAGTGGTCTAGTAGTCTATAGATAGGCTAGAGGCTCTTAATGTACAGTATAACACAGGGCAGTGGTTACGTGCAGCTGAGAGTGGTCTAGTAGTCTATAGATAGGCTAGATGCTCTTAATGTACAGTATAACACAGGGCAGTGGTTACGTGCAGCTGAGAGTGGTCTAGTAGTCTATAGATAGGCTAGAGGCTCTTAATGTACAGTATAACACAGGGCAGTGGTTACGTGCAGCTGAGAGTGGTCTAGTAGTCTATATATAGGCTAGAGGCTCTTAATGTACAGTATAACACAGGGCAGTGGTTACGTGCAGCTGAGAGTGGTCTAGTAGTCTATAGATAGGCTAGAGGCTCTTAATGTACAGTATAACACAGGGCACTGGTTACGTGCAGCTGAGAGTGGTCTAGTAGTCTATAGATAGGCTAGAGGCTCTTAATGTACAGTATAACACAGGGCAGTGGTTACGTGCAGCTGAGAGTGGTCTAGTAGTCTATAGATAGGCTAGAGTCTCTTAATGTACAGTATAACACAGGGCAGTGGTTACGTGCAGCTGAGAGTGGTCTAGTAGTCTATAGATAGGCTAGAGGCTCCTAATGTACAGTATAACACAGGGCAGTGGTTACGTGCAGCTGAGAGTGGTCTAGTAGTCTATAGATAGGCTAGAGGTTCTTAATGTACAGTATAACACAGGGCAGTGGTTACGTGCAGCTGAGAGTGGTCTAGTAGTCTATAGATAGGCTAGAGGCTCTTAATGTACAGTATAACACAGGGCACTGGTTACGTGCAGCTGAGAGTGGTCTAGTAGTCTATAGATAGGCTAGAGGCTCTTAATGTACAGTATAACACAGGGCAGTGGTTACGTGCAGCTGAGAGTGGTCTAGTAGTCTATATATAGGCTAGAGGCTCTTAATGTACAGTATAACACAGGGCAGTGGTTACGTGCAGCTGAGAGTGGTCTAGTAGTCTATAGATAGGCTAGAGGCTCTTAATGTACAGTATAACACAGGGCAGTGGTTACGTGCAGCTGAGAGTGGTCTAGTAGTCTATAGATAGGCTAGATGCTCTTAATGTACAGTATAACACAGGGCAGTGGTTACGTGCAGCTGAGAGTGGTCTAGTAGTCTATAGATAGGCTAGAGGCTCTTAATGTACAGTGTAACACAGGGCAGTGGTTACGTGCAGCTGAGAGTGGTCTAGTAGTCTATAGATAGGCTAGAGGCTCTTAATGTACAGTATAACACAGGGCAGTGGTTACGTGCAGCTGAGAGTGGTCTAGTAGTCTATAGATAGGCTAGAGGCTCTTAATGTACAGTATAACACAGGGCACTGGTTACGTGCAGCTGAGAGTGGTCTAGTAGTCTATAGATAGGCTAGAGGCTCTTAATGTACAGTATAACACAGGGTAGTGGTTACGTGCAGCTGAGAGTGGTCTAGTAGTCTATAGATAGGCTAGAGGCTCTTAATGTACAGTATAACACAGGGCAGTGGTTACGTGCAGCTGAGAGTGGTCTAGTAGTCTATAGATAGGCTAGAGGCTCCTAATGTACAGTATAACACAGGGCAGTGGTTACGTGCAGCTGAGAGTGGTCTAGTAGTATATAGATAGGCTAGAGGTTCTTAATGTACAGTATAACACAGGGCAGTGGTTACGTGCAGCTGAGAGTGGTCTAGTAGTCTATAGATAGGCTAGATGCTCTTAATGTACAGTATAACACAGGGCAGTGGTTACGTGCAGCTGAGAGTGGTCTAGTAGTCTATAGATAGGCTAGAGGCTCTTAATGTACAGTATAACACAGGGCAGTGGTTACGTGCAGCTGAGAGTGGTCTAGTAGTCTATAGATAGGCTAGAGGCTCTTAATGTACAGTAAAACACAGGGCAGTGGTTACGTGCAGCTGAGAGTGGTCTAGTAGTCTATAGATAGGCTAGAGGCTCTTAATGTACAGTATAACACAGGGCAGTGGTTACGTGCAGCTGAGAGTGGTTTAGTAGTCTATAGATAGGCTAGAGGCTGTTAATGTACAGTATAACACAGGGCAGTGGTTACGAGCATCTGAGAGTGGTCTAGTAGTCTATAGATAGGCTAGAGGCTCTTAATATACAGTATAACACAGGGCAGTGGTTACGTGCAGCTGAGAGTGGTCTAGTAGTCTATAGATAGGCTAGAGGCTCTTAATGTACAGTATAACACAGGGCAGTGGTTACGTGCAGCTGAGAGTGGTCTAGTAGTCTATAGATAGGCTAGAGGCCCTTAATGTACAGTATAAGACAGGGCAGTGGTTACGTGCAGCTGAGAGTGGTCTAGTAGTCTATAGATAGGCTAGAGGCTCTTAATTTACAGTATAACACAGGGCAGTGGTTACGTGCAGCTGAGAGTGGTCTAGTAGTCTATAGATAGGCTAGAGGCTCTTAATGTACAGAATAACACAGGGCAGTGGTTACGTGCAGCTGAGAGTGGTCTAGTAGTCTATAGATAGGCTAGAGGCTCTTAATGTACAGTATAACACAGGGCAGTGGTTACGTGCAGCTGAGAGTGGTCTAGTAGTCTATAGATAGGCTAGAGGCTCTTAATGTACAGTATAACACAGGGCAGTGGTTACGTGCAGCTGAGAGTGGTCTAGTAGTCTATAGATAGGCTAGAGGCTCTTAATGTACAGTATAACACAGGGCAGTGGTTACGTGCAGCTGAGAGTGGTCTAGTAGTCTATAGATAGGCTAGAGACTCTTAATGTACAGTATAACACAGGGCAGTGGTTACGTGCAGCTGAGAGTGGTCTAGTAGTCTATAGATAGGCTAGAGGCCCTTAATGTACAGTATAACACAGGGCAGTGGTTACGTGCAACTGAGAGTGGTCTAGTAGTCTATAGATAGGCTAGAGGCTCTTAATGTACAGTATAACACAGGGCAGTGGTTACGTGCAGCTGAGAGTGGTCTAGTAGTCTATAGATAGGCTAGAGGCTCTTAATGTACAGTATAACACAGGGCAGTGGTTACGTGCAACTGAGAGTGTCTAGTAGTCTATAGATAGGCTAGAGGCTCTTAATGTACAGTATAACACAGGCCAGTGGTTACGTGCAGCTGAGAGTGTCTAGTAGTCTATAGATAGGCTAGAGGCTCTTAATGTACAGTATAACACAGGGCAGTGGTTACGTGCAGCTGAGAGTGGTCTAGTAGTCTATAGATAGGGTAGAGGCTCTTAATGTACAGTATAACACAGGGCAGTGGTTACGTGCAGCTGAGAGTGGTCTAGTAGTCTATAGATAGGCTAGACGCTCTTAATGTACAGTATAACACAGGGCAGTGGTTACGTGCAGCTGAGAGTGGTCTAGTAGTCTATAGATAGGGTAGAGGCTCTTAATGTACAGTATAACACAGGGCAGTGGTTACGTGCAGCTGAGAGTGGTCTAGTAGTCTATAGATAGGCTAGAGGCTCTTAATGTACAGTATAACACAGGGCAGTGGTTACGTGCAGCTGAGAGTGGTCTAGTAGTCTATAGATAGGCTAGAGGCTCTTAATGTACAGTATAACACAGGGCAGTGGTTACGTGCAGCTGAGAGTGGTCTTGTAGTCTATAGATAGGCTAGAGGCTCTTAATGTACAGTATAACACAGGGCAGTGGTTACGTGCAGCTGAGAGTGGTCTAGTAGTCTATAGATAGGCTAGAGGCTCTTAATGTACAGTATAAAACAGGGCAGTGGTTACGTGCAGCTGAGAGTGGTCTAGTAGTCTATAGATAGGCTAGAGGCTCTTAATGTACAGTATAACACAGGGCAGTGGTTACGTGCAGCTGAGAGTGGTATAGTAGTCTATAGATAGGCTAGAGGCTCTTAATGTACAGTATAACACAGGGCAGTGGTTACGTGCAGCTGAGAGTGGTCTAGTAGTCTATAGATAGGCTAGAGGCTCTTAATGTACAGTATAACACAGGGCAGTGGTTACGTGCAGCTGAGAGTGGTCTAGTAGTCTATATATAGGCTAGAGGCTCTTAATGTACAGTATAACACAGGGCAGTGGTTATGTGCAGCTGAGAGTGGTCTAGTAGTCTATAGATAGGCTAGAGGCTCTGAATGTACAGTATAACACAGGGCAGTGGTTACGTGCAGCTGAGAGTGGTCTAGTAGTCTATAGATAGGGTAGAGGCTCTTAATGTACAGTATAACACAGGGCAGTGGTTACGTGCAGCTGAGAGTGGTCTAGTAGTCTATAGATAGGCTAGAGGCTCTTAATGTACAGTATAACACAGGGCAGTGGTTACGTGCAGCTGAGAGTGGTCTAGTAGTCTATAGATAGGCTAGAGGCCCTTAATGTACAGTATAACACAGGGCAGTGGTTACGTGCAGCTGAGAGTGGTCTAGTAGTCTATAGATAGGCTAGAGGCTCTTAATGTACAGTATAACACAGGGCAGTGGTTATGTGCAGCTGAGGAAGGTCTAGTAGTCTATAGATAGGCTAGAGGCTCTTAATTTACAGTATAACACAGGGCAGTGGTTACGTGCAGCTGAGAGTGGTCTAGTAGTCTATAGATAGGCTAGAGGCTCTTAATGTACAGTATAACACAGGGCAGTGGTTACGTGCAGCTGAGAGTGGTCTAGTAGTCTATAGATAGGCTAGAGGCTCTTAATGTACAGTATAACACAGGGCAGTGGTTACGTGCAGCTGAGAGTGGTCTAGTAGTCTATAGATAGGCTAGAGGCTCTTAATGTACAGTATAACACAGGGCAGTGGTTACGTGCAGCTGAGAGTGGTCTAGTAGTCTATAGATAGGCTAGAGGCTCTTAATGTACAGTATAACACAGGGCAGTGGTTACGTGCAGCTGAGAGTGGTCTAGTAGTCTATAGATAGGCTAGAGACTCTTAATGTACAGTATAACACAGGGCAGTGGTTACGTGCAGCTGAGAGTGGTCTAGTAGTCTATAGATAGGCTAGAGGCCCTTAATGTACAGTATAACACAGGGCAGTGGTTACGTGCAACTGAGAGTGGTCTAGTAGTCTATAGATAGGCTAGAGGCTCTTAATGTACAGTATAACACAGGGCAGTGGTTACGTGCAGCTGAGAGTGGTCTAGTAGTCTGTAGATAGGCTAGAGGCTCTTAATGTACAGTATAACACAGGGCAGTGGTTACGTGCAACTGAGAGTGTCTAGTAGTCTATAGATAGGCTAGAGGCTCTTAATGTACAGTATAACACAGGCCAGTGGTTACGTGCAGCTGAGAGTGTCTAGTAGTCTATAGATAGGCTAGAGGCTCTTAATGTACAGTATAACACAGGGCAGTGGTTACGTGCAGCTGAGAGTGGTCTAGTAGTCTATAGATAGGGTAGAGGCTCATAATGTACAGTATAACACAGGGCAGTGGTTACGTGCAGCTGAGAGTGGTCTAGTAGTCTATAGATAGGCTAGAGGCTCTTAATGTACAGTATAACACAGGGCAGTGGTTACGTGCAGCTGAGAGTGGTCTAGTAGTCTATAGATAGGCTAGAGGCTCTTAATGTACAGTATAACACAGGGCAGTGGTTACGTGCAGCTGAGAGTGGTCTAGTAGTCTATAGATAGGCTAGAGGCTCTTAATGTACAGTATAACACAGGGCAGTGGTTACGTGCAGCTGAGAGTGGTCTAGTAGTCTATAGATAGGCTAGAGGCTCTTAATGTACAGTATAACACAGGGCAGTGGTTACGTGCAGCTGAGAGTGGTCTTGTAGTCTATAGATAGACTAGAGGCTCTTAATGTACAGTATAACACAGGGCAGTGGTTACGTGCAGCTGAGAGTGGTCTAGTAGTCTATAGATAGGCTAGAAGCTCTTAATGTACAGTATAAAACAGGGCAGTGGTTACGTGCAGCTGAGAGTGGTCTAGTAGTCTATAGATAGGCTAGAGGCTCTTAATGTACAGTATAACACAGGGCAGTGGTTACGTGCAGCTGAGAGTGGTCTAGTAGTCTATAGATAGGCTAGAGGCTCTTAATGTACAGTATAACACAGGGCAGTGGTTACGTGCAGCTGAGAGTGGTCTAGTAGTCTATAGATAGGCTAGAGGCCCTTAATGTACAGTATAACACAGGGCAGTGGTTACGTGCAACTGAGAGTGGTCTAGTAGTCTATAGATAGGCTAGAGGCTCTTAATGTACAGTATAACACAGGGCAGTGGTTACGTGCAGCTGAGAGTGGTCTAGTAGTCTATAGATAGGCTAGAGGCTCTTAATGTACAGTATAACACAGGGCAGTGGTTACGTGCAACTGAGAGTGTCTAGTAGTCTATAGATAGGCTAGAGGCTCTTAATGTACAGTATAACACAGGCCAGTGGTTACGTGCAGCTGAGGGTGTCTAGTAGTCTATAGATAGGCTAGAGGCTCTTAATGTACAGTATAACACAGGGCAGTGGTTACGTGCAGCTGAGAGTGGTCTAGTAGTCTATAGATAGGGTAGAGGCTCTTAATGTACAGTATAACACAGGGCAGTGGTTACGTGCAGCTGAGAGTGGTCTAGTAGCCTATAGATAGGCTAGAGGCTCTTAATGTACAGTATAACACAGGGCAGTGGTTACGTGCAGCTGAGAGTGGTCTAGTAGTCTATAGATAGGGTAGAGGCTCTTAATGTACAGTATAACACAGGGCAGTGGTTACGTGCAGCTGAGAGTGGTCTAGTAGTCTATAGATAGGCTAGAGGCTCTTAATGTACAGTATAACACAGGGCAGTGGTTACGTGCAGCTGAGAGTGGTCTAGTAGTCTATAGATAGGCTAGAGGCTCTTAATGTACAGTATAACACAAAGCAGTGGTTACGTGCAGCTGAGAGTGGTCTTGTAGTCTATAGATAGGCTAGAGGCTCTTAATGTACAGTATAACACAGGGCAGTGGTTACGTGCAGCTGAGAGTGGTCTAGTAGTCTATAGATAGGCTAGAGGCTCTTAATGTACAGTATAAAACAGGGCAGTGGTTACGTGCAGCTGAGAGTGGTCTAGTAGTCTATAGATAGGCTAGAGGCTCTTAATGTACAGTATAACACAGGGCAGTGATTACGTGCAGCTGAGAGTGGTCTAGTAGTCTATAGATAGGCTAGAGGCTCTTAATGTACAGTATAACACAGGGCAGTGGTTACGTGCAGCTGAGAGTGGTCTAGTAGTCTATAGATAGGCTAGAGGCTCTTAATGTACAGTATAACACAGGGCAGTGGTTACGTGCAGCTGAGAGTGGTCTAGTAGTCTATATATAGGCTAGAGGCTCTTAATGTACAGTATAACACAGGGCAGTGGTTATGTGCAGCTGAGAGTGGTCTAGTAGTCTATAGATAGGCTAGAGGCTCTGAATGTACAGTATAACACAGGGCAGTGGTTACGTGCAGCTGAGAGTGGTCTAGTAGTCTATAGATAGGGTAGAGGCTCTTAATGTACAGTATAACACAGGGCAGTGGTTACGTGCAGCTGAGAGTGGTCTAGTAGTCTATAGGTAGGCTAGAGGCTCTTAATGTACAGTATAACACAGGGCAGTGGTTACGTGCAGCTGAGAGTGGTCTAGTAGTCTATAGATAGGCTAGAGGCTCTTAATGTACAGTATAACACAGGGCAGTGGTTACGTGCAGCTGAGAGTGGTCTAGTAGTCTATAGATAGGCTAGAGGCCCTTAATGTACAGTATAACACAGGGCAGTGGTTACGTGCAGCTGAGAGTGGTCTAGTAGTCTATAGATAGGCTAGAGGCTCTTAATGTACAGTATAACACAGGGTAGTGGTTACGTGCAGCTGAGGAAGGTCTAGTAGTCTATAGATAGGCTAGAGGCTCTTAATTTACAGTATAACACAGGGCAGTGGTTCCGTGCAGCTGAGAGTGGTCTAGTAGTCTATAGATAGGCTAGAGGCTCTTAATGTACAGTATAACACAGGGCAGTGGTTACGTGCAGCTGAGAGTGGTCTAGTAGTCTATAGATAGGCTAGAGGCTCTTAATGTACAGTATAACACAGGGCAGTGGTTACGTGCAGCTGAGAGTGGTCTAGTAGTCTATAGATAGGCTAGAGGCTCTTAATGTACAGTATAACACAGGGCAGTGGTTACGTGCAGCTGAGAGTGGTCTAGTAGTCTATAGATATGCTAGAGGCTCTTAATGTACAGTATAACACAGGGCAGTGGTTACGTGCAGCTGAGAGTGGTCTAGTAGTCTATAGATAGGCTAGAGACTCTTAATGTACAGTATAACACAGGGCAGTGGTTACGTGAAGCTGAGAGTGGTCTAGTAGTCTATAGATAGGCTAGAGGCCCTTAATGTACAGTATAACACAGGGCAGTGGTTACGTGCAACTGAGATTGGTCTAGTAGTCTATAGATAGGCTAGAGGCTCTTAATGTACAGTATAACACAGGGCAGTGGTTACGTGCAGCTGAGAGTGGTCTAGTAGTCTATAGATAGGCTAGAGGCTCTTAATGTACAGTATAACACAGGGCAGTGGTTACGTGCAACTGAGAGTGTCTAGTAGTCTATAGATAGGCTAGAGGCTCTTAATGTACAGTATAACACAGGCCAGTGGTTACGTGCAGCTGAGAGTGTCTAGTAGTCTATAGATAGGCTAGAGGCTCTTAATGTACAGTATAACACAGGGCAGTGGTTACGTGCAGCTGAGAGTGGTCTAGTAGTCTATAGATAGGGTAGAGGCTCTTAATGTACAGTATAACACAGGGCAGTGGTTACGTGCAGCTGAGAGTGGTCTAGTAGTCTATAGATAGGCTAGAGGCTCTTAATGTACAGTATAACACAGGGCAGTGGTTACGTGCAGCTGAGAGTGGTCTAGTAGTCTATAGATAGGGTAGAGGCTCTTAATGTACAGTATAACACAGGGCAGTGGTTACGTGCAGCTGAGAGTGGTCTAGTAGTCTATAGATAGGCTAGAGGCTCTTAATGTACAGTATAACACAGGGCAGTGGTTACGTGCAGCTGAGAGTGGTCTAGTAGTCTATAGATAGGCTAGAGGCTCTTAATGTACAGTATAACACAGGGCAGTGGTTACGTGCAGCTGAGAGTGGTCTTGTAGTCTATAGATAGACTAGAGGCTCTTAATGTACAGTATAACACAGGGCAGTGGTTACGTGCAGCTGAGAGTGGTCTAGTAGTCTATAGATAGGCTAGAGGCTCTTAATGTACAGTATAAAACAGGGCAGTGGTTACGTGCAGCTGAGAGTGGTCTAGTAGTCTATAGATAGGCTAGAGGCTCTTAATGTACAGTATAACACAGGGCAGTGGTTACGTGCAGCTGAGAGTGGTCTAGTAGTCTATAGATAGGCTAGAGGCTCTTAATGTACAGTATAACACAGGGCAGTGGTTACGTGCAGCTGAGAGTGGTCTAGTAGTCTATAGATAGGCTAGAGGCTCTTAATGTACAGTATAACACAGGGCAGTGGTTACGTGCAGCTGAGAGTGGTCTAGTAGTCTATATATAGGCTAGAGGCTCTTAATGTACAGTATAACACAGGGCAGTGGTTATGTGCAGCTGAGAGTGGTCTAGTAGTCTATAGATAGGCTAGAGGCTCTGAATGTACAGTATAATACAGGGCAGTGGTTACGTGCAGCTGAGAGTGGTCTAGTAGTCTATAGATAGGGTAGAGGCACTTAATGTACAGTATAACACAGGGCAGTGGTTACGTGCAGCTGAGAGTGGTCTAGTAGTCTATAGATAGGCTAGAGGCTCTTAATGTACAGTATAACACAGGGCAGTGGTTATGTGCAGCTGAGAGTGGTCTAGTAGTCTATAGATAGGCTAGAGGCTCTGAATGTACAGTATAACACAGGGCAGTGGTTACGTGCAGCTGAGAGTGGTCTAGTAGTCTATAGATAGGCTAGAGGCTCTTAATGTACAGTATAACACAGGGCAGTGGTTACGTGCAGCTGAGAGTGGTCTAGTAGTCTATAGATAGGCTAGAGGCTCTTAATGTACAGTATAACACAGGGCAGTGGTTATGTGCAGCTGAGGAAGGTCTAGTAGTCTATAGATAGGCTAGAGGCTCTTAATTTACAGTATAACACAGGGCAGTGGTTACGTGCAGCTGAGAGTGGTCTAGTAGTCTATAGATAGGCTAGAGGCTCTTAATGTACAGTATAACACAGGGCAGTGGTTACGTGCAGCTGAGAGTGGTCTAGTAGTCTATAGATAGGCTAGAGGCTCTTAATGTACAGTATAACACAGGGCAGTGGTTACGTGCAGCTGAGAGTGGTCTAGTAGTCTATAGATAGGCTAGAGGCTCTTAATGTACAGTATAACACAGGGCAGTGGTTACGTGCAGCTGAGAGTGGTCTAGTAGTCTATAGATAGGCTAGAGGCTCTTAATGTACAGTATAACACAGGGCAGTGGTTACGTGCAGCTGAGAGTGGTCTAGTAGTCTATAGATAGGCTAGAGACTCTTAATGTACAGTATAACACAGGGCAGTGGTTACGTGCAGCTGAGAGTGGTCTAGTAGTCTATAGATAGGCTAGAGGCCCTTAATGTACAGTATAACACAGGGCAGTGGTTACGTGCAACTGAGAGTGGTCTAGTAGTCTATAGATAGGCTAGATGCTCTTAATGTACAGTATAACACAGGGCAGTGGTTACGTGCAGCTGAGAGTGGTCTAGTAGTCTATAGATAGGCTAGAGGCTCTTAATGTACAGTATAACACAGGGCAGTGGTTACGTGCAACTGAGAGTGTCTAGTAGTCTATAGATAGGCTAGAGGCTCTTAATGTACAGTATAACACAGGCCAGTGGTTACGTGCAGCTGAGAGTGTCTAGTAGTCTATAGATAGGCTAGAGGCTCTTAATGTACAGTATAACACAGGGCAGTGGTTACGTGCAGCTGAGAGTGGTCTAGTAGTCTATAGATAGGGTAGAGGCTCATAATGTACAGTATAACACAGGGCAGTGGTTACGTGCAGCTGAGAGTGGTCTAGTAGTCTATAGATAGGCTAGAGGCTCTTAATGTACAGTATAACACAGGGCAGTGGTTACGTGCAGCTGAGAGTGGTCTAGTAGTCTATAGATAGGCTAGAGGCTCTTAATGTACAGTATAACACAGGGCAGTGGTTACGTGCAGCTGAGAGTGGTCTAGTAGTCTATAGATAGGCTAGAGGCTCTTAATGTACAGTATAACACAGGGCAGTGGTTACGTGCAGCTGAGAGTGGTCTAGTAGTCTATAGATAGGCTAGAGGCTCTTAATGTACAGTATAACACAGGGCAGTGGTTACGTGCAGCTGAGAGTGGTCTTGTAGTCTATAGATAGACTAGAGGCTCTTAATGTACAGTATAACACAGGGCAGTGGTTACGTGCAGCTGAGAGTGGTCTAGTAGTCTATAGATAGGCTAGAAGCTCTTAATGTACAGTATAAAACAGGGCAGTGGTTACGTGCAGCTGAGAGTGGTCTAGTAGTCTATAGATAGGCTAGAGGCTCTTAATGTACAGTATAACACAGGGCAGTGGTTACGTGCAGCTGAGAGTGGTCTAGTAGTCTATAGATAGGCTAGAGGCTCTTAATGTACAGTATAACACAGGGCAGTGGTTACGTGCAGCTGAGAGTGGTCTAGTAGTCTATAGATAGGCTAGAGGCCCTTAATGTACAGTATAACACAGGGCAGTGGTTACGTGCAACTGAGAGTGGTCTAGTAGTCTATAGATAGGCTAGAGGCTCTTAATGTACAGTATAACACAGGGCAGTGGTTACGTGCAGCTGAGAGTGGTCTAGTAGTCTATAGATAGGCTAGAGGCTCTTAATGTACAGTATAACACAGGGCAGTGGTTACGTGCAACTGAGAGTGTCTAGTAGTCTATAGATAGGCTAGAGGCTCTTAATGTACAGTATAACACAGGCCAGTGGTTACGTGCAGCTGAGAGTGTCTAGTAGTCTATAGATAGGCTAGAGGCTCTTAATGTACAGTATAACACAGGGCAGTGGTTACGTGCAGCTGAGAGTGGTCTAGTAGTCTATAGATAGGGTAGAGGCTCTTAATGTACAGTATAACACAGGGCAGTGGTTACGTAAAGCTGAGAGTGGTCTAGTAGTCTATAGATAGGCTAGAGGCTCTTAATGTACAGTATAACACAGGGCAGTGGTTACGTGCAGCTGAGAGTGGTCTAGTAGTCTATAGATAGGGTAGAGGCTCTTAATGTACAGTATAACACAGGGCAGTGGTTACGTGCAGCTGAGAGTGGTCTAGTAGTCTATAGATAGGCTAGAGGCTCTTAATGTACAGTATAACACAGGGCAGTGGTTACGTGCAGCTGAGAGTGGTCTAGTAGTCTATAGATAGGCTAGAGGCTCTTAATGTACAGTATAACACAAAGCAGTGGTTACGTGCAGCTGAGAGTGGTCTTGTAGTCTATAGATAGGCTAGAGGCTCTTAATGTACAGTATAACACAGGGCAGTGGTTACGTGCAGCTGAGAGTGGTCTAGTAGTCTATAGATAGGCTAGAGGCTCTTAATGTACAGTATAAAACAGGGCAGTGGTTACGTGCAGCTGAGAGTGGTCTAGTAGTCTATAGATAGGCTAGAGGCTCTTAATGTACAGTATAACACAGGGCAGTGGTTACGTGCAGCTGAGAGTGGTCTAGTAGTCTATAGATAGGCTAGAGGCTCTTAATGTACAGTATAACACAGGGCAGTGGTTACGTGCAGCTGAGAGTGGTCTAGTAGTCTATAGATAGGCTAGAGGCTCTTAATGTACAGTATAACACAGGGCAGTGGTTACGTGCAGCTGAGAGTGGTCTAGTAGTCTATATATAGGCTAGAGGCTCTTAATGTACAGTATAACACAGGGCAGTGGTTATGTGCAGCTGAGAGTGGTCTAGTAGTCTATAGATAGGCTAGAGGCTCTGAATGTACAGTATAACACAGGGCAGTGGTTACGTGCAGCTGAGAGTGGTCTAGTAGTCTATAGATAGGGTAGAGGCTCTTAATGTACAGTATAACACAGGGCAGTGGTTACGTGCAGCTGAGAGTGGTCTAGTAGTCTATAGGTAGGCTAGAGGCTCTTAATGTACAGTATAACACAGGGCAGTGGTTACGTGCAGCTGAGAGTGGTCTAGTAGTCTATAGATAGGCTAGAGGCTCTTAATGTACAGTATAACACAGGGCAGTGGTTACGTGCAGCTGAGAGTGGTCTAGTAGTCTATAGATAGGCTAGAGGCCCTTAATGTACAGTATAACACAGGGCAGTGGTTACGTGCAGCTGAGAGTGGTCTAGTAGTCTATAGATAGGCTAGAGGCTCTTAATGTACAGTATAACACAGGGCAGTGGTTACGTGCAGCTGAGGAAGGTCTAGTAGTCTATAGATAGGCTAGAGGCTCTTAATTTACAGTATAACTCAGGGCAGTGGTTCCGTGCAGCTGAGAGTGGTCTAGTAGTCTATAGATAGGCTAGAGGCTCTTAATGTACAGTATAACACAGGGCAGTGGTTACGTGCAGCTGAGAGTGGTCTAGTAGTCTATAGATAGGCTAGAGGCTCTTAATGTACAGTATAACACAGGGCAGTGGTTACGTGCAGCTGAGAGTGGTCTAGTAGTCTATAGATAGGCTAGAGGCTCTTAATGTACAGTATAACACAGGGCAGTGGTTACGTGCAGCTGAGAGTGGTCTAGTAGTCTATAGATATGCTAGAGGCTCTTAATGTACAGTATAACACAGGGCAGTGGTTACGTGCAGCTGAGAGTGGTCTAGTAGTCTATAGATAGGCTAGAGACCCTTAATGTACAGTATAACACAGGGCAGTGGTTACGTGAAGCTGAGAGTGGTCTAGTAGTCTATAGATAGGCTAGAGGCCCTTAATGTACAGTATAACACAGGGCAGTGGTTACGTGCAACTGAGAGTGGTCTAGTAGTCTATAGATAGGCTAGAGGCTCTTAATGTACAGTATAACACAGGGCAGTGGTTACGTGCAGCTGAGAGTGGTCTAGTAGTCTATAGATAGGCTAGAGGCTCTTAATGTACAGTATAACACAGGGCAGTGGTTACGTGCAACTGAGAGTGTCTAGTAGTCTATAGATAGGCTAGAGGCTCTTAATGTACAGTATAACACAGGCCAGTGGTTACGTGCAGCTGAGAGTGTCTAGTAGTCTATAGATAGGCTAGAGGCTCTTAATGTACAGTATAACACAGGGCAGTGGTTACGTGCAGCTGAGAGTGGTCTAGTAGTCTATAGATAGGGTAGAGGCTCTTAATGTACAGTATAACACAGGGCAGTGGTTACGTGCAGCTGAGAGTGGTCTAGTAGTCTATAGATAGGCTAGAGGCTCTTAATGTACAGTATAACACAGGGCAGTGGTTACGTGCTGCTGAGAGTGGTCTAGTAGTCTATAGATAGGGTAGAGGCTCTTAATGTACAGTATAACACAGGGCAGTGGTTACGTGCAGCTGAGAGTGGTCTAGTAGTCTATAGATAGGCTAGAGGCTCTTAATGTACAGTATAACACAGGGCAGTGGTTACGTGCAGCTGAGAGTGGTCTAGTAGTCTATAGATAGGCTAGAGGCTCTTAATGTACAGTATAACACAGGGCAGTGGTTACGTGCAGCTGAGAGTGGTCTTGTAGTCTATAGATAGACTAGAGGCTCTTAATGTACAGTATAACACAGGGCAGTGGTTACGTGCAGCTGAGAGTGGTCTTGTAGTCTATAGATAGGCTAGAGGCTCTTAATGTACAGTATAAAACAGGGCAGTGGTTACGTGCAGCTGAGAGTGGTCTAGTAGTCTATAGATAGGCTAGAGGCTCTTAATGTACAGTATAACACAGGGCAGTGGTTACGTGCAGCTGAGAGTGGTCTAGTAGTCTATAGATAGGCTAGAGGCTCTTAATGTACAGTATAACACAGGGCAGTGGTTACGTGCAGCTGAGAGTGGTCTAGTAGTCTATAGATAGGCTAGAGGCTCTTAATGTACAGTATAACACAGGGCAGTGGTTACGTGCAGCTGAGAGTGGTCTAGTAGTCTATATATAGGCTAGAGGCTCTTAATGTACAGTATAACACAGGGCAGTGGTTATGTGCAGCTGAGAGTGGTCTAGTAGTCTATAGATAGGCTAGAGGCTCTGAATGTACAGTATAATACAGGGCAGTGGTTACGTGCAGCTGAGAGTGGTCTAGTAGTCTATAGATAGGGTAGAGGCACTTAATGTACAGTATAACACAGGGCAGTGGTTACGTGCAGCTGAGAGTGGTCTAGTAGTCTATAGATAGGCTAGAGGCTCTTAATGTACAGTATAACACAGGGCAGTGGTTATGTGCAGCTGAGAGTGGTCTAGTAGTCTATAGATAGGCTAGAGGCTCTGAATGTACAGTATAACACAGGGCAGTGGTTACGTGCAGCTGAGAGTGGTCTAGTAGTCTATAGATAGGCTAGAGGCTCTTAATGTACAGTATAACACAGGGCAGTGGTTACGTGCAGCTGAGAGTGGTCTAGTAGTCTATGGATAGGCTAGAGGCTCTTAATGTACAGTATAACACAGGGCAGTGGTTACGTGCAGCTGAGAGTGGTCTAGTAGTCTATAGATAGGCTAGAGGCTCTTAATGTACAGTATAACACAGGGCAGTGGTTACGTGCAGCTGAGAGTGGTCTAGTAGTCTATAGATAGGCTAGAGGCTCTTAATGTACAGTATAACACAGGGCAGTGGTTACGTGCAGCTGAGAGTGGTCTAGTAGTCTATATATAGGCTAGAGGCTCTTAATGTACAGTATAACACAGGGCAGTGGTTAGGTGCAGCTGAGAGTGGTCTAGTAGTCTATAGATAGGCTAGAGGCTCTTAATGTACAGTATAACACAGGGCAGTGGTTACGTGAAGCTGAGAGTGGTCTAGTAGTCTATAGATAGACTAGAGGCTCTGAATGTACAGTATAACACAGGGCAGTGGTTACGTGCAGCTGAGAGTGGTCTAGTAGTCTATAGATAGGCTAGAGGCTCTTAATGTACAGTATAACACAGGGCAGTGGTTACGTGCAGCTGAGAGTGGTCTAGTAGTCTATAGATAGGCTAGAGGCTCTTAATGTACAGTATAACACAGGGCAGTGGTTACGTGCAGCTGAGAGTGGTCTAGTAGTCTATAGATAGGCTAGAGGCTCTTAATGTACAGTATAATACAGGGCAGTGGTTACGTGCAGCTAAGAGTGGTCTAGTAGTCTATAGATAGGCTAGAGACTCTTAATGTACAGTATAACACAGGGCAGTGGTTACGTGCAGCTGAGAGTGGTCTAGTAGTCTATATATAGGCTAGAGGCTCATAATGTACAGTATAACACAGGGCAGTGGTTACGTGCAGCTGAGAGTGGTCTAGTAGTCTATAGATAGGCTAGAGGCTCTTAATGTACAGTATAACACAGGGCAGTGGTTACGTGCAGCTGAGAGTGGTCTAGTAATCTATAGATATCCTAGAGGCTCTTAATGTACAGTATAACAAAGGGCAGTGGTTACGTGCAGCTGAGAGTGGTCTAGTAGTCTATAGATCGGCTAGAGGCTCTTAATGTACAGTATAACACAGGGCAGTGGTCACGTGCAGCTGAGAGTGGTCTAGTAGTCTATAGATAGGCTAGAGGCTCTTTATGTACAGTATAACACAGGGCAGTGGTTACGTGCAGCTGAGAGTGGTTTAGTAGTCTATAGATAGGCTAGTGGCTCTTAATATACAGTATAACACAGGGCAGTGGTTACGTGCAGCTGAGAGTGTCTAGTAGTCTATAGATAGGGTAGAGGCTCTTAATGTACAGTATAACACAGGGCAGTGGTTACGTGCAGCTGAGAGTGGTCTAGTAGTCTATAGATAGGCTAGAGGCTCTTAATGTACAGTATAACACAGGGCAGTGGTTACGTGCAGCTGAGAGTGGTCTAGTAGTCTATAGATAGGCTAGATGCTCTTAATGTACAGTATAACACAGGGCAGTGGTTACGTGCAGCTGAGAGTGGTCTAGTAGTCTATAGATAGGCTAGTGGCTCTTAATGTACAGTATAACACAGGGCAGTGGTTACGTGCAGCTGAGAGTGGTCTAGTAGTCTATAGATAGGCTAGAGGCTCTTAATGTACAGTATAACACAGGGCAGTGGTTACGTGCAGCTGAGAGTGGTCTTGTAGTCTATAGATAGGCTAGATGCTCTTAATGTACAGTATAACACAGGGCAGTGGTTACGTGCAGCTGAGAGTGGTTTAGTAGTCTATAGATAGGCTAGAGGCTCGTAATGTACAGTATAACACAGGGCAGTGGTTACGTGCAGCTGAGAGTGGTCTAGTAGTCTATAGATAGGCTAGAGGCTCTTAATGTACAGTATAACACAGGGCAGTGGTTACGTGCAGCTGAGAGTGGTCTTGTAGTCTGTAGATAGGCTCGAGGCTCTTAATGTACAGTATAACACAGGGCAGTGGTTACGTGCAGCTGAGAGTGGTCTAGTAGTCTATAGATAGGCTAGAGGCTCTTAATTTACAGTATAACACAGGGCAGTGGTTACGTGCAGCTGAGAGTGGTCTAGTAGTCTATAGATAGGCTAGAGGCTCTTAATGTACAGTAAAACACAGGGCAGTGGTCACGTGCAGCTGAGAGTGGTCTAGTAGTCTATAGATAGGCTAGAGGCTCTTAATGTACAGTATAACACAGGGCAGTGGTTACGTGCAGCTGAGAGTGGTCTAGTAGTCTATAGATAGGCTAGAGGCTCTTAATGTACAGTATAACACAGGGCAGTGGTTACGTGCAGCTGAGAGTGGTCTAGTAGTCTATAGATAGGCTAGAGGCTCTTAATGTACAGTATAACACAGGGCAGTGGTTACGTGCAGCTGAGAGTGGTCTAGTAGTCTATAGATAGGCTAGAGGCTCTTAATGTACAATATAACACAGGGCAGTGGTTACGTGCAGCTGAGAGTGTAGTAGTCTATAGATAGGCTAGAGGCTCTTAATGTACAGTATAACACAGGGCAGTGGTTACGTGCAGCTGAGAGTGGTCTAGTAGTCTATATATAGGCTAGAGGCTCTTAATGTACAGTATAACACAGGGCAGTGGTTATGTGCAGCTGAGAGTGGTGTAGTAGTCTATAGATAGGCTAGAGGCTCTGAATGTACAGTATAACACAGGGCAGTGGTTACGTGCAGCTGAGAGTGGTCTAGTAGTCTATAGATAGGGTAGAGGCTCTTAATGTACAGTATAACACAGGGCAGTGGTTACGTGCAGCTGAGAGTGGTCTAGTAGTCTATAGATAGGCTAGAGGCTCTTAATGTACAGTATAACACAGGGCAGTGGTTACGTGCAGCTGAGAGTGGTCTAGTAGTCTATAGATAGGCTAGAGGCTCTTAATGTACAGTATAACACAGGGCAGTGGTTACGTGCAGCTGAGAGTGGTCTAGTAGTCTATAGATAGGCTAGAGGCTCTTAATGTACAGTATAACACAGGGCAGTGGTTACGTGCAGCTGAGAGTGGTCTAGTAGTCTATAGATAGGCTAGAGGCTCTTAATGTACAGTATAACACAGGGCAGTGGTTACGTGCAGCTGAGAGTGGTCTAGTAGTCTATAGATAGGCTAGAGGCTCTTAATGTACAGTATAACACAGGGCAGTGGTTACGTGCAGCTGAGAGTGGTCTAGTAGTCTATAGATAGGCTAGAGGCTCTTAATATACAGTATAACACAGGGCAGTGGTTACGTGCAGCTGAGAGTGGTCTAGTAGTCTATAAATAGGCTAGAGGCTCTTAATGTACAGTATAACACAGGGCAGTGGTTACGTGCAGCTCAGAGTGGTCTAGTAGTCTATAGATAGGCTAGAGACTCTTAGTGTACAGTATAACACAGGGCAGTGGTTACGTGCAGCTGAGAGTGGTCTAGTAGTCTATAGATAGGCTAGAGGCTCTTAATGTACAGTATAAAACAGGGCAGTGGTTACGTGCAGCTGAGAGTGGTCTAGTAGTCTATAGATAGGCTAGAGGCTCTTAATGTACAGTATAACACAGGGCAGTGGTTACGTGCAGCTGAGAGTGGTCTAGTAGTCTATATATAGGCTAGAGACTCTTAATGTACAGTATAACACAGGGCAGTGGTTACGTGCAGCTGAGAGTGGTCTAGTAGTCTATAGATAGGCTAGAGGCTCTTAATGTACAGTATAACACAGGGCAGTGGTTACGTGCAGCTGAGAGTGGTCTAGTGGTCTATAGATAGGCTAGAGGCTCTTAATTTACAGTATAACACAGGGCAGTGGTTATGTGCAGCTGAGAGTGGTCTAGTAGTCTATAGATAGGCTAGAGGCTCTTAATGTACAGTATAACACAGGGCAGTGGTTACGTGCAGCTGAGAGCGGTCTAGTAGTCTATAGATAGGGTAGAGGCTCTTAATGTACAGTATAACACAGGGCAGTGGTTACGTGCAGCTGAGAGTGGTCTAGTAGTCTATAGATAGGCTAGAGGCTCTTAATGTACAGTATAACACGGGGCAGTGGTTACGTGCAGCTGAGAGTGGTCTAGTAGTCTATAGATAGGCTAGAGGCTCTTAATGTACAGTATAACACAGGGCAGTGGTTACGTGCAGCTGAGAGTGGTCTAGTAGTCTATAGATAGGCTAGAGGCTCTTAATGTACAGTATAACACAGGGCAGTGGTTACGTGCAGCTGAGAGTGGTCTTGTAGTCTGTAGATAGGCTCGAGGCTCTTAATGTACAGTATAACACAGTGCAGTGGTTACGTGCAGCTGAGAGTGGTCTAGTAGTCTATAGATAGGCTAGAGGCTCTTAATTTACAGTATAACACAGGGCAGTGGTTACGTGCAGCTGAGAGTGGTCTAGTAGTCTATAGATAGGCTAGAGGCTCTTAATGTACAGTAAAACACAGGGCAGTGGTCACGTGCAGCTGAGAGTGGTCTAGTAGTCTATAGATAGTCTAGAGGCTCTTAATGTACAGTATAACACAGGGCAGTGGTTACGTGCAGCTGAGAGTGGTCTAGTAGTCTATAGATAGGCTAGAGGCTCTTAATGTACAGTATAACACAGGGCAGTGGTTACGTGCAGCTGAGAGTGGTCTAGTAGTCTATAGATAGGCTAGAGGCTCTTAATGTACAGTATAACACAGGGCAGTGGTTACGTGCAGCTGAGAGTGGTCTAGTAGTCTATAGATAGGCTAGAGGCTCTTAATGTACAATATAACACAGGGCAGTGGTTACGTGCAGCTGAGAGTGGTCTAGTAGTCTATAGATAGGCTAGAGGCTCTTAATGTACAGTATAACACAGGGCAGTGGTTACGTGCAGCTGAGAGTGGTCTAGTAGTCTATATATAGGCTAGAGGCTCTTAATGTACAGTATAACACAGGGCAGTGGTTATGTGCAGCTGAGAGTGGTCTAGTAGTCTATAGATAAGCTAGAGGCTCTGAATGTACAGTATAACACAGGGCAGTGGTTACGTGCAGCTGAGAGTGGTCTAGTAGTCTATAGATAGGGTAGAGGCTCTTAATGTACAGTATAACACAGGGCAGTGGTTAGGTGCAGCTGAGAGTGATCTAGTAGTCTATAGATAGGCTAGAGCCTCTTAATGTACAGTATAACACAGGGCAGTGGTTACGTGCAGCTGAGAGTGGTCTAGTAGTCTATAGATAGGCTAGAGGCTCTTAATGTACAGTATAAAACAGGGCAGTGGTTACGTGCAGCTGAGAGTGGTCTAGTAGTCTATAGATGGGCTAGAGGCTCTTAATGTACAGTATAACACAGGGCAGTGGTTACGTGCAGCTGAGAGTGGTCTAGTAGTCTATAGATAGGCTAGAGGCTCTTAATGTACAGTATAACACAGGGCAGTGGTTACGTGCAGCTGAGAGTGGTCTAGTAGTCTATAGATAGGCTAGAGGCTCTTAATGTACAGTATAACACAGGGCAGTGGTTACGTGCAGCTGAGAGTGGTCTAGTAGTCTATAGATAGGCTAGAGGCTCTTAATATACAGTATAACACAGGGCAGTGGTTACGTGCAGCTGAGAGTGGTCTAGTAGTCTATAAATAGGCTAGAGGCCCTTAATGTACAGTATAACACAGGGCAGTGGTTACGTGCAGCTCAGAGTGGTCCAGTAGTCTATAGATAGGCTAGAGACTCTTAGTGTACAGTATAACACAGGGCAGTGGTTACGTGCAGCTGAGAGTGGTCTAGTAGTCTATAGATAGGCTAGAGGCTCTTAATGTACAGTATAAAACAGGGCAGTGGTTACGTGCAGCTGAGAGTGGTCTAGTAGTCTATAGATAGGCTAGAGGCTCTTAATGTACAGTATAACACAGGGCAGTGGTTACGTGCAGCTGAGAGTGGTCTAGTAGTCTATATATAGGCTAGAGACTCTTAATGTACAGTGTAACACAGGGCAGTGGTTACGTGCAGCTGAGAGTGGTCTAGTAGTCTATAGATAGGCTAGAGGCTCTTAATGTACAGTATAACACAGGGCAGTGGTTACGTGCAGCTGAGAGTGGTCTAGTGGTCTATAGATAGGCTAGAGGCTCTTAATTTACAGTATAACACAGGGCAGTGGTTACGTGCAGCTGAGAGTGGTCTAGTAGTCTATAGATAGGCTAGAGGCTCTTAATGTACAGTATAACACAGGGCAGTGGTTACGTGCAGCTGAGAGCGGTCTAGTAGTCTATAGATAGGGTAGAGGCTCTTAATGTACAGTATAACACAGGGCAGTGGTTACGTGCAGCTGAGAGTGGTCTAGTAGTCTATAGATAGGCTAGAGGCTCTTAATGTACAGTATAACACAGGGCAGTGGTTACGTGCAGCTGAGAGTGGTCTAGTAGTCTATAGATAGGCTAGATGCTCTTAATGTACAGTATAACACAGGGCAGTGGTTACGTGCAGCTGAGAGTGGTCTAGTAGTCTATAGATAGGCTAGTGGCTCTTAATGTACAGTATAACACAGGGCAGTGGTTACGTGCAGCTGAGAGTGGTCTAGTAGTCTATAGATAGGCTAGAGGCTCTTAATGTACAGTATAACACAGGGCAGTGGTTACGTGCAGCTGAGAGTGGTCTTGTAGTCTATAGATAGGCTAGATGCTCTTAATGTACAGTATAACACAGGGCAGTGGTTACGTGCAGCTGAGAGTGGTTTAGTAGTCTATAGATAGGCTAGAGGCTCGTAATGTACAGTATAACACAGGGCAGTGGTTACGTGCAGCTGAGAGTGGTCTAGTAGTCTATAGATAGGCTAGAGGCTCTTAATGTACAGTATAACACAGGGCAGTGGTTACGTGCAGCTGAGAGTGGTCTTGTAGTCTGTAGATAGGCTCGAGGCTCTTAATGTACAGTATAACACAGGGCAGTGGTTACGTGCAGCTGAGAGTGGTCTAGTAGTCTATAGATAGGCTAGAGGCTCTTAATTTACAGTATAACACAGGGCAGTGGTTACGTGCAGCTGAGAGTGGTCTAGTAGTCTATAGATAGGCTAGAGGCTCTTAATGTACAGTAAAACACAGGGCAGTGGTCACGTGCAGCTGAGAGTGGTCTAGTAGTCTATAGATAGGCTAGAGGCTCTTAATGTACAGTATAACACAGGGCAGTGGTTACGTGCAGCTGAGAGTGGTCTAGTAGTCTATAGATAGGCTAGAGGCTCTTAATGTACAGTATAACACAGGGCAGTGGTTACGTGCAGCTGAGAGTGGTCTAGTAGTCTATAGATAGGCTAGAGGCTCTTAATGTACAGTATAACACAGGGCAGTGGTTACGTGCAGCTGAGAGTGGTCTAGTAGTCTATAGATAGGCTAGAGGCTCTTAATGTACAATATAACACAGGGCAGTGGTTACGTGCAGCTGAGAGTGTAGTAGTCTATAGATAGGCTAGAGGCTCTTAATGTACAGTATAACACAGGGCAGTGGTTACGTGCAGCTGAGAGTGGTCTAGTAGTCTATATATAGGCTAGAGGCTCTTAATGTACAGTATAACACAGGGCAGTGGTTATGTGCAGCTGAGAGTGGTGTAGTAGTCTATAGATAGGCTAGAGGCTCTGAATGTACAGTATAACACAGGGCAGTGGTTACGTGCAGCTGAGAGTGGTCTAGTAGTCTATAGATAGGGTAGAGGCTCTTAATGTACAGTATAACACAGGGCAGTGGTTACGTGCAGCTGAGAGTGGTCTAGTAGTCTATAGATAGGCTAGAGGCTCTTAATGTACAGTATAACACAGGGCAGTGGTTACGTGCAGCTGAGAGTGGTCTAGTAGTCTATAGATAGGCTAGAGGCTCTTAATGTACAGTATAACACAGGGCAGTGGTTACGTGCAGCTGAGAGTGGTCTAGTAGTCTATAGATAGGCTAGAGGCTCTTAATGTACAGTATAACACAGGGCAGTGGTTACGTGCAGCTGAGAGTGGTCTAGTAGTCTATAGATAGGCTAGAGGCTCTTAATGTACAGTATAACACAGGGCAGTGGTTACGTGCAGCTGAGAGTGGTCTAGTAGTCTATAGATAGGCTAGAGGCTCTTAATGTACAGTATAACACAGGGCAGTGGTTACGTGCAGCTGAGAGTGGTCTAGTAGTCTATAGATAGGCTAGAGGCTCTTAATATACAGTATAACACAGGGCAGTGGTTACGTGCAGCTGAGAGTGGTCTAGTAGTCTATAAATAGGCTAGAGGCTCTTAATGTACAGTATAACACAGGGCAGTGGTTACGTGCAGCTCAGAGTGGTCTAGTAGTCTATAGATAGGCTAGAGACTCTTAGTGTACAGTATAACACAGGGCAGTGGTTACGTGCAGCTGAGAGTGGTCTAGTAGTCTATAGATAGGCTAGAGGCTCTTAATGTACAGTATAAAACAGGGCAGTGGTTACGTGCAGCTGAGAGTGGTCTAGTAGTCTATAGATAGGCTAGAGGCTCTTAATGTACAGTATAACACAGGGCAGTGGTTACGTGCAGCTGAGAGTGGTCTAGTAGTCTATATATAGGCTAGAGACTCTTAATGTACAGTATAACACAGGGCAGTGGTTACGTGCAGCTGAGAGTGGTCTAGTAGTCTATAGATAGGCTAGAGGCTCTTAATGTACAGTATAACACAGGGCAGTGGTTACGTGCAGCTGAGAGTGGTCTAGTGGTCTATAGATAGGCTAGAGGCTCTTAATTTACAGTATAACACAGGGCAGTGGTTATGTGCAGCTGAGAGTGGTCTAGTAGTCTATAGATAGGCTAGAGGCTCTTAATGTACAGTATAACACAGGGCAGTGGTTACGTGCAGCTGAGAGCGGTCTAGTAGTCTATAGATAGGGTAGAGGCTCTTAATGTACAGTATAACACAGGGCAGTGGTTACGTGCAGCTGAGAGTGGTCTAGTAGTCTATAGATAGGCTAGAGGCTCTTAATGTACAGTATAACACGGGGCAGTGGTTACGTGCAGCTGAGAGTGGTCTAGTAGTCTATAGATAGGCTAGAGGCTCTTAATGTACAGTATAACACAGGGCAGTGGTTACGTGCAGCTGAGAGTGGTCTAGTAGTCTATAGATAGGCTAGAGGCTCTTAATGTACAGTATAACACAGGGCAGTGGTTACGTGCAGCTGAGAGTGGTCTTGTAGTCTGTAGATAGGCTCGAGGCTCTTAATGTACAGTATAACACAGTGCAGTGGTTACGTGCAGCTGAGAGTGGTCTAGTAGTCTATAGATAGGCTAGAGGCTCTTAATTTACAGTATAACACAGGGCAGTGGTTACGTGCAGCTGAGAGTGGTCTAGTAGTCTATAGATAGGCTAGAGGCTCTTAATGTACAGTAAAACACAGGGCAGTGGTCACGTGCAGCTGAGAGTGGTCTAGTAGTCTATAGATAGTCTAGAGGCTCTTAATGTACAGTATAACACAGGGCAGTGGTTACGTGCAGCTGAGAGTGGTCTAGTAGTCTATAGATAGGCTAGAGGCTCTTAATGTACAGTATAACACAGGGCAGTGGTTACGTGCAGCTGAGAGTGGTCTAGTAGTCTATAGATAGGCTAGAGGCTCTTAATGTACAGTATAACACAGGGCAGTGGTTACGTGCAGCTGAGAGTGGTCTAGTAGTCTATAGATAGGCTAGAGGCTCTTAATGTACAATATAACACAGGGCAGTGGTTACGTGCAGCTGAGAGTGGTCTAGTAGTCTATAGATAGGCTAGAGGCTCTTAATGTACAGTATAACACAGGGCAGTGGTTACGTGCAGCTGAGAGTGGTCTAGTAGTCTATATATAGGCTAGAGGCTCTTAATGTACAGTATAACACAGGGCAGTGGTTATGTGCAGCTGAGAGTGGTCTAGTAGTCTATAGATAAGCTAGAGGCTCTGAATGTACAGTATAACACAGGGCAGTGGTTACGTGCAGCTGAGAGTGGTCTAGTAGTCTATAGATAGGGTAGAGGCTCTTAATGTACAGTATAACACAGGGCAGTGGTTAGGTGCAGCTGAGAGTGATCTAGTAGTCTATAGATAGGCTAGAGCCTCTTAATGTACAGTATAACACAGGGCAGTGGTTACGTGCAGCTGAGAGTGGTCTAGTAGTCTATAGATAGGCTAGAGGCTCTTAATGTACAGTATAAAACAGGGCAGTGGTTACGTGCAGCTGAGAGTGGTCTAGTAGTCTATAGATGGGCTAGAGGCTCTTAATGTACAGTATAACACAGGGCAGTGGTTACGTGCAGCTGAGAGTGGTCTAGTAGTCTATAGATAGGCTAGAGGCTCTTAATGTACAGTATAACACAGGGCAGTGGTTACGTGCAGCTGAGAGTGGTCTAGTAGTCTATAGATAGGCTAGAGGCTCTTAATGTACAGTATAACACAGGGCAGTGGTTACGTGCAGCTGAGAGTGGTCTAGTAGTCTATAGATAGGCTAGAGGCTCTTAATATACAGTATAACACAGGGCAGTGGTTACGTGCAGCTGAGAGTGGTCTAGTAGTCTATAAATAGGCTAGAGGCCCTTAATGTACAGTATAACACAGGGCAGTGGTTACGTGCAGCTCAGAGTGGTCCAGTAGTCTATAGATAGGCTAGAGACTCTTAGTGTACAGTATAACACAGGGCAGTGGTTACGTGCAGCTGAGAGTGGTCTAGTAGTCTATAGATAGGCTAGAGGCTCTTAATGTACAGTATAAAACAGGGCAGTGGTTACGTGCAGCTGAGAGTGGTCTAGTAGTCTATAGATAGGCTAGAGGCTCTTAATGTACAGTATAACACAGGGCAGTGGTTACGTGCAGCTGAGAGTGGTCTAGTAGTCTATATATAGGCTAGAGACTCTTAATGTACAGTATAACACAGGGCAGTGGTTACGTGCAGCTGAGAGTGGTCTAGTAGTCTATAGATAGGCTAGAGGCTCTTAATGTACAGTATAACACAGGGCAGTGGTTACGTGCAGCTGAGAGTGGTCTAGTGGTCTATAGATAGGCTAGAGGCTCTTAATTTACAGTATAACACAGGGCAGTGGTTACGTGCAGCTGAGAGTGGTCTAGTAGTCTATAGATAGGCTAGAGGCTCTTAATGTACAGTATAACACAGGGCAGTGGTTACGTGCAGCTGAGAGCGGTCTAGTAGTCTATAGATAGGGTAGAGGCTCTTAATGTACAGTATAACACAGGGCAGTGGTTACGTGCAGCTGAGAGTGGTCTAGTAGTCTATAGATAGGCTAGAGGCTCTTAATGTACAGTATAACACAGGGCAGTGGTTACGTGCAGCTGAGAGTGGTCTAGTAGTCTATAGATAGGCTAGAGGCTCTTAATGTACAGTATAACACAGGGCAGTGGTTACGGGCAGCTGAGAGTGGTCTAGTAGTCTATAGATAGGCTAGAGGATCTTAATGTACAGTATAACACAGGGCAGTGGTTACGTGCAGCTGAGAGTGGTCTAGTAGTCTATAGATAGGCTAGAGGCTCTTAATGTACAGTATAACACAGGGCAGTGGTTACGTGCAGCTGAGAGTGGTCTAGTAGTCTATATATAGGCTAGAGGCTCTTAATGTACAGTATAACACAGGGCAGTGGTTACGTGCAGCTGAGAGTGGTCTAGTAGTCTATAGATAGGCTAGAGGCTCTTAATGTACAGTATAACACAGGGCAGTGGTTACGTTCAGCTGAGAGTGGTCTAGTAGTCTATATATAGGCTAGAGGCTCTTAATGTACAGTATAACACAGGGCAGTGGTTACGTGCAGCTGAGAGTGGTTTAGTAGTCTATAGATAGGATAGAGGCTCTTAATGTACAGTATAACACAGGGCAGTGGTTACGTGCAGCTGAGAGTGGTCTAGTAGTCTATAGATAGGCTAGAGGCTCTTAATGTACAGTATAACACAGGGCAGTGGTTATGTGCAGCTGAGAGTGGTCTAGTAGTCTATAGATAGGCTAGAGGCTCTGAATGTACAGTATAACACAGGGCAGTGGTTACGTGCAGCTGAGAGTGGTCTAGTAGTCTATAGATAGGGTAGAGGCTCTTAATGTACAGTATAACACAGGGCAGTGGTTACGTGCTGCTGAGAGTGGTCTAGTAGTCTATATATAGGCTAGAGGCTCTTAATGTACAGTATAACACAGGGCAGTGGTTACGTGCAGCTGAGAGTGGTCTAGTAGTCTATAGATAGGCTAGAGGCTCTTAATGCACAGTATAACACAGGGTAGTGGTTACGTGCAGCTGAGAGTGGTCTAGTAGTCTATAGATAGGCTAGAGGCTCTTAATGTACAGTATAACACAGGGCAGTGGTTACGTGCAGCTGAGAGTGGTGTAGTAGTCTATAGATAGGCTAGAGGCTCTTAATGTACAGTATAACACAGGGCAGTGGTTACGTGCAGCTGAGAGTGGTCTAGTAGTCTATAGATAGGCTAGAGACACATAATGTACAGTATAACACAGGGCAGTGGTTACGTGCAGCTGAGAGTGGTCTAGTAGTCTATAGATAGGCTAGAGGCTCTTAATGTACAGTATAACACAGGGCAGTGGTTACGTGCAGCTGAGAGTGGTCTAGTAGTCTATAGATAGGCTAGAGGCTCTTAATGTACAGTATAACACAGGGCAGTGGTTACGTGCAGCTGAGAGTGGTCTAGTAGTCTATAGATAGGCTAGAGGCTCTTAATGTACAGTATAACACAGGGCAGTGGTTACGTGCAGCTGAGAGTGGTCTAGTAGTCTATAGATAGGCTAGAGGCTCTTAATGTACAGTATAAGACAGGGCAGTGGTTACGTGCAGCTGAGAGTGGTCTAGTAGTCTATAGATAGGCTAGAGGCTCTTAATGTACAGTATAACACAGGGCAGTGGTTACGTGCAGCTGAGAGTGGTCTAGTAGTCTATAGATAGGCTCGAGGCTCTTAATGTACAGTATAACACAGGGCAGTGGTTACGTGCAGCTGAGAGTGGTCTAGTAGTCTATATATAGGCTAGAGGCTCTTAATGTACAGTATAACACAGGGCAGTGGTTACGTGCAGCTGAGAGTGGTCTAGTAGTCTATATATAGGCTAGAGGCTCTTAATGTACAGTATAACACAGGGCAGTGGTTACGTGCAGCTGAGAGTGGTCTAGTAGTCTATAGATAGGCTAGAGGCTCTTAATGTACAGTATAACATAGGGCAGTGGTTACGTGCAGCTGAGAGTGGTCTAGTAGTCTATAGATAGGCTAGAGGCTCTTAATGTACAGTATAACACAGGGCAGTGGTTACGTGCAGCTGAGAGTGGTCTAGTAGTCTATAGATAGGCTAGATGCTCTTAATGTACAGTATAACACAGGGCAGTGGTTACGTGCAGCTGAGAGTGGTCTAGTAGTCTATAGATAGGCTAGAGGCTCTTAATGTACAGTATAACACAGGGCAGTGGTTACGTGCAGCTGAGAGTGGTCTAGTAGTCTATAGATAGGCTAGAGGCTCTTAATGTACAGTATAACACAGGGCAGTGGTTACGTGCAGCTGAGAGTGGTCTAGTAGTCTATATATAGGCTAGAGGCTCTTAATGTACAGTATAACACAGGGCAGTGGTTACGTGCAGCTGAGAGTGGTCTAGTAGTCTATAGATAGGCTAGAGGCTCTTAATGTACAGTATAACACAGGGCAGTGGTTACGTGCAGCTGAGAGTGGTCTAGTAGTCTATATATAGGCTAGAGGCTCTTAATGTACAGTATAACACAGGGCAGTGGTTACGTGCAGCTGAGAGTGGTCTAGTAGTCTATAGATAGGCTAGAGGCTCTTAATGTACAGTATAACACAGGGCAGTGGTTACGTGCAGCTGAGGGTGGTCTAGTAGTCTATAGATAGGCTAGAGGCTCTTAATGTACAGTATAACACAGGGCAGTGGTTACGTGCAGCTGAGAGTGGTTTAGTAGTCTATAGATAGGGTAGAGGCTCTTAATGTACAGTATAACACAGGGCAGTGGTTACGTGCAGCTGAGAGTGGTCTAGTAGTCTATAGATAGGCTAGAGGCTCTTAATGTACAGTATAACACAGGGCAGTGGTTACGTGCAGCTGAGAGTGGTTTAGTAGTCTATAGATAGGCTAGAGGCTCTTAATGTACAGTATAACACAGGGCAGTGGTTACGTGCAGCTGAGAGTGGTCTAGTAGTCTATAGATAGGCTAGAGGCTCTTAATGTACAGTATAACACAGGGCAGTGGTTACGTGCAGCTGAGAGTGGTCTAGTAGTCTATATATAGGCTAGAGGCTCTTAATGTACAGTATAACACAGGGCAGTGGTTACGTGCAGCTGAGAGTGGTCTAGTAGTCTATAGATAGGCTAGAGGCTCTTAATGTACAGTATAACACAGGGCAGTAGTTACGTGCAGCTGAGAGTGGTCTAGTAGTCTATAGATAGGCTAGAGGCTCTTAATGTACAGTATAACACAGGGCAGTGGTTACGTGCAGCTGAGAGTGGTGTAGTAGTCTATAGATAGGCTAGAGGCTCTTAATGTACAGTATAACACAGGGCAGTGGTTACGTGCAGCTGAGAGTGGTCTAGTAGTCTATAGATAGGGTAGAGGCTCTTAATGTACAGTATAACACAGGGCAGTGGTTACGTGCTGCTGAGAGTGGTCTAGTAGTCTATATATAGGCTAGAGGCTCTTAATGTACAGTATAACACAGGGCAGTGGTTACGTGCAGCTGAGAGTGGTCTAGTAGTCTATAGATAGGCTAGAGGCTCTTAATGCACAGTATAACACAGGGTAGTGGTTACGTGCAGCTGAGAGTGGTCTAGTAGTCTATAGATAGGCTAGAGGCTCTTAATGTACAGTATAACACAGGGCAGTGGTTACGTGCAGCTGAGAGTGGTGTAGTAGTCTATAGATAGGCTAGAGGCTCTTAATGTACAGTATAACACAGGGCAGTGGTTACGTGCAGCTGAGAGTGGTCTAGTAGTCTATAGATAGGCTAGAGACACATAATGTACAGTATAACACAGGGCAGTGGTTACGTGCAGCTGAGAGTGGTCTAGTAGTCTATAGATAGGCTAGAGGCTCTTAATGTACAGTATAACACAGGGCAGTGGTTACGTGCAGCTGAGAGTGGTCTAGTAGTCTATAGATAGGCTAGAGGCTCTTAATGTACAGTATAACACAGGGCAGTGGTTACGTGCAGCTGAGAGTGGTCTAGTAGTCTATAGATAGGCTAGAGGCTCTTAATGTACAGTATAACACAGGGCAGTGGTTACGTGCAGCTGAGAGTGGTCTAGTAGTCTATAGATAGGCTAGAGGCTCTTAATGTACAGTATAAGACAGGGCAGTGGTTACGTGCAGCTGAGAGTGGTCTAGTAGTCTATAGATAGGCTAGAGGCTCTTAATGTACAGTATAACACAGGGCAGTGGTTACGTGCAGCTGAGAGTGTTCTAGTAGTCTATAGATAGGCTCGAGGCTCTTAATGTACAGTATAACACAGGGCAGTGGTTACGTGCAGCTGAGAGTGGTCTAGTAGTCTATATATAGGCTAGAGGCTCTTAATGTACAGTATAACACAGGGCAGTGGTTACGTGCAGCTGAGAGTGGTCTAGTAGTCTATATATAGGCTAGAGGCTCTTAATGTACAGTATAACACAGGGCAGTGGTTACGTGCAGCTGAGAGTGGTCTAGTAGTCTATAGATAGGCTAGAGGCTCTTAATGTACAGTATAACATAGGGCAGTGGTTACGTGCAGCTGAGAGTGGTCTAGTAGTCTATAGATAGGCTAGAGGCTCTTAATGTACAGTATAACACAGGGCAGTGGTTACGTGCAGCTGAGAGTGGTCTAGTAGTCTATAGATAGGCTAGATGCTCTTAATGTACAGTATAACACAGGGCAGTGGTTACGTGCAGCTGAGAGTGGTCTAGTAGTCTATAGATAGGCTAGAGGCTCTTAATGTACAGTATAACACAGGGCAGTGGTTACGTGCAGCTGAGAGTGGTCTAGTAGTCTATAGATAGGCTAGAGGCTCTTAATGTACAGTATAACACAGGGCAGTGGTTACGTGCAGCTGAGAGTGGTCTAGTAGTCTATATATAGGCTAGAGGCTCTTAATGTACAGTATAACACAGGGCAGTGGTTACGTGCAGCTGAGAGTGGTCTAGTAGTCTATAGATAGGCTAGAGGCTCTTAATGTACAGTATAACACAGGGCAGTGGTTACGTGCAGCTGAGAGTGGTCTAGTAGTCTATATATAGGCTAGAGGCTCTTAATGTACAGTATAACACAGGGCAGTGGTTACGTGCAGCTGAGAGTGGTCTAGTAGTCTATAGATAGGCTAGAGGCTCTTAATGTACAGTATAACACAGGGCAGTGGTTACGTGCAGCTGAGGGTGGTCTAGTAGTCTATAGATAGGCTAGAGGCTCTTAATGTACAGTATAACACAGGGCAGTGGTTACGTGCAGCTGAGAGTGGTTTAGTAGTCTATAGATAGGGTAGAGGCTCTTAATGTACAGTATAACACAGGGCAGTGGTTACGTGCAGCTGAGAGTGGTCTAGTAGTCTATAGATAGGCTAGAGGCTCTTAATGTACAGTATAACACAGGGCAGTGGTTACGTGCAGCTGAGAGTGGTTTAGTAGTCTATAGATAGGCTAGAGGCTCTTAATGTACAGTATAACACAGGGCAGTGGTTACGTGCAGCTGAGAGTGGTCTAGTAGTCTATAGATAGGCTAGAGGCTCTTAATGTACAGTATAACACAGGGCAGTGGTTACGTGCAGCTGAGAGTGGTCTAGTAGTCTATATATAGGCTAGAGGCTCTTAATGTACAGTATAACACAGGGCAGTGGTTACGTGCAGCTGAGAGTGGTCTAGTAGTCTATAGATAGGCTAGAGGCTCTTAATGTACAGTATAACACAGGGCAGTAGTTACGTGCAGCTGAGAGTGGTCTAGTAGTCTATAGATAGGCTAGAGGCTCTTAATGTACAGTATAACACAGGGCAGTGGTTACGTGCAGCTGAGAGTGGTGTAGTAGTCTATAGATAGGCTAGAGGCTCTTAATGTACAGTATAACACAGGGCAGTGGTTACGTGCAGCTGAGAGTGGTCTAGTAGTCTATAGATAGGCTAGAGACACTTAATGTACAGTATAACACAGGGCAGTGGTTACGTGCAGCTGAGAGTGGTCTAGTAGTCTATATATAGGCTAGAGGCTCTTAATGTACAGTATAACACAGGGCAGTGGTTACGTGCAGCTGAGAGTGGTCTAGTAGTCTATAGATAGGCTAGAGGCTCTTAATGTACAGTATAACACAGGGCAGTGGTTACGTGCAGCTGAGAGTGGTCTAGTAGTCTATAGATAGGCTAGAGGCTCTTAATGTACAGTATAACACAGGGCAGTGGTTACGTGCAGCTGAGAGTGGTCTAGTAGTCTATAGATAGGCTAGAGGCTCTTAATGTACAGTATAACACAGGGCAGTGGTTACGTGCAGCTGAGAGTGGTCTAGTAGTCTATAGATAGGCTAGAGGCTCTTAATGTACAGTATAACACAGGGCAGTGGTTACGTGCAGCTGAGAGTGGTCTAGTAGTCTATAGATAGGCTAGAGGCTCTTAATGTACAGTATAACACAGGGCAGTGGTTACGTGCAGCTGAGAGTGGTCTAGTAGTCTATAGATAGGCTAGAGGCTCTTAATGTACAGTATAACACAGGGCAGTGGTTACGTGCAGCTGAGAGTGGTCTAGTAGTCTATATATAGGCTAGAGGCTCTTAATGTACAGTATAACACAGGGCAGTGGTTACGTGCAGCTGAGAGTGGTCTAGTAGTCTATAGATAGGCTAGAGGCTCTTAATGTACAGTATAACACAGGGCAGTGGTTACGTGCAGCTGAGAGTGGTCTAGTAGTCTATAGATAGGCTAGATGCTCTTAATGTACAGTATAACACAGGGCAGTGGTTACGTGCAGCTGAGAGTGGTCTAGTAGTCTATAGATAGGCTAGAGGCTCTTAATGTACAGTATAACACAGGGCAGTGGTTACGTGCAGCTGAGAGTGGTCTAGTAGTCTATAGATAGGCTAGAGGCTCTTAATGTACAGTATAACACAGGGCAGTGGTTACGTGCAGCTGAGAGTGGTCTAGTAGTCTATAGATAGGCTAGAGGCTCTTAATGTACAGTATAACACAGGGCAGTGGTTACGTGCAGCTGAGAGTGGTCTAGTAGTCTATAGATAGGCTAGAGGCTCTTAATGTACAGTATAACACAGGGCAGTGGTTACGTGCAGCTGAGAGTGGTCTAGTAGTCTATATATAGGCTAGAGGCTCTTAATGTACAGTATACCACAGGGCAGTGGTTACGTGCAGCTGAGAGTGGTCTAGTAGTCTATAGATAGGCTAGAGGCTCTTAATGTACAGTATAACACAGGGCAGTGGTTACGTGCAGCTGAGAGTGGTCTAGTAGTCTATAGATAGGCTAGAGGCTCTTAATGTACAGTATAACACAGGGCAGTGGTTACGTGCAGCTGAGAGTGGTCTAGTAGTCTATAGATAGGCTAGAGGCTCTTAATGTACAGTATAACACAGGGCAGTGGTTACGTGCAGCTGAGAGTGGTCTAGTAGTCTATAGATAGGCTAGAGGCTCTTAATGTACAGTATAACACAGGGCAGTGGTTACGTGCAGCTGAGAGTGGTCTAGTAGTCTATAGATAGGCTAGAGGCTCTTAATGTACAGTATAACACAGGGCAGTGGTTACGTGCAGCTGAGAGTGGTCTAGTAGTCTATAGATAGGCTAGAGGCTCTTAATGTGCAGTATAACACAGGGCAGTGGTTACGTGCAGCTGAGAGTGGTCTAGTAGTCTATAGATAGGCTAGAGGCTCTTAATGTACAGTATAACACAGGGCAGTGGTTACGTGCAGCTGAGAGTGGTTTAGTAGTCTATAGATAGGCTAGAGGCTCTTAATGTACAGTATAACACAGGGCAGTGGTTACGTGCAGCTGAGAGTGGTCTAGTAGTCTATAGATAGGCTAGAGGCTCTTAATGTACAGTATAA
Source organism: Meconema thalassinum (assembly GCA_946902985.2). NCBI lineage: Eukaryota > Metazoa > Arthropoda > Insecta > Orthoptera > Tettigoniidae > Meconema > Meconema thalassinum. The sequence goes on along the minus strand of OX336394.1, from coordinate 465,209,149 downwards.
CACAGGGCAGTGGTTACGTGCAGCTGAGAGTGGTCTAGTAGTCTATAGATAGGCTAGAGGCTCTTAATGTACAGTATAACACAGGGCAGTGGTTACGGGCTGCTGAGAGTGGTCTAGTAGTCTATATATTGGCTAGAGGCTCTTAATGTACAGTATAACACAGGGCAGTGGTTACGTGCAGCTGAGAGTGGTCTAGTAGTCTATAGATAGGCTAGAGGCTCTTAATGTACAGTATAACACAGGGCAGTGGTTACGTGCAGCTGAGAGTGGTCTAGTATTCTATAGATAGGCTAGAGGCTCTTAATTTACAGTATAACACAGGGCAGTGGTTACGTGCAGCTGAGAGTGGTCTAGTAGTCTATAGATAGGCTAGAGGCTCTTAATGTACAGTATAACACAGGGCAGTGGTTACGTGCAGCTGAGAGTGGTCTAGTAGTCTATAGATAGGCTAGAGGCTCTTAATGTACAGTATAACACAGGGCAGTGGTTACGTGCAGCTGAGAGTGTTCTAGTAGTCTATAGATAGGCTAGAGGCTCTTAATGTACAGTATAACACAGGGCAGTGGTTACGTGCAGCTGAGAGTGGTATAGTAGTCTATAGATAGGCTAGAGGCTCTTAATGTACAGTATAACACAGGGCAGTGGTTACGTGCAGCTGAGAGTGGTCTAGTAGTCTATAGATAGGCTAGAGACTCTTAAGGTACAGTATAACACAGGGCAGTGGTTACGTGCAGCTGAGAGTGGTCTAGTAGTCTATAGATAGGCTAGAGGCTCTTAATGTACAGTATAACACAGGGCAGTGGTTACGTGCAGCTGAGAGTGGTCTAGTAGTCTATAGATAGGCTAGAGGCTCTTAATGTACAGTATAACACAGGGCAGTGGTTACGTGCAACTGAGAGTGTCTAGTAGTCTATAGATTGGCTAGAGGCTCTTAATGTACAGTATAACACAGGGCAGTGGTTACGTGCAGCTGAGAGTGTCTAGTAGTCTATAGATAGGCTAGAGGCTCTTAATGTACAATATAACACAGGGCAGTGGTTACGTGCAGCTGAGAGTGGTCTAGTAGTCTATAGATAGGCTAGAGGCTCTTAATGTACAGTATAACACAGGGCAGTGGTTACGTGCAGCTGAGAGTGGTCTAGTAGTCTATAGATAGGGTAGAGGCTCTTAATGTACAGTATAACACAGGGCAGTGGTTACGTGCAGCTGAGAGTGGTCTAGTAGTCTATAGATAGGCTAGAGGCTCTTAATGTACAGTATAACACAGGGCAGTGGTTACGTGCAGCTGAGAGTGGTCTAGTAGTCTATAGATAGGCTAGAGGCTCTTAATGTACAGTATAACACAGGGCAGTGGTTTCGTGCAGCTGAGAGTGGTCTTGTAGTCTATAGATAGGCTAGAGGCTCTTAATGTACAGTATAACACAGGGCAGTGGTTACGTGCAGCTGAGAGTGGTCTGGTAGTCTATAGATAGGCTAGAGGCTCTTAATGTACAGTATAACACAGGGCAGTGGTTACGTGCAGCTGAGAGTGGTCTAGTAGTCTATATATAGGCTAGAGGCTCTTAATGTACAGTATAACACAGGGCAGTGGTTACGTGCAGCTGACAGTGGTCTAGTAGTCTATAGATAGGCTAGAGGCTCTTAATGTACAGTATAACACAGGGCAGTGGTTACGTGCAGCTGAGAGTGGTCTAGTAGTCTATAGATAGGCTAGATGCTCTTAATGTACAGTATAACACAGGGCAGTGGTTACGTGCAGCTGAGAGTGGTCTAGTAGTCTATAGATAGGCTAGAGGCTCTTAATGTACAGTATAACACAGGGCAGTGGTTACGTGCAGCTGAGAGTGGTCTAGTAGTCTATAGATAGGCTAGAGGCTCTTAATGTACAGTATAACACAGGGCAGTGGTTACGTGCAGCTGAGAGTGGTCTAGTAGTATATAGATAGGCTAGAGGCTCTTAATGTACAGTATAACACAGGGCAGTGGTTACGTGCAGCTGAGAGTGGTCTAGTAGTCTATATATAGGCTAGAGGCTCTTAATGTACAGTATACCACAGGGCAGTGGTTACGTTCAGCTGAGAGTGGTCTAGTAGTCTATAGATAGGCTAGAGGCTCTTAATGTACAGTATAACACAGGGCAGTGGTTACGTGCAGCTGAGAGTGGTCTAGTAGTCTATAGATAGGCTAGAGGCTCTTAATGTACAGTATAACACAGGGCAGTGGTTACGTGCAGCTGAGAGTGGTCTAGTAGTCTATAGATAGGCTAGAGGCTCTTAATGTACAGTATAACACAGGGCAGTGGTTACGTGCAGCTGAGAGTGGTCTAGTAGTCTATAGATAGGCTAGAGGCACTTAATGTACAGTATAACACAGGGCAGTGGTTACGTGCAGCTGAGAGTGGTCTAGTAGTCTATAGATAGGCTAGAGGCTCTTAATGTACAGTATAACACAGGGCAGTGGTTACGTGCAGCTGAGAGTGGTCTAGTAGTCTATAGATAGGCTAGAGGCTCTTAATGTACAGTATAACACAGGGCAGTGGTTACGTGCAGCTGAGAGTGGTCTAGTAGTCTATAGATAGGCTAGAGGCTCTTAATGTACAGTATAACACAGGGCAGTGGTTACGTGCAGCTGAGAGTGGTCTAGTAGTCTATAGATAGGCTAGAGGCTCTTAATGTACAGTATAACACAGGGCAGTGGTTACGTGCAGCTGAGAGTGGTCTAGTAGTCTATAGATAGGCTAGATGCTCTTAATGTACAGTATAACACAGGGCAGTGGTTACGTGCAGCTGAGAGTGGTCTAGTAGTCTATAGATAGGCTAGAGGCTCTTAATGTACAGTATAACACAGGGCAGTGGTTACGTGCAGCTGAGAGTGGTCTAGTAGTCTATAGATAGGCTAGAGGCTCTTAATGTACAGTATAACACAGGGCAGTGGTTACGTGCAGCTGAGAGTGGTCTAGTAGTCTATAGATAGGCTAGAGGCTCTTAATGTACAGTATAACACAGGGCAGTGGTTACGTGCAGCTGAGAGTGGTTTAGTAGTCTATAGATAGGCTAGAGGCTCTTAATGTACAGTATAACACAGGGCAGTGGTTACGTGCAGCTGAGAGTGGTCTAGTAGTCTATAGATAGGCTAGAGGCTCTTAATGTACAGTATAACACAGGGCAGTGGTTACGTGCAGCTGAGAGTGGTCTAGTAGTCTATAGATAGGCTAGAGGCTCTTAATGTACAGTATAACACAGGGCAGTGGTTACGGGCTGCTGAGAGTGGTCTAGTAGTCTATAGATAGGCTAGAGGCTCTTAATGTACAGTATAACACAGGGCAGTGGTTACGTGCAGCTGAGAGTGGTCTAGTAGTCTATAGATAGGCTAGAGGCTCTTAATGTACAGTATAACACAGGGCAGTGGTTACGTGCAGCTGAGAGTGGTCTAGTAGTCTATAGATAGGCTAGAGGCTCTTAATTTACAGTATAACACAGGGCAGTGGTTACGTGCAGCTGAGAGTGGTCTAGTAGTCTATAGATAGGCTAGAGGCTCTTAATGTACAGTATAACACAGGGCAGTGGTTACGTGCAGCTGAGAGTGGTCTAGTAGTCTATAGATAGGCTAGAGGCTCTTAATGTACAGTATAACACAGGGCAGTGGTTACGTGCAGCTGAGAGTGGTCTAGTAGTCTATAGATAGGCTAGAGGCTCTTAATGTACAGTATAACACAGGGCAGTGGTTACGTGCAGCTGAGAGTGGTATAGTAGTCTATAGATAGGCTAGAGGCTCTTAATGTACAGTATAACACAGGGCAGTGGTTACGTGCAGCTGAGAGTGGTCTAGTAGTCTATAGATAGGCTAGAGACTCTTAATGTACAGTATAACACAGGGCAGTGGTTACGTGCAGCTGAGAGTGGTCTAGTAGTCTACAGATAGGCTAGAGGCTCTTAATGTACAGTATAACACAGGGCAGTGGTTACGTGCAGCTGAGAGTGGTCTAGTAGTCTATAGATAGGCTAGAGGCTCTTAATGTACAGTATAACACAGGGCAGTGGTTACGTGCAACTGAGAGTGTCTAGTAGTCTATAGATTGGCTAGAGGCTCTTAATGTACAGTATAACACAGGGCAGTGGTTACGTGCAGCTGAGAGTGTCTAGTAGTCTATAGATAGGCTAGAGGCTCTTAATGTACAATATAACACAGGGCAGTGGTTACGTACAGCTGAGAGTGGTCTAGTAGTCTATAGATAGGGTAGAGGCTCTTAATGTACAGTATAATACAGGGCAGTGGTTACGTGCAGCTGAGAGTGGTCTAGTAGTCTATAGATAGGCTAGAGGCTCTTAATGTACAGTATAACACAGGGCAGTGGTTACGTGCAGCTGAGAGTGGTCTAGTAGTCTATAGATAGGGTAGAGGCTCTTAATGTACAGTATAACACAGGGCAGTGGTTACGTGCAGCTGAGAGTGGTCTAGTAGTCTATAGATAGGCTAGAGGCTCTTAATGTACAGTATAACACAGGGCAGTGGTTACGTGCAGCTGAGAGTGGTCTAGTAGTCTATAGATAGGCTAGAGGCTCTTAATGTACAGTATAACACAGGGCAGTGGTTTCGTGCAGCTGAGAGTGGTCTTGTAGTCTATAGGTAGGCTAGAGGCTCTTAATGTACAGTATAACACAGGGCAGTGGTTACGTGCAGCTGAGAGTGGTCTGGTAGTCTATAGATAGGCTAGAGGCTCTTAATGTACAGTATAACACAGGGCAGTGGTTACGTGCAGCTGAGAGTGGTCTAGTAGTCTATAGATAGGCTAGAGGCTCTTAATGTACAGTATAACACAGGGCAGTGGTTACGTGCAGCTGAGAGTGGTCTAGTAGTCTATAGATAGGGTAGAGGCTCTTAATGTACAGTATAACACAGGGCAGTGGTTACGTGCAGCTGAGAGTGGTCTAGTAGTCTATAGATAGGCTAGAGGCTCTTAATGTACAGTATAACACAGGGCAGTGGTTACGTGCAGCTGAGAGTGGTCTAGTAGTCTATATATAGGCTAGAGGCTCTTAATGTACAGTATAACACAGGGCAGTGGTTATGTGCAGCTGAGAGTGGTCTAGTAGTCTATAGATAGGCTAGAGGCTCTGAATGTACAGTATAACACAGGGCAGTGGTTACGTGCAGCTGAGAGTGGTCTAGTAGTCTATAGATAGGGTAGAGGCTCTTAATGTACAGTATAACACAGGGCAGTGGTTACGTGCGGCTGAGAGTGGTCTAGTAGTCTATAGATAGGCTAGAGGCTCTTAATGTACAGTATAACACAGGGCAGTGGTTATGTGCAGCTGAGAGTGGTCTAGTAGTCTATAGATAGGCTAGAGGCTCTGAATGTACAGTATAACACAGGGCAGTGGTTACGTGCAGCTGAGAGTGGTCTAGTAGTCTATAGATAGGCTAGAGGCTCTTAATGCACAGTATAACACAGGGCAGTGGTTACGTGCAGCTGAGAGTGGTCTAGTAGTCTATGGATAGGCTAGAGGCTCTTAATGTACAGTATAACACAGGGCAGTGGTTACGTGCAGCTGAGAGTGGTCTAGTAGTCTATAGATAGGCTAGAGGCTCTTAATGTACAGTATAACACAGGGCAGTGGTTACGTGCAGTTGAGAGTGGTCTAGTAGTCTATAGATAGGCTAGAGGCTCTTAATGTACAGTATAACACAGGGCAGTGGTTACGTGCAGCTGAGAGTGGTCTAGTAGTCTATAGATAGGCTAGAGGCTCTTAATGTACAGTATAACACAGGGCAGTGGTTACGTGCAGCTGAGAGTGGTCTAGTAGTCTATAGATAGGCTAGAGGCTCTTAATGTACGGTATAACACAGGGCAGTGGTTACGTGCAGCTAAGAGTGGTCTAGTAGTCTATAGATAGGCTAGAGACTCTTAATGTACAGTATAACACAGGGCAGTGGTTACGTGCAGCTGAGAGTGGTCTAGTAGTCTATATATAGGCTAGAGGCTCTTAATGTACAGTATAACACAGGGCAGTGGTTACGTGCAGCTGAGAGTGGTCTAGTAGTCTATAGATAGGCTAGAGGCTCTTAATGTACAGTATAACACAGGGCAGTGGTTACGTGCAGCTGAGAGTGGTCTAGTAATCTATAGATATCCTAGAGGCTCTTAATGTACAGTATAACACAGGGCAGTGGTTACGTGCAGCTGAGAGTGGTCTAGTAGTCTATAGATAGGCTAGAGGCTCTTAATGTACAGTACAACACAGGGCAGTGGTCACGTGCAGCTGAGAGTGGTCTAGTAGTCTATAGATAGGCTAGAGGCTCTTTATGTACAGTATAACACAGGGCAGTGGTTACGTGCAGCTGAGAGTGGTTTAGTAGTCTATAGATAGGCTAGAGGCTCTTAATGTACAGTATAACACAGGGCAGTGGTTACGTGCAGCTGAGAGTGTCTAGTAGTCTATAGATAGGGTAGAGGCTCTTAATGTACAGTATAACACAGGGCAGTGGTTACGTGCAGCTGAGAGTGGTCTAGTAGTCTATAGATAGGCTAGAGGCTCTTAATGTACAGTATAACACAGGGCAGTGGTTACGTGCAGCTGAGAGTGGTCTAGTAGTCTATATATAGGCTAGATGCCCTTAATGTACAGTATAACACAGGGCAGTGGTTACGTGCAGCTGAGAGTGGTCTATTAGTCTATAGATAGGCTAGAGGCTCTTAATGTACAGTATAACACAGGGCAGTGGTTACGTGCAGCTGAGAGTGGTCTAGTAGTCTATAGATAGGCTAGAGGCTCTTAATGTACAGTATAACACAGGGCAGTGGTTACGTGCAGCTGAGAGTGGTCTTGTAGTCTATAGATAGGCTAGATGCTCTTAATGTACAGTATAACACAGAGCAGTGGTTACGTGCAGCTGAGAGTGGTTTAGTAGTCTATAGATAGGCTAGAGGCTCTTAATGTACAGTATAACACAGGGCAGTGGTTACGTGCAGCTGAGAGTGGTCTAGTAGTCTATAGATAGGCTAGAGGCTCTTAATGTACAGTATAACACAGGGCAGTGGTTACGTGCAGCTGAGAGTGGTCTTGTAGTCTGTAGATAGGCTCGAGGCTCTTAATGTACAGTATAACACAGGGCAGTGGTTACGTGCAGCTGAGAGTGGTCTAGTAGTCTATAGATAGGCTAGAGGCTCTTAATTTAAAGTATAACACAGGGCAGTGGTTACGTGCAGCTGAGAGTGGTCTAGTAGTCTATAGATAGGCTAGAGGCTCTTAATGTACAGTATAACACAGGGCAGTGGTCACGTGCAGCTGAGAGTGGTCTAGTAGTCTATAGATAGGCTAGAGGCTCTTAATGTACAGTATAACACAGGGCAGTGGTTACGTGCAGCTGAGAGTGGTCTAGTAGTCTATAGATAGGCTAGAGGCTCTTAATGTACAGTATAACACAGGGCAGTGGTTACGTGCAGCTGAGAGTGGTCTAGTAGTCTATAGAGAGGCTAGAGGCTCTTAATGTACAGTATAACACAGGGCAGTGGTTACGTGCAGCTGAGAGTGGTCTAGTAGTCTATAGATAGGCTAGAGGCTCTTAATGTACAATATAACACAGGGCAGTGGTTACGTGCAGCTGAGAGTGGTCTAGTAGTCTATAGATAGGCTAGAGGCTCTTAATGTACAGTATAACACAGGGCAGTGGTTAGGTGCAGCTGAGAGTGGTCTAGTAGTCTATATATAGGCTAGAGGCTCTTAATGTACAGTATAACACAGGGCAGTGGTTATGTGCAGCTGAGAGTGGTCTAGTAGTCTATAGATAGGCTAGAGGCTCTGAATGTACAGTATAACACAGGGCAGTGGTTACGTGCAGCTGAGAGTGGTCTAGTAGTCTATAGATAGGGTAGAGGCTCTTAAAGTACAGTATAACACAGGGCAGTGGTTACGTGCAGCTGAGAGTGGTCTAGTAGTCTATAGATAGGCTAGAGGCTCTTAATGTACAGTATAACACAGGGCAGTGGTTACGTGCAGCTGAGAGTGGTCTAGTAGTCTATAGATAGGGTAGAGGCTCTTAATGTACAGTATAACACAGGGCAGTGGTTACGTGCAGCTGAGAGTGGTCTAGTAGTCTATAGATAGGCTAGAGGCTCTTAATGTACAGTATAACACAGGGCAGTGGTTACGTGCAGCTGAGAGTGGTCTAGTAGTCTATAGATAGGCTAGAGGCTCTTAATGTACAGTATAACACAGGGCAGTGGTTACGTGCAGCTGAGAGTGGTCTAGTAGTCTATAGATAGGCTAGAGGCTCTTAATGTACAGTATAACACAGGGCAGTGGTTACGTGCAGCTGAGAGTGGTCTAGTAGTCTATAGATAGGCTAGAGGCTCTTAATGTACAGTATAACACAGGGCAGTGGTTACGTGCAGCTGAGAGTGGTCTAGTAGTCTATAAATAGGCTAGAGGCTCTTAATGTACAGTATAACACAGGGCAGTGGTTACGTGCAGCTCAGAGTGGTCTAGTAGTCTATAGATAGGCTAGAGACTCTTAGTGTACAGTATAACACAGGGCAGTGGTTACATGCGGCTGAGAGTGGTCTAGTAGTCTATAGATAGGCTAGAGGCTCTTAATGTACAGTATAAAACAGGGCAGTGGTTACGTGCAGCTGAGAGTGGTCTAGTAGTCTATAGATAGGCTAGAGGCTCTTAATGTACAGTATAACACAGGGCAGTGGTTACGTGCAGCTGAGAGCGGTCTAGTAGTCTATAAATAGGCTAGAGGCTCTTAATGTACAGTATAACACAGGGCAGTGGTTACGTGCAGCTCAGAGTGGTCTAGTAGTCTATAGATAGGCTAGAGACTCTTAGTGTACAGTATAACACAGGGCAGTGGTTACATGCGGCTGAGAGTGGTCTAGTAGTCTATAGATAGGCTAGAGGCTCTTAATGTACAGTATAACACAGGGCAGTGGTTACGTGCAGCTGAGAGTGGTCTAGTAGTCTATAGATAGGCTAGAGGCTCTTAATGTACAGTATAACACAGGGCAGTGGTTACGTGCAGCTGAGAGCGGTCTAGTAGTCTATAGATAGGGTAGAGGCTCTTAATGTACAGTATAACACAGGGCAGTGGTTACGTGCAGCTGAGAGTGGTCTATTAGTCTATATATAGGCTAGAGGCTCTTAATGTACAGTATAACACAGGGCAGTGGTTACGTGCAGCTGAGAGTGGTCTAGTAGTCTATAGATAGGCTAGAGGCTCTTAATGTACAGTATAACACAGGGCAGTGGTTACGTGCAGCTGAGAGTGGTCTAGTAGTCTATATATAGGCTAGAGGCTCTTAATGTACAGTATAACACAGGGCAGTGGTTACGTGCAGCTGAGAGTGGTCTAGTAGTCTATATATAGGCTAGAGGCTCTTAATGTACAGTATAACACAGGGCAGTGGTTACGTGCAGCTGAGAGTGGTCTAGTAGTCTATAGATAGGCTAGAGGCTCTTAATGTACAGTATAACACAGGGAAGTGGTTACGTGCAGCTGAGAGTGGTCTAGTAGTCTATAGATAGGGTAGAGGCTCTTAATGTACAGTATAACACAGGGCAGTGGTTACGTGCAGCTGAGAGTGGTCTAGTAGTCTATAGATAGGCTAGAGGCTCTTAATGTACAGTATAACACAGGGCAGTGGTTACGTGCAGCTGAGAGTGGTTTAGTAGTCTATAGATAGGCTAGAGGCTCTTAATGTACAGTATAACACAGGGCAGTGGTTACGTGCAGCTGAGAGTGGTCTAGTAGTCTATAGATAGGCTAGAGGCTCTTAATGTACAGTATAACACAGGGCAGTGGTTACGTGCAGCTGAGAGTGGTCTAGTAGTCTATATATAGGCTAGAGGCTCTTAATGTACAGTATAACACAGGGCAGTGGTTACGTGCAGCTGAGAGTGGTTTAGTAGTCTATAGATAGGCTAGAGGCTCTTAATGTACAGTATAACACAGGGCAGTGGTTACGTGCAGCTGAGAGTGGTCTAGTAGTCTATAGATAGGCTAGAGGCTCTTAATGTACAGTATAACACAGGGCAGTGGTTACATGCAGCTGAGAGTGGTCTAGTAGTCTATAGATAGGCTAGAGGCTCTTAATGTACAGTATAACACAGGGCAGTGGTTACGTGCAGCTGAGAGTGGTGTAGTAGTCTATAGATAGGCTAGAGGCTCTTAATGTACAGTATAACACAGGGCAGTGGTTACGTGCAGCTGAGAGTGGTCTAGTAGTCTATAGATAGGCTAGAGACACTTAATGTACAGTATAACACAGGGCAGTGGTTACGTGCTGCTGAGAGTGGTCTAGTAGTCTATAGATAGGCTAGAGGCTCTTAATGTACAGTATAACACAGGGCAGTGGTTACGTGCAGCTGAGAGTGGTCTAGTAGTCTATAGATAGGCTAGAGGCTCTTAATGTACAGTATAACACAGGGCAGTGGTTACGTGCAGCTGAGAGTGGTCTAGTAGTCTATAGATAGGCTAGAGGCTCTTAATGTACAGTATAACACAGGGCAGTGGTTACGTGCAGCTGAGAGTGGTCTAGTAGTCTATAGATAGGCTAGAGGCTCTTAATGTACAGTATAACACAGGGCAGTGGTTACGTGCAGCTGAGAGTGGTCTAGTAGTCTATAGATAGGCTAGAGGCTCATAATGTACAGTATAACACAGGGCAGTGGTTACGTGAAGCTGAGAGTGGTCTAGTAGTCTATAGATAGGCTAGAGGCTCTTAATGTACAGTATAACACAGGGCAGTGGTTACGTGCAGCTGAGAGTGGTCTAGTAGTGTATATATAGGCTAGAGGCTCTTAATGTACAGTATAGCACAGGGCAGTGGTTACGTGCTGCTGAGAGTGGTCTAGTAGTCTATAGATAGGCTAGAGGCTCTTAATGTACAGTATAACACAGGGCAGTGGTTACGTGCAGCTGAGAGTGGTCTAGTAGTCTATAGATAGGCTAGAGGCTCTTAATGTACAGTATAACACAGGGCAGTGGTTACGTGCAGCTGAGAGTGGTCTAGTAGTCTATGGATAGGCTAGAGGCTCTTAATGTACAGTATAACACAGGGCAGTGGTTACGTGCAGCTGAGAGTGGTCTTGTAGTCTGTAGATAGGCTAGAGGCTCTTAATGTACAGTATAACACAGGGCAGTGGTTACGTGCAGCAGAGAGTGATCTAGTAGTCTATAGATAGGCTAGAGGCTCTTAATGTACAGTATAACACAGGGCAGTGGTTACGTGCAGCTGAGAGTGGTCTAGTAGTCTATAGATAGGCTAGAGGCTCTTAATGTACAGTATAACACAGGGCAGTGGTTACGTGCAGCTGAGAGTGGTCTAGTAGTCTATAGATAGGCTAGAGGCTCTTAATGTACAGTATAACACAGGGCAGTGGTTACGTGCAGCTGAGGGTGGTCTAGTAGTCTATAGATAGGCTAGAGGCTCTTAATGTACAGTATAACACAGGGCAGTGGTTACGTGCAGCTGAGAGTGGTTTAGTAGTCTATAGATAGGCTAGAGGCTCTTAATGTACAGTATAACACAGGGCAGTGGTTACGTGCAGCTGAGAGTGGTCTAGTAGTCTATAGATAGGCTAGAGGTTCTTAATGTACAGTATAACACAGGGCAGTGGTTACGTGCAGCTGAGAGTGGTCTAGTAGTCTATAGATAGGCTAGAGGCTCTTAATGTACAGTATAACACAGGGCAGTGGTTACGTGCAGCTGAGAGTGGTTTAGTAGTCTATAGATAGGCTAGAGGCTCTTAATGTACAGTATAACACAGGGCAGTGGTTACGTGCAGCTGAGAGTGGTGTAGTAGTCTATAGATAGGCTAGAGGCTCTTAATGTACAGTAAAACACAGGGCAGTGGTTACGTGCAGCTGAGAGTGGTCTAGTAGTCTATAGATAGGCTAGAGACACTTAATGTACAGTATAACACAGGGCAGTGGTTACGTGCTGCTGAGAGTGGTCTAGTAGTCTATAGATAGGCTAGAGGCTCTTAATGTACAGTATAACACAGGGCAGTGGTTACGTGCAGCTGAGAGTGGTCTAGTAGTCTATAGATAGGCTAGAGGATCTTAATGTACAGTATAACACAGGGCAGTGGTTACGTGCAGCTGAGAGTGGTCTAGTAGTCTATAGATAGGCTAGAGGCTCTTAATGTACAGTATAACACAGGGCAGTGGTTACGTGCAGCTGAGAGTGGTCTAGTAGTCTATAGATAGGCTAGAGGCTCTTAATGTACAGTATAACACAGGGCAGTGGTTACGTGCAGCTGAGAGTGGTCTAGTAGTCTATAGATAGGCTAGAGGCTCTGAATGTACAGTATAACACAGGGCAGTGGTTACGTGCAGCTGAGAGTGGTCTAGTAGTCTATAGATAGGGTAGAGGCTCTTAATGTACAGTATAACACAGGGCAGTGGTTACGTGCAGCTGAGAGTGGTCTAGTAGTCTATAGATAGACTAGAGGCTCTTAATGTACAGTATAACACAGGGCAGTGGTTATGTGCAGCTGAGAGTGGTCTAGTAGTCTATAGATAGGCTAGAGGCTCTCAATGTACAGTATAACACAGGGCAGTGGTTACGTGCAGCTGAGAGTGGTCTAGTAGTCTATAGATAGGCTAGAGGCTCTTAATGCACAGTCTAACACAGGGCAGTGGTTACGTGCAGCTGAGAGTGGTCTAGTAGTCTATGGATAGGCTAGAGGCTCTTAATGTACAGTATAACACAGGGCAGTGGTTACGTGCAGCTGAGAGTGGTCTAGTAGTCTATAGATAGGCTAGAGGCTCTTAATGTACAGTATAACACAGGGCAGTGGTTACGTGCAGCTGAGAGTGGTCTAGTAGTCTATAGATAGGCTAGAGGCTCTTAATGTACAGTATAACACAGGGCAGTGGTTACGTGCAGCTGAGAGTGGTCTAGTAGTCTATAGATAGGCTAGAGGCTCTTAATGTACAGTATAACACAGGGCAGTGGTTACGTGCAGCTGAGAGTGGTCTAGTAGTCTATAGATAGGCTAGAGGCTCTTAATGTACGGTATAACACAGGGCAGTGGTTACGTGCAGCTAAGAGTGGTCTAGTAGTCTATAGATAGGCTAGAGACTCTTAATGTACAGTATAACACAGGGCAGTGGTTACGTGCAGCTGAGAGTGGTCTAGTAGTCTATATATAGGCTAGAGGCTCTTAATGTACAGTATAACACAGGGCAGTGGTTACGTGCAGCTGAGAGTGGTCTAGTAGTCTATAGATAGGCTAGAGGCTCTTAATGTACAGTATAACACAGGGCAGTGGTTACGTGCAGCTGAGAGTGGTCTAGTAATCTATAGATATCCTAGAGGCTCTTAATGTACAGTATAACACAGGGCAGTGGTTACGTGCAGCTGAGAGTGGTCTAGTAGTCTATAGATAGGCTAGAGGCTCTTAATGTACAGTACAACACAGGGCAGTGGTCACGTGCAGCTGAGAGTGGTCTAGTAGTCTATAGATAGGCTAGAGGCTCTTTATGTACAGTATAACACAGGGCAGTGGTTACGTGCAGCTGAGAGTGGTTTAGTAGTCTATAGATAGGCTAGAGGCTCTTAATGTACAGTATAACACAGGGCAGTGGTTACGTGCAGCTGAGAGTGTCTAGTAGTCTATAGATAGGGTAGAGGCTCTTAATGTACAGTATAACACAGGGCAGTGGTTACGTGCAGCTGAGAGTGGTCTAGTAGTCTGTAGATAGGCTAGAGGCCCTTAATGTACAGTATAACACAGGGCAGTGGTTACGTGCAGCTGAGAGTGGTCTAGTAGTCTATATATAGGCTAGATGCTCTTAATGTACAGTATAACACAGGGCAGTGGTTACGTGCAGCTGAGAGTGGTCTATTAGTCTATAGATAGGCTAGAGGCTCTTAATGTACATTATAACACAGGGCAGTGGTTACGTGCAGCTGAGAGTGGTCTAGTAGTCTATAGATAGGCTAGAGGCTCTTAATGTACAGTATAACACAGGGCAGTGGTTACGTGCAGCTGAGAGTGGTCTTGTAGTCTATAGATAGGCTAGATGCTCTTAATGTACAGTATAACACAGGGCAGTGGTTACGTGCAGCTGAGAGTGGTTTAGTAGTCTATAGATAGGCTAGAGGCTCTTAATGTACAGTATAACACAGGGCAGTGGTTACGTGCAGCTGAGAGTGGTCTAGTAGTCTATAGATAGGCTAGAGGCTCTTAATGTACAGTATAACACAGGGCAGTGGTTACGTGCAGCTGAGAGTGGTCTTGTAGTCTGTAGATAGGCTCGAGGCTCTTAATGTACAGTATAACACAGGGCAGTGGTTACGTGCAGCTGAGAGTGGTCTAGTAGTCTATAGATAGGCTAGAGGCTCTTAATGTACAGTATAACACAGGGCAGTGGTTACGTGCAGCTGAGAGTGGTCTAGTAGTCTATATATAGGCTAGAGGCTCTTAATGTACAGTATAACACAGGGCAGTGGTTACGTGCAGCTGAGAGTGGTTTAGTAGTCTATAGATAGGCTAGAGGCTCTTAATGTACAGTATAACACAGGGCAGTGGTTACGTGCAGCTGAGAGTGGTCTAGTAGTCTATAGATAGGCTAGAGGCTCTTAATGTACAGTATAACACAGGGCAGTGGTTACGTGCAGCTGAGAGTGGTCTAGTAGTCTATAGATAGGCTAGAGGCTCTTAATGTACAGTATAACACAGGGCAGTGGTTACGTGCAGCTGAGAGTGGTGTAGTAGTCTATAGATAGGCTAGAGGCTCTTAATGTACAGTATAACACAGGGCAGTGGTTACGTGCAGCTGAGAGTGGTCTAGTAGTCTATAGATAGGCTAGAGACACTTAATGTACAGTATAACACAGGGCAGTGGTTACGTGCTGCTGAGAGTGGTCTAGTAGTCTATAGATAGGCTAGAGGCTCTTAATGTACAGTATAACACAGGGCAGTGGTTACGTGCAGCTGAGAGTGTTCTAGTAGGCTATAGATAGGCTAGAGGCTCTTAATGTACAGTATAACACAGGGCAGTGGTTACGTGCAGCTGAGAGTGGTCTAGTAGTCTATATATAGGCTAGAGGCTCTTAATGTACAGTATAACACAGGGCAGTGGTTACGTGCAGCTGAGAGTGGTCTAGTAGTCTATAGATAGGCTAGAGGCTCTTAATGTACAGTATAACACAGGGCAGTGGTTACGTGCAGCTGAGAGTGGTCTAGTAGTCTATAGATAGGCTAGAGGCTCATAATGTACAGTATAACACAGGGCAGTGGTTACGTGCAGCTGAGAGTGGTCTAGTAGTCTATAGATAGGCTAGAGGCTCTTAATGTACAGTATAACACAGGGCAGTGGTTACGTGCAGCTGAGAGCGGTCTAGTAGTCTATATATAGGCTAGAGGCTCTTAATGTACAGTATAACACAGGGCAGTGGTTACGTGCTGCTGAGAGTGGTCTAGTAGTCTATAGATAGTCTAGAGGCTCTTAATGTACAGTATAACACAGGGCAGTGGTTACGTGCAGCTGAGAGTGGTCTAGTAGTCTATAGATAGGCTAGAGGCTCTTAATGTACAGTATAACACAGGGCAGTGGTTACGTGCAGCTGAGAGTGGTCTAGTAGTCTATGGATAGGCTAGAGGCTCTTAATGTACAGTATAACACAGGGCAGTGGTTACGTGCAGCTGAGAGTGGTCTTGTAGTCTGTAGATAGGCTAGAGGCTCTTAATGTACAGTATAACACAGGGCAGTGGTTACGTGCAGCAGAGAGTGATCTAGTAGTCTATAGATAGGCTAGAGGCCCTTAATGTACAGTATAACACAGGGCAGTGGTTACGTGCAGCTGAGAGTGGTCTAGTAGTCTATAGATAGGCTAGAGGCTCTTAATGTACAGTATAACACAGGGCAGTGGTTACGTGCAGCTGAGAGTGGTCTAGTAGTCTATAGATAGTCTAGAGGCTCTTAATGTACAGTATAACACAGGGCAGTGGTTACGTGCAGCTGAGGGTGGTCTAGTAGTCTATAGATAGGCTAGAGGCTCTTAATGTACAGTATAACACAGGGCAGTGGTTACGTGCAGCTGAGAGTGGTTTAGTAGTCTATAGATAGGCTAGAGGCTCTTAATGTACAGTATAACACAGGGCAGTGGTTACGTGCAGCTGAGAGTGGTCTAGTAGTCTATAGATAGGCTAGAGGTTCTTAATGTACAGTATAACACAGGGCAGTGGTTACGTGCAGCTGAGAGTGGTCTAGTAGTCTATAGATAGGCTAGAGGCTCTTAATGTACAGTATAACACAGGGCAGTGGTTACGTGCAGCTGAGAGTGGTTTAGTAGTCTATAGATAGGCTAGAGGCTCTTAATGTACAGTATAACACAGGGCAGTGGTTACGTGCAGCTGAGAGTGGTGTAGTAGTCTATAGATAGGCTAGAGGCTCTTAATGTACAGTATAACACAGGGCAGTGGTTACGTGCAGCTGAGAGTGGTCTAGTAGTCTATAGATAGGCTAGAGACACTTAATGTACAGTATAACACAGGGCAGTGGTTACGTGCTGCTGAGAGTGGTCTAGTAGTCTATAGATAGGCTAGAGGCTCTTAATGTACAGTATAACACAGGGCAGTGGTTACGTGCAGCTGAGAGTGGTCTAGTAGTCTATAGATAGGCTAGAGGATCTTAATGTACAGTATAACACAGGGCAGTGGTTACGTGCAGCTGAGAGTGGTCTAGTAGTCTATAGATAGGCTAGAGGCTCTTAATGTACAGTATAACACAGGGCAGTGGTTCCGTGCAGCTGAGAGTGGTCTAGTAGTCTATAGATAGGCTAGAGGCTCTTAATGTACAGTATAACACAGGGCAGTGGTTACGTGCAGCTGAGAGTGGTCTAGTAGTCTATAGATAGGCTAGAGGCTCTGAATGTACAGTATAACACAGGGCAGTGGTTACGTGCAGCTGAGAGTGGTCTAGTAGTCTATAGATAGGGTAGAGGCTCTTAATGTACAGTATAACACAGGGCAGTGGTTACGTGCAGCTGAGAGTGGTCTAGTAGTCTATAGATAGGCTAGAGGCTCTTAATGTACAGTATAACACAGGGCAGTGGTTATGTGCAGCTGAGAGTGGTCTAGTAGTCTATAGATAGGCTAGAGGCTCTCAATGTACAGTATAACACAGGGCAGTGGTTACGTGCAGCTGAGAGTGGTCTAGTAGTCTATAGATAGGCTAGAGGCTCTTAATGCACAGTATAACACAGGGCAGTGGTTACGTGCAGCTGAGAGTGGTCTAGTAGTCTATGGATAGGCTAGAGGCTCTTAATGTACAGTATAACACAGGGCAGTGGTTACGTGCAGCTGAGAGTGGTCTAGTAGTCTATAGATAGGCTAGAGGCTCTTAATGTACAGTATAACACAGGGCAGTGGTTACGTGCAGCTGAGAGTGGTCTAGTAGTCTATAGATAGGCTAGAGGCTCTTAATGTACAGTATAACACAGGGCAGTGGTTACGTGCAGCTGAGAGTGGTCTAGTAGTCTATAGATAGGCTAGAGGCTCTTAATGTACAGTATAACACAGGGCAGTGGTTACGTGCAGCTGAGAGTGGTCTAGTAGTCTATAGATAGGCTAGAGGCTCTTAATGTACGGTATAACACAGGGCAGTGGTTACGTGCAGCTAAGAGTGGTCTAGTAGTCTATAGATAGGCTAGAGACTCTTAATGTACAGTATAACACAGGGCAGTGGTTACGTGCAGCTGAGAGTGGTCTAGAAGTCTATATATAGGCTAGAGGCTCTTAATGTACAGTATAACACAGGGCAGTGGTTACGTGCAGCTGAGAGTGGTCTAGTAGTCTATAGATAGGCTAGAGGCTCTTAATGTACAGTATAACACAGGGCAGTGGTTACGTGCAGCTGAGAGTGGTCTAGTAATCTATAGATATCCTAGAGGCTCTTAATGTACAGTATAACACAGGGCAGTGGTTACGTGCAGCTGAGAGTGGTCTAGTAGTCTATAGATAGGCTAGAGGCTCTTAATGTACAGTACAACACAGGGCAGTGGTCACGTGCAGCTGAGAGTGGTCTAGTAGTCTATAGATAGGCTAGAGGCTCTTTATGTACAGTATAACACAGGGCAGTGGTTACGTGCAGCTGAGAGTGGTTTAGTAGTCTATAGATAGGCTAGAGGCTCTTAATGTACAGTATAACACAGGGCAGTGGTTACGTGCAGCTGAGAGTGTCTAGTAGTCTATAGATAGGGTAGAGGCTCTTAATGTACAGTATAACACAGGGAAGTGGTTACGTGCAGCTGAGAGTGGTCTAGTAGTCTGTAGATAGGCTAGAGGCTCTTAATGTACAGTATAACACAGGGCAGTGGTTACGTGCAGCTGAGAGTGGTCTAGTAGTCTATATATAGGCTAGATGCTCTTAATGTACAGTATAACACAGGGCAGTGGTTACGTGCAGCTGAGAGTGGTCTATTAGTCTATAGATAGGCTAGAGGCTCTTAATGTACAGTATAACACAGGGCAGTGGTTACGTGCAGCTGAGAGTGGTCTAGTAGTCTATAGATAGGCTAGAGGCTCTTAATGTACAGTATAACACAGGGCAGTGGTTACGTGCAGCTGAGAGTGGTCTTGTAGTCTATAGATAGGCTAGATGCTCTTAATGTACAGTATAACACAGGGCAGTGGTTACGTGCAGCTGAGAGTGGTTTAGTAGTCTATAGATAGGCTAGAGGCTCTTAATGTACAGTATAACACAGGGCAGTGGTTACGTGCAGCTGAGAGTGGTCTAGTAGTCTATAGATAGGCTAGAGGCTCTTAATGTACAGTATAACACAGGGCAGTGGTTACGTGCAGCTGAGAGTGGTCTTGTAGTCTGTAGATAGGCTCGAGGCTCTTAATGTACAGTATAACACAGGGCAGTGGTTACGTGCAGCTGAGAGTGGTCTAGTAGTCTATAGATAGGCTAGAGGCTCTTAATTTAAAGTATAACACAGGGCAGTGGTTACGTGCAGCTGAGAGTGGTCTAGTAGTCTATAGATAGGCTAGAGGCTCTTAATGTACAGTATAACACAGGGCAGTGGTCACGTGCAGCTGAGAGTGGTCTAGTAGTCTATAGATAGGCTAGAGGCTCTTAATGTACAGTATAACACAGGGCAGTGGTTACGTGCAGCTGAGAGTGGTCTAGTAGTCTATAGATAGGCTAGAGGCTCTTAATGTACAGTATAACACAGGGCAGTGGTTACGTGCAGCTGAGAGTGGTCTAGTAGTCTATAGATAGGCTAGAGGCTCTTAATGTACAGTATAACACAGGGCAGTGGTTACGTGCAGCTGAGAGTGGTCTAGTAGTCTATAAATAGGCTAGAGGCTCTTAATGTACAGTATAACACAGGGCAGTGGTTACGTACAGCTCAGAGTGGTCTAGTAGTCTATAGATAGGCTAGAGACTCTTAGTGTACAGTATAACACAGGGCAGTGGTTACATGCGGCTGAGAGTGGTCTAGTAGTCTATAGATAGGCTAGAGGCTCTTAATGTACAGTATAAAACAGGGCAGTGGTTACGTGCAGCTGAGAGTGGTCTAGTAGTCTATAGATAGGCTAGAGGCTCTTAATGTACAGTATAACACAGGGCAGTGGTTACGTGCAGCTGAGAGTGGTCTAGTAGTCTATAGATAGGGTAGAGGCTCTTAATGTACAGTATAACACAGGGCAGTGGTTACGTGCAGCTGAGAGTGGTCTATTAGTCTATATATAGGCTAGAGGCTCTTAATGTACAGTATAACACAGGGCAGTGGTTACGTGCAGCTGAGAGTGGTCTAGTAGTCTATAGATAGGCTAGAGGCTCTTAATGTACAGTATAACACAGGGCAGTGGTTACGTGCAGCTGAGAGTGGTCTAGTAGTCTATATATAGGCTAGAGGCTCTTAATGTACAGTATAACACAGGGCAGTGGTTACGTGCAGCTGAGAGTGGTCTAGTAGTCTATATATAGGCTAGAGGCTCTTAATGTACAGTATAACACAGGGCAGTGGTTACGTGCAGCTGAGAGTGGTCTAGTAGTCTATAGATAGGCTAGAGGCTCTTAATGTACAGTATAACACAGGGCAGTGGTTACGTGCAGCTGAGAGTGGTCTAGTAGTCTATAGATAGGGTAGAGGCTCTTAATGTACAGTATAACACAGGGCAGTGGTTACGTGCAGCTGAGAGTGGTCTAGTAGTCTATAGATAGGCTAGAGGCTCTTAATGTACAGTATAACACAGGGCAGTGGTTACGTGCAGCTGAGAGTGGTTTAGTAGTCTATAGATAGGCTAGAGGCTCTTAATGTACAGTATAACACAGGGCAGTGGTTACGTGCAGCTGAGAGTGGTCTAGTAGTCTATAGATAGGCTAGAGGCTCTTAATGTACAGTATAACACAGGGCATTGGTTACGTGCAGCTGAGAGTGGTCTAGTAGTCTATATATAGGCTAGAGGCTCTTAATGTACAGTATAACACAGGGCAGTGGTTACGTGCAGCTGAGAGTGGTTTAGTAGTCTATAGATAGGCTAGAGGCTCTTAATGTACAGTATAACACAGGGCAGTGGTTACGTGCAGCTGAGAGTGGTCTAGTAGTCTATAGATAGGCTAGAGGCTCTTAATGTACAGTATAACACAGGGCAGTGGTTACGTGCAGCTGAGAGTGGTCTAGTAGTCTATAGATAGGCTAGAGGCTCTTAATGTACAGTATAACACAGGGCAGTGGTTACGTGCAGCTGAGAGTGGTGTAGTAGTCTATAGATAGGCTAGAGGCTCTTAATGTACAGTATAACACAGGGCAGTGGTTACGTGCAGCTGAGAGTGGTCTAGTAGTCTATAGATAGGCTAGAGACACTTAATGTACAGTATAACACAGGGCAGTGGTTACGTGCTGCTGAGAGTGGTCTAGTAGTCTATAGATAGGCTAGAGGCTCTTAATGTACAGTATAACACAGGGCAGTGGTTACGTGCAGCTGAGAGTGGTCTAGTAGTCTATAGATAGGCTAGAGGCTCTTAATGTACAGTATAACACAGGGCAGTGGTTACGTGCAGCTGAGAGTGGTCTAGTTGTCTATATATAGGCTAGAGGCTCTTAATGTACAGTATAACACAGGGCAGTGGTTACGTGCAGCTGAGAGTGGTCTAGTAGTCTATAGATAGGCTAGAGGCTCTTAATGTACAGTATAACACAGGGCAGTGGTTACGTGCAGCTGAGAGTGGTCTAGTAGTCTATAGATAGGCTAGAGGCTCATAATGTACAGTATAACACAGGGCAGTGGTTACGTGCAGCTGAGAGTGGTCTAGTAGTCTATAGATAGGCTAGAGGCTCTTAATGTACAGTATAACACAGGGCAGTGGTTACGTGCAGCTGAGAGCGGTCTAGTAGTCTATATATAGGCTAGAGGCTCTTAATGTACAGTATAACACAGGGCAGTGGTTACGTGCTGCTGAGAGTGGTCTAGTAGTCTATAGATAGTCTAGAGGCTCTTAATGTACAGTATAACACAGGGCAGTGGTTACGTGCAGCTGAGAGTGGTCTAGTAGTCTATAGATAGGCTAGAGGCTCTTAATGTACAGTATAACACAGGGCAGTGGTTACGTGCAGCTGAGAGTGGTCTAGTAGTCTATGGATAGGCTAGAGGCTCTTAATGTACTGTATAACACAGGGCAGTGGTTACGTGCAGCTGAGAGTGGTCTTGTAGTCTGTAGATAGACTAGAGGCTCTTAATGTACAGTATAACACAGGGCAGTGGTTACGTGCAGCAGAGAGTGATCTAGTAGTCTATAGATAGGCTAGAGGCTCTTAATGTACAGTATAACACAGGGCAGTGGTTACGTGCTGCTGAGAGTGGTCTAGTAGTCTATAGATAGGCTAGAGGCTCTTAATGTACTGTATAACACAGAGCAGTGGTTACGTGCAGCTGAGAGTGGTCTTGTAGTCTGTAGATAGACTAGAGGCTCTTAATGTACAGTATAACACAGGGCAGTGGTTACGTGCAGCAGAGAGTGGTCTAGTAGTCTATAGATAGGCTAGAGGCTCTTAATGTACAGTATAACACAGGGCAGTGGTTACGTGCAGCTGAGAGTGGTCTAGTAGTCTATGGATAGGCTAGAGGCTCTTAATGTACTGTATAACACAGGGCAGTGGTTACGTGCAGCTGAGAGTGGTCTTGTAGTCTGTAGATAGACTAGAGGCTCTTAATGTACAGTATAACACAGGGCAGTGGTTACGTGCAGCAGAGAGTGATCTAGTAGTCTATAGATAGGCTAGAGGCCCTTAATGTACAGTATAACACAGGGCAGTGGTTACGTGCAGCTGAGGGTGGTCTAGTAGTCTATAGATAGGCTAGAGGCTCTTAATGTACAGTATAACACAGGGCAGTGGTTACGTGCAGCTGAGAGTGGTTTAGTAGTCTATAGATAGGCTAGAGGCTCTTAATGTACAGTATAACACAGGGCAGTGGTTACGTGCAGCTGAGAGTGGTCTAGTAGTCTATAGATAGGCTAGAGGTTCTTAATGTACAGTATAACACAGGGCAGTGGTTACGTGCAGCTGAGAGTGGTCTAGTAGTCTATAGATAGGCTAGAGGCTCTTAATGTACAGTATAACACAGGGCAGTGGTTACGTGCAGCTGAGAGTGGTTTAGTAGTCTATAGGTAGGCTAGAGGCTCTTAATGTACAGTATAACACAGGGCAGTGGTTACGTGCAGCTGAGAGTGGTGTAGTAGTCTATAGATAGCCTAGAGGCTCTTAATGTACAGTATAACACAGGGCAGTGGTTACGTGCAGCTGAGAGTGGTCTAGTAGTCTATAGATAGGCTAGAGACACTTAATGTACAGTATAACACAGGGCAGTGGTTACGTGCAGCTGAGAGTGGTCTAGTAGTCTATAGATAGGCTAGAGGCTCTTAATGTACAGTATAACACAGGGCAGTGGTTACGTGCAGCTGAGAGTGGTCTAGTAGTCTATAGATAGGCTAGAGGCTCTTAATGTACAGTATAACACAGGGCAGTGGTTACGTGCAGCTGAGAGTGGTCTAGTAATCTATAGATATCCTAGAGGCTCTTAATGTACAGTATAACACAGGGCAGTGGTTACGTGCAGCTGAGAGTGGTCTAGTAGTCTATAGATAGGCTAGAGGCTCTTAATGTACAGTATAACACAGGGCAGTGGTTACGTGCAGCTGAGAGTGGTCTAGTAGTCTATATATAGGCTAGAGGCTCTTAATGTACAGTATAACACAGGGCAGTGGTTACGTGCAGCTGAGAGTGGTCTAGTAGTCTATAGATAGGCTAGAGGCTCTTAATGTACAGTATAACACAGGGCAGTGGTTACGTGCAGCTGAGAGTGGTCTAGTAGTCTATAGATAGGCTAGAGGCTCATAATGTACAGTATAACACAGGGCAGTGGTTACGTGCAGCTGAGAGTGGTCTAGTAGTCTATAGATAGGCTAGAGGCTCTTAATGTACAGTATAACACAGGGCAGTGGTTACGTGCAGCTGAGAGCGGTCTAGTAGTCTATATATAGGCTAGAGGCTCTTAATGTACAGTATAACACAGGGCAGTGGTTACGTGCTGCTGAGAGTGGTCTAGTAGTCTATAGATAGTCTAGAGGCTCTTAATGTACAGTATAACACAGGGCAGTGGTTACGTGCAGCTGAGAGTGGTCTAGTAGTCTATAGATAGGCTAGAGGCTCTTAATGTACAGTATAACACAGGGCAGTGGTTACGTGCAGCTGAGAGTGGTCTAGTAGTCTATGGATAGGCTAGAGGCTCTTAATGTACAGTATAACACAGGGCAGTGGTTACGTGCAGCTGAGAGTGGTCTTGTAGTCTGTAGATAGGCTAGAGGCTCTTAATGTACAGTATAACACAGGGCAGTGGTTACGTGCAGCAGAGAGTGATCTAGTAGTCTATAGATAGGCTAGAGGCCCTTAATGTACAGTATAACACAGGGCAGTGGTTACGTGCAGGTGAGAGTGGTCTAGTAGTCTATAGATAGGCTAGAGGCTCTTAATGTACAGTATAACACAGGGCAGTGGTTACGTGCAGCTGAGAGTGGTCTAGTAGTCTATAGATAGTCTAGAGGCTCTTAATGTACAGTATAACACAGGGCAGTGGTTACGTGCAGCTGAGGGTGGTCTAGTAGTCTATAGATAGGCTAGAGGCTCTTAATGTACAGTATAACACAGGGCAGTGGTTACGTGCAGCTGAGAGTGGTTTAGTAGTCTATAGATAGGCTAGAGGCTCTTAATGTACAGTATAACACAGGGCAGTGGTTACGTGCAGCTGAGAGTGGTCTAGTAGTCTATAGATAGGCTAGAGGTTCTTAATGTACAGTATAACACAGGGCAGTGGTTACGTGCAGCTGAGAGTGGTCTAGTAGTCTATAGATAGGCTAGAGGCTCTTAATGTACAGTATAACACAGGGCAGTGGTTACGTGCAGCTGAGAGTGGTTTAGTAGTCTATAGATAGGCTAGAGGCTCTTAATGTACAGTATAACACAGGGCAGTGGTTACGTGCAGCTGAGAGTGGTGTAGTAGTCTATAGATAGGCTAGAGGCTCTTAATGTACAGTATAACACAGGGCAGTGGTTACGTGCAGCTGAGAGTGGTCTAGTAGTCTATAGATAGGCTAGAGACACTTAATGTACAGTATAACACAGGGCAGTGGTTACGTGCTGCTGAGAGTGGTCTAGTAGTCTATAGATAGGCTAGAGGCTCTTAATGTACAGTATAACACAGGGCAGTGGTTACGTGCAGCTGAGAGTGGTCTAGTAGTCTATAGATAGGCTAGAGGATCTTAATGTACAGTATAACACAGGGCAGTGGTTACGTGCAGCTGAGAGTGGTCTAGTAGTCTATAGATAGGCTAGAGGCTCTTAATGTACAGTATAACACAGGGCAGTGGTTCCGTGCAGCTGAGAGTGGTCTAGTAGTCTATAGATAGGCTAGAGGCTCTTAATGTACAGTATAACACAGGGCAGTGGTTACGTGCAGCTGAGAGTGGTCTAGTAGTCTATAGATAGGCTAGAGGCTCTGAATGTACAGTATAACACAGGGCAGTGGTTACGTGCAGCTGAGAGTGGTCTAGTAGTCTATAGATAGGGTAGAGGCTCTTAATGTACAGTATAACACAGGGCAGTGGTTACGTGCAGCTGAGAGTGGTCTAGTAGTCTATAGATAGGCTAGAGGCTCTTAATGTACAGTATAACACAGGGCAGTGGTTATGTGCAGCTGAGAGTGGTCTAGTAGTCTATAGATAGGCTAGAGGCTCTCAATGTACAGTATAACACAGGGCAGTGGTTACGTGCAGCTGAGAGTGGTCTAGTAGTCTATAGATAGGCTAGAGGCTCTTAATGCACAGTATAACACAGGGCAGTGGTTACGTGCAGCTGAGAGTGGTCTAGTAGTCTATGGATAGGCTAGAGGCTCTTAATGTACAGTATAACACAGGGCAGTGGTTACGTGCAGCTGAGAGTGGTCTAGTAGTCTATAGATAGGCTAGAGGCTCTTAATGTACAGTATAACACAGGGCAGTGGTTACGTGCAGCTGAGAGTGGTCTAGTAGTCTATAGATAGGCTAGAGGCTCTTAATGTACAGTATAACACAGGGCAGTGGTTACGTGCAGCTGAGAGTGGTCTAGTAGTCTATAGATAGGCTAGAGGCTCTTAATGTACGGTATAACACAGGGCAGTGGTTACGTGCAGCTAAGAGTGGTCTAGTAGTCTATAGATAGGCTAGAGACTCTTAATGTACAGTATAACACAGGGCAGTGGTTACGTGCAGCTGAGAGTGGTCTAGTAGTCTATATATAGGCTAGAGGCTCTTAATGTACAGTATAACACAGGGCAGTGGTTACGTGCAGCTGAGAGTGGTCTAGTAGTCTATAGATAGGCTAGAGGCTCTTAATGTACAGTATAACACAGGGCAGTGGTTACGTGCAGCTGAGAGTGGTCTAGTAATCTATAGATATCCTAGAGGCTCTTAATGTACAGTATAACACAGGGCAGTGGTTACGTGCAGCTGAGAGTGGTCTAGTAGTCTATAGATAGGCTAGAGGCTCTTAATGTACAGTACAACACAGGGCAGTGGTCACGTGCAGCTGAGAGTGGTCTAGTAGTCTATAGATAGGCTAGAGGCTCTTTATGTACAGTATAACACAGGGCAGTGGTTACGTGCAGCTGAGAGTGGTTTAGTAGTCTATAGATAGGCTAGAGGCTCTTAATGTACAGTATAACACAGGGCAGTGGTTACGTGCAGCTGAGAGTGTCTAGTAGTCTATAGATAGGGTAGAGGCTCTTAATGTACAGTATAACACAGGGCAGTGGTTACGTGCAGCTGAGAGTGGTCTAGTAGTCTGTAGATAGGCTAGAGGCTCTTAATGTACAGTATAACACAGGGCAGTGGTTACGTGCAGCTGAGAGTGGTCTAGTAGTCTATATATAGGCTAGATGCTCTTAATGTACAGTATAACACAGGGCAGTGGTTACGTGCAGCTGAGAGTGGTCTATTAGTCTATAGATAGGCTAGAGGCTCTTAATGTACAGTATAACACAGGGCAGTGGTTACGTGCAGCTGAGAGTGGTCTAGTAGTCTATAGATAGGCTAGAGGCTCTTAATGTACAGTATAACACAGGGCAGTGGTTACGTGCAGCTGAGAGTGGTCTTGTAGTCTATAGATAGGCTAGATGCTCTTAATGTACAGTATAACACAGGGCAGTGGTTACGTGCAGCTGAGAGTGGTTTAGTAGTCTATAGATAGGCTAGAGGCTCTTAATGTACAGTATAACACAGGGCAGTGGTTACGTGCAGCTGAGAGTGGTCTAGTAGTCTATAGATAGGCTAGAGGCTCTTAATGTACAGTATAACACAGGGCAGTGGTTACGTGCAGCTGAGAGTGGTCTTGTAGTCTGTAGATAGGCTCGAGGCTCTTAATGTACAGTATAACACAGGGCAGTGGTTACGTGCAGCTGAGAGTGGTCTAGTAGTCTATAGATAGGCTAGAGGCTCTTAATTTAAAGTATAACACAGGGCAGTGGTTACGTGCAGCTGAGAGTGGTCTAGTAGTCTATAGATAGGCTAGAGGCTCTTAATGTACAGTATAACACAGGGCAGTGGTCACGTGCAGCTGAGAGTGGTCTAGTAGTCTATAGATAGGCTAGAGGCTCTTAATGTACAGTATAACACAGGGCAGTGGTTACGTGCAGCTGAGAGTGGTCTAGTAGTCTATAGATAGGCTAGAGGCTCTTAATGTACAGTATAACACAGGGCAGTGGTTACGTGCAGCTGAGAGTGGTCTAGTAGTCTATAGATAGGCTAGAGGCTCTTAATGTACAGTATAACACAGGGCAGTGGTTACGTGCAGCTGAGAGTGGTCTAGTAGTCTATAAATAGGCTAGAGGCTCTTAATGTACAGTATAACACAGGGCAGTGGTTACGTACAGCTCAGAGTGGTCTAGTAGTCTATAGATAGGCTAGAGACTCTTAGTGTACAGTATAACACAGGGCAGTGGTTACATGCGGCTGAGAGTGGTCTAGTAGTCTATAGATAGGCTAGAGGCTCTTAATGTACAGTATAAAACAGGGCAGTGGTTACGTGCAGCTGAGAGTGGTCTAGTAGTCTATAGATAGGCTAGAGGCTCTTAATGTACAGTATAACACAGGGCAGTGGTTACGTGCAGCTGAGAGTGGTCTAGTAGTCTATAGATAGGGTAGAGGCTCTTAATGTACAGTATAACACAGGGCAGTGGTTACGTGCAGCTGAGAGTGGTCTATTAGTCTATATATAGGCTAGAGGCTCTTAATGTACAGTATAACACAGGGCAGTGGTTACGTGCAGCTGAGAGTGGTCTAGTAGTCTATAGATAGGCTAGAGGCTCTTAATGTACAGTATAACACAGGGCAGTGGTTACGTGCAGCTGAGAGTGGTCTAGTAGTCTATATATAGGCTAGAGGCTCTTAATGTACAGTATAACACAGGGCAGTGGTTACGTGCAGCTGAGAGTGGTCTAGTAGTCTATATATAGGCTAGAGGCTCTTAATGTACAGTATAACACAGGGCAGTGGTTACGTGCAGCTGAGAGTGGTCTAGTAGTCTATAGATAGGCTAGAGGCTCTTAATGTACAGTATAACACAGGGCAGTGGTTACGTGCAGCTGAGAGTGGTCTAGTAGTCTATAGATAGGGTAGAGGCTCTTAATGTACAGTATAACACAGGGCAGTGGTTACGTGCAGCTGAGAGTGGTCTAGTAGTCTATAGATAGGCTAGAGGCTCTTAATGTACAGTATAACACAGGGCAGTGGTTACGTGCAGCTGAGAGTGGTTTAGTAGTCTATAGATAGGCTAGAGGCTCTTAATGTACAGTATAACACAGGGCAGTGGTTACGTGCAGCTGAGAGTGGTCTAGTAGTCTATAGATAGGCTAGAGGCTCTTAATGTACAGTATAACACAGGGCAGTGGTTACGTGCAGCTGAGAGTGGTCTAGTAGTCTATATATAGGCTAGAGGCTCTTAATGTACAGTATAACACAGGGCAGTGGTTACGTGCAGCTGAGAGTGGTTTAGTAGTCTATAGATAGGCTAGAGGCTCTTAATGTACAGTATAACACAGGGCAGTGGTTACGTGCAGCTGAGAGTGGTCTAGTAGTCTATAGATAGGCTAGAGGCTCTTAATGTACAGTATAACACAGGGCAGTGGTTACGTGCAGCTGAGAGTGGTCTAGTAGTCTATAGATAGGCTAGAGGCTCTTAATGTACAGTATAACACAGGGCAGTGGTTACGTGCAGCTGAGAGTGGTGTAGTAGTCTATAGATAGGCTAGAGGCTCTTAATGTACAGTATAACACAGGGCAGTGGTTACGTGCAGCTGAGAGTGGTCTAGTAGTCTATAGATAGGCTAGAGACACTTAATGTACAGTATAACACAGGGCAGTGGTTACGTGCTGCTGAGAGTGGTCTAGTAGTCTATAGATAGGCTAGAGGCTCTTAATGTACAGTATAACACAGGGCAGTGGTTACGTGCAGCTGAGAGTGGTCTAGTAGTCTATAGATAGGCTAGAGGCTCTTAATGTACAGTATAACACAGGGCAGTGGTTACGTGCAGCTGAGAGTGGTCTAGTTGTCTATATATAGGCTAGAGGCTCTTAATGTACAGTATAACACAGGGCAGTGGTTACGTGCAGCTGAGAGTGGTCTAGTAGTCTATAGATAGGCTAGAGGCTCTTAATGTACAGTATAACACAGGGCAGTGGTTACGTGCAGCTGAGAGTGGTCTAGTAGTCTATAGATAGGCTAGAGGCTCATAATGTACAGTATAACACAGGGCAGTGGTTACGTGCAGCTGAGAGTGGTCTAGTAGTCTATAGATAGGCTAGAGGCTCTTAATGTACAGTATAACACAGGGCAGTGGTTACGTGCAGCTGAGAGCGGTCTAGTAGTCTATATATAGGCTAGAGGCTCTTAATGTACAGTATAACACAGGGCAGTGGTTACGTGCTGCTGAGAGTGGTCTAGTAGTCTATAGATAGTCTAGAGGCTCTTAATGTACAGTATAACACAGGGCAGTGGTTACGTGCAGCTGAGAGTGGTCTAGTAGTCTATAGATAGGCTAGAGGCTCTTAATGTACAGTATAACACAGGGCAGTGGTTACGTGCAGCTGAGAGTGGTCTAGTAGTCTATGGATAGGCTAGAGGCTCTTAATGTACTGTATAACACAGGGCAGTGGTTACGTGCAGCTGAGAGTGGTCTTGTAGTCTGTAGATAGGCTAGAGGCTCTTAATGTACAGTATAACACAGGGCAGTGGTTACGTGCAGCAGAGAGTGATCTAGTAGTCTATAGATAGGCTAGAGGCCCTTAATGTACAGTATAACACAGGGCAGTGGTTACGTGCAGCTGAGAGTGGTCTAGTAGTCTATAGATAGGCTAGAGGCTCTTAATGTACAGTATAACACAGGGCAGTGGTTACGTGCAGCTGAGAGTGGTCTAGTAGTCTATAGATAGTCTAGAGGCTCTTAATGTACAGTATAACACAGGGCAGTGGTTACGTGCAGCTGAGGGTGGTCTAGTAGTCTATAGATAGGCTAGAGGCTCTTAATGTACAGTATAACACAGGGCAGTGGTTACGTGCAGCTGAGAGTGGTTTAGTAGTCTATAGATAGGCTAGAGGCTCTTAATGTACAGTATAACACAGGGCAGTGGTTACGTGCAGCTGAGAGTGGTCTAGTAGTCTATAGATAGGCTAGAGGCTCTTAATGTACAGTATAACACAGGGCAGTGGTTACGTGCAGCTGAGAGTGGTCTAGTAGTCTATAGATAGGCTAGAGGCTCTTAATGTACAGTATAACACAGGGCAGTGGTTACGTGCAGCTGAGAGTGGTTTAGTAGTCTATAGGTAGGCTAGAGGCTCTTAATGTACAGTATAACACAGGGCAGTGGTTACGTGCAGCTGAGAGTGGTGTAGTAGTCTATAGATAGGCTAGAGGCTCTTAATGTACAGTATAACACAGGGCAGTGGTTACGTGCAGCTGAGAGTGGTCTAGTAGTCTATAGATAGGCTAGAGACACTTAATGTACAGTATAACACAGGGCAGTGGTTACGTGCTGCTGAGAGTGGTCTAGTAGTCTATAGATAGGCTAGAGGCTCTTAATGTACAGTATAACACAGGGCAGTGGTTACGTGCAGCTGAGAGTGGTCTAGTAGTCTATAGATAGGCTAGAGGATCTTAATGTACAGTATAACACAGGGCAGTGGTTACGTGCAGCTGAGAGTGGTCTAGTAGTCTATAGATAGGCTAGAGGCTCTTAATGTACAGTATAACACAGGGCAGTGGTTACGTGCAGCTGAGAGTGGTCTAGTAGTCTATAGATAGGCTAGAGGCTCTTAATGTACAGTATAACACAGGGCAGTGGTTACGTGCAGCTGAGAGTGGTCTAGTAGTCTATAGATAGGCTAGAGGCTCTGAATGTACAGTATAACACAGGGCAGTGGTTACGTGCAGCTGAGAGTGGTCTAGTAGTCTATAGATAGGGTAGAGGCTCTTAATGTACAGTATAACACAGGGCAGTGGTTACGTGCAGCTGAGAGTGGTCTAGTAGTCTATAGATAGGCTAGAGGCTCTTAATGTACAGTATAACACAGGGCAGTGGTTATGTGCAGCTGAGAGTGGTCTAGTAGTCTATAGATAGGCTAGAGGCTCTCAATGTACAGTATAACACAGGGCAGTGGTTACGTGCAGCTGAGAGTGGTCTAGTAGTCTATAGATAGGCTAGAGGCTCTTAATGCACAGTATAACACAGGGCAGTGGTTACGTGCAGCTGAGAGTGGTCTAGTAGTCTATGGATAGGCTAGAGGCTCTTAATGTACAGTATAACACAGGGCAGTGGTTACGTGCAGCTGAGAGTGGTCTAGTAGTCTATAGATAGGCTAGAGTCTCTTAATGTACAGTATAACACAGGGCAGTGGTTACGTGCAGCTGAGAGTGGTCTAGTAGTCTATAGATAGGCTAGAGGCTCTTAATGTACAGTATAACACAGGGCAGTGGTTACGTGCAGCTGAGAGTGGTCTAGTAGTCTATAGATAGGCTAGAGGCTCTTAATGTACAGTATAACACAGGGCAGTGGTTACGTGCAGCTGAGAGTGGTCTAGTAGTCTATAGATAGGCTAGAGGCTCTTAATGTACGGTATAACACAGGGCAGTGGTTACGTGCAGCTAAGAGTGGTCTAGTAGTCTATAGATAGGCTAGAGACTCTTAATGTACAGTATAACACAGGGCAGTGGTTACGTGCAGCTGAGAGTGGTCTAGTAGTCTATATATAGGCTAGAGGCTCTTAATGTACAGTATAACACAGGGCAGTGGTTACGTGCAGCTGAGAGTGGTCTAGTAGTCTATAGATAGGCTAGAGGTTCTTAATGTACAGTATAACACAGGGCAGTGGTTACGTGCAGCTGAGAGTGGTCTAGTAATCTATAGATATCCTAGAGGCTCTTAATGTACAGTATAACACAGGGCAGTGGTTACGTGCAGCTGAGAGTGGTCTAGTAGTCTATAGATAGGCTAGAGGCTCTTAATGTACAGTACAACACAGGGCAGTGGTCACGTGCAGCTGAGAGTGGTCTAGTAGTCTATAGATAGGCTAGAGGCTCTTTATGTACAGTATAACACAGGGCAGTGGTTACGTGCAGCTGAGAGTGGTTTAGTAGTCTATAGATAGGCTAGAGGCTCTTAATGTACAGTATAACACAGGGCAGTGGTTACGTGCAGCTGAGAGTGTCTAGTAGTCTATAGATAGGGTAGAGGCTCTTAATGTACAGTATAACACAGGGCAGTGGTTACGTGCAGCTGAGAGTGGTCTAGTAGTCTGTAGATAGGCTAGAGGCTCTTAATGTACAGTATAACACAGGGCAGTGGTTACGTGCAGCTGAGAGTGGTCTAGTAGTCTATATATAGGCTAGATGCTCTTAATGTACAGTATAACACAGGGCAGTGGTTACGTGCAGCTGAGAGTGGTCTATTAGTCTATAGATAGGCTAGAGGCTCTTAATGTACAGTATAACACAGGGCAGTGGTTACGTGCTGCTGAGAGTGGTCTAGTAGTCTATAGATAGGCTAGAGGCTCTTAATGTACAGTATAACACAGGGCAGTGGTTACGTGCAGCTGAGAGTGGTCTTGTAGTCTATAGATAGGCTAGATGCTCTTAATGTACAGTATAACGCAGGGCAGTGGTTACGTGCAGCTGAGAGTGGTTTAGTAGTCTATAGATAGGCTAGAGGCTCTTAATGTACAGTATAACACAGGGCAGTGGTTACGTGCAGCTGAGAGTGGTCTAGTAGTCTATAGATAGGCTAGAGGCTCTTAATGTACAGTATAACACAGGGCAGTGGTTACGTGCAGCTGAGAGTGGTCTTGTAGTCTGTAGATAGGCTCGAGGCTCTTAATGTACAGTATAACACAGGGCAGTGGTTACGTGCAGCTGAGAGTGGTCTAGTAGTCTATAGATAGGCTAGAGGCTCTTAATTTAAAGTATAACACAGGGCAGTGGTTACGTGCAGCTGAGAGTGGTCTAGTAGTCTATAGATAGGCTAGAGGCTCTTAATGTACAGTATAACACAGGGCAGTGGTCACGTGCAGCTGAGAGTGGTCTAGTAGTCTATAGATAGGCTAGAGGCTCTTAATGTACAGTATAACACAGGGCAGTGGTTACGTGCAGCTGAGAGTGGTCTAGTAGTCTATAGATAGGCTAGAGGCTCTTAATGTACAGTATAACACAGGGCAGTGGTTACGTGCAGCTGAGAGTGGTCTAGTAGTCTATAGATAGGCTAGAGGCTCTTAATGTACAGTATAACACAGGGCAGTGGTTACGTGCAGCTGAGAGTGGTCTAGTAGTCTATAGATAGGCTAGAGGCTCTTAATGTACAATATAACACAGGGCAGTGGTTACGTGCAGCTGAGAGTGGTCTAGTAGTCTATAGATAGGCTAGAGGCTCTTAATGTACAGTATAACACAGGGCAGTGGTTAGGTGCAGCTGAGAGTGGTCTAGTAGTCTATATATAGGCTAGAGGCTCTTAATGTACAGTATAACACAGGGCAGTGGTTATGTGCAGCTGAGAGTGGTCTAGTAGTCTATAGATAGGCTAGAGGCTCTGAATGTACAGTATAACACAGGGCAGTGGTTACGTGCAGCTGAGAGTGGTCTAGTAGTCTATAGATAGGGTAGAGGCTCTTAAAGTACAGTATAACACAGGGCAGTGGTTACGTGCAGCTGAGAGTGGTCTAGTAGTCTATAGATAGGCTAGAGGCTCTTAATGTACAGTATAACACAGGGCAGTGGTTACGTGCAGCTGAGAGTGGTCTAGTAGTCTATAGATAGGGTAGAGGCTCTTAATGTACAGTATAACACAGGGCAGTGGTTACGTGCAGCTGAGAGTGGTCTAGTAGTCTATAGATAGGCTAGAGGCTCTTAATGTACAGTATAACACAGGGCAGTGGTTACGTGCAGCTGAGAGTGGTCTAGTAGTCTATAGATAGGCTAGAGGCTCTTAATGTACAGTATAACACAGGGCAGTGGTTACGTGCAGCTGAGAGTGGTCTAGTAGTCTATAGATAGGCTAGAGGCTCTTAATGTACAGTATAACACAGGGCAGTGGTTACGTGCAGCTGAGAGTGGTCTAGTAGTCTATAGATAGGCTAGAGGCTCTTAATGTACAGTATAACACAGGGCAGTGGTTACGTGCAGCTGAGAGTGGTCTAGTAGTCTATAAATAGGCTAGAGGCTCTTAATGTACAGTATAACACAGGGCAGTGGTTACGTGCAGCTCAGAGTGGTCTAGTAGTCTATAGATAGGCTAGAGACTCTTAGTGTACAGTATAACACAGGGCAGTGGTTACGTGCAGCTGAGAGTGGTCTAGTAGTCTATAGATAGGCTAGAGGCTCTTAATGTACAGTATAACACAGGGCAGTGGTTACGTGCAGCTGAGAGTGGTCTAGTAGTCTATATATAGGCTAGAGGCTCTTAATGTACAGTATAACACAGGGCAGTGGTTACGTGCAGCTGAGAGTGGTCTAGTAGTCTATAGATAGGCTAGAGGCTCTTAATGTACAGTATAACACAGGGCAGTGGTTACGTGCAGCTGAGAGTGGTCTAGTAGTCTATAGATAGGCTAGAGGCTCTTAATGTACAGTATAACACAGGGCAGTGGTTACGTGCAGCTGAGAGTGGTGTAGTAGTCTATAGATAGGCTAGAGGCTCTTAATGTACAGTATAACACAGGGCAGTGGTTACGTGCAGCTGAGAGTGGTGTAGTAGTCTATAGATAGGCTAGAGGCTCTTAATGTACAGTATAACACAGGGCAGTGGTTACGTGCAGCTGAGAGTGGTCTAGTAGTCTATAGATAGGCTAGAGACACTTAATGTACAGTATAACACAGGGCAGTGGTTACGTGCTGCTGAGAGTGGTCTAGTAGTCTATAGATAGGCTAGAGGCTCTTAATGTACAGTATAACACAGGGCAGTGGTTACGTGCAGCTGAGAGTGGTCTAGTAGTCTATAGATAGGCTAGAGGCTCTTAATGTACAGTATAACACAGGGCAGTGGTTACGTGCAGCTGAGAGTGGTCTAGTAGTCTATAGATAGGCTAGAGGCTCTTAATGTACAGTATAACACAGGGCAGTGGTTACGTGCAGCTGAGAGTGGTCTAGTAGTCTATAGATAGGCTAGAGGCTCTTAATGTACAGTATAACACAGGGCAGTGGTTACGTGCAGCTGAGAGTGGTCTAGTAGTCTATAGATAGGCTAGAGGCTCATAATGTACAGTATAACACAGGGCAGTGGTTACGTGCAGCTGAGAGTGGTCTAGTAGTCTATATATAGGCTAGAGGCTCTTAATGTACAGTATAACACAGGGCAGTGGTTACGTGCAGCTGAGAGTGGTCTAGTAGTCTATATATAGGCTAGAGGCTCTTAATGTACAGTATAACACAGGGCAGTGGTTACGTGCAGCTGAGAGTGGTCTAGTAGTCTATAGATAGGCTAGAGGCTCTTAATGTACAGTATAACACAGGGCAGTGGTTACGTGCAGCTGAGAGTGGTCTAGTAGTCTATAGATAGGCTAGAGGCTCTTAATGTACAGTATAACACAGGGCAGTGGTTACGTGCAGCTGAGAGTGGTCTTGTAGTCTATAGATAGGCTAGAGGCTCTTAATGTACAGTATAACACAGGGCAGTGGTTACGTGCAGCTGAGAGTGGTCTTGTAGTCTGTAGATAGGCTAGAGGCTCTTAATGTTCAGTATAACACAGGGCAGTGGTTACGTGCAGCTGAGAGTGGTCTAGTAGTCTATAGATAGGCTAGAGGCTCTTAATGTACAGTATAACACAGGGCAGTGGTTACGTGCAGCTGAGAGTGGTCTAGTAGTCTATAGATAGGCTAGAGGCTCTTAATGTACAATATAACACAGGGCAGTGGTTACGTGCAGCTGAGGGTGGTCTAG
Source organism: Meconema thalassinum (assembly GCA_946902985.2). NCBI lineage: Eukaryota > Metazoa > Arthropoda > Insecta > Orthoptera > Tettigoniidae > Meconema > Meconema thalassinum. Next base: position 465,173,175 of record OX336394.1, on the reverse strand, counting down.
TAGTCTATAGATAGGCTAGAGGCTCTTAATGTACAGTATAACACAGGGCAGTGGTTACGTGCAGCTGAGAGTGGTTTAGTAGTCTATAGATAGGCTAGAGGCTCTTAATGTACAGTATAACACAGGGCAGTGGTTACGTGCAGCTGAGAGTGGTTTAGTAGTCTATAGATAGGCTAGAGGCTCTTAATGTACAGTATAACACAGGGCAGTGGTTACGTGCAGCTGAGAGTGGTCTAGTAGTCTATAGATAGGCTAGAGGCTCTTAATGTACAGTATAACACAGGGCAGTGGTTACGTGCAGCTGAGAGTGGTTTAGTAGTCTATAGATAGGCTAGAGGCTCTTAATGTACAGTATAACACAGGGCAGTGGTTACGTGCAGCTGAGAGTGGTGTAGTAGTCTATAGATAGGCTAGAGGCTCTTAATGTACAGTATAACACAGGGCAGTGGTTACGTGCAGCTGAGAGTGGTCTAGTAGTCTATAGATAGGCTAGAGACACTTAATGTACAGTATAACACAGGGCAGTGGTTACGTGCAGCTGAGAGTGGTCTAGTAGTCTATAGATAGGCTAGAGGCTCTTAATGTACAGTATAACACAGGGCAGTGGTTACGTGCTGCTGAGAGTGGTCTAGTAGTCTATAGATAGGCTAGAGGCTCTTAATGTACAGTATAACACAGGGCAGTGGTTACGTGCAGCTGAGAGTGGTCTAGTAGTCTATAGATAGGCTAGAGGCTCTTAATGTACAGTATAACACAGGGCAGTGGTTACGTGCAGCTGAGAGTGGTCTAGTAGTCTATAGATAGGCTAGAGGCTCTTAATGTACAGTATAACACAGGGCAGTGGTTACGTGCAGCTGAGAGTGGTCTAGTAGTCTATAGATAGGCTAGAGGCTCATAATGTACAGTATAACACAGGGCAGTGTTTACGTGCAGCTGAGAGTGGTCTAGTAGTCTATAGATAGGCTAGAGGCTCTTAATGTACAGTATAACACAGGGCAGTGGTTACGTGCAGCTGAGAGTGGTCTAGTAGTCTATATATAGGCTAGAGGCTCTTAATGTACAGTATAACACAGGGCAGTGGTTACGTGCAGCTGAGAGTGGTCTAGTAGTCTATAGATAGGCTAGAGGCTCTTAATGTACAGTATAACACAGGGCAGTGGTTACGTGCTGCTGAGAGTGGTCTAGTAGTCTATAGATAGGCTAGAGGCTCTTAATGTACAGTATAACACAGGGCAGTGGTTACGTGCAGCTGAGAGTGGTCTAGTAGTCTATAGATAGGCTAGAGGCTCTTAATGTACAGTATAACACAGGGCAGTGGTTACGTGCAGCTGAGAGTGTTCTTGTAGTCTGTAGATAGGCTACAGGCTCTTAATGTACAGTATAACACAGGGCAGTGGTTACGTGCAGCAGAGAGTGGTCTAGTAGTCTATAGATAGGCTAGAGGCTCTTAATGTACAGTATAACACAGGGCAGTGGTTACGTGCAGCTGAGAGTGGTCTAGTAGTCTATAGATAGGCTAGAGGCCCTTAATGTACAGTATAACACAGGGCAGTGGTTACGTGCAGCTGAGAGTGGTCTAGTAGTCTATAGATAGGCTAGAGGCTCTTAATGTACAGTATAACACAGGGCAGTGGTTACGTGCAGCTGAGGGTGGTCTAGTAGTCTATAGATAGGCTAGAGGCTCTTAATGTACAGTATAACACAGGGCAGTGGTTACGTGCAGCTGAGAGTGGTTAAGTAGTCTATAGATAGGCTAGAGGCTCTTAATGTACAGTATAACACAGGGCAGTGGTTACGTGCAGCTGAGAGTGGTCTAGTAGTCTATAGATAGGCTAGAGGCTCTTAATGTACAGTATAACACAGGGCAGTGGTTACGTGCAGCTGAGAGTGGTCTAGTAGTCTATAGATAGGCTAGAGGCTCTTAATGTACAGTATAACACAGGGCAGTGGTTACGTGCAGCTGAGAGTGGTCTAGTAGTCTATATATAGGCTAGAGGCTCTTAATGTACAGTATAACACAGGGCAGTGGTTACGTGCAGCTGAGAGTGGTCTAGTAGTCTATAGATAGGCTAGAGGCTCTTAATGTACAGTATAACACAGGGCAGTGGTTACGTGCAGCTGAGAGTGGTCTAGTAGTCTATAGATAGGGTAGAGGCTCTTAATGTACAGTATAACACAGGGCAGTGGTTACGTGCAGCTGAGAGTGGTCTAGTAGTCTATAGATAGGCTAGAGGCTCTTAATGTACAGTATAACACAGGGCAGTGGTTACGTGCAGCTGACAGTGGTTTAGTAGTCTATAGATAGGCTAGAGGCTCTTAATGTACAGTATAACACAGGGCAGTGGTTACGTGCAGCTGAGAGTGGTCTAGTAGTCTATAGATAGGCTAGAGGCTCTTAATGTACAGTATAACACAGGGCAGTGGTTACGTGCAGCTGAGAGTGGTCTAGTAGTCTATAGATAGGCTAGAGGCTCTTAATGTACAGTATAACACAGGGCAGTGGTTACGTGCAGCTGAGAGTGGTCTAGTAGTCTATATATAGGCTAGAGGCTCTTAATGTACAGTATAACACAGGGCAGTGGTTACGTGCAGCTGAGAGTGGTCTAGTAGTCTATAGATAGGCTAGAGGCTCTTAATGTACAGTATAACACAGGGCAGTGGTTACGTGCAGCTGAGAGTGGTCTAGTAGTCTATAGATAGGCTAGAGGCTCTTAATGTACAGTATAACACAGGGCAGTGGTTACGTGCAGCTGAGAGTGGTGTAGTAGTCTATAGATAGGCTAGAGGCTCTTAATGTACAGTATAACACAGGGCAGTGGTTACGTGCAGCTGAGAGTGGTGTAGTAGTCTATAGATAGGCTAGAGGCTCTTAATGTACAGTATAACACAGGGCAGTGGTTACGTGCAGCTGAGAGTGGTCTAGTAGTCTATAGATAGGCTAGAGACACTTAATGTACAGTATAACACAGGGCAGTGGTTACGTGCTGCTGAGAGTGGTCTAGTAGTCTATAGATAGGCTAGAGGCTCTTAATGTACAGTATAACACAGGGCAGTGGTTACGTGCAGCTGAGAGTGGTCTAGTAGTCTATAGATAGGCTAGAGGCTCTTAATGTACAGTATAACACAGGGCAGTGGTTACGTGCAGCTGAGAGTGGTCTAGTAGTCTATAGATAGGCTAGAGGCTCTTAATGTACAGTATAACACAGGGCAGTGGTTACGTGCAGCTGAGAGTGGTCTAGTAGTCTATAGATAGGCTAGAGGCTCTTAATGTACAGTATAACACAGGGCAGTGGTTACGTGCAGCTGAGAGTGGTCTAGTAGTCTATAGATAGGCTAGAGGCTCATAATGTACAGTATAACACAGGGCAGTGGTTACGTGCAGCTGAGAGTGGTCTAGTAGTCTATATATAGGCTAGAGGCTCTTAATGTACAGTATAACACAGGGCAGTGGTTACGTGCAGCTGAGAGTGGTCTAGTAGTCTATATATAGGCTAGAGGCTCTTAATGTACAGTATAACACAGGGCAGTGGTTACGTGCAGCTGAGAGTGGTCTAGTAGTCTATAGATAGGCTAGAGGCTCTTAATGTACAGTATAACACAGGGCAGTGGTTACGTGCAGCTGAGAGTGGTCTAGTAGTCTATAGATAGGCTAGAGGCTCTTAATGTACAGTATAACACAGGGCAGTGGTTACGTGCAGCTGAGAGTGGTCTTGTAGTCTATAGATAGGCTAGAGGCTCTTAATGTACAGTATAACACAGGGCAGTGGTTACGTGCAGCTGAGAGTGGTCTTGTAGTCTGTAGATAGGCTAGAGGCTCTTAATGTACAGTATAACACAGGGCAGTGGTTACGTGCAGCTGAGAGTGGTCTAGTAGTCTATAGATAGGCTAGAGGCTCTTAATGTACAGTATAACACAGGGCAGTGGTTACGTGCAGCTGAGAGTGGTCTAGTAGTCTATAGATAGGCTAGAGGCTCTTAATGTACAATATAACACAGGGCAGTGGTTACGTGCAGCTGAGGGTGGTCTAGTAGTCTATAGATAGGCTAGAGGCTCTTAATGTACAGTATAACACAGGGCAGTGGTTACGTGCAGCTGAGAGTGGTTTAGTAGTCTATAGATAGGCTAGAGGCTCTTAATGTACAGTATAACACAGGGCAGTGGTTACGTGCAGCTGAGAGTGGTTTAGTAGTCTATAGATAGGCTAGAGGCTCTTAATGTACAGTATAACACAGGGCAGTGGTTACGTGCAGCTGAGAGTGGTCTAGTAGTCTATAGATAGGCTAGAGGCTCTTAATGTACAGTATAACACAGGGCAGTGGTTACGTGCAGCTGAGAGTGGTTTAGTAGTCTATAGATAGGCTAGAGGCTCTTAATGTACAGTATAACACAGGGCAGTGGTTACGTGCAGCTGAGAGTGGTGTAGTAGTCTATAGATAGGCTAGAGGCTCTTAATGTACAGTATAACACAGGGCAGTGGTTACGTGCAGCTGAGAGTGGTCTAGTAGTCTATAGATAGGCTAGAGACACTTAATGTACAGTATAACACAGGGCAGTGGTTACGTGCTGCTGAGAGTGGTCTAGTAGTCTATAGATAGGCTAGAGGCTCTTAATGTACAGTATAACACAGGGCAGTGGTTACGTGCTGCTGAGAGTGGTCTAGTAGTCTATAGATAGGCTAGAGGCTCTTAATGTACAGTATAACACAGGGCAGTGGTTACGTGCAGCTGAGAGTGGTCTAGTAGTCTATAGATAGGCTAGAGGCTCTTAATGTACAGTATAACACAGGGCAGTGTTTACGTGCAGCTGAGAGTGGTCTAGTAGTCTATAGATAGGCTAGAGGCTCTTAATGTACAGTATAACACAGGGCAGTGGTTACGTGCAGCTGAGAGTGGTCTAGTAGTCTATAGATAGGCTAGAGGCTCATAATGTACAGTATAACACAGGGCAGTGGTTACGTGCAGCTGAGAGTGGTCTAGTAGTCTATAGATAGGCTAGAGGCTCTTAATGTACAGTATAACACAGGGCAGTGGTTACGTGCAGCTGAGAGTGGTCTAGTAGTCTATATATAGGCTAGAGGCTCTTAATGTACAGTATAACACAGGGCAGTGGTTACGTGCAGCTGAGAGTGGTCTAGTAGTCTATAGATAGGCTAGAGGCTCTTAATGTACAGTATAACACAGGGCAGTGGTTACGTGCTGCTGAGAGTGGTCTAGTAGTCTATAGATAGGCTAGAGGCTCTTAATGTACAGTATAACACAGGGCAGTGGTTACGTGCAGCTGAGAGTGGTCTAGTAGTCTATAGATAGGCTAGAGGCTCTTAATGTACAGTATAACACAGGGCAGTGGTTACGTGCAGCTGAGAGTGTTCTTGTAGTCTGTAGATAGGCTACAGGCTCTTAATGTACAGTATAACACAGGGCAGTGGTTACGTGCAGCAGAGAGTGGTCTAGTAGTCTATAGATAGGCTAGAGGCTCTTAATGTACAGTATAACACAGGGCAGTGGTTACGTGCAGCTGAGAGTGGTCTAGTATATAGATAGGCTAGAGGCCCTTAATGTACAGTATAACACAGGGCAGTGGTTACGTGCAGCTGAGAGTGGTCTAGTAGTCTATAGATAGGCTAGAGGCTCTTAATGTACAGTATAACACAGGGCAGTGGTTACGTGCAGCTGAGGGTGGTCTAGTAGTCTATAGATAGGCTAGAGGCTCTTAATGTACAGTATAACACAGGGCAGTGGTTACGTGCAGCTGAGAGTGGTTTAGTAGTCTATAGATAGGCTAGAGGCTCTTAATGTACAGTATAACACAGGGCAGTCGTTACGTGCAGCTGAGAGTGGTCTAGTAGTCTATAGATAGGCTAGAGGCTCTTAATGTACAGTATAACACAGGGCAGTGGTTACGTGCAGCTGAGAGTGGTCTAGTAGTCTATAGATAGGCTAGATGCTCTTAATGTACAGTATAACACAGGGCAGTGGTTACGTGCAGCTGAGAGTGGTTTAGTAGTCTATAGATAGGCTAGAGGCTCTTAATGTACAGTATAACACAGGGCAGTGGTTACGTGCAGCTGAGAGTGGTCTAGTAGTCTATAGATAGGCTAGAGGCTCTTAATGTACAGTATAACACAGGGCCGTGGCTACGTGCAGCTGAGAGTGGTCTAGTAGTCTATAGATAGGCTAGAGGCTCTTAATGTACAGTATAACACAGGGCAGTGGTTACGTGCAGCTGAGAGTGGTCTAGTAGTCTATAGATAGGCTAGAGGCTCTTAATGTACAGTATAACACAGGGCAGTGGTTACGTGCAGCTGAGAGTGGTCTAGTAGTCTATAGATAGGCTAGAGGCTCTTAATGTACAGTATAACACAGGGCAGTGGTTACGTGCAGCTGAGAGTGGTCTAGTAGTCTATATATAGGCTAGAGGCTCTTAATGTACAGTATAACACAGGGCAGTGGTTACGTGCAGCTGAGAGTGGTCTAGTAGTCTATAGATAGGCTAGAGGCTCTTAATGTACAGTATAACACAGGGCAGTGATTACGTGCAGCTGAGAGTGGTCTAGTAGTCTATATATAGGCTAGAGGCTCTTAATGTACAGTATAACACAGGGCAGTGGTTACGTGCAGCTGAGAGTGGTTTAGTAGTCTATAGATAGGATAGAGGCTCTTAATGTACAGTATAACACAGGGCAGTGGTTACGTGCAGCTGAGAGTGGTCTAGTAGTCTATAGATAGGCTAGAGGCTCTTAATGTACAGTATAACACAGGGCAGTGGTTACGTGCAGCTGAGAGTGGTTTAGTGGTCTATAGATAGGCTAGAGGCTCTTAATGTACAGTATAACACAGGGCAGTGGTTACGTGCAGCTGAGAGTGGTCTAGTAGTCTATAGATAGGCTAGAGGCTCTTAATGTACAGTATAACACAGGGCAGTGGTTACGTGCAGCTGAGAGTGGTCTAGTAGTCTATATATAGGCTAGAGGCTCTTAATGTACAGTATAACACAGGGCAGTGGTTACGTGCAGCTGAGAGTGGTCTAGTAGTCTATAGATAGGCTAGAGGCTCTTAATGTACAGTATAACACAGGGCAGTGGTTACGTGCAGCTGAGAGTGGTCTAGTAGTCTATAGATAGGCTAGAGGCTCTTAATGTACAGTATAACACAGGGCAGTGGTTATGTGCAGCTGAGAGTGGTGTAGTAGTCTATAGATAGGCTAGAGGCTCTTAATGTACAGTATAACACAGGTCAGTGGTTACGTGCAGCTGAGAGTGGTCTAGTAGTCTATAGATAGGCTAGAGACACTTAATGTACAGTATAACACAGGGCAGTGGTTACGTGCAGCTGAGAGTGGTCTAGTAGTCTATAGATAGGCTAGAGGCTCTTAATGTACAGTATAACACAGGGCAGTGGTTACGTGCAGCTGAGAGTGGTCTAGTAGTCTATAGATAGGCTAGAGGCTCTTAATGTACAGTATAACACAGGGCAGTGGTTACGTGCAGCTGAGAGTGGTCTAGTAGTCTATAGATAGGCTAGAGGCTCTTAATGTACAGTATAACTCAGGGCAGTGGTTAGGTGCAGCTGAGAGTGGTCTAGTAGTCTATAGATAGGCTAGAGGCTCTTAATGTACAGTATAAGACAGGGCAGTGGTTACGTGCAGCTGAGAGTGGTCTAGTAGTCTATAGATAGGCTAGAGGCTTTTAATGTACAGTATAACACAGGGCAGTGGTTACGTGCAGCTGAGAGTGGTCTAGTAGTCTATATATAGGCTAGAGGCTGTTAATGAACAGTATAACACAGGGCAGTGGTTACGTGCAGCTGAGAGTGGTCTAGTAGTCTATATATAGGCTAGAGGCTCTTAATGTACAGTATAACACAGGGCAGTGGTTACGTGCAGCTTAGAGTGGTCTAGTAGTCTATAGATAGGCTAGAGGCTCTTAATGTACAGTATAACACAGGGCAGTGGTTACGTGCAGCTGAGAGTGGTTTAGCAGTCTATAGATAGGCTAGAGACACTTAATGTACAGTATAACACAGGGCAGTGGTTACGTGCAGCTGAGAGTGGTCTAGTAGTCTATAGATAGGCTAGAGGCTCTTAATGTACAGTATAACACAGGGCAGTGGTTACGTGCAGTTGAGAGTGGTCTAGTAGTCTATAGATAGGCTAGAGGCTCTTAATGTACAATATAACACAGGGCAGTGGTTACGTGCAGCTGAGAGTGGTCTAGTAGTCTATAGATAGGCTAGATGCTCTTAATGTACAGTATAACACAGGGCAGTGGTTACGTGCAGCTGAGAGTGGGCTAGTAGTCTATAGATAGGCTAGAGGCTCTTAATGTACAGTATAACACAGGGCAGTGGTTACGTGCAGCTGAGAGTGGTCTAGTAGTCTATATATAGGCTAGAGGCTCTTAATGTACAGTATAACACAGGGCAGTGGTTACGTGCAGCTGAGAGTGGTCTAGTAGTCTATAGATAGGCTAGAGGCTCTTAATGTAAAGTATAACACAGGGCAGTGGTTACGTGCAGCTGAGAGTGGTCTAGTAGTCTATAGATAGGCTAGAGGCTCTTAATGTACAGTATAACACAGGGCAGTGGTTACGTGCAGCTGAGAGTGGTTTAGTAGTCTATAGATAGGGTAGAGGCTCTTAATGTACAGTATAACACAGGGCAGTGGTTACGTGCAGCTGTGAGTGGTCTAGTAGTCTATAGATAGGCTAGAGGCTCTTAATGTACAGTATAACACAGGGCAGTGGTTACGTGCAGCTGAGAGTGGTTTAGTAGTCTATAGATAGGCTAGAGGCTCTTAATGTACAGTATAACACAGGGCAGTGGTTACGTGCAGCTGAGAGTGGTCTAGTAGTCTATAGATAGGCTAGAGGCTCTTAATGTACAGTATAACACAGGGCAGTGGTTACGTGCAGCTGAGAGTGGTCTAGTAGTCTATATATAGGCTAGAGGCTCTTAATGTACAGTATAACACAGGGCAGTGGTTACGTGCAGCTGAGAGTGGTCTAGTAGTCTATAGATAGGCTAGAGGCTCTTAATGTACAGTATAACACAGGGCAGTGGTTACGTGCAGCTGAGAGTGGTCTAGTAGTCTATAGATAGGCTAGAGGCTCTTAATGTACAGTATAACACAGGGCAGTGGTTACGTGCAGCTGAGAGTGGTGTAGTAGTCTATAGATAGGCTAGAGGCTCTTAATGTACAGTATAACACAGGGCAGTGGTTACGTGCAGCTGAGAGTGGTCTAGTAGTCTATAGATAGGCTAGAGACACTTAATGTACAGTATAACACAGGGCAGTGGTTACGTGCAACTGAGAGTGGTCTAGTAGTCTATATATAGGCTAGAGGCTCTTAATGTACAGTATAACACAGGGCAGTGGTTACGTGCAGCTGAGAGTGGTCTAGTAGTCTATAGATAGGCTAGAGGCTCTTAATGTACAGTATAACACAGGGCAGTGGTTACGTGCAGCTGAGAGTGGTCTAGTAGTCTATAGATAGGCTAGAGGCTCTTAATGTACAGTATAACACAGGGCAGTGGTTACGGGCAGCTGAGAGTGGTCTAGTAGTCTATAGATAGGCTAGAGGCTCTTAATGTACAGTATAACACAGGGCATTGGTTACGTGCAGCTGAGAGTGGTCTAGTAGTCTATAGATAGGCTAGAGGCTCTTAATGTACAATATAACACAGGGCAGTGGTTACGTGCAGCTGAGAGTGGTCTAGTAGTCTATAGATAGGCTAGAGGCTCTTAATGTACAGTATAACACAGGGCAGTGGTTACGTGCAGCTGAGAGTGGTCTAGTAGTCTATAGATAGGCTAGATGCTCTTAATGTACAGTATAACACAGGGCAGTGGTTACGTGCAGCTGAGAGTGGTCTAGTAGTCTATAGATAGGCTAGAGGCTCTTAATGTACAGTATAACACAGGGCAGTGGTTACGTGCAGCTGAGAGTGGTCTAGTAGTCTATAGATAGGCTAGAGGCTCTTAATGTACAGTATATCACAGGGCAGTGGTTACGTGCAGCTGAGAGTGGTCTAGTAGTCTATAGATAGGCTAGAGGCTCTTAATGTACAGTATAACACAGGGCAGTGGTTACGTGCAGCTGAGAGTGGTCTAGTAGTCTATAGATAGGGTAGAGGCTCTTAATGTACAGTATAACACAGGGCAGTGGTTACGTGCAGCTGAGAGTGGTCTAGTAGTCTATAGATAGGCTAGAGGCTCTTAATGTACAGTATAACACAGGGCAGTGGTTACGTGCAGCTGAGAGTGGTCTAGTAGTCTATAGATAGGGTAGAGGCTCTTAATGTACAGTATAACACAGGGCAGTGGTTACGTGCAGCTGAGAGTGGTCTAGTAGTCTATAGATAGGCTAGAGGCTCTTAATGTACAGTATAACACAGGGCAGTGGTTACGTGCAGCTGAGAGTGGTCTAGTAGTCTATAGATAGGCTAGAGGCTCTTAATGTACAGTATAACACAGGGCAGTGGTTACGTGCAGCTGAGAGTGGTCTAGTAGTCTATAGATAGGCTAGAGGCTCTTAATGTACAGTATAACACAGGGCAGTGGTTACGTGCAGCTGAGAGTGGTCTAGTAGTCTATATATAGGCTAGAGGCTCTTAATGTACAGTATAACACAGGGCAGTGGTTACGTGCAGCTGAGAGTGGTCTAGTAGTCTATAGATAGGCTAGAGGCTCTTAATGTACAGTATAACACAGGGCAGTGGTTACGTGCAGCTGAGAGTGGTCTAGTAGTCTATAGATAGGCTAGAGGCTCTTAATGTACAGTATAACACAGGGCAGTGGTTACGTGCAGCTGAGAGTGGTCTAGTAGTCTATAGATAGGCTAGAGGCTCTTAATGTACAGTATAACACAGGGCAGTGGTTACGTGCAGCTGAGAGTGGTTTAGTAGTCTATAGATAGGCTAGAGGCTCTTAATGTACAGTATAACACAGGGCAGTGGTTACGTGCAGCTGAGAGTGGTCTAGTAGTCTATAGATAGGCTAGAGGCTCTTAATGTACAGTATAACACAGGGCAGTGGTTACGTGCAGCTGAGAGTGGTCTAGTAGTCTATAGATAGGCTAGAGGCTCTTAATGTACAGTATAACACAGGGCATTGGTTACGGGCAGCTGAGAGTGGTCTAGTAGTCTATAGATAGGCTAGAGGCTCTTAATGTACAGTATAACACAGGGCAGTGGTTACGTGCAGCTGAGAGTGGTCTAGTAGTCTATAGATAGGCTAGAGGCTCTTAATGTACAGTATAACACAGGGCAGTGGTTACGTGCAGCTGAGAGTGGTCTAGTAGTCTATAGATAGGCTAGAGGCTATTAATTTACAGTATAACACAGGGCAGTGGTTACGTGCAGCTGAGAGTGGTCTAGTAGTCTATAGATAGGCTAGAGGCTCTTAATGTACAGTATAACACAGGGCAGTGGTTACGTGCAGCTGAGAGTGGTCTAGTAGTCTATAGATAGGCTAGAGGCTCTTAATGTACAGTATAACACAGGGCAGTGGTTACGTGCAGCTGAGAGTGGTCTAGTAGTCTATAGATAGGCTAGAGGCTCTTAATGTACAGTATAACACAGGGCAGTGGTTACGTGCAGCTGAGAGTGGTCTAGTAGTCTATAGATAGGCTAGATGCTCTTAATGTACAGTATAACACAGGTCAGTGGTTACGTGCAGCTGAGAGTGGTCTAGTAGTCTATAGATAGGCTAGAGACACTTAATGTACAGTATAACACAGGGCAGTGGTTACGTGCAGCTGAGAGTGGTCTAGTAGTCTATAGATAGGCTAGAGGCTCTTAATGTACAGTATAACACAGGGCAGTGGTTACGTGCAGCTGAGAGTGGTCTAGTAGTCTATAGATAGGCTAGAGGCTCTTAATGTACAGTATAACACAGGGCAGTGGTTACGTGCAGCTGAGAGTGGTCTAGTAGTCTATAGATAGGCTAGAGGCTCTTAATGTACAGTATAACTCAGGGCAGTGGTTAGGTGCAGCTGAGAGTGGTCTAGTAGTCTATAGATAGGCTAGAGGCTCTTAATGTACAGTATAAGACAGGGCAGTGGTTACGTGCAGCTGAGAGTGGTCTAGTAGTCTATAGATAGGCTAGAGGCTCTTAATGTACAGTATAACACAGGGCAGTGGTTACGTGCAGCTGAGAGTGGTCTAGTAGTCTATAGATAGGCTAGAGGCTCTTAATGTACAGTATAACACAGGGCAGTGGTTTCGTGCAGCTGAGAGTGGTCTAGTAGTCTATATATAGGCTAGAGGCTCTTAATGTACAGTATAACACAGGGCAGTGGTTACGTGCAGCTGAGAGTGGTCTAGTAGTCTATATATAGGCTAGAGGCTGTTAATGAACAGTATAACACAGGGCAGTGGTTACGTGCAGCTGAGAGTGGTCTAGTAGTCTATATATAGGCTAGAGGCTCTTAATGTACAGTATAACACAGGGCAGTGGTTACGTGCAGCTTAGAGTGGTCTAGTAGTCTATAGATAGGCTAGAGGCTCTTAATGTACAGTATAACACAGGGCAGTGGTTACGTGCAGCTGAGAGTGGTTTAGCAGTCTATAGATAGGCTAGAGACACTTAATGTACAGTATAACACAGGGCAGTGGTTACGTGCAGCTGAGAGTGGTCTAGTAGTCTATAGATAGGCTAGAGGCTCTTAATGTACAGTATAACACAGGGCAGTGGTTACGTGCAGTTGAGAGTGGTCTAGTAGTCTATAGATAGGCTAGAGGCTCTTAATGTACAATATAACACAGGGCAGTGGTTACGTGCAGCTGAGAGTGGTCTAGTAGTCTATAGATAGGCTAGATGCTCTTAATGTACAGTATAACACAGGGCAGTGGTTACGTGCAGCTGAGAGTGGGCTAGTAGTCTATAGATAGGCTAGAGGCTCTTAATGTACAGTATAACACAGGGCAGTGGTTACGTGCAGCTGAGAGTGGTCTAGTAGTCTATATATAGGCTAGAGGCTCTTAATGTACAGTATAACACAGGGCAGTGGTTACGTGCAGCTGAGAGTGGTCTAGTAGTCTATAGATAGGCTAGAGGCTCTTAATGTAAAGTATAACACAGGGCAGTGGTTACGTGCAGCTGAGAGTGGTCTAGTAGTCTATAGATAGGCTAGAGGCTCTTAATGTACAGTATAACACAGGGCAGTGGTTACGTGCAGCTGAGAGTGGTTTAGTAGTCTATAGATAGGGTAGAGGCTCTTAATGTACAGTATAACACAGGGCAGTGGTTACGTGCAGCTGTGAGTGGTCTAGTAGTCTATAGATAGGCTAGAGGCTCTTAATGTACAGTATAACACAGGGCAGTGGTTACGTGCAGCTGAGAGTGGTTTAGTAGTCTATAGATAGGCTAGAGGCTCTTAATGTTCAGTATAACACAGGGCAGTGGTTACGTGCAGCTGAGAGTGGTCTAGTAGTCTATAGATAGGCTAGAGGCTCTTAATGTACAGTATAACACAGGGCAGTGGTTACGTGCAGCTGAGAGTGGTCTAGTAGTCTATATATAGGCTAGAGGCTCTTAATGTACAGTATAACACAGGGCAGTGGTTACGTGCAGCTGAGAGTGGTCTAGTAGTCTATAGATAGGCTAGAGTCTCTTAATGTACAGTATAACACAGGGCAGTGGTTACGTGCAGCTGAGAGTGGTCTAGTAGTCTATAGATAGGCTAGAGGCTCTTAATGTACAGTATAACACAGGGCAGTGGTTACGTGCAGCTGAGAGTGGTGTAGTAGTCTATAGATAGGCTAGAGGCTCTTAATGTACAGTATAACACAGGGCAGTGGTTACGTGCAGCTGAGAGTGGTCTAGTAGTCTATAGATAGGCTAGAGACACTTAATGTACAGTATAACACAGGGCAGTGGTTACGTGCAGCTGAGAGTGGTCTAGTAGTCTATATATAGGCTAGAGGCTCTTAATGTACAGTATAACACAGGGCAGTGGTTACGTGCAGCTGAGAGTGGTCTAGTAGTCTATAGATAGGCTAGAGGCTCTTAATGTACAGTATAACACAGGGCAGTGGTTACGTGCAGCTGAGAGTGGTCTAGTAGTCTATAGATAGGCTAGAGGCTCTTAATGTACAGTATAACACAGGGCAGTGGTTACGGGCAGCTGAGAGTGGTCTAGTAGTCTATAGATAGGCTAGAGGCTCTTAATGTACAGTATAACACAGGGCATTGGTTACGTGCAGCTGAGAGTGGTCTAGTAGTCTATAGATAGGCTAGAGGCTCTTAATGTACAATATAACACAGGGCAGTGGTTACGTGCAGCTGAGAGTGGTCTAGTAGTCTATAGATAGGCTAGAGGCTCTTAATGTACAGTATAACACAGGGCAGTGGTTACGTGCAGCTGAGAGTGGTCTAGTAGTCTATAGATAGGCTAGATGCTCTTAATGTACAGTATAACACAGGGCAGTGGTTACGTGCAGCTGAGAGTGGTCTAGTAGTCTATAGATAGGCTAGAGGCTCTTAATGTACAGTATAACACAGGGCAGTGGTTACGTGCAGCTGAGAGTGGTCTAGTAGTCTATAGATAGGCTAGAGGCTCTTAATGTACAGTATATCACAGGGCAGTGGTTACGTGCAGCTGAGAGTGGTCTAGTAGTCTATAGATAGGCTAGAGGCTCTTAATGTACAGTATAACACAGGGCAGTGGTTACGTGCAGCTGAGAGTGGTCTAGTAGTCTATAGATAGGGTAGAGGCTCTTAATGTACAGTATAACACAGGGCAGTGGTTACGTGCAGCTGAGAGTGGTCTAGTAGTCTATAGATAGGCTAGAGGCTCTTAATGTACAGTATAACACAGGGCAGTGGTTACGTGCAGCTGAGAGTGGTCTAGTAGTCTATAGATAGGGTAGAGGCTCTTAATGTACAGTATAACACAGGGCAGTGGTTACGTGCAGCTGAGAGTGGTCTAGTAGTCTATAGATAGGCTAGAGGCTCTTAATGTACAGTATAACACAGGGCAGTGGTTACGTGCAGCTGAGAGTGGTCTAGTAGTCTATAGATAGGCTAGAGGCTCTTAATGTACAGTATAACACAGGGCAGTGGTTACGTGCAGCTGAGAGTGGTCTAGTAGTCTATAGATAGGCTAGAGGCTCTTAATGTACAGTATAACACAGGGCAGTGGTTACGTGCAGCTGAGAGTGGTCTAGTAGTCTATATATAGGCTAGAGGCTCTTAATGTACAGTATAACACAGGGCAGTGGTTACGTGCAGCTGAGAGTGGTCTAGTAGTCTATAGATAGGCTAGAGGCTCTTAATGTACAGTATAACACAGGGCAGTGGTTACGTGCAGCTGAGAGTGGTCTAGTAGTCTATAGATAGGCTAGAGGCTCTTAATGTACAGTATAACACAGGGCAGTGGTTACGTGCAGCTGAGAGTGGTCTAGTAGTCTATAGATAGGCTAGAGGCTCTTAATGTACAGTATAACACAGGGCAGTGGTTACGTGCAGCTGAGAGTGGTCTAGTAGTCTATAGATAGGCTAGATGCTCTTAATGTACAGTATAACACAGGGCAGTGGTTACGTGCAGCTGAGAGTGGTCTAGTAGTCTATAGATAGGCTAGAGGCCCTTAATGTACAGTATAACACAGGGCAGTGGTTACGTGCAGCTGAGAGTGGTCTAGAAGTCTATAGATAGGCTAGAGGCTCTTAATGTACAGTATAACACAGGGCAGTGGTTACGTGCAGCTGAGAGTGGTCTAGTAGTCTATAGATAGGCTAGAGGCTCTTAATGTACAGTATAACACAGGGCAGTGGTTACGTGCAGCTGAGAGTGGTTTAGTAGTCTATAGATAGGCTAGAGGCTCTTAATGTACAGTATAACACAGGGCAGTGGTTACGTGCAGCTGAGAGTGGTCTAGTAGTCTATAGATAGGCTAGAGGCTCTTAATGTACAGTATAACACAGGGCAGTGGTTACGTGCAGCTGAGAGTGGTCTAGTAGTCTATAGATAGGCTAGAGGCTCTTAATGTACAGTATAACACAGGGCATTGGTTACGGGCAGCTGAGAGTGGTCTAGTAGTCTATAGATAGGCTAGAGGCTCTTAATGTACAGTATAACACAGGGCAGTGGTTACGTGCAGCTGAGAGTGGTCTAGTAGTCTATAGATAGGCTAGAGGCTCTTAATGTACAGTATAACACAGGGCAGTGGTTACGTGCAGCTGAGAGTGGTCTAGTAGTCTATAGATAGGCTAGAGGCTCTTAATTTACAGTATAACACAGGGCAGTGGTTACGTGCAGCTGAGAGTGGTCTAGTAGTCTATAGATAGGCTAGAGGCTTTTAATGTACAGTATAACACAGGGCAGTGGTTACGTGCAGCTGAGAGTGGTCTAGTAGTCTATAGATAGGCTAGAGGCTCTTAATGTACAGTATAACACAGGGCAGTGGTTACGTGCAGCTGAGAGTGGTCTAGTAGTCTATAGATAGGCTAGAGGCTCTTAATGTACAGTATAACACAGGGCAGTGGTTACGTGCAGCTGAGAGTGGTATAGTAGTCTATAGATAGGCTAGAGGCTCTTAATGTACAGTATAACACAGGGCAGTGGTTACGTGCAGCTGAGAGTGGTCTAGTAGTCTATAGATAGGCTAGAGACTAATAATGTACAGTATACCACAGGGCAGTGGTTACGTGCAGCTGAGAGTGGTCTAGTAGTCTATAGATAGGCTAGAGGCTCTTAATGTACAGTATAACACAGGGCAGTGGTTACTCGCAGCTGAGAGTGGTCTAGTAGTCTATAGATAGGCTAGAGGCTCTTAATGTACAGTATAACACAGGGCAGTGGTTACGTGCAACTGAGAGTGTCTAGTAGTCTATAGATAGGCTAGAGACTCTTAATGTACAGTATAACACAGGGCAGTGGTTACGTGCAGCTGAGAGTGTCTAGTAGTCTATAGATAGGCTAGAGGCTCTTAATGTACAATATAACACAGGGCAGTGGTTACGTGCAGCTGAGAGTGGTCTAGTAGTCTATAGATAGGGTAGAGGCTCTTAATGTACAGTATAACACAGGGCAGTGGTTACGTGCAGCTGAGAGTGGTCTAGTAGTCTATAGATAGGCTAGAGGCTCTTAATGTACAGTATAACACAGGGCAGTGGTTACGTGCAGCTGAGAGTGGTCTAGTAGTCTATAGATAGGGTAGAGGCTCTTAATGTACAGTATAACACAGGGCAGTGGTTACGTGCAGCTGAGAGTGGTCTAGTAGTCTATAGATAGGCTAGAGGCTCTTAATGTACAGTATAACACAGGGCAGTGGTTTCGTGCAGCTGAGAGTGGTCTAGTAGTCTATAGATAGGCTTGAGGCTCTTAATGTACAGTATAACACAGGGCAGTGGTTTCGTGCAGCTGGGAGTGGTCTTGTAGTCTATAGATAGGCTAGAGGCCCTTAATGTACAGTATAACACAGGGCAGTGGTTACGTGCAGCTGAGAGTGGTCTGGTAGTCTATAGATAGGCTAGAGGCTCTTAATGTACAGTATAACACAGGGCAGTGGTTACGTGCAGCTGAGAGTGGTCTAGTAGTCTATAGATAGGCTAGAGGCTCTTAATGTACAGTATAACACAGGGCAGTGGTTACGTGCAGCTGAGAGTGGTCTAGTAGTCTATAGATAGGCTAGAGGCTCTTAATGTACAGTATAACACAGGGCAGTGGTTACGTGCAGCTGAGAGTGGTCTAGTAGTCTATAGATAGGCTAGAGGCTCTTAATGTACAGTATAACACAGGGCAGTGGTTACGTGCAGCTGAGAGTGGTCTAGTAGTCTATATATAGGCTAGAGGCTCTTAATGTACAGTATAACACAGGGCAGTGGTTATGTGCAGCTGAGAGTGGTCTAGTAGTCTATAGATAGGCTAGAGGCTCTGAATGTACAGTATAACACAGGGCAGTGGTTACGTGCAGCTGAGAGTGGTCTAGTAGTCTATAGATAGGGTAGAGGCTCTTAATGTACAGTATAACACAGGGCAGTGGTTACGTGCAGCTGAGAGTGGTCTAGTAGTCTATAGATAGGCTAGAGGCTCTTAATTTAAAGTATAACACAGGGCAGTGGTTACGTGCAGCTGAGAGTGGTCTAGTAGTCTATAGATAGGCTAGAGGCTCTTAATGTACAGTATAACACAGGGCAGTGGTCACGTGCAGCTGAGAGTGGTCTAGTAGTCTATAGATAGGCTAGAGGCTCTTAATGTACAGTATAACACAGGGCAGTGGTTACGTGCAGCTGAGAGTGGTCTAGTAGTCTATAGATAGGCTAGAGGCTCTTAATGTACAGTATAACACAGGGCAGTGGTTACGTGCAGCTGAGAGTGGTCTAGTAGTCTATAGATAGGCTAGAGGCTCTTAATGTACAGTATAACACAGGGCAGTGATTACGTGCAGCTGAGAGTGGTCTAGTAGTCTATAGATAGGCTAGAGGCTCTTAATGTACAATATAACACAGGGCAGTGGTTACGTGCAGCTGAGAGTGGTCTAGTAGTCTATAGATAGGCTAGAGGCTCTTAATGTACAGTATAACACAGGGCAGTGGTTAGGTGCAGCTGAGAGTGATCTAGTAGTCTATATATAGGCTAGAGGCTCTTAATGTACAGTATAACACAGGGCAGTGGTTATGTGCAGCTGAGAGTGGTCTAGTAGTCTATAGATAGGCTAGAGGCTCTGAATGTACAGTATAACACAGGGCAGTGGTTACGTGCAGCTGAGAGTGGTCTAGTAGTCTATAGATAGGGTAGAGGCTCTTAAAGTACAGTATAACACAGGGCAGTGGTTACGTGCAGCTGAGAGTGGTCTAGTAGTCTATAGATAGGCTAGAGGCTCTTAATGTACAGTATAACACAGGGCAGTGGTTACGTGCAGCTGAGAGTGGTCTAGTAGTCTATAGATAGGGTAGAGGCTCTTAATGTACAGTATAACACAGGGCAGTGGTTACGTGCAGCTGAGAGTGGTCTAGTAGTCTATAGATAGGCTAGAGGCTCTTAATGTACAGTATAACACAGGGCAGTGGTTACGTGCAGCTGAGAGTGGTCTAGTAGTCTATAGATAGGCTAGAGGCTCTTAATGTACAGTATAACACAGGGCAGTGGTTACGTGCAGCTGAGAGTGGTCTAGTAGTCTATAGATAGGCTAGAGGCTCTTAATGTACAGTATAACACAGGGCAGTGGTTACGTGCAGCTGAGAGTGGTCTAGTAGTCTATAGATAGGCTAGAGGCTCTTAATGTACAGTATAACACAGGGCAGTGGTTACGTGCAGCTGAGAGTGGTCTAGTAGTCTATAAATAGGCTAGAGGCTCTTAATGTACAGTATAACACAGGGCAGTGGTTACGTGCAGCTCAGAGTGGTCTAGTAGTCTATAGATAGGCTAGAGACTCTTAGTGTACAGTATAACACAGGGCAGTGGTTACGTGCGGCTGAGAGAGGTCTAGTAATCTATAGATAGGCTAGTGGCTCTTAATGTACAGTATAACACAGGGCAGTGGTTACGTGCAGCTGAGAGTGGTCTAGTAGTCTATAGATAGGCTAGAGGCTCTTAATGTACAGTATAACACAGGGCAGTGGTTACGTGCAGCTGAGAGTGGTTTAGTAGTCTATAGATAGGCTAGAGGCTCTTAATGTACAGTATAACACAGGGCAGTGGTTACGTGCAGCTGAGAGTGGTCTAGTAGTCTATAGATAGGCTAGAGGCTCTTAATGTACAGTATAACACAGGGCAGTGGTTACGTGCAGCTGAGAGTGGTCTAGTAGTCTATAGATAGGCTAGAGGCTCTTAATGTACAGTATAACACAGGGCAGTGGTTACGGGCAGCTGAGAGTGGTCTAGTAGTCTATAGATAGGCTAGAGGCTCTTAATGTACAGTATAACACAGGGCAGTGGTTACGTGCAGCTGAGAGTGGTCTAGTAGTCTATAGATAGGCTAGAGGCTCTTAATGTACAGTATAACACAGGGCAGTGGTTACGTGCAGCTGAGAGTGGTCTAGTAGTCTATAGATAGGGTAGAGGCTCTTAATGTACAGTATAACACAGGGCAGTGGTTACGTGCAGCTGAGAGTGGTCTAGTAGTCTATAGATAGGCTAGAGGCCCTTAATGTACAGTATAACACAGGGCAGTAGTTACGTGCAGCTGAGAGTGGTTTAGTAGTCTATAGATAGGCTAGAGGCTCTTAATGTACAGTATAACACAGGGCAGTGGTTACGTGCAGCTGAGAGTGGTCTAGTAGTCTATAGATAGGCTAGAGGCTCTTAATGTACAGTATAACACAGGGCAGTGGTTACGTGCAGCTGAGAGTGGTCTAGTAGTCTATATATAGGCTAGAGGCTCTTAATGTACAGTATAACACAGGGCAGTGGTTACGTGCAGCTGAGAGTGGTTTAGTAGTCTATAGATAGGCTAGAGGCTCTTAATGTACAGTATAACACAGGGCAGTGGTTACGTGCAGCTGAGAGTGGTCTAGTAGTCTATAGATAGGCTAGAGGCTTTTAATGTACAGTATAACACAGGGCAGTGGTTACGTGCAGCTGAGAGTGGTCTAGTAGTCTATAGATAGGCTAGAGGCTCTTAATGTACAGTATAACACAGGGCAGTGGTTACGTGCAGCTGAGAGTGGTGTAGTACTCTATAGATAGGCTAGAGGCTCTTAATGTACAGTATAACACAGGGCAGTGGTTACGTGCAGCTGAGAGTGGTCTAGTAGTCTATAGATAGGCTAGAGACACTTAATGTACAGTATAACACAGGGCAGTGGTTACGTGCAGCTGAGAGTGGTCTAGTAGTCTATAGATAGGCTAGAGGCTCTTAATGTACAGTATAACACAGGGCAGTGGTTACGTGCAGCTGAGAGTGGTCTAGTAGTCTATAGATAGGCTAGAGGCTCTTAATGTACAGTATAACACAGGGCAGTGGTTACGTGCAGCTGAGAGTGGTCTAGTAGTCTATAGATAGGCTAGAGGCTCTTAATGTACAGTATAACACAGGGCAGTGGTTACGTGCAGCTGAGAGTGGTCTAGTAGTCTATAGATAGGCTAGAGGCTCTTAATGTACAGTATAACACAGGGCAGTGGTTACGTGCAGCTGAGAGTGGTCTAGTAGTCTATAGATAGGCTAGAGGCTCATAATGTACAGTATAACACAGGGCAGTGGTTACGTACAGCTGAGAGTGGTCTAGTAGTCTATATATAGGCTAGAGGCTCTTAATGTACAGTATAACACAGGGCAGTGGTTACGTGCTGCTGAGAGTGGTCTAGTAGTCTATAGATAGGCTAGAGGCTCTTAATGTACAGTATAACACAGGGCAGTGGTTACGTGCAGCTGAGAGTGGTCTAGTAGTCTATAGATAGGCTAAAGGCTCTTAATGTACAGTATAACGCAGGGCAGTGGTTACGTGCAGCTGAGAGTGGTCTAGTAGTCTATAGATAGGCTAGAGGCTCTTAATGTACAGTATAACACAGGGCAGTGGTTACGTGCAGCTGAGAGTGGTCTTGTAGTCTGTAGATAGGCTAGAGGCTCTTAATGTACAGTATAACACAGGGCAGTGGTTACGTCGAGCAGAGAGTGGTCTAGTAGTCTATAGATAGGCTAGAGGCTCTTAATGTACAGTATAACACAGGGCAGTGGTTACGTGCAGCTGAGAGTGGTCTAGTAGTCTATAGATAGGCTAGAGGCTCTTAATGTACAGTATAACACAGGGCAGTGGTTACGTGCAGCTGAGAGTGGTCTAGTAGTCTATAGATAGGCTAGAGGCTCTTAATGTACAGTATAACACAGGGCAGTGGTTACGTGCAGCTGAGAGTGGTCTAGTAGTCTATAGATAGGCTAGAGGCTCTTAATGTACAGTATAACACAGGGCAGTGGTTACGTGCAGCTGAGAGTGGTTTAGTAGTCTATAGATAGGCTAGAGGCTCTTAATGTACAGTATAACACAGGGCAGTGGTTACGTGCAGCTGAGAGTGGTCTAGTAGTCTATAGATAGGCTAGAGGCTCTTAATGTACAGTATAACACAGGGCAGTGGCTACGTGCAGCTGAGAGTGGTCTTGTAGTCTATAGATAGGCTAGAGGCTCTTAATGTACAGTATAACACAGGGCAGTGGTTACGTGCAGCTGAGAGTGGTCTAGTAGTCTATAGATAGGCTAGAGGCTCTTAATGTACAGTATAACACAGGGCAGTGGTTACGTGCAGCTGAGAGTGGTCTAGTAGTCTATAGATAGGCTAGAGGCTCTTAATGTACAGTATAACACAGGGCAGTGGTTACGTGCAGCTGAGAGTGGTCTAGTAGTCTATAGATAGGCTAGAGGCTCTTAATGTACAGTATAACACAGGGCAGTGGTTACGTGCAGCTGAGAGTGGTCTAGTAGTCTATAGATAGGCTAGATGCTCTTAATGTACAGTATAACACAGGGCAGTGGTTACGTGCAGCTGAGAGTGGTCTAGTAGTCTATATATAGGCTAGAGGCTCTTAATGTACAGTATAATACAGGGCAGTGGTTATGTGCAGCTGAGAGTGGTCTAGTAGTCTATAGATAGGCTAGAGGCTCTGAATGTACAGTATAACACAGGGCAGTGGTTACGTGCAGCTGAGAGTGGTCTAGTAGTCTATAGATAGGATAGAGGCTCTTAATGTACAGTATAACACAGGGCAGTGGTTACGTGCAGCTGAGAGTGGTCTAGTAGTCTATAGATAGGCTAGAGGCTCTTAATGTACAGTATAACACAGGGCAGTGGTTATGTGCAGCTGAGAGTGGTCTAGTAGTCTATAGATAGGCTAGAGGCTCTTAATGTACAGTATAACACAGGGCAGTGGTTACGTGCAGCTGAGAGTGGTCTAGTAGTCTATAGATAGGCTAGAGGCTCTTAATGTACAGTATAACACAGGGCAGTGGTTACGTGCAGCTGAGAGTGGTCTAGTAGTCTATGGATAGGCTAGAGGCTCTTAATGTACAGTATAACACAGGGCAGTGGTTACGTGCAGCTGAGAGTGGTCTAGTAGTCTATAGATAGGCTAGAGGCCCTTAATGTACAGTATAACACAGGGCAGTGGTTACGTGCAGCTGAGAGTGGTCTACTAGTCTATAGATAGGCTAGAGGCCCTTAATGTACAGTATAACACAGGGCTGTGGTTACGTGCAGCTGATAGTGGTCTAGTAGTCTATATATAGGCTAGAGGCTCTTAATGTACAGTATAACACAGGGCAGTGGTTACGTGCAGCTGAGAGTGGTCTAGTAGTCTATAGATAGGCTAGAGGCTCTTAATGTACAGTATAACACAGGGCAGTGGTTACGTGCAGCTGAGAGTGGTCTAGTAGTCTATAGATAGACTAGAGGCTCTGAATGTACAGTATAACACAGGGCAGTGGTTACGTGCAGCTGAGAGTGGTGTAGTAGTCTATAGATAGGCTAGAGGCTCTTAATGTACAGTATAACACAGGGCAGTGGTTACGTGCAGCTGAGAGTGGTCTAGTAGTCTATAGATAGGCTAGAGGCTCTTAATGTACAGTATAACACAGGGCAGTGGTTACGTGCAGCTGAGAGTGGTGTAGTAGTCTATAGATAGGCTAGAGGCTCTTAATGTACAGTATAACACAGGGCAGTGGTTACGTGCAGCAGAGAGTGGTCTAGTAGTCTATAGATAGGCTAGAGGCTCTTAATGTACAGTATAACACAGGGCAGTGGTTACGTGCAGCTGAGAGTGTCTAGTAGTCTATAGATAGGCTAGAGGCTCTTAATGTACAGTATAACACAGGGCAGTGGACACGTGCAGCTGAGAGTGGTCTAGTAGTCTATAGATAGGCTAGAGGCTCTTTATGTACAGTATAACACAGGGCAGTGGTTACGTGCAGCTGAGAGCGGTCTAGTAGTCTATAGATAGGCTAGAGGCTCTTAATGTACAGTATAACACAGGGCAGTGGTTACGTGCAGCTGAGAGTGGTCTAGTAGTCTATAGATAGGGTAGAGGCTCTTAATGTACAGTATAACACAGGGCAGTGGTTACGTGCAGCTGAGAGTGGTCTAGTAGTCTATAGATAGGCTAGAGGCTCTTAATGTACAGTATAACACAGGGCAGTGGTTACGTGCAGCTGAGAGTGGTCTAGTAGTCTATAGATAGGCTAGAGGCTCTTAATGTACAGTATAACACAGGGCAGTGGTTACGTGCAGCTGAGAGTGGTCTAGTAGTCTATAGATAGGCTAGAGGCTCTTAATGTGCAGTATAACACAGGGCAGTGGTTACGTGCAGCTGAGAGTGGTCTAGTAGTCTATAGATAGGCTAGAGGCTCTTAATGTACAGTATAACACAGGGCAGTGGTTACGTGCAGCTGAGAGTGGTCTAGTAGTCTATAGATAGGCTAGAGACCCTTAGTGTACAGTATAACACAGGGCAGTGGTTACGTGCAGCTGAGAGTGGTCTAGTAGTCTATAGATAGGCTAGAGGCTCTTAATGTACAGTATAACACAGGGCAGTGGTTACGTGCAGCTGAGAGTGGTCTAGTAGTCTATAGATAGGCTAGAGGCTCTTAATGTACAGTATAACACAGGGCAGTGGTTACGTGCAGCTGAGAGTGGTCTAGTAGTCTATAGATAGGCTAGAGACTCTTAATGTACAGTATAACACAGGGCAGTGGTTACGTGCAGCTGAGAGTGGTCTAGTAGTCTATAGATAGTCTAGAGGCTCTTAATGTACAGTATAACACAGGGCAGTGGTTACGTGCAGCTGAGAGTGGTCTAGTAGTCTATAGATAGGCTAGAGGCTCTTAATGTACAGTATAACACAGGGCAGTGGTTTCGTGCAGCTGAGAGTGGTCTAGTAGTCTATAGATAGGCTTGAGGCTCTTAATGTACAGTATAACACAGGGCAGTGGTTTCGTGCAGCTGAGAGTGGTCTTGTAGTCTATAGATAGGCTAGAGGCCCTTAATGTACAGTATAACACAGGGCAGTGGTTACGTGCAGCTGAGAGTGGTCTGGTAGTCTATAGATAGGCTAGAGGCTCTTAATGTACAGTATAACACAGGGCAGTGGTTACGTGCAGCTGAGAGTGGTCTAGTAGTCTATAGATAGGCTAGAGGCTCTTAATGTACAGTATAACACAGGGCAGTGGTTACGTGCAGCTGAGAGTGGTCTAGTAGTCTATAGATAGGCTAGAGGCTCTTAATGTACAGTATAACACAGGGCAGTGGTTACGTGCAGCTGAGAGTGGTCTAGTAGTCTATAGATAGGCTAGAGGCTCTTAATGTACAGTATAACACAGGGCAGTGGTTACGTGCAGCTGAGAGTGGTCTAGTAGTCTATATATAGGCTAGAGGCTCTTAATGTACAGTATAACACAGGGCAGTGGTTATGTGCAGCTGAGAGTGGTCTAGTAGTCTATAGATAGGCTAGAGGCTCTGAATGTACAGTATAACACAGGGCAGTGGTTACGTGCAGCTGAGAGTGGTCTAGTAGTCTATAGATAGGGTAGAGGCTCTTAATGTACAGTATAACACAGGGCAGTGGTTACGTGCAGCTGAGAGTGGTCTAGTAGTCTATAGATAGGCTAGAGGCTCTTAATTTAAAGTATAACACAGGGCAGTGGTTACGTGCAGCTGAGAGTGGTCTAGTAGTCTATAGATAGGCTAGAGGCTCTTAATGTACAGTATAACACAGGGCAGTGGTCACGTGCAGCTGAGAGTGGTCTAGTAGTCTATAGATAGGCTAAAGGCTCTTAATGTACAGTATAACACAGGGCAGTGGTTACGTGCAGCTGAGAGTGGTCTAGTAGTCTATAGATAGGCTAGAGGCTCTTAATGTACAGTATAACACAGGGCAGTGGTTACGTGCAGCTGAGAGTGGTCTAGTAGTCTATAGATAGGCTAGAGGCTCTTAATGTACAGTATAACACAGGGCAGTGATTACGTGCAGCTGAGAGTGGTCTAGTAGTCTATAGATAGGCTAGAGGCTCTTAATGTACAATATAACACAGGGCAGTGGTTACGTGCAGCTGAGAGTGGTCTAGTAGTCTATAGATAGGCTAGAGGCTCTTAATGTACAGTATAACACAGGGCAGTGGTTAGGTGCAGCTGAGAGTGATCTAGTAGTCTATATATAGGCTAGAGGCTCTTAATGTACAGTATAACACAGGGCAGTGGTTATGTGCAGCTGAGAGTGGTCTAGTAGTCTATAGATAGGCTAGAGGCTCTGAATGTACAGTATAACACAGGGCAGTGGTTACGTGCAGCTGAGAGTGGTCTAGTAGTCTATAGATAGGGTAGAGGCTCTTAAAGTACAGTATAACACAGGGCAGTGGTTACGTGCAGCTGAGAGTGGTCTAGTAGTCTATAGATAGGCTAGAGGCTCTTAATGTACAGTATAACACAGGGCAGTGGTTACGTGCAGCTGAGAGTGGTCTAGTAGTCTATAGATAGGGTAGAGGCTCTTAATGTACAGTATAACACAGGGCAGTGGTTACGTGCAGCTGAGAGTGGTCTAGTAGTCTATAGATAGGCTAGAGGCTCTTAATGTACAGTATAACACAGGGCAGTGGTTACGTGCAGCTGAGAGTGGTCTAGTAGTCTATAGATAGGCTAGAGGCTCTTAATGTACAGTATAACACAGGGCAGTGGTTACGTGCAGCTGAGAGTGGTCTAGTAGTCTATAGATAGGCTAGAGGCTCTTAATGTACAGTATAACACAGGGCAGTGGTTACGTGCAGCTGAGAGTGGTCTAGTAGTCTATAGATAGGCTAGAGGCTCTTAATGTACAGTATAACACAGGGCAGTGGTTACGTGCAGCTGAGAGTGGTCTAGTAGTCTATAAATAGGCTAGAGGCTCTTAATGTACAGTATAACACAGGGCAGTGGTTACGTGCAGCTCAGAGTGGTCTAGTAGTCTATAGATAGGCTAGAGACTCTTAGTGTACAGTATAACACAGGGCAGTGGTTACGTGCGGCTGAGAGAGGTCTAGTAATCTATAGATAGGCTAGTGGCTCTTAATGTACAGTATAACACAGGGCAGTGGTTACGTGCAGCTGAGAGTGGTCTAGTAGTCTATAGATAGGCTAGAGGCTCTTAATGTACAGTATAACACAGGGCAGTGGTTACGTGCAGCTGAGAGTGGTTTAGTAGTCTATAGATAGGCTAGAGGCTCTTAATGTACAGTATAACACAGGGCAGTGGTTACGTGCAGCTGAGAGTGGTCTAGTAGTCTATAGATAGGCTAGAGGCTCTTAATGTACAGTATAACACAGGGCAGTGGTTACGTGCAGCTGAGAGTGGTCTAGTAGTCTATAGATAGGCTAGAGGCTCTTAATGTACAGTATAACACAGGGCAGTGGTTACGGGCAGCTGAGAGTGGTCTAGTAGTCTATAGATAGGCTAGAGGCTCTTAATGTACAGTATAACACAGGGCAGTGGTTACGTGCAGCTGAGAGTGGTCTAGTAGTCTATAGATAGGCTAGAGGCTCTTAATGTACAGTATAACACAGGGCAGTGGTTACGTGCAGCTGAGAGTGGTCTAGTAGTCTATAGATAGGGTAGAGGCTCTTAATGTACAGTATAACACAGGGCAGTGGTTACGTGCAGCTGAGAGTGGTCTAGTAGTCTATAGATAGGCTAGAGGCCCTTAATGTACAGTATAACACAGGGCAGTAGTTACGTGCAGCTGAGAGTGGTTTAGTAGTCTATAGATAGGCTAGAGGCTCTTAATGTACAGTATAACACAGGGCAGTGGTTACGTGCAGCTGAGAGTGGTCTAGTAGTCTATAGATAGGCTAGAGGCTCTTAATGTACAGTATAACACAGGGCAGTGGTTACGTGCAGCTGAGAGTGGTCTAGTAGTCTATATATAGGCTAGAGGCTCTTAATGTACAGTATAACACAGGGCAGTGGTTACGTGCAGCTGAGAGTGGTTTAGTAGTCTATAGATAGGCTAGAGGCTCTTAATGTACAGTATAACACAGGGCAGTGGTTACGTGCAGCTGAGAGTGGTCTAGTAGTCTATAGATAGGCTAGAGGCTTTTAATGTACAGTATAACACAGGGCAGTGGTTACGTGCAGCTGAGAGTGGTCTAGTAGTCTATAGATAGGCTAGAGGCTCTTAATGTACAGTATAACACAGGGCAGTGGTTACGTGCAGCTGAGAGTGGTGTAGTACTCTATAGATAGGCTAGAGGCTCTTAATGTACAGTATAACACAGGGCAGTGGTTACGTGCAGCTGAGAGTGGTCTAGTAGTCTATAGATAGGCTAGAGACACTTAATGTACAGTATAACACAGGGCAGTGGTTACGTGCAGCTGAGAGTGGTCTAGTAGTCTATAGATAGGCTAGAGGCTCTTAATGTACAGTATAACACAGGGCAGTGGTTACGTGCAGCTGAGAGTGGTCTAGTAGTCTATAGATAGGCTAGAGGCTCTTAATGTACAGTATAACACAGGGCAGTGGTTACGTGCAGCTGAGAGTGGTCTAGTAGTCTATAGATAGGCTAGAGGCTCTTAATGTACAGTATAACACAGGGCAGTGGTTACGTGCAGCTGAGAGTGGTCTAGTAGTCTATAGATAGGCTAGAGGCTCTTAATGTACAGTATAACACAGGGCAGTGGTTACGTGCAGCTGAGAGTGGTCTAGTAGTCTATAGATAGGCTAGAGGCTCATAATGTACAGTATAACACAGGGCAGTGGTTACGTACAGCTGAGAGTGGTCTAGTAGTCTATATATAGGCTAGAGGCTCTTAATGTACAGTATAACACAGGGCAGTGGTTACGTGCTGCTGAGAGTGGTCTAGTAGTCTATAGATAGGCTAGAGGCTCTTAATGTACAGTATAACACAGGGCAGTGGTTACGTGCAGCTGAGAGTGGTCTAGTAGTCTATAGATAGGCTAAAGGCTCTTAATGTACAGTATAACGCAGGGCAGTGGTTACGTGCAGCTGAGAGTGGTCTAGTAGTCTATAGATAGGCTAGAGGCTCTTAATGTACAGTATAACACAGGGCAGTGGTTACGTGCAGCTGAGAGTGGTCTTGTAGTCTGTAGATAGGCTAGAGTCTCTTAATGTACAGTATAACACAGGGCAGTGGTTACGTCGAGCAGAGAGTGGTCTAGTAGTCTATAGATAGGCTAGAGGCTCTTAATGTACAGTATAACACAGGGCAGTGGTTACGTGCAGCTGAGAGTGGTCTAGTAGTCTATAGATAGGCTAGAGGCTCTTAATGTACAGTATAACACAGGGCAGTGGTTACGTGCAGCTGAGAGTGGTCTAGTAGTCTATAGATAGGCTAGAGGCTCTTAATGTACAGTATAACACAGGGCAGTGGTTACGTGCAGCTGAGAGTGGTCTAGTAGTCTATAGATAGGCTAGAGGCTCTTAATGTACAGTATAACACAGGGCAGTGGTTACGTGCAGCTGAGAGTGGTTTAGTAGTCTATAGATAGGCTAGAGGCTCTTAATGTACAGTATAACACAGGGCAGTGGTTACGTGCAGCTGAGAGTGGTCTAGTAGTCTATAGATAGGCTAGAGGCTCTTAATGTACAGTATAACACAGGGCAGTGGCTACGTGCAGCTGAGAGTGGTCTTGTAGTCTATAGATAGGCTAGAGGCTCTTAATGTACAGTATAACACAGGGCAGTGGTTACGTGCAGCTGAGAGTGGTCTAGTAGTCTATAGATAGGCTAGAGGCTCTTAATGTACAGTATAACACAGGGCAGTGGTTACGTGCAGCTGAGAGTGGTCTAGTAGTCTATAGATAGGCTAGAGGCTCTTAATGTACAGTATAACACAGGGCAGTGGTTACGTGCAGCTGAGAGTGGTCTAGTAGTCTATAGATAGGCTAGAGGCTCTTAATGTACAGTATAACACAGGGCAGTGGTTACGTGCAGCTGAGAGTGGTCTAGTAGTCTATAGATAGGCTAGATGCTCTTAATGTACAGTATAACACAGGGCAGTGGTTACGTGCAGCTGAGAGTGGTCTAGTAGTCTATATATAGGCTAGAGGCTCTTAATGTACAGTATAATACAGGGCAGTGGTTATGTGCAGCTGAGAGTGGTCTAGTAGTCTATAGATAGGCTAGAGGCTCTGAATGTACAGTATAACACAGGGCAGTGGTTACGTGCAGCTGAGAGTGGTCTAGTAGTCTATAGATAGGATAGAGGCTCTTAATGTACAGTATAACACAGGGCAGTGGTTACGTGCAGCTGAGAGTGGTCTAGTAGTCTATAGATAGGCTAGAGGCTCTTAATGTACAGTATAACACAGGGCAGTGGTTATGTGCAGCTGAGAGTGGTCTAGTAGTCTATAGATAGGCTAGAGGCTCTTAATGTACAGTATAACACAGGGCAGTGGTTACGTGCAGCTGAGAGTGGTCTAGTAGTCTATAGATAGGCTAGAGGCTCTTAATGTACAGTATAACACAGGGCAGTGGTTACGTGCAGCTGAGAGTGGTCTAGTAGTCTATGGATAGGCTAGAGGCTCTTAATGTACAGTATAACACAGGGCAGTGGTTACGTGCAGCTGAGAGTGGTCTAGTAGTCTATAGATAGGCTAGAGGCTCTTAATGTACAGTATAACACAGGGCAGTGGTTACGTGCAGCTGAGAGTGGTCTACTAGTCTATAGATAGGCTAGAGGCCCTTAATGTACAGTATAACACAGGGCTGTGGTTACGTGCAGCTGATAGTGGTCTAGTAGTCTATATATAGGCTAGAGGCTCTTAATGTACAGTATAACACAGGGCAGTGGTTACGTGCAGCTGAGAGTGGTCTAGTAGTCTATAGATAGGCTAGAGGCTCTTAATGTACAGTATAACACAGGGCAGTGGTTACGTGCAGCTGAGAGTGGTCTAGTAGTCTATAGATAGACTAGAGGCTCTGAATGTACAGTATAACACAGGGCAGTGGTTACGTGCAGCTGAGAGTGGTGTAGTAGTCTATAGATAGGCTAGAGGCTCTTAATGTACAGTATAACACAGGGCAGTGGTTACGTGCAGCTGAGAGTGGTCTAGTAGTCTATAGATAGGCTAGAGGCTCTTAATGTACAGTATAACACAGGGCAGTGGTTACGTGCAGCTGAGAGTGGTGTAGTAGTCTATAGATAGGCTAGAGGCTCTTAATGTACAGTATAACACAGGGCAGTGGTTACGTGCAGCAGAGAGTGGTCTAGTAGTCTATAGATAGGCTAGAGGCTCTTAATGTACAGTATAACACAGGGCAGTGGTTACGTGCAGCTGAGAGTGTCTAGTAGTCTATAGATAGGCTAGAGGCTCTTAATGTACAGTATAACACAGGGCAGTGGACACGTGCAGCTGAGAGTGGTCTAGTAGTCTATAGATAGGCTAGAGGCTCTTTATGTACAGTATAACACAGGGCAGTGGTTACGTGCAGCTGAGAGCGGTCTAGTAGTCTATAGATAGGCTAGAGGCTCTTAATGTACAGTATAACACAGGGCAGTGGTTACGTGCAGCTGAGAGTGGTCTAGTAGTCTATAGATAGGGTAGAGGCTCTTAATGTACAGTATAACACAGGGCAGTGGTTACGTGCAGCTGAGAGTGGTCTAGTAGTCTATAGATAGGCTAGAGGCTCTTAATGTACAGTATAACACAGGGCAGTGGTTACGTGCAGCTGAGAGTGGTCTAGTAGTCTATAGATAGGCTAGAGGCTCTTAATGTACAGTATAACACAGGGCAGTGGTTACGTGCAGCTGAGAGTGGTCTAGTAGTCTATAGATAGGCTAGAGGCTCTTAATGTGCAGTATAACACAGGGCAGTGGTTACGTGCAGCTGAGAGTGGTCTAGTAGTCTATAGATAGGCTAGAGGCTCTTAATGTACAGTATAACACAGGGCAGTGGTTACGTGCAGCTGAGAGTGGTCTAGTAGTCTATAGATAGGCTAGAGACCCTTAGTGTACAGTATAACACAGGGCAGTGGTTACGTGCAGCTGAGAGTGGTCTAGTAGTCTATAGATAGGCTAGAGGCTCTTAATGTACAGTATAACACAGGGCAGTGGTTACGTGCAGCTGAGAGTGGTCTAGTAGTCTATAGATAGGCTAGAGGCTCTTAATGTACAGTATAACACAGGGCAGTGGTTACGTGCAGCTGAGAGTGGTCTAGTAGTCTATAGATAGGCTAGAGACTCTTAATGTACAGTATAACACAGGGCAGTGGTTACGTGCAGCTGAGAGTGGTCTAGTAGTCTATAGATAGTCTAGAGGCTCTTAATGTACAGTATAACACAGGGCAGTGGTTACGTGCAGCTGAGAGTGGTCTAGTAGTCTATAGATAGGCTAGAGGCTCTTAATGTACAGTATAACACAGGGCAGTGGTTAGGTGCAGCTGAGAGTGGTCTAGTAGTCTATAGATAGGCTAGAGGCTCTTAATGTACAGTATAACACAGGGCAGTGGTTACGTGCAGCTCAGAGTGGTCTAGTAGTCTATAGATAGGCTAGAGACTCTTAGTGTACAGTATAACACAGGGCAGTGGTTACGTGCAGCTGAGAGTGGTCTAGTAGTCTATAGATAGGCTAGAGGCTCTTAATGTACAGTATAACACAGGGCAGTGGTTACGTGCAGCTGAGAGTGGTCTAGTAGTCTATAGATAGGCTAGAGGCTCTTAATGTACAGTATAACACAGGGCAGTGGTTACGTGCAGCTGAGAGTGGTCTAGTGGTCTATAGATAGGCTAGAGGCTCTTAATTTTCAGTATAACACAGGGCAGTGGTTACGTGCAGCTGAGAGTGGTCTAGTAGTCTATAGATAGGCTAGAGGCTCTTAATGTACAGTATAACACAGGGCAGTGGTTACGTGCAGCTGAGAGCGGTCTAGTAGTCTATAGATAGTGTAGAGGCTCTTAATGTACAGTATAACACAGGGCAGTGGTTACGTGCAGCTGAGAGTGGTCTTGTAGTCTATAGATAGGCTAGATGCTCTTAATGTACAGTATAACACAGGGCAGTGGTTACGTGCAGCTGAGAGTGGTCTAGTAGTCTATAGATAGGCTAGAGGCTCTTAATGTACATTATAACACAGGGCAGTGGTTACGTGCAGCTGAGAGTGGTCTAGTAGTCTATAGATAGGCTAGAGGCTCTTAATGTACAGTATAACACAGGGCAGTGGTTACGTGCAGCTGAGAGTGGTCTAGTAGTCTATAGATAGGCTAGAGGCTCTTAATGTACAGTATAACACAGGGCAGTGGTTACGTGAAGCTGAGAGTGGTCTAGTAGTCTATAGATAGGCTAGAGGCTCTTAATGTACAGTATAACACAGGGCAGTGGTTACGTGCAGCTGAGAGTGGTCTAGTAGTCTATAGATAGGCTAGAGACTCTTAGTGTACAGTATAACACAGGGCAGTGGTTACGTGCAGCTGAGAGTGGTCTAGTAGTCTATAGATAGGCTAGAGGCTCTTAATGTACAGTATAACACAGGGCAGTGGTTACGTGCAGCTGAGAGTGGTCTAGTAGTCTATAGATAGGCTAGAGGCTCTTAATGTACAGTATAACACAGGGCAGTGGTTACGTGCAGCTGAGAGTGGTCTAGTAGTCTATAGATAGGCTAGAGACTCTTAATGTACAGTATAACACAGGGCAGTGGTTACGTGCAGCTGAGAGTGGTCTAGTAGTCTATAGATAGTCTAGAGGCTCTTAATGTACAGTATAACACAGGGCAGTGGTTACGTGCAGCTGAGAGTGGTCTAGTAGTCTATAGATAGGCTAGAGGCTCTTAATGTACAGTATGACACAGGGCAGTGGTTACGTGCAGCTCAGAGTGGTCTAGTAGTCTATAGATAGGCTAGAGGCTATTAATGTACAATATAACACAGGGCAGTGGTTACGTGCAGCTGAGAGTGGTCTAGTAGTCTATAGATAGGCTAGAGGCTCTTAATGTACAGTATAACACAGGGCAGTGGTTACGTGCAGCTAAGAGTGGTCTAGTAGTCTATAGATAGGCTAGAGGCTCTTAATGTACAGTATAACACAGGGCAGTGGTTACGTGCAGCTGAGAGTGGTCTAGTAGTCTATAGATAGGGTAGAGGTTCTTAATGTACAGTATAACACAGGGCAGTGGTTACGTGCAGCTGAGAGTGGTGTAGTAGTCTATAGATAGGCTAGAGACTCTTAATGTACAGTATAACACAGGGCAGTGGTTACGTGCAGCTAAGAGTGGTCTAGTAGTCTATAGATAGGGTAGAGGCTCTTAATGTACAGTATAACACAGGGCAGTGGTTACGTGCAGCTGAGAGTGGTCTTGTAGTCTATAGATAGGCTAGATGCTCTTAATGTACAGTATAACACAGGGCAGTGGTTACGTGCAGCTGAGAGTGGTCTAGTAGTCTATAGATAGGCTAGAGGCTCTTAATGTACAGTATAACACAGGGCAGTGGTTACGTGCAGCTGAGAGTGGTCTAGTAGTCTATAGATAGGCTAGAGGCTCTTAATGTACAGTATAACACAGGGCAGTGGTTACGTGCAGCTGAGAGTGGTCTAGTAGTCTATAGATAGGGTAGAGGCTCTTAATGTACAGTATAGCACAGGGCAGTGGTTACGTGCAGCTGAGAGTGGTCTAGTAGTCTATAGATAGGCTAGAGGCTCTTAATGTACAGTATAACACAGGGCAGTGGTTACGTGCAGCTGAGAGTGGTCTAGTAGTCTATAGATAGGCTAGAGGCTCTTAATGTACAGTATAACACAGGGCAGTGGTTACGTGCAGCTGAGAGTGGTCTAGTAGTCTATAGATAGGCTAGAGGCTCTTAATGTACAGTATAACACAGGGCAGTGGTTACGTGCAGCTGAGAGTGGTCTAGTAGTCTATAGATAGGCTAGAGGCTCTTAATGTACAGTATAACACAGGGCAGTGGTTACGTGCAGCTGAGAGTGGTCTAGTAGTCTATAGATAGGCTAGAGGCTCTTAATGTACAGTATAACACAGGGCAGTGGTTACGTGCAGCTGAGAGTGGTCTAGTAGTCTATAGATAGGCTAGAGGCTCTTAATGTACAGTATAACACAGGGCAGTGGTTACGTGCAGCTGAGAGTGGTCTAGTAGTCTATAGATAGGCTAGAGGCTCTTAATGTACAGTATAACACAGGGCAGTGTTTACGTGCAGCTGAGAGTGGTCTAGTAGTCTATAGATAGGCTAGAGACTCTTAGTGTACAGTATAACACAGGGCAGTGGTTACGTGCAGCTGAGAGTGGTCTAGTAGTCTATAGATAGGCTAGAGGCTCTTAATGTACAGTATAACACAGGGCAGTGGTTACGTGCAGCTGAGAGTGGTCTAGTAGTCTATAGATAGGCTAGAGGCTCTTAATGTACAGTATAACACAGGGCAGTGGTTACGTGCAGCTGAGAGTGGTCTAGTAGTCTATAGATAGGCTAGAGACGCTTAATGTACAGTATAACACAGGGCAGTGGTTACGTGCAGCTGAGAGTGGTCTAGTAGTCTATAGATAGTCTAGAGGCTCTTAATGTACAGTATAACACAGGGCAGTGGTTACGTGCAGCTGAGAGTGGTCTAGTAGTCTATAGATAGGCTAGAGGCTCTTAATGTACAGTATAACACAGGGCAGTGGTTACGTGCAGCTGAGAGTGGTCTAGTAGTCTATAGATAGGCTAGAGGCTATTAATGTACAATATAACACAGGGCAGTGGTTACGTGCAGCTGAGAGTGGTCTAGTAGTCTATAGATAGGCAAGAGGCTCTTAATGTACAGTATAACACAGAGCAGTGGTTACGTGCAGCTAAGAGTGGTCTAGTAGTCTATAGATAGGCTAGAGGCTCTTAATGTACAGTATAACACAGGGCAGTGGTTACGTGCAGCTGAGAGTGGTCTAGTAGTCTATAGATAGGGTAGAGGTTCTTAATGTACAGTATAACACAGGGCAGTGGTTACGTGCAGCTGAGAGTGGTCTAGTAGTCTATAGATAGGCTAGAGACTCTTAATGTACAGTATAACACAGGGCAGTGGTTACGTGCAGCTAAGAGTGGTCTAGTAGTCTATAGATAGGGTAGAGGCTCTTAATGTACAGTATAACACAGGGCAGTGGTTACGTGCAGCTGAGAGTGGTCTTGTAGTCTATAGATAGGCTAGATGCTCTTAATGTACAGTATAACACAGGGCAGTGGTTACGTGCAGCTGAGAGTGGTCTAGTAGTCTATAGATAGGCTAGAGGCTCTTAATGTACAGTATAACACAGGGCAGTGGTTACGTGCAGCTGAGAGTGGTCTAGTAGTCTATAGATAGGCTAGAGGCTCTTAATGTACAGTATAACACAGGGCAGTGGTTACGTGCAGCTGAGAGTGGTCTAGTAGTCTATAGATAGGGTAGAGGCTCTTAATGTACAGTATAACACAGGGCAGTGGTTACGTGCAGCCGAGAGTGGTCTAGTAGTCTATATATAGGCTAGAGGCTCTTAATGTACAGTATAACACAGGGCAGTGGTTACGTGCAGCTGAGAGTGGTGTAGTAGTCTATAGATAGGCTAGAGGCTCTTAATGTACAGTATAACACAGGGCAGTGGTTACGTGCAGCTGAGAGTGGTCTAGTAGTCTATAGATAGGCTAGAGGCTCTTAATTTACAGTATAACACGGGGCAGTGGTTACGTGCAGCTGAGAGTGGTCTAGTAGTCTATAGATAGGCTAGAGGCTCTGAATGTACAGTATAACACAGGGCAGTGGTTACGTGCAGCTGAGGGTGGTCTAGTAGTCTATAGATAGGCTAGAGGATCTTAATGTACAGTATAACACAGGGCAGTGGTTACGTGCAGCTGAGAGTGGTCTAGTAGTCTATAGATAGACTAGAGGCCCTTAATGTACAGTATAACACAGGGCAGTGGTTACGTGCAGCTGAGGGTGTTCTAGTAGTCTATAGATAGGCTAGAGGCCCTTAATGTACAGTATAACACAGGGCAGTGGTTACGTGCAGCTGAGAGTGGTCTAGTAGTCTATAGATAGGCTAGAGGCTCTTAATGTACAGTATAACACAGGGCAGTGGTTACGTGCAGCTGAGGGTGGTCTAGTAGTCTATAGATAGGCTAGAGGCCCTTAATATACAGTATAACACAGGGCAGTGGTTACGTGCAGCTGAGAGTGGTCTAGTAGTCTATAGATAGGCTAGAGGCTCTGAATGTACAGTATAACACAGGGCAGTGGTTACGTGCAGCTGAGAGTGGTCTAGTAGTCTATATATAGGCTAGAGGCTCTTAATGTACAGTATAACACAGGGCAGTGGTTACGTGCAGCTGAGAGTGGTCTAGTAGTCTATAGATAGGCTAGAGGCTCTTAATGTACAGTATAACACAGGGCAGTGGTTACGTGCAGCTGAGAGTGGTCTAGTAGTCTATATATAGGCTAGAGGCTCTTAATGTACAGTATAACACAGGGCAGTGGTTACGTGCAGCTGAGAGTGGTCTAGTAGTCTATAGATAGGCTAGAGACTCTTAATGTACAGTATAACACAGGGCAGTGGTTACGTGCAGCTGAGAGTGGTCTAGTAGTCTATAGATAGGCTAGAGGCTCTTAATGTACAGTATAACACAGGGCAGTGGTTACGTGCAGCTGAGAGTGGTCTAGTAGTCTATATATAGGCTAGAGGCTCTTAATGTACAGTATAACACAGGGCAGTGGTTACGTGCAGCTGAGAGTGGTCTAGTAGTCTATAGATAGGCTAGAGACTCTTAATGTACAGTATAACACAGGGCAGTGGTTACGTGCAGCTGAGAGTGGTCTAGTAGTCTATATATAGGCTAGAGGCTCTTAATGTACAGTATAACACAGGGCAGTGGTTACGTGCAGCTGAGGGTGGTTTAGTTGGTAGCACGGTGTCTTTGACAGGGTGAATCCCACACGTGTGGGCTGTAGGCTGTCACTGTGTATTCCGATTAGTGAACGTGTGTGTCATCAGCACTTCCAGCATCTGTTATGAATGGCTGTGGTGAGTACAAAGTATACTGTTTGCTTGTTATTAGGG
The DNA here is from genome assembly GCA_946902985.2 of Meconema thalassinum. NCBI lineage: Eukaryota > Metazoa > Arthropoda > Insecta > Orthoptera > Tettigoniidae > Meconema > Meconema thalassinum. The sequence goes on along the minus strand of OX336394.1, from coordinate 465,135,260 downwards.
AACACAGCGATGACTGCATTCTGCACATAAGTCAAGCAGCATTGCGTGTCATAGAAGCTCATGTCACCACGGACGGTTAATTGATGACAGAGGCTACTTGAGCTGAGTCATATCCTACCTGTCAACGAAGCAGGCTGACGTGTGACACAAGTAAACAAAGAATAGTTCCCATGTCGACCGACGGCAATCATTTCGCGAAAGGCTAATATGATGCAAGCGGCAGCCGTGCTATCAACGTAACTGCTGTAGCTAGCTCTCGCAGACGCATGTAGGCGCTGCGGAGAACATTCCCGGACCCACTGTAAGTGATGTTTGTGTGACAGTAGCATATCTCCAATTCAATCTATACATTCATCGTAGTACCAGTGTAAATTAACATTCGTCACAATTTCCTTAAGAATGTCCAAGCTGTGTAGGATACGAGATACCGTATTTGAAATGGTAATTTTCTATTCTTATATAATGTATACAAATGTCGTCACCTGTTCTAGCGCAGCCCTTTTCGGCAAACGAAAACAAGCCATGAAATAAAGATTCATACAATTTGAATGATGAATGAGGTAAGGCTACCAAGACGAGCACTGAAACTACGGATGACAGGGAAGAGAGGACGAGGAAGACCAAGAATGCGTTGGATGGACTCGGTGGAGAATAGCATAAGAAAACGGAACCTGGATTGTAACACTGTGGTGGAACGACAGAACAAAGTGTCACCCAGTGTCAACTGGAAAAGGGGAAATGAAGATGATGATGATGAGGATTGGAATACAAATCAAAGTGTTCACAGGAGAAGCAACTACGGAGTGTCACTACTCCGAAGGTTTAATACTTATAGCACCGAGTATGACCAACTTGCCCAACACATTCATTCCCTTGGCAGCGCACAATATGGCGTTTAATGCTGTGAGTACGCTACTCCGAACTTTGCCCAGCGATTGAAAAACAGGCCCTAATTAGTAATTACTATAACAATGGCATTATTATTTTAAATTTCAACATTAATAATAATAACTCCCAAAAGGAACTTTATGTCGTGGAAAAGAACAGAACCAAAGAAATAAAAGCAGAGCCCAAAAGGAAATAATGGGAGCAATTTGGAGATAAGCTAGAAATGTGGAGAGCTTTGAAACCATTTTTCATTTTACCTTTGAGAGCGTCGTCAGTGGCGGGCGACAGCCAGGGCAGTGGACCCACCTTGGACTGCCACACCAGGGAGTATGGGTATGGGTTCGAGAACCCCAGCTCCTCCATCTCGAGCTGAACAGTGGAGCGTCACCCCGGGTCACAGCCAGGGCAGTGGACCCATCTTGGACTGCCACCCGAGGGAGTATGGGTTCGAGAACCCCAGCTCCTCCATCTCGAGTTGAACAGTGGAGCCAACCTCGAACGGGTATGCGTCACCCCGGGTCACAGCCTGTAACACGCACAGTTAACATCAATGCCATGTTTGATGTGGGGTTGGGAAAACCGAGATTCAGTCTAATAACTAGTGGCCGACTGGGATAGATTTGCATGCTAAGGTGCAAGGCTGTTTGGCCAATCTATCTCCAGATTTGAGAGATGAGGTTGTTCGAACCTCAACATCAGCTGTCATTGAAATATGTGTATGCTTCCCATTAACCAAGTGAATGCTGGGAGACCCGTCTTGCTGAGGAAGGTCAGTTGAATGAGCAAGGTGCAGGATACAGCTTCTTTTGGAAGGATAAACGTGAGGACGAACACAGAATACATGGAGTTGGCTTTGCCATTAAGAGCAAGCTTCTCAAGGATCTGTCAGAGCTTCCAACTGGCATGACACTAAGACTTCGGTTATATAACAACCAGCATGCCACGGTGATCAGCGCATACGCCCCCACACTAGATACTGATGATGACATTAAGGAAAGGTTCTATTCAGATCTGGATACCGTTCTATCAAACATCAACCGAGAAGATAGGACCATCTTACTCGGAGATTTTAACGCTAGAATAGGCAAGGTGTTTGGAATGGTGTCATTGGTAAGGAGGGAGTTGGGAGCAAAAACTCCAATGGTATCAGACTGCTCTCCAAATGCAGTGAACATGAATTGGTAATCACCAATACCATCTTTCGCCAAAAGAATCGCTTTAAAACATCATGGCAGCACCCTAGATCGAAGCACTGGCATCTTATTAGCCTATTTTCAATTTTGAAAAAATAGGCTTATGAGATCACCTTTTGTCCGTGTGTGTGTGCGTGTGTGTTTGTGTGTGTGAGGTGTGTGTGTGTGGCCCTAATAACTTTTAAACGGCTGAAGCGATTTAAATGAAACTCTTTAAGTTTATAGTACTATTCCGGACGACCTCGACCGTGCCCTTCAAATTTTGTTACGTCTCACCAATCCAACATGGCGGCTGTGCGAAATATTTCACCAGAATTCAATATCTCTGAAACTATTACCGATATCACCCTGGAATTTATTACAGTGATAAAGGAAACTACTAGAAGTTCGCCTATGTGACTTTTGAAAAACTGGTAACTACAAATCCAACATGGCGGCCACGCGAATTTGCGACTTTTAAATAGACGTTTCTCGCGATTTAACCAACCAAACGCAATAAAACTTGGTACAGTATATGTTTATACACATTGTAATGCACCGACATCTAACTTGGTTCAATTGTTTATATAACCACAAGATGGCGGATGAGCGAAATATTTCACCGGCATTCTATATCTCTGAAACTATTAGCTGTATCACCCTGAAATTTTATACGGAGATAAAGGGCACTACTGGAAGTTCACCTATAAGACTTTCAAAACGCGATTAACTACAAAACGAACATGGCGGCCAAGCGAATTTGAAAATTTTAAATAGACCTTTCTCGCGATTTAATGTTCCAAACGCAATGAAATCTGGTACAGGAAATGTTTATACACGTTGTAATGCACCGGTATCTAATTTAGTTCAATTGTTTACATAACCTCAAGATGGCGACTGTGCGAATTTTAAAATTAAGTTTATATTCTTTGTGTCGTAATCAAGTGACCGAAGTGAAAGTTAGATTAATGAACCTACGCTATAATTTACCTTCAATGGCACATGCCTCTATGGCCTATACATTTAACAATCCAACATGGCGACCATCCGAAATATTCAGACGACTCTGAATATCTACGAATCTATTATAGCAATCAAACTGATTTTTTTATGTTCATAGGGGCTATGAACTTAAGTTCACCTATAGGACTTTAAATAATCTGGTGATCACAAACCCAACATGGCGGCGACGTGAAGTATGAATATTCACATGGACGTTTCTCGCAATTTAACCATCCGAGTGCAGTGAAACTTGGCACAGTAAATCCTTTTACGAATGTTAATCCACTGGCATCTAATTTATTTCAATTGTTTCCATAACCACAAGATGGCGGCTGTGCGAAATTTTAAAATCTCCTTGTTACTTCTTGTGTCCTAATCATGCGATTGAAGTTTGAATGCCACACGTACACAATAATCTTCATGTAACATTACATCACTCTAGGACCTACATATACATAAATCTAATGCTTAAAAATGAACTTAAAGACATCTCAGCACTATGTATTTCAGAACATTGGCTGAAAGAGGAACAACTCGAATTAATTCAATTCCCAGGTTTACACAAGCTAGTAAATACTCTAGATCTAATATTAGCCATGGTGTTACTTCCATCTTCTTAAGAAATAATTTAGATCATGAACAGATAACAGCTTATGATTATCTAATTACGGAACAGGATTTTGAATTCTCTGCCGTAAAAATACAGCAGTTTAAGTTAATAATTGTATGCGTATACCGTTCTCCGTCAGGAAAGTTTCCTTTATTTATAGATAAATTAGAATTGTTACTCAATAACATGTGCAAAGTAAATTTCGATATAATAATTTGTGGGGATGTAAATGTGGATTTCTTAAAATTTGATAGAATTTGTGAATTATTAACACAGTTACTAATTTCCTATGGACTGAAACCTACAGTAAATACCCCAACAAGAATAACAAAATTTAGTAAAACCACTCCTGATCAAATTTTTATAAATACAGATAAATATCACCATTCAATAGAAGTCTATTGTCCGGGTTCTAGTGACCACCATGGACAAATACTGAGTTTTTATCCAAAACAATCAATAATAATGATAATGGAGTAAAATTAGAGTGCAGGTCATTCACTGAATCAAATGTTACATATTTCAATGACTTATTAAATAAGGAAACATGGTCAGAAATGTATGAACTAGAAAATGTAAATGATAAATGTAATGCATTTAACAGTACCCTAAAACACTATTTTGAAATAGCATTCCCCTTTAGACAAAGAACTGTTCAAAATAACAAAACTAGCAATTGGATAACAACAGGGATTATAAATTCATGTCAAAGAAAGAAATTTCTACACAAATTATATAAACAATACCACACAACACCTGAATTCAATTTATGCTACAAAAAATACACTAGCATATTAAATAAGGTAATAAGACTAGCAAAGAAAATGCATAATGATAATTTTATTTCCCAATCATCTAATAAAAACAGGGCTATGTGGTCCGTGATAAAGAAAGAAACTGGAAAATCAGCTAAAATACAAAGGAACATTACACTGACCAGAAATAATAAAGTGATTAATAATCCAGAGGAAATGGCAAACACTTTTAATGACTATTTTCTGAAAATTCCACAAAAATTATTAAATAAATCACAGGTAAATACACTAAATTCTAATAATAAAATAAATATATGCAGTGATTCTTTATTTATAAATCATGTCACAAGTGAAGACGTAAGAATAGTTATAAAAGAGCTAAAAATAAATTCTGTGCTGGCATTGATGGCATCCCTGATGCAATTTTAAAGAAATGTGCAGAAAATATAATAAATCCACTTACACACTTAATAAACAGTTCAATTCTCTCAGGAACTTACCCTGATATTTTGAAGTTATCAAAAGTAATTGCAGTGCACAAAAACGGTTCAAAAGATGAATTAGATAACTATCGTCCTATTACCTAACCAACTGGTATTGCAAAAATTGTGGAAAAAATTATGTATAAGAGACTGATAAGTTTCATAGAAAAAAATAAAATATTATCAAACTCACAACATGGATTCAGAACGGAAAAATCTACACAGACAGCAATTTACGAATGTAGTAATTGTATACTGAAATTAATTGACAATAAGGAACATGTAACAGGCCTATTCTTGGATTTAACGAAAGCATTGGATGTTGTTGACCATAAAATCCTCCTTACCAAATTAAATCAATATGGTATTAGAGGTCTAGCTAATAAATGGATCGAGTCTTACTTAACAAGGCGTAAACAAATAGTAAGCTTGAGACACAAGGATGATGGAACCAAATTACTTAATGAAACATTGTCCAATGAGGGAATTATTGAATTTGGAGTACCCCGGGGATCGGTTTTGGGCCCACTACTCTTTCTTCTATATATCAATGATATAACACAGAACGCTCATTCACATAAGGAAATTTTGTTTGCGGACGATACAACACTCGTAATAAAAGGTGAAACTAAACAGGTCATACAGCAGTCTGCTGACTCTGTTACAGGAGAGTTAACCAAATGGTCACAAGATAATCGCCTCATAATAAACTATAAAAAACAGTATGTCTAAATTTCCACACTATACAGAATAGGAATCCTGCGAAGCCCAATATAACATTAAATGGTCATCAAATAGAAAATAAATCAGAAACAAAGTTTTTAGGACTATGGATACAACAAGACTTGAAATGGTATAAACATATACAATATCTGAATACTAAACTGAACTCGATGTGCTTTGCGTTACGTATTTTGAAAACCTGCACTAGCATGCACACATTAAGAAATACTTATTTTGCTTATTTCCATTCATACTTAAGATATGGGATCATATTTTGGGGTATGTCGCCAGATGTACTAAGCACGTTTAGGATACAAAAGAAGGCGATTAGAATTATGGCAAATGTAAACTCTAGAGAATCATCTAGACCTCTTTTTAAAGATTTAAACATTCTCCCACTGCCCTGCATATATATCTTTGAAAGTATTATGTTTTTTAAAAATAATTTAATGAATAAAGATGTTTTTCTTAAAACAAACAATGATGTTCATAGGCATAACACAAGACAGAATCAAAACATTCATATTTCACACACACACACACACACACACACACACACACACAAGCATATATCAAACAGGAACTTTTCACACTGGAGTTAAATTATACAATAAACTACCCCAGTATATAAAACTGGCCCCAAAAATAAAAACTTTTGATAGAATGTTGAAAGCTTATCTGCAGTGCCATTGTTTTTACTCAGTAGTTGAATATCTTAGCGTATAGGCGCGATGAAATCTATAATTATATTTTACTTTTTAATTTAATTGTAATACCTAGCTGTAATTTGTTGTATTTATAGAATTAAGTTTTCATATTATGATAATAGAGTGAGGTGTAAATAGTTGTGCAATAAGATTGTATCTATTAAGATTTGCTATTATAATAAGTTAAATAGTTATAATATTAGTAATATATACCTGTTAGTTCTTTTATTTTATAGATGTAAATTCTGACGTGTCCTATATCAAAAATGTATTGAATGCATGTATTTGATCAAATGGAATTGATAATCTATCTATCTATCTATCTATCTATATAAAATCCAACATGGCGACCATCCGAAATATTTAGTCGGTACTCAAGATCTACGAATCTATTACAGCAATCAAACTGGAATTTTGTATGTTGATAGTGGCAGTTAATATAAGTAGGATATATGAAAATAGGCTTTATAGTTCTTCACAGAACTACTTGTTGACTATGTGATTGTACGCAAGAATGGTTTACGAGATGTTCTTATCACCAAAGCAATGACAGGAGCCGATGACTGTTGGACAGATCACCGGCTTATCAGATCAGTTATGCGTATACCTTTATCCACACAGAGGAGGAAGCAACAGAAGAGCTGTAGGCATATTTTTGATACCGAGAAGTTGGGTAAGTCAGAGCATATCTCCCAATATAAAGAATTGCTTAGCCAGACACTGCCACAGGAATACCATCCAGATATAACACAGCACTGGAAGAGTCTGAAGACCACTATTCAGAATGCTTGCAAGGAAACGCTGGGATATAAGATCAGGAAACATCAAGACTGGTTTGATGAAAATGATGAAGAAATTGAAGCATTAATCTCAGAAAAGAGAAAAACCTTGCAAACTTGGAGAAAAGATACGAACTCCCATACTAAGAAAGAAGCATTTTGTCTTGCGAAGGCAAATGTCCAAAGAGGAACTCGTGCGCTCAAAAATGAATGGTGGGCATTCAAAGCTAAAGAGCTGCAATATCTAGCAGGCAAAGATTCGCGACAGTTCTTCCAAGCCACAAAAGCGATTTATGGCCCCTCAACGTTTGGTAGAAATCCACTTTGGTCCAGCGACAAAAGTATACTTCTGAAAGATCAATACCCCATCATGAATAGGTGGAAGGAGCATTTTGAAGACCTCTTGAACCAGGACTCAGTTATTGATGAGCAGGAGTATGATATATTAGAACAAGCACCCATCAAGGAAGAACTCAATACCCTGCCAACACTAGATGAGGTTCAGTGTGCTGTTAATCAAGCAAAGCGACACAAAGCCACTGGATGTGAAGGAATACCAGCGGAAGTTCTCAAAGGAGGTGAGGAACTCATAAGCCACATACATGGTCTTATCATTAAAATTTGGAGAAACTGAAAAAATGCCTGCTGATTTCAGAGATAGTCTGATAGTTCCCATATTTAAGAAAGGTGATCGTGCAGACTGCAACAACTATCGTGGTATATCATTGTTATCATGCCTTGGAAAGCTTATTGCTCGTATTTTGGCGAATCGTATTCTATCCTTGGTAGAGAAAATACTCCCAGAGAACCAATGTGGTTTCAGGCCATCTAGAGGAACCGCAGATATGATAATCACTGTTCGTCAGCGTCAGGAGAAATGTAGAGAGCAAAATAGACCTCTTTAAATTGCCTTTATAGACCTCAGTAAGGCACTTGACTCGGTAAACCGTGAAGCCTTGTGGAAGATTTTAGCATTGTATGGTTTTTCACTGAAATTTATTACCATCTTAAGACTACTCTACACTGATATGAAGGCAAATGCCATTGGTAACGACTCTATTGGAGAACCATTTCATATAAATACCGGCGTTAATCAAGGCTGTGTGATTGACCCTACATTGTTTTCTCTGTACGTTGCCACTGTCATGCAGTTAGTCAAAGATGATCTTCCTACAGGCATACAGATAACCTACAGGATGGATGGGAAGATCTTTAATTTGAGCCGTTTAAAGGCAAGGACTCGAACAACTCCTGCTGCATTGGTTGAGTTACAGTACGCTGATGATAATGCAGTTGTAGTTCAATCAGAGGACGAACTTAGGAAAATCCTGAATGCTTTCTCTTCAGCATACAAAAAGATTGGGCTGAAACTTAACACCAGTAAAACCCAAGTCCTCTACCAACCAGCCCCTGGACAAGGACAAAGAAACATCAATGTCACCATCGACGGAGCGAAGCTTCAATAAATTAACACCTTTCCTTATCTTGGCAGCACCCTGTCATCAAGTGCAAATATAGATTCCGAAATCCAACACAGGATTAACCGTGCTGGGGCATCCTTTGCAAGATTAAGGTCTAGATTTTTTGACAGCCATGATATCAATGCTGCAACGAAGATCCTTGTGTCCAACTCAGTTGTAGTTCCCACCTTACTTTACGGATCTGAATCCTGGACATGCTACAGACGTCATTTTTAAAATGCTGGAGCAATATCACCAGCGATGTTTGAGGAGAATTATTCATGTGACATGGCAGGACAAACGCACAAACACCAGCATTCTAGAAGAAGCACAGACAACCAGTGTTGAAGCCATGCTTTTAAAACATCAGCTGCGATGGACAGGGCACGTAATCCCCATGCCCAATAATCGCATTCGCAAGCAGGTATTTTGCTCTGAACTAACTGAGGGCAAGCGCTGTGTGGGAGGTCCAAGGAAGCGATTCAAAGACGTACTAAAGGCTAATATGCAAATGTGCCATATTGATATCAACAACTGGGAGACCTTAGCTCTTGATCGCTCATCCTGGAGATCAATTGTTCATCGTGGTGCGATACTTTTTGAAGAAAACCGCCGACGTATGATAGAAGATCGGAGGCAGCGCAGAAAGAACAGAGTGTTCATTAGCAGACAGGGAATGAATGCGAATGTCTCACCTGGACCTGATACTACCTGTCATCACTGCGGGAAACTGTGTCTCTCCCGCATTGGGCGTTTTAGTCACCTCCAGACTCATCGATGAAGAGTCATTCGGCATTGGAAGGCCAACCTACTCGAGACGAGTGTTTGCTATCATCATCATCACTTCTATGCTAATCAAAAAAAGAATTACCACCCAGCAAAAGCTTACAGTCGAAAGACGCCAATAGGAATAGTGGGTGTCCACTGACCTTGAGCGGCAAGGAGTGAGCCGAGAACCTGATGAGCACGTCGTTCCTGTCGTTCTCGTCGAACTGGCTTAGCTCTATGCGAACCCTCTCAGCCACACACCTGGCGTGCAGCGGATGTGTGGCCCACCTGTATATGACGTTCCACTTCACACCCGCGGGAAGTTTCCTGTCAACAGTTACATGTATACAAAGTCAATTGCAGACAACCTAAGTCCATTGCCACTTGTAACGAAGAGCTCATAAATAAACATACGATGCATCAATTCAATTTGCAAAGAAACTATAATCGCGCAGTCATCTCATTCTATAGGTCATATCGGCGTGATGCGGCTATTATCTGGGACACCTTGGCATTTGTTTATCAGACATAGTTTTGTTACTTACTAATAAGATTTATTAAACACACTACTATTAAACATATCTACTCTGGAGCAAGTGCCACTAAGATCAAAACAAACTCTGCTTTGAAATACTTTGTCCCTATATTGACTTATGAGTTGGAAACATGCACAACTACCAAAAGAGATGACAGCAGACTTCAGGCTTCAGAAATGAAGTTTCTAAGAAGCATGCTTCAAGAAACTAGGAAAGACAAAGTAAGAAATGAGAAGATTAGAGAACAAGTTGGAATAAATCAGCCCCGAGAGAGACCATAACTAGGGCACGTTTGCGATGGATTGGTCACGTCAAAGGTATGACAGAAAGAAGAACTGCAAAACCAATGTTTGCATACTGAGATTACTGGAAAGAGACCTGTTGGAAGACCTAGGAGGAGATGGCTGGACCAAGTGAAGGAAGATATTACATCCAAGGGAATCGGCTGGCATGAACTCTTGAAGGAGCAGTGGTACAGAGCGCTCGTAAACCACACCCGCGAAACTGGAGTGGAAACATGATGATGATGATGATGATAAACACACTGTGTACTTACACAAAGCTTTACACAAAGTTTTAGTCCTCTGCGTAATATCTTAGTGATTTTGGCCTTGCTGTGCACTCAAGTAGGTGGTACTGTTGGCATCATAGTCCACATAGCGTACAGATACATTAAATTCATGACTGGTGAAATCCTGCTTATACATTTTTTAAAGAAGTTTATATTTCCACCCGAATCAATACTTTAATGAAAAAATTATTAACGAAGTTGTTCTTGGAAACGGTACATGTTTCAGGGACTAATGAACATTATTAACGAAGTTGTTCTTGGAAACGGTACATGTTTCAGGGACTAATGAACAATATTAACGAAGTTGTTCTTGGAAACGGTACATGTTTCAGGGACTAATGAACATTATTAACGAAGTTGTTCTTGGAAACGGTACATGTTTCAGGGACTAATGAACATTATTAACGAAGTTGTTCTTGGAAACGGTACATGTTTCAGGGACTAATGAACATTATTAACGAAGTTGTTCTTGGAAACGGTACATGTTTCAGGGACTAATGAACATTATTAACGGAGTTGTTCTTGGAAACGGTACATGTTTCAGGGACTAATGAACATTATTAACGAAGTTGTTCTTGGAAACGGTACATGTTTCAGGGACTAATGAACATTATTAACGAAGTTGTTCTTGGAAACGGTACATGTTTCAGGGACTAATGAACATTATTAACGAAGTTGTTCTTGGAAACGGTACATGTTTCAGGGACGAATGAACATTATTAACGAAGTTGTTCTTGGAAACGGTACATGTTTCAGGGACTAATGAACATTATTAACGAAGTTGTTCTTGGAAACGGTACATGTTTCAGTGACTAATGAACATTATTAACGAAGTTGTTCTGGAAACGGTACATGTTTCAGGGACTAATGAACATTATTAACGAAGTTGTTCTTGGAAACGGTACATGTTTCAGGGACTAATGAACATTATTAACGAAGTTGTTCTTGGAAACGGTACATGTTTCAGGGACTAATGAACATTATTAACGAAGTTGTTCTTGGAAACGGTACATGTTTCAGGGACTAATGAACATTATTAACGAAGTTGTTCTTGGAAATGGTACATGTTTCAGGGACTAATGAACATTATTAACGAAGTTGTTCTTGGAAACGGTACATGTTTCAGGGACTAATGAACATTATTAACGAAGTTGTTCTTGGAAACGGTACATGTTTCAGGGACTAATGAACATTATTAACGAAGTTGTTCTTGGAAACGGTACATGTTTCAGTGACTAATGAACATTATTAACGAAGTTGTTCTGGAAACGGTACATGTTTCAGGGACTAATGAACATTATTAACGAAGTTGTTCTTGGAAACGGTACATGTTTCAGGGACTAATGAACATTATTAACGAAGTTGTTCTTGGAAACGGTACATGTTTCAGGGACTAATGAACATTATTAACGAAGTTGTTCTTGGAAACGGTACATGTTTCAGGGACTAATGAACATTATTAACGAAGTTGTTCTTGGAAATGGTACATGTTTCAGGGACTAATGAACATTATTAACGAAGTTGTTCTTGGAAACGGTACATGTTTCAGGGACTAATGAACATTATTAACGAAGTTGTTCTTGGAAACGGTACATGTTTCAGGGACTAATGAACATTATTAACGAAGTTGTTCTTGGAAACGGTACATGTTTCAGGGACTAATGAACCATTTTTGTCCCCTTCATCTGCCAAATATAAAGCATTAAATTAACGAAATTATAAAGCGTAGCACTGAACTATCATCATCATCATCATCTTGCACAGTTTCCAGCCACTGGCCGCGTCTGTTTGGAACACAAGCCTCTCCAACGTCTTCTGTCTGCCCACCATCTCTCAGCCTCCACCCTTGTCCAGTCTTCTCCTCTCTTCTTCACGCTTTCTTCCACCCCCTTCAGCCACCTGTCTTTCGTTCTTCCTCTCGGTTCTTTCCTTCCCACTTCGTCTCGTGTATCCTCCTGGGTATCCTCTTCTCCTCCATTCGTTTTACATGTCCATACCTTCTAAGTCTAGATTTCTCTATACCATCCTGTAATGGTTCCTCCTTCATTAATTCTCTGGTCCTCTCATTTCTTATTCTGTCCATCTTTGTAGTTCCAATACTGCTTCTCAAGAACCTCATCTCACTGGCCTGTATTCTGCTCTTCTCCCTTCCTTTCATAACCCAGGTCTCCGTGGCATATGTCAGGATAAGGACATAGTACGTCTGATATATGATCCTTTTGCTGAGGGACATCCTTGCTCCATACATGCTTCTCACACTCCTCCGGAATGCTTCTGCCTGTCTCCCCCGCTCATTTATTTCTCTATCGTTTCTTCCATTATCTTGTATCAGGCTTCCCAGATACTTGAAACTTTCCACTTTCTTCAGCTGTTCCCCACCAATTGTTATTCCCGTTGTGGTTCTTTCCTTCTTCCTTGTTGTGATCGTCATCTCACTCTTATTTATGCTAAATTTCATCCCCTATCCTTGTATTATTCCTTCCCACATGTTCAACTGTTCCTGTACCTCCTCCTCCTCGTTTCCCCAAATCATCAAATCATCTGCAAACACACTAAACTATCAATGGTCACTTAACCTGATATGGTGCACCATATATAGCCTATAGGTTGTTGAATTAATTGAGGTACAGATCAAATTAATGTGGTTGTTAACGGTGTGACATATGCGAAGATAGTATGCGGAAAGTTTCTACATGTTCTGCAAAGGTTATTGAAGATGCATAAAGTAACCAGTTGTCGGTGAATTCATAGTCTTGTTTGAAGCCATGGGTAAATAGCTGGAGATAATAAACCTGGTATTATAATACATCACCATTTTGTGGATACTCAATGAAGATCCTTGACTTAAATGATCTAAATGCCAATTAAAACGGCAGGATGCGATAGAAATACGCCGTAGTAGGAATGGATTTCCTCTCGGCGATGAGGTTAGATCAAAGTTTTGGCATGAGGTTAGATCAAAGTTTAGACTGGAAAATGATTTATCTTCTGTTTAAATCATAGAATGAAATCCTGCTTGGTTGCAAATTCTATAGTGAAAGCTGTGTGCAGCCATTCTAGTGTCGCAGCGGGAAATATGTTTCCTTCCATTCATCCATATTCATAAAATTCTTCATCTATTCCATTTGCCTTTTCTTTCCTTTCTCTTGTGAGCTTCATATGCTGGTGTTTGCTATCTCTCTGATGATAAAGTATGTGGCAGAGAAGATGTTCGTGATAATCGAAGGGCTCTGCGTACTTTTAACTTTTAACTAAATGTTGTATGATCTGTATCAGCCACATGGGAAACCATGGCTGAAAATCTTATGCATTTAATTGCGTTAATGTGTTCAGTGTACCATGTTGCCATTTTTCTGCCACTTTGCCCCATGATAAACTTTGATATTTTGCCTATTTTAGCATGTATTTTGAGGTGGTTTTCCCCATATCCTCCTTTTATTGAGCAGTAAGGACTGGTGATGCATACCCATACCAAATGTTACATTATAGACAGCTTCGAAGCCAATGTTCAGTGTTGCCATGTGGACAATTAATATTGTAACTTTCAGGCCATCAACACACGGTGGGTGAGTGGTTATCATGTCAGACTACCAATCCCAAGCTTGCAGGTTCGCTCATGGCCTTTTTGAAAGATGACAAAAATAACAGCATGCATGTCATACGATGTTGGCATGTTAAAGAATCCATTTGAATTCATTATGCCGTGTTCATAATGGCAAAATTAATCTCGGGATTTTCCGCCAACTCAAAAAAGTTCCTCATTTCTCTACTAGATAGCGCTAGTGTCAAGGAGCTTAGAGGTCTATCCTCCTTGACTTTCATAGCGCTCCAAGGAACAACAAAATTCGACATGCAAGTTGCCTTCTGGGTGTTAAATAACAAAGCTTGCACCCGACACCCGAGGCCATACAATATTATTATTATAAGGTGCGTTCAAAAAGTAACGAGCCGGAGGCTAAATGCGCAAACCGGTGACGACATAGGCTAATCGTGGCGTGTGTAACGAGGTGTGGTTCCGACCAGAGCGTGGAAGGTCACAGCCCGTCGCTAGAGGGCACGCGTGCACGTCACGTGACGATACAAAGCGAGCAGCAGCATGCATCAATCGTCCAACGATGACCAAGACAGTAGGCCATTCGACATGCTTCCTGGTGTGGGTGTAGACTGTGGGGCACCCATTGGGCACACACTTTCCGCAAGTGCAGTCGTTACTTCATGATGGTGTGCACACTTCCGACGCTCAATCCGACCACGGCGGCTATGGCGTTCACTGTGACTCGGCGGTCCTGGGTAATAAGTGCATCAACCAGCTGCACGTTGTCATCGGTAATGCAGGGGGGTCCCCCAGACCGGGCATCATCGGCTAACGACACCCGTCCTTCCCTGAAGCGCTTGTGCCACGCCTTGACCCTTGCAAGGGACATGCAGTGTTCGCCGTACACTTGTGACATTCGGCGATTATTGTCCGTTCCCCCTACTCCTTCCGCTGTCAGAAACCGAACAACACCTCCTTGCTCTTCGTTTGACGTCTCCATGTCACTGTTGGCAATGCGACTGGCAGCGTTGGACGATTGATGCATGTTGCTGCTTGCTTTGTATCGTCACGTGCCCTCTAGCGACGGGCTGTGACCTTCCACGCTCTGGTCGGAACCACACCTCGTTACACAAACCACAAGTTGCCGATGTCTTCACCGGTTTGCGCATTCCAGCCTCCGGCTCGTTACTTTTTGAACGCACCTTAAATATTTGTTTTCTTTCTCTTAGCTACTGATGTCTGGCAACACCAGTTCTTACCTGCCCTGAAGATAGCATTGAAGCTGGAGTCGCTGGTGGCACAGCTGTATTGCGAGAAGATCACCACTCTCTTCTCTGGAACAGACAAACAATAATAATGTTATTTAATACTCAGCATTTTACTACGTTTATGCCGTGTCTTGTGTGAGATTTCGGCCGGTAACTCCAAGCTGGCTCATCAGCGGGCTCTTGATGTTCCGCTACTCATGTGGGGGTCCGGGCGCGGATCGGAAAAAAAGGTTTATTGAGCAAATATATATATATATATATATTTCTATTTGCAGCCTCCACATTCCCCACAGCTGCCTTTATTCATTTAAAATACAAAATAAAGGGTCGCCACATTCCTAAGCCAACGCTAAAAAAACATACAAAAATAGGTAAACTAGGTTTTTACTATGATGTTATTTGGTTCATTCGTGGTTCCGTATTGATTGTTAGTTAAATATATTAAAAGGAAGAGAGACTCCGCTTGATCAACACTTTTTATAATTAAAACACAATGGGTTACATTATACCCATATGGTACATGTTTCGGGGTTTATATTAACCCCTTCATCAGCCATACATCGAGAAAAACACTTGTCATTACCATCAAAAATATCCTTAAAAAATATGAATCTAACGTGAAATGGATGAAAGCGGCAGCGAAAACAAATGAAGAATGATGTGGTGCAACAGACATATTCAAAAAGGGGAAAATAGAACAAACACATTAAAAATATCACATTAAAATTTGATCACTGGAAGTTCATATTGGGTCGTTATGGCCCTGAAAATATTAGAAATGGTCCGATGTTTTTTATATAAAAACACTCCACTAAGTTTAAAACACGGCATAATTGCTGAGTTCTAATTCACAAGCCGTCAAAGCCAATATACCAATAATGTTACTTGTTTTACGTTCCTTTTAACATCCGCAGCTTTTAGAGACGCCGGGGTGCCGGAATTTTGCCCCATAGGGGATGTTTAACGTGCATTCTATGTTCAGCCACAAGGTGACCACTCCTCGCCTAAGATCCAGGAAGAGTTTTATTAAGAGAACAGTACCCCTCCATACCAAACCAGACATCCGGCGTGTGTCACTCTGGAAACAAATAGTACCAGAGGGCTTTACCCCTAAAGAAGAACTGAGCAGTGGTAGTCATTTGCCTTATACCACCTGGAGGTCCTTAAACCGAATGAGAACGGGAGTGCCTAAGTGTCGTAGCAACCTTGTGAAGTGGGGTTATGCAGGAGATCCACGATGTGCCTGTGGAGAAATCCAGACTCCACAACACCTGCCCACGTGCAAAGATCTTAATGACACCTGCAGTCAGGAAGGCCATATGTCATAGTATGCTACCAAATAACCTAGCAGGCCTCATCATCATCATCATCATCATCATCATCATCATCATCATCAGAAGAAGAAGAA
This sequence comes from Meconema thalassinum, assembly GCA_946902985.2. Lineage (NCBI taxonomy): Eukaryota > Metazoa > Arthropoda > Insecta > Orthoptera > Tettigoniidae > Meconema > Meconema thalassinum. The sequence continues at coordinate 465,118,596 of OX336394.1, read as the reverse complement.
GAAGAAGAAGAAGAAGCGGAAGCGGCAAGCAAGCTAGCTCGTAGTTTTACGTGATCATTAGCCACAGGAACCTCTATTCTTACGTGGGATGTGAACCACAGGATGTGATAAATTACTTTGAAAATCTTGCATGCATTAATTGCGAATAGAACCCATCCTGAGAAGTGGAGGGTTTGATTCCCATTTCAGCCATCTTGGTTTTCCGTGGTTCCCCACGTCTAGTCCGAACTTGAGGCCCCGGCCGCCTCCTTCCCAATCCTCATCTGAATTACAAATACACAAACTAATGCAGCCTTCACAATAACACAGGTTATCAGAAAAATTCCACACATGCACACACATGGGACTACATGACCACGATGTTGCAAAGCCCCTAAACCAATCAATTAACAACAACAACAACAAGATCTTCTGTGAACAGACGTCATGCTGTGGACTTTTTCTACCCTTCAAAAAATAATGTTCTATTGTCGGTTACAGAACCTATGTGTAGCTCACTTCTCGATCTGATCCAGAGTGTCGTCGGTGAGAGGGTTTACGTAACGGAACGCGACGTAATGTTTGTGAGGGGCCGTGGCGGGCGACTCGGCATCATGCTGCTTACACATCAGGTCTCCCTGAAACCAACAACATGACATCATAAACCATTGAGAATATAATCAGTATTTAACCCTTACCACTCGTCAGCCGGGGGAGCACCAACACAACGACGATCGTGTGTCGGGCATTGTATCTTTTACTGCTAGTCTGTCGCCTCTGCCAATCATATTTGGTGCTGCAATCTGTTGCTTGCGTGAGGAACATTGTAGAATTTTGATGTTGCGAAGCAGGGAACATTTAAAATATTTAGAAGGCCATGCAGCTTATCAGCTGTTTCTTGGTGATCATCAGATTGATAGTAAACACACATGGCAGATTGGATGAATATTGATGATAGTTATCATGTACATGGTGTCCACGGAATTTTTAATGTCAATTTTCCTGACTTTTCCTGACCATTTTTCAACCCGAGGAAAGGTTTCTGACTTAGTAAATCCATTTTACATTTGGTTGCGCATAAGTAGATTCAACAAATGGGTAACGGCGCGCGTATCGTTTAAACAAAATACTGTATGCGTTCATATACTATTCATGCGATTTCAATGAAATTTGGTGAAATGTTGTTTCCACTCCCGCGAAGGTTTCTGATTTAGTAAATCCATTTTACAATAGGTAGCGCGCGAGTAGATTTAACTAATAAGTGACAGCGCGTGAATCGTTTCAACAAAGTCCCGTATGCTTTCATATACCATTCATTTCATTGCGATGAAACTTTGGTGAGTTCTTGAGCACGCTCCCTTCAATGTTTCTGAGATATAAATCAATTTTACAATAGTTTAGAGGTGGTTAACGGAATAAGAAGAAAATATTGGGAATCCAAAAGCACTACAACTAACAAAGTCACCACGCCAACACTTTCTTTGATTGGCTTTGCAACGCATGCCGGGTACAGCTAGTAATACATAAATCTAAGTACTTAATAACCTAAACTATAGTGAATTCACACAATCTTAATACAATAAAATAAGTTATTTTCAATCTTAAAAAACCCTTTCTAATCTTAAACTATCACTTGATTTTGGCATCTCACAATTCTTTCTTGTGTTTTTCCAACAGCTGAATTTTTCTTTTAATGTCCTCTTCTTCATATTGAGACTTTAATCTTAGTTTTTTCCTCTCATCTTCTAGTTTTTTAAATCTCCGATGTCAGTTTTCTCTTAGCTGCAATTGCCTTTTCATGTTCTTTCATACTCTCTCTCTTAACTTGTAAACCATTTTCATAGAGCTTTCTAGCCCCCATCACTGACAAAATCATTTTTTGAGAAATGGGTACATTATGTACATACGAGTGTCAGAGATTAGTTGTAGTAGTAACATCAAAATATGGCTGTAAAACACAAAATACTGTATGGTTAATATAAAATTCCTGACTTTCTAATACTTTTCACCATTTTTTCCTGACTCACGCCATTTTTTCACATTCTTTCCTGACTATTCCTGACCAAAAACAAAATTTCTGACTTTTCCTGACTATTCCTGACTATTCCTGACTTTTCCTGCCTGTGGACACCATGATATATCTGTTTTGGAATTTAGTGAATGCGATGTAGTAAGCAGTAAAGGTGATATTGCACACAGTCATAGTGAAGAAAATAAAGGAATAAACTGTCAAGTTGATGCTGCAGGATTTGAGAAATATTAGGAAGTTAGTTTTGAAAGCATTTGTCTGGAGCGTGGTGCTCTATGGAAGTGAAACTTGGACTGTTGGTGCAACAGAAAAGAGGAGAATTGAAGTGTTAGAAATGTGATGTTACAGGAGAATGATGAACATCAGATGGGCAGATAGGATTACAAATGAAGAGGTATTAAGATGAGTGGAAGAGGGAGATGTTTCTGGCGACTGCTAATGAAGAGAAGAGATAGGATGGTAGTGTAATAAAATTCCTAGGTTGTGTGCTCCACTATGTTGTAATCCCTCCCTATATTATTCTGCTAAGTTCCCATTCCAGTTTTGTACCGAAAATAAGGTCCCATTAACACCAACCTACACATATGGGGTACCTACAGGTTCAGCATAACCCAATGTGTAAGCGAAACACACTCACTTACTCTTTAAATGCCTCACAATTAAATAAATAGCTTAAAACATGTATATTTACAATGAAATAATGAAATAATGCAACACGGTAACCATGGTAACAGAATCTCACAGGTCCATCTATTTCTGTAAGACGCAATGCAATTCCAATTACTACATTACTGTGGAAGTTTCCAGACAGTTATAAGGTTATCACTGAACCAAATTAAGCAATACATACAGTACAGATGATGATGATAATTGTTGTTTTAAGGGGCCTAACATCGAGGTTATCGGCCCCATACATACAGTACAATGCGCTTATAGGGGCCAAGGGGCACTCTAGAATTTTGTCACGCAATTTTCACGTGCGAGTGTGGTACGAAAGGTCTTTTTCACCCGACTATAAAGGGTCTCCGAAAACCACATTTATAGGCCCTTAAATTAACAGTGTCTGCGATATTCCCAGAAAACTAACTTCGCTCTGATATACCTATGAAGAAATGACAAACCCCTAACCACTGCACCAGTAGCTGAATTGATAAAGTCTGATTAGTCATACCAAGGATAAATCAGTCATAGCATTTATGATTGAGATTTTGCTACCCCCTCTACTCCCAAAATAAATTTCAAATCTCTAGGATAAAAACTTGTAGTAGTGGGGTAAGGGCAATTCTGGGACTCCCCCTACTTTCATATAAACTTTGCCGGTATTTCCCGAACGCATGGTCGGATTTTAACGAACGAGGTATTGTTGGCGTTGGGGTGACTCCTCTTGGCTAATAATGTGTGATGGTATTTCTTTAAAAAAAATTGAAAATTTTTGTTTTTTGGACTGGCGCTATTTTAGAAACGGTGAATTTTGGAAAAAGTTTGTTTGACGTTAATGTAAGGTGGCTATGCCCTCTAGGCGGACAGTAGGGTTTCAAGGGTGTAGGAGGAAAAAAATGACAGCCTACTTTCTCGCGAACATTGGCGATAATTGGCGAACGGATAGTCAATTTTAAACAAATGAGGTGTCGTTGGACTCGAGCTGACATTCTCTTTCCTATAGACTACTCGTTATATCAAAATAAAATGAAAATTTTTGTTTTTGAAAGTAGGTGATAGTTAGAAAACCAAACATGATAGAATGTTGTGCCGTAGTTGAAACGAATGGTCTCTATGACCTTTATTTTTTATAATAAAACCTTTTTATTTTTTGAGATTTTTTGAAAACACTTAAATTTTGAATTTTTACTATTTTGGAAACTAACAAGTTTACAAATTAGTTTGTTTGACATAAATGAAAGGTCTCTACCCCTCTACCACAAAATAAATATCAAGTCTCTAGGACAAGAGCTATGCATTTTTTTTTTAAATAAAAGAGTGTTTGTAGACAGAGAGCCGGTAGCGCTTGACGTATGTTACAACGAGGCTATGACTGGCCAGGGTGAATACAGGAAATGGCAATTTCGACGGTGCGACAAATTGAGGGAGCGGTTTTTGATATTTTCCTATATGATGAACGAATGAAAGTGAATATTTTCAAAAAATCCCTTATGGCGATCTTTAAAACATGATAGTAAACACTGGCCAGTAACCTGACAAATTCATAATGGTATTAGACGAATAAAAGCAAGGCTTTTATAGTCGACAACAACATAACTTGCATTTGTATTGTGACCGATCCAGTCAGGGTCAATTACCGGCCCCGGATGATTGGAGATACGACGAGACCGGAGGGTCAGTATGAGGTCATGGCATGACGCAGCGAGGTAACCGCTAGAGTAGGGGTATGCTCCAGAAGATTCCAACCCCTTCCCTTTTTTTCTCGAGAGGAGGCCACACAGTTCCGGACTGTTCAGTTATTCAGCGTGGCACGGACGAGTATGTTAGTCAGCGTGGCACGGACGAATAGCCTATGTCATGTGGACTGAAATTTGCATCGGGAACTTGAACAGTTTACGTGAGTGGTCAGTGCTCGTGGCCATTTGATACGAGGAGTATGTCGGGGTGGATGGAAATAATTTGTGAAGTGCGTTGGAACAGTGTTCAGTAAGGTGTCGCTAGAACGATAATCGTGAATTTCAAGACGATATCGGACTCGCTAATATGTGAGGAAATAATCAGAACTGATAAACGAAGGTCCGTTAAATTCATGCACATGCTGCTATTGATATGTGAAGACGCGTGGAATATTATACAGCACTTCACCATTTTGATTACGAAGAATAATGCACGTGGTCCGGTTATGTTAGCGGATAGTAAGGTATTGAAGGCATGTACTGTGGTAATAGCAAGACAAAATTGTGCGCATTTGAACGTGAGAGTGGAGGCCGTAATGGAGAACTGAATTATTATGCCGACAATTTATGTTAATTAAAGGTGAATATCAGGAGGTGTTGAACATTACGAGTTTCGGGGAAAGAACAATAATAACGATAGTCGAGGCGAAGGATTATCACGAGGCCCTATATTGTGACAGACATTCATTCGAAAATATCATAGCAGGGCTGGCATTAAAGGAACACAGTGAGAATGTGACGGAAGACTACATCTGCTTTAAGATTGCGTGGCGGGACTGCAGGCTACTTCATATGTCGGTCAAGGCCAGGTCGAAATAGCTTCTCGTAGAAGGAAGTGTGTCACTGGTTGAGGAAAGTGAGTACATATAATTCAAGTGAACCAGGAACTAGACGCTATAGTGCGTGGGCGTGAAAGTGCTCTGATATAGTGAAATGTAATATTGCTACGCGGCAGCATGAACCTTATAACCATGGACTCAAATATTCTGGGAATCAACATGCATACTAATACGCAAATTAAGCTGCACTGAACCTCTAAAGGGGCCACAATGGGATGAACGGTCGCGACGAGATGGACGAGTGGACCATGGTTGGGACGTCAGGAGACGCCGCCGCTGACGGTGACCAGGGTCAACCAGTGGGCGGACCTGGGCGTCGCCAGGAGATCGAGAGGAGCCAGGGGCGCATACCTCTACCAGTACGCTGGGAGACCACATCGCGGAGACGCTGGAGGAACGACGCCGAGGGTTTCCGAGGACGCTGGATATAAAGTAAGACGTTTCATTTCCATTCTTGTTCATCAGGAAGAAGAGAACTTCTACCTCGGATAGCAGTGCCATGAGATGACCTGAGATCGGGTAACTTAACGCCATTCATAATCATTTATTCCAGATTGAACAAGAGCATCATTTTCTCATAGGGTTGTACAGATATTTTTTTCTTTCTTTTCGGGTCATTTGACTTACATAAATTAATAGTATCAATGGTAGGAGTAAGACATACATTTATTCTCTGAGACCTGATAATAATAATAATAATAATAATAAGTTGAAATTTGGTAACGATGATATGAGATGCCCATTTTGCTGGGAGATTCTAGCATTTCGATTTCCGAGGTCATTATATGAATTTAATTCTGAAAGGTTTGTCATGTATTGCATAGAATTTAATAGCCAAAGGATAGCAAAATGGATATGGTTGGAGATTGTCGAGTAAGGTTCCTTGGATAGGATGCCATATTATCATACGACCTCGTGGTCCCGATAAAGTTGACACGCTCTGTTAAGTGTGGGTTCTTGAGACATGCTAATAATGCATGATTTTTGTAATGATGTTGTGTCAAGTTAATGTGATATTTATATATGGTTATTCCGTCAAGTGTGACGAGGTTATTCACGGGGCGACGTATGACCGTTGAATTGAATTTGTGAGGATAGGGTCCTTTACTCTTGTCGAACGTGTTACGTTTATCGATGAGTTGTATATTGAATAGCGCAGGGGTGTAATTGATAGTGCGCTCTACAGTCAGATTGTTCGGATCCTCACACAGAGTGTTCGACGGAAGGGTTGCGATTAAATGTTCGTTGTGAGAATGAAATACACTAGGGTGCCTTATTACGAGGTTCTTAACCTTTCCTAAACGTTAGACAATGCTATAATTTAATGACAATAACAAATATGACAGTGTGGATCAAGGTTGTTGGAACGGCGAATATAAATCAGTAATAATAATAAGAATTAGTAGTGTAAATATGTGATCATTATCTGTGTGTGTTAATAATTTATGATAAGTTATAATTAATTGTTTAAATGTCATATTATGTGAGGCTGAGTTGATGTTTGAGTATTATTTGATGTGATATGATGCTCTTTAGTTATTAATTTGCAGTTCCATAAAAGAGATCTGTCCATTGCTGTATAAGGGTAGACAGTTGTGATATACACAGATATTCGATATTTTCTTCGAGTTTTTGCCGCAGGTGAACTGTGTGATAAGTGGACAGTGATGTTTACATGCGTGTGCACCGACAAATTAAGGGTCAATTTAGTTTTTGAAAGGCAATCTCCTTGTCGGAACTTTAAGAGAGGACACCCACGAGTTAGAATAAGTATAATAATTTTTTGTTAAGGAACTATGAACTTAATTTTTTATTTCGGACTTTGTCCCACCCTAACTCTGATACTCGTGCGTGTTAGGCAGGTTGCATGTTTATTTATCCTTTGGCCAATAAAGGAGCAGTGTGATTTTACGAGGGCTTTTCTTTTCAGTTTGTTAATTCAAGTTAGGGAGTTTGCTTTTGAATCCTGGTTCAGTTTATTTGCCATCCCAACCCGTAAACGACCCGAGACTCTTTGTCTCTAGCTCGCTGGAGCATTTCTTTTATACTTCGTCTGTTTGAACCAAGATTCACGCCCTAGTCTTTTTTCATCCACTCCCTTGGCCGTTTCTTCCGATGGGGCCAGGATGTTGGCCGGGTGATTGCCTGTCCCATTGGGGAAACGCGCACAGTATGTATGTATGCCTGACTGGCGGCCAGAACGGAAAAAAATATCTTCTTGAGGCATGGCTAGTCGGCTAACAGAATGGAATGTCAGTCAAGCTGACAACACTGCTGTCATATGATAACATGTTGGAACAATGTGGCAACTCTGTAAAAAGGTGATAACGGCTAGCCATGCGAACCAAGCAGCAGCAGCAGGCAGGGGCCACACAGAGAGGAAAGGGGGAGAGAGGGGAAAGGGTGAAAACAAAGAGAGAACAGGAAATCACGTGACCACTGCAGAGTGGTGAGGGGGCGGGGCCAGAGAGCCGGAGAAGAGGTGAGGGGAGGAGTGGGAGAACCCATGACAGCCAATAGCTGAACGAGTTGTGTGTCAACAAGGAGTGAAGGAGTGAGACGCGGGTGTGAAGAGAGAAAGAGAAACATGTATGGTCATGCACGAAGCGTGGAGCGCCGTACACAGAGATCTAAACAACACGATTCAATAAAATAAATAAATAAATAAGAAAGTACACAGATTCACACAACATGTAATTTATTGATCCAAGAATTAAACGTAGAGTTAAATCCTAACCATTTGACATATAGTTTATTTCCTTTTTGTTTCAACACTTTTTCCACAAGATAATGTTTAGGAAACGCTGTTTTCTGAAGTTCATGGAGATAATATCTTCCTTTTATAGGCTGATGGTTGAGGTCCGCGAGTAAATAGGTGACTGGACTGTCCAAGTTGACTTGATGAATTTGAAATAGTTCAGTCCCCCACTGAGGTGTGTAGCCCTTATTGAAGGCAGGCTTAAATTTGCTCACACGAAAAAAATCCCCAATTTTCAGTAGGTGACGTTTAGGATCTGCTGTTTTTATGGGGCTATACAGTTTAACCAGTCGCTGAATATTTTTGGTCACGATGCGTGGCTTGGTCCCAATGGTTCTATGTTTGGTGTCATTGTAACGTGACACTAGATCTGGTAACATGTCCAGCCAGCGATAAGTGCCCGTAGAGTAAACGCTTTCCACATATGGGTTTTTGGTTAAACCGCCCGACCACGCTGGCTTTGAGATTGCTGTACGTGGTGTAATGGTGAATATCTTTAGATTTGAGAAAACTGGAGAAATCCTTGTTGAAAAATTATTTCCCCTGATGGGTTTGTAGCAACTGAGGTTGACGTTTGGATTGTTGACTAATATGTTGAAAGGCCTTGGTAACTAGTGGACCAGACTTGCGACGCACAGGTTCAACAAAGGCCATTTTGGAATAGACATCAATGACATTCAACATATAGCGTACACCGTCGTTAACGCCAGCATAGGGTATCATTTCAACCAAGTCAGCCTGCCAAAGTTCATCCACACCCCGTGAAATCACCTTGAGTCGCGGATAGTGACGCCTAGCTGGGCGATGCAACTCGTGAGCAATACCCATTTTAATGGGTGAGGGCTTAAACAATAATTTTGGCACTTTGAAGTTCTTGTTCAATTTCTTGAATTTCCCAATCGTGACCGGTATGGCCGGCTTGACGTGAAGCATGCAACAACTGTAGCCGCTGGACAAGCTTATTGGGATTGTGCCAGTAGGTAACATCCACAAGGGGTTTTAATGGTTTAAATGTCACTCCCGAAGCGGACACTTTACGACGACCACTTTGACAGGTGGGAAACATTTTTGCAATGATGGTTTTATATTTTTGAGATATATTGGCATTAACTTGTTGAGTGGGATCATACTGTCTTTTGTGGGCATGGGTATTCAATAAAATGGATTTATATTTGCCAAGGTCTTCTGACGTATAATCATGGAATGAGGGTGTTCGAGAGAAGAGCAGCTTTATCAGTCCTGGCGTCAATTTATAGTTGATATTATTAATGATAGCTTTAGTACGAGCAAATTTAATGGATGAATCCCCAATTTTAAAACTATCATCCTCATAGCGAACACCATACGTGGTATCTGGGTTTCCAATAAATAGATAGGTGAAATAGGGTTTTAGTGTTGATCCATAATATGTTATTAAAATGTTTTTCAGTTGAGCTTTATTTTTCGGGGTGACCAAGACTTGTGAAAACGGAGACGATCTGGAAGGGCAAGGTGTTTAGACCATGGCCAAGGATTTCTTTTTTCTCAAAAACTCTGCAAAGGGTGAGGACTTTTTGAGGCGTAAACACTTGTTCCTCTTCATCCTTAACTTCGCTAACACTAGCCAAATCTTCCTGTTCCTGTTCCTCTTTCTCTGGGTCCTCGTGCAGCGTCTGCGTGGATTGTGATACAGTGGGTAGCGTTTCAGATGGCTTGAAAGAGGGGTTCAACATGGCTTTTAGCGGAGGTGCTAAATGTTGTTGAATAAACAAAGCATGATCTGCACGTGATCGTTTCAATTGACGAAACTTTTGGCGAATAGTATTTTTTGCTCTAATAATATGCTTTTACTATTGACTCTCTGCTAACGCCATGGTGTCTTGACAAATGACTTAAACAGGGAATGAGTCAGTGCCTTAAATAGCAATAAAATGATCAAACCCTAAGCGATACCGTCCTTGGTTGAGTTCACTTTGTTTGTCAATCACTAAACAGGCATGACGTTGAGTGTTCCAGCACTTGGAACACCATTCTATAAACATTTGAAAGGTCATATCCAGATTCACATGTTCATTATAAATGTGACGACTGTTCCTCTCGTCCTGACGAAATAAAACAATGACATTGGCATTGTCTCTAATCAACTGTTTGGACATTTTAGAATACGTTTGTGCAAGATAGAAGCAATCGTTATGTTTGTGTCGACCCCTGCTGAAATAGCTTTGAATGATGCCTTGACGTTCAGTGGATACATCATCGAATATCATGAGTGAATCAGGCTTTACCTCATCCGGTGAAATAACATTTTCTAGCTTGGAAAATGTGAAGTAACCCATATTCTCTTTTTGTAATCCAGACATGACTTGATCCAGAAACACATAGAGGGGTTGGTAGAGAGATTTTGCAAAAATATAAATATTTTGAAAACGCAGACCATTGGGCGCTGTGATGAGCGTTAGCAAAAGATTGGTCTTTCCACAGCCGGAAAGTCCCACAATGATGCAGCGAATGGAAGATGGAAACAGTAAACCATGGCGTTGTTCACGTGATGTAGGACAGAGATGGGAAACCATGTCCCCCATGGGGAATGACTCTTGCTGCTTAATAATCTTCATTTCAACTAAGACTTAGACAGTCTAGCAGGCTGTCTATATACAGGACACCGAGCCTTGTCATAGAAACAGTAGACTCGTACTACAGGTTGACGATGGATGTCTTAGGACGTGCGTTAATGGCCAAAGCTAGGTCTGTCCCCATACATGATCCTAAACAAGAAACAGATCCTGCTAATAAACACTATGTGGATAGGTCTGAAGTGCCACGCACAAAACAGGGAGATTTTGACTTTAAGGGAAAGCAGTTAACCCATGTAAAACTTCCTCAAGTGTCTACAGGCGTTACTAAAAGTATGTGGATAACAAAGTGTATGAGTTTTATGACAAAGTGCCTCAGCTTACAGTGAGTGGCTATAGCGCTAACCACCATCGGATTATTCATGTGGAAGACCCGCAAGACGAAGACGATGTCTGTACCAAGCGTTACGTGATCTATGAAATTAAAAGGCTTTATAAATTTATCCCATCTGTATTTTTAGTGTATTTGACAAATGAAAAACCTGTGAATGACAGAAACCAGTTACCGCTAGTCCATGACCAGCACTTGACCTATGTGCTTGCTTCGGGTTTAAACCACTATCGATTACATTATGATGGAACCATTCACATGAAATACGCTATGCCCGATGAGAACCATTTACAAATAAAGATAAATGGTCATAGGATGTTGGTCCATAACCATGAAATGGTCAATGCAGGAGACGAATTATCCTTTAATCTCATGTTGACATGGGATGAAAAGCAAGCGGAAAAAATTATATCCCACTTTATGTGGAATAGGAATATACAGCCATGAAATGACAATCAGACGTTAGTTGTGACTTAAACTTTCTTGTGAAAGGTTGTTGGTCATTATCATTATGGTGAAACAAAGGTATGTGGCGAGAAAGACTAAAAAAAGGACTTTGTCCTTGGCAAAGCCTGAGCTTAAGACATCCATGGACAAATCCTTGCGAAAGAAAAAAAGAAAAAATAATCTGTTGACCATATGAAAAGCCCTTCGAGCATCACACAGATGTGTTATTCCAAAACGTCAGCGACAGGGTTTAAAACAAGGGCGAGTGATTCCCGTCCCCAAACGAGCGGGATTTTACCTAATTCATACTCGCTTAATGTATGTGTGCTATCACTGCAATAGAGTGTGTAACTCACGGATTGGACACAACAGTCATCTGAGGAAACATCAGTAGGAAGACTAATTCATACTCGCTCAATATATGTGTGTCATCACTGCAGTAGAGTGTGTAGCTCACGGATTGGACACATCAGTCATCTGCGTAAACATCAGTAGGAAGACTTATTCATACTCGCTCAATGTATGTGTGCACTAGATTGTGTAGCTCACGGATTGGATACATCAGTCATCTGAGGAAACATCAGAAGGAAGACTAATCCATACTCGCTCAATGTATGTGGGTCATCACTGCAGTAGAGTGTGTAGCTCACAGATTGGACACATCAGTCATCTGCGTAAACATCAGTAGGGAGACTTATTCATACTCGCTCAATGTATGTGTGCAGTAGCGTGTGTAGCTCAGGGATTGGACACATCAGTCATCTGAGGAAACATCAGAAGGAAGACTAATTCATACTCGCTCAATGTATGTGTTTGTCTTCACTGCATTAGAGTGTGTAGCTCACGGATTGGACACATCAGTCATCTGAGGAAACATCAGAAGGAAGACTAATCCATACTCGCTCAATGTATGTGTGTCATCACTGCAGTAGAGTGTGTAGCTCATGGATTGGACACATCAGTCATCTGAGAAAACATCAGTAGGAAGACTAATTCATACTCGCTCAATGTATGTGTGTCATCACTGCAGTAGCGTGTGTAGCTCAGGGATTGGGCACATCAGTCATCTGAGGAAACATCAGAAGGAAGACTAATCCATACTCGCTCAATGTATGTGTGTCATCACTGCAGTAGAGTGTGTAGCTCATGGATTGGACACATCAGTCATCTGAGAAAACATCAGTAGGAAGACTAATTCATACTCGCTCAATGTATGTGTGTCATCACTGCAGTAGCGTGTGTAGCTCAGGGATTGGGCACATCAGTCATATGAGGAAACATCAGAAGGAAGACTAATTCATACTCGCTCAATGTATGTGTGTCATCACTGCAGTAGAGTGTGTAGCTCATGGATTGGACACATCAGTAGTCTGAGGAAACATCAGTAGGAAGACTAATTCATACTCGCTCAGTGTATGTGTGCAGTAGAGTGTGTAGCTCACAGATTGGACACATCAGTCATCTGAGGAAACATCAGAAGGAAGACTAATTCATACTCGCTCAATGTATGTGTGCTAGCACTGCAGTAGAGTGTGTAGCTCACGGATTGGACTGATCCAAGGTAGTTAGAGTATATTAGGTAGGTTATTCCCGTCTGCTGTGCTCTCATTGGCTCACCGCGCGTGACGCGGACGGGAGAGCACCTCAGGCTGGCAGCATCCTAGTGCCTGTACTTCAACCGTAGCCCCAAGGATGGTACACTCAATAATTCACAATACCTCAATAAATTAAGGGTCCAATGAGAGTAAACGATAATCGCAACTGTTGCCTACATGTAATAAATTATAAATAAGGTAGACTACAGCATTAAGAGGAAAAACTATCAGGTATTAGAATTAACTTCTGCGTACATGTAAACACTAGAACAGCTGTTAGTATAAGTATGACGTATTACTTGTTTAAGGAGGCCGAAGCTGCCCACATTTGCGTCTTCTTTAACGAATACTTTTCCATGGCCTGTATTTTGCGTCTCTTGTTGAGGTGACGTATTAGGATGGAAGTCCGTGCCCTGACGTACAAGGAGATGATTGTCTTGTCGAGCTCGGGGAATTTAGATTTAATCACGGAAGTCAACGTCTTTATTACTCTTTTACATTTCGAGATGTCAAGTCCATGAAAATTGCCGAACATCACCTCTAACTGCATCACTTTTTGGGTTCATTCTTCAGTTGGCCGAGTTAATCCTCCCTTCGAAATGATTGCGATCCAGTCTTGAGTCAATTCTTGTGATAAGGTACACTTTTCCCCTCTAACCCCCAGACTTTCGTCTATAGAACGGCATTTGTTTGCCAGATAGCCTGCAATTTATTAATTGCATCGTAATTGACTTCTTCACTTTCTGCGACATGACTCAAGTCTTCCGTCCCTAATAATGCTGACGTTTCTTCGGGTTCATCAATTGTTTCGCTTGTCATAGATCCCCCAACAACACCTACGCACAGTTCACTTGTCACAAATGTCATATGATCTTCCTCATTCTCAGCACTTTCATCACCCTTGGCTGGTTCACAGTCTGATTGCACAGACATACCACTGGAGAGAGGGATTTCATTGCTACCTGCCAGCAGTAGGAGTCGAATTCTGTTACGAAATTCAAAAGGGGAGGGGTTGTTATAAAAGGCTCCCAGGCCACGCACACGAGAAAATACGTTCTCCAAGCAGTCTTGGTTCAACCTGGCTGTCAAAATGTAAGACAAGTTCTCTTTCTTCATGTCTTGAATAGCCAGACAAGGGAGTTTATAGATATCATAAACCCCTTCTGGAACGGAAGTAAACTTTTCCGCTTGCATACTCTCACTCCTGAAATAAATTTTAAAAATCGTGTTAAAGTGTTTTCTTGGCTCTTCAATTTTAAGCCGTAACCACCACTTCTGAGGGGAGTATTTTTGTCTTCTGGTGCTCTTGAGTTCAATACATCATAGGTATCATTTATGAGTTCAATGATGCGGCTCTCGTCCTCCTTATTGAGCGCATATCCAACTGCTACAGCTGTACGTCTGGAAAACTGAGCTGCCATTCTTACATTCTGACGGGATCTACCAGTTACACTCAGGTGAGCCTCATTTATATGATGTGTTATTGATAGGTCCCCCTTTTGAGTCACTAATATGTCTTCTATCGTCTTCTTCTGAAGTTCTGAGCCATCGTCTAACACTAAACCTTCATCTAGAAAGTGATTTCTTAACAATTTCAACAGTTGGGGTACATCAGAGGAAACCCACACATTTCTGTTACTGTTACTGAAAGAACTTTTATTACTGTTTACATGTAGTTCCTTTAAAGTTTTCGCTCCCATATCACTAGTTACTGCGACAATACGAATGCCACAACCCTCAAGATGGCTAATAATGTTTTGTAACAACTCTGAAGTCATTGTCACATCGAAGTCATAAAAAACGGGCTGCTTCCATTACGCAAACAGCTCTCGAACCATAGCTACTTGGACGTTACTGTGGGGCCCTAATATGCGATCGTCTGATGAATCGTAGGGTATTCATTTCATCAAACGACAAAACTGCAATTTTTTCTGAGTCCTTGTAATTTGCTGTTCTGGCTTTCAACAGACAAAGTACTGTGCCCGTTTAGACCGGAGTCCGCACGACCACATATGCATTTTACCAATAATCAGTCAGCACGAGAGTCAAAATATCCCGGAGCGCCAGATGGGTTAAAGCTAATCGCAAAAACGACATCAAATAAAAAAAATGCTTTACTGATTTTTGGCTCAATGCAACAATAAGGATAGAAGGAGATTCAATTGGGTATAACACATCTGGTAAAATTATCTCAGTTTATTTTGAAGTTAAAATTGACTGCAAAGATGCTCAAAGCAGCATCATCCACGTGTGGCGATCCACACTCTTATTTACACAATATACAGAAATTTCCCAAACACATTTGACAATCTTTTTTGGAAACACAAGTCCGATTAATAGTCCTGTAGACTGTGTTCCAAAATTATTTATAATTAATTCCAGTTCAAGGTTAATTGTCTCTACTAGAAATGTCGTAGATCACTGTTTGAATATTTACATGATATTAACACTCGTAGAATAAATGTTCATAGAATTTTAAACTTTCACTTCCTTTTTTCCAGTTTCAAAAATATATCGTCGAAAAATATTATTATCATTGAATCAACACACATTATTTACACATATTAATAACATCTGAAAAGTATTTGACCTTGAGCATAGCATCGAAGAACTGTGCGAAGCACAACAACAATTAATTGTTCTTCTGACATTAAACATTTCGAGAAGTGACTCGATTATGAACTTCAAGTTCCTAACAAAATACATGATTTCTGAATCATCAACTTGATCACTAAATTGTTGAACCATTCAACTATTCAAATTTCCACTCGGAATCATTATTATAAAAATATTTATATTTATGGCCATTTTTAGTAACTTTTACAACTTGCAATTCTTCGACAGAATGCGGAAATAAGAATTGTAGCTTCATAATAAATTCATTCAGTTCATGCCACTAGGATTGAATACATCCTTCGAATTATTCGTGGTTAAAGAATTATTTTTAATTGGCAGTGGCCCATTCTATTATTTGTGTAAGAACACAATATTACAACAACAACGGCAAAGGTCTTCCTCTGAAGAAGAATAAACTACTATCATGACAAATCCGGGTTCTAGCAAAATCAAAGTCTAAAATGGAATTCGTAAACAAGGTTGAAATAAGAACTGATGGTTTCAAGAAATAACCTTCGGGTCATTCATCCAACGAAATGTGTAGTTCCAATACTCCTACTATAAACCTGAGCCATCGAACCTGCTATTTGATTGATGCTCGAAAAAACCTCTTCATTCCTGCGACTTAAACATGCGCACCTGGGAATGGCATTTCAACTACTCCACACATATAAATTTTCTTCCCAAAATTTATACAATAAATCAAGCCTCTGCTTGTTATCAACACTGGAAGATTAATAAACTTACAAGTTTATTTTATTTTACCATTCAGTTCAACCCGTGAATTTACCATACTTATGAAAATCTTTATTTCACTTTCGAGTGTATTTACGTCATGATTTTATATAAATACAAAAATATCCTATTTGATACAAATATCATTTGCTTCCCGTTTCATGCCTCTCCGTGTTATCTGAAAAATATACTTTGCTCAATGCAAATATCAACTGTTCAACCAGAACTGAAATGTTGGTTGAATGCGGGCTTGCGTTAACCACTCTCCTTCGGAAAATCTCCTGTTCCAGACTAGAAATGATTAAACTACTTCATAGGCTCTCTCTCAATACATGTGATTATTATAAAATATAATATCCAAGAATTATTTAGAAAAATTATGAAAAATATTATTATTATTAGTGGATTATTATTATTATTATTATTATTTATATCATTTTAAATGTGTTTAATTATCATCTCATTATGTGAGAATTCACATGTTCGAATCTTCGAATATGGAAAAAATATCCATTCCTCAACAAAAATAATTTAACTCAACCTTTACATCGACGGTTTTCCGTGGTTTCCCTAAAATATGAAAAATTCAAATAAATCTTCGTTATGCTTGGTCATCGATCCTAAACTGTTCTGAGTGTTGAAAATGCTCAGAATAACTCTAATAAGTCTTGCGTAAATCATTGCAAGCTTTAAATACGAAGAAAAAAATAAAATGTGTTGGTCATCTGCAGAAAAATAGTTTGTTCCAATTAGCTAGGCATAATATAATTCAAATGTGGCTTACATTTCTTGATGGTCTTGAAGTGTAGTAAACCTGGTCTGTACCAGATTTATCCATAGACATGCCCTATTGGACAAGTATTTTTTGCTCTAATAATATGCTTTTACTATTGACTCTCTGCTAACGCCATGGTGTCTTGACAAATGACTTAAACAGGGAATGAGTCAGTGCCTTAAATAGCAATAAAATGATCAAACCCTAAGCGATACCGTCCTTGGTTGAGTTCACTTTGTTTGTCAATCACTAAACAGGCATGACGTTGAGTGTTCCAGCACTTGGAACACCATTCTATAAACATTTGAAAGGTCATATCCAGATTCACATGTTCATTATAAATGTGACGACTGTTCCTCTCGTCCTGACGAAATAAAACAATGACATTGGCATTGTCTCTAATCTACTGTTTGGACATTTTAGAATACGTTTGTGCAAGATAGAAGCAATCGTTATGTTTGTGTCGACCCCTGCTGAAATAGCTTTGAATGATGCCTTGACGTTCAGTGGATACATCATCGAATATCATGAGTGAATCAGGCTTTACCTCATCCGGTGAAATAACATTTTCTAGCTTGGAAAATGTGAAGTAACCCATATTCTCTTTTTGTAATCCAGACATGACTTGATCCAGAAACACATAGAGGGGTTGGTAGAGAGATTTTGCAAAAATATAAATATTTTGAAAACGCAGACCATTGGGCGCTGTGATGAGCGTTAGCAAAAGATTGGTCTTTCCACAGCCGGAAAGTCCCACAATGATGCAGCGAATGGAAGATGGAAACAGTAAACCATGGCGTTGTTCACGTGATGTAGGACAGAGATGGGAAACCATGTCCCCCATGGGGAATGACTCTTGCTGCTTAATAATCTTCATTTCAACTAAGACTTAGACAGTCTAGCAGGCTGTCTATATACAGAACACCGAGCCTTGTCATAGAAACAGTAGACTCGTACTACAGGTTGACGATGGATGTCTTAGGACGTGCGTTAATGGCCAAAGCTAGGTCTGTCCCCATACATGATCCTAAACAAGAAACAGATCCTGCTAATAAACACTATGTGGATAGGTCTGAAGTGCCACGCACAAAACAGGGAGATTTTGACTTTAAGGGAAAGCAGTTAACCCATGTAAAACTTCCTCAAGTGTCTACAGGCGTTACTAAAAGTATGTGGATAACAAAGTGTATGAGTTTTATGACAAAGTGCCTCAGCTTACAGTGAGTGGCTATAGCGCTAACCACCATCGGATTATTCATGTGGAAGACCCGCAAGACGAAGACGATGTCTGTACCAAGCGTTACGTGATCTATGAAATTAAAAGGCTTTATAAATTTATCCCATCTGTATTTTTAGTGTATTTGACAAATGAAAAACCTGTGAATGACAGAAACCAGTTACCACTAGTCCATGACCAGCACTTGACCTATGTGCTTGCTTCGGGTTTAAACCACTATCGATTACATTATGATGGAACCATTCACATGAAATACGCTATGCCCGATGAGAACCATTTACAAATAAAGATAAATGGTCATAGGATGTTGGTCCATAACCATGAAATGGTCAATGCAGGAGACGAATTATCCTTTAATCTCATGTTGACATGGGATGAAAAGCAAGCGGAAAAAATTATATCCCACTTTATGTGGAATAGGAATATACAGCCATGAAATGACAATCAGACGTTAGTTGTGACTTAAACTTTCTTGTGAAAGGTTGTTGGTCATTATCATTATGGTGAAACAAAGGTATGTGGCGAGAAAGACTAAAAAAAGGACTTTGTCCTTGGCAAAGCCTGAGCTTAAGACATCCATGGACAAATCCTTGCGAAAGAAAAAAAGAAAAAATAATCTGTTGACCATATGAAAAGCCCTTCGAGCATCACACAGATGTGTTATTCCAAAACGTCAGCGACAGGGTTTAAAACAAGGGCGAGTGATTCCCGTCCCCAAACGAGCGGGATTTTACCTAATTCATACTCGCTTAATGTATGTGTGCTATCACTGCAATAGAGTGTGTAACTCACGGATTGGACACAACAGTCATCTGAGGAAACATCAGTAGGAAGACTAATTCATACTCGCTCAATATATGTGTGTCATCACTGCAGTAGAGTGTGTAGCTCACGGATTGGACACATCAGTCATCTGCGTAAACATCAGTAGGAAGACTTATTCATACTCGCTCAATGTATGTGTGCACTAGATTGTGTAGCTCACGGATTGGATACATCAGTCATCTGAGGAAACATCAGAAGGAAGACTAATCCATACTCGCTCAATGTATGTGGGTCATCACTGCAGTAGAGTGTGTAGCTCACAGATTGGACACATCAGTCATCTGCGTAAACATCAGTAGGGAGACTTATTCATACTCGCTCAATGTATGTGTGCAGTAGAGTGTGTAGCTCATGGATTGGGCACATCAGTCATCTGAGGAAACATCAGAAGGAAGACTAATTCATACTCGCTCAATGTATGTGTGTCATCACTGCAGTAGTGTGTGTAGCTCACGGATTGGACACATCAGTCATCTGAGGAAACATCAGAAGGAAGACTAATTCATACTCGCTCAATGTATGTGTGTCATCACTGCAGTAGCGTGTGTAGCTCAGGGATTGGACACATCAGTCATCTGAGGAAACATCAGAAGGAAGACTAATTCATACTCGCTCAATGTATGTGATTGTCTTCACTGCATTAGAGTGTGTAGCTCACGGATTGGACACATCAGTCATCTGAGGAAACATCAGAAGGAAGACTAATCCATACTCGCTCAATGTATGTGTGTCATCACTGCAGTAGAGTGTGTAGCTCATGGATTGGACACATCAGTCATCTGAGAAAACATCAGTAGGAAGACTAATTCATACTCGCTCAATGTATGTGTGTCATCACTGCAGTAGCGTGTGTAGCTCAGGGATTGGGCACATCAGTCATCTGAGGAAACATCAGAAGGAAGACTAATCCATACTCGCTCAATGTATGTGTGTCATCACTGCAGTAGAGTGTGTAGCTCATGGATTGGACACATCAGTCATCTGAGAAAACATCAGTAGGAAGACTAATTCATACTCGCTCAATGTATGTGTGTCATCACTGCAGTAGCGTGTGTAGCTCAGGGATTGGGCACATCAGTCATCTGAGGAAACATCAGAAGGAAGACTAATTCATACTCGCTCAATGTATGTGTGTCATCACTGCAGTAGAGTGTGTAGCTCATGGATTGGACACATCAGTAGTCTGAGGAAACATCAGTAGGAAGACTAATTCATACTCGCTCAGTGTATGTGTGCAGTAGAGTGTGTAGCTCACAGATTGGACACATCAGTCATCTGAGGAAACATCAGAAGGAAGACTAATTCATACTCGCTCAATGTATGTGTGCTAGCACTGCAGTAGAGTGTGTAGCTCACGGATTGGACTGATCCAAGGTAGTTAGAGTATATTAGGTAGGTTATTCCCGTCTGCTGTGCTCTCATTGGCTCACCGCGCGTGACGCGGACGGGAGAGCACCTCAGGCTGGCAGCGTCCTAGTGCCTGTACTTCAACCGTAGCCCCAAGAATGGTACACTCAATAATTCACAATACCTCAATAAATTAAGGGTCCAATGAGAGTAAACGATAATCGCAACTGTTGCCTACATGTAATAAATTATAAATAAGGTAGACTACAGCATTAAGAGGAAAAACTATCAGGTATTAGAATTAACTTCTGCGTACATGTAAACACTAGAACAGCTGTTAGTATAAGTATGACGTATTACTTGTTTAAGGAGGCCGAAGCTGCCCACATTTGCGTCTTCTTTAACGAATACTTTTCCATGGCCTGTATTTTGCGTCTCTTGTTGAGGTGACGTATTAGGATGGAAGTCCGTGCCCTGACGTACAAGGAGATGATTGTCTTGTCGAGCTCGGGGAATTTAGATTTAATCACGGAAGTCAAAGTCTTTATTACTCTTTTACATTTCGAGATGTCAAGTCCATGAAAATTGCCGAACATCACCTCTAACTGCATCACTTTTTGGGTTCATTCTTCAGTTGGCCGAGTTAATCCTCCCTTCGAAATGATTGCGATCCAGTCTTGAGTCAATTCTTGTGATAAGGTACACTTTTCCCCTCTAACCCCCAGACTTTCGTCTATAGAACGGCATTTGTTTGCCAGATAGCCTGCAATTTATTTAATTGCATCGTAATTGACTTCTTCACTTTCTGCGACATGACTCAAGTCTTCCGTCCCTAATAATGCTGACGTTTCTTCGGGTTCATCAATTGTTTCGCTTGTCATAGATCCCCCAACAACACCTACGCACAGTTCACTTGTCACAAATGTCATATGATCTTCCTCATTCTCAGCACTTTCATCACCCTTGGCTGGTTCACAGTCTGATTGCACAGACATACCACTGGAGAGAGGGATTTCATTGCTACCTGCCAGCAGTAGGAGTCGAATTCTGTTACGAAATTCAAAAGGGGAGGGGTTGTTATAAAAGGCTCCCAGGCCACGCACACGAGAAAATACGTTCTCCAAGCAGTCTTGGTTCAACCTGGCTGTCAAAATGTAAGACAAGTTCTCTTTCTTCATGTCTTGAATAGCCAGACAAGGGAGTTTATAGATATCATAAACCCCTTCTGGAACGGAAGTAAACTTTTCCGCTTGCATACTCTCACTCCTGAAATAAATTTTAAAAATCGTGTTAAAGTGTTTTCTTGGCTCTTCAATTTTAAGCCGTAACCACCACTTCTGAGGGGAGTATTTTTGTCTTCTGGTGCTCTTGAGTTCAATACATCATAGGTATCATTTATGAGTTCAATGATGCGGCTCTCGTCCTCCTTATTGAGCGCATATCCAACTGCTACAGCTGTACGTCTGGAAAACTGAGCTGCCATTCTTACATTCTGACGGGATCTACCAGTTACACTCAGGTGAGCCTCATTTATATGATGTGTTATTGATAGGTCCCCCTTTTGAGTCACTAATATGTCTTCTATCGTCTTCTTCTGAAGTTCTGAGCCATCGTCTAACACTAAACCTTCATCTAGAAAGTGATTTCTTAACAATTTCAACAGTTGGGGTACATCAGAGGAAACCCACACATTTCTGTTACTGTTACTGAAAGAACTTTTATTACTGTTTACATGTAGTTCCTTTAAAGTTTTCGCTCCCATATCACTAGTTACTGCGACAATACGAATGCCACAACCCTCAAGATGGCTAATAATGTTTTGTAACAACTCTGAAGTCATTGTCACATCGAAGTCATAAAAAACGGGCTGCTTCCATTACGCAAACAGCTCTCGAACCATAGCTACTTGGACGTTACTGTGGGGCCCTAATATGCGATCGTCTGATGAATCGTAGGGTATTCATTTCATCAAACGACAAAACTGCAATTTTTTCTGAGTCCTTGTAATTTGCTGTTCTGGCTTTCAACAGACAAAGTACTGTGCCCGTTTAGACCGGAGTCCGCACGACCACATATGCATTTTACCAATAATCAGTCAGCACGAGAGTCAAAATATCCCGGAGCGCCAGATGGGTTAAAACTAATCGCAAAAACGACATCAAATAAAAAAAATGCTTTACTGATTTTTGGCTCAATGCAACAATAAGGATAGAAGGAGATTCAATTGGGTATAACACATCTGGTAAAATTATCTCAGTTTATTTTGAAGTTAAAATTGACTGCAAAGATGCTCAAAGCAGCATCATCCACGTGTGGCGATCCACACTCTTATTTACACAATATACAGAAATTTCCCAAACACATTTGACAATCTTTTTTGGAAACACAAGTCCGATTAATAGTCCTGTAGACTGTGTTCCAAAATTATTTATAATTAATTCCAGTTCAAGGTTAATTGTCTCTACTAGAAATGTCGTAGATCACTGTTTGAATATTTACATGATATTAACACTCGTAGAATAAATGTTCATAGAATTTTAAACTTTCACTTCCTTTTTTCCAGTTTCAAAAATATATCGTCGAAAAATATTATTATCATTGAATCAACACACATTATTTACACATATTAATAACATCTGAAAAGTATTTGACCTTGAGCATAGCATCGAAGAACTGTGCGAAGCACAACAACAATTAATTGTTCTTCTGACATTAAACATTTCGAGAAGTGACTCGATTATGAACTTCAAGTTCCTAACAAAATACATGATTTCTGAATCATCAACTTGATCACTAAATTGTTGAACCATTCAACTATTCAAATTTCCACTCGGAATCATTATTATAAAAATATTTATATTTATGGCCATTTTTAGTAACTTTTACAACTTGCAATTCTTCGACAGAATGCGGAAATAAGAATTGTAGCTTCATAATAAATTCATTCAGTTCATGCCACTAGGATTGAAAACATCCTTCGAATTATTCGTGGTTAAAGAATTATTTTTAATTGGCAGTGGCCCATTCTATTATTTGTGTAAGAACACAATATTACAACAACAACGGCAAAGGTCTTCCTCTGAAGAAGAATAAACTACTATCATGACAAATCCGGGTTCTAGCAAAATCAAAGTCTAAAATGGAATTCGTAAACAAGGTTGAAATAAGAACTGATGGTTTCAAGAAATAACCTTCGGGTCATTCATCCAACGAAATGTGTAGTTCCAATACTCCTACTATAAACCTGAGCCATCGAACCTGCTATTTGATTGATGCTCGAAAAAACCTCTTCATTCCTGCGACTTAAACATGCGCACCTGGGAATGGCATTTCAACTACTCCACACATATAAATTTTCTTCCCAAAATTTATACAATAAATCAAGCCTCTGCTTGTTATCAACACTGGAAGATTAATAAACTTACAAGTTTATTTTATTTTACCATTCAGTTCAACCCGTGAATTTACCATACTTATGAAAATCTTTATTTCACTTTCGAGTGTATTTACGTCATGATTTTATATAAATACAAAAATATCCTATTTGATACAAATATCATTTGCTTCCCGTTTCATGCCTCTCCGTGTTATCTGAAAAATATACTTTGCTCAATGCAAATATCAACTGTTCAACCAGAACTGAAATGTTGGTTGAATGCGGGCTTGCGTTAACCACTCTCCTTCGGAAAATCTCCTGTTCCAGACTAGAAATGATTAAACTACTTCATAGGCTCTCTCTCAATACATGTGATTATTATAAAATATAATATCCAAGAATTATTTAGAAAAATTATGAAAAATATTATTATTATTAGTGGATTATTATTATTATTATTATTATTATTATTATTATTTATATCATTTTAAATGTGTTTAATTATCATCTCATTATGTGAGAATTCACATGTTCGAATCTTCGAATATGGAAAAAATATCCATTCCTCAACAAAAATAATTTAACTCAACCTTTACATCGACGGTTTTCCGTGGTTTCCCTAAAATATGAAAAATTCAAATAAATCTTCGTTATGCTTGGTCATCGATCCTAAACTGTTCTGAGTGTTGAAAATGCTCAGAATAACTCTAATAAGTCTTGCGTAAATCATTGCAAGCTTTAAATACGAAGAAAAAAATAAAATGTGTTGGTCATCTGCAGAAAAATAGTTTGTTCCAATTAGCTAGGCATAATATAATTCAAATGTGGCTTACATTTCTTGATGGTCTTGAAGTGTAGTAAACCTGGTCTGTACCAGATTTATCCATAGACATGCCCTATTGGACAAGTATTTTTTGCTCTAATAATATGCTTTTACTATTGACTCTCTGCTAACGCCATGGTGTCTTGACAAATGACTTAAACAGGGAATGAGTCAGTGCCTTAAATAGCAATAAAATGATCAAACCCTAAGCGATACCGTCCTTGGTTGAGTTCACTTTGTTTGTCAATCACTAAACAGGCATGACGTTGAGTGTTCCAGCACTTGGAACACCATTCTATAAACATTTGAAAGGTCATATCCAGATTCACATGTTCATTATAAATGTGACGACTGTTCCTCTCGTCCTGACGAAATAAAACAATGACATTGGCATTGTCTCTAATCTACTGTTTGGACATTTTAGAATACGTTTGTGCAAGATAGAAGCAATCGTTATGTTTGTGTCGACCCCTGCTGAAATAGCTTTGAATGATGCCTTGACGTTCAGTGGATACATCATCGAATATCATGAGTGAATCAGGCTTTACCTCATCCGGTGAAATAACATTTTCTAGCTTGGAAAATGTGAAGTAACCCATATTCTCTTTTTGTATCCAGACATGACTTGATCCAGAAACACATAGAGGGGTTGGTAGAGAGATTTTGCAAAAATATAAATATTTTGAAAACGCAGACCATTGGGCGCTGTGATGAGCGTTAGCAAAAGATTGGTCTTTCCACAGCCGGAAAGTCCCACAATGATGCAGCGAATGGAAGATGGAAACAGTAAACCATGGCGTTGTTCACGTGATGTAGGACAGAGATGGGAAACCATGTCCCCCATGGGGAATGACTCTTGCTGCTTAATAATCTTCATTTCAACTAAGACTTAGACAGTCTAGCAGGCTGTCAATATACAGAACACCGAGCCTTGTCATAGAAACAGTAGACTCGTACTACAGGTTGACGATGGATGTCTTAGGACGTGCGTTAATGGCCAAAGCTAGGTCTGTCCCCATACATGATCCTAAACAAGAAACAGATCCTGCTAATAAACACTATGTGGATAGGTCTGAAGTGCCACGCACAAAACAGGGAGATTTTGACTTTAAGGGAAAGCAGTTAACCCATGTAAAACTTCCTCAAGTGTCTACAGGCGTTACTAAAAGTATGTGGATAACAAAGTGTATGAGTTTTATGACAAAGTGCCTCAGCTTACAGTGAGTGGCTATAGCGCTAACCACCATCGGATTATTCATGTGGAAGACCCGCAAGACGAAGACGATGTCTGTACCAAGCGTTACGTGATCTATGAAATTAAAAGGCTTTATAAATTTATCCCATCTGTATTTTTAGTGTATTTGACAAATGAAAAACCTGTGAATGACAGAAACCAGTTACCGCTAGTCCATGACCAGCACTTGACCTATGTGCTTGCTTCGGGTTTAAACCACTATCGATTACATTATGATGGAACCATTCACATGAAATACGCTATGCCCGATGAGAACCATTTACAAATAAAGATAAATGGTCATAGGATGTTGGTCCATAACCATGAAATGGTCAATGCAGGAGACGAATTATCCTTTAATCTCATGTTGACATGGGATGAAAAGCAAGCGGAAAAAATTATATCCCACTTTATGTGGAATAGGAATATACAGCCATGAAATGACAATCAGACGTTAGTTGTGACTTAAACTTTCTTGTGAAAGGTTGTTGGTCATTATCATTATGGTGAAACAAAGGTATGTGGCGAGAAAGACTAAAAAAAGGACTTTGTCCTTGGCAAAGCCTGAGCTTAAGACATCCATGGACAAATCCTTGCGAAAGAAAAAAAGAAAAAATAATCTGTTGACCATATGAAAAGCCCTTCGAGCATCACACAGATGTGTTATTCCAAAACGTCAGCGACAGGGTTTAAAACAAGGGCGAGTGATTCCCGTCCCCAAACGAGCGGGATTTTACCTAATTCATACTCGCTTAATGTATGTGTGCTATCACTGCAATAGAGTGTGTAACTCACGGATTGGACACAACAGTCATCTGAGGAAACATCAGTAGGAAGACTAATTCATACTCGCTCAATATATGTGTGTCATCACTGCAGTAGAGTGTGTAGCTCACGGATTGGACACATCAGTCATCTGCGTAAACATCAGTAGGAAGACTTATTCATACTCGCTCAATGTATGTGTGCACTAGATTGTGTAGCTCACGGATTGGATACATCAGTCATCTGAGGAAACATCAGAAGGAAGACTAATCCATACTCGCTCAATGTATGTGGGTCATCACTGCAGTAGAGTGTGTAGCTCACAGATTGGACACATCAGTCATCTGCGTAAACATCAGTAGGGAGACTTATTCATACTCGCTCAATGTATGTGTGCAGTAGCGTGTGTAGCTCAGGGATTGGACACATCAGTCATCTGAGGAAACATCAGAAGGAAGACTAATTCATACTCGCTCAATGTATGTGTTTGTCTTCACTGCATTAGAGTGTGTAGCTCACGGATTGGACACATCAGTCATCTGAGGAAACATCAGAAGGAAGACTAATCCATACTCGCTCAATGTATGTGTGTCATCACTGCAGTAGAGTGTGTAGCTCATGGATTGGACACATCAGTCATCTGAGAAAACATCAGTAGGAAGACTAATTCATACTCGCTCAATGTATGTGTGTCATCACTGCAGTAGCGTGTGTAGCTCAGGGATTGGGCACATCAGTCATCTGAGGAAACATCAGAAGGAAGACTAATCCATACTCGCTCAATGTATGTGTGTCATCACTGCAGTAGAGTGTGTAGCTCATGGATTGGACACATCAGTCATCTGAGAAAACATCAGTAGGAAGACTAATTCATACTCGCTCAATGTATGTGTGTCATCACTGCAGTAGCGTGTGTAGCTCAGGGATTGGGCACATCAGTCATCTGAGGAAACATCAGAAGGAAGACTAATCCATACTCGCTCAATGTATGTGTGTCATCACTGCAGTAGAGTGTGTAGCTCATGGATTGGACACATCAGTCATCTGAGAAAACATCAGTAGGAAGACTAATTCATACTCGCTCAATGTATGTGTGTCATCACTGCAGTAGCGTGTGTAGCTCAGGGATTGGGCACATCAGTCATCTGAGGAAACATCAGAAGGAAGACTAATTCATACTCGCTCAATGTATGTGTGTCATCACTGCAGTAGAGTGTGTAGCTCATGGATTGGACACATCAGTAGTCTGAGGAAACATCAGTAGGAAGACTAATTCATACTCGCTCAGTGTATGTGTGCAGTAGAGTGTGTAGCTCACAGATTGGACACATCAGTCATCTGAGGAAACATCAGAAGGAAGACTAATTCATACTCGCTCAATGTATGTGTGCTAGCACTGCAGTAGAGTGTGTAGCTCACGGATTGGACTGATCCAAGGTAGTTAGAGTATATTAGGTAGGTTATTCCCGTCTGCTGTGCTCTCATTGGCTCACCGCGCGTGACGCGGACGGGAGAGCACCTCAGGCTGGCAGCGTCCTAGTGCCTGTACTTCAACCGTAGCCCCAAGAATGGTACACTCAATAATTCACAATACCTCAATAAATTAAGGGTCCAATGAGAGTAAACGATAATCGCAACTGTTGCCTACATGTAATAAATTATAAATAAGGTAGACTACAGCATTAAGAGGAAAAACTATCAGGTATTAGAATTAACTTCTGCGTACATGTAAACACTAGAACAGCTGTTAGTATAAGTATGACGTATTACTTGTTTAAGGAGGCCGAAGCTGCCCACATTTGCGTCTTCTTTAACGAATACTTTTCCATGGCCTGTATTTTGCGTCTCTTGTTGAGGTGACGTATTAGGATGGAAGTCCGTGCCCTGACGTACAAGGAGATGATTGTCTTGTCGAGCTCGGGGAATTTAGATTTAATCACGGAAGTCAAAGTCTTTATTACTCTTTTACATTTCGAGATGTCAAGTCCATGAAAATTGCCGAACATCACCTCTAACTGCATCACTTTTTGGGTTCATTCTTCAGTTGGCCGAGTTAATCCTCCCTTCGAAATGATTGCGATCCAGTCTTGAGTCAATTCTTGTGATAAGGTACACTTTTCCCCTCTAACCCCCAGACTTTCGTCTATAGAACGGCATTTGTTTGCCAGATAGCCTGCAATTTATTTAATTGCATCGTAATTGACTTCTTCACTTTCTGCGACATGACTCAAGTCTTCCGTCCCTAATAATGCTGACGTTTCTTCGGGTTCATCAATTGTTTCGCTTGTCATAGATCCCCCAACAACACCTACGCACAGTTCACTTGTCACAAATGTCATATGATCTTCCTCATTCTCAGCACTTTCATCACCCTTGGCTGGTTCACAGTCTGATTGCACAGACATACCACTGGAGAGAGGGATTTCATTGCTACCTGCCAGCAGTAGGAGTCGAATTCTGTTACGAAATTCAAAAGGGGAGGGGTTGTTATAAAAGGCTCCCAGGCCACGCACACGAGAAAATACGTTCTCCAAGCAGTCTTGGTTCAACCTGGCTGTCAAAATGTAAGACAAGTTCTCTTTCTTCATGTCTTGAATAGCCAGACAAGGGAGTTTATAGATATCATAAACCCCTTCTGGAACGGAAGTAAACTTTTCCGCTTGCATACTCTCACTCCTGAAATAAATTTTAAAAATCGTGTTAAAGTGTTTTCTTGGCTCTTCAATTTTAAGCCGTAACCACCACTTCTGAGGGGAGTATTTTTGTCTTCTGGTGCTCTTGAGTTCAATACATCATAGGTATCATTTATGAGTTCAATGATGCGGCTCTCGTCCTCCTTATTGAGCGCATATCCAACTGCTACAGCTGTACGTCTGGAAAACTGAGCTGCCATTCTTACATTCTGACGGGATCTACCAGTTACACTCAGGTGAGCCTCATTTATATGATGTGTTATTGATAGGTCCCCCTTTTGAGTCACTAATATGTCTTCTATCGTCTTCTTCTGAAGTTCTGAGCCATCGTCTAACACTAAACCTTCATCTAGAAAGTGATTTCTTAACAATTTCAACAGTTGGGGTACATCAGAGGAAACCCACACATTTCTGTTACTGTTACTGAAAGAACTTTTATTACTGTTTACATGTAGTTCCTTTAAAGTTTTCGCTCCCATATCACTAGTTACTGCGACAATACGAATGCCACAACCCTCAAGATGGCTAATAATGTTTTGTAACAACTCTGAAGTCATTGTCACATCGAAGTCATAAAAAACGGGCTGCTTCCATTACGCAAACAGCTCTCGAACCATAGCTACTTGGACGTTACTGTGGGGCCCTAATATGCGATCGTCTGATGAATCGTAGGGTATTCATTTCATCAAACGACAAAACTGCAATTTTTTCTGAGTCCTTGTAATTTGCTGTTCTGGCTTTCAACAGACAAAGTACTGTGCCCGTTTAGACCGGAGTCCGCACGACCACATATGCATTTTACCAATAATCAGTCAGCACGAGAGTCAAAATATCCCGGAGCGCCAGATGGGTTAAAACTAATCGCAAAAACGACATCAAATAAAAAAAATGCTTTACTGATTTTTGGCTCAATGCAACAATAAGGATAGAAGGAGATTCAATTGGGTATAACACATCTGGTAAAATTATCTCAGTTTATTTTGAAGTTAAAATTGACTGCAAAGATGCTCAAAGCAGCATCATCCACGTGTGGCGATCCACACTCTTATTTACACAATATACAGAAATTTCCCAAACACATTTGACAATCTTTTTTGGAAACACAAGTCCGATTAATAGTCCTGTAGACTGTGTTCCAAAATTATTTATAATTAATTCCAGTTCAAGGTTAATTGTCTCTACTAGAAATGTCGTAGATCACTGTTTGAATATTTACATGATATTAACACTCGTAGAATAAATGTTCATAGAATTTTAAACTTTCACTTCCTTTTTTCCAGTTTCAAAAATATATCGTCGAAAAATATTATTATCATTGAATCAACACACATTATTTACACATATTAATAACATCTGAAAAGTATTTGACCTTGAGCATAGCATCGAAGAACTGTGCGAAGCACAACAACAATTAATTGTTCTTCTGACATTAAACATTTCGAGAAGTGACTCGATTATGAACTTCAAGTTCCTAACAAAATACATGATTTCTGAATCATCAACTTGATCACTAAATTGTTGAACCATTCAACTATTCAAATTTCCACTCGGAATCATTATTATAAAAATATTTATATTTATGGCCATTTTTAGTAACTTTTACAACTTGCAATTCTTCGACAGAATGCGGAAATAAGAATTGTAGCTTCATAATAAATTCATTCAGTTCATGCCACTAGGATTGAAAACATCCTTCGAATTATTCGTGGTTAAAGAATTATTTTTAATTGGCAGTGGCCCATTCTATTATTTGTGTAAGAACACAATATTACAACAACAACGGCAAAGGTCTTCCTCTGAAGAAGAATAAACTACTATCATGACAAATCCGGGTTCTAGCAAAATCAAAGTCTAAAATGGAATTCGTAAACAAGGTTGAAATAAGAACTGATGGTTTCAAGAAATAACCTTCGGGTCATTCATCCAACGAAATGTGTAGTTCCAATACTCCTACTATAAACCTGAGCCATCGAACCTGCTATTTGATTGATGCTCGAAAAAACCTCTTCATTCCTGCGACTTAAACATGCGCACCTGGGAATGGCATTTCAACTACTCCACACATATAAATTTTCTTCCCAAAATTTATACAATAAATCAAGCCTCTGCTTGTTATCAACACTGGAAGATTAATAAACTTACAAGTTTATTTTATTTTACCATTCAGTTCAACCCGTGAATTTACCATACTTATGAAAATCTTTATTTCACTTTCGAGTGTATTTACGTCATGATTTTATATAAATACAAAAATATCCTATTTGATACAAATATCATTTGCTTCCCGTTTCATGCCTCTCCGTGTTATCTGAAAAATATACTTTGCTCAATGCAAATATCAACTGTTCAACCAGAACTGAAATGTTGGTTGAATGCGGGCTTGCGTTAACCACTCTCCTTCGGAAAATCTCCTGTTCCAGACTAGAAATGATTAAACTACTTCATAGGCTCTCTCTCAATACATGTGATTATTATAAAATATAATATCCAAGAATTATTTAGAAAAATTATGAAAAATATTATTATTATTAGTGGATTATTATTATTATTATTATTATTATTATTATTATTATTATTATTTATATCATTTTAAATGTGTTTAATTATCATCTCATTATGTGAGAATTCACATGTTCGAATCTTCGAATATGGAAAAAATATCCATTCCTCAACAAAAATAATTTAACTCAACCTTTACATCGACGGTTTTCCGTGGTTTCCCTAAAATATGAAAAATTCAAATAAATCTTCGTTATGCTTGGTCATCGATCCTAAACTGTTCTGAGTGTTGAAAATGCTCAGAATAACTCTAATAAGTCTTGCGTAAATCATTGCAAGCTTTAAATACGAAGAAAAAAATAAAATGTGTTGGTCATCTGCAGAAAAATAGTTTGTTCCAATTAGCTAGGCATAATATAATTCAAATGTGGCTTACATTTCTTGATGGTCTTGAAGTGTAGTAAACCTGGTCTGTACCAGATTTATCCATAGACATGCCCTATTGGACAAGCACGTATAATCCTTGTATCGGCCGCCATTATATACCCACAATCCGTCTAGTCAGACATAGTGGTAGTATCTTTTGACGTTTGAATTAACTGTTGTTCCATTTTAATATGGGCTTCTATCAAAGCCATAACAGTTTGTTTAAATAGGGTCAGATCTAAGTGATCTCTTCTTAGATATGTCAGTTGTAACATAACTCACGGTAATCTTATCAGTACAAGAAAAACACTGACAGTCTAACCAATCAACGGCTGTTCTGAAGATCGTTCCCTGGGCATGGTTTATTATATCACCATCTACCATGCGCTAAGCAACTTGTAGTTTCCCTTGCGTAGACTAATGAACACCACCGTTATAGACTAGTCTTCAGTGTACTGACAGATCGAAGTGGTTAACTAGTTACAAATATGAAAACTGACTGAAATGGATTTAAATATCCAAGTATTAAGTTATTACTGGACTGTGACAAAGTACTATTTCTAGACAAAGTCTAGCATATGTCCATGTAGAAATATAAATATTTCCACCAATGTCTGTAGAAATATCAATCACCTCAGTGATTCTCCTCGCCGTAAACTTACTAAGTTCCAACTCGTAGCGCAGCACTTTCGTGACTATCACGACTTTGAAAAGAACTTCTGCGTAGATCCGGCAACCATGTGCCTTGGCTCAGCGTCGTAGCAACTTGCTAGGCAAATGCTTGTGTTGAAATGAGCTATCGATGCTTCGGCCAGCTGGCTTTTATTCAAAACTGTCAGGGTCACGCCGCATCAGCTGATATCTGGAAATCCTCATATCTCTTGAATCCCTGGTCCGATTTACTTGATACTAATTGCATTCTCTTTCATTTGGCAGTGCCAGTAATCTGATCCCAGTCTCAAGTCTCTACTCCATGGTTAACTATTTAATCAATAAATAGCCTCCACCTCTGCTATTACTCGCTACGTCACTTGACATCCAAGTATCGGTAAATTCTTTCCAATTGCTTCGAGAAGCAATGTAGCGCGATATTCAAATATCTCAACTTTCAAAAGCGGCTACAGCCTTTCCCTTGATATCTAGGTGTCTGAATCTTGGAATACCCATTCCTAGAGTTGGGCACAGTACCGCTCTCAGAATTTCAGGTCTGCACTTAAATTGCCGAATCCATTTCTGCAGAGTTGAACGGCATGGTAGTGGAATGTTGCGTTTTCTCAAATATTCGTATGCTTTCTTCGAAAGTGATCTTGGTGCGAGGGCATTTGCTATATCCTATGAATACCATTTCACCCTCTTTTTACCTCCTAATAACCATCGAATCTGCCCTGCAGTAAAACATGTGGAGAGAACTTTTACCATCTCCCTTCTAAGTGTAGGCCTAACCATATGTACTTTCGCTGAAGGAGATTGTCTTTTTATTGATACAACATATCGTGGGGTTTTGGGCTTTCTTAGAGCCGCTTCCCTTCGTCTTAAATCCACATTTTTATTTTCCAAAACCTCGATCCGTTTTTGGAGTTGTATAATTTCATCATTTTGCAGCGATTCAGTGTTAGTTCCCTGATCAAGTTTCCGTTTTTTAGGTGACAAAGTCTCCAAGGTCGATAGTGCCCGTTTCCTCACACTCCTAGCTTCATGACGTTTTTCTCTGCCACTGGTGACCTGCAGAGTGTAAATAAAAGTTGTATTTCATGATTATTACAGCACGTACGGGAATAAAATTAAATTGTTAAATGACAAATGCTAAGACTATCGTAATTATATTGAATTCTAGAGAATCACACCTCTTTATGCTGGATCAACTGTAAGCTGACAAATAAGTAGACTATTGTAGCTTCCTTTGAGATAGTACTGTAGATTACTTCAAATACCGATAAACATATTTATTGAACCAAATAAAAATTACTCGTACACTTAATAATTAAACAAGTACCTGGTCCGCGGAGATGCTTCAACTGTTGCTGAGCTGGGAAGTGTAATAGACGGAACAGCATCCGCACGCAATATTTTCTCCTTGGTAATCCCAAAAGTTTATTTCTTCAATCTCGTTCATAGCCTTCAGGACGGAGCACACTCGAGCGTTATCGGGGTTGAATTTGTAACTTCGGTTACAGAGTAGCACCCACACACGTCTGAGCTCGTCTCTTCTTAGAAACCTGTGATACATAACACCAGCACCCCCAATTAGTGCGAAAGCACAATTAACTTTGTATTTAACTTACTACTTTTACTCATGGTTAACCACAAGGCACAATGAAACAAATGAAGTACGGTGGGCAACGGTAGACGCGCGATTGTCAGACACTATGCATTCTACTATCTTATGGCGACAGCACGTTCCCTCCATGTGACGTCACCAGCAAGCACGTGATGAGAAGCGCGGGAGACCGGAGTAGCCCCCCCCCCCCGGGACTGATCAGTCATCTGAGGAAACATCAGTAGGAAGACTAATTCATTCTCGCTCGTGAGTTAAGAGCCAATATATATGTTCTTGAAGAGGGAAATCTGTTCCTGAATTGGACCCAGTCAAATAAATTAATAATAAATGAAGATAAAACCAATTATTTAATAATATCTAAGCGTAGAACAAAGTTAGACATCACTCAGAATATAATGCTGAATGGAATAGCAGTTAAAAGGGACTCATCTGTCAAATACCTAGGCTTAATAATAGATGAAAATCTCTCCTGGCAAAAGCACATTGATGCATTAGTAAAAAAAAAATATCACCTGCAGCTGGGATGATAAAAAAATTGAGCTACTATATCCCAAAATATCTAATCAGGAAAGTGTATATTGAGCCCGTACGAGGAGCTGCCAGGATAGCCAACAACCGCAATGACTTTCCTAACATCTCATCCGTCGGACCTAACTGCCGTGCGGATCAGGTGAACTTCCAAATAGGCCAAAGCGGCACGAGAAACTGTAGTCCACGGGGATCGTGGTACATGGTGACGAAGGTCATAGACTGCCTAAGGAAAGGTTCACCTTAAAAACTAGACTGAGAAAAGAAACATCCAGACTTATGTAAAACACCGTGAAAATTTATTGCAAATTTTACAAACCGCTAGCCTAGTTCGGAGGGTTTCTATCGGCTAATCCGCAAGCTAATACATAATCAAAAATAAAGAGCAGGTCCCTACCTGAGAAGTTACAGTAAACCCTCGCGAAAGATCGGTCTCACAATAATAAAGCAACAACAGCAACACTAGGAAAATGGTACGACGCAAATCCCCAGGTCAAGTTACAAGATCAAGCTAATATCACAATTTACATTTAACAGGGTAGCAAAACAAATCTAAGTTAGGATGATACCATTTCCACATTTTCATTTAACGTTAATTCATCTAGCTAAGTCCTATCAATTAATAACAAAATTTACGGCGGTGACGTCCGTAATAACAAACAATTACATTCAAAGCTAAGTGAACAGCCATAAAAAACATCTAAGTCATTCTTATAACTAGGTGCTAATCAGCACACAATAGGGTAACATAGAGGATTCATACACTTTTACATTATCAAATGAATAAATAAGAGACCACAGTTTTATTCCAATGCCTGCCTGCACCTTGGTTTACTCTTTGTAAGCCATAGTCATCTAATGTGTGTAGTTACGGTGACGACTGCGTAGTAAAGACTACGTCTAACATCGCATGGCCTGCGCTCCACCAGCTACGAACTCAAAGTTCGAGCAAGCTTCAGTCACAACAACAAAAAATGTGTCAGCTGTCCTCAAGTCATTTCCTCCAGGAAATACCTTCATAAACACGGCTATGTCAGCAGGTTCCAAATGCAAAAGAACAAGGTTAAGCAGAGAGTATTTGTTAGTTAGCTTTTGTTTTATCAAAGTTATGCGTTTATTATTAAGATATCGGTTTAGGTTATCATTGGTTTATGGCGAATAATACTGACAAGCCTGGGCACGGAGCGTCTCCCCTGAGATCATCTCTGCCAAAAAAGCCTCGACTCAAAAGTCGGAATACAATCAACGAGCAATAACAACTCGGACACACAATAACACAAGTTACCAGCGGCGCACAGCTCGCGTTCAATAACTCTGGGATGGGCCTGGACACAATCAGTTACCCTCCCTAAACATCTGGTCAACGGGACAGTCCCGGACATGGTACACACAATACCATCATTCATGAAAAACCTCCCTAGCGGGGCTAGCCTACAACGTACTATAGAAAACCTGACATAACTGTACTCGTTCAAAAACAACGGTACACGCAACAGCGTTTAACTAACAAATGACATTCTACAGAACATATGATCAAATACAAGAATGGACACTGGGTTCCATAAGCTATAACTGCAATGAAAGGGAAAGTGAATGCTAAAAGCATCCTGTCCTATGTTAACATCAGTCCGTCTCACTTAGAAGCATTCGCTCTCAAACGGGCGCTGGGTAGAATTCAAAAACCTGTTCGTGTCGCCGCAGGCTACAAGATTCCTGCGCTGAATGACACAACACACTAACTAGGCCGGCAATTTAAACAAGATAATAACTGTAAAACTGGCCTCATAATAATACCTTTACCATAGGTTATAAACCTCGAAGAATATGTGCATAAAAAGCACGCTATAAATCTGAATATAATCATATAACTCTGTCTTTCACATCAAAGACGTTTAAAAGGTAGCAATATCACTCATTGCTGGAGCTCTCCGCTCTCAAAGATAAAATACTACATTTCTGACTTGTATCAGACATCAAATAAACACGTGCCATCACACATGACACTATCAAAATAATAATTGTGGTGCAAATACCACTCTTCTGGATCTGCTTAATGATACGTTGGGAACTGGGTTCGAAGCTGGGCAACGAAACATCCCTTTTACTCTTAAGGTCTACACTTGACCTGGATGGCTTCTGAGCTCATCTCAAATGAAATATAATGCAGCTACAAAACTGGTAATTACAGTCGATTACCCAAATGATACGACTACTCTAAGGAAGTCAGGGGTGTAACATAGACTGGCTGCAAAAAATGCAGTTAAAGAAATATAACTATGGCATCAGATTGCCATAACTAGAGTCTGCAAAGACTTGAAAAATCACCCCAGATAGGGTTAAACAAAGTAGCCTAAAAATGACCACAGCCACGTTCAGCAATAGACAGAAATTGACGTCCTACGACGTCCATCAAGCTGCACCAGGGTTGACCAAAGTGTCGGACCCGAGGTGTTTCACAATCACTGCAAATAAATGACATTTAATTAGACTAATTACATTCCCTACCTATGAAATGGCTGTCACTAAGTTCGGTTGGTTCACAAACTACACTAATCTAACTATACCACCAGAAACTAGAACAAGGAAGGGTGTACAAAACTCACGATACGAAGGAGCTCACACTCAGCTCTCTGTCCAACAACAAGGGTTGAACAAAAGCGCCTCTGGCTTTCAGGGTTGGCATCGTCCTCATCAGAACTTCCATCTGGGCTCTCCCAAATACCAGGGTTCGGTCTGTCCCTGTAGTTGACCTCGTGAATGGACTGGACATGCCTAGGAAAGGCATCCTCGGTTCCCTCCTCCTCGTCTGATGTTCTAGAAGTTCCATAATCA
The DNA here is from genome assembly GCA_946902985.2 of Meconema thalassinum. Classification (NCBI taxonomy): domain Eukaryota; kingdom Metazoa; phylum Arthropoda; class Insecta; order Orthoptera; family Tettigoniidae; genus Meconema; species Meconema thalassinum. Next base: position 465,080,621 of record OX336394.1, on the reverse strand, counting down.
AGCTGGTCCCATCCGAGACATCTCCCTCATACCATAATGGTATTAGCCCATGGTCTCTGCCTCGAACATGGTGTTGAAAAAGTTAACCACGTGGGCGGTAGAATAAGACTTGTAGTAGTTCATTTTTATCACTTGAAGATTACAGTATTTCGTCGTAGATATCACAGGCTTTAAATATTACTGGTAACACAGCCTCTACACTTTGCATATGTAAATGATAAATGGCCATGCACTGTTCTGCGGTTCCACACGTGTACAGACGCTACTTTCTCTATCACGTGGCATCCGTGAAATGGGTGTCGTTTTATTACGGATAAATTCACCGTAGCAATTACTGTATAATGTACTTTTATAATCACACTTGTTCAAAGTAATATTTCCGCACCAGGCTCTCGGCCCTCCACAAACACGTGGGTGAAAAAATGTGGTGCTACAGAAATGTCGTAAATTTCACAATACTTGCCAAATAATTCACTTTATAATCTGTGTTGATCACTGCACATCAACAACAGTGATTTGTAGTATACTTGTGCTCGATGGCACCCCATAATGATTTCCACGCTGAAAAGCGGACTGTTTGCCACGTCTAAAGTGACGGATATAATAACACGCCTACACAGGGCGGATTCTCCAGACGTTGTGCAAGGAACTGCGTTCCTCGTGGAAGCAAGTCGTCAAAACTAAGTCGTTGAGCGACTACTTACATTCCTGTTTGCGAATCTGCAATGATATTACCTTACCTTAAAGTGAAAAAAACATTCTCCAAAATGTTTCAATAATACTGAATGACGAAATGGAATATTCTGAGTCCCGTGGAAAGATAAAATTGATTAATAAGACCTCAGATAAATAATTAGCCGACTTCACCAAAGTCAAAAGTGCGATTCTCCGCTACTTCAAAGAGAATTGTATAAGCTCTCGGCTTCTAGTAGCTTTCTGGGTGTGTTCAAAGGTACTACATCCCATCATAAATGTGCTGTCGTGAAAAATATCACATGAACCTTAGCTCAGCGGGTTCATCTGCCTCTCCGTCGTTTCAAATAAAATGTTGGGACATTTTTATTTGACTCAAAGTTCACTCATAAGTGATATTTTTTTAGATTAGCTGCGTTGAAGTTTCCAATGCGCTCTCCAGTCCGAATGTCTTCAATCACATAACATCCATTGTTCAGAGGTTGTCGAATACGACTGGGGCCATAATATAAGGACAGAAATTTCCCATATATGCGGTCTATAGGACTTGAGATTCCGGATCTCCTTATAAGGACAAGGTCTCCCGCTACTAGTGGTTCTCTGAATCTCTGGCGTCTAGTTCTTCTCAAGCGTTTGGCAGCTTGTCTGTCCAAAGTGTCCCTTGCAGCTAAAAGTTTGCTGGCGTGTGATGGTTGCAAACAAGGTGGATTTACAATCACACGATTCCATATTCTCATCGGCATCTGGTTCAAATGCAAAACCATCGGTATTTGATCAGTGCTCTCATGGACTGTTGAGTTAATACATTTCGCCATGATAACTAAGACTTCGGTCCATCGCCAGTGTTCTTCCTGACAATACAATCGACTGAATTTTGCGATAGTAGACATTACTCATTCTGCTGGGTTGCTCTCCGGATGGCGAATAGACGATAAAACATATCCTATCTCCAACTCGTTCATAGCATTAGCGAATTCTGCGGAGGTATCACTTGTCTAATCCTCTGAATAATCTGGTGTGAGGTGGCTTTCTGAATCGGATGAAGCATCGTATATTTCGTGAACACATCAATGGTTACTACAATGAAGCGATTCCCACGGCGGGCCTTAGGTATTGGGCCATAAAGGTCCTGTGCGTATAACTCTCTGGGTTGAGTTGGGAGTATGGGTCTAGGAGGTTCCTTCAACAAGTGTGACGTGTACTTGTTCCGCTGGCATGCGTCGCAAGCACGTAAACACTGTCTAACGGTGGTTCCTAGCCCTTTCCAAGTAAAAGACTCCTTGATGGTTGCAATGGTCTTGTCAGTCCCACCATGTCCAATGGATAGATGAACCATAAGAATGACAGATTCTTGATATCTCCTCGGTATGACTGCACGCAGTTGAGTGTGGTCTTCGTCCACAAACTTATACAAGACCCGATGATAGATCAAATAATCATCTGCAACAGCAGCAATCCTCGCATATTGAGCATCCCGTGGATCCATTCGTCGTTCCTCCTCACGTTGTTGTCCTTCAGGTAGATGACGAAGTCGGCGAAGGTGTTCCTCGCATTCTCCCTCGATGTCAATGGCATTCACAGTGGCTTCAGGATTCCGGCTGAGAATGTCGGCCAACACATTCTCTCTGCCTGGTCGGTAAACAATTTCCAAGTCAAACTGTTGGAGAAACAGCGTCCAACATGTGATCCTGTCGCTTGCCAGTCTTGTTCATAAAATGAAGGTCAGCGCATGGTGATCGGTCCTCACAATAATCCTCTGGCCTAACAAAAGTTTCTGCCAGTACTCAAGCGCGTAGACAATCGCAAGTGCTTCAATCTCAGTGGTGAAATAATGAGATTCATGCGCTCTCAAACGTCGACTTAAGAAAGCGATGTAATGACGTTTCTTCTCATCGTCCTCCTGCAGTAGGATGGCACCTATTCCAATCGCAGATGCATCAGTCTCTAGAATAAAATTCCGGGAGTAGTCTGGATATTCTAACTGAATCGAATCAACCAGCATCTGTTTAGCTTTTCTGAAAGCTGTCTCGCACTCGTCATTCCAAGCCCATCTGCAATTCTTCGTCAGTAAACCTTGCAGTGTTGCGACAGTCTCAGAATACCTCTCACAATGAGCAGCAAAGAATTGGAGAATTCATAGGAATTGTCTCACGTGTTTCACACGGGTTGGCGTTGGAAATGCAGCAACAGTTCTGATCTTTGACGGATTCGGTCTGTATCCATCTCCATTAATTATGTGTCCCACAAATTTGACTTCTCTGGAAGAATCGACACTTGTCGAATTTCACTTTGAAATTAGCCTGTCGAAGATTTTCAAAAACAAAGCGTAAAGTTTTTAAATGTTCTTCCTCCGTTTCCGAAGCTATGATAATGTCATCCACGTAATATATCACCTTCTGTTTCACTTCAGGAGTCAGCTTCGCATCAAGTGCTCTAATTAATGCAGCTCCGGCATTTTTCACTCCAAAGGGTAGTTTTCGAAAGACATAGGTGGTCTGATCGAACAGAAACCCTGTATACTTCTGAGTATGCTCAGATAATCTTATATGGTAGTAGGATTGTACCAAGTCCAATGACGAAAATATCTTCTTTCCCTTAAACTTCCTGAGGATGTCCCTAATCTTGGGCGGTCTGTCATGCTCAGGAGCTAAGCGTTCATTTAAGGCCCTTGCATCGATACAAAGTCTCAAGCTTCCATCCACCTTAACCACAGGTGTTATAGGATTCAAGAAAGGAGTCGGTGACTTCTTGATTGTACCTGCTGCTTCCATCTCATGGATCTTCTTAGCAGCTTCCTCGTGGTGTTTCTCTGCGATAGGGTAAATCTTCTTCTGGAATGGGGAATCATCCAGTAGTACAAGATCGTACTCGTAGTCCAATATCTCACCAGGTGTGGTGTCGAATATATCCTCGTATTCGCTTAATATTGCATCTAGTTTCTCTCGTATGGGTGCTGATAATGGTTCTGCCTCTTCGTCGGCATCTTGTGTCTCCTCAATTCCCTTGCCATTTAAACTCTCAACAACGTTGACTTCGGATACAAAATCCGGTTCTTCCTCTACTAAGCTCATTTGAATGGGTTCGTTCGGCTTAAACTCCACCGTATTACGTCCCATATCAATGATTCCATCATACTTCCGAATGAAGTCTGCACCCAATATGGCATCATGATGCAAGCCTTTCATCACAAGAAATTCGTGCAAGTACACGTGGCTCGAAATTTTCAAAGTGCATAGAATCTGGATTTTGCACGTTACAACACGGTCAGGTATGACACCTCTGACTCTTACTGCGGAAACTGGCAGCTCTGTCACCTCAGAGTTTGCTTTCAGTCTGGCATGGCAATCGGCGGAAATGACACTTATCATCGCCCCAGTATCGATGAGAATGACTACGTTACATCCATTCAGGGTAGCTACAATCTTCGGTTGACGCGTCAATTCGTAGTTGTGGTTCGTCGTTCGTCTAATAGATCTTCCTGAATTGGCTCCCAGAGTAAGATGGTGGCAGTTACTCTGTGCTCAATTGGGTAAGAATCTACTGTTTTTTCGGCGTTTTTTCCCCTTCTTAGCGGGAAGTACCGGGCTGGTTTCGCTCCGTTTCTTCCGCCGTATTACGTGTTTCCCTCGAAGTAGGGTTCTGATCTCCCTCTTCTTGTATTTCTTGGAGTTCTCGGAGTTGCTGAAGGTATTCACGACTCTCCCGTGCTCTTCCTCTCCAGTCTCGATCGGTTTGGTATCTTGGGACTCGATCTCTTTTATAACCTCTGCTATAGCGGTAATCCCTACGGATACTTCCGTGTTGTGGATTCCGGTTATGATTCCCTCGGCGGTCGTTATCGTGACGACGGTATTCGTTCGTCCCTCGATCGAAGCGCCGGTTCCAGTGACTACGACGGTCATCTCTCTGGTCTCTAGCATATGGAATATTGTTCCATTCTCTCCGACCACGATTATAGTCATTGCGCTGTCCAGAGCTCTCTTGAGGCTGTGTCTGCTGTGGCATCTGGCACACTTTGTCCACAGTTGTCAAGTTGACATGTCGTTCTTCTCGCCTGTCAGCCTTCTGCTGACGGTGTGTCGGAAACTGTTCGGTGTTAGCGTCCAATCGTCGCAAGATTTGGTCGCATTGCTGAAAAGTGGATGCTCCAGCAGCGATCAATACACGTTGCACGTCTGCAGGGTATTGCTAAACGATGGTGTTTACCAGGTCTTGCTCTGACAGTGGGGGTTGTAAAGAACGGAGTTTCGCAAGCTGGGTTGCGAAGTAGTTCGCATAGCGCGTCGGAGTGTTTGAGCTGTATCGGCGAGTGTACATCTCAGCTCTGATACTCTGCTGGATGTCGCTTGACCAGTAAGTCCTCAGCAAGGCTTCTCTAAAATCTTGGTAGCCTACAAATGAGTAATGGAAAGTTCTAAACCAAGTGCTGGCTTGCCCCTCGAGCAAACGCTCAATAACTCGGAGCTCGCTCTCCGGAGTTACCATGGTGTCTCTCAAGTAGCTTTCCACGTTAGCCAAAAATTCTACTGGACTGATGCAACTTCCAGTACCTGAGAATCGAGCTGGTTGCTCCTCTCGTGAACGGATAATAGTCACATTCCCCTGCGTGTGCGCGGGTCTGAACGAATTCGGCATATAGTTTTGCGTTGGCGTACTCGTCTCTTGACTCTGTCGGTTGGGTACAGGTTGGAAAGGATGTGCGTCAAAGTTTAACGCTTGACTCTGCGCTGAACCGGTGAATTGAGATGGTTGCGGTTCCCTGGGTGCGCTCGGTTGAAAATGTGCAGGCATGATCCCTGCGGATTGCGATCCTGGTGTTGCCTGAGATTCTCCCATCTGTGAGGGTAAATGTGTCTCTCTTGGATGCGTCTCCAGTCGGTCGAGACGTCTCTCGATAACTTCGAGTCCTGGGATGGTCGTAGCTGCGACCTTATTCCCTAGATCGTTGAGCTGTAATTCTATCCTTTCAACTTTGCCTTTGAGGTTGGTGTCGACCTCGCGAATAGCCGTCCTCAAGTTATAGCTGAGGTCTAACCTCTCGGTTATCGCTACTTCTTCGAATCGTTTCTGTAGGGAATCGATTTCTTCTTCGACTTTTGACATGTTGTCCTGGATCCTACCAACATCATCTTTGACCTCGGCTACCTTTGCCTCCATAGTGGTCTTATGTTCATTGAGGTCACCCCTCAACATCATGACATCGATCTTATTCTCCTCTCGATGAACATCAATGATTTCACGTAACCCTGTTACTGTCTCTGTCAATTCCGTAATATTCTTTCTGTTTGTGTTCAACTCGTCCTTGAACTCGATCATACCATCGATGATCGTTCTGACGTTGTTGTTGACTGCGTTCGCTACACCTCTCATCAGTATGAGACCTATATTCATGGTCGCCATGTCCTTCTTGACGTTATCCATGAATCCCCCGACGTGAGTTAAACGAGTCCCAAATTCTTCTCGTGTGTGCTCCAAGTCGGCCCTCATATCGATCTGGACTCTGTTAATCGTTGTCTGGATTTGAGTGGTGTGCTCCTCTAATCGGGTCTGCACGTCCTCCCTAGCTCTATTCATTTGATCAGTTAAACTATCGATACTCTGGTTAGCCTCCTGATGGTGTCGTATAACATCAACTCTAACAGCTGCTACACCTGCCGTAAGATCATTCCTAGCCTCTATTCTGTGAGCGTCAATGTCGGCCCTGACCTGCGTTAGATCAGCCCTAACATTATTGATTTCATCTCTGACTTGGTCCACATGACCACTCACATTGTTAACTGACTGGGTGTTAACTTCTAAGTCCAGCCTCACATTATTAACGGCTTGGGTATTCTCACCCAAGTCACCTCGGACTTCACCTAAATCACCTCTTACAGTACCTAAGTCACCTCAGACTTCACCTAAGTCAGCAGTAATCTGCTGGAGATTGGCATTGACACCTGCTATCATCTCCCCAAACACACGACGAATTGTTTCCTCATCCATGACAAGAAAATTATTTGAGAAAGACAGGGATCAATCTCTAATGGAACTTACAGCTATGATTAGTTACTTGGTGGTATAAAGCTTGTTTCATTTAAGTAAACATCACGTGTACAGCTGGAGTATGCAAACTAAGTGCTTCTACATTTACAAAGACAACGGCGAGCAAAGCAAAGTATTACATTTACTCAGGATGAGGCATCATCAAAGAAAATCCTATCCATCATTTATCTAACACAAAAGCCTCACCCCATGGACTTGTATCAAACATGAATGCCATGCGGTTAATTGATCTGCAGTACAACTTTCTAAGTTTGTCCCAGTCCGGTCAATTTACCATTAATCAACATTAAGATCCTCTTAAATAACATGGAACTGACGGTCACCACGTTAACGTCGGCACATGAGTTGGGCGCCATTTAAAAATAAGTTAGTGTATGAGCCCGTCAGAGGAGCTGCCAGGATAGCCAACAACCGCAATGACTTTCCTAACATCTCATCCGTCGGACCTAACTGCCGTGAGGATCAGGTGAACTTCCAAATAGGCCAAAGCGGCACGAGAAACTGTAGTCCACGGGGATCGTGGTACATGGTGACGAAGGTCATAGACTGCCTAAGGAAAGGTTCACCTTAAAAACAAGACTGAGAAAAGAAATATCCAGACTTATGTAAAACACCGTGAAAATTTATTGCAAATTTTACAAAACCCTAGCCTAGTTCAGAGGGTTTCTATCGGCTAATCCGCAAGCTAATAAATAATCAGAAATAAAGAGCATGTCCCTACCTGAGAAGTTACAGTAAACCCTCGCGAAAGATCTGTCTCACAATAATAAAGCAACAACAGCAGCACTAGGAAAATGGTACGACGCAAATCCCTAGGTCAAGTTACAAGATCAAGCTAATAACAGAATTTACATTTAACAGGGTAGCAAAACAAATCTAAGTTAGGATGATACCATTTCCACATTTACATTTAACGTTAATTCATCTAGCTAAGTCCTATCAATTAATAACAAAATGTACGGCGGTGACGTCCGTAATAACAAACAATTACATTCAAAGCTAAGTGAACAGCCATAAAAAACATCTAAGTCATTCTTATAACTAGGTGCTAATCAGCACACAATAGGGTAACATAGAGGATTCATACACTTTTACATTATCAAATGAATAAATAAGAGACCACAGTTTTATTCAAATGCCTGCCTGCACCTTGGTTTACTCTTTGTAAGCCATAGTCATCTAATGTGTGTAGTTACGGTGACGATTGCGTAGTAAAGACTACGTCTAACATCCCATGGCCTGCGCTCCACCAGCTACGAACTCAAAGTTCGAGCAAGCTTCAGTCACAACAACAAAAAATGTGTCAGCTGTCCTCAAGTCATTTCCTCCAGGAAATACCTTCATAAACACGGCTATGTCAGCAGGTTCCAAACGCAAAAGAACAAGGTTAAGCAGAGAGTATTCGTTAGTTAGCTTTTGTTTTATCAAAGTTATGCGTTTATTATTAAGATATCGGTTTAGGTTATCATTGGTTTATGGCGAATAATACTGACAAGCCTGGGCACGGAGCGTCTCCCCTGAGATCATCTTTGCCAAAAAAGCTTCGTCTCAAAAGTCGGAATACAATCAACGAGCAATAACAACTCGGACACACAATAACACAAGTTACCAGCGGCGCACAGCTCGCGTTCAATAACTCTGGGATGGGCCTGGACACAATCAGTTACCCTCCCTAAACATCTGGTCAACGGGACAGTCCCGGACATGGTACACACAATACCATCATTCATGAAAAACCTCCCTAGCGGGGCTAGCCTACAACGTACTATAGAAAACCTGACATAACTGTACTCGTTCAAAAACAACGGTACACGCAACAGCGTTTAACTAACAAATGACATTCTACAGAACATATGATCAAATACAAGAATGGACACTGGGTTCCATAAGCTATAACTGCAATGAAAGGGAAAGTGAATGCTAAAAGCATCCTGTCCTAGGTTAACATCAGTCCGTCTCACTTAGAAGCATTCGCTCTCAAACGGGCGCTGGGTAGAATTCACAAAACCTGTTCGTGTCGCCGCAGGCTACAAGATTCCTGCGCTGAATGACACAACACACTAACTAGGCCGGCAATTTAAACAAGATAATAACTGTAAAACTGGCCTCATAATAATACCTTTACCATAGGTTATAAACCTCGAAGAATATGTGCATAAAAAGCACGCTATAAATCTGAATATAATCATATAACTCTGTCTTTCACATCAAAGACGTTTAAAAGGTAACAATATCACTCATTGCTGGAGCTCTCCGCTCTCAAAGATAAAATACTACATTTCTGACTTGTATCAGACATCAAATAAACACGTGCCATCACACATGACACTAACAAAATAATAATTGTGGCGCAAATACCACTCTGCTGGATCTGCTTAATGATACGTTGGGAACTGGGTTCGATGCTGGGCAACGAAACATCCCTTTTACTCATAAGGTCTACACTTGACCTGGACGGCTTCTGAGCTCATCTCAAATGAAATATAATGCAGTTACAAAACTGGTAATTACAGTCGATTACCCAAATGATACGACTACTCTAACGAAGTCAGGGGTGTAACATAGACTGGCTGCAAAAAATGCAGTTAAAGAAATATAATTATGGCATCAGATTGCCATAACTAGAGTCTGCAAAGACTTGAAAAATCACCCCAGATAGGGTTAAACAAAGTAGCCTAAAAATGACTACAGTCACGTTCAGCAATAGACAGAAATTGACGTCCTACGACGTCCATCAAGCTGCACCAGGGTTGACCAAAATGTCGGACCCAAGGGTGACTCACAATCACTGCAAATAAATGACATTTAATTAGACTAATTACATTCCCTACCTATGAAATGGCTGTCACCAAGTTCGGTTGGTTCACAAACTACACTAATCTAACTATACCACCATAAACTAGAACAAGGAAGGGTGTACAAAACTCACGATACGAAGGAGCTCACACTCAGCTCTCTGTCCAACAACAAGGGTTGAACAAAAGCGCCTCTGGCTTTCAGGGTTGGCATCGTCCTCATCAGAACTTCCATCTGGGCTCTCCCAAATACCAGGGTTCGGTCTGTCCCTGTAGTTGACCTCGTGAATGGACTGGACATGCCTAGGAAAGGCATCCTCGGTTCCTTCCTCCTCGTCTGATGTTCTAGAAGTTCCATAATCAAGCTGGTCCCATCCGAGACATCTCCCTCATACCATAATGGAATTAGCCCATGGTCTCGGCCTCGAACATGGTGTTGAAAAAGTTAACCACGTGGGCGGTAGAATAAGACTTGTAGTAGTTCATTATTATCACTTGAAGATTACAGTATTTCGTCGTAGATACCACAGGCTTTAAATATTACTGGTAACACAGCCTCTACACTTTGCAGATGTAAATGATAAATGGCCATGCACTGTTCTGCGGTTCCACGCGTGTACAGACGCTACTTTCTCTATCACGTGGCATCCGTGAAATGGGCGTCGTTTTATTACGGATAAATTCACCGTAGCAATTACTGTATAATGTACTTTTATAATCACACTTGTTCAAAGTAATAATTTCACATTTACCTGTATATTTCCGCACCAGGCTCTCGGCCCTCCACAAACACGTGGGTGAAAAAATGTGGTGCTACAGAAATGTCGTAAATTTCACAATACTTGCCAAATAATCCACTTTATAATCTGTGTTGATCACTGCACATCAACAACAGTGATTTGTAGTATGCTTGTGCTCGATGGCACCCCATAATGATTTCCACGCTGAAAAGCGGACTGTTTGCCACGTCTAATGCGACGGATATAATAACACGCCTACACAGGGCGGATTCTCCAGACGTAGTGCAAGGAACTGCGTTCCTCGTGGAAGCAAGTCGTCAAAACTAAGTCGTTGAGCGACTACTTACATTCCTGTTTGCGTATCTGCAATGATATTACCTTACCTTAAAGTGAAAAAACATTCTCCAAAATGTTTCAATAATACTGAATGACGAAATGAAATATTCTGAGTTTCGTGGAAAGATAAAATTGATTAATAAGACCTCAGATAAATAATTAGCCGACTTCACCAAAGTCAAAAGTGCGATTCTCCGCTACTTCAAAGATAATTGTATAAGCTCTCGGCTTCTCGTAGCTTTCTGGGTGTGTTCAAAGGTACTACATCCCATCATAAATGTGCTGTCGTGAAAAATATCACATGAACCTTAGCTCAGCGGGTTCAATATGTATATATGTTGTTGACAGGGGCGGATCTAGGGGAGGGCGAGGCCCAGGGCCCCGCGGTCAGGAGGCGCCGTGCCATGATTTTTTTTAAATTTAATTAATTAATTATACTTTTCAAACGAATTTATAATTCAATTTTTTCAGTGCAGCTATGAACTCCCGTGACCGTTTAGCAAGTTTAGATTTCAGTGAAAATAATAGAAGACTTCAGCCGGGAAAAAAGTCTCAAAGGAATAGTTTAATATTTCATAGTTTACATAATCTTCTTGAAGGGGACTTAAATGTTTCTTTCGTATTATTAAAAAAATGTAGGCCTACTGTAGAGAATTCAAAATATTGTAACTATTCTTTATTGTTTTTACCAAACTATTTTCCATTTGATTTTATATTCTTTTATTTTCTATTGTTGTGGGCCCCAACTTATCACATCGCCCAGGGCCCCGCTACTGATTCTTGACGAGGGAAATCTGCTCCTGAACAGAGCAATATTTTATGACATGCTTCACATTACATAATAGTTTGTTATAGGGAATAAATAACAATCATAATTAATAATATTTGAGTAACTATTCAACAGTCATGTGGAAGTCGTAAACAGAGCCGATGTAGAAATGCACCCTTCGGTTGAAACCGTCATAAAGTATAAAATGCGTAAATTAATTGAACCTTCAGTAAGACAAAATGTAGAAGAGCAGCTCAATGATGAACTTGGATCCCTATCTGATGCCTTACGTACCGATGAGCCAGGCACTCTGGTCACGAATTGTGTCCACATGTGAAGTCACGGGAATTGTTCCTTCGACATAACCAAACAATCCCTCCAGCGTAAGACACATTCTCATTGCGAATTTCCAGCTTCCATAATTTGGCTGTTCTTCTAGTTTCTCTATATTAGGCACTGATGATGAAACAGTAAGAGCATCCGTGGCTTAGGCGGCAGCACGCCGGCCTCTCACCGCTGGGTCCGTGGTTCAAATCCCGGTCACTCCATGTGAGATCTGTGCTGGACAAAACAAAGGCAGACAGGTTTTTCTCCGGGTACTCCGGTTTTCCCTGTCACAATTTCATTCCAGAAACACTCTCCACTATCATTCATTTCATCTGTCATTCATTTTATCATTGCCCCAGAGGAGTGCGACAGGCTTCGGCAGCCGGCACACTTTATATCCTCGCCGCTAGATGGGGGCGTCATTCATTACATTCCTGACCCGGTCGGAGACTGGAAGCAGGCTGTGGATTTTCATTTTTCATATGATGAAACCGTAATCCCAGAGATAACAGAAGTCGATGCGGAAAACGTGGTTGAGACATATGATTCACTCGCTGTTGCCATAATGTGAAAATAAGCTACACCGTTTCTAAGTATTCACTGAGGGACGTTGAATATTAGTTTCAAACACGCACTACTAGTCCGGTCTGGGCTCATAACCTGTTACCGGTAGTTAATTAAAAGGCACACGCATTGATAGTTGAATGCTAGATGTATTTTGGCACATTTCTACACGACTGAGTAGATACATGTTGACCAAAGAATACATACAGGAACAGGAAGTCACAGCCTTCTCATCGCAAAGTCGCTGTAAATATACATAGTGCAAAACAAGCATTACCAACATACCGGTACTTACTATCTAAAGTTGTACAGAACAATTGATTATCTTTATGATAATAAGACATTCTAACAGGTTGACATTACTTAGACTTCCAGGAATAGCAAACTTAGTTATGGAAGGAAGAGTCGAGGATAAGAACTGTAAGGGTAGACCAAGGCTAGAACATGTTAAACAGATTGCCTATGTAGATTTAACGATTAGCTCAGGACAGGGGTTCTTGGGGTGCTGCATCAAAGCAGTCATATGACTGAAGAGACAAACAACAATTCTTCATTTACATTTCAGACTGTAATATCTTGCTCAGTGTGACTATATACAACACACAAAGATATTATGTGTCTAAGGAAAAATTCAAAGCACTTCTGTTGATTGAATCCATTTACTTATTTTGTTTCGAACCGGGCGGCTTGTAACGCGAGGAGGATGTTTGGTGTAGAGTTAGCGCATTTTAATTTGAATACCTTACTTTTTGGTGAGAATGAACAAACTGAGAACTCTTTTCTAGTTAGATGACAGATCCAAGCAGGAGTATTTCAAATGTTATCAAGATATGGGACAAAACTAAGTTAAAGTACGGTAATTAGTGTTACGGCGGAAGGATATTCTATGCTCTGTGCCCAGCGCAGTTTATCAGTGACACGCAGTTTACAACAAGTCGCTCGACCGCTGTGAACGCAGTAACATATCCGTCGCTTTCGTCTGGTGTTTGTGTGTGCGGTGAGCGGTGTTGTGTGCGATTTGCTATCCATATTTAAGTGTGTTGTTTCGTCTTTATTTCCTTGTGCTTGGTGACGATTTATGTAAGTACTACTATACATTCGGAAATTCTTCGCCGCAATGTCGGAGAAGAGTGGGGGAGGTCAAATAGGCCTCCCACCGGATAATCCATCGGCGGTTATTATTGATGGTTACGCCAACATTGAATCAATGCATATTGTGGATGAACATGAGAACACTAAAATGTCGGAAGTTCGGGCTATTCCTGTGGTCCAAACCACTGTACAACCTCGTACCCCTCCTAGTGACTATCGGTACTACTCAAATCATACGGGACCGTATATAGTGTTCGTTCAAGGCGTTGAGCCTCAAGCGATTGGACATTTGCATCCAATGGCTTTGGGACGTTTGTTTTATGAACGTAAAATCCCAGGAATTCAAGAAATCCAACGAAAAGGGCGCAATCGGGTTCAAGTTCAATTTAAGTCACTTCGAGATGCCAATTCATTTTTGGAACATCCGGTGTTAAAGGATAGAAATCTAATGGCCTTTATACCATCGTCAAGCATACAACGAGTGGGACTCATTCGGGGGGTAGATACCTCCTTTACGCAGGAGGAACTAATGCGTTTCATTGACTCTCCCGTACCTATCGTTCGTTTACAACGTTTTTTTCGTACTAAAACCGTAGATGGAAAATCAGAAAAAATAGCAACGGGCACCGTGAAAATTTTTTTCGAAACTCAAAACTTGCCTACTCATGTCAGCATCTTCAATGTTCTCTTAGAAGTAAGTTTGTACATTTTTTCACCTCTTCGATGTCAGAAGTGCCAGAGGTACGGGCATGTGCAACTTCACTGTCGGGCTCGGGGACCTAGATGTTGACAATGTGCGCAGGAGCATTTCACGAGTGACTGCAAAGAAGTGATATTCAAGTGCGTTAATTGTCAAGTCAATCATATGGCAGGGGCGGTGCGCTGTGAGGTGCATCAGCAACAAATAGAGATAAAGAGGCTGATGTGTACCGAAAACAAATCATATAATGAAATTGTGAAGCGCCAGACAAGTACCCCTTTTCACCCTTTAGCACTCCCACAACAATTCCCCCCTTTGGCAGCTTCATCTAGTGGGCAACGATTTGATCCTCCGCGTAAGCGTAAATTTACAGAGTTGGTACATCCGGCTCCGAAATTGATTACACCCTTGGGATATGATAGGTCGGCATATCTGCAACTGATAGAAACCCCAACCGTGGAACGGATATCACCACTTGAGAAGCCCAGCCAACCGGGCACATCCGGTGTCCGGCGACTGGAGCCCGATTCGGGGCCCGATAAATCTGTTCCTACTCAAAAAATCCTAGACGAATTTACAGTACTCATGGATCTTTTAGGCCACAATGCACAGTGGGCGCACTGTGTTAAAAAGTTATTAGATAAAATACTGCCATTACTTCCACCCCTCGAAAAACCACTACCACGGGGCACTGGTGCAGTTTGTCAATAGTTTTTTTTCTCTTTTTCTTTTTTGGGTTGATTCGTTTCGTCTCTTTCTTCATCGTATGTCGTTCATAGGTGAAGGATGTGGCTGCTGCAATGGAACTGTCGGAGTGTGGTAAATAAGAAGCATGAATTGCTTCATTTAATATCGACATATCATCCTGCGATCGTATTTATCCAAGAAACGTGGCTATACCCACATTATCGTTTTCAAATTCCCAATTATACGGTCTTTCGTGAAGATGGTCCGGGATACGGAGGCTTAATAACCCTCTGTAAATCGGATTTACAAATCACTCCGCTGTCTTTGCCGTATCACCTCCCTTTTTGTTATCATCAATTTTTTCGGGTGGGGGATATATATGTGAGTCATATCTATTGCCCACCACGTGTTCTGGGCGCGCAACAACAGTGGCACACGTATTTTAAATACGTGTCACAAAGATCTAAGCATGTTATCCTAGGAGATTTTAATGCACACCATGGCCTCTGGGGCAGTGAACGAACTAATGCTAAAGGTAGACATATTGCTCGTGCGATTTCCACATTTTCCTTAAATGTGTTAAACGACGGTTCTCCTAGGCGATTGACACCCCCGGGCAGTCCAAAAAGTGCGGTAGATTTAACCCTCACTACCCCGGACTTGTCGCATAAATTAGATTGGAGCACGATCGGGGACACGCATCAGAGTGATCACTTCCCTATTTTAATTTTTTATGATCGCACTGGGGTAGCACCATCGATACACCGGGGCACTAAAATAACTCGTTCTTTAAAATACTTTGATTTCGACCTCTTTCAGACATTCATTCAGGATAATCTGGGCCGCATCCCACCCCTCCCACGTCAGAAATACTCTCTTTTGTATCACCTTATTCAGCAATATTTGGATTGTTATCACCCGAAGCGTTCCATTCCGTATAGTAGGTTCCAACGCCCTGGGACTATACAGTGGTGGGATGCAGAGTGCGCCTTACTAGTAAAAAGACGGAAGGCGTGTTTACGAAAATATCGGAAACATGGTACACATGACAATTATATCTTGTATAAGCGCGTCACAGCCACGATCCAACGAGTATTTAATGAAAAGAGACGAGACGCATGGAAGAATCACATCAGCTCATTAAATGCCACAACCTGTTTAACTAAGTTATGGTCTACCATCAAAAGTTTGTCCAATACTCGTTATATGGGGCCGCCTACAGGACTTAGCCGGCAGGGTTTTCAAGAATTTTATATAAATCTCACGCCAGATACAGTTATCAATACGGGCCCACTTCCGTCTTATACAGCTTCAGATCATTTCCATGTTTTACTGCAACCTATAACGCACGTGGAAGTTCAATCTGCCCTTCGAGGTACGAAATCGACAAGTCCTGGTGTCGATTCCATAACATATCAGATGGTTGCCTATCTTCCAGACAAGGCACTCGAGATACTTATTTCTGTATATAATGAAGTATTACGTTTTGGCACGTTTCCCACTGAGTGGAATATCTTTGAGGTCCTGCCTATCTTAAATATCTCGAAGGACGCACGTGACCCTCAGAATTATCGTGGGATCAATTTAGGCTCCTGTGTGAGGAAGATATTTCAAAAAGTATTATTGCAACGTTTGCAATGGTGTATGGAATATTACAACTTATTCTCTAAGTATCAATTCGCATTTCGTAAACGTAGCAGTACTGTAGATGCTATTTCGATTTTCTTAACTGATGTGTTATTAGCTAAAGGACGCAAACATCATACTATTGCTGTTTGTCTGGATATTAAGGGGGCGTATGATGCAGTAGATCCCATGATTTTACAACGGCAACTGCAGGAGCTTCAGTTCCCCTCTCCCTTTCTTTGTATTGTTCACAATTTTTTAACTCATCGGCGTCTCATATTACGTACCCCCGAGGGGATGCTGGACCACCGTCAGACGTCTCAGGGCTTGCCGCAAGGGGACATACTTAGTGGGTTTCTGTTTTCCATTTATACTCAACAATTAGAAGCGGTGATTTTGCCTTATGCCCGTATCATACAATATGCGGATGATTTTATGATGTATTGTTCCCGTGACACGTTGCATCAATGTCGAACAGATTTATATCTTGCATTAACTCTAGCCCATGAATGGCTAAATAATCATGGCTTGGAAACATCTCCGGGTAAGAACTCTGCTATAATTATCACCCATCAACGGCAGTACGATCAGAGCCCTATTTTATTTCGACAGGGTACCATAGATGTTGTGCGCAATATCAAATATTTAGGCATTTATATTGATGATAAACTCCGGTGGACACGGCAGGTGCAATATCTTGAAGTTAAAATCGAAAAACGGTTACAGGTCCTTCGAGCTTTGACAAGGCGTCGTTGGGGCGCGGACCCCGCATTATTATTGACAGTGTACAAGAACATTATTCGTTCACCATTAGATTACGGCAGTTTCTTTTACGATCTAATGGCGAACAGTCGCTTGTTAATGTTAGATAGACTACAATATAAAGCCATCCGCATCATTCTAGGGGCTTTGGCCTCCACCCCCACGAGTGCATTGTTGGTGGAAGCCGGTGAGTTACCTTTGTCACATCGACGCACATTTATAGCGGGCAAATATTTAGCCTACAAATTGTCGTTAGTGGCGTCTCCGATTATCTCTAAATTACAACTTCTGACGGAATATTACGCACGAAATCGTTTAGATCGCTCACATAAACCGGCACTTGTCATGGCTTATGAGATTTTACAACCCTTCAGGAAGGATGTGTTAGCACTTCCATATACAATCCCATACAGGGTTTTGCATACCCAACCTAAGATTCTGCATAATTCGTTTCCATTGCTATTTCAAATGTTCAAGCATCATCCGAATATCATTTCTCGTGCATTTCGAGAGATTCAGGATTTGTATTCCAATTATACGATTTTTTTATACGGATGGTTCAAAGATGTTTCGACCGGATCGCGTGGGGTCGGCCTTTTACTCTCCTGATTTACAGGTTAGTCGCACTTATTGCCTCCCCCCTCATCTTACTATCTTTACAGCTGAACTCTTTGCTATACGCCAGGCTTGTCACTATATTCATGCCCATCGTTTACATCACGTGCTAATATGCACGGATTCTTTGAGTGTTATTAATGCCTTACCTCATTTTCTGCACTCAAATAATTGGTATCTTTACCAAATAGTGCAATATTTCCATACATTCACACTCACAGGACAAGACGTGGTTATCATGTGGATTCCTGGGCATTGTCATATAGCGGGAAACGAAACAGTCGATCTCTGGGCAAAGAATGCGGCATGCGGTCAGGGAACAGTGTATAATATCGGGATACCGTATCCGGATATAGTACCGATAATTCATCAGCGAGTCGTTAGTGCTTGGCAAAATGAATGGACCGAGATAGCAACATGTAAAGCAAAAAATTTTTTCTTAATAAAACCATCCGTAACTACAGAGCCTTGGTTCCGGGTCGGAAAATATTCGCGGCGTCATATTATTACCATCATTCGAATGCGGTTCCAGCACGCTCTTACACCAGTAGCTTTGGAGCGCATGAATCTCAGGGACAATGATAGGTGTGTATGTGGTAGGGCACGAGGTACATTACATCACATATTGTTTCAGTGTGAAACCTTCAATCCGCAGCGAGACATTATGTTGGAGAAATTGAGGCGACTTGCTTATCCCTTGCCGTTAAACATCGCGTCACTTGTACATAGTCCTACAGCTCCATTGGTGGATGCCATTATGTCATATTTGGATCACCTTCCATTTCAATTGTAAAACATAGGTGGGCTCCTAGGGGGTTCTTCCCGTTATTTGTTTCTGGTGCTCCTGGGTGTGGTTTTTAGGTTTGTGGTCACCCATATATATATATACTGTACGTATAGATCTTGTTTCCGTTATTCCTCATATTTGGCGTGTGCGATAACTATATAAATTTAGACATCAGTGCTAAAGATCAGCTCCGATAGTGAAGAGGATAATGTGGACATCAGTTTCAATGTGACAAACGAAGTCCAAGAGATTAGTGGTTATTGAACATATGGACCAATTTGCTGCGGCATTTTACTGCGATGGCTACTGTAGTCTATTCCCAACCGGATGTTATTGGGCGAAGAGTCTTCTGTGTCCAGCAACGCAACCCAAACAACAACAACAGCAGTTTACAACACCAGAATATAGAGGTAACCTGGACTGAGTATGTACCTAAGAACACGTTAATGATGATATTATACGAATTATTCCCATGTTAGTTCTGTAAGTGTGTATAGATAAATACACTTTTCTCTCACTTCCGTTCAATGAGGAGGATGTAGGAGTTTTCATTTGAACAGGGCACTGTGTGGTATCTCGAGGCCTGCACTCAGCCAAGACCAACTACAATACTCAGACCTTTATGCAGGTCTCGAAAGTGTGAAAATGGCGTATGCTGAAGCCCCGGCATATTGTTTGTTTACATTCGTTGCTGGTATACACTATTTAGCTTTGATTAGCTTCGTTTGATGAAAGTTGGGATAAACTGTCGCTCATCTGTAATTTTTAGTGTCTTCTGTTTGTCTCTAAAGTCCAGTTCGCGTCAATGTACTGCAATCTTATGTACATATGTGATAATACGCTTAATATGGACTGGTTCGTTTGTGTGATGATTGTCCATTCAACCGATGGCATTGTGTCATTTACTTCGGATGTTGAAGTACGTAAGACTAAAGCATAATAGAAGTGTCTCAAGAATACACCGCAATGATTTGCTAGTTAATGACAATATAATAATAGCTTAGTACACGTCAGTAGTGTCGAACTTAAGTACGTAAAGGGAAAACGTAATAAGCATCTACGACTAGACCAAACCGTTGACGGTATCTTGAATATGTGCAATATGTGCCTCCGTAAATCATTACCAGTCTGGCAGATGTTCTATACTGCCTTGTATACACGCCAAATAATGCAGTGAACTTCTATTTTATTGGTTAAGGAAGATGTTCCCCTGTGGCAAACAGTGAACTCATTGTGTTCCGTCATTATTCATACTTTTGTGATTCTTACAGCTTGCAAGTTATTTTTAGTCTATTTTCAATTTTGAAAAAATAGGCTTATGAGATCACCTTTTGTCCGTGTGTGTGCGCGTGTGTGTGTGAGGTGTGTGTGTGTCCCCCCCAATAACTTTTAAACGGCTGGAGCGATTTCAATGAAACTCGGTAAGTTCATAGTACTGTTCCGGACAACCTCGACCGTGCCCATCAAATTTTGTTACGTCTCACCAATCCAACATGGCAGCTGCGCGAAATATTTCACCAGAATTCAGTATCTCCTAAATTATTGCAGATATCACCCTGGAATTTATTACGGTGATAAAAGGAACTACTAGAAGTTCACCTATGTGACTTTTGAAAAACTGGTAACTACAAAACCAACATGGCGGCCACGCGAATTTGCGACTTTTAAATAGACGTTTCTCGCGATTTAACCAACCAAACGCAATAACACTTGCTACAGTATATGTTTATACACATTGTAATGCACCGACATCTAACTTGGTTCAATTGTTTATATAACCACAAGATGGCGGATGAACGAAATATTTCACCGGCATTCTATATCTCTGAAACTATTAGCTGTATCACCCTGAAATTATATACGGAGATAGAGGGCACTGCTGGAAGTTCACCTATAAGACTTTCAAAAAGCGGTTGACTACAAAACGAACATGGCGGCCAAGCGAATTTGAAAATTTTAAATAGACCTTTCTCGCGATTTAATGTTCCAAACGCAATGAAATCTGGTACAGGAAATTTTTATACACATTGCAATGCACTGGTATCTAATTTAGTTCAATTGTTTAAATAACCTCAAGATGGCGACTGTGCGAATTTTAAAATTAAGTTTTTATTTCTTGTGTCGTAATCAAGCGATCGAAGTGAAAGTTTGAATAATGAACCTACGCAATCATTTTCCTTCAATGGTACATGACTCTATGGCCTATACTTTTAACAATCCAACATGGCGACCATCCGAAATATTCAGATGACTCTGAATATCTACGAATCTATTATAGCAATCAAACATATTTTTTTATGTTCATAGGGGCTATGAACTTAAGTTCACCTATAGGATTTTAAATAACCTGGTGATCTCAAATCCAACATGGCGGCGACGCGAAGTATAAATATTCACATGGACGTTTCTCGCAATTTAACCATCCGAGTGCAGTGAAACTTGGTACAGTGAATCCTTTTACGAATGTTAATCCACTGGCATCTAATTTATTTCAATTGTTTCCGTAACCACAAGATGGCAGCTGTGCGAAATTTTAAAATCTCGATTTTACTTCTTGTGTCCTAATCATGCGATTGAAGTTTGAATGCTACACGTACACAATAATCTTCATGTAACAGTACATAACTCTAGGACCTACATATATAAAATCCGACATGGCGACCATACGAAATATTTAGTCGGTACTCAATATCTACGAATCTATTACAGCAATCAAACTGAATTTCTGTATGTTGATAGTGGCAGTTAATATAAGTAGGATATATGAAAATAGGCTGTATAGTTCTTCACGGAACTACTTGTTTATTATGATGTGTGTAATCAAGGACACAAATGGAAAGCCTCTAACAGATAGGGAAGAAAAGGTTGAGAGATGGAAAGCTTACATAGAGAGTTTGTATAAGGGAAAGGAGATTGAGAATCATGTAATGGAAAGGGAGGAGGAAATTGATGAGGATGCGAAAGGAGATTTAATATTGAGATCAGAATTTGATAGATCTTTGGAAGACTTAAGCAGGAACAAAGCACCAGGCATAGATGATATACCGATTGAGTTGCTACGCTGCATAGGAGATGAAGGTCTGATCAGGTTATTTCACTTGGTGTGTAGGATTTATTAGACAGTTGAGGTACCCCCTGATTTCAAGAAGAATGTAATCATCCCTATACCAAAGAAAGCGGGAGCTGACAGATGTGAAGATTACCGTACAATCAGCTTGATTACTCAAGCTTCAAAGATCCTGTCTAGAATAATTTACAAGAGGATTGAAAGCCAGATAGAAACGGAGTTGGGTGAAGACCAGTTTGGTTTCAGGAGAAATGTAGGAACAAGGGAAGCTGCACTAAGTCTTAGGCTGATTTTGGAAGGTAGAATAAGGAAAGATAAGAGAACGTTCATGGCTTTTGTAGACTTAGAAAAGGCTTTTGATAACGTTGATTGGACTAAATTGTTTGACATTTTGAAATCGATTGGAATAAAGTACAGGGATAGGAGGGTGATATACAATCTGTACAGAAACCAGACAGCAGTCATTCGAGTTGAAGGACATGAGAGAGAAGCTGGTGTTCAGAAAGGTGTAAGGCAAGGCTGCAACTTATCACCCATACTTTTCAATCTTTACATTGAACAAGCAATGAAGGAAATTAGAGAAAAATTTAAAGTGGGAGTGAAGATTCAAGGAGAAATAATTTCAACTCTGAGATTTGCTGATGACATCGTCATATTGGCCGACAAGCCTGAGGATTTGAATGAGTTTTTGAATGGTATGGACTCCGTCTTACGGAAAGAATTCATGATGAAAATAAATAAATGTAAGACAAAAATACTGGAATGCAGCCGAAATAAATCAGAAACCTCTATGGAGATCAAATTGGCAGGTGAAAAGCTGAAGGAAGTAGGAGACTTCTGTTACTTAGGAAGCAGAATAACCAGTGATGGACGAAGCAAAGAGGATATTAAAAGTAGGTTGGCTCAGGCAAAGAAAGCATTTCTACAAAAAAGGAATCTGCTGACATCGAATATAGAATTAGGTATTAGGAAGTCATTTTTGAAAGCCTTTGTCTGGAGCGTGGCGCTCTATGGAAGTGAAACTTGGACTATTGGTGCAGCAGAAAAGACGAGAATTGAAGCATTTGAAATGTGGTGTTACAGGAGAATGATGAAGATCAGATGGGTAGATAGGGTTACAAACAACGAGGTATTAAGACGAGTGGGAGAGGAGAGATGCTTCTGGCGGCCGCTAATGAAGAGAAGAGATAGGTTGGTAGGACACATACTAAGACACCCAGGAATAGCAAGCTTAGTTATGGAAGGAAGGGTCGAGGACAAAAACTGTAGGGGTAGACCAAGGTTAGAATATGTTAAACAGATTGCCTTGGATGTAGGGTGTCGGAGCTATGTAGAGATGAAACGATTGGCTCAGGACAGGGAGGCATGGAGTGCTGCATCAAACCAGTCAAAAGACTGAAGACTCAAACAACAATCAAGTGTTGTGAGTACCTTGCCAATTATGTACTTATATTGCGAGATGGCGTGCCGCGATAATTCCGTAAGAGGGAGATGGTGTTTTCCTACCTATAGTACTTTAATAAATCAACTATTTCCAGCGTACAACTATTCCAAACGGTAAAAGCGAATGTTTAATAGGTTCGATGGTAACATATTATCGTGTCCCTTGTGTGTAGTATTCTCCATAATTATGTTCTGATATCCACACGACGACTTCTTTGCTTATTTCAATCAACTAATTCGGTGTAATGTTTTACCCGATATTTAAGGCAATTCCACGAGAGGTCTTAAGTGAATTGTATCTCTGTGACGTTGGTTCGATTATTTTAGGCAACTATTCTCATTCCGATTGTGTACACAAATACTCTGCATGTGCTGGGACAGTAACCGGGTACTTTCTTCTCTCCTACTTCAGAATCTGTTTTGATTTTTTGCTAATAATATTATTCTATATTACTGAACTTAAATACAAATCGTGATAACTCGCCAGAAAGCTTCTTATTCAACCACAGAAACAGTGAGACTATTGTAGCTGCCCCTTGGGTGAAGACGAAGAAACCTATAATTCGAGGCCAGCACTATATAGATAAATTAATTCAGGTAAGTCTAAATTATTAGCCTTCGTGGCTTAGGCGGCAGCACGCCGGCCTCTCACCGCTGGGTCAGTGGTTCAAATCCCGGTCACTCCATGTGAGATCTGTGCTGGACAAAACGGAGGAAGACAGGTTTTTCCTCCGGGTACTCCGGTTTTCCCTGTCAAGATTTCATTCCAGCAACACTCTCCAATATCATTTCATTTCATCTGTCATTCATTTAATCATTGCCCCAGAGGAGTGCGTCAGGCCTCGGCAGCCGGCACAGTTCATATCCTCGCCGCTAGATGGGGCTTCATTCATTCCATTCCTGACCCGGTCGGACACTGGAAGCAGGCTGTGGATTTTCATTTCTCAAGTCTAAATTATTGATGCATATTTCTTCGGAACCTAGTCTCGCCTTGTGATATCTTTTATGCTCTTAGGTGAGTAAAAAGTAATAATTTACACGAACTGTGGCAACACCGATGACATGATCTTAGCTATAGGTAGGGCAACCATCGCCGCCATGTTTTTTCTACATTAAGGTCTGAGGATTGTAGTTGGTCTTGACTCAGCTAGTCCTGATTCTCAAAGAAGCGTGTACTACGATCAGTTAACTTACACGGAACCTATTTCCGTCGCGCTGATAGCTGTGTTATGTACTAACAATCAGATATCCCCGCCTCGCCCAAACATTGTTGAGGTTTGTGTGTGTTTGGGAACAAAGGAACTGAGCATATGTTGGACGCATTCGTGAGTTGCTCCATTTCACTTCTGTATTTACACGAACTGGCGTTAATAATACCCATAAATTGCTCATTTTATCCACTCAGTCTCAATGACTTGCATTAGAACTCATTTGTTGTCAAGTCGAGCGTAATTATCAAGTAGGGTTTATTGTTATTGACACTGTGCACCTCGCGGGATATATTTGGAACACCAATATTACTTTTGGGGGACCCCATTTGACGTGTCGTATCGTATTATATATGAGGCTATTTCGATGAATACGTGCGTATGTAAATAATTTTCAGGTGAATTTCTGTGTTCTAGTATTCTAACGTAATGGACGAGCAAGTTGTGATCAAAAGTGAGCCGGAATGGTCGACACAGACAGATGACTTGGCCGACATTGTAAGTGTATATTAATTCCATACTTTGTGTAACATTGCAATCTTAGTGATGTCCAAGACAGCATTCTTATAGTTAGCAAGGTAAATTATATGAAGCAGTAAGTTAATCAGTAACTGTTAACTAGAGGGCATATTGTGTCTGTATTTTGCAATCTTAGTATCTGTTAGCAAGAGGGAGAGAATATTTCTTATTGCAATCATCACTCGATATTTACAACAAGTTCAACTAATTGGAAGGTAGAATAAGGAAAGATAAGAGAACGTTCATGGCTTTTGTAGACTTAGAAAAGGCTTTTGATAACGTTGATTGGACTAAATTGTTTGACATTTTGAAATCGATTGGAATAAAGTACAGGGATAGGAGGGTGATATACAATCTATACAGAAACCAGACAGCAGTCATTCGAGTTGAAGGACATGAGAGAGAAGCTGGTATTCAGAAAGGTGTAAGGCAAGGCTGCAACTTATCACCCATACTTTTCAATCTTTACATTGAACAAGCAATGAAGGAAATTAGAGAAAAATTTAAAGTGGGAGTGAAGATTCAAGGAGAAATAATTTCAACTCTGAGATTTGCTGATGACATCGTCATCTTGGCCGACAAGCCTGAGGATTTGAATGAGTTTTTGAATGGTATGGACTCCGTCTTACGGAAAGAATTCATGATGAAAATTAATAAATGTAAAACAAAAATACTGGAATGCAGCCGAAATAAACCAGAAACCTCTATGGAGATCAAATTGGCAGGTGAAAAGCTGAAGGAAGTAGGAGACTTCTGTTACTTAGGAAACAGAATAACCAGTGATGGACGAAGCAAAGAGGATATAAAAAGTAGGTTGGCTTAGGCAAGAAAAGCATTTCTACAAAAAAAGAATCTGCTGACATCGAATATAGATTTAGGTATTAGGAAGTCATTTTTGAAAGCCTTTGTCTGGAGCGTGGCGCTCTATGGAAGTGAAACTTGGACTATTGGTGCAGCAGAAAAGGGGAGAATTGAAGCATTTGAAATGTGGTGTTACAGGAGAATGATGAAGATCAGATGGGTAGATAGGGTTACAAACAAAGAGGTATTAAGACGAGTGGGAGAGGAGAGATGTTTCTGGCGACTGCTAATGAAGGGAAGAGATAGGTTGGTAGGACACATACTAAGACACCCAGGAATAGCAAGCTTAGTTATGGAAGGAAGGGTCGAGGACAAGAACTGTAGGGGTAGACCAAGGTTAGAATATGTTAAACAGATTGCCTCGGATGTAGGGTGTGGTAGCTATGTAGAGATGAAACGATTAGCTCAGGACAGGGAGACATGGAGAGCTGCATCAACCCAGTCAAAAGGCTGAAGACTCAAACAACAACAACTAATTTCAAATAATTAACCACACTGAACACAATTGCAATTTAATTTTTTTTAAACTTCTTATTAGCTCACTTTAAATTAGTTAACTGAAATATCTCAAACAGTTTTTAACTAGGTAAAAACTTTCTAATGGATTGATGTTGATATTCAGTATATTATTGTATGTTATAGATAATATTGATATTGTTCAGAGTGATACAGAGAGGTTGTATTATTGATTAAGGTACCGTCTGTCATATTCGTTTTGTTTTACCTCTGTCACTCTTCTATTCCACATTCCCCAGATAACATTGCTTGCTCAGTTCCCTCATATTCTCATTCTAATCTCCATCATCTACAAACATTGATGTAACTATTTTCATTTAGGTGTATTTTTGAGCATATCTGCTGCGCCCATTACTTTCCCACATAGTGTAATGTGTTTTTCGAGGGGTTTTCATGCCACTGGCATAAGTCAGTAGGAAGCCATTCTATATTTTTTTACGCGGCAAATTGTTCACCCAAGAGAATTTTTCATGTTAATTTATTATTATTATTAATTTATTATAATTATTATTAAGGTATTTTTCGGAGCATTTTATAAAAATTATAAGCATAGCCTACAGATAGGTTTTCTATGTCTTAGGAAACACTATCAAGCAAATTATTACGAACGACAATATCATAGAAAATTATGTGATTACGGAATTTTATGGAGTTTCGTCAGTTAGGGTATATTGAGAGACATGACTCACTGGGAATTCAGATACAGGCTTATGCTTGTCAAGTAGTATGACGCAAGGCTGGGTCGCATCGTCAAGAAAAGGCGGATGTATGGAACGGCAATCGACTTCACCCTCCCGCCGAGTGTAATGAGCCAGAAGAGGGGAGTAGCGCGTGAGGGGTCAGCCAATCAGTGGAGGGCGAGCGTGAAGAAGTCGGCTGAAGAGTGGGGATGCGGCGGGTGCATATATGGTTGGCACGCCGTGGAAACGAGGACTATCGTTATAAAATTTAACCAGTATGGTTGCACGAGGGAGTGGCTCCGATGTTCAGTGGAGTTAGCGACTATCGTTATAAAAATTTAACCAGTATGGTTGCACGAGTGAGTGGCACCGATGTTAAGTGGAGTTAGCGACTATCTTTGTGAAACTTAACCGTTGTGGTTGTACGTGTTGGTTCCGATGTACGGACCATAAATCTTCATATCTACAAATATATCATCAACAACGAAGAAGATGACGACGTCCAGGAGGCTGTGGGAAGCTCACTTCAACATCCAGTCCGAGGGAAATGCTTCGGCAATCTCCAGTGGTAAGCGCGAATGACTCATAACTACGCAATCTCTCGTCTTTCTTTGTTTCATATTCAGTGATTCAGTAAATTCATAGCTTGGGAATAAGAGTAAAATCAGTAATTTATCCTACTCCGTTTTCACGTAATTTTCTAGCGGTAATATTTAAATCGCAACGCTCCAATTTAAATTCAAACTTATTATTATTATTAATTTTGCTATACTTGTTTTTTATACAATAAATACATTTCTTTTAACCATGCAATCTTTGTTTTCAGTGGGTAGCATTAGATATAGACCAATTCCTTCTCCTGATACAATTGTTTGTTGGGTTAATGATCCAATCATACCACGATCGGAGAGTAAAGATTCTTGAAGGTGTTCTACCAGAGCTAGGTGTTGTTAAATACAAATTTAGATTTCAACATAGCGTTGAGGTCTTGGCGCCCATTAAAACAACATATCTTAGTAGAAAACATTACATTTGTCACACAGTGAGGGCTATAGAAACCATTTCATTTGTCGTTACCAACTTGGGGCTGAAAACCTAATAACATTTGTGTAAGGAGAAGGGTATATATTTCTGTGCCTGTATTTTGGGGGTTTTTCATTTATCGGTATGTATCAGCATGGGTAGTGTTGAGGAAGAGATGAAGTTGCGTAGTGGTCACCAGTTGGATAGTGAAGATACGAACAGTATGGCTAGTATTGGAAATGAAAGCAGTACAGGGATGTCGGAGGTAAATCCCGATACTGAGGGGGGTAATCAAAACAGTCAAGCGGGGTTAGAGAGTTTGCTTCTCCAATTTATGCAACAAAACAAAATTAGTACTGATGCTTTAAACTCTAGACTTGAACAAAATAGTAGGGAAAATAAAGAGAGTACTGAAGCTTTAAACGCTAAACTTGAACAAAACAGTAGGGAAAATAAAGAGAGTACTGAAGCTTTAAACGCTAAACTTGAACAAAATAGTAGGGAAAATAAAGAGAGTAATAGGGAATTGAGCGATAGTTTAAATACTAAACTTGAACAAAACAGTAGGGAAATTAGTGATAAATTTGAGCTGATTAGAGGTGAGATCAGAGGGGTGATGGAAGAGAAGGCTAAAGAGATTATTGCAGATGTAGACAGAAAATTAGGAAAAGTACAGGAGAAGTTAGAAAGTAGAATCAGTACACAGGCTGAAAATTTAAAAGAACTAGTGCAACTTGAAACACAGCAGGTCAAAAAGCAATTGGGGGGAGAAATTGATAAGATTCAGGTAGCAACAAAAGAGGTTAAAGAACAGCTGGGGGGAAGAATTGATAAAGTACATGCAGAAATAATCACTGAAGTTAATACATTAAGGGAGAGGAATAAGGAAAGCATTAATGAGATTAGTGAGAAACAAGCTCAGTTAAGTGGTAAAGTTGAAGCATCGGAAGGGAGCATTAGGTTAACTGTAACTAATATCGAAAGAAAAGCTGAGGAGAAAATTGCTGAATTAGAACAGAAGTTGAAAGCTAGAATTAGGCAGGAAAATAGTCAGAGTAGGCCAGTTTATGTGAATAGCACACACAGGGAAATAGAACTAGGCAAATTTAGTAATCGGCAGGGTTGTCCAATGGAGTTCATGAATACTATAGAAAATAAATTCGGGGAGAGGTTGGAAGATGGTAGTGTTGAATGGTGCCAGGTAGTTGAAATTTTAGAGCAAGCGTTTGTAGGGGAGACAAGAAACTGGTTTGCTGTCTACAGAGACAATTTTGAGAATATTACAGATTTCAAAGTTAAATTTTGTGAGAAATTTTGGAATGAGGTCATTCAGTCTCAGCATCGTGAGGGAATTGTGTGTGGGAAATATAACCCGAGAGGCAACTACACTATGACCGAGTACTTTTTAGGACAGGTATTAACGTTCAAATATCTAGATGGTTTGAAGGAGGAAAGTGATGTAGTCAGGCTATTATTAAGACATTTTCCATATAGAATCAAAGAAGCTGCCTGTATCCAAAATGTTAAATCTATTTCACAAGTGGAAAATTTATTGGGTACATTCGATGCTCTGGGAAGAGGCGGTTACGAGGAGAATTTCGGTAGGAACCAGGGTAACAATAATAACAGGCCTAATGAGAATAGGAACCAGGAAGTTCAAGGGAACAGTGGCGAAGGGGCCAGCGTTCAAAATAGGGGGAACCAAAATAGTAATAATAATAATCAGCAAAACCAGTACAGAGGAAACGGGTATGGTACGAACTACCAAGGTAGAAATAATGATTTCAGGGGAAATCAAGGCCGAAATAACGATTATTGGGGTAACCAAGGGCGGTATAATAATAATAATAATTATAACCAGAACAGGTGTCAAGGAGGGAATCAGCCCAATGGTAATAACGGACAGAGAGATACCGTTAATACAACCCAGAACAACCAGACCAGTGTAGTAGTCAGTAGTACTACACCAAGCGGTAGCAATACTTTAAACACGAACCAGGCTGCGATGTAAGGTCAGAATCTCAGTCTATAACATGCCCTGTCCATACACTTATACAGGAACCCTATGACCTAAATGTAAGAAATGTTATTATTACGTGAACTAAATGATGAAGGTATTATTCAGGAAGTGGCTAGTAAGAGCCCCATAGTTAAATTTAACGTGTCCGAGGCGTATACAGATGTTTTAATTGATAGTGGTTGTATGAAGAGTTGCATAAGTAGTGCATTTTATGATAAAATGAAAGGAACAGGAGTAAATTTTGAGGAGATGCCAATTAAAAGCACTTTTGTTATCACAGCTGTTGGGAAGAGGTCTAAAGTAATTTCTAAACAAGTTTTAGTAGACATTAAAATTAATAATCATATAGAGAAGCAGATTTGCCTTGTAATTCCAAATTTAGTATTCAGTGTTATCTCGGGTTCAGAGTGGCTAAGTAGAGTGTCTGGTAACTTATGTTATGATGTAGGGAGTTTGAAATTTAAATGGGGAGATTCTGAAGTAGAAGTAGCGTTCAATGACCAAATTCAGAGAAGTAGTATTGTAGGTGTGATTTGTACTTTAAATGAGATATCGCCAGCCGTAGAGCGGGGTACTCCATGTTTATTGGGCAGTGTGATTACGAACGGAAGTCTAGAGGACTCGTTACGTGATGCTGCATTTCAGGGAAATATAGAGGTGGAACAATGTGTTCGGCTCTATGATGTGTTATTCTGTAATAGGTGAGTTTTTGAGGATCGCATTGGTACGGCCAATTGCTATACACATTCATTGAACGTTATTGATAGGTCAGTATTCACAGGACATAGATATCCTGTACCTTTCGCTTATCAGAGTGCAGTTGAGGCACAAATTAATCAGATGCTTGAAGGTGGGATTATTGAGCACTCTAACAGTCCATATGTTAATTCTTTGATCACGGTACCCAAGACCGACGGCACAGTTCGTATTTGTTTAGACGCTCGTTTGGTTAACAGTAGAATTAGTTCAGATCAGCTGAAATCTATGTCAATAGAGGAATTAATGCAAACATTTTAGGGGAAGAAGTATTTCACTTGTGTAGATTTGAGTTCCAGTTTTTGACAAGTGCCACTTATGTACGAAGATAGACCATTTACAGCTTTTAGTCATAAATATAACCTTTATCAATTTTGTAGAACACCTTATGGGTTAAAGAGCTTTTCAGCAGCTTTAATTCGGGCTTTAAACATTGCATTAGGGGATGACACAGGAGAGTTTGTAACCATTTACATTGATGATATGGTAATTAGTTCACGCAGTTTTGAGGAGCATCTACGTCATTTAAATATAGTTTTTCAGAAGTTAGATCAGGCAGGGTTCATTTTGAAGCTGTCTAAGTCGTCATTCTGTCAGTCAGAAGTGACATTTTTAGGTCATAGAGTGTCGAGTAGAAGTGTTACACCAGAGGAAAGTAGGGTTAGCATCTGTGGACAGTAGCAACAGGGCATCGTTACAGACACTGAGAAATATGCTAGTGGAGCAACGTGATGACGTTCATTTAAGGGAGCCACTTGCAAGGTTGGAAGCAGGTGACACAGAAACATTTATAGTTTCCAAACGTATTGGCAAAACAGCATATGTGCTGGAGGATAGTAAGGGAAACAGATTATACGGGACGTATAATATACATAGTCTACGAAAATATGTGTCATAAAGTGAGTGTGTTTAGCGGGCGAGCCAGCCTATCAAATGAGTAAGTGTGGTATTTGGTGCGTGGGAGATCTGGTCTTCAAGGCAGGCGTATCAGAAGTCACACAGGGGGGTAGTATGTAAGTAAATGAGAGTTTTTAAGGTACAGGGAAATATGACGGGATTGTCGGATGCTCTTGAGCACTAAAATGTCTCGATACACCGAGGCCAGAATTTGGTAGCGCTGGTGAATTCCCATTTGTCTCCTAGAGATGGGTGAGCGCTTGAACAGGGTATTTTTGCTTAAGGCGTCCACGAGACAAAAGAAGGGCCATCAGAAGGCGAGACAGTCCTTCATAAAACTCATACATATCAGCACACGTGATTTCTGTTTACGGCCTCGCCATGTAAGATTTGTAAGTGTGTAATTTAAGCTAATTTGTACAAAGGTATTATTTGTGTGAGGAGAACTGGTCTGTGTTGAGAACTAGTATTAAGTAGAATATGGTCTACGGGAACTTAAGAAGACAGGGCGATTACGGCACAGAAATATTTGGTGTTACATGTAATGCGCACTTACTGTTTTTTTTTCAGAAGTCAATATTAATTTAATCTACTTTAAAGAGAGATTGAGTATTATGGTCACGAGGCGCTGCCACAATAGTGTGATCGTGTGCTCAGTGATAAGTGAGATTAAATTTCACCATAAGGAAGGGACCTCCAGTGAAATTAGGAAGTTCTATGGTGATATAAATATATCAGAACACCTTCAATGCGTGTGATATGACATCATAAATACATAGTGCACACACATTATTTATGTCTATTTTCCAACATAGAGAAATTTGAGAGGCGGAAATATCCGTGGAACATTATTCTATATGAAAAACATTGGACTGGTTGCAAAGTGCAATCCATAGTGACAACAAACTTTGACGCAAAGTGCGTAAAGAAAAATTATGAGTGTATATATATATAATTTAGGGTGATTTCATTTATGTAATATGTATTTTGGATGGGATTTTGTTAACGTGTCTGGGATAATCGGATAATGGACCGTCGTCGCGGTAAATCATCCGATGATCCGAGGCGAATATGTAACGTGTTTTTCGAGGGGTTTTCATGCCACTGGCATAAGTCAGTAGGAAGCCATTCTATATTTATTTACGCGGCAAATTGTTCAGCCAAGAGAATTTTTCATGTTAATTTATTATTATTATTAATTTATTATAATTATTATTAAGGTATTTTTCGGAGCATTTTATAAAAATTATAAGCATACAGATAGGTTTTCTATGTCTTAGAAAACGCTATCAAGCAAATTATTACGAACGACAATATCATAGAAAATTATGTGATTACGGAATTTTATGGAGTTTCGTCAGTTAGGGTATTTTGAGAGACATGACTCACTGGGAATTCAGATACAGGCTTATGCTTGTCAAGTAGTATGACGCAAGGCTGGGTCGCATCGTCAAGAAAAGGCGGATGTATGGAACGGCAATCGACTTCACCCTCCCGCCGAGTGTAATGAGCCAGAAGAGGGGTGTAGCGCGTGAGGGGTCAGCCAATCAGTGGAGGGCGAGCGTGAAGAAGTCGGCTGAAGAGTGGGGATGCGGCGGGTGCATATAAGGTTGGCACGCCGTGGAAACGAGGACTATCGTTATAAAATTTAACCAGTATGGTTGCACGAGGGAGTGGCTCCGATGTTCAGTGGAGTTAGCGACTATCTTTGTGAAACTTAACCGTTGTGGTTGTACGTGTTGGTTCCGATGTACGGACCATAAATCTTCATATCTACAAATATATCATCAACAACGAAGAAGATGGCGACGTCCAGGAGGCTGTGGGAAGCTCACTTCAACATCCAGTCCGAGGGAAATGCTTCGGCAATTTCCAGTGGTAAGCGCGAATGACTCATAACTACGCAATCTCTCGTCTTTCTTTGTTTCATATTCAGTGATTCAGTAAATTCATAGGGGGGGGGGGGAATAAGAGTAAAATCAGTAATTTATCCGACTCCGTTTTCACGTAATTTTCTAGCGGTAATATTTAAATCGCAACGCTCCAATTTAAATTCAAACTTATTATTATTATTATTAATTTTGCTATACTTGTTTTTTATACAATAAATACATTTCTTTTAACCATGCAATCTTTGTTTTCAGTAGGTAGCATTAGATATAGACCAATTCCTTCTCCTGATACAATTGTTTGTTGGGTTAATGATCCAATCATACCACGATCTGAGAGTAAAGATTCTTGAAGGTGTTCTACCAGAGATAGGTGTTGTTAAATACAAATTTAGATTTCAACATAGCGTTTAGGTCTTGGCGCCCGTTAAAACAACATATCTTAGTAGAAAACATTACATTTGTCACACAGTGAGGGCTATAGAAACCATTACAATAGGAGGTGTTGTTCCTCTTCCCTCATTATATTTATGCCTTGTTTTAATGAACCCTCCTTAACCATTCCTTTATCATTTATCCTTCATGGTCTATTATTTATAGGGAGGGTTGTTATTAAGATCAGCTGAATACTATAATGTTGAAGATACCAAATAAAA
The DNA here is from genome assembly GCA_946902985.2 of Meconema thalassinum. Classification (NCBI taxonomy): domain Eukaryota; kingdom Metazoa; phylum Arthropoda; class Insecta; order Orthoptera; family Tettigoniidae; genus Meconema; species Meconema thalassinum. The sequence goes on along the minus strand of OX336394.1, from coordinate 465,046,548 downwards.
CACACAAGTCTGGCATTTATTTCATTTTGTGATCTTTGAAGAATTTTTTCCATGTAAATAGGCCTCCTGATCTAGATCGTCCTTGTTGTATTGTGTTTGGGAGCAATGAAAGAAAATGGGAACCAGATCAATGTTTATTTTATTCTCAGATTCCTGTAACGTTCATTTTGCCCATCGTAAGTGAGATTTATTTCCAGCTCTGCAAAGGAACATATTTGTGCAACAAGTCAGTTCTCTGCAGGTTGATGCTCGTCATAGGAGGGATATTAAGACTGAATCATGTCCCACGCCACAGATTATTGCATGCAGTAAAGTAGAATGTCCCACACCGGAGATTGTTCCATGGACCAAAGTAGAACCAGAATCTTCAGATGTAATAGGTGTAAGTACCTTATCGAGTTAATACTCTATTTCTCTTTACAAGCCTTGCCGTGTTCTTCATCGCCTTATCACCAAATAGTATTTAGGGATTCCAGAATTGTATTTCACTATTGTATTGATGACAAATGTTAGGTTATGTATTGTACAGAAAGCACAAGCCTTTTGGTTAAAGGCGCTGTGATAAAATATCTGACCCATGCTGGACACAAACCAGCGACCGTCGGATATGTATGCTGTTGCTCTGACCAATGAGCTGCTATGGTGACCAAATTGCAACCATCTTCAATACTGAGGGTAGCCAACCTTTGAAGTGAAATTCACCTAGATTGCCTCCCTAAATCCCTGAGATTTGAAGTTTGTTTCCATTTGTCTCCTTCCATAAACAGAACATATTGCATGGTGGCCTCGCGTTCCCTCAGCGGCCATGATGGTTGTCATGGTTTCCTGACATGTGGCCCTAGTCACGTCTGATAGGGGAATTTTCCAAAGGAGTCTGTCCAGGACAGACTACGTGGCTTTAACAACAAGTTGAATCTTGTTTTGAGACAGCGCATGACGTCACGTTACGTCAGTCTCCGAGCAGTTTCAAGTCAGACGAGTTACTTGGGGATGAGGTTGGGGGAGAGCAGGTCACCTGACTGGGTTCCTAATGGTCAACCATTTTGGTTCTTGACTCCGGTCTGGGAGAGAAAGTAGATTGTCCCCACAAGGCTAAATATTAGGTTGGGGGAGAGCAGGTCACCCGACTGGGTTCCTAATGGTCAACCATTTTGGTTCTTGACTCCGGTCTGAGAGAGAAAGTAGATTGTCCCCACAAGGCTTAATATTGGGTTGGGGGGAGCAGGTCACCCGACTGGGTTCCTAATGGTCAACCATTTTGGTTCTTGACTCCGGTCTGAGAGAGAAAGTAGATTGTCCCCACAAGGCTTAATATTAGGTTGGGGGGAGCAGGTCACCTGACTGGGTTCCTAATGGTCAACCATTTTGGTCTTGACTCCGGTCTGAGAGAGAAAGTAGATTGTCCCCACAAGGCTTAATGTTAGGTTGGGGGGAGCCGGTCACCTGACTGGGTTCCTAATGGTCAACCATTTTGGTTCTTGACTCCGGTCTGAGAGAGAAAGTAGATTGTCCCCACAAGGCTAAATATTAGGTTGGGGGGAGCAGGTCACCTGACTGGGTTCCTAATGTTCAACCATTTTGGTTCTTGACTCCGGTCTGAGAGAGAAAGTAGATTGTCCCCACAAGGCTAAATATTAGGTTGGGGGGAGCAGGTCACCTGACTGGGTTCCTAATGGTCAACCATTTTGGTTCTTGACTCCGGTCTGAGAGAGAAAGTAGATTGTCCCCACAAGGCTTAATATTAGGTTGGGGGGAGCAGGCCACCCGACTGGGTTCCTAATGGTCAACCATTTTGGTTCTGACTCCGGTCTGGGAGAGAAAGTAGATTGTCCTCACAAGGCTAAATATTAGGTTGGGGGGAGCAGGTCACCTGACTGGGTTCCTAATGGTCAACCATTTTGGTTCTTGACTCCGGTCTGAGAGAGAAAGTAGATTGTCCCCACAAGGCTTAATATTAGGTTGAGGGGAGCAGGTCACCCGACTGGGTTCCTAATGGTCAACCATTTTGGTTCTTGACTCCGGTCTGAGAGAGATAGTAGATTGTCCCCACAAGGCTAAATATTAGGTTGGGGGGAGCAGGCCACCCGACTGGGTTCCTAATGGTCAACCATTTTGGTTCTTGACTCCGGTCTGGGAGAGAAAGTAGATTGTCCCCACAAGGCTTAATATTAGGTTGGGGGGAGCAGGCCACCCGACTGGGTTCCTAATGGTCAACCATTTTGGTTCTTGACTCCGGTCTGAGAGAGAAAGTAGATTGTCCCCACAAGGCTTAATATTAGGTTGGGGGGAGCAGGCCACCCGACTGGGTTCCTAATGGTCAACCATTTTTTTTCTTGACTCCGGTCTGGGAGAGAAAGTAGATTGTCCCCACAAGGCTAAATATTAGGTTGGGGGGAGCAGGTCACCTGACTGGGTTCCTAATGGTCAACCATTTTGGTTCTTGACTCCGGTCTGAGAGAGAAAGTAGATTGTCCCCACAAGGCTTAATATTAGGTTGAGGGGAGCAGGTCACCCGACTGGGTTCCTAATGGTCAACCATTTTGGTTCTTGACTCCGGTCTGAGAGAGAAAGTAGATTGTCCCCACAAGGCTAAATATTAGGTTGGGGGGAGCAGGTCACCTGACTGGGTTCCTAATGGTCAACCATTTTGGTTCTTGACTCCGGTCTGAGAGAGAAAGTAGATTGTCCCCACAAGGCTTAATATTGGGTTGGGGGGAGCAGGTCACCCGACTGGGTTCCTAATGGTCAACCATTTTGGTTCTTGACTCCGGTCTGAGAGAGAAAGTAGATTGTCCCCACAAGGCTTAATATTAGGTTGGGGGGAGCAGGTCACCCGACTGGGTTCCTAATGGTCAACCATTTTGGTTCTTGACTCCGGTCTGAGAGAGAAAGTAGATTGTCCCCACAAGGCTTAATGTTAGGTTGGGGGGAGCAGGTCACCTGACTGGGTTCCTAATGGTCAACCATTTTGTTTCTTGACTCCGGTCTGAGAGAGAAAGTAGATTGTCCCCACAAGGCTTAATATTAGGTTGGGGGGAGCAGGTCACCCGACTGGGTTCCTAATGGTCAACCATTTTGGTTCTTGACTCCGGTCTGAGAGAGAAAGTAGATTGTCCCCACAAGGCTAAATATTAGGTTGGGGGGAGCAGATCACCTGACTGGGTTCCTAATGGTCAACCATTTTGTTTCTTGACTCCGGTCTGAGAGAGAAAGTAGATTGTCCCCACAAGGCTTAATATTAGGTTGGGGGGAGCAGGTCACCTGACTGGGTTCCTAATGGTCAACTATTTTGGTTCTTGACTCCGGTCTGGGAGAGAAAGTAGATTGTCCCCACAAGGCTAAATATTAGGTTGGGGGGAGCAGGTCACCCGACTGGGTTCCTAATGGTCAACCATTTTGGTTCTTGACTCCGGTCTGAGAGAGAAAGTAGATTGTCCCCACAAGGCTAAATATTAGGTTGGGGGGAGCAGGTCACCTGACTGGGTTCCTAATGGTCAACCATTTTGGTTCTTGACTCCGGTCTGAGAGAGAAAGTAGATTGTCCCCACAAGGCTTAATATTAGGTTGGGGGGAGCAGGTCACCTGACTGGGTTCCTAATGGTCAACTATTTTGGTTCTTGACTCCGGTCTGAGAGAGAAAGTAGATTGTCCCCACAAGGCTAAATATTAGGTTGGGGGAGAGCAATTCACCTGACTGGGTTCCTAATGGTCAGCCATTTTGGTTCTTGACTCCGGTCTGAGAGAGAAAGTAGATTGTCCCCACAAGGCTAAATATTAGGTTGGGGGAGAGCAGGTCACCCGACTGGGTTCCTAATGGCCAACCATTTTGGTTCTTGACTCCGGTCTGAGAGAGAAAGTAGATTGTCCCCACAAGGCTAAATATTAGGTTGGGGGGAGCAGGTCACCTGACTGGGTTCCTAATGGTCAACCATTTTGGTTCTTGACTCCGGTCTGAGAGAGAAAGTAGATTGTCCCCACAAGGCTTAATATTAGGTTGGGGGGAGCAGGTCACCCGACTGGGTTCCTAATGGTCAACCATTTTGGTTCTTGACTCCGGTCTGAGAGAGAAAGTAGATTTTCCCCACAAGGCTTAATATTAGGTTGGGGGGAGCAGGTCACCTGACTGGGTTCCTAATGGTCAACCATTTTGGTTCTTGACTCCGGTCTGGGAGAGAAAGTAGATTGTCCCCACAAGGCTTAATATTAGGTTGGGGGGAGCAGGTCACCCGACTGGGTTCCTAATGGTCAACCATTTTGGTTCTTGACTCCGGTCTGAGAGAGAAAGAAGATTTTCCCCACAAGGCTTAATATTAGGTTGGGGGGAGCAGGTCACCTGACTGGGTTCCTAATGGTCAACCATTTTGGTTCTTGACTCCGGTCTGAGAGAGAAAGTAGATTGTCCCCACAAGGCTTAATATTAGGTTGGGGGGAGCAGGTCACCTGACTGGGTTCCTAATGGTCAACCATTTTGGTTCTTGACTCCGGTCTGAGAGAGAAAGTAGATTGTCACCATTTTGGTTCTTGACTCCAGTCTGAGAGAGAAAGTAGATTGTCCCCACAAGGCTAAATATTAGGTGGGGGGAGAGCAGGTCACCTGACTGGGTTGCTAATGGTCAACCATTTTGGTTCTTGACTCCGGTCTGAGAGAGAAAGTAGATTGTCCCCACAAGGCTAAATATTAGGTTGGGGGGAGCAGGTCACCTGACTGGGTTCCTAATGGTCAACCATTTTGGTTTTTGACTCCAGTCTGAGAGAGAAAGTAGATTGCCCTCACAAGGCTTAATATTAGGTTGGGGGGAGCAGGTCACCCGACTGGATTCCTAATGGTCAACCATTTTGGTTCTTGACTCCAGTCTGAGAGAGAAAGTAGATTGTCCCCACAAGGCTTAATATTAGGTTGGGGGGAGAGCAGGTCACCCGACTTGGTTCCTAATCGTCAACCATTTTGGTTCTTGACTCCAGTCTGAGAGAGAAAGTAGATTGTCCCCACAAGGCTAAATATTAGGTGGGGGGAGAGCAGGTCACCCGACTTGGTTCCTAATGGTCAACCATTTTGGTTCTTGACTCCGGTCTGAGAGAGAATGTAGATTGTCCTCACAAGGCTAAATATTTGGTTGGAGCAAGAGGTTCGACCATATTAGGGTTTAGGGCCACCATTTTGGTTCTCGGTTACGGGCCAGGATAAAATATCAGCTGGTTTATAGATTGTTATAGTAAGCAAAACTATTAACCTGTGGTATTGTTGTGTACGTTGATCTTTATTGACTTGTATCAGTTATTTCTTAAATGTAGACGCATGCCAATACTTATATTGAATACAATATTTTCAATGAACATGTTTCAACAATTGATGTTCAGTATATTAATTAATTATTTAAGACCTTAAACCAAAAACTCTTGAAGCATTATAAAATAATGCCCTAGTAAACAAACCTTGTATTAAAGAACTTTTGAATGAATTACAATGAAAAGTTTGTAACAGTCTTTTACTAGGGTTTTGTATGAACAATCTTATAAAAGAAGGAGTTAAAAACAGATCTGTAACAAATATTGGGTAAATACTCCATCAAGGTTTCAAAGAAATAATAAATTGGGAAAAGGAACGCTTCTGCTAATAATTTGACCACGTTTGACAAGCGTCATGTCTTGTTTCTCTTTTTTCGATTTCCAATTCCACATTCCCCAGATATCATTGAAGAACTATACAGCCTATCTTCATTTATCCTACTTCTGTTAACTGCCCCTATCTATTCGTAGGTATTTAGAACCTCTGTTCGTATCTCATGTGTACTTTAAAACAATTACGAGCCTTACAGTAGTCGCATATGATGTGTAACATCTGACATGTTATCCTACTTTGAAATATATACTCCTGCAGTTTTACATTTTCTCACGTTTCTTTTGTCGATTATTTCACATATATTCTGCTCTGGATTTACCCATCTCTGCAAATCACCTCGAGTCCCTAGCATTATTTGTTCGTGAAATATTAAAAAGCCGATGGCCCTTTAGTTTTGGGTCCTTTGGGTAAATTAAGGGGGCTATATAAAATCAGGGAGCGTCACCTCGAGTCCTAGGACACCCCATACCAAGTCCCTAGCTTTATTGGTTCACGAGATATTAAAAAGCCGATGACCTATTAGTTTTTGGTCCTTTGGATAAATTAAGGGGGCTATATAAAATCAGGGGGCGTCACCTCGAGTCCTAGGACACCTCATACAAGTCCCTAGCATTATTGGTTCACGAGATATTAAATATTTCCTTTTATATATTTCTTCACATATATCTCAAACAATTTTTATAGCACAATTCATAACCTTCATCTATTCCTTTTCAAATCATTCCTCACACCTGGAATTCACACTCCCGCTCGACAAGTTCCAGCAACCCTCACTCAAGCGCTCCAACGCCACGCTGGCCATCCTGCATGTCTTCCTAATCTCACGCCACCTCCTAAGAACACTAAACACCATAGACAAACGTATCATAGCCTACAGGATTTCAGGAAACGGGCCTCCAAACCCTGAAGTAAACCGTATGCGATATACATTCCACAGCAAAAGTATGAAGATTAATTAAAAATCATAATTGTTTTCAGCAAATATGATATAATGAATATTTTCACACCAAAGAACGACAACATGAAGATGATTTATGGTAGGAATATATTTAATGGGGTCTCCAAACCTTGAAGTAAACCGTATGCGATATTTCCTCTTACACAGTTCCGTCCCTTTTCCAAAATCACTCCCACAAAAATATCCAGCAACCGAGTGGAAAGATGTTACACATCGACAAATTCCATTAGTGTAAGTTTACAAGTCATGTGTGAGTTGTAATTCCTGCTGTGCAAAGGAATACATTTGTGAAACAAATCACTTCTCTGCAGGATAATACCGACCTCCCTGGGGATATCAAGACTGAAGAATGTCCCTCGCCAGAGTTTGTTCCATGCATCAAAATAGAAACAGCACCTCTGGATATCAAACTGGTAAGAACTTTATCATGTCACAACTTTATGCTTTTTTACAAGACATAACCTGTTATCACCAAATCTCTTTATTTCCAAATGGTATTCCAGGATTGATTTTCACAACAGTATTGATGATACATTGACGTGTACAGCTGATAGGTTGAGTGCAGCACAGAAAGCACAAGGGATAGAATACCTGACCCATGTGGGACATATAGCTGTGACCTGAGGCTCCACACTCTGTTGCTTTGAGCACTGAGCTAATGGGGAATGCATTTAAACTCTCATTGGCTAAAGTTAGATTATGTTAAGGACTTGCAGGTTTTTACAGGTATACCAATTATTCTTGGTTTGGTCAAATATATGTATTCTAGTCAGAGGGCTGAAATAAGATGCTCTCCTAAGGGCAACTCAGGATAGATGGGTTTCACTCCCTCAGCAAACCTTGAAGAGGTCTTCGGTAGTTTATTACTTCATCTACCAGGCAATTGCACTGATGGTTGTAACTATTGACAGGGTCGCCCCCTTCCCAATCCTGAGCAGCACGTACAATGGAGAACTCAATTATCCCTACCTATTTTAGTAAATATTGAGAAATCTTCTATCTTACCACATTTCTTTATGTGTTTAATGTTGTGTGTAGATAGGCGTAAGTATTCCTACCCCTTATTATTCCCATATCTTCAGTGTTAGGGAAGGGATGAAAGGAGATTCTGTGTGGCAGTGATTTTTACACCCACATGCCCTTTTGTCCAGACCTTAAGAGGTGCTAATGTCGATTGAAATGAGTATAACAAGTAGTTGGAAAGAGGCGACCATGGGTTCATACGAGTAACTGCCCCAGCATTTGCCTGTAGATGAAAACTGGGAACAATGTAAAATTCTTTCTAGTTTGGCCCAGGATGGGGATCATTCCCATGCAGACTGACCAAGTGGCCTGAAACATTTAACTTGTGTAGTATTGGAAATGTGCTGAGCTCTTAGTCTCTCCTAAGGAAGGAACTATAAGGGTTGGATTCAATACACAAGTTTCAAGCTTGGATTTCTATTTTCCTGAATATCTGTTATTACTGCTGATCTCAGGAAATCTGTCCTATTAAGTGATGTGTGACTACATTCATGAAAGCATTTGAAATAGACTTCCCTATTAGTTCCCCAATCTCTTCCTTGGCCTGTATCTCCATTACTAACTACGAGCTCCCGTACAACAGAAGACTTATAATGCGTGTAGCTAGTAGTACGGTAACAAGTTGCTGCAATATTGATGTTATATACTCTACATAACACTCCTCCAGAAGACATACAATGCTTGTAGCTAGTGGTAACAAGTTGCTGCAATATTGATGTTGTATACTCTACATAACACTCCCCCTCCAGAAGATATATAATGCTTGTAGCTAGTATTATCAAGTTGCTGCAATATTGATGATATATATGCTACATAACACTACCCCTCCAGAAGACATATTATGCTTGTAGCTAGTAGTATCAAGTTGCTGCAATATTGATGATATATACTCTACATAACACTCCCCCACCAGAAGACATATAATGCTTGTAGCTAGTATTATCAAGTTGCTGCAATATTGATGTTATATACTCTACATAACACTCCCCCTCCAGAGGACATAATGTTTGTAGCTAGTGTTATCAAGTTGCTGCAATATTGATGATATATACTCTACATAACACTCCTCCTCCAGAAGACATACAATGCTTGTAGCTAGTATTATCAAGTTGCCGCAATATTGATGTTATATACTCTATATAATACTCCCCCTCCAGAAGACATATAATGCTTGTAGCTAGTATTATCAAGTTGCTGCAATATTGATGATTTATACTCTACATAACACTCCTCCTCCAGAAGACATACAATGCTTGTAGCTAGTATTATCAAGTTGCCGCAATATTGATGTTATATACTCTATATAATACTCCCCCTCCAGAAGACATATAATGCTTGTAGCTAGTATTATCAAGTTGCTGCAATATTGATGATTTATACTCTACATAACACTCCTCCTCCAGAAGACATACAATGCTTGTAGCTAGTATTATCAAGTTGCCGCAATATTGATGTTATATACTCTATATAATACTCTATATGGGCAAGATGGCGTCACAGTGAGAGTGTAGTGAAATAGCAGCTAGTGTAAATATTTGATAAAAGTGGTAAAATATTATAGCAGAGGTTTAAAATCTATAAAGTTACTTTCCTCGGATCAAGTGTAATACGGAATATTGATAGTATTTAGAAATTCTTATTGATAATTTAATAAACTTAAACTAAGTTGTGGGAACGTGTATCCAAAGATTCGGTGACTTCTTCAATCACTGTTTGAACCAAGTAGAGCAGTGGTGCTTTTACGAGATATCACCCGATTGGAAGATATACGTATTTCACATTCTTCTTTATTGGTAGGAAATTAGATTAATTCATTTAGGTAGTAATAATTAACATAAATTTAGTGTAATTTGGTGTAAATATCAAGGCTAACTTAGATCTCTAGTATGTCGGCAGTAAACAGTGTTAGTGTCTCGTCAGGTAGTGTAACCGTGACTGATTTATGCTCGTCGTGCAAAATAAAAGTAAAAAATGCAAATAAAGTCATCACAAGATCTCAGGTAAAATTGAATGAGGAGAAAAGTGAAACCGATTGTCGTAATGTAGGCCTACCGCTACCGTCATGCGAATGTCATAACCTGAGAAACGAACTGTCCTCAAAAGACGAAATTATAAAGCTGCTAAAGGAAGATATTGCTAAGTTAATGGAAGAGATGAATAAATTAAAAGGAAACAGAGAGGAAAGCTAGGAAACTTGGTCGACAGTGATTGCTGGTAAGGTAAGATTGAATAAGCCTAGGCCTATAAATGGAGTACATGTAACTGAAATTCCCGTCTCAAATTCATTTGGAGTGCTTGTCGAAGAAAATGATGACTTTCCTCAAGAAAAAAAGATGAAAGTGATAAAGAGAAAATCCAGGAAGATGCGGATATTTGCGGATAGCCACGGGCGAGATGTAGCAGCAAGCGTATTGGAGAGAAGCAGAGAAATGGAGGTCACTTCGACAGTAAAGCCAGGAGCTCAAATTGCAGAGGTCACGAACGGAATGATAGGAGAGTGTGCGTCCCTTACTGCAAAGGTCTACGCAGTGATCATCGCTGGAGCAAACGACGTCTATAGAAATGAGAGTAAAAAGGTAATCAATGATTTAAAGGGTACATTGCCATCCATGCAAAAATCAAATGTCATTATTGTAAACATTCCGCAGAGATACGATTTAATTCCCAAATCATGTGTAAATGTAGAAATAGAGGCTACAAATGGAAACATTCATAAAATTTGTAAGAGTTTTCCGAATGTCCAAATTGTAGATGTAAGTAAATTAGACAGGAAGTTCCACACTCGGCATGGCCTACACTTAAATAGATTAGGAAAAGAGTATCTTAGTGATGAAATCTGAAAATTGTAAATTCAAATGGTAAGAATAATTCAACAGTAATATCATTAGAGTGGAAGCAGGGAAACTGGTAGAAGAAGCCAAACGTGAGGTTTGGCAATCAGATCTTTTGAAGTCAAATTTAACGGAGTGTAACAATGGTATTTCGGATTTATCTAGCAACAATAATAATAACAATTATGATAATAATAATGTAAATAAATCACCAACACAAGCTGGCAAAAGTAACAAATTTAAAATTTACCACCAGAATGTCCAGTCTCTTTATAATAAAATTGATTACATAAATCTAATGCTTAAAAATGAACTTAAAGACATCTCAGCACTATGTATTTCAGAACATTGGCTGAAAGAGGAACAACTCGAATTAATTCAATTTCCAGGGTTTACACAAGCTAGTAAATACTCTAGATCTAATATTAGCCATGGTGTTACTTCCATCTTCTTAAGAAATAATTTAGATCATGAACAGATAACAGCTTATGATTATCTAATTATGGAACAGGATTTTGAATTCTCTGCCGTAAAAATACAGCAGTTTAAGTTAATAATTGTATGCGTATACCGTTCTCCGTCAGGAAAGTTTCCTTTATTTATAGATAAATTAGAATTGTTACTCAATAACATGAGCAAAGTAAATTTCGATATAATAATTTGTGGGGATGTAAATGTGGATTTCTTAAAATTTGATAGAAATTGTGAATTATTAACACAGTTACTAATTTCCTATGGACCGAAACCTACAGTAAATACCCCAACAAGAATAACAAAATTTAGTAAAATCACTCTTGATCAAATTTTTATAAATACAGATAAATATCACCATTCAATAGAAGTCTATTGTCCGGGTTTTAATGACCACCATGGACAAATACTGAGTTTTGAAGTATCCGAAACAATCAATAATAATGATAATGGAGTAAAATCAAAGTGCAGGTCATTCACTGAATCAAATGTTACATATTTCAATGACTTATTAAATAAGGAAACATGGTCAGAAATTTATGAACTAGAAAATGTAAATGATAAATGTAATGCATTTAACAGTACCCTAAAACACTATTTTGAAATAGCATTCCCCTTTAAACGAAGAACTGTTCAAAATAACAAAACTAGCAATTGGATAACAACAGGGATTATAAATTCATATCAAAGAAATAAATTTCTACACAAATTATATAAACAATACCACACAACACCTGAATTCAATTTATACGACAAAAAATACACTAGCATATTAAATAAGGTAATAAGACTAGCAAAGAAAATGCATAATGATAATTTTATATCTCAATCATCTAATAAAAACAGAGCTATGTGGTCCGTGATAAAGAAAGAAACTGGAAAATCTGCTAAAATACAAAGAACATTACACTGACCAGAAATAATAAAGTGATTAATAATCCAGAGGAAATAGCAAACACTTTTAATGACTATTTTCTGGAAATTCCACAAAAATTATTAAATAAATCACAGGTAAATACACTAAATTCTAATAATAAAATAAATATATGCAGTGATTCTTTATTTATAAATCATGTCACAAGTGAAGACGTAAGAATAGTTATAAAAGAGTAAAAAATAAATTCTGTGCTGGCATTGATGGCATCCCTGATGCAATTTTAAAGAAATGTGCAGAAAATATAATAAATCCACTTACACACTTAATAAACAGTTCAATTCTCTCAGGAACTTACCCGGATATTTTGAAGTTATCAAAAGTAATTGCAGTGCACAAAAACGGTTCAAAAGATGAATTAGATAACTATCGTCCTATTACCTTACCAACTGGTACTGCAAAAATTGTGGAAAGAATTATGTATAAGAGACTGATAAGTTTCATAGAAAAAAATAAAATATTATCAAACTCACAACATGGATTCAGAACGGAAAAATCTACACAGACAGCAATTTACGAATGTAGTAATTGTATACTGAAATTAATTGACAATAAGGAACATGTAACTGGCCTATTCTTGGATTTGTCGAAAGCATTTGATGTTGTTGACCATAAAATCCTCCTTACCAAATTAAATCAATATGGTATTAGAGGTCTAGCTAATAAATGGATCGAGTCTTACTTAACAAGGCGTAAACAAATAGTAAGCTTGAGACACAAGGATGATGGAACCAAATTACTTAATGAAATATTGTCCAATGAGGGAATTATTGAATTTGGAGTACCCCAGGGATCGGTTTTGGGCCCACTACTCTTTCTTCTATTTATCAATGATATAACACAGAACGTTCATTCACATAAGGAAATTTTGTTTGCGGACAATACAACACTCGTAATAAAAGGTGAAACTAAACAGGTCATACAGCAGTCTGCTGACTCCATTACAGGAGAGTTAACCAAATGGTCACAGTATGTCTAAATTTCCACACTATACAGAATAGGAATCCTGCGAAGCCCAATGTAACATTAAATGGTCATCAAATAGATAATAAATCAGAAACAAAGTTTTTAGGACTATGGATACACAAGACTTGAAATGGAATAAACATATACAATATCTGAATACTAAACTGAACTCGATGTGCTTTGCGTTACGTATTTTGAAAACCTGCACTAGCATGCACACATTAAGAAATACTTATTTTGCTTATTTCCATTCATACTTAAGATATGGGGTCATATTTGGGGGTATGTCACCAGATGTACTAAGCACGTTTAGGATACAAAAGAGGGCGATTAGAATTATGGCAAATGTAAACTCTAGAGAATCATGTAGACCTCTGTTTAAAGATTTAAACATTCTCCCACTGCCCTGCATATATATCTTTGAAAGTATTATGTTTTTTAAAAATAATTTAATGAATAAAGATGTTTTTCTTAAAACAAACAATGATGTTCTTAGGCATAACACAAGACAAAATCAAAACATTCATATTTCACAAACACACACAAGCATATATCAAAAATAAACTTTTCACACTGGAGTTAAATTATACAATAAACTACCACAGTTTATAAATGTGGCCCCTAAAATAAAAACCTTTGATAGAATGTAGAAAGCTTATCTGCAGTGCCATTGTTTTTACTCTGTAGTTGAATATCTTAGCGTATAGGAGCGATGAAATCTATAATTATATTTTACTTTTCTATTTTCATTGTAATACCTAGCTGTAAGTGGGGACTACATCACGGGGCTGTGAAACTTGGAACCATCTAAGTGAGTTATTAATCCAGTTATAACAAAGGTGCCAAAACTAAAAAACCAACCCATGTATCTTAACAACAATTAAGCTGTGTTGAACAATTACATATTTTGTTATTTGTTGCTAAATGTGTAAGTTGATAGCAAATAATTAAATTATTCCATCTTATTATCCCTAGGACGTGAAAGAAGAAATCCATGTTGAAGAAAGTGATGCTGGTGGAAATCATTTGAATGAGTAAGTGGACATCATAACGAGAAAAAGTGTTCTTCCGCTTTTATGAGTGCATAACTGAAAATGTTTCATTGGAGCTTATGATACATGTCTCCTATTAACTTTCTATTTAGCCACCCACACAATATCCATTCTCTTACAGTTCTTTCTGACTTGGTGGAAACTCATTTCATATGGTTGGAGGAAATGTAGCGTACATGCCACAGTGAAGAGAATATGACTGTAATATGAGTTCTGTTAGGAACGTCCACTACTTTTTAACTACCCTAGTGTGCTGCTCTGTCCTCAGTCCCAGATGACTCTTTTGTAACCTATTGAGTGTACTTAGCTTCAAATTAACCTTAAACTCAGGGAGGATTTAAGTAATTTGACAGGTATCAAAATATCCCATATAAGCTGCTGGAGTGATTGTAGGTTTACTGTTTGGTGCTTGGGAATTCAAGATAATATTATCTGGGGAGTTTTATGAGAAACTGCAATGGTGGGATGATGTTTGGTTTGCAACATAAAATTCACCAGCTCTTTGGCCTACGTAAAAGTTGTCTCATCCTTGTGTGTGCGGAGTTTTTATTGGGTACTGTACTCGTATATGTCTAGGAGTGGAAATATCTGTATTCTTCAAGTTTCGTAACTTGCCAATGTTAAATAAAAGTGATGCTGGAATCAAGCCACGAAACTGGTTTATACATCTCGCCGAGTTTGTCAGTTAACCGAGCCGACCAATGAGGAAATTATTGTCAGTCACGTGAGCGACTTAGCACTACGGAGCACAGTTCCTTGTGAACGATGGAACTATGATGCACGGAGACACTCGAAGACTTCCGAGTCGAGCCGAAAGCCGCACGCGAGGGAAGTGTGACTAGAGGTTCGGAGGAGGGGAGACTCTAGTTTGGCACGTGTCGAACAGCCAATGTGGAGTGACCTTACTTAGATGAGAGCAAAAAAAAAAAAGGAAAGCTAATTACCAGCGACTTTTTAACACTTCATAATATAATTGAAGGTGTTAAACATTAAATAAGAAGTATTTATTAGCATTGCGGCTAATTAAATGTTTAATTAAGGATTATATTATCATCGCTAATAAGGAACCAATCAGATCCATGTTCTGAAAGATGACGCTAACTTTATTGTTGGTGAGGGGAATCTGAGAGAAGACTCGAGGCTTTTTCTACTTACGACTTCGAGAGGAGCGGACGTCTTAAACAAATACTCCACGAGTGAACAAAGCGAATACAAATCATTATACTTATGAAGAAGATTACTGCAAATAAATAGTAATGAGAACGACGGCACTTAGTTGTGTGTACTAATATTGAGTCGACATTCAACTATATTTGAAACTTATTGAGTATTCTACGTATTTTATTATGTCGAAATTTCTGAAGTTGAGGGAGGTGAATATAACTGAATCTACAGTGATTGTAAGGGCGAACTAAAATGTTCATGGGAACATAGCTATGATGGCAACGAGAGTATTCGAAATGACATAAAATCAGTATCGTGAGGAAGATCAACATCTCGTCTCTCTTATGTAAAAGTATCCTACATCTACAAAATGTCATTTCACCAGCTAAAATGACGAATACATGTATCAGAACTTTGGCGAAGAAGACAGAAGAATTTCACGAACGATGGCGGCTAGGGTTGATCCCAGTGCCATCAAGAGAGAAAGGGTTTCCCATCTCATACAAGAAGATAGACCAGCAGAAAGGACGGCCACACGTAGATGTTAGAGTTCGAATCCCGTTCCTGTCAACCTTGAAACTCCTGAAGGAGACCAAGGAGAGGCCCACAGGACATCATGAAGCTTCGAGCTATCAGAAACAATCCGTTTCTGAGAAACAGCGAAGAAAGCCCACTTCTAGTCAACTGTAACGCAACATAAGGTAGTCTCATGACCAACGATATATCCCATTTTGTAGAATTGTAAATACTGTTGAGAATATCCGACAACTTGCTAGATTAATGCCATTTTTCTATGTTTGTAATATCTTATTAGAGTTTTCGAATTTTATTTTCATAGCTACGTCATGTAGATGTTTATTCTCGATTTTTCGTCGATTTTGACAATGTAGAATTGTTATTTGGAATTTTTGAATTTTGTGACTTTCGAATTTTAATGATAGAGAGGGTGAAGTTTGGATCACATTTTATTGGTTTTTAAATTGTATTAAATCGTTTTTTAATAACGATGGAAGTAATGGAAATTTGTTCCAAGAATGTTATACAGAGAATGCGATTCTTAAAGATCTTATTTGGAAGATCTATACCGAGTCACAATCTGATAACTTAGTAGACAGATCCGGTTATAAATATTTGGTGACATAATTCGCAAACAATAAGAAATTTAATAAAGCAAATATTAATATGAGAATATAATGTGAAGATAACAAATACGAATTACAGCGTATTTTTGAAGCAGTAAGATTTTGAAGAAAGATTTGAAGGAAATATCACAGCTAATGGGAAGCTTTATTGAAATGTGAGTTCTACAAAAGAAATATAATGTTATTGGAAGATTATTGTTTTATCGTATTACCTGTTAAATTAATTTGTCGATAGAACGAGTATTTTTATTTGATATTTTTATGTATGAGGTTGAAACTGCTATAGATTTTGTTAACGTGAAGTTAGTTGAAAAGAATGTGTTATTTGGAAAGGAACTGCGAAGTATCTCTAAGAGAGAGATTTTTATTATTCCCGTGTTGACGAAGGTATTATTTAGAAGTATGACAATGAGCATTGTGAAGCCATTGGTCAAGTTTTGAAAGAATGTCTGTAGCGACAGATTTAAGAAGAAGCAGTATTGTTGGTATTTATTAATATTTTGAAGTTATTGAAATAGTCTCATAGAGTTGAAACTCCTTGAAAGCTGTAGGACAGCGAATTCTAGTTGAAGTTGTATCTGATAGAAATTATAGGATCAATGGATCTTTGTTGAAACTGAGAGTAAACTGAGTTCTATTTAAATGGTTCTAATCAGAGATTGAATTTACGGTAATTATTCAACGAATTGGAAAAGTTAATTTTTATGAAGAATTTTTATTTTGATGAGAGATCAGTTATAGGAGGTCTATGAACTATGTCTATACTTAATTTTACGGATTATAGAATCCCGAATTGTAATAGTTTCCCGAATAAGAAATAGTATGGTGAAAGATTTTTTCTGAACGTGTATAAGAATTTAAGCGAAGAATAGAAAAACAATTTATATCTATTTTGGATGTGAAGAAGGTAGTTTGCCATTGTAAATAATTCATTTTTAACTTGAGTAGTTGTTAGACTACATCACCAATATTCGTGTTGTATATAAATTGTATTTAGGATTTACGAAATGTTTATAGTCATATTTATGCGTGTTGTAACTTTTATTTTTAATTTCATTTTTAATAGAGATTTTTATCGTTTCTATGAGAAGAATTTAAGTGATAGGAAACGGGAGATAATTTGTATAGAGTAATGAATAGTTCTTGCAATGCCAGAGATCTACGTCAGGGGTAAATTCATTTTATTTTGGGGATATCTTTTTAAAACTTATTAACATTAATTTATTGTTGTTGTTAAACTCCCGTTACCTAGGGCACAGCAGTTGTTTGCCACGAATTTATTTAGAATTTTTATTTGAGCTTATGAAAGCCAATGTAAACATGTTTAATAGTTTCTAAAAGAAACGAAGTTGTAATGAAACTGAATAATGACATTTGGTCATTTTTAACGTTACGCATACTATAAATGCGAAATATAGGAAGCGTGTATATTTAATGACAATAAATATGACAGGCACGTTTCTACGATTCCCTGAAATCTGGCATTGTCTTAGTAGTTAAATGGTAGTGGAATGTGCTATAGGGTGGAAGTTTTCCGATGGACCTTATCCGGATCCTTACGCCCGAGATTTTCGTGGATTCCCGTCTTTCCTGAGTCGTTTGAGAACCCTATTGTTCGGTAGTTTGTTTCTATAACACATTCATTTTGAAAAATCCCTGTTCCTTATTCTGAGTGTATTCGGCTAGTAGCACTGTGTTGTTTTTTAGTCGGGACTTCAAGGTGCTACAATCCTTTATTTTTCCAGCGGCAGATTTTTGGTGGATCATCCATATATAAGGGTACAGTACCTTGCTCCTGAAGAGAAATACTGATTGGGTAGACAGGTCTTGCTGTAGTGTTAACATTATAGCACAACAGGCATGTCGGTATGAGTCAGCTTGATAAATCAACTCTTGCGAATAATATTTTTATTGGAATACTAGCTGTACCCGGCATGTGTTGCAATGCCAATCAAAGAAAGTGTTGGCGTTGTAACTTTGATTGCTGAAGTGCTTTTGGATTCCCATTATTTTTTCTTTTTCCTTTAACCACCTCTAAATTATTGTAGAATTGATTTACTATCTCAAAAAATCATGGGAGCGTGCTCAACAAATCAATCGCAATGAAATGAATGGTATATGAACGCATACGGGACTTTGTTTAAACGATTCGCGCGCCGTCACTCATTTGTTGAATCTACTTGTGTGCCACCCACTGAAAATCGGATTTACTAAGTCATACACATTCGCAGGACTGTACTCAACTCACCAAAGTTTTATCACTATCGGATGAATGGTATATGAACGCATACGGGACTCGGTTGAAACGATTCACACGCTGTCGCCCATTAGTTGAATCTACTCGTGCGCTACCAATTGTAAAATGGATTTACTAAATCAGAAATCTTCGCGGCAGTGTAAACAATATTTCTCCAAATTTCATTGCAATCGCATGAATGGTATATGAACGCATACGGATTTTTGTTTAAACGATACCCGCGCCGTTACTCATTTGTTGAATCTACTCGTGCGCTACCTATTGTAAAATGATTTAGTAAGCCAGAAACCTTCCCTGAATTGTACACAACATCTCACCCGATTTTCATCGCTATCAGACGAATAGTATATGAACGCATACGGGACTTTGTTGAAACGCTTCGCGCGTCGTCGCTCATTTGTTGAATCTACTCGTGCGCTACCTAGTATAACATGGATTTACTAAGCCAGGAACCTTGCCTGTTGTGTACACAACCTCTCACCCAAGTTTCATTGCTATCGGACGAATGGCATGTGAACGCATAAAGGACTTTGTTGAATTGCTTGTCCCATCGTCGTTCATTTGTTGAATCTACGCGTGCGCTACTATTGTTAAGTGGATTTACTCAGCCAGAATCCTTACCTCAAGTGTACAGAACATCTCACCCAAGTTTCATCGCAATGGGATGAATGGTATATGAACGCATGTGGGACTTTCTTGAAACAAACGCACTGCCATTTTGTTGAAGCTTCTCTTGCGCCATCTATTGTAAATTGGATTTACTATGCTCGTAACTTTTCTGGGACTGTGCACAAACACTCACCAAAATTTGATCGCAAGCGGATGAATTGTGTATGAACGCATCGCCAACAAGCATTTGTTTAAACTACTTGCGCGCTGTCTATTGTACATTGGATTAACTATGCCTGCAATGATTTCGGAAGTGTGCATAACAAGTCACCAACATTTGATCGCAATCGGATGAATGGTTTATGAACGCATAAAAGACGAACAAACGAACATCCTTTTTTATATATATACTAGCTGTACCCGGCATGCGTTGCAATGCCAATAGAGAAAGTGTTGGCGATGTGACTTTGTTCTGTGAACTGCTTTTGGATTCCCAATATTTTTTCTTCTTTCGTTAACCACCTCTAAACTATTATAAAATTTATTAACTATCTCAGAAATATTCATGGGAGCGTGCTCAACAACTCACCAAAGTTTCACCGCGATAAAATGAATGGTATATGGACGCATATGGGTCTTTGTTGAAATGATTTGAGCGCCGTCACCCATTTGTTGAATATATTCGTACGCTACCTATTGTAAAATGGATTTACTAAGTCGTACACGAGATCTCACCCAAGGTTCATCGATATCGGATGAATGGTATATGAAGGCATACGGGACTTTGTTGAAACGCTTCGCGCATCTTCGCTCATTTGTTGAATCTAGTCGTGTGCTACCTATTGTAAAATGGATTTACTAAGCCTGAAACCTTCCCTGGAGTGTACACAATATCTCACCCAAGTTTCATCGCTATCGGACGAATGGTATATGAACGCATATGGGACTTTGTTGAAACACTTCGCGCGTCGTCGCTCATTTGTTTAATATTCTGTACTTGTGCGAAACCTATTGTAACATGGATTTACTAAGCCAGAATACTTGGCCGGAGTGTGCACAACCTCTCACCCAAGTTTCAGCGTTATCGGACGAATGGTATATGAACGCATACGGGACTTTGCTGAAACACTTCGCGCGTCGTCTCTCATTTGTTGAATCTACTCGTGCGCTACCCATTGTGAAATGGATTTACTATGCCCGAAACCTTCCCTGGAGTGTACACAATAACTCAGCCAAGTTTCAGCGTTATCGGACGAATGGTATATGAACGTATGTGGGTCTTTCTTGAAACGAATCTCACGCCATTTTATTGAGGCCACACGCGCGCTATCTACTGTAAATTGGATTTACTATGTCATAGCTGGGTATTTTAATTGAACGCTTGTGGGCTCCCAAAGTTGGAAATAAACTTTGGGTATCAAATGCTTCTGTCACTAACACCTAGCAGTGAACGTCGGAACTTGATAGAGTGCTTGTAAACAACCAAATATAATTTAAAAGAACATACTTGCCAGAATAGTAATGTATTTCAAGTCCTCTTCCACCAGTATGATCAAAAGTAAGCTGCAGAGATAGCGTGCTGTTAACTGTCGTTCACGTGATTCAACTATACAGTGAGAAAGGTCTTCCCCCTCCGTGAATTTTAGGTAGATTTCTTTAGAAAGCTAACTATTGCAATGGGTCCCATGTTTCGACTTCCGGAAAATTTCGACATATCTTCGCGTTTCACATCCCCCAGACCCCAAAACCACCGTCAGTTCAAAAGTTTATATATAATTTATGTATATATGTATCTATCTATCTATCTATATATATCAGTTTCTTGTGGACACGATAACTGCCGTAATTTTGTACCAATCACTTTGAATTTTTTACATAATATGTATCCCTATAAAATCTCGGTCGAGTTCGTTAATGGGCAAAATCGGTCAAAGGGGGTAAAAATGGGGGGCTTTTTTCGAAAAAGTGAAATATCGCTATAACTCTCTTAATACATAAAATATCGAATCCCTTTAAAGTTCATAATATGTGTCGGATAAGTGCCAAAAATTTATGTCAAATAAGTTTTTTGATAGCACCAACCATTGACCAAAGGGGTGGGAAAAAGTGGGTTTTTCGGGAAACATTAATCATATCTCTGTTAATAGGCACAATATCAAAACCGCACAAAATGGACAATATTCCTCCAATAATTACCTAAAACTTTTGTCTGAAAGAATTTTTGTTATGACCCACCATTACGCCACGGGGTGAACAAAATGATTTAAATTATAAGAAAATGCCAAGTGCCAAGAGAGGTTGCCATGACAACTTTACTTTTAATTGATAAGGGATGAGCCATCAGCAGTTGCTATGACAACGCCACTGCACGAGATCACATTCAGTTTTCATATGTCAGTGGGAAGCGACTTCGGTATCGGAACTGGTAGCATGCTGAACTTCTATGCCCAAGGTCGCGGGTTCAAACCCGGCTGAAGTCGTCGGATTTACTAAGAGCGCTAAAAAACCTGAGTTTGCTTTCCTTCGGAGGGGAAGTTCTAACGTTCGTTGCGAGTTTCTGATTGAGGTGGCATCTAGTAGCCAAGTTCACAGCTAGGTGTCGTTGATGGCAGTATTTTAGGTAGATTTCATTAGAAAGCTAACTATTGCAATGGGTACCATGTTTCGATTTCCGGAAAATTTCGACATATCTTCGCGTTTCACATCCCCCAGACCCCAAAACCACCGTCAGTTCAAAAGTTTATATATAATTTATGTAATATATGTATATATGTATATCAGTTTCTTGTGGACACGATAACTTCCGTAATTTTGCACCAATCACTTTGAATTTTTTACCGAATATGTATACCCATAAAATCTCGGACGAGTTCGTTACTGGGCTAAATCGGTCGAAGGGGATGAAAATGGGGGACTTTTTTTTTTCGAAAAAATGAAATATTGCTATAACTCTCTTAATATGTGAAATATAGAATCCGTTCAAAGTTCATACTATGTGTCGGATAAAGCTCAGAAATTCATGTTTGAAACGTTTTTTGATAGCACCAACCATTGACCAAAGGGGTGGGAAAAAGTGTTTTTTTCGGGAAACATTAATCATATCTCTGTTAATAGGCACAATATCAAAACCGTACAAAATGGACAATATTCCCCTAATAATTACCTAAAACGTTTGTCTGAAAGAATTTTTGATATGAGCCACCATTGCGCCAAGGGATGAGAAAAATGATTTCGGAATTATAAGAAAATGCCAAGAACTATCAGTGGTTGACATGGCAACACTACTAAATTGATGAGGGATGAGCCATCAGACGTTGCCATGACAACGCACTTGCGCGAGATCAGATTCAGATTTCCATCTGACTAAGTGTGAAGCGGCTTCGGTGACGTAACTGGTAGCATGCTGAACTTCTATGCCCAAGGTCGCGGGTTCAAAGCCGGCCAAAGTCGTCGGATTTTCTAAGAGCGCTAAAAATCCCTCAGTAAGCTTTCCTTTGGAGGGGAAGTTCCAACGTTCGTTGCAAGTTGCTGATTGAGGTGGCATCTAGTAGCCAAGTTCACAGCTGGGTGGCGTTGACGTTAGTATCTGGTAGCAACAATAGGAACTACTGCTTGAAATTTAGCGTCTGCATTCCTTACCTGAATTACAGACTAATACAGCCATCACAATTCACACCGTTTATCAGACAGATTCTACACTCACCCAAAGTACACGGGGTTATATGACCGCGTTGTCGCAGCCCCTAAACTGAGGAACCAACCAACATCTCTGCGGGAGATATAATTTTGCGTGAAGAAGTAACAGACCGTTACATAGTTACACATCAGTGTCGAAACCTTGCATAAGGACAGTGTGACCACGAGTATAACAAGTAGTTCCGTGCAGATCTGTACAGCCTATTTTCATATATCCTGCTCATGTTAATTGCCTCTATCAACATACAAAATTTCAGTTTAATTGCTGTAACAGATTCGTAGATATTGAGAACCGTCTAAATATTTCAGATGGTCGCCAGGTTGGATTTTTTTTGTACTATTATATTAAGATTATTGTGTAAGTGTGGTATTCAAACTTCAATCGCATGATTAGAACACAAGAAGTAAAAACGAGATTTTAAAATTACGCACAGCAGCCATCTTGTGATTATGCAAACAATTGAAATAAATTAGATGCCAGTGGATCAACATTTGTGTAAGCATTTAAAACGTGCAACGTTTCACGGCACTCAGATAGTTAATTCGCGAGAAACGTCCATTTAAATATTTATACTTCGCGTCGCCGCCATGTTGGATTCGTGCTCACCAGGTTACTGAAAGTCCTATAGGTGAACATATGTTCATAGTCTCTATGAACATAAAAATTTCAGTTTGGTTGCTGTAAAAGATTCATATATATTGAGAACCGTCTAAATATTACGGAAGCTTGCCATTTAGGATTGTTATATGTATAGGCCATGGAGTTATGTACCATTCAAGGTCACTTACTGCCTAGGTTCATTATTCAAACTTTCACTTCGATCGCATGATTACGACACAAGAAATAAAAACTTAATTTTAAAATTTCGCACAGCCGCCATCTTGAGGTTATGTAAACAATTGAATTAAATTAGATGGCAGTACATTACAATCTGCAAAATCATTTACTGTACCACATTTCACTGCGCTCAGAGAGTTAACTCACGAGAAAAGTCTATTAAAATATTTCAAATTCGCTTGGTCGCCATGTTCGTTTTGTACTTTACAGGTTTATGAATTATACATAGGTAAATTTGTATCAGTACCCTTTATCACCGTACAAAATTGCAGGGTGATATCTGTAATAGTTTCGGGGATATAGAATGTCAGTGAAATATTTCGCACAGCCGCCATTTTGAGGTTATGTAAACAATTGAACTAAATTAGACTTCAGTGCATTGCAATGTGTATAAATATTTGCTGTACCAAGTTTCATTACGTTTGGATAGTTAAATCGCGAGAAAAGTCTATTTAAAAGTCTCCACTTCGCTTGGCCGCCATGTTGGTTATGTAGTAACCAGGTTTTTGAAAGTTTCATAGGTGAACTACTACTAGTGCCCTCTATCACCGTACACAATTTCAAGGCGATATCCGTTATAGTTTCGGAGATACTGAATGCTAGTGAAATATTTCGCACAGCCGCCATGTTGGATTGGTGAGACGTAACAAAATTCTATGGGCACGGTCGACGTCGCCGGGAATAGTGCTATGAACTTACCGAGTTTCACTGAAAACGCTCCAGCCGTTTAGATTTTATTAGGGACACACACACACACACACCTCACACACACACACACACGCACGCACACACACACACACACGGACAAAAGGTGATCTCATAAGCCTATTTTTTCAAAATTGAAAATCGGCTAAAAATGGACTCCAAATGACAAGAAGGTTACCGTCCCCGTAAGACAATAAAATGTTTAAAATATGTTTAAAATGAAGAAAAACAAAGTTAATTAATCTCCAATTATAAAATACTTTCACGCGATAAATGAGGTCTGATCCTTCTACGAAAACCTGCATATTCTGCCTATTTTCGCCTATCTCCAAGTTTGTCCGGTGAAATCTACCTCCGCCTTCCGGCGTGCCGAGAGGACTTTTTATACCGCAAACACACCTGTATGGTATTAAATATCCGTTGTTGTAACATTCTCACGGTTTAATGAGTCAGTTCACGTTTTTCTGACAGATGGGCACCTGCATCACATCAAATAACGCTACACCTTGTATCCGGTTGCGTCAGCTGGTTTATCGCATCAACTATTTGCTGATGTAACGTTATAAACACCTGCTTCGCGTGACGTCATTACACTGCAAGGTTCTGCTTGTTTCAGCACAAGTCATTGTTTCACAACCATGCTTCCTGTAATGCTACACCTTGCATCCGGTTGAGTCTGCTTGTTTTGTTTTATCCCACCACTCATCAATATGATGATCACGCATCGCAGATCTTTTACAGTTTAGACGAGGTAACATCAGATGGTGTACATGCATTTCATCATCTCTGAATTTGCATAAAGCAACCACCTCCCTCCTAACCACCAACGTACCTGCTACTATCTTTGGCCGATCAATTCAAGATAGCCCGCTCAGCTAACCTCACCACCCTTCCCTAGCCGCCACCATGTGTGCTCGACAGATTAAAGATACTCCCTGCCCGGCTACCCAGACAAATAAATATTATTACTATCAAGACCATCCCCTCCCTAGCCGTCACCATCTTTGCTCGACCGATTAAAGATACCTCGCTCAAACACCCTACCCGTCTCCTGTGTACATCCCCTAACCGTACACCCAGAAGTTGCATTCCAACATCACGTGACCTCCGCGAAAGAGCCACTAACCCATATAACATCCTCAAAAACCATTATTTTACCTCCTGGAGTGGGGTTAGTTTTTTTTATCTTGGGGTGGAAATGACATCTTATTGGGCAATGGGGCATTACACCCTTTCGTTCGAACCCTCACGCAACTTTCTACAATTATTATTTCGCTACATTATTCGGTGGCATCTCCGGTAGATGACCTTGTTGATAAAGGGAATAGATTGGTGCACGGTGTGGTTTAGGTTAGGTTAGGCTAGGTTACGTTAAGCTATGGTCACCATGTTTATTTCAAAAGCGCGCCATCCATGTGGGTGGTTGCGCGTGGCCGCCATATTGTGTCGAGGTATGTGGAGGTGGAGGGCATGAAACCGATTCAAAACCACTACTCACGGCTTACCGCTCTGTCGCACATTGATTGACCACTGGAGCTATGAATTGCCTCTCGGGTCCTCTTGTCCTACCTTCTGCACTTCACGGAATATTCCTGCACAAAGCTGTAACAACAAGCGTCTGTCATAGTTCATCTCGGATACGCATATGTATGCTATGCCACACTCGACTGACTCACTGATTCGTCACAGCCCACTTTGTTGACTGACTACACCGTCGTACACGAGTCACTGAACTCTGCTGCTTGGCATTCCTTACATAGTTGGAGGGATAGTCTTACTCGTTCCAGGTGGATTTGATGCGAGTATCCTTTTGGCCTGTCTTGAGAGTCCCAAGCCATCTCTTGGAGAACCTTTGCGAATCATATTCACATGCGTACCATCTCCTGTTAGCACCTGAAATAGTAAGGCGTCTTCTTCAAAATCGTAGACTCTTGCTAGACTTTCAAGGGCAGCACAGCCGTTCGAGGAATCAAAGAAGTGGACTGCCTCAAGGTAGTGTTCTGGCTCCTGTCCTCTTAAACATATATACAAATGACCAGCCAATACCAGTATGCACTCGAAGCTTTATTTATGCGGATGATCGAGCCATTACTGTCCAGGCGGATCACTTTGAAGTTGTGAAAATACGTCTATCTGAAGCTCTAGAGGAACTAAGTGATTCACATTCCAGGATGTTCAGAAAATTAATAGTACACTGGTATTTAACTATTTACATATTTTTTTAAAACTTGTTTTGAACATTTCCAAAATTCATCCAAAATCATAAATTTAATCGTCCATATGATTTTATATGTCTGAATTTACATTTCTCATTTTATATGAATTTAAATATTTTATAGTATGAAATTATTTTCATAAATTTCTCTGACTCCAACAATGTACAACCAAAATCTCTTTTCCAAATATTATAATTTGCAGTCTCGAAATTGACTCTTCTTCTTCTTCTTCTGTCGCTTTAACGTTTGTCCCGCCTCGTGGCAGGGTCCGCTATTTGAATCCGCTGTCTCCACTTTACTCGGTCATGGGCCATGGGCCATGTCCGGATGAAGGTTGACGCCTTTCAAATCCCTGTGCAGTGTACCGGCCCAACGTTGTCTCGGTCGCACCTTCGGACTTTTCCCGGCGACCTCCAGTGTGTAGCTGTTTTGCAATGGTGTCCGCTCCTGACCGTAGCATATGCCCAAACCATCGCAGACGACCCCTCACACATTTTGTTACTGATTGCTGCGATACCAAATCGTTCCCTTATTCTTTGATTGGGGATGTGATCCAACCTAGTAATGCCTGCTGTCCATCTAGGTATCTTGGTCTCCATGACACTTAGCCGACGTTCTGATTCCTTCGTGGTCGGCCAACATTCGGTCCTATAAAGCGCTACGGGACGAATGACAGTGCGGTAAATCGTCGATTTTAGGTGGTCTTTCATCTGGCGATCGCACATGACACCTGTCGCTGTTCGCCACTTCATCCACGCAGCGTTAATTCTTATGTTGACCTCCTCGGTGAGACGACCTTCAGCAGTTATCGCAGAGCCAAGATACTTAAATTTTGTCGTTCGAGGCAGATCATCGCCGTCGGAGTGTTCCGATTTCTCCAGCATCCGTTGTCATATATTCTGTTTTAGCTTTGTTAAGCCGCAGGCCATATTGACTTAAACGATCACTCCATTCCTGGACTTGATGTTGGAGATCCAGCTTGTTTTGAGCGGCCAACATAACGTCATCAAAGTAAGGAATGGTCCAAGGTAACGGTTGTTGTAGATCTGCAGTAACCGTGTCCATGACCATTATGAACAGCAATGGTGACAGGGCCGAACGTTGATGAACACCAACTGTTACATGGAAGTTTTCCGACGCTCCTGCGGTGGCTTGGACGCAACTTCTTGGCTCCGCGTAAAGCAACTGTGCCCAGTTGACAAGGTACTCTGGGATGCCATGTTGTCGGAGAGTCAACCAGATCAAGTCGTGCGGCACAGGATCAAAAGCCTTTTCGAGATCTAAGAAAGCAAGGTGCAACGGCTTATTCTTTTCACGATGCTTTTCAACTAAAAGCAGTGTGGCGTGGATTGCATTTGTTGTGCTGCAATTTTTCACAAATCCAGCTTGGTTTTCGGTCAGCTGGGTGATCGCACGTATCCTCTTATCAAGAATGCGCTCGAAGACTTTCATGTTGTGACAGAGGAGTCGAATTGGTCTGTAATTAGCACACTCGGCTGGACTTCCCTTCATTTTGAAGATGGGTATCGTGATGCTATGTTGACAATCAAGTGGTGTTCGTCCTTCTTTGAAAATTTGGTTGAAGAGTCTTGCCAACCAATCCGCTGGATCCCACTTCTGAGAGCACCTTAGCTCCGCCGCGATGCCATCTGGACCAGTTGCCTTGCCTGGTTTCATTTGTTTCAAGGCACCTGCACCCTCTAAGACATCAATAGGTTTGATGGGACCTTCGACAGCAGTAGCGACAGGTATCTGGTTGTGTTGGAATTCCTCTGTTGAAACCTTCTCAAAGTAATTTCGCCAACGTTATCTCGCCTTCTTCCAGTCGACTAGCAAAACGCCCTTATCGTCGTTGATGCCATAGAAGCGTTGGATATCTTGAGATTTATAGTGCCTGGATTTGACGAGGCGATAGTAGTGGTTTTGTAGGGGTTCAGATGCCACCTCTACCTCCCCACCTCACAAGATGGCGGCGGCGCGATATCTCTCGAACGCATGGTCGGATTTTGACGAATGAGGTGTCATTGAACTCGGGCTGACACCCCCTTTCCAATGGATAACATATTTTAACCCCAAAATAAAAACCTACCCCTACTAGGGGGCGATTTTTTTTTTTTAGAAAATCTCTCTTTCCAACTGCAACATGTGAGAGTTAGAATGTCAATATGAAATGAAACGTTGTTCTACATAAAGTGCATGTGTTCGGTGGATAGCCACTATGAATTAACATGCTTGTTTTTGTTTTTTACGCATGCCCACTCATGGCTTTTGAAGAGGGTGGGGGAGTGGTTCCCTGTGGACGAGTCCTTGTTGACAGGTCATTGTTGACAAGTCCTTGTGGACGAGTTATTGTTGACGGGTCCTTGTGGACTGGTTATTGTTGACGAGTCCTTGTGGACGAGTCCTTGTGGATGAGTCCCTTTGGACTGATCCCTTTGGACCGGTCCCTTTGGCCTGGTCCCTATGGACTGGCTCATGAATTTATTTAAATTATGTCAAAGGGTCTAACTACATTTGTGTGTGTTGAACTGACGTTGTTCACCAACCCCCACTACTATAATGTGATAACGATATGAAAGTAAAGTGACGAAATACATGTGAACACGTGTGAGATGACCTTATTACTGTCCTCCTTGTGAAACAAGTCACATCGTGTTTTGGTTCATACGTGGGAAAATGCAAGTTCTTGTGTAATATGATCTAACACACAGGTGTTCACCTGTACACGCGCACGATAAGAGCTAACAAGTCACAACCTGTTTTGACAGTGGTGGGAGGTAAAGGGGGGATAGTTAGTGTAAGAGAGAACACAGGTGAAGAGAGAAAGAAATATGTATTGCTGACATGTATAGCTGAGGACTGTACATAGGACTGTAGGTTAAGTACAACATGAGTGAATAAATAAATACAAGGCACACATGTTCACACAACATGTAATTTATTAATCCAAGAATTAAAGGCTGAGCTAAATCTCAACCATTTTACATATAGTTTATTTCCATTTTGTTTCAACACTTTTTCCACAAGGTAATGTTTAGGAAACGCTGTCTTTTGAAGTTCTTGAAGATAAAACCTGCCTTTTATGGGTTGATGGTTGAGGTCCTCGAGTAAATAGGTGACTGGACTGTTCAGGTTGACTTGACGAATTCGAAATAGTTCAGTCCCCCAATTTGGTGTGTAGCCCTTGTCGAAGACGGACTTGAATTTGCTCACACGAACATGGTCCCCAATGTTAAGGCGATGACGTTTAGGGTCTGCTGTTTTTATGGGGTTAAACAGTTTATCCAATCGCTGAATATTTTTGGTCACGAGGCGTGGCTTGGTCCCAATGGTTCTGTGTTTGGTGTCATTGTAACGTGACACTATCTCAGGTAACAAGTCCAACCAGCGATAAGTGCCCTGAGCGGTAAACGCTTTCCACGTATGGGTTTTCAATGTTCGTTTGATCCGCTCGACCACGCTGGCTTTGAGATTGCTGTACGTGGTGTAATGGTGAATATCCTTAGATTTGAGAAAACTGGAGAAATCCTTGTTGAAGAATTCTTTCCCCTGATCAGTTTGTAGCAGCTGAGGTTGACGTTTGGAGTGTTGAATAATATGTTGAAAGGCCTTGGTAACTAGTGGACCAGACTTGCGACGCACAGGTTCAAGAAACGCCATTTTGGAATAAACATCAATGACCGTCAACATATAGCGTACACCATCGTTAACGCTAGCATAGGGAATCATATCAACCAAGTCTGCTTGCCAAAGTTCATCCACACCCTGTGAAATCACGTTGAGTCGCTGATAATGACGTCTAGCTGGACGATGCAACTCGTGAGCAATACCCATTTTAATGGGTGCGGGCTTAAACAATAATTTTGGCATTTCGAAGTTCTTCCTCGATTTCTTGAATTTCCCAATCGTGACCGGTATGGCTGGCTTGACGTGAAGCATGCAACAACTGTAGTCGCTGGATGAGCTTATTGGGATTGTGCCAGTAGGTAACATCCACAAGGGGTTTTAATGGTTTAAATGTCACTCCCGAAGCGGACACTTTACGACGAGTACTTTGACTGGTGGGAAGCATTTTTGCATTGATGGTTTTATATTTTTGAGATATATTGGCATTTACTTGTTGAGCGGGATCATATTGTCTTTTGTGAGCGTGGGTGTCCAATAAAATGGATTTATATTTACTAAGGTCCTCTGACGTATAATCTTGGGATGAGGGAGTCCGAGAGAATAGTAGCTTTAACAGTCCTGGTGTTAATTTATAGTTGATCTTTTTAATGACAGCTTTAGTACGACTAAATTTAATCGATGAATCACCAATTTTAAAACTATCATCCTCATAGCGAACACCATACGTGGTATCTGTGTTTCCAATAAATAGATTGGTGAAATAGGGTTCCAGTGTTGATCCATAATATTTTATTAAAATGTTTTTCAGTTGAGCTTAATGTTGAGGGGTGGCCAAAAGTTGCGAAAATGGAGACGATCTGGAAGAGCAAGGTGTTTCGACCATGGCCAAGGATGTCCTTTTTCTTAAAAAACTCTGCAAGGGGTGATGCCTTTTTTGAGGCGTAAACACTTGTTCCTCATTATCCTCAAATTCGCTAACACTAGTTAAATCTTCCTGTTCCTCTTCCCCTTCCTCTTCCTCTTCCTCAGGGTCCTCATGGTGCGTCTGAGTGGCTTGTGAAACGGTAGGTAGCGTTTCAGATGGCTTGAAAGAGGGTTTCAACATGGCTTTTAGCGGAGGTGCTAAATGTTGTTGAATAAACAAAGAATGATCCGCACGCGATCGTTTCAATTGACGAAACTTTTGGCGAAAAGTATTTTTTGCTCTAATAATATGCTTTTTCAATTGACTCTCTGCCAACGCCATGATGTCGTGACAAATGACTTTAGAGGGAATGATACAGTGCCTTAAATAGCAATAAAATGATCAAACCCTAAGCGATACCGCCCTTGGTTGAGTACACTTTGTTTGTCAATCACTAAACAGGCATGACGTTGTGTGTTCCAGCACTTGCCACACAATTCTGTAAACATTTGAAAGGTCATATCCGGATTCACATGTTCATTATAAATGTAACGACTGTTCCTCTCGTCCTGGCGAAATAAAACAATGACATTGGCATTGTCACGAATCAACTGTTTGGACATTTTAGAATACGTTTGTCCAAGATAGAAGCAATCGATATGTTTGTGTAGACCCATGCTGAAATAGCTTTGATTGATACCTTGTCGTTCAGTGGATACATCATCGAAAATCATGAGTGAATCAGGCTTTACCACATCCGGTGAAATAACATTTTCTTGCGTGGAAAATGTAAAATACCCCATATTCTCATTTTGTAATCCAGACATGACTTGATCCAGAAACACGTAGAGGGGTTGGTAGAGAGATTTTGCGAAAATATAAATATTTTGAAAACACAGACCATTGGGCGCTGTAATAAGTGTCAGCAAAAGATTGGTCTTTCCACAGCCGGAAGGTCCCACAATGATGCAGCGAATGGAAGATGGAAACAGTGAACCATGACGTTGTTCACGTGATGTAGGGCAGAGATGGGAAACCATGTCCCTCACGGGGAATGTCTCTTGCTGCTTAATTATCTTCATTTCAACTAAGGCTTAGAGAGGCTAGCAGGCTGTCTATATACATCGCACCGAGCCTTGTCATAGAAACAGTAGACTCGTACTACAGGTTGGCGATGGATGTCTTTGGACGTGCGTTGATGGCCAAAGATAGGCCTGTCCTCATACATGATCCTAAACAGGAAACAGATCCTGCTAATAAACACTATGTGGATAGGTCTGTAGTGCCACGCACAAAACAGGGAGATTATGACTTTAAAGGAAAGCGGTTAACCCATGTAAAACATCCTCAAGTGTCTACAGACGTTACTACAAAAAATATGTGGATAACAAGGTGTATGAGTTTTATGATAAAGTGCCTCAGCTTACAGTGGATGGCTATAGCGCTAATCATCACCGCATTATTCACGTGGAAGACCCACAAGAAGATGATGATGTCTGTACCAAGCGATACGTGACCTATGAAATGAAAAGGCTTTATAAATTTATCCCATCTGTATTTTTAGTGCATCTGACAAATGTAAAACCTGTGAATGAGAGAAACCATATACCGCCAGTTCATGACCAGCACTTGACCTATGTGCTTGCTTCGTGTTTAAGCCACTATCGACTACACTTTAATGGAACCATTCACATCAAATATGCCATACCTGATGAGAACCATTTACAAATAGAGATAAATGATCATAGGATGTTGGTCCATAACCATGAAATGGTCAATGCAGGAGACGAATTATTCTTTCATCTCATGATGACATGGAATGAAAAGCAAGCTGGAAAAACCATAAATGATTTCCCACTTTATGTAGAATTGGAATATACAACCATGAAATAACAATCTGACGTTAGTTGTGACTTAAACTTTCTTGTGACAGGTTGTTGGTCATTATCATCATGGTGAAACAAAGATATGTGGTGAGAAAGACTAAAAATATGACCCTGTCCTTGGCAAAGCCTGGGCTTAAGACATTCGTGGACAAGCCCTTGCGAAAGAAAAAAAGAAAAAATCATGTGTTGACCATAAGGAAAGCTCTTCGAGTAGCACAAAGACATGTTATTCCAAAACGTCAACGACAGAGTTCAAAACAAGGGCGGGTGATCCCCGTCCCTAAACGAGCGGGATATTTACCTGCATTATTCGCTGGTCTGGCTGCTCTAGGTTCACTTTTAGGCGGCGCCAGTGCAGTGACAAAAACTATTAAAGCCGTGCAACAGGGCAAGCAACAACTCAAAGAAAGTCAGCGACACAATGAAACAATGGCGGCCATTGCTATGGGGGCTAGAAATGTCAATTTGAAGCCAGCCTTTTATCAACAAGGATTTGGAATTTCACCTTTTCGAAATAAAAAAAAACATGTTTAACCTCAGCCATAGCAAGACATGCCCTGTCGCATCAGCAAGTGGAAAGCTATGCTAAACAACTAAAGCTTTCTCATTTTCGAGGTGTGTTTATGCGAAAACAATTACTCTCACAACCCTGGAAATATGAATGTGCTGTTGTCAATTTGGATGATCACCGAGAACCTGGAACACATTATGTAGCTTATGTCAAAGAGGGATCCACTGTATGGTACTTTGACAGTTTTGGGAATTTGCCCCCGCCCTTGGAACTAGTGGCCTATTTTGGAAACAGGATCAAGATATATTATAATGTGAAACGTGAGCAAACGTTTAACAGCCAACAGTGTGGACGTTTGTGTTTATTTTTTTTATATAAGACGCAACATAAGCAAAAACGTCAACAGTATGTCGGTGGAAAGTAAGACGTTTACACTGCATGGACGTGGACCTGAAGTGAGCCTAGACTTTTACCCACCTATCGAATTGAGTGAAAAACCCTATGGTTTAGGACTTGATTCTCTTGAAACGTACAATCGAATATATAACATACGTGAAAATGTGAACAACAAGTTTTACTATGATGATTCTGTGCTCACCCTGAACTCTGGTGGATACACAATAGATGACATTTATGAACACATTTGTGTGGTGTTGACCAATGAATATGGTTTAAAGTCATTTCTCGATGGAACGCGCAAGTTTGAACTTGTAAGAAATACCAACACTCATCGCTGCAGTATTTTTTTTTTACATTCAAAATTGACTTTAAAACACACCCCGATTCCATTGGTCCATTACTAGGATTTAAACCACGCGTGTTGGAACCCAACAAAAACATGAATCAGACCACGAAGTGAAATTCATTGAGGACCATCATGTGTCGGTGACGTGTAATATTATTAGTCAAGTGTACACCAATCAAGAACCGTCGCATTCGCTTTATGACTTTATTGTAACATCGCCCAATGGCTATATTATTCGTGAAAACCCTCCAGTGGTGCTTTTTCATTCTGTGGCTGCCGATGGTATTAGCAATATAACATTAAGACTGATCAATAGAGAGCAACAACTCATTGATCTAGATTCTACCACACCAGTGACTTACAAGTTGGTGCTAAAACCACTATGAAGTTTGTATATAAAGCAACAGCACCGTCTAGGAATGGTGTTAGTTGTTTACCACGTCAATACACGTTAACATCTCAGAACAAGCAGATTTTACAGCATTTGGTTACCACATCAACCCCCGCGATGAATTCCATCCTAGAGGTAGCGAACCACATCGAGGAGCAACCAGGAGTGGTAAGAATTGATCTCCATTCTTATCAAGCTCAAACACCTGGACTCAATAACAATGATGAAATTCAATTTGTTATCAACAACCAAGATATTTACACTCTACCGCATGAAAGTGTTATTCAGATTGAAGGTCGGCTCACCAAAGCCGATGGCTCTACACCCACCACATCCAAGTTGGCCAACCATGGTTTGGCCTTTCTTTTTTCTGAAGTGCGTTATGTGATTAACGATATCGTGGTGGATAGCACTCGAAATGTGGGTATTTCCAGTGTCATGAAACTATATCCCTCTTATAGTGAGGAAGAAGCTAAAACACTTTGCATGGCGGGTTGGTGCCCTGACTCGATCAATGACCGGATGGTACACACCGATGGCACCTTCACTGGATATTTACCTCTTAAACTAATTTTAGGCTTTGCTGAAGATCACCAGCGCATTGTGGTCAACGCAAGGCAAGTGCTTTATCTGGTGAGAGACAGGAGTGATAACAATGCACTCAAGGGAGCCGACAATGCCCCCATTGATTCAAAAATTCAACTACAACGCTTGCTATGGAAAGTGCCTCATGTGACCCTTAACGATAGCAAAAAACTGGACATACTCAAAATGGTAAAGAGAGATATACCTCTACCCATGGAATTTAGAAGCTGGACACTCCATGAGTACCGGTTATTGCCCACCACCAACACACACCGTTGGTCTATAAAAACAGCCCGCTATACAGAGAGACCTCTCTACATGATTGTGGGTTTTCAAACGAATCGCAAGTATCAACAAACCAAAGATGCCACGCTATTTGATCACCTGCAATTGAGAAATGCACGTCTTTTCCTCAACGGTGCTGTGTTTCCCTATGAAGGGTTGGATTTAGATTTTTCAAAAAATAAGTTTGGCCCCCTGTACGACTTGTTTTCTAAATTTAGATGGTCGTATTATCAAAAAGAGAATTGTCCAATGTTGTCACCCCAAGCTTTTAAGACAAGGGCGCCACTGATTGTCTTTGACTGTTCCTACTTGGAAGAGTCTGTCAAACCATCCAATATTGACATTCGACTAGATTTTGAAACGCATGACAATGTTCCAGTCAATACCACGGCCTACTGTTTGATTATTCATCCCAAACAAGTCAACTATTATCCACTGTCCAGCCAAGTGACAAGTGTATAAATAGCAGGTCAACACACATCAAACCGCTCAGTCATGTCTTGCTTTCAAGCCTCAAGAGAAGTTACATCCATGAATTTAAAATCTGAGGAACAACGTTTCAAGACCTTTGCAACGTGACCGGTGCCTTTTATAAACCCTCAAGCCTTAGCGGCCGCTGGATTCTACTATTTAAAAACAAGAGATGAAGTGAAATGTGTGTTTTGTCCCATTATCTTAGACCAATGGCAAGAAAGTGATGAACCCATGCAGGAACATCAGTGCTGGTCACCTGCCTACCCCTACCTGTGCAGAATGGAGGTGGGTAATATAACCTGTCATTCAAGTTACCCCTCACTCGTGCCTCTAAGTGATGAAAAAAGTTATGATACGTGTGGACTTTATGGTGTCAACAGTGCTTCAGTGAGCAGCTCACAGTCAAAAACACCCAGTTTAGAGACATTGGGATATCATCGGTGTTAAGGACACTATAAACATAAAAGACTGATTTGTTGTATGAGATGGTACCGCCTCTATCCTAGAATGAAAAAGGAATGTAAAACTTGTTATGCTAATAAAATAATGTAATACAAAATTGGTTGTTGTTGTTATATTATTATTTCTTATGCCCCCCCCCCCCCCTGCCATATCCTAACCTCTATAGTGACTACTCGATGTTTTTCTTTTCTTTTACTAGAATGGTATCTAAGTAAATGACATGGGTACACCTTACTGAACAATTGTCAGTCTGTGGTCAGTTGGACTTGATCCAGACTAGAGTGAACATGTTGCGTACACTGATTGTCGACTGTCAAGGGTTTAAAATTGGAGATAACAAAGTTATATTTAAAGAAGTGGCTATTATTGATTGTTCCACTTTTTGGATATCGCAAGCTACCCATTTGGTGTTTAAACCACCTTATGCGTTTGATTTGTTGTGTGATAAAGACCGTAAACAAACCCAGTGGATTGAAACTCATATGCAACTAGACTGGAAGCAAGGAACCATTTCATATAAGCACCTAGACATGGTCATGAAAGCCTTCTTGTCTTCCGCTCATGAAGTATTTGTGAAAGGTAGTGAAAAACGTCAATGGCTACAACCATTTTTGCCGTCTTACTGTCAATGTATTGATTTAATGGACATGGGCTGTCCCTCGCTGCAAACACTCATGGACCGCTGCCCCTGTGACAATATTACCCATAAAGCTCTGGCACAGGTGTGGCAATTGTTTCATTGTCTAACCACCAATGCCTGCTGGGAGTTGTTAAATAAAATTAAAACTAAAGGTTTACCTGTGAATGCCACCAGTGAGATTTCTACAAGCGACGTGTAAACATCAACGTGATACCATGGAGAAAGGGGATGCTACCG
The DNA here is from genome assembly GCA_946902985.2 of Meconema thalassinum. NCBI lineage: Eukaryota > Metazoa > Arthropoda > Insecta > Orthoptera > Tettigoniidae > Meconema > Meconema thalassinum. Next base: position 465,009,319 of record OX336394.1, on the reverse strand, counting down.
ATAAAGCGATTGGAAAGTTCTTCGTGTGCAAAAAGAAACTAGACAGTTTTACTAAAGAAGAATTATTGGCTCTTCCAAAATCATTCATTTATTACGTCGCAGCAAATGCAGTGAAAGAAATCTGGCAACATGTACCAAAATCATGGACTCAAGACCCTGTGCTAAGTGAATTGCAACCATGTACGGATTATGATCACCATAAGCAAGTGGCTATGGCAAAAATACCCTCTATGCGACAGTGTGCTACTTGCCAGCTGGTCAAACTGTATCATGGTCATAAAAGTCAGTGTAAAGACTTTGCTTCCTCATACCACGAGTGTAATAAAGAAAAAAAGCAGCAACAACAAACATCATCCACAGAGGAGGAGGAAGATCAAACCTTTTTTCCATCGATGGAAAAGGATATGCCAGACCTGTACTGGCAATGGCGTCATTGACAAAGTAATTCAATACTTGACTTTCGAAATCTACCTACCTGGTTATTATTTGTGTGGTCCTGGAACTTATCTTGAAGAACCTTTGCAGCGTGGTGATATACCTATTAATCCTTTGTATCGAGCATGCACCTTTCTTATCACCACAGTCATCCTGCATTAAGATGTGTAGCGGATAAAGTATCGTTGAAAAGCTGAACAATGTTTGACATCCTGTGATGTCTCAGTGGGAGAGAGGTTGGCAGCCCTCATTGTGATTAGTGCTATATAAGGAAAGTTAATGATGAGTGGACATGAACATTGAAAAGGATTGAGGAATTGGTATTTCTTTGTATTCTATTTTTGTAAAGCTCTATTTGTTGTGAAATAAAAGCATGGTTTACAATATTGGTATGTAGCTGATGATTTTTACTTCTAAATACACACATTTTCTTATATAATACAGGTGGGTCACTAAGTATACAGTTTTTATAATCACTTATATCTAATTCTTTAGTAACAACATTCTTTTTCACTCCTTTTAATTTTTTTTACTACTACATCATCAATTGTCATATAGCTGTATGATTTAGATTTTGTGCCTACAAAGGTGTCTATAATAACACCAGCACATTCAACCTTAAATTTCCCAAGAAGCTTTTTGTTTACTAGAGGCAAATGGTAAATATTATCCTCGGGGTAGTCACTTGTATCAAACCTATTTAGCTCAGTTTTGATATCCTCATAAAAATCATCAGTTTTAAACTCATAAATAAAAGAATCTGTGTCTGTGTAAAGTAATTTAGCATTATCAAGATAGTTTTTCTTTACATAATCATAGTGAAATTCATACATAAGTGTTTTTGACAATTCCAGAATGCTGTAACCCACATATATGGGTTTGTTGTAAGTTACTTTAAGACGATTCATTTGTATTACAACTAAATCCTCATGAATAATTGAACAGCTATGAAAGGTAGGCTTGCTTATTAAGTTGCTCGCACCATACCTTTTACCATCATTCTCCCACTATGTTATCAGCTTTACATCAACTCGTTTATCTACATTCTCCATTGTCTTTCCAAAAACACTATTATTTATGAGTTTATAAAAATCTTTTTCAAACGCGTTTGTTGACTGTGTTCTTAAATTATTGTTTGAGCCATGCTGACTGATGAAATTGCAATACGCGATGAATTTTAGTTAATTTCAATCCATGCTGTAGACACTGTTTCAAGTTTTGATAATGTATTACATATTTACATTTATCATTTACATTAGCAATTAACATTTTTGTTCGTGATGTGATGTACGGAGATTTCATATTCTCAGGACAAAATGGTAAATCATTATGATCATCATGTAACTCTTTAGGGTACTCAAGATTTACCTCTAAAATATATCCTTTATCATCGTTATCATTAAGAGTGTCAACATGTAAGACATCAATTTCAGGTTGTGTCAGCCAGCGAAAATCTTTCAGTGGTAGATATTGACTCATAGCCCAACCATATTGGTCATTTGCATCGAGGTAGACAATATACTTTGACTCTTCACAAGGGTTGTAGCTACGCATGTATTTATTATTCGCTTTAGAGTACCGTCCACTACATTGGCTTAATCCACCTCGAATTGATGATTTTATAAAATTGATCATATATCAGTCATTAATTCTAAATTTACTTTCGTTTTTTTCAACATTGAACTGAAACTTAACCCAGGAGCAGTGAAATACTGACAAGGATCAAGGTCATAAGTTTTCATACAAACATTCCGAAAATGTTCAAAAACATCTGCTAATAATAACACATCTGTCTTCAAATATATGTCTGAAAATTCTCCTAAAGTTTGAATGTGGAACTGTGTCCATACACGTTGTGCATGTAAATATTCCTGATCACTGATATGACTTGTGTTTAAGGAACTGTAAAATGCATCTTTCGGTGGTAAAGAACACTCCTCAAGACGTTCCACACAGTTAATATATTCATAAAAGAATATACCGTTTTGACGAATCAAATTAAAATCATCTTCTTTAGGAAAGACACGTTGAATTTCATGAAACTGATCTGATTTTAAATTACTAGCTAGCTTATCAAGACTACTCGGCATAAAGCGGAATGAATCTAAAAATCGCAGTTTAATGGTTTTTTTATTGCTAGTTTTGATGTATTTTGTGACCGATATGTATTGTTCCTTATTATTTGCAATCACATCAGTTTTCACATCTGAAGTTCCAAATTCTTTAACGATAAAGTGGTTATCGTATTTGCTACCGTTATGTAGAATGACCGGAACGAATTTACTTACTCTATAATTTAAATTACATTCTTGGTGAGCAGCACCACGATATTTTCCTGTTAAATGGTCATGATCGCGAACCCTGTCTGTATATAAACATTCACCACATATAAAAAAAAATAGTTTCAGTTTCAAACCCCATTTGCTGTGATGATGTTAGTGGCTCCATTGGAATGATCGTATTTAAAATAGAGGATATACGAATGGCATCTTTCTCAAGCCTTTCCATAAAAACTTTAGGTGCATCAGGTCCTCTATAGAGCTCAATCTTATTTAAAGAGTCATCATAACTACATTTAATATAATATGCAAAGCTAAAAGGTTCATGAATGTGAGTAGTGTTGGTGAAAGGTTGGGCTGGATTCGATGAACATGTATTAAATGGTTTTAGCAAAGCCTCGAAGTCAGCATATATAACAAATGGTACTCGAAGCTGTTTCTCATAATCCTTAAAGTTTAGAATGTTATTTTTAGGAGTCGGTAATACCGTACAAATATGATTACACCCCCATTTTTGGTGTTGAATTAGTTGGTCCTCTTTCTGGAAATGTAGCAAACAGCCATCACACAACCACTTCTTACCTTTATATTTTGATATCTGACTACCGACAAGTCTACTGAAATGTTTTATCCAGCAATAGTGAGCATTTTCACCTTCGGTTATGTATAGTAAATTTACATGAATATCCTTTTTTTCCTGAGTATAATATAGAGGACCTTCTATTCTCTTATTTTCAAATCCATAAACATTAATACTTACATTGTTCAGCTCTTCAAAACGTTGAATTTCTTTTATCGCCATAGGAAATTCCATTTCTTCTAAATCTAACACTGAAGAATAGTGAGGATATGATGATGTTCTCATCGTGTCCCTCACTGCTGGATGGAGAGCTGAGGTTACAGCCCATGCAAAGCATGCGTCATCATCATTCATAACGTTTACAAAAGCGTGCTTACGTTTGATCCATCCTGGCAAATCAACGTATGATGATGCTCGAAGGGGGTTGTATTTATTCAGGTTGGTTTCTAAATAAAGTACTTCAACTAACGCCCAGCCTGACTCCCTTTCCTGGAACTCTTCACTCTTCACAATGATAGCACTTGAAATATTTTGATATATATCACTAATATTAGTTGATTCGCTAACAATTATGTTTTTTGTATTAAAGGATTTGATATCCGTAATTTCACCTTCGCTCCCAGTTTTTACATCGAGTCCAAAAAGTTCAAAATTAATTTTAATTGTTTTATGCTCTAATAAAACATTTTCTACTAAGCCAAACACAGTAGGTTGAACATTTTTTTAAAATGATTCAATACTTTGAGTTTTTTCTTTACTATAAAGTCTATAACTAGCAATTCGACTTTTAAATGCACTACCAATTTGTTGAACATTTCCAGAATTCCTTTCATGGCAAGCGTTATTTTTCTGATGAATACTGCGTAAATGTTCATGAATGAATGAAGAAGGTATATCAATATTACATACATCACAATGTGTTATCGAAGGTTCACCATTCTTCTTTCTTTTTGTTGCACAACTATTTTCACAATCTTGAGAACGTTTACGCTTTTGAGCATCACATTCGTTTAAAGGTTCCGTGCTAGTTGATGGTTTTACAGTTTTTAATTCTTGTTGTTCTCCATGCACTTCAACCATGTGGGATTGATATCGCTTTACAGCAGAAAAACCAAGTTCACAAACTGAACATGAAAATGGTGCTGAACTAACATGCATTAAATTTACATGACCTGCAAGATTATCTTGTCTGTTAAGTGTGGTAGCACAATGACTGCACACAAACATTTTAATGTCATGTTTAACAATTGCGTGTCGTTGAAGGCTGTCAGGTCTTGAAAACTGTTTCTTACAGTCACCACACTTGAACATGGTGATCCCTTTCGAAAGTACCTATAAAAGAAAGAAATCATAAATGTTAATAAATGATAAACAAAAGTACAATATAAATAGTTTAATTACATTCCAGTCAATCGATCATCTGTGAACTCCTAGCAAGTCTAACTTCATGTAGTTCTAACTGTCACTGACACCTAGCGGTGAACATTGGAACTTGATAGAGTGGTAGAAACCAGTGGTCGCCAGTTAAGTGAGCTAAGTGTGACGTCATAACCAATCTTAAAGCAAGTCTAAACTTGTAGAACATGTCACGTGATAGAAACCAGCGATCGCCAGTTAAGTGAGCTAAGTGTGACGTCACAGCCAGTCTTAAAACAAGTCTAAACTTGTAGAACATGTCACGTGATAGAAACCAGCGATCGCCAGTTAAGTGAGCTAAGTGTGACGTCATAGCCAGTCTTAAAACAAGTTTAAACATGTAAAACATATCACATGACTAGGTTAAGTTAGGTAATGTTAAGTGAACTGAGGTTAAGACTTTAAATATTCCCTATGTCACTGACACCTAGCAATGAACATTCGGACTTAATAGAGTGGTAATCAAAATCTAACCTATAAAATTAGCTTTACACACCATGGTCAAGTAGTTCCAACTTTTGACTGCCAAATATACCATTTTCACTAACATGTAGTGGTGAACATTGGAAAATAATACTCTAACTGTTTAAAAGTTATTAGAGGGGGGGGGGGCACTTACCTTCTTATAATTTATCAACTGCTGTCACTGAATGAACAGATTGTAGGAATATGGTAACCTACAGGTACCCAATTATCTGTAAACAAATCAATCAATCAATTAATCAATAAATACATTCCAATCAATAACTTCAACATCAATTAGTAATAAAAGACTACAATCCATTAATAATAAGTACTTACCTTGAAAAATAATTTAATGATTTTCTACCAAAAAGGCATTTTTACAACTCTTGAGCAGTAATACAGCACTGTTCACTCAAAGCGAGTAATAAAGACTGACAGTAGGGAAATATATGACACCTCTCTTATATAAACTCTCATCGCTCGTGTCAGCAGTTTTTTGCAGATCACTGCAATTCCTTTCCCAATACAGCTGAGAGTCCAAAGTACACTAGGAACACCTTTGTGGTATCCAATGACTGCTGACTTTGCATGATCATCACCCATTGTCTTAATCTACACATGGGGTTTCAAATTACTGCAGCGTCAGTCATAGCAACAGCAGTGTGCGCTCCCTGCCATGTCAGCAACATGACACCGGAAGGAACACCTGTGTAATATCCAATAACTGCTAACTTTGCATGATCATCATCCATTGTCTTTATGAACACTTTCGGTTTCAAATTACTGCAGTGTTAGTCATAGCAACAGATCTGCGCGCTCTCTGTCATGTCTGTAATATGACACTGGGAGTAACAAGTCGGTTGACTACACGTACCATCTCCTCAGTTTTAACATCTTAAGAACATGTATTATTCTCATTCAACTACAAATGACTCGTTAGAACACATCCATCCACCAAGTTAGATCCCTTGTATGTTCACATGTATTTCGTCACTTTACTTTCATATCGTTATCACATTATAGTAGTGGGGGTTGGTGAACAACGTCAGCTCAACACACACAAATGTAGTTAGACCCTTTGACATAATTTAAATAAATTCATGTGCCAGTCCATAGGGACCAGGCCAAAGGGACCGGTCCAATGGGATCAGTCCAAAGGGACTCATCCACAAGGACTCGTCCACAAGGACTCGTCAACAATAACCAGTCCACAGGGACCCGTCAACAATAACTCGTCCACAAGGACTTGTCAACAAGGACTTGTCAACAATGACCTGTCAACAAGGACTCGTCCACAGGGAACCACTCCCCCACCCTCTTCAAAAGCCATGAGTGGGCATGCGTAAAAAACAAAAACAAGCATGTTAATTCATAGTGGCTATCCACCGAACACATACACTTTATGTAGAACAACGTTTCATTTCATATTGACATTCAAACTCTCACATGTTGCAGTTGGAAAGAGAGATTTTCTAAAAAAAATACAATTTCGCCCCCTAGTAGGGGTAGGTTTTTTATTTTGGGGTTGAAATATGTTGTCCATTGGAAAGGGGGTGTTAGCCCGAGTTCAATGACACCTCATTCGTCAAAATCCGACCATGCGTTTGAGAGATATCGCGCCGCCACCATCTTGTAAGGTGGGGAGGTGGAGGTGGCATCTGAACCCCTACAAAACCACTACTGGCGATAGATTTCCCGCTCTCACTTGCGTGTGTCCAGCTTCGCGTAGAGGTCTGCGTACCGAGCAGATTTTGTCGCAGCAACAGTCTTCTTCGCTTCCCTGCGTGCTATTTTGTAAGCATTCCAACGAAAAGGTGTTTGTCTTCCAGAAACTCGTGGTAAAGCTGTTTCTTCTTGCGCACCGCAGTTTTGACTGCGTCATTCCAAAGCCATGTGTCCTTATCGATCCGACGTCTTCCTGACTTCGTAAGTCCAAGAATGGTATGTGTGGCTTCGTGAACAGCTTTCTTCATTTTTGTCCAGCTTTCTTCATCAGTTGTAATCGGCGGCAGGGTAAGACGTCTAATGACTTCTTCTTCGTTCTCTTTAAATTACCATCATCTGATTCTCGCCGGTCCTGTTCGTGCCTGTATGACCATTGGCGGATTTACACGGAGTTTGGAGATAAGTGGTCGGTGTTGGGTCGCAACTGTTTCGTAAGGGACGACACGTTTTTAAGGTCTTGGCGCCTGACCAGAATGTAGTTTGCAATTCGGGATGTAGGGGCTAGCTTGTTTAGCCGTCACCGCCCGTGCGACGGTAACCCTTGCATACTTCTCGCGCCAACCGGGCCTGGTCGTCGCGCGTCGCTTCTGGGGGACGCCCTAGATCGTTGAGACAGCTTGTCATGGGGATGTGACAGCCGGCTTGTCACACGGCCTGTCGCCAAGCATTGCCAGCACATAATGAGGCCGAAATTGAATGACTTGATAATAATTTATTCCTCACAGTAATTTATGATTAATGCAAGATGGCGGCGAGTGAGAGACGGGCAGTGAGTTGGCTCCGTACATATTTAATTTTCTTGTTTGTAAATAGAGTGATAGCGAGTTCTAAAGTTTCTCTGAGTGAGTGTGTGGATATAAGAAGTTCGATCGTGAACGCAAAGTGCTGGGAAGACATTCTCGTAAGTAGCAAATGTGAATTTAGTTCGTTAGTATTGTGTTCATCATCTCGGCCAGTGACTGAACTGCCGCCCCGCCACCCTACCTGGCTCAAGGTTGCACGGCTGAAGTCAGACCACCCTCGTCAGCCGCTCCCTCCCATCTCTCACAGCTGTGGTTGGGGACCCTTTCTCTTGGCCTTGGCTGGTGACGTGCAAGTTAATCCGGGCCCAGTAACTGTAAAATGTGTGAAGTGTGACTCTGTAGGACGAGTAAACCAGATCCGGATTCAGTGCTCAGAATGTCAACAGTTTGTGCATCGTACTTGTGCCAAATTGACTGCAGGTCAATCTAGAAAAATATCAAGAGGTGAAAATTCGTTCTTCTGCTGGCAGTGCTCCATGCCGCAGTTGTCAAACTCACTATTCGATAGCTCCACTAATTCGGTTTCCACGCAATCATCTCAATACCGTAAATCAACTAGCAATATTTCAGTTCTAAATTTTAATGCACGCAGCATAATGCATCCGAAACGCAAACCTCTCGTTGATGCTTGGTTGATAGAAGAAGCCCCATCACTCATCTGTGTGTCTGAAACTTGGCTCAATCCCTCCATTTACAACAATGAGGTGATTTCGGACAGTTACATAATATTTAGAAATGACAGGCCCTCCACAGGTGGTGGAGTTCTCATAGCTTGTCTCCCAGAGCTACAACCCAGAAGCGTGCCCGAACTCGAAGTAGAGGCGGAGGTAGTTTGGATACAGATTACAACCAAGCAGGGTCCCATTCTGGTTGGCTCTGCATACCGAGCCCCGGGTTCTAAAGACCTCCACAACGAAGCCCTTCTTCGCTCCCTCTCAAGAGCACAGGCGCTACAGAATAAATTCTTCGCTATTCTCCTGCTAGGTGACTTCAACCTTCAAATTGACTGGCTCTCGAACGATACTCCGAAAGCTCTTAATTCTCTTTCTGAAAAATTTCTATCATGCTTTTACGGCCTATTTCTTCAGCAGCTGGTAAAGCAACCCACTCGAATCACGGACCATAGCAGAACCACCCTGGACCTAGTGCTCACAGATAATGTGGACATAGTGGACTCCGTTGAAGTAATTGAAGGCGTGTGTGATCATGAAGCAACCAGGGTTGAACTGAAATTACTCCACCCAAAATTGAAGAAAATATACAAAACAGCTCTCAACTACAACAAAGCAAACTGGTCATTATTAAATTCTCTGTTTCGCTCCAATCTCCCGGTAGTGCACACCGTTGACATAGAAACCCTCTGGACAGAGTGGAAAAGTATATTCTGGCAGTGTGTACAACAGTGCATTCCACAAGTTAAATTAAATGGCAATCGTCGATCTCCTTGGATTACCAATGAGATTGTACTAATGTTAAAAAAGAGAAATAGATTGTACAAAAAATGGAAACATAACCCTACCCCCACTAATCTCCATAAGTACAAGATCCAACGGAATTTAACAAAAATCACCATTAGAAACAGCCATAGCAATTTCATCTGGAATTTGGGCTCCTCGGACACGAAATCTCTGTGGCGATATATCAGCTCCAGATCAAGAAGCACGCCCTCCACAAATTTCACGTATAATGGCAAAATTGTATCTGAACCCGCGGAGATTGCTCAATCATTTTGCTCCTCCTTCTCTCAGAACTTTTCTTCCTTTACGCCATCACAAAATTATATAATAGATCGAAATATTCCTTTCCCTAAACTTGAATCCATTTATTTCTCCGTTGATGAGGTCTGCAAGTTGTTGTCATCTTTACCCCCCAATTCCGCTACTGGGCCTGATAATATACCCGCAAGAATTCTCAAAACGTGTGCTCAGGCCCTCGCTCCATCCATCTGCACAGTATTTAACACCTCTTTTCAATATGGGAAACTACCATCTGATTGGAAAATCGCCAACGTTGTTCCTGTCCACAAAACTGGTAATAAGGAATCAGTAACCAACTACCGCCCCATATCATTGACATCCATATTGTGTAAGGTAATGGAGCGTCTGCTATCGAGGGAGATGTTGCGTTTCCTGAAAGAAACAGGTTCTCTTAACGAACACCAGCATGGGTTTCTACCTGGACGTTCATGTACAACGCTACTCACATCAGCTGTGGACGACTGGCAACAAACTTTGGAAAGAATACCAGGCGGTCAAGTGGATCTCGTTACTCTCGATTGGACCAAGGCTTTTGATCAGGTTCCCCATTCACGTCTCCTTGATAAACTGCGCTCCTACAGCTTCGGTGGTAAACTAGTGGGGTGGTTGACTGACTTTTTTACAAACCGGCATCAGAGAGTAGTCTTCCAAGGCGCTCATTCCTCTACTGTTTTGGTCCCATCTGGTGTCCCTCAAGGATCTGTCCTTGGTCCTCTACTTTTCAACATATTCATGTTGGATCTTCCCCATGCAGTCTCCTCAAACATCTACCAATATGCCGACGACACAACCCTCTATCGCAAGATCAAAGACAATAGTGACCTCACCGCCCTGCAGGAGGATCTAAATAACATCAGTGTCTGGTGCAAAATTAACGGCCTGGCTGTCAATTCTTCCAAAAGTAATCTAATCTCCCTAACCCGTAATCGAATTCCAGCGGCCAACCCTTATCACTTTGAAAACACTCCGATTCCCCGTGTGCAGTGCGTCAAACTTCTTGGACTCAACATCACTTCCGACCTGAAATGGAACACCCACACCGACGCAGTGAGGAACCAAGCTGCACGCCAACTGGGTATGCTAAGCAGAAATCTACGTGGCTGCCGTACCAAAGTGAAGAGGACCGCCTACCTGAGTCTAGTACGACCGCTGCTAATTCACGCGTGCCCTTCATGGAGCCCCGGTACCAAGGGAAATATCCTTAAGCTTGAACAGATACAAAATCGTGCCACTAAATTCATTCTTTCGAAAAATTCCGACGTAGACTCTAAAAACAGACGCCAAAAATGTAGCCTTCCATCTATTGAGAACCTATTTACCCAAATTGATTTGTTATACCTGAGAAAACTTTTTAATAATACAGACTCATCTGCTATTTTAGACAAAATTTCCCTTGGCTACCGATCAGCTCAGAAGGGCCGCGGAGTTACGCTGTACGCCCCACTACCCAGGACTGAGTCGTACAAACTGGGGTTTTTAAATAGATCGGTCTGTGCATGGAACAGCCTACCGTGTTCCCTGAAGGCCAGCAACAATAATGCCGTTCAGTTCAAGAGGAAGCTGCGGCATTATTTGTTCATGAAGTAGGTTGTTCCTCATAAATTATGCCCCGATTCTTTGTTGTGCTAGTGTTTCCTGTGTATCTCCATTTACAATATTTATGTGACCTCTTCTCTTGTTTTCCTGCCTTATCCTATATAAATTTACCATCCCTCTAATGTATACTGTAAATAATTTATCATTGCTCGATTCTCACTAATTGCCATCTTGTGTACATATGTAAATATAACCCAGTATATATAGTGGGGGCTCTGACGCATCCCGAATGCGAAGTGGGGCTTTGCTCTTTTCAGAGACTCCCTTCAGTGTAATGTAAATATAGTGTAAGGCACTGATGAATAAATATGAAATGAAATGAAATGACATATTTCCACATTTATTTGAAATTATAATTTCACTCTGGACTAAGAACACAAAATCTGACAATTCCTACTGGAATTTATAAGTTTAGCAATTTCTGTCTTCAATTAGCACAAACAGCTCAAACATCTGAGAATATTGGATTTTATTATTTCTATCATATTATTATTATTATTATTATTCTGTATAAACCATTCTACATTGAACATATTCAGTAACCACTTCGTGACCTTTTCAGCGCTAAGTTATAAAATACGTAAAGAAGCAAGACAAATATGTCCCTTATCGTTACCAAAATAATTACTTAAAATACGAAAGGGGCCGATGACCTCGTAGTTCCGCCCCTTAAAACAACAATAACTAACTAACTAGAATACGAACAGTTTAAAGGCTTAAATACACACTTTGAAATTTTAAAAATCAGATCTGTTATAATACGCTATAAAATGAAAGATATAAATCTTGATAAATAAACAGCGCGATGTTGAAACAGTGATGTACTTATTACGTACGCTTGGAAATTTGTAGGCTAACGACTGATGTGAACATGTATGTATGTATGTATGTATTCTTTATTGTCAGACAGATAGAATCCACTAGTGACAATATAATAATTAACAATAAAATGTACAAGTATAAACAAAACAATAACAGCAAACAAGAACAAAAAATTGAAATACAGTAGTCTATTATAAATCAACAACCACAACCATACAGACACGCACTCAAACATCCGATCTCAAGCATTCATTCATACAATCCCTATGTACAAGAAACATTGAAATAATTACAGAAAAAACAAAACTATCTACAGTAAACGGAAAAAGGCAAAAACATAAAATGAAAGATAGAAGAAAAAATCGAAAACTGGGAAAAAAGTAATATAAGAGTGACATTCGAGGATCTAAAAAAAAAAAAAACACATTACTTCAGTCGCTCGTACATTCAATCAACCATTCATTCAACCACATGTTCAATCAATCAATCAATAAACGCAAATAGAAAAAACACAAAATGCACACACTATTTTACAGCCCACTCGAGATGTTTCTCATAACAGTTGATAGAGAGTCGAAGGAAATATCAGTAGCACTTTTACTCTCCATCAAGCTGTATGTTGACTGCAACCGGATCAGACATGAATTTTTATGTACATTAATTCTCGATCTGCCCCCATCGAACGTGTGCTTCCGTCTGGTGGTTCTCTGAGGGACGTGAAAACCCAAGTCAGCTAGCAACTGATTCGAGTCAATTCCACCATTTACCAGTTTCCACAGGAATCTCACGTCTCCCAATGTGCGCCGACTGCTCAGTGGAGGAAGACCGTACACGTTGCAATAACTCTCATACTCAGCTCTATGGTACGATCGTCCACCTCTGTAACAGAGCCATTTGACAAATCTCTTTTGCACACGTTCGATGGCGTCAATTTTATTACTGTGAAAAGGATTCCAGATCACACTACAGTACTCCAATTTAGGCCGAATGAGTGACTTAAATAATTTGGATAGGGTTATGTCCGAAAAATAATTTAAACAATTTCTTTTTAAAAATCCCAGGATCCGGAAACTTTCACGACATATTTTTGAAATATGTTCATCGAACGAGAAATTATTTGTGATTGTCACCCCTAAATCCTTAATGGTTGACACTCTACCTAGCGTTTCATTATTAATACAATAATTAAACCTGGGTAGGAGGTTACGTTTCAATGAAACTGACAAAACTTTACACTTTTCAGTATTCAGTTTCAGTTTCCATGTTTCACACCATTCACTGAGTTGGTGTAGGTCTTCTTGCAACAACTCACAGTCATTTATAGTACTGATGGGCATATACAGTTTAAGGTCGTCAGCGTACATCAGGCACCTAGAATTATGTATTATACGAGGGATATCATTCACAAAAAGTATAAAGAGCAGAGGGCCCAATACAGAACCCTCAGGGACACCGGAAGTAACGTTTACAGATTTAGACTTATTATTATTATTAATTATAACAGATTGGGTTCTATTTGAGAGGTAACTTTTGAAGAAACGTAAAAGATTACCAGTTATACCAAAATTTGAAATTTTATGAAGCAGTAGGTTGTGATGTACGCTGTCGAAAGCCCTAGAGAAATCAGTATAGATAACATCAGCACTACCACGGTTATTCATAAAGGTGGATACATCATGAGTGAAGACTGCTAGGTTGGTAGCAGTGGATCGCCTAGGAAGGAAGCCGTGCTGAAATTCAGTGATGAATGGTGACACGTGGGCGTACACTTCGTCCCGAACAATTGATTCAAAGACTCGTGCGAAAATAGACATTAGTGATACTGGTCTGTAATTAACTACTTTCTGCCTGGAGCCTTTCTTTAACACTGGGGTGATATGGACTGATTTCCAGTAATCCGGAAACACTCCTTCACTGATGGCTTGGTTGAAAAGAATATAAAGTGGACGAGCTAGCTGGTGGCATAAAGATTTAATTATTTCTATAGGAATGGCATCAGGACCGGGAGACTTGCCAGAGGTTAGATTATGTAATTTATTCTTGATGCAGTCTTCGGAAATATGGAAGTAGGAAATGCTGTCGTTACTGGAGGGTGGCAGATCAGGTCGAGGTGGCGGTATAGAATTTACAGGAAGGAATAAGGTTTCGAAATATTCAGAAAACAGCTCACAGGCAGAGTTTGCATCAGTACTGGTACGTCCGTCGTACTCGAGCGAGACCGGTAATCTGGTGTTCCTAGATCTCTGCTTAATGAAGGACCAAAGTCTGTTCGGATTAGATTTCACACTGGAGTCTATGTCTTCCAGGTAGGCGTCATACTTTCGGTGCTGAATTTCTTTGAATTCGGTCCTCCTGACCACAAATTCAATTCTATGGCATTCCAAAGAAGAGCGTTTCCATTGACGATGAGCCCTATTTTTCGAGTGTAGTGCGCTGATTACATCTGCATCAAACCAAGGTGGATAACGGTAGGGATTAACCTTCACACGAGGAACTGCTTCTCGAACTGCGGACATCAAGAGATCATAAAATATCTCACAATTCTCATTAATGTCGTTCCTGATATCAAGGAGGGACCAGGGGCAATAATCCAGCAAAAATTTCAGGTGGTTCATGTCTGCCTTCTTCCAGTTAAAAATTTCCCTGCGAGGTGGTTTATGAAATAAACTAGTGTCATGAAAATCTATGTTCCATATTAGAGCACTATGGTCGGATGGAATCCACCCCGGTTTTTCTAACTCTACAGACTGAGAGATTTTAGGACTATTAGTAAACAGTAGATCGAGGTAGTTTTGTCCACGGGTGAGATGTGGATTCAATTGATGCAGAGAGAATTCCTCAATTATCTCGCAGAAGATAGAGTTCACTGCACTTTCAGTTAGTTTTGAAGGTACGAGAGAAGGCCCGTCCTGCTGTCCCCATGAGATGTCTGGCACGTTGAAATCCCCACACAATATAACGGTATCCTTGTCCTTCAACTGGGCGTGCACCCTGCTGAGAGAGGTATGTAGCTGCTCCAGGTGGTTTAAGGAGGCAGGCGGGTGTAGGTACCCACAGCCCACGAACACACTAGACCTTCCTTGGATTTCCAACCAAATAATCTCGCATTCACTTTCTAAGTCCGCTCTTCTCCTAGCACGCAACTGAGACTGCGTAGCAATGACAACACCACCCCCACGCCCAGCCCTGTCTCTCCTAAATATGTCATGAGTCCTAGAAAAGGCGAGTTCTGAGTCAAGAAAACTGTCAAAAAGCCAAGACTCATTTAAGGCTATTATTGACATGTTTTTAAAATCACTGATGCTCAAATCTATTTTGTCCAGCTTGTTGGCCACGCTCTGAGTGTTCTGAAAGTATATGGACATAGAACTGTTCGAACACGGGCCAGGATTAATTTCTACATCACCTGACAGTAGAAGAAGCATGAAGACTGTGGTCACCGTTGATGTTGATGAGACCGTACCTCTCCTAGTTAAAGGGCTGGCTCCTTTTAGCAGCATGGCAGGCGACAATCCAGCAGCAGAGAAACAACAAAAATTAAAACTCCGATTGGAGCACTTCCAGTTTACTGAAGCTTCAAAATTCTTTTCACAAATCATGGACAGCCTCACATCACTACCACTCACAAGAAAAGAACTAGTTACGTGAAAGAATAACATAATAAAACAGCACAAAACAGGAGACCGGAACACACGCACTTCACTCACCGACGCCATCTTGAAGTCCATGTGAAAGAATACATATAATTATGATGGAAGAAATTGAGTAATCCAAGGTATATTTACGCTAAGGAATAGATTGAAGTTACTATTTAATATTTAAGTTGTAATTTACTGAATATGTTAAACTTCCTGAATAAGGACAAGGACAGCCATGGTCACATTCTACATTCAGCCTATTTATAGTTTATCAAAGTTCCAATGCACCAGTTCAATAATCATTCGTCATGGCGTCCGGTAAGGTTTCCAAAAATCTAAAGTGTTCAAAACACCACCTCGCTCTGTAAGCAAATTCGAATTATCAGTAAGTGAAATGAGATAAATAACAAGTAGTTCCGTGAAGAACTATACAGCCTATTTTCATATATCCTGCTCATGTTAATTTCTTCTAACAACATACAAAATTTCAGTATAATTGCTGTAACAGATTCGTAGATATTGAGAACCGTCTAAATATTTCAGATGGTCGCCAGGTTGGATTTTTATTTTTGTACTATTACATTAAGATTATTGTGTACGTGTGGTATTCAAACTTCAATCGCATGATTAGAACACAAGAAGTAAAAACGAGATTTTAAAATTACGCACAGCAGCCATCTTGTGATTATGCAAACAATTGAAATAAATTAGATGCCAGTGGATCAACATTTGTATAAGCATTTAACGTGCAACGTTTCACAGCACTCGGATAGTTAATTCGCGAGAATCGTCCATTTAAATATTTATACTTCGCGTCGGCTCCATGTTGGATTTGTGCTCACCAGGTTAATGAAAGTCCTATAGGTGAACATATGTTCATAGTCTCTATGAAATTTAAAAAAATCAGTTTGGTTGCTGTAAAAGATTCATAGATATTGAGAACCGTCTAAATATTTCGGAAGCTCGCCATTTAGGATTGTTATATGTATAGGCCATAGAATTATGTACCATTCAAGGACAATTATTGCCTAGGTTCATTATTCAAACTTTCACTTCGATCGCATGATTACGACACAAGAAATTAAAACTTAATTTTAAAATTTCGCACAGCCGCCATATTGAGGTTATGTAAACAATTGATTTAAATTAGATGGCAGTGCATTACAATCTGCAAAATCATTTACTGTACCACATTTCACTGCGCTCAGAGAGTTAAATCACGAGAAAAGTCTATTAAAATATTTCAAATTCGCTTGGTCGCCATGTTCGTTTTTTACTTTACGAGTTTATGAAATATACATAGGTAAACTTGTACCAGTACCCTTTATCACCGTACAAAATTTCAGGGTAATATCTGTAATAGTTTAGGAGATATAGAATGTCAGTGAAATATTTCGCACAGCCGCCATTTTGAGGTTATGTAAACAATTGAACTAAATTAGACTCCAGTGCATTACTATGTGTATAAACACTTGCTGTACCTAGTTTCATTACGTTTGGATGGTTAAATCGTGAGAAAAGTCTATTTAAAAGTCTCAACTTCGCTTGGTCGCCATGTTCGTTCTCTACTTTACAAGTTTATGAAATACACATAGGTAAACTTGTATCAGTACCCTTTATCACCGTACTAAATTGCAGGGTGATATCTGTAATAGTTTCGGAGATATAGAATGTCAGTGAAATATTTCGCACAGCCGCCATTTTGAGGTTATGTAAACAATTGAACTAAATTAGACTCTAGTGCATTACAATGTGTATAAACATTTGCTGTACCAAGTTTCATTACGTGTGGATAGTTAAATCGCGAGAAAAGTCTATTTAAAAGTCTCAACTTCGCTTGACCGCCATGTTGGTTTTGTAGTCACCAGGTTTTTGAAAGTCTCATAGGTGAACTTCTAGTAGTACCCTTTATCACCGTACACAATTTCAGGGCGATATCGGTAATAGTTTCGGAGATATTGAATGCTAGTGAAATATTTCGCACAGCCGCCATTTTGCATTGGTGAGATGTAACAAAATTTGAAGGGCACAGTCGAGGTCGCCGGGAATAGTGCTATGAACATACCGAGTTTCATTGAAATCGCCCCAGCCGTTTAGATTTTATTAGGGGGGGACACACACACGAATCACACACACACACACACACACACACACGCACACACACGCGGACAAAAGGTGATCTCATAAGCCTATTTTTTCAAAATTGAAAATAGGCTAAAAATGTGAATTCTCCTGATGGTGTTATAGGCTGATTCATATTGGGGCGACTACACACTGTCTTAGCCTTCTTTTAGCACAATTATGGTGACCTGCATATTATAGTGTCCACAATACCTTTCGAAATATCACTCAGCACCACAGGCTGCAAATATCATTTATCCACGTTATTAACGAGGCCTTCACTGTCGCCTTGGCTAAATACAACACATCACATAGTTATTATTGGATCATGTTTCCTTCTCCATTTATACTTGTACTCTCAATTTTGCTTCTACTTTACTTCCCCTTAACATTTCTATCATGACGTTACCGAAATATTGTGCATTTATTGAAATAACTCACTGGTTATTATTTTTTATCATCGATATTCGATTCGATACTATGTGCCAACCAAACCCTTCAAACAATTATACAAATGGCTTGTACTCATCAGAAATTATTATAATCGTAGAAAAATGTACCGTATTTGAAACTTGTCAGAATTATTATTATTATCATTGGAAATCAACTCCAAGGTTTATCAAAATATTATTATCATCATCATTAACCATCACACAGATCTATTTCAAAACACCTTCAACTATCTTAATATTATAATCCATTACAGAAACATCGAATTCACGCCTCTGTCAAAAGTAATATTATTATTATCACTACCCCCCCTTGTCCCCCACAAATAAAATATAATTTGACTTGTAATAGCCCGGTGGAATTAGAAGAAAAAAGGCCAATCCCGGAAATTTAGAATATCAAGTCCGAATATGAAACAAGTAGTTCCGTGAAGAACTATACAGCCTATTTTCATATATCCTACTTATGTTAATTGCCTCTATCTACATACAAACTTTCAGTTTGATTGCTGTAATAGATTCGTAAATATTGAGTACCGACTAAATAATTCGGATGGTCGCCATGTTGGATTTTATATATGTTGGTCGTAGAGTTATGTACTGTTACATGAAGATTATTGTGTACGTGTAGCATTCAAACTTCAATCGCATGATTAGGACACAAGAAGTAACAAGGAGATTTTAAAATTTCGCACAGCTGCCATCTTGTGGTTATGGAAACAATTGATATAAATTAGATGCCAGTGGATTGACATTCGTAAAAGGATTTACTGTACCAAGTTTCACTGCACTCGGATGTTTAAATTGCAAGAAACGTCCATGTGAATATTTATACTTCGCGTCGCCGCCATGAACATAAAAAAATTCAGTTTGATTGCTATAATAGATTCGTAGATATTCAGAGTAGTCTGAATATTTCGGATGGTCGCCATCTTGGATTGTTAAATGTATAGGCCATAGAGTCATGTACCATTAAAGGAAAATTATTGCGTATGTTCATTATTCCAACTTTCACTTCGATTGCTTGATTACTACACAAGAAATAAAAGCTTAATTTTTAAATTCGCACAGCCGCCATCTTGAAGTTATGTAAACAATTGAACTAAATTAGATACCAGTGCATTACAATGTGTATATACATGTCCTGTACCAGATTTCATTGCGTTTGGAACATTAAATCGCGAGAAAGGTCTATTTAAAATTTTCAAATTCGCTTGTCCGCCATGTTCGTTTTGTAGTTAAACGCTTTTTGAAAGTCTTATTGATGAACTTCCAGTAGCGCCCTTTATCTCCGTACAAAATTTCAGGGTGATACAACTAATAGTTTCAGAGATATAGAATGCCGGTGAAATATTTCGCTCATCCGCCATCTTGTGGTTATGTAAACAATTGAACCAAGTTAGATGTTGGTGCATTACAATGTGGATAAACATATACTGTACCAAGTTTTATTGCGTTTGGTTGGTTAAATCGCGAGAAACATCTATTTAAATGACGCAAATTCGCGTGGCCGCCTTGTTGGTTTTGTAGTTACCAGTTTTTCAAAAGTCACATAGGTGAACTTCTAGTAGTTTCCTTTATCACCGTAATAAATTCCAGGGTGATGTCGGTAATAGTTTCGGAGATATTGAATGCTGGAGAAATATTTCGCATAGCCGCCATGTTGGATTGGTGAGACGTAACAAAATTTGAAGGGCACGGTCGAGGTCGCCCGGAATAGTGCTATGAACTTACCGAGTTTCATTGAAATCGCTCAAGCCGTTTAGAATTTATTAGGGGGGACCCACACACACCTCACACACACATACACACACACACACGCACACACACACGGACAAAAGGTGATCTCATAAGCCTATTTTTTCAAAATTGAAAATAGGTTAAAAATAGTTGTAAGTACTGTACCCGATACCTAGTTGAGGCTATCGGCTACGCCAGCAGACATTAAGCCGTAGTTGAGATTTTGGGAAGAGTTATGAAAAGATAGCGCTCAGATCGAGTCAAGAGGAATGTCAAGATGACGTAGAAGGTCTAGGATTAAGAAGGCTCAGACAGCAGTCAGACAGATGGAATTATGGATGGAAATATGAAGCTTTATTAAGATCTATATGGAACCTGGTATTTAAACATCTCAGAAGAGAAGATATAACAAGCATTATATGTGGTAATAATTTGAAGGAAGTCAGATAACCCTTAAGTTATTTTATAACCTAATAGCCGAAATGTTCGGGGTTCGAGATTATATTTGTGACGCAAGACCACAGAGGTGGGGAGAACGTCACGTGACTGCGCCAGGGAGGTTCAGGTCATTGCAGTCCAGAGACAGTCAGTTGAGCTCTGTAAGCAGAGGAGTCAAGTACAGTTAGCAAGAGAGCACGGCAGTCGAATTCAGACAGCGAGCAGAGCGGGACATGCGCCGAGCGTATGGTAAGGTCGCGCAGCGAACAGCTTTTGTCACGGAAAGTGAAAGCGACAGTTTTAACTTCACCCAGCAGCGAACGAAAAGTAGGTCAGTGAGCCGGGCAGAAACCCGCAGTAGGCAGCGTGAAGACCGGTTACAGAACCAGCTGTACGGGTCAAGCAAACATGAGAAGGCCGGGGTTTAGAACAAGAGCTGTAATAGTAGTTGGAGAACTTATTCCAAGCTGTATTTTAACGCAGAACAGCATAGTAGAGCGGGTTATTTCAAATTTTATACGCAAGCATTATGACAGAAGCCGAACTTCATTACAACATTGAGTTGGAACGTTTATTCAGCATTTGAATTATACAAGCAGATAGTTACGAGATACTGCAACTTTGAGCTTCGAATGAACATAGTTTTTCAATGACATTACGACGATGCAGTTCATAACGCATTCCAAGTAACATTAACGATTATAGGCAAATGAAATGTTTTAAGCATATGCACTTATGAACATTGGCACGTGCATTAATGCAATTCTTTCTTATGCAGTGTTATAAATTACCGAGTACGAACACAGCTACAGAGTGTTTCGTAAACTTAGACACTCTCATATAAAATTTTATTTTATGAAGTGAGACTTAGCAGTTATTGGAGATTGAACTTTCAACACTCAAACCGAACATTGTATGGAACAGTGGCGTAACGTAGAAGAGGAATATGGGGTCCGCTGTTTCTATGAACTTTTTCGTGAAGATTTGGACAGTATCCACTATGGATAACCAGAAGTTCATCATGTCGGAGTAAACGCAGACAGAGACGCGATGGCACCACGGAGCGATGGATTCGATTCCTGACGAGGAGGAGGTCCACCAGCTGATTCACTTGGGATTCGAAGGCAATCGTCATTGCGTGGGTGGAATGATATTCACGCCGATCTTTCGAGAAATTCATTACATAAGGAAAATCGACGATCTTTGAAATTTAATAACAGCTGATTATGAGAAGGTACTGTAAGAGTTATAACTTCCTGATATGATTATTTCATGAATACTGGGCACACATGTATATTTTTCTAATAGGAGTGATACGATTATTTATACATGGCTTTGACTTTATATGCTTCGAATTTGCTAGAATATGGAGTGACCATATGATATGGCAGGCATCATTATACGAATTTCTCACCATTGGTTGGCTTTATTAAGCAGATGTTTGGTCTTTTAGACATTTTTCCAGTAAGGGTAGTTTTCATGAATAGAGTTTTTTTTGTGACGAGTATTTCGAACTCGTGATCTGCAATTGATTATCTATATTACTTCGTCAGTTCATTGCATACTAGCGAGTGTGTATTATTCATCAGTAGGAATTTTTTCCATTGGATTGTTTGGAGATATTAAGATGTTATTCACTTTAGTGAATGAATATCACTTTTATATGACAACTAGAGACTTGTTGATTCCTATCTGGTACATTCACTCATTTAGTCTTCGAGATGGGGTCTTTCGTATTTATACGATTGTATGGTGGTTACTCATCTTATCCATCGTTCAGGGCACTATCATGTTAGTCGACGGGGCGAGGTCTTTCGTATTTATACGATTGTACGGTGGTTACTCATCTTACTTGCCATTGAGGCACTCATTTTTATCATCCGAGTGTACTTGAGATTGTAAGAGAATCAAACAAGGAACTACTAGTCACATATCAGTCGAAATTTTGTTAAATAAAATAAAGATAAATGTCAGCAGGGTTACATTTGGTAATTCTTGTTTGCCAATCCAATATGTTGTTGCTATACTCTTTTGAGAGTACTTTCAGTTTAAAAGCTGTTACGGCTGATGCTTTTGATGATTTTTATAATTGTGTTTGATACCTTTGAGAAGGATTTAAAGTAATTGAATCTTGTAAGATGAATCATTAATGGTCAGATTTATTTTAAGGCAGATCAGTATTGCAGATTTTGATATGAGAGATTATAGCACATTGGTGTTTTTCTGTGATGTGAATTATGAGAATTGTAAGAGAATTTATGCTATTTGAAAGCAGATCTTGAATTACTAAGGTAATATTTTTTTCTAATTGTTTAAGAAGTTGTCTAGATGTGATCAGAGTAATTACAGTTATTGGAGATTGTGTACGTTGACAATTTGAAGCCAGTTATATATTTTTTGTAGATCATGCAACATGGTTAAGTGAAGTTTGTGATAGGAATTTTGTGGAAGTTGCCAAGTGATAGTTGCAATGTTGCTAATGTATTTTGAGGCAGACATGAGGTTGTCGAACCCAGTCTAGTGTAATTGTTGAGATTCATGCTGTGTACGCTGAATATTTATGGAGTTTTGTGGAATAATTGTGGTATTCAAATGTGATATTTGAAGAAGTGAGGATATATAATGTAGTTGTGGATAGTCAGATCCAACGTGATGTCGTGAAGGCAATAATATTTTTTGGCATGATAATTAAATACGAAATATAACTTGGAAGTGATAAAACTGTAAGACAACGTTCTATAACCCATATTAAACAATTTGTTAGGAAATTAAACAAATAAATAAAGTTGATAATACAAGATTTTCAGATAATAATAATTAATGAAATAATAATCTGAAATTTAAGCATATTAATGATCTGACCTAATGAAATAAAAATCAGAATGACTAGATGAAATAATAAAATGCTAAATAACTAGAAGAATAAAATTTAAATAAATTGATGTATTAAATTTTGGAATAAATCAACGAATTAAATAAATGGATGAATTAGGGATTGAATAAATAAACTGATTTAAATAAATTAATAGATGAATGGATAGATGATGAATAACTGAATTAGAAGGTGATAATTAATTTAAGAAGCTGATGATTAATAAATTTATATGGAATTAAATAAATTTAATTGAGAGATAATTTGAGAAATTGCAACTTGAGTTGAGGAATTAAACAATTTGTATTGATGATTTAAGATGATTTAATTTGAAGAAGATGATAAAATAAGAATGTGTGAATAATTAGAAAGTATAATGAAGTAATGATAATAATTTTCATTTAAATGATTTAATGGTGATGAGTTAATGATTCTGACAGGAATATGTTGAATTTTGAGTTGAGATTTAATGTGAGAAATATTTAACTTTGATGATGATGATGCCCAATGAGCAGTGGATTTTCTGTAATTCACGAACAAGCAATTATTAATGACAATGTAAATAGTGTAAATTAATTATTCGATGTTTAAGAGCATTTTACTAACGTATTTAACATTTGAATTATGCCATGCAAGCCATAAATTACGTGATATTTAAAATATGTGATTATAATGTGTATGTTTAGACAGATTAATAATTTTTTCAAATCCACATTTATGATGTTAAATTAAAGAGAAATTAGGTCTCAGGTATCACAAATGTCAGTGACGAAAGACATAGTGCTACAGTGATCCTGAGAACCCAAGAGAACTTTAGAGAATTTTCCTGTTTTATGTGGATGAAATATTTTTGATTAGAAAAGAGATGGTTCGATTTTTGTACAATGACAATTTAACGTTGGCATTCGACCATACTCTCAGGTAGGATGAATATTTAAAATGTCTGTCTGACTATCAAAGTGAAATAAATTTGTTTTTATCTTAGTTGTGATCTGATGATGGTGTGATTTTCCTTTTTCTTTCCTTGTCTTGATTAAGGCTTAACCGGCAAGGATGTGGTTTGCTAGGAGTTCAGTTGATGGTGCCCATTTATATTTGCATTTTTTAAAATTAAACTTAAGCCCGTAACGACCCTAGAGATACTTTGTCTCGTGTTACCCACTGCTTTTTCGATATCTCAGCTGAATTTCCGACACATTCCTTATTTGACTAGAGGTTCATTTAACTCCGCTCTGTCCTGGAACTCCAGGAATGCGATGTAATAGCAGATGGGTCATCGCATCCCTAGGACGAACGGGTTCAGTACCTTTAAATAAATGCCAAGGTCTCCTTGTTGGGATACCTGAAATATCCTGCAAAAACCTGGAGAAACCTGGAATTTTCCTGGAACGGTTATAAACCTCGAACGAGTGGTCAGAATCTGGTTGTTTTTGACTGATTTTTTTGTATGCAGAATATTATTGTAGGTACCCAGGAAAGAAAATTTGGGACACTGTAAAGAAATCCAAAAAATTTTTGCGCTATTTTAGGTAAAATATCCGAATTTTGACAAAATATGACCTGCTTCCATGCAAAAATGCAGTCACATACACGCAGATAAATATTAGCGATTATAAAATTAAGTACTCACTGTAAAAAATGCCTCAAAACTCCGAAAACATGGTGTTCGTTGCCTGGGCTATGGCTACAATGGGCATAAATCGCAAACCCCGGAATTACCGAATTTATCTTGCTTTTGTTCTTCTTTTCCTAGAGAGGCTTAGCCTTGAGTTAGACCTATGACTATTTCTGTTTTCTTCACAAATAAGAACGGCATTCCCTCCCCACTCATCTATTCCCGCCCCCTCTCAACCCTGCCGCCTTTGTTCCCAACACTCAAGTCCAATCAATGTATGCATCCTACGACAATTATACTTTAAAAAATATTTTGTGGTAGGTTTCATGAAGCAAAAAAATACACTGAGTTGTTTTAAATAGATAGCAAATATAATCAACATAACGTTATTTAGAAATACAAAGCTTTGGTAATATTCATTGGCACAAAGGTGCACTACCGTAATGAGGTAGACGCTTAAAGAATTATATAATAAGAAAAGAATAACTTTTGTATATACGTACATATTATACGTCTTATAAAAATTAGAGGAACGAACAAAACATATCTGTACTGGTAAGACTAGGAACGAACAAACCATATCTGTACTGGTAAGACTAGGAACGAACAAACCATATCTGTACTGGTAAGACTAGGAACGAACAAAACATATCTGTACCGGTAAGACTAGGAACGAACAAACCATATCTGTACTGGTAAGACTAGGAACGAACAAACCATATCTGTACCGGTAAGACTAGGAACGAACAAAACATATCTGTACTGGTAAGACTAGGAACGAACAAAACATATCTGTACTGGTAAGACTAGGAACGAATAAAACATATCTGTACTGGTAAGACTAGGAACGAACAAAACATATCTCTACTGGTAAGACTAGGAACGAACAAAACATATCTCTACTGGTAAGACTAGGAACGAACAAAACATATCTGTACTGGTAAGACTAGGAACGAATAAAACATATCTGTACTGGTAAGACTAGGAACGAACAAAACATATCTGTACTGGTAAGACTAGGAACGAACAAATCATATCTGTACTGGTAAGACTAGGAACGAACAAAACATACCTGTACTGGTAAGACTAGGAACGAACAAAACATATCTGTACTGGTAAGACTAGGAACGAACTAAACATATCTGTACTGGTAAGACTAGGAACGAACAAACCATATGTGTACTGGTAAGACTAGGAACGAACAAAACATATCTGTACTGGTAAGACTAGGAACGAACAAAACATATCTGTACTGGTAAGACTAGGAACGAACAAAACATATCTGTACTGGTAAGACTAGGAACGAACAAAACATATCTGTACTGGTAAGACTAAGAACGAACAAAACATATCTCTACTGGTAAGACTAGGAACGAACAAAACATATCTGTACTGGTAAGACTAGGGACGAACAAACCATATCTGTACTGGTAAGACTAGGAACGAATAAAACATATCTGTACTGGTAAGACTAGGAACGAACAAAACATATCTGTACTGGTAAGACTAGGAACGAACAAATCATATCTGTACTGGTAAGACTAGGAACGAACAAAACATACCTGTACTGGTAAGACTAGGAACGAACAAAACATATCTGTACTGGTAAGACTAGGAACGAACTAAACATATCTGTACTGGTAAGACTAGGAACGAACAAACCATATCTGTACTGGTAAGACTAGGAACGAACAAAACATATCTGTACTGGTAAGACTAGGAACGAACAAAACATATCTGTACTGGTAAGACTAGGAACGAACAAAACATATCTGTACTGGTAAGACTAGGAACGAACAAAACATATCTGTACTGGTAAAACTAGGAACGAACAAAACATATCTGTACTGGTAAGACTAGGAACGAACAAAATATATCTGTACTGGTAAGACTAGGAACGAACAAACCATATCAGTACTGGTAAGACTAGGAACGAACAACCCATATCTGTACCGGTAAGACTAGGAACGAACAAAATATATCTGTACTGGTAAGACTAGGAACGAACAAACCATATCAGTATTGGTAAGACTAGGAACGAACAAAACATATCTGTACTGGTAAGACTAGGAACGAACAAAATATATCTGTACTGGTAAGACTAGGAACGAACAAAACATATCTGTACTGGTAAGACTAGGAACGAACAAACCATATCTCTACTGGTAAGACTAGGAACGAACAAAACATATCTGTACTGGTAACACTAGGAACGAACAAAACATATCTGTACTGGTAAGACTAGGAACGAACAAAACATATCTGTACTGGTAAGATTAGGAACGAACAAGAATAAGGAATACATAATTATCGGAGACGTCGATGCGTCTGTGGCGGGGCCTCCTCAGGGTTGTCGATGAGCTCTACAATTCAAAACGAGAGGTCTGAGCATTTTTTAAACTAAAATCTACAACAAGCCAATTGAAGTTGCGAATGTTTACCTTCTGGAAACTCCTCTGTTTCTTCTTCCTCCTAATCAGAGTCTTCACACCGATTACTGCAGCCGTGTCCTGCACAATATCCACACATATTTGTGTTCATTCTGCGGCTGCAGTTTAATGTTTCCTAATCAGAGTCTTCACACCGATTACTGCAGGCGTGTCCAGCACAATATCCACACATATTTGTGTTCTTTCTGGGGCTGAAGTTTAATGTTTCCTAATCAGAGTCTTCACACCGATTACTGCAGCCGTGTCCAGCACAATATCCACACATATTTGTGTTCTTTCTACGCCTGCAGTTTAATGTTTCGCATCCGGCCGCACAGTTGAATGATGTAAGATTGAGCAGTTGAGACGGTGCAGGAGGTCTTGGGTTCTTAACAGCGACCAGGTTGCCGTTTTCTTCTTGCCATCCTCATTGTGTTGGGGACAGCTCATTTCCCAACCACGCTTGGACCTGGACATATAAAGCAATAGCTTACAGGAATCAAGAAATAGAACACAGTTCCTGGTGAACTTATTTGATGGTAAACCCGAAGTGAGTGTTGTTGGGCAGCCAAAGATGTTGGGGGTAGATTGGCCAATTCAAATTTCTTGTTAGGTGGAGTTTTGGCTACTAATCTGGTGTACTCGTGTAATCTCTTTTGATCCAACCATCCCTTGCTGTATCCAGGATATACGGACTTTGAGAACTTTTCGCCAGCTCTTGTGACCGCATCAGGAGATGCATCGGGGTCGTTAAAAACAACATTCTTTTCATACATCCAGCTACGGGTTGTGACACAACATCAGCCATCTTTGAAAAAGGCAAGATAAAACCATTCTGCCATAGATGGCGACATTCATAGTTTTATTTAAAAATGGCTCCAATTGCCACCTCATGGCTCCCTCTGCCCCACGCTGCCCCACTCTGACACCTCTTGGCTCCCTCTGCCCCACTCTGCCCCCTCTTGAGTCCCTCTGCCTCACTCTGCCTCCTCATGGCTCCCTCTGCCCCACTCTGCCCCCTCTTGGCTCCCTCTGCCCTACTCTGCCACCTCTTGGCTCCCTCTGCCCCATTCTGCCACCTTTGGCTCCCTCTGCCCCACTCTGCCACCTCTTGGCACCCTCTGCCCCACTCTGCCACCTCTTGTCTCCCTCTGCCACCTCTGTGCTCCCTCTGCCCCACTCTGCCACCTCTTGGCTCCCTTAGCCCCACTCTGACACCTCTTGGCTCCCTCTGCCCCACTCTGCCACCTTTGGCTCCCTCTGCTCCACGCTGCCACCTCTTGGCTCCCTCTGCCCCTCTCTGCCACCTCTTGGCTCGCTCTGCCCCGTTCTGCCACCTCTTGGCTCCCTCTGCCCCACTCTGCCGCCTTTGGCTCCCTCTGCCCCACTCAGTCACCTCTTGGCTCACTCTGCCCCCAGTCTGAAACCTCTTGGCTCCCTCTGCCCCATTCTGCCACCATTGTCTCCCTCTGCCACACTCTGCCACCTCTTGGCTCCCTCTGCCCCACTCTGCCACCGATGGCTCCTTCTGCGCAACGCTGCCACCTCTTGGCTCCCTCTGCCCCACTCTGCCCCCTCTTGGCTCCCTCTACCCCACTCTGCCACCTCTTGGCTCCCTCTGCCCCACTCTGCCCCCTTTTGGCTCCCTCTACCCCACTCTGCCACCTATTGGCTCCCTCTGCCACCTCTTGGCTCCCTCTGCCGCACTCTGCCACCTCTTGGCTCCCTCTGCCACCTCTTGGCTCCCTCTGCCTCACTCTGCCACCTCTTGGCTCCCTCTGCCCCACTCTGCCCTCTCTTGGCTCCCTCTGCCCCACTCTGCCACCTCTTACCTCCCTCTGCCCCATTCTGCCACCTCTTGGCTCCCTCTGCCCCACTCTGCCCTACTCTTCCACCTCTTGGTTCCCTCTGCCCCATTCTGCCACCTCTTGGCTCCCTCTGCCCCACTCTGACACCTCTTGGCTCCCTCTGCCCCACTCTGACACCTCTTGGCTCCCTCTGCCCCACTCTGCCACCTTTGGCTCCCTCTGCCCCACGCTGTCACCTCTTGGCTCCCTCTGCCCCACTATGCCACTTCTTGGCTCCCTCTGCCCTATTCTGCCACCTCTTGGCTCCCTCTGCCACCTCTTGGCTCCCTCTGCCCTGCTCTGCCCCTCTTGGCTCCCTCTACCCCACTCTGCCCCCTCTTGGCTCCCTCTGCCCCAGTCTGCCACCTCTTGGCTCCCTCTGCCCCACGCTGCTACCTATTGGCTCCCTCTGCCCCACTCTGCCACCTCTTGGCTCCCTCTGCCTCACTCTGCCACCTCTTGGCTCCCTCTGCCCCACTCTGCCCTCTCTTGGCTCCCTCTGCCCCACTCTGCCACCTCTTAGCTCCCTCTGCCCCATTCTGCCACCTCTTGGCTCCCTCTGCCCCACTCTGCCCCACTCTTCCACCTCTTGGCTCCCTCTGCCCCATTCTGCCACCTCTTGGCTCCCTCTGCCCCACTCTGACACCTCTTGGCTCCCTCTGCCCCACTCTGACACCTCTTGGCTCCCTCTGCCCCACTCTGCCACCTTTGGCTCCCTCTGCCCCACGCTGTCACCTCTTGGCTCCCTCTGCCCCACTGCCACTTCTTGGCTCCCTCTGCCCCATTCTGCCACCTCTTGGCTCCCTCTGCCACCTCTTGGCTCCCTCTGCCCTGCTCTGCCCCTCTTGGCTCCCTCTGCCCCACTCTGCCCCCTCTTGGCTCCCTCTGCCCCAGTCTGCCTCCTCTTGGCTCCCTCTGCCCCACTCTGACACCTCTTGGCTCCCTCGCCCCACTCTGACACCTATTGGCTCCCTCTGCGCCACTCTGACACCTCTTGGCTCCCTCTGCCACACTCTGCCAACTCTTGGCTCCCTCTGCCCCACTCTGCCACCTATTGGCTCCCTCTGCCCCACTCTACCACCTCTTGGCTCCCTCTGCCCCACTCTGCCCCACTCTGACACCTCTTGGCTCCCTCTGCCCCACTCTGCCACCTCTTGGCTCCCTCTGCCCCTCTCTGCCACCTCTTGGCTCAGTCTGCCCCACGCTGCCACCTCTTGGCTCCCTCTGCCTCACTCTGCCCCGTCTTGGCTCCCTCTGCCCCACTCTGCCACCTCTTGGCTCATTCTGCCGCCTCTTGGCTCCCTCTGCCCCACTCTGCCACCTCTTGGCTCCCTCTGCCCCACTCTGCCACCTCTTAGCTCCCTCTTCCCCACTCTGCCACCTCTTGGCTTCCTCTGCTCCACTCTGCCACCTCTTGGCTCCCTCTGCCTTACTCTGCCACCTCTTAGCTCCCTCTTCCCCACTCTGCCACCTCTTGGCTTCCTCTGCCCCACTCTTCCACCTCTTGGCTCCCTCTGCCCCACTCTGCCCCCTCTTGGCTGCTCCCTCTGCCCCACTCTGCCCCACTGTGCCTCCTCTTGTCTCCCTCTGCCCCACTCTGCCACCTCTTGGCTCCCTCTGCCCCGGTCTGCCACCTCTTGCCTCCCTCTGCCCCACTCTTACACAACTTGCCCCATTACCCGTTACCATATGTAAAAAGCCCTATTGAAATTAATATGGATTACATATTTATCCATGAATGGTATGATTCCAAATACTCCGACATGACACACTTATTGTCTGCCTAATACATGAGTAATTTTAAAATGATCATTCTATATAAGAATAATTTTAAGTGTAGAAACTAGATCAGTTCCTGGCACTTCATTAATCTCATGAAATTTATTTCAGGATTAGGGCATAACCCAGCTCTTTTGGGTACATTCGTGTTGACAGACTGAAAAGCCCTGAACTCTTGGTTGTATAATATTCAAGTTGCTCCACTGCTTCATACCGTTTGTTAGATCTCTGTATGGCGAATGATTTATTCACTGAGATATTTCAATAGAAGTAAGAGCGCACTGCAATTTATTTTTAATAATAAATATTTATTGCAGCCAAGTGGCCATAATGGACAGTTATAAGGTGTGCTTACAAATAATTATTACAGGTAGATTAATCTTTACTGTATTCAACTATGCTCTTTGTCCGTTTGCTGCATGATGTGATGTGGTATTTGTTGCAGGTGTTATTGCACAGAGAACATATGCATTCTTCATTCGGTTCATGGTATTTTACATTTTTACAGATCTTGTGGTTACAGATCTTCAGGTTAATATATTCTGATACCTGGTATTCATACGCATTGCCACATTCCACTAGCACCGTACCTGGAAGTAAATTTACCATCAAGCAGAACTTGAAGACGAACCTTCTTATCCATAGTGGTAAGAAGCTGTTCCCATGTATCTCGTGCGATGCCAAATTTGCTCAGAAACAGAATTTGAAGAGACACATGTCATTGCATAGCGGTAAGAGACCATACTCATGTAACATATGCGAAGCCAAATTTAGTCGGAATGGGTATTTAAAGATTCACATGCTAACGCATAGTGGTCTGAAACCGTTTTCGTGTAATATCTGCGAGGCAAAGTATTCCCTGAAGAATAACTTTAAAGATCACATAGGTGTACATATTGGCGAGAAACCCTTCTCGTGTAGCATATGCGAGGTCAGATTTGCTCAGAAACCGAAATTGAAGACGCACATTCCTACGCATATTGGTGACAAACCGTTCTCATGTAATATTTGCGAGGCCAAGTTTTCTCGGAAGGGCCCTTTAAAGATTCACATCACAATACATAATGGTGAGAAGCCCTTCTCGTGCAGCATATGCGAAGTCAGATTTGTTCAAAAATCGCAATTGGAGTCTCACACGCTAACGCATAGTGGTGACAAACCGATTTCCTGTAACATTTGCGATGCCAAGTTTGCTCACAAACAAAATTTGAAGAGCCACATGGTGATGCATAGCGGTAAGAAACCATTCTCATGTAACATATGCGAAGGCAAATTTACTCGGAATGGGAATTTCAAGATTCATATGTTAACGCACAGTGATGACAATCCGGTGTAAAGGAGCATATATGTGGTCAAATTCGTCGAAATCACGAATTGAAGGCATACATGCAAATCCATATCGTTGAGAAACCATACTCATGCCATGTATGTGAAGCTATATTTACTCTCAAAGAGGATGTTGGGAGCCGCGTGGTATCGCACTGCGGTAGGAAACCAAACTCGTGAGACATCGGCGAAGCCAAATCTGCTCGGTCTGGTGGTTCGAACACTCACACGTTGAGGCATAGTGGTGATAGACCTTACTCGTGTAGCATATGCGAAATCAAATTTACTCGGGTTGGAGAGTTGATGATACACACGTTAACACATAGTTGTGAGAAGAATTACTCGTGTCGTACATGCAAAGCCAAATTTGCTGATAGATGTTATTAGAAGAGGCTCATGTCTACCGATAGCGTTAGGGCGAGGGTGTAAAGGAACATGTTATACCATAGGAACGATGTACTTATAGGTTATGAACTGACGACCCAATGGCACACTGGGGCGAAACTCTGTCACTTTAAGTTAGATCTGGCCGGACCAATTTTATCATGTTGATTGAAAACAATGTACTTGGAAAATCATTTTTATTTGAGATAGGAAATATGAAGATACACATAATACCCCATAAGGGTTAGAAGCTATGTTCATGTAGCATATGCATATTTTCGGAGAGGACATTTTAAAAAACATGTCTATCCAAATTCATGTGATTTATGAGAATAGCAGTGTGGTTCGAGAGTGTATTTGAAGAGACACTTGCATATCCACAGTGGTGTGATGTAAAATTTTCCGAGAGAAGACATTTGACGAAGGACATGTTTACCCGTAGCTGGGAGATGCCATAATCAAGTTACCTGTGAGAAACCAACTTTCTTTGAGAGAAAGTTAGAAAAAAGATATGTTAGTGCATAGTATTAAAAGCAT
Source organism: Meconema thalassinum (assembly GCA_946902985.2). Taxonomy (NCBI): domain Eukaryota; kingdom Metazoa; phylum Arthropoda; class Insecta; order Orthoptera; family Tettigoniidae; genus Meconema; species Meconema thalassinum. The sequence continues at coordinate 464,976,266 of OX336394.1, read as the reverse complement.
TATTGATTTGGCAAGTCGGAACACAAATATACTTCAAAGATACTTGAAGTCACTCATGCAAGACGCTGTATACCTTACCATATTTGCCATCCCGCCCCCCCCCCCCCTCTCCGGTTCCTTACCGTGGAATATGTGCTACCCATTTAGGTCCCCTGAGGTTTTGTTTTGAGAGAGCAATCCAGACATTAAATCTAAAGTAATGGAAAATACAAGATTCCAAGAACGTATATAATATATTTTAACAGTTTTTAAAATACAAGTAACAGTAATCAACCTAGAAAACAACAAATTAGTTTTAGAAATGAGGAAACCAACCTATAAAATAATTACCCCTTCGACGAAATATCGTGACCTAAACATCAAACAGATCAACTGACAAAAATCGTTACTGAATCGCCGAAATAAAAAATAATATGTACGTCTGAAATAACTTGACCAACATCCAATTATATGGTCATCAGCAACCATCCCTTGAACATGAAGAAATTACTTGAATATGTCCAAACGCAGAGGAACAATAGTGAACACGTCTTATCATCATCAAATTCTAATATGGGGTCCCAAAAACAAATTGATTTAAGACAAAATACTATCCCAATAATCCAATAAGCAAAACAATAAGTTTAAGGTTACCAGGCCAACGAAGATCAAAGATAAAAGAAAATACATCATGAGGATGTTCACTCAGGTTCAAATGGAGCATACTAATTGAACCGAAGCAGGGGAAAATAATTAAAATAGGAACGTTAAAATGAAATTACTAAAAACTGCTTCGAATCAAAACAAAGGTTATCAACAGGAGGAAATCTGGATCGGCTAGAAAATATAAGACCCACAGAAAACAAACATTACATTTCCTTGGAAAGACAAATTGTTATTACTGAGATCAGTAAATGGAAAGAAACAGTCACCAGAAACATACGACCTTCCGAAAACAACAGGTCACTCATGTGCTTGGACCAAACGAACTAGGTAACCAGAAGTACCAACTTACTAGAAGTATAAATATTTGGTCCCAAACACACTCACGCACACGACCAAACAAAACAAAGACACGTAATGTAATGGATCTCAACTCAAAGAACACATCAAAACCTATTTAAAATAGTAAAGAGTAGAATCCAAAATATAACCAAGCATACCATGCGCCACTACAGGTCAGGTAATAATAATAATAATAATGCGCGTCAGAGTAGCAGTGGAAGATAAAATCAACAAGATCGCAAATGGACGGAGGAAAAGACGTCTTGCTCGACCCGGTGCTGGGCCCAAGGTTTTCGGAGCGGGCAAAAGATGATTTCCAAAAAGCAAATGGAAACAAATCATTGCTTAATGCAATGATCAAAAGTGCAAAAAAGAATCTCATGAAATTAATTAAAGGAAACCCAGAGGCGTGTTAATCGTGCCTTTGTTGCATCACAAAGACAAGATTGACGAAATCGAGATAAGGGTAAGGATAAGGAAGGGGAACTTAAATATAAGAAATGAAAAGGCAAGGGAGCTATATTACTTTAAATATAAAAATGTATTAATGATAAAAGAAAGAGCGTGTACATGAAAGAAACAAGTTACTTAAAACAAAGAAAAAGGCAAGCTAAGACAAGATCAATAATACAAAAGAAACCCAATACCAAGAATAAAGACTTAAAAACTAAAAAGCACGACAGAACCTGAGTGCAGCTCAACAAACATGGATCTAACGAAAAGATTCGAACATGGAATAAAATAAAATGAAACTTACGAAAGCCAGAGAGAAACGCCAAACTTGCAAAAATTCAAAAATCGAACATTAACTAGACGTGAAGCTTTTCATGATGTTATGTAAACATACCGGAGGGAAGGGGGAGGAGTGAGAGGGAGTAAAACAAAGGGGAGAGAGATCTCACGGAGATAGGAGGAAGGAGAAGACAAGGGGAATTATTATTAAGTTATGTAATACGGCGAAAATCGAAAGAGAAAAACAAAACAAAAGGAAAATGAGATATACGGAGATACATTACATTACAATTGACTTGGGACGAAAGAGACCGGTAAAAATCGAAAGCACGCTATAAAGAAATTGGCTTATACTCCGTACATAATGCCGTACCAACGCGACATATAAAAAAGAATAATATGACATCGGAGCTGGAGAAATCCCAGTTAACCACCGTCACATATATTTTATAAACAAAAGGGACATGTATTAATGGGACGTTGGACATAAGTCCCGTTACCTCACACATACTGTCCGCAAACAAAGGTCCAATTGCTACCAATCAAACGAAACATTTGTGGTACAAAAGAGACACCGACGCAAAAGACGAGCACCAAGGCCCGACAGGAAATATATTTAAGCCAAGACGCAGAAACGCAATACTTTAGAATCTTATAGGTGTTAACCAAAATAATAAAACTGTGAGGAGGGTACATAACAGAAGCAACAAAAAGAACTCCGCCGTATGACATTACGCAAGGTCTCGGAGATCTGGTTCGAGGATTATAATACTAACAGTAACATCTTGAAAAGGAAAGAGAATTAAGCAAAAGAAGGAACGTTTAACAAAAACAATTACATTGCGTTAGATAGAAATACATTGAGGCGTACTCACATTCCGCTGCGCCATGAGGGCGGGCCTCTGCCCGAATACACACGTTCGCCCTACATCTCGGCACGTCCAAGACTGAATAAGCTTCTGTCCCCCAGAGAGGAGAGAAGCCTCTCAGAAATATAAAATGCGTACTTTGGGAATGGCTCCAAACTCGCGTCAAATATTGTCAGAGCCAATAGCAGAACAAATTGCACAACAAAATGCAAGGTAAGCAACAACACTAGCCAATACGAGAGAACTAGGTAGTATGTTGCTACGGGTTGCACAACGTTAGACAGAGATATACATACAGACAATCTGCGCACTTTTAAACACTCGAGGCGTAATATAGAGATGTCACAACACATGACAATAATAATAATAATTATAGATTCATGAAAAGTGGTTCAAGTTCCACAGCTTTCTCCCAAAAATTTTCTTTTATATAACAGAGGCATAAAAGAAAATTTTTCCTTTACTCAACAAAATTATATAAAATAACATTCTTAGATTAGATACATTTGAACAGGGCGAAGGAAAGAAATTACATCATGTACACTAGATACACACATGAGAAACATAGACATAATAAAATGTTCTCGCATTTCTCTTATTCATATGACGCAGCTTAATTAAAAGTTCTTTGAACGTCATAACTTCCATAAAAGGCTTGACGAAACGCAAGTCTTTTTTCTCATACACACTTATATTTTCATACACACGTTTTCACGAAGATGTTCACTGATCAGGAAAATTATTCCTTTTTGGTACGAAAGAAAATAAAATAAAAATGACTTTAAAATGAAATTAAAATAACAAAAATTCAAATTATATAAAGGATCAGTACAGGCTTGAAATAAAGGCGGATCCTACCTCTACTGCACGTCAATACGTCACACATACTAAAATGGATGTACCAAAAAGAAAATAATAATAATAAAACGGTCAATCTTGAGCTAGGCTCTGCCAGATGACGTGGAGAATGCGAAGGCTTCTTAATGGCGACCTTCTGGAAATCAGCCAATTTTCTAATAATAAAAGAAAGAAAAAGGTTAAATCATGATCACAAAAACAAATATAAAGGGGAGCACCCTGTATACAAAATAAGGCTTGCGTCGGAGAAATATTTGGGGTTACGGAGGCTGCGTTTGAGTGAAAGTGGATTCATTATGCCAGCTGATAAGTAAAGTTATGAATCGACAGGGTCGTCAGACCATATGACAAAAGAGTAAAGAGCCGTGAACAGGGTCTAAAGGATACACCGGCCACTTCTCAGGTACTTGGAGACTAGCTATCGCCACCGGAAACACTCTCCAAATACATGACAGTTACAGGAAAGTAATACACATTATCTTAGAGAAAACATATTAGTTTGAAACGATTTTTAAAAACATGATTTCACAAAACCGTAAAACAGAAGTTTGGATGAAAAGTAAACAACTATATCAATAAACAAATCACTGTCACTACAAGAAAAGAATGTAAGTCAACAGACCATCTCAGGCACTGCCGAACAATAGCAAGTCGTGTCTGCAGCTTGGACAATGGGTAGACCCGGCTCCTTTCAACAAAAGCAGGCAGGTACTGGAAATCGCCTTAGGCAGAAGTATAGTTCAACACATCTTTCGAAATCCTCCGTGTAACTCAGGCGGCCACGGGTGTCTCCTGCCTAACTAGATACGTAGAAGGAGTAATGGGCAAAACATACTGATAACCTTCATCAAATGACATTAGGTACTAACAAATAAAAAGGAATAATAACTCAAAGTAGCTGTCGAAACAAAAAATACCATCCCGGACAGAGAACGAAAAACCAAATAATTACGTTACAAGATACCTTCCAAAAAAAGAACTGACTGAAACCTCGCATAAAACCAATCAAGACCAGACATACAATAAATCAAACACGAAACCCAATAATAAATATTACCAACCCACAAAAATAAAATGGTTACTGCGTCAATATACGGGCCGTAGACCTCAGAGGCACCGCATAAAAAATTAAAGACAGAGGGTATGGCCTATCCCATACTAATATAAGAAAATTGGGTAATGCACGCCAGAGTAGTTCACACGAACATCAATGTCCCATACCACGGATGCCGTAGACCTAAAATGGTTGGTATCTCTGAGTAATACTTATCGTATATTTGGTTTGCCAATAAGAACGAATAAATAGTTCGTGAGTTATATACATATAGTTTAAATTGAATAGGGTATTGAACCCTTTATCCTCTGTTGGATAAATGATTCTATGTTTTATTTCTCCAATTAATAAATATTTCAACCAGCATCATGAAAGTAGCCAGACGGAGATGAGGAAACTTCAAGCATTGGTTGGAGACAGCGGGGACATACCTTGTGGGGTATTATAGCGTGAAGTTAGGAAGAACAACACCGTGACATTCACTATTTTATTCCATTAGCAACTACAACATACAACACACTCTAGCGGCAAGTTACATAAACACATTGTCCTTGTTTCATTCCCCAACATCCTCCCCACCCTGGTCAACCTCAAGGGGGATGACCAGCTGGACAGGTCGGGCGATCTGGGTCCCCTCTGGCGTGGATAGAATCACCGTCCGGATAAGTCCATCTCTGCCTGGTTTCAGCTCCTGAATCCGGGCCTTCCTCCACAGATGTCGAGGCCGCACCTCGTCCTGGAGTAGAACGATGTCTCCGAGCCTCAGTCGTGGTGACGTTCCTTTAGGTTGCTTCACCTGGTGGAAACTCTGAAGCTGAAGCAGGTATTCCTTGCTCCATCGTTTCCAGAAATGGTCCGCCAGTTGTTGCTGAAGTCTATATTCTTTAATGGGACAACCGGGCTGAGGTTCAGGTCCAGAGGGCAGTGCATTGAGTTGTCCACCGACAAGGAAGTGAGCTGGGGTGAGCACGTTGGTGTCGTCGTCTTTGGTGAGTGGTCTGGAGTTCAGCGCGGCTTCGATAGATGTCAGTATCGTCTGCAAACCATCTTCATCTACAGAAGAGCGCCCAAGTGCCTTTCGCAAGCATCGCTTGGTGGAGCCAACCATTCTTTCCCACCAGCCTCCCCACCAAGCCGCGCGTGGTGCGATGAACTTCCACGTGATGTTGTTTCGTGATAGGTACTGGCAAGCCTTCGTATCGGAAACGGTAGCCCATAGTCCCGCCAATTCTCGATTTGCACAGTGGAATGTCCGGGCATTGTCAGAATAGATAGTGTGTGGAATGCCACGTCTCGCCACAAACCGCTGCAGTGCTTGCAGAAACTTGTCAGTGCTCATATCTCGGCAAAGTTCTAAGTGAAGGGCTCGGGTCGTTGCGCACGTGAAGAGCGTGATGTAGCATTTTTTAGTTGTATGACCTTCCCTTACGTATAACGGTCCAGCAAAGTCAATGCCTGTTACTGCAAATGCCTTCTGTGGAATGACACGCTGTGGAGGGAGTTGCGCCTCAAGTACTTGACTGGGACGATTTCGGGCCATTTTGCAAGGAAGGCAGCGATATAGTATCTTCTTGATGGCACGACGAGCACGCAGTATCCAGAAGGTCATCCGAAGGTCTGAAAGAACAATTCGCACTCCCAAGTGATGGAGGCGGATGTGTGTGTCTCTGATCATAAGTTGTGTAAAGTGATGGTCGCCATCGAGAATTATGGGATGCCTCTGCTGGTGAGTAATGTCAGCACTCTCCAGTCGCCCTCCAAGCCGCAGAACACCGTCTTCTAGAAAGGGGTTGTAGCATCGTAGTTTGGATCTTACTGGGAGAGGGACGTTGGATTGTAGAGCTCCAAGTTCAGCAGGAAAGCAGTCTTTCTGCACGACCTTTATCCAGTAGGTACGCGCCGCAATAAGTTCTTGAGCAGTGAGTTCCCCGTTTTCGTGGTCTTTGTGGCTAAGGATTCGCGTCAGACGAAGTACCCAAGCTGTAACGCGTAGAAGGCGCGTGTAGGAACTGAACTGGGTGGAGTCTATGATCGATTCTGGCAAATCGACGTGAAGGACAGTCTGCACAGTGTTCTTTGTTTCTGGGAGTGATGGAAGCGATGGTGCGTCCTGAGGCCAGTAAGAATCTTCCTGTGTTAACCAGGAAGGTCCATGCCACCATATATCTAAGGACTGGATCTGACCAGGAAGAAGTCTCCGAGAGAGGTGATCTGCAGGGTTGTCAGATCCGGGGCAGTGTCTCCACTGTGATGGTGTTGTGTAGGACTGTATCTCCGTCACACGGTTGCAGACGAAGGTCTTCCATTTATTTGGATTTCCTCGTATCCAACCCAATGTCACAGTGGAGTCCGTCCATAAAGTAGCATGGGAAGTGTCGAAATTGGTTGCTTTTGCAAAATATCGTAGAAGCCGTGCTCCCACTAAGGCTGCAAGGAGTTCAAGGCGTGGTAGTGTGACTTTCTTAACGGGAGTCAGTCTGGACTTGCTGTAGGCTAGGTGAGTGGAGATAGTGTCCTCATTAGTTGCGCGAATGTACAAGGCTGCTCCGTAAGCTCGCTCTGAAGCGTCGCAAAACACATGAACCTGAGTGTCTTCTTTACTTGAAGTGTGGAGCCAGCGCGGTATGCGTATTGGCGAGAGCGAGGAGAGCGTAGATATCCAAGCATGCCAGTGTGCGGCAAGATCGTTGGGTAACAGTTCATTCCAATCAATACCCCGGCACCAAGTATCCTGAAACAATCGTTTCCCTACAAGAGATACCGGAGAGAACAAGCCAAGTGGGTCGTAAAAGCTGCTGACGATCTTCAAAAGCTGTCTTTTTGTGGTTGGTCCTTCTGGGATTTTATCAAGGATTTCCTTCGTGTCCACCATAAAAGAATCACTTGAAGTGCACCAGTTTATTCCTAGCACCTGAGTCTGCAGCGCAGTCTCTCGTCCTTCTGCCTTCCAAACGGCTCTCAGTACATCGGAATTTGTTGCCCATTTTGCAAGAGGAAAATTGAGCATCTTCATTAAGGCAGTGAGTTCATAATACAAGGTGACTGCCAAGTTGTCATCTGCTGCTCCCACAACAATGTCGTCCATGAAGGTGTTGCTGTTGATTAGTGGTGCAGCGTTAGGAAAGGAGAGTGTGTGTTTGTCCGCATGTTCCCTGATGGTTGCTGAGAGGAGGAAAGGACTGCAGGTCAGGCCGAAAGGGAGCCTAGTGAAACGATAAGTGACTATGTCATTTGTTGTGTGGAAGTGTCCTCCGTCATCTTGAATCACTTTGTACCAGAGGAATCTGGTCAAGTCTCTGTCTTTCCTGTCCAGGGTTAGCTGAAGAAAGGCCTGTTGTATGTCACTGATGATCCCCTGTCGATGAAGTCTGAAACGCAGGAGAATTGCCACAGCCTCTGGTAATAAATTTGGTCCCATCTCCAACATGTCATTAAGAGAGGGTGACTTAGCCTGATGAGATGATGCGTCGAATACTATTCTCCACTTGGTTTTTCCATATCTTTCTTTCTTCACAGCTTGATGAGGAAGGTAGAACATGACTTCGGGTGAGTTTGTCGTGTTGACTTCTTCCACGTGCTGATTGTGAATGTAGCTGAACATCTGACTACAGTACATCTGGTTGAAGTCGTCATTGCTTTGAAGTCTTTTCTGAAGGTTGCTCAGACGCGCCTCGGCATTGTGTAGATTATGGGGTAGTTCCAGAATGCCTTGCTTCTTTGGCAACGAGACTACGCGTCGCTGTTCTTCGATTCGGAAAGATGATTTGAAGTCCTCAAGGATTCTGGAATCCTTCGGCGTATGTGGGCGTTCTTGATCAGCAGTTATACCAATAGTCTCGAGGTCCCAAAATCTTCTGAAGTCTTCGTCTGACTGGAAAGAAGCCTGCTCGAGGTTAATGAAATTGACTGTGGCTGAATTCACGTGCATACCGGATCGGTCCCCACTGAGTATCCAGCCGATGGTAGAAGGAACCAACACGAGTGACGTGGAGATACGTAAGGGAGGACTGTCTCTGATAATTTTCCAGTAGTGGTCACTGCCGATAAGGAGTTCAACTGGTAGATCTTCATGGGAATCCGTCCTAGGATCAGCTAACTGTAACTTACGAGCATGTGCCAATGCCGTAATGTCTTGTGGAACCGACGGTTGTGGTGAAAGAACGTGAAGACTTTCGAAACCATAGAGAGAGACGCTCGTGTTAGTCCAAAACCCTTTCATATTGAATCGTACAAGTCGTCTAGTGTTGGAGCTCGTAGGGTTTGACTCAAAGGCACAAACAGTCAGTTCTTGTCGTCTAATTACTTCCAGCTGAAGATCGTCTACTAGTGACTTGGAGATGAAGGTCGACTGACTTCCTGCGTCGAGAACACAGCGAGTAAGTTTGCTTAAACCTGTGGGTCCTGTAATCCACACCTGAGCGGTCTGTAGGTAAGTAAAGCCGGAGGTTGCTACGCTTATTTTCCCTACTGCCGTTTGAGATGACGGAGTAGAAAGAGTTCTCTGTTCTCCATCACAAATAGATCTATGGTGTAACTTCTTACATGTAGCACACTGCGTTTGACCTTTCTTGCTGCAGTCCGAAACAACGTGTCCTTGATTTAAACAAAGAAAGCAGCGCTTGTTCGATTTTAGCTTCTGAATGCGATCATACACGGTTGTTATGGTTTTACAGTCTTGACCCCAATGGCCTCGTCGGTCACAAAATACGCAGAATGGAAGTATCGTCTTCTTCGCTTTTGGTGACGATTTGCTTGATTTGGCATGAATTTGGAGTGCAGCTGTAGTGGGGATAAGGGTTGCTGAAGCTATAGGATTTCCTCTGATTTTCTGTGTGGTTAGAGCACCGTCAACCTCTTCGTTTAAGAATCGCATCAATTTAGTAATGTGGCTTTCCATGATATTCTCTCTCTTGGCATGAATAATCCAACGGCGAACAATGTCCTCCGGGAACGCGCGCAGAATTTTCGGAGCTAGCATTCGGCCATATTCGTCAACATTTTCTCCCAAGGCCCTGAGGGCCTGTATCCGCCGGTTACATTCGATGAATGTCATGTTTAAGGCGTTGGGCGTGACGTGTGATATAGGCTGTAGAGTCTCCAGGTAATCCAGATGGGCTTGGATTATTCTGTTTTTGTCACCGTACCGTGAAATGAGAATCTGTTTTGTCTCCTCATATGAGTCAGCGGTGATTGGAATTCCGTCGACCAAGTTCTTGGGCTCGTCCTCCAAGTAACCGCGAAGAAAAACGTGTTTATCGATACTGGAAATGGAAGGGTTGCCGTCAATAGATGATTGGAATTGTTCCCAGAAACGGGACCACTTCTCTACGTCTCCTGAGAATGGTTCCAACCTGATCACAGGAAGTTTAACTGTGTGCATTAAGGGTGGAGGGGGCACAGCGGCGTCCTTGGCAGACGCGAGACTTACATTATCGACAGGTGTTTTTTCTCCAATGGCGCGAGTCGCTTTGAGGATAGCTCTCTTGGCAAGATCGGTATATTCTTCGCACGAGATGACGTCAACGTTATACTCGGTGTCAGGAAGGACGTCATGGATTTGTTGATCGAGAGTGGTTAGACGGTCTAATGCTTCTTGAAGTCTAATCTGATTGTATTCGTAGTCGATCTCTGAGCTAGGTGTTGCATCATTTATTACCGTAGTGAATTTGGTAATAAGTGCTCTTGCCGTCTTTCTGAGACGTTTCAATTTCTGTAATTGTGAAGGCTGGTCCGGGTTAGACATAGTGGGTAGGGTATTGTAATACTTGACAATGGGTTAACAGCTGCTGTAATTCCTCGGCTACCTGCTGTGGACAAGGAAGTGAGGTAGCCCCGTAGGCTATTGTCGTGGCTGTGGAGCTGCAAGATGGCCAGGCGGTAATCCCTCTGCTACCTGCCGGAGACGTGGGAAGTATGCAGTGACGGTCGCTGGTAGACACAGTTCCAAATATTGTTCCTAGAGTGCATGCACGAGTTCGTGATAAGAATTCTAGGCTACTAGCGATCTCTATAGGAAGCATGCGAAGATACTCGTTGTGTTCATAGATGTCACTGTCGTCTCGTTGAGTTGAATGCTGCGTCCGTAACTTCATCCAATGAATATTATTGCGTTTCTTTGTCATGCAGATCTCATGCAAATTTCATAAATCATCATGCGAATTTTTGATGTCATACATTAGTTACTTCTGCGCTGATGTGAAAGTGTTTGAGGTAAGCGAGGACTAATGGTTTCTGAATCTCGCAGACAGTTGAAGTTTATTAGTACCCAGGGTTGCGTGCAGTTGCGTGCATGTAATACTGTATGCAGTGTCCCGTACTTCTAATAGATGGCGTTCAAGTCACCACTGCTTGGAATGTCCAATATCAATTATTTATGACAACGATATTGACAATATGTGATGTGTTTTGCCTTCATAAGCATGCAACATGTGCTAGATATCACAAAGTAATATTAGTTAGGCTAGTATAATTTTCAATAGCTCATCTGTATGATGGTGTAAGGTAATGGCGTCTCCAAATGTAGCTCGTTGGTAGCTTGCCCAATTCTGTTGGTCGTTCTCCCTCGTGTGTGAAGCTAGTCCGTAGTGTAGACTGCTGGCTTAAACTATTCACCACTATAACGTAATTCTCTCTAGCACTTAAAATCGGAGTTTTCGGCACCAAGTGTGGGGTATTATAGCGTGAAGTTAGGCAGAACAACACCGTGACATTCACTATTTTATTCCATTAGCAACTACAACATACAACACACTCTAGCGGCAAGTTACATAAACACATTGTCCTTGTTTCATTCCCCAACATACCTGAAGCAGGTTGACAATAGGCTAAATACTTTAGCTGTGAAAGGAAATAGCCTGGCGATGTGTCAGAGGAACAGGTGTTGGCCGCCTCAAATAGACGCGACGCGCAGTGAGACATGCTGCTGGTATGTTCATTGTGATATTCGCGCCTAGAAGAAATATGATGCAGTAATGTGAGTGGCTGATGAGCATGCTGGATACTCCCACGACGCCAAGATCTGCTATAAACCGCCAAATTACAGAAAATGTTAGAACCAATGAGAGAAGAATGCCTAGTTAACGCGGCAGGTCTAGCGTGGGTACGCTCGGCTAGCATTCACGCGGGAAATCGCATAGACAAAATCTCTACGATCGATTCTAGGATTAATGAGCATATTCTTGACCTGTGCAATGCTACGAGTTCAGTGATATCTATTTCATTCCTGTACCACAATTATTTCGAGAAATTTTTACATAAATTCCCCCCCCCCCCCCCCCCATCGAGACCTAGGGCCAGTTCTTTTATAAGTGGCATGAAGAGCCAAGACATGGACTTACTTGTGTGCGTTTAAGGACGCAGGACTATTATTTTGTGTGTCGTGGACACAGGTTGATTATTACTTCTGTGCGTCTACGGACGTAGTCAGTTATTACTTTGCGTGTCATGAGAACACAGAAATTATTGTAAAGTGTTAAATTCAGTGATAGATAGTCACAGCACTATATTTGTAGGGGCAGTATCGTCGATAATTCGCCAACGAACTGTGACAGGGAAAGTAGTACCTGAACAGCGAATTTAGTAGTCAGATATCAAGTGTATAATAATCTAATTTTTGAAGCAGCGCCAGAGATGACACCGACGACTACAGAGGAAGTTTGGAATTCTCAACACTCCGTCCAGATGGCTGAGATGAGATAGAACCATTCAGTTGGGAAATGGCAGCCGACGTTCTTTGACGGGTGACTACAAGAGAGATGAGTACAATAATAATATTCTTTATTATTTGATAAATTAACTTATGGTTTATGGGACATATTTTTGTAAATACATTGCTTGTGTGATTAACGTAGTATATTTAGTTTTGGTCTGACACACTTTTGTATGGAAGCAGCTCGCACGAATGTTGTTAGTGGAAGGTTCTTGTTTTTGTGTTGTGTTAACTAACGTAGCTATGTGAACGGCCGTGTTTGCATATGTTACGCAATGCGGTTAAAAACGTCTCTCGGAGATCTGTTGTGTTTCAGAAGTAGGACTGAATTAATGTAATTATACAGTAGATTGGAGGGTAATTAAAATCTGTTTAAGATTTATTATTGATCAGATTCAGTGTGACTATTGCCGATTGGAGCAATATAATTTGTGACGAAGAGTAATCAGCTCTATCGTAGGTTTAAATATTGTGTTTAATGTTTGCGAGCACCTATTCAGCAGACCTGTGTGAAAAGCGTCATGTCAGTCCCAGATGTGTGTATGTGTGTATTTTTGTGGTATTACAAGCGGGAATTTCAGCTGAGACTGATTTCTGTCAGCTTGGTACCCGGTCCATATTGTATCCTTGCGAGGGCAATTGTGGATATGTGATTATGTCTGACCATATGTTGAGTTGGATGAGATTTTTGTTGCTGTTGATTCCGTGAGCTAACGGAACAGCTGGTCAGCTATTTATATACACTGGAGTGGGACTTGACAAGTATTTGAGGAAAGGGGGAGGTGTTTCACAAGGCTGTCTGAACGTGCAAGCATGGTCATTAGCGAGGAGTGCTCGTTGGCTCCATAATTGCTTGAATTACAGATAAGAACTGATCAATGGTAAAAATTTGTTGAAATAAATGGGAGTTGCCTACGAATCACGATAATCTCCAAAGCGTTACCTTAACATGCAGTTTTGTTCACATAAAGTAATCTTAGCCGGTCAGGCTTTTGTTGTTGTTGTTGGTTTATTCCAGGTTTATTTTCATTTCAGTGACCCGTGAGTCATGTGCAATGCTGTCTTTCCTTGTGTATTGAGCAATTAGCCAGTTGGTAGCTCATGTTGTTAAGTGCGTCATCGCGCTAATGAGGATCTCGGAGAGATTCCTGTAAATAATAGATTTGTAGCGTGTGTCAGCATTAGAGTTTTTAAGGGTTTTTATTAATGTCATGCCCATATCCATAAACGTTGATTTACGTGATGATTGTTCGTGAGCAGCGTGGCTGTTAACCCGTTGTAAACGAACGGTCATCCAAGTACTCATTTTCTCGTAGTTAGTCATCACGCGCACATAAAACTCAAATGCAAGGTAGTGGAACTAGGATCCACAATTTTATTATAAAGGGGGAGATCCGTCTGACTCCTCAAAGTGTTAGATATTCCTGTCAGGGAAAAATTCAGGGAGGATATATTTTTATTATTGTTTGTTTATTTTCTTTTATGCACAATTAGTTATTAAATCATGTTATTATCTTACGTCTTGTCTCCTTACTTTCTTAATTATAGTTTTAATCCTATGACCCTTGCCTCAGTAAAGCATGTTGTTTGGCGGACGTAAACATCACACTATGAACTGAGCGCGACCCCTTGATCAAGATTCTTGCATAAAACACTGCTATTCTGAAGGGTTCATAGGGATAAAACTGGCGCGGCCAAGCGTGGGGCCATTTACTGTGGTGTAACGGCGGAGATTACACATGTCAATAGTGGCGCATTTGAGTAAAACTGGCATGCCGCAAGTGCAGGCAGATATGACAGTATTTAATCACCGGGAAGTGATATTTTATTAAAAGTAATTGAGGCGAAGTGGATACCGCCAAATGTGTGAAAGATAAATTAAAATCAGGAGTTTGCAAAGTAAAATACGGTTCACGTTTTTGTCTTTTAAATTAAAGTAAAATTAATATGTGATACCGGGCGCCCAATGTTAAAATTAAAACTAGATTTGTGTAGAAAGTCAAACTCATGGAAATATTAGGAGGCTGTAGCCTAAAATGACAATTGATACTTTGTTAATTAGTCAGCGTTAATATCAGATCAGGATAACAATTTAATGACTAAATATGTGCTTGGGTTTAAAATTAAATTCAGTAAAACTAGAACCACTCAGAGATGCAATTGACTAGTGGGAGTAAATGTAAAAATAAATGAACTGAGTTGGATAAAGAAAGTAAATGTGCATTGGATTTTATGTGTGTGTCAAAGGGCATTGCTTTATGCCATTTCCCTAATGTCTCATATAAACTGTGTATTATGGCAACGGTGGAGCAGATCCAGGAGATCATTGAGAGTGCAGCTAGGAGAACACAGGAATTGTTGGATACTAAATTGGCGGAACAAAGTGTATCGCTAAACACGAAGTTATCTGAACAAATAAGCACTAAACTATCAGAACAGAGTCAATCTATAAACACTAGTATGTTAGAACAAAGTGAATCGCTAAATACTAAACTGTCAGAACAAAGTGAATCGCTAAATACTAAACTGTTAGAACAAAGTGAATCATTGCGGACACAATTAAACAATAGTAGGCTAGAACAAAGTGAGTCTATAAACATATTATCTGAGCAGAGTGAATCGCTAAAAACTAAACTAGCTGAACAAAGTGAATCATTGCCGACACAATTAAATGACAGTAGAATTGAACAAAATGAATATCAGGCGGAACAAGCTAGGTTATTAAAGAGTGAAATTAATGACACTATCAATTCGCAGTTAGAGGCGCAAAATATTAAAAACACGAACCAATTAGCTTCGTTAACCGCAGAAATGAAAGATCACACAAATCAACAGATGGTATTACTGGCCCTAGATGTTAGCAAGAATAATGAGAAACAATTAGAGCAGATTAAAAAAATGGAAGATATTTTTGATCAAAAGCTTAGCATTCTGGATGAAACGGTGTTGGCTAAATTAGAGCAAATTGAAATAGCATGCACAATGAACACAAGCGAGGTCAAAATAGCTCAGGATAAGTTGGAAGGACGATTTAAGGAGATGGAGAAAAGCGGCAGGGTCATTCAACAACAATTATCAGCAGTAGATGAAAACATATCCGGCATAATTAAAGATATGGACCGTCTCGAGATAAAATCAGCGGAACAATGGAAAAGCCTAACAGCGGAGCAAGATCAATTTAAGAGTACATTAGACGAAAGGCTGAGCCAGATAGAAAGTAATCAGGATGACACAAAAAGCCAGATCGAAGGGCAAGTAAGCACGATTAAAGAACAAATAAGGAAAGATTGGAAGAAAATGAATATTGATTCTAAAGAGGAAAGATCCACCATTCTTAAAACAGTAGGCGAAAATCACACGCGTATTCAAGCCTTGGAGCAAGAGGTGAAAAATAAACTTAAAGAGCAGACGGACAGGATTATTAAAGCCGAACTCCGCTCATTAGAACAATCATCTATATTTAGAACGGGAACAGTGAAAGACAAGCCGGATAACTCAAATAGTCCAGAGTCCAGCACAGCAGGAAGTCAGACTCAGACAGACAGCCCATTAACAACAAACACGGAAGGGTTTCGTAAGAATATCGATAGGAGCTCAACACCACAAGACGGTCATCAGGCCACACAACTCATTCAAGTAATTCGCTCAAATGACTACAAACCGCAGAAATACACGGAAAATTCAGGGGTGACACCTAAAGCCTTTATCAAAGAGATGGAAGACCATTTCAATGACACTGGGGTACCTGAAGCACGCAGATTGAGGATGATGGAGAGATTTTTATCAGGAAATGTCCTCACATGGTTTTTAAGCTTCAAATATACATTTGGAAACATGTCAGATTTCAACTTAGCGTTTCTGCGCAAATATTGGTCGCCCGCAGCACAACAGAGTCTAAGGATGGAGCTTTACTCTAGGAAGTACCAAACCACCCAGCAAACAAAATACTCAGATTTCTTTAACATGCAAATGTTAAAATTTCGTGACCTTGATTACCCATTAAATGAAGCAGATCTGGTGATGACTATAGCGAGACAAATGCCAGTAAACGTACAACAAGTACTAGTCGCAGCGAACGTTAGTACGGCCCTACATGCAGAGCAGATACTACGGCAAATAGATGAGACTACATCTCATAGTCATTATAGAGGAGGAAGACAGCTGGAGTTAGTCAATACTACAGAGGTCATAAAACCAAAACAGGGAAACACCAAAACGCAGGGCACTAACACAAGCACTTCCACACCTAGGCGAAACCAGGAAGAAGGAGAAAACAGACCATATCAGCGTAACGAAAATCACTACAACAATAGGTCATACCAAGGTAACAATAGATACCAACAGAGAGGATATCAGCAATGGCGTGAAAATCGAAGGAATGACAGGCCTTATGGAAGATACGGTGATTACAATGCCAATCAACGATGGAAAGGAAGAAGAGATCAAAATCAAGGAGAGCCACGTAACTATCGAGATGACTGGGATGATAGGCACGCTCAATCGCAAAATTACCTAGAGGAGTTACACGCTAGTCAAGGTGGAGAGCTAGGAAGATGGGAAAAGGCCATTGGGAACATGAAGAATCCTGATACACATACTGAGGAAGCTGGAAGTCTACTGAGACAACAGGGATATCAAGGACATGAGCGACAGAAGGATGATGGGAGTCGCAATGGAGCTAAAAAAAATGTTAAATTTGGATAAAGGAGACAGGCTACAAACACAACAGTCGGAAGTTGAAGATGGATGGATAGTAGCGAACATACAAGAATGGATTGCTTTGCCAGAAGACTGCCTGGAGGAGACGGTGAAACCACGGAACGATGAAATTAGGCAGTTACCCATTATTTACGCAAGGATTGGTGGAATTAATATACGATGTTTATTGGATACGGGGTCACAGATCAGTCTGGTATCGGAGGCCTTGGTTCGAGAGTTGGGACGGAGTCAGAATATTCCTGTAATTCCGGTACCACAGCTCAAAGTGAGGGGTGTTATTCCTGAACGCACCGTCACTTGTAAACGTCAGGCATACATAGACATGAACATATTGGAACACACTTTTGGGCAAACATTCATTATCATGGCAAAGATGAATTTCAATATAATTCTTGGTGCAAATTTTATTTGTGACTATCAAGCAGTGATAGATTTGCACAAGAATACTGTCAGTTTTAGAGAGTATGATCAACTGAAAAATGAGGGATTGCATATGGATGAAATCACTACCGGAAGAGATGTAAATTCGTGGGCATTGGAAGCAATATCGGAAGAGACGGAAGAGGAGGTACGAAAGGCAGAGGATAACATCATAGAAGGAGCTGTTGTGGAACTAGATGAGGAGAGTGAATCCCAGGAGATATGGTCTTTATTAACGGAAGGAGATAACAGTGATGCACAATTTGAAGAGTTACTACAGGAGCGGCTCAATGACATTCAACTTGGGGGTGAACACAGAAAGCAGTTGGAAGAGATTTTAAGGAAGCACAAAACAGTATTTGATACAGTACCTGGGAAAATATTAAATTTCAAATATTCTATGCAAGTCGAGGATTGGTCTCCTTTCAAAAGCAGATTGTACCCAATTCCTGAAAAATATCGTGGTCAAGTTAAGGTCATTATAGATGAGATGTTACAAGCTGGAGTGATAAGGAAGACACCTACACCTTATCTAAATGCGATTTTGGCAGTCACAAAACCAAATGGATCTATTAGACTTTGTTTAGATGCCAGAAATCTCAACTCGAGACTCATTTTTCCTGAGTATGACAGAGCGCCAATCATCAGAGACGTACTAAAAGGCTTTAAAAACAAGAGCATTTATTCATCAGTCGATCTGACGAGTTCGTTCCACCATATTGAATTGGATGAGAAGTCACAGCTTCTAACTGGCTTCTTATTCGATAACCAGACGTTTTGCTTCGTTCGAATGCCCTTTGGAGTCAAAACAGCGGGCTGTGCTTTAATCCGAGCCCTGGACCGGAATTTAACCGAGGAAGTTAAGGAGATGACGGTACGCTACATTGATGACATTTTGCTGGCATCCGACAACATTGAAACTCACATGGAAAATTTAGATAAAGTATTAGGCAACCTGAATGCATCTAATTTCAAAGTAAACCTGAAGAAATTGCATTTCTTCAAGAGCGAGATCTTATATTTGGGTCACGTCATTGACAAGGAGGGAGTGAAGCCAAACCCAGCTAAGATCGAAGCGATAAAGAATTTCCCTACACCAACGAGAGTCAAGCACATTCGGGCTTTCTTAGGCGTAACGGGATTCTTTAAGGAAAACTGTCCAGGTTATACGGAGACTGTAGCTCCCATGCAGGAAATGTTAAAGAAAAATAATAAATGGTTATGGAATACGGAGTGTGAGAAGGCATTCCAAGCAACAAAGCAGCTATTGGAAAACTGCATTAAATTAGGATATCCAGATTTCAAGCACAAATTTATAATCCAAGCGGATGCTTCACAAATTGGTATAGGTGCTATGCTTTACCAAGAGGATCCAGCTAACCTTCAGCACAAAACATTTTTGGCGTTTGTCAGCCGAAAATTGCGTAAGCACGAGCGCAATTATACTGTAACGGAACTAGAGCTGTTGGCCATACTTCATGCGTTACAACAATGGAAACGAATAATTTACGGCTACCCTATTGTTGTCAGGACCGACCACAAGGCACTAACATTCTTGTTTAAGACGTCGATGGCAAGCGAACGTGTGACACGTTGGTCTATATATATTCAGCAGTTCAGCATTGAGATTGAACATTGCCCAGGGAAGATGAACGTGATACCGGATGCACTCAGCAGGAACCCAGAGCCTGATAATGAAGAAACAGCGATGGTACAACACTTGGAGTTAACACCGAAGGACCAGGAATTCTTGGAGGAGTTACGTGAGATACAGCGAGAACAGGAAGCGGAACCATGGATGATGCTTTTAATTCAATACTTCAAAAAGCAACTACCTACAGGAACACCTGCATTTCGAGAAGCGAGAGCCAAAGAAGGAAGATATGTTTATGTCAACAATTTGCTGCACAAATGGGTAGATAATGACCACACCAAGTTACGCATATTAGTACCTGCATCGTTACAACGAGGATTGACATGGCATACGCACGAATGTTACGGTCATGTGGGCGTAGATAAGTGCGAAGCGACTATAGGAGAGACATTTACATGGCCACGTATGAGAACAACTATATGTGACGTCATTACAACTTGTGATCCGTGTCAGAGGACAAAGCCCAATAATTACTTAATGAGGCAGTATCCCAGACCATTGCTACCTCAGAAACCATGTGAGCTACTGGCACTCGACTGTTTCGGTCCAATCCCGAAGGGAAGGCGAGGTTGCCGACATTTACTAGTGTGCATTGATGTATTTTCTAAATTCGTAGTGCTATGCCCTATTCAGAAAACTACATCGAAGCAGGTACTCAGTCGCATTCGAAATAGAGTTATTCCAATCCTTGGAAAACCAGAGTTTATATTGTCAGATCATGGCAGTTATTTCACAAGCGCCGAATTCAAGAAAGGTATGGAGGACATGGGTATAAAACACGTTTTAAGCAGTATCCGACATGCTCAAGCGTAATATAGAGATGTCACAACACATGACAATAATAATAATAATAATAATTATAGATTCATGAAAAGTGGTGCAACCATCAAACAAAAACCAACACATAACCAAACCTTTCATGCAACATTTCATCCATACTGATCACTGTCAAATAACCAACTTGTCAACCATTACATGATCACATACCTTTCCTGTCGGTATCAGTCACTTAATCATATTTTAATATAACATGCCTATAAAGAACGTGACTTCTTGGACGTCAACAAATACGTTTCCATAAGATGGAGTATGGGAAACAGGCGATTCCCGACTAGTCCTGAGACTGGCCTTAGCCAAATAGTCTCCACGATGTAATTCTACATCCTTGTTCTTTCGATGTCAATAGGGTAATAATCTAAATTACAACAAAGTCTGGTTTTGTTGCTAAGGCGCCATTTCCATAGATAATCTCCAACTCTGACGATGATTGCTGGCTAAGATCACAACACAGCCCAAGCCATCTAGCGGGATACTAGACTAAACAACGGGACAGCTTCACAAGATATCCGCCAGGAGGAGCACAAGTCCAAGTAATTGCATACACTCCGTAAGTTTCCAAACCTGTCACATAGATGGAGCGAGCACTTCCTTTTTTTCAGTGAAAATACCAGAAGGTATTTAAAATGTGGTCAAATATAAATGTCACAATAAGCAAAGCTTATTATATTTGTAGAGAAGATTTAAACGCTCATGGTAATCTATAGTGGCAATAAGGTATATTTATAGTGCACAAGGGAAGAAAAATTACTGTTAGCATTCTTTGAAAACACAAGTATTAACCCATTGCGTTGGCGAGCAACATTCACGTAGAATATACGAAACCAAATTTCCTTGGAGACAGAATTAGATAAGACTCGTGTAAACCACAGCGGCGATAAGCCTTTTTCATGTAGCGTCTCCGAAGATAATACGAGGCACGTCCAGAAAGTAAGTTCCGCTTGGTAATCAAATTAGATTGTGTACAGATACAGAAAAATTATTTATTGCACAACATTCTACACCCCATAGACTACTTTTCCACATAATTGCCGAACTTTTGCAGGCATTTGTCATCGCGTGGCACAAGTTTTTGGATACCTTCTTCATAAAAGTTTGCCGCCTGTGTCTTCAACCAGATGGAAACATCTTCTTTCAGCTCGTCGTCATTGTTGAAGTGTTGACCGCCAAGGAAAGACTTGAGATGTGTGAACAAATGAAAGTCGCTAGGAGCGAGGTCAGGGCTGTACGGAGGGTAGTCAAACACGTCCCTGTAGGAGGTTTTTCGTCACATTTGCAGTGTGTGGTCGTGCGTTGTCGTGAAGAAAAACAACTCCTTTTGACAAAAACCCTCGGCGCTTATTCTGTATTGAGCGGCGCAATTTCCTAAGTGTCTGGCAGTAAGTATCTGCGTTGATTGTTTGACCAGGCGGTAAGAAATCAATGAGTAAGATGCCTTTCCTGTCCCAGAACACTGTGCACATCATTTTCCGAGGTGTCAAGATTTGTTTCGGCTTAACCTTTGCTGGGGATGAAGTGTGCCTCCATTCCATTGATTGCCGCTTACTTTCAGGGGTGTCGTAAGAAATCCAAGTTTCATCTCCTGTGACTATCTGTGTCAGAAATTCTTCGCCGCCTTCATTGTAACGGGTCAAAAACTGAAGTGCACTACCCATCCGTTTTGTTTTGTGTTGCTCCGTAAGAATCTTTGGTACCCAACGTCGGCAATGTTTACGAAAGTTCAGTTTTTGGTAACAATTTCACGAATTAGTGATCGTGAGATTTGGGGAAATTCCATAGCGAGAGCACTAATTGTAAACCTGCGGTTTTCCTGGATCTTGTCACCAATCGCGTGAACCAGTTCTTCTGTAACCAAAGATGGACGCCCACTTCGTTCTTCATCGTGCACTTCACTACGTCCTTCATTGAACTGTCGGACCCATCTTCTCACCATTGAATCACTCATCGCATTTTGTCCATACACGTCGCAAATTTGCCGATAAATTTCAATCGGTTTCACTTTCCTAGCATTCAGAAAACGAATCACAGATCTGATTTCACAAGCGGCGGGATTTTCAATCAACACCGACATTGTACGAGTAAACATGCACTACAACGCGTACGTGGCTGACAGCGCTCTCAAAATGGCGCACGTTTCTTCTCCTTGATACAGAGCGTATACCGCGCATATGCGGAACTGCGCTGCAGCGGAACGTACAACTAGTTGAAGATACAAGCGGCACACGTTTATGAAGAAGGTATACAAAAACTCGTGCCACGCTACGACAAATGCCTGCAACATTTCGGCAGTTATGTGGAAAAGTAGTTTAAAGGTTGTAGAATTTTGTGCAATAAGTAATTTTTCTGTATCTGTACATAATTTCATGTTATTACCAATCGGAACTTACTTTCTGGACGTACTTCGTATTCTAGCAAAGACGCTTTAATCACACACAAGATATCCCATAGTGGCTAGACGGCAGATTCAGGCGGTATAAGCGAATGAAAATTGGTCACAGACGACGATTATTGCAGAGTCACATTTTAATGTAGAAAACATGTTGTTAAATGACAGTAAGGGCACTCTGACTATTAGGATTCTGTACAGTAAAAACTCTTAGTTAAGCTGTTTAGGAAATTGTGCCAAAGATGGAATGCTAGTTGACCTGGAAAAGATAAACATGATAATTATGAAAGGTTTCATCTTATTTCGCCGCTAGGTGTCAGTGACAGTGGCATCAGGGAGCATAAATGGAACTATTTGAAACTGAACATGCTGATAGCCCTCGGGCGTTTAGTTCAAATATCCTCGTATGGCAATTGGCTGCAATTAATATCCTCGTATTGCCATTGGCTGCAATTAATATCCTCGTATGGCCATTGGCTGCAATTAATATCCTCGTATTGCCATTGGCTGCAATTAATATCCTCGTATGGCCATTGGCTGCAATTAATATCCTCGTATGGCCATTGGCTGCAATTAAAATCCTCGTATGGCCATTGGCTGCAATTAATATCCTCGTATGGCCATTGGCTGCAATTAATATCCTCGTATGGCCATTGGCTGCAATTAATATCCTCGTATTGCCATTGGCTGCAATTAATATCCTCGTATTGCCATTGGCTGCAATTAAAATCCTCGTATTGCCATTGGCTGCAATTAATATCCTCGTATGGCCATTGGCTGCAATTAATATCCTCGTATTGCCATTGGCTGCAATTAAAATCCTCGTATTGCCATTGGCTGCAATTAATATCCTCGTATTGCCATTGGCTGCAATTAAAATCCTCGTATTGCCATTGGCTGCAATTAATATCCTCGTATGGCCATTGGCTGCAATTAATATCCTCGTATTGCCATTGGCTGCAATTAATATCCTCGTATTGCCATTGGCTGCAATTAAAATCCTCGTATTGCCATTGGCTGCAATTAATATCCTCGTATTGCCATTGGCTGCAATTAAAATCCTCGTATTGCCATTGGCTGCAATTAATATCCTCGTATGGCCATTGGCTGCAATTAATATCCTCGTATTGCCATTGGCTGCAATTAATATCCTCGTATTGCCATTGGCTGCAATTAATATCCTCGTATGGACATTGGCTGCAATTAATATCCTCGTATTGCCATTGGCTGCAATTAATATCCTCGTATTGCCATTGGCTGCAATTAAAATCCTCGTATTGCCATAGGCTGCAATTAATATCCTCGTATTGCCATTGGCTGCAATTAAAATCCTCGTATGGCCATTGGCTGCAATTAATATCCTCGTATGGCCATTGGCTGCAATTAATATCCTCGTATTGCCATTGGCTGCAATTAAAATCCTCGTATTGCCATTGGCTGCAATTAATATCCTCGTATTGCCATTGGCTGCAATTAAAATCCTCGTATTGCCATTGGCTGCAATTAATATCCTCGTATGGCCATTGGCTGCAATTAATATCCTCGTATTGCCATTGGCTGCAATTAATATCCTCGTATTGCCATTGGCTGCAATTAATATCCTCGTATGGCCATTGGCTGCAATTAATATCCTCGTATTGCCATTGGCTGCAATTAATATCCTCGTATTGCCATTGGCTGCAATTAATATCCTCGTATGGCCATTGGCTGCAATTAATATCCTCGTATGGCCATTGGCTGTAATTAAATGTTAACCCTTTATAGGTTAGTGGTTGTCTATTGTCAAAGATGCTGATGGTTCAAACTTTCAGCCATAAACCCAATAATATGCTTCTATCTTCTTGACCTAAGAAGCTTGATGAAAATTCATTCTTCTTACAGAAACAAATACAATTAAAACGTAAAAAATTTATTTTAAAAGAATTGAAAATAAATATGCTTCTAAAATTAAATAAAATTAAATTAACACGGCGACAACGCGGTCATGTAGCCCCGTGTACTTTGTGTGTGTGTAGAATCTGTCTGATAACCGGTGTTAATTGTGATGACCGTATTAGTGTGCTGGTTGGTTCCTTAGTTTAGGGGCTGCGATAACGCGGTCATGTAGACCCGTGTACTTTGTGTTTGTGTAGAATCTGTCTGATAACCGGTGTTAATTGTGATGACTGTATTAGTGTGCTGGTTGGTTCCTTAGTTTAGGGGCTGCGATAACGCGGTCATGTAGCCCCGTGTACTTTGTGTTTGTGTAGAATCTGTCTGATAACCGGTGTTAATTGTGATGACTGTATTAGTGTGCTGGTTGGTTCCTTAGTTTAGGGGCTGCGACAACGCGGTCATGTAGCCCCGTGTACTTTGGGTGTGTGTAGAATCTGTCTGATAACCGGTGTTAATTGTGATGACTGTATTAGTGTGCTGGTTGGTTCCTTAGTTTAGGGGCTGCGACAACGCGGTCATGTAGCCCCGTGTACTTTGTTTGTGTGTAGAATCTGTGTGATAACCGGTGTTAATTGTGATGACTGTATTAGTGTGCTGGTTGGTTCCTTAGTTTAGGGGCTGCGACAACGCGGTCATGTAGCCCCGTGTACTTTGTGTGTGTAGAATCTGTCTGATAACCGGTGTTAATTGAGATGACTGTATTAGTGTGCTGGTTGGTTCCTTAGCTTAGGGGCTGCGACAACGCGGTCATGTAGCCCCGTGTACTTTGTGTGTGTAGAATCTGTGTGATAACCAGTGTTAATTGTGATGACTGTATTAGTGTGCTGGTTGGTTCCTTAGTTTAGGGGCTGCGACAACGCGGTCATGTAGCCCCGTGTACTTTGTGTGTGTATAGAATCTGTCTGATAACCGGTGTTAATTGTGATGACTCTATTAGTGTGCTGGTTGGTTCCTTAGTTTAGAGGCAGCGACAAGGCGGTCATGTAGCCCCGTGTACTTTGTGTGTGTAGAATCTGTGTGATAACCGGTGTTAATTTTGATGACTGTATTAGTGTGCTGGTTGGTTCCTTAGTTTAGGGGCTGCGACAAGGCGGTCATGTAGCCCCGTGTACTTTGTGTGTGTGTAGAATCTGTGTGATAACCGGTGTTAATTTTGATGACTGTATTAGTGTGCTGGTTGGTTCCTTAGTTTAGAGGCTGCGACAACGCGGTCATGTAGCCCCGTGTACTTTGGGTGTGTGTAGAATCTGTCTGATAACCGGTGTTAATTGTGATGACTCTATTAGTGTGCTGGTTGGTTCCTTAGTTTAGAGGCAGCGACAAGGCGGTCATGTAGCCCCGTGTACTTTGTGTGTGTAGAATCTGTGTGATAACCGGTGTTAATTGTGATGACTGTATTAGTGTGCTGGTTGGTTCCTTAGCTTAGAGGCTGCGACAAGGCGGTCATGTAGCCCCGTGTACTTTGTGTGAGTGTAGAATCTGTCTGATAACCGGTGTTAATTGTGATGACTCTATTAGTGTGCTGGTTGGTTCCTTAGTTTAGAGGCAGCGACAAGGCGGTCATGTAGCCCCGAGTACTTTGTGTGTGTAGAATCTGTGTGATAACCGGTGTTAATTGTGATGACTGTATTAGTGTGCTGGTTGGTTCCTTAGTTTAGAGGCTGCGACAAGGCGGTCATGTAGCCCCGTGTACTTTGTGTGTGTGTAGAATCTGTGTGATAACCGGTGTTAATTGTGATGACTGTATTAGTGTGCTGGTTGGTTCCTTAGTTTAGAGGCTGCGACAACGCGGTCATGTAGCCCCGTGTACTTTGGGTGTGTGTAGAATCTGTGTGATAACCGGTGTTAATTGTGATGACTGTATTAGTGTGTTGGTTGGTTCCTTAGTTTAGGGGCTGCGACAAGGCGGTCATGTAGCCCCGTGTACTTTGTGTGTGTGTAGAATCTGTCTGATAACTGATGTTAATTGTGACGACTGTATTAGTGTGCTGGTTGGTTCCTTAGTTTAGGGGCTGCGACAAGGTGGTCATGTAGCCCCGTGTATTTTGGGTGTGTGTAGAATCTGTCTGATAACCGGTGTTAATTGTGATGACTGTATTAGTGTGCTGGTTGGTTCCTTAGTTTAGGGGCTGCGACAAGGCGGTCATGTAGCCCCGTGTACTTTGTGTGTGTGTAGAATCTGTGTGATAACCGGTGATAATTGTGATGACTGTATTAGTGTGCTGGTTGGTTCCTTAGCTTAGGGGCTGCGACAAGGCGGTCATGTAGCCCCGTGTACTTTGTGTGTGTGTAGAATCTGTCTGATAACCGGTGTTAATTGTGAGGACTGTATTAGTGTGTTGGTTGGTTCCTTAGTTTAGAGGCTGCGACAACGCGGTCATGTAGCCCCGTGTACTTTGTGTGTGTGCAGAATCTGTCTGATAACCGGTGTTAATTGTGATGACTGTATTAGTGTGTTGGTTGGTTCCTTAGTTTAGAGGCTGCGACAAGGCGGTCATGTAGCCCCGTGTACTTTGTGTGTGTAGCATCTGTGTGATAACCGGTGTTAATTGTGATGACTGTATTAGTGTGTTGGTTGGTTCCTTAGTTTAGGGGCTGCGACAAAGCGGTCATGTAGCCCCGTGTACTTTGTGTGTGTGTAGAATCTGTCTGATAACCAGTGTTAATTGTGATGACTGTATTAGTGTGCTGGTTGGTTCCTTAGCTTAGAGGCTGCGACAAGGCGGTCATGTAGCCCCGTGTACTTTGTGTGTGTAGAATCTGTGTGATAACCAGTGTTAATTGTGATGACTGTATTAGTGTGCTGGTTGGTTCCTTAGTTTAGGGGCTGCGACAACGCGGTCATGTAGCCCCGTGTACTTTGTGTGTGTAGAATCTGTGTGATAACCGGTGTTAATTGTGATGACTGTATTAGTGTGCTGGTTGGTTCCTTAGTTTAGGGGCTGCGACAAGGCGGTCATGTAGCCCCGTGTACTTTGTGTGTGTAGAATCTGTGTGATAACCGGTGTTAATTGTGATGACTGTATTAGTGTGCTGGTTGGTTCCTTAGTTAAGGGGCTGCGACAACGCGGTCATGTAGCCCCGTGTACTTTGTGTGTGTAGAATCTGTGTGATAACCAGTGTTAATTGTGATGACTGTATTAGTGTGCTGGTTGGTTCCTTGGTTTAGGGGCTGCGACAAGGTGGTCATGTAGCCCCGTGTACTTTGTGTGTGTAGAATCTGTGTGATAACGAGTGTTAATTGTGATGACTGTATTAGTGTGCTGGTTGGTTCCTTAGTTTAGAGGCTGCGACAAGGCGGTCATGTAGCCCCGTGTACTTTGTGTGTGTGCAGAATCTGTCTGATAACCGGTGTTAAATGTGATGACTGTATTAGTGTGTTGGTTGGTTCCTTAGTTTAGGGGCTGCGACAACGCGGTCATGTAGCCCCGTGTACTTTGTGTGTGTGTAGAATCTGTCTGATAACCGGTGTTAATTGTGATGACTGTATTAGTGTGCTGGTTGGTTCCTTAGCTTAGAGGCTGCGACAAGGCGGTCATGTAGCCCCGTGTACTTTGTGTGTGTGCAGAATCTGTCTGATAACCGGTGTTAAATGTGATGACTGTATTAGTGTGCTGGTTGGTTCCTTAGCTTAGAGGCTGCGACAAGGCGGTCATGTAGCCCCGTGTACTTTGTGTGTGTGTAGAATCTGTCTGATAACCAGTGTTAATTGTGATGACTGTATTAGTGTGCTGGTTGGTTCCTTAGCTTAGAGGCTGCGACAAGGCGGTCATGTAGCCCCGTGTACTTTGTGTGAGTGTAGAATCTGTCTGATAACCGGTGTTAATTGTGATGGCTGTATTAGTGTGTTGGTTGGTTCCTTAGCTTAGGGGCTGCGACGACGCGGTCATGTAGCCCCGTGTACTTTGTGTGTGTATAGAATCTGTGTGATAACCGGTGTTAATTGTGATGACTGTATTAGTGTGCTGGTTGGTTCCTTAGCTTAGAGGCTGCGACAAGGCGTTCATGTAGCCCCGTGTACTTTGTGTGTGTGCAGAATCTGTGTGATAACCGGTGTTAATTATGATGACTGTGTTAGTGTGATGGTTGGTTCCTTAGTTTAGGGGCTGCGACAAGGCGGTCATGTAGCCCCGTGTACTTTGTGTGTGTATAGAATCTGTGTGATAACCGGTGTTAATTATGATGACTGTATTAGTGTGATGGTTGGTTCCTTAGCTTAGAGGCTGCGACAAGGCGGTCATGTAGCCCCGTGTACTTTGTGTGTGTATAGAATGTGTGTGATAACCGGTGTTAATTGTGATGACTGTGTTAGTGTGATGGTTGGTTCCTTAGTTTAGGGGCTGCGACAAGGCGGTCATGTAGCCCCGTGTACTTTGTGTGTGTGTAGAATCTGTCTGATAACCGGTGTTAATTGTGATGACTGTGTTAGTGTGATGGTTTGTTCCTTAGTTTAGGGGCTGCGACAAGGCGGTCATGTAGCCCCGTGTACTTTGTGTGTGTGTAGAATCTGTGTGATAACCAGTGTTAATTGTGATGACTGTATTAGTGTGCTGGTTGGTTCCTTAGTTTAGGGGCTGCGACAAGGCGGTCATGTAGCCCCGTGTACTTTGTGTGTGTGTAGAATCTGTCTGATAACCGGTGTTAATTGTGATGACTGTGTTAGTGTGATGGTTTGTTCCTTAGTTTAGGGGCTGCGACAAGGCGGTCATGTAGCCCCGTGTACTTTGGGTTGTGTGTAGAATCTGTCTGATAACCGGTGTTAATTGTGATGACTGTATTAGTGTGATGGTTGGTTCCTTAGCTTAGGGGCTGCGACAAGGCGGTTATGTAGCCCCGTGTACTTTGGGTGTGTTTAGAATCTGTCTGATAACCGGTGTTAATTATGATGACTGTATTAGTGTGATGGTTGGTTCCTTAGTTTAGGGGCTGCGACAACGCGGTCATGTAGCCCCGTGTACTTTGGGTGTGTGTAGAATCTGTGTGATAACCGGTGTTAATTGTGATGACTGTATTAGTGTGATGGTTGGTTCCTTAGTTTAGGGGCTGCGACAACGCGGTCATGTAGCCCCGTGTACTTTGTGTGTGTGTAGAATCTGTGTGATAACCGGTGTTAATTTTGATGACTGTATTAGTGTGTTGGTTGGTTCCTTGGTTTAGGGGCTGCGACAACGCGGTCATGTAGCCCCGTGTACTTGGGTGAGTGTAGAATCAGTCTGATAACCGGTGTTAATTGTGATGACTGAATTAGTGGGTGTATCTGTTTTTTAATTCAAGTATGGACTGCAACTTTGAATTTTTCATATGGTTCCTACTTTTGCCGCCAAACGGCACCGTCAACAACTACTAGGCCTAGTTCAGAACATAGTTACTAGACGCCACCGCAGTCTGCTCTTGGCAACGAACGTAGCAACCTAAGAGCGTTGTTTATATTCTTAACCTATACAATTTAGTTTCACACAGGTGTAATTAGTGGAAAGTTCATTAACATGCCATAAATCTATGACATTGGACCGCTGGCTATACTTCCCCACCGAAGAAAGGCACACTGAGGGATTTTAACGCTCTTAAAAAATCCAACGGCTTCGGCCGGGTTTGAACCCAGAAAATTATACAAAAATAAAATTATAAAAATATATATAAACATAAAAAATGAAAATACAACACAAAATAAAATGTATAAATGAATTCAAATAAAATATATTAATAATACTTCTGCCCCATAAAGGGTTAAATAACTGAACTTGATCTACGGATTTAATTGAGATAAAAGATTGATTGGTTAAATATACTCTCTGATTCATTATCTTTAATTTCTAGGAAGCAGTTTTTAGAATTTCTCAAAAAGAATTAGAACCTTCATTTTGATTTGACCTTGTATGGGTCAGCAATAGCGCTCGAAGTGACAGATTTAGGCCACAGAGGATGTGTTCTAACTATTGGTGGGAATGATTTGTCGCTAAATGCGGAAGTAGATATTTCGATATTTTTGACCATGTATTATGATTTAGTAAACTGCACATGACAAAGATTGTGGTCTGACGCTTGGTGTTCATTACTTGTCAGTTTTGTGTGTTTATACATACAATATTCAAAAGTGGAATAATAAATGTAAAGGGCAGAAAGTATTAAGAATCAGCGATGAACCCGGAACGAGTCGGCAGAAAGATGTGTGAACGATCAACAACTACCAATGAAATGCCTTCAATGAAACGCAAATTCATCAACAGGAGACACGCGTATGGTTTCCGTTCAAACAATTAATGGACACCAAGCATTCCACATTTATTTTTCCTTAGTTTTTTATTCCCGTCCTCTCTTCCCTTCCCCTTCTCCCATAGCATGTCATTGGACAATCAGAGGAGTGACACGCATTCGATCTGCTGTTGTTCGCGCCCAAGCGCACTACATACGGCGGGGCATGGCACGGCTGCAGGGATTCTTTGTTTTCTTTGCCACAATGTTCGCCACGGGCAGCATGGAGACTAGTTTGAACCTACGTGACGCAACCAAACAGCGGCCCACTATACAGGCCTGATTCAGCGGTTTTTAGTGCACCCAGGCCTAGAAATCCATTAAGAAGATCTTCTATGGAGAGTCGAAAACAATGGATTGATGAACTTCACATTAATTATATCATAAACTGTATTCATGTCAATTATGTACTTGTAAGGAAATCAATATTTGATATTTATTGTACAGGCTGAGGAATAGGGAGTTAAAAACCCTCGAAACATGTACCTGTGAGTAGGTTTAATATATGTATTGAAAAGGCAGACATTCCCTTTATTTCTTTCTAATATATAGTCAGTCAATACGGACCTCAATTACTGACATTATGTATCAAATGGCAAGCCAAGCAAAGAGGTTACGCTTTAAATACAAAGATATCAAACTAAAGCTTTCCTGTATTATAAAGGACATTGATTTCATGAAGAAATGTTGAAACAATAATTAGTACCGAGGAATCTAGCAACTTTTCAGCGTAAGTTCAACAACGATTATGATCGCAGGACCCAAGAGTTAATCGCACAATCTTTCAACGAGAATTAAAATTCCTCTACATCAAAAAGAATAATATTAATAACAAACTCTACCGCACCCACTTATTAGCTTCTAATATGTCTAAAGATAAAGAATGGGAAGAATTCATGATCCAGCTACACCAAAATTTGCAACACCAACTCAACATGAAAACGGTAACACTAGCAAGGAAATTTGATACACTGGTTAGAATTAACAGGGAGAAATCGAAAGCACAACCCATTACAGCCAAACACATTTTCCCAAAACCAATAAACAATCTAACAGACACCGTTTTCAACCAGTCTGAATTACAAATATTAAAAGGAAGGAAGCTTGTAGTTTAACGTGGCCGTTAATCTCGAGATCATGAGCCACGGGACCTCCTTTTTACGTGGAATCCGAACCACAGGACATGGCATTTCACATCGAAAATCTCACATGCATTGACCGGGAATCGAACCCGGACCGCCTTGGTGAGAGGCATTCAGCTAAATTACAAATATTAGGAAAAGGCTTCAAGCATAATTGGGAATCCAAACATATTGCACATAACCTTACCAAATTAACAGCTGAGTCGAAGGCAGCTATCAAACGATTACGTCCAGATGTACAAAGCGGAGCCCGGCATGAGGTCAATAAGAAAATTAAGAAAATAATTCATAATAAGAACGAACACAAAATGGATTTACAACATCAAAAAGATTGCAAAAAATTATCAACCAAAATAGATCAGAAGCTGTTAATCCTAACTATAGCATAAAAAGGTAACACCACATTTATAATCAAGAAAAATGATTATATAAAAACAACAGAAGATTTCCTCACTAATCCAAATTTTGAAATAAATCATAAAGACCTAATCCTAAGTTTACAAAGGAAACTCAAACATCTCCTGAAAATGTCCGTATTCATCCTTGATGACAAACTAAAGAGCAAAATGGTCAACATGAACACGAAATTACCAACATTAAGAGCACTACCTAAAATACATAAAGCTAACATACCCATCAGACCAATAGTTAATTTCAGAAATAGTCCGAATACAAACTCGCCCAATTTGCTCAATCATTTCTCAAATCGCATTACATATTCAAAGCTAATGCATCTCTCAAAAATTCAATAAATTTCTGTGGATTAAGAAGCAAACTCAAACTTACTGAAACCCATTCATTACACACAATAGACTTAAAAGATATGTACACAAGCATACCGATTTCCGTCACTATCGATGTTATTGAGAAGAACTTGAAGAACTACAGTGATTTATCGCAAGTTGAAATCTCTGAATTTTAAACATCTTAACATTCATCCTAAATAACAACCAATTCAACTTCAATGAGAAAATCTATGAAGGAAAAGAAGGCCTCGCCATGGGTTCTCCTTTATCAGGAATTATAGCAAACATATTCTTAGACAATCTGGAACACGAATTAATCTTAAACAAAAATGATGGTTTATTCTTTTGGGGAAAATACATTGATGACGTTTTCATAATCCTCGACAACTCTAAAACGAAAATAGAACAATTTTTGCAACATTTGAACGAATTGAATAGCAACATTAAATTCACGTCAGAGAATGAAATTAACAGTTCCATAAATTACGTAGATCTGCTAGTCGAACGTGAAAATAATCTGCTATGCTATAAAATATTCAGAAAACCAACTCAAACTAGCACTGTTATTAGACAAGGTTCTAATCACCCCCTTTCCATAAAAGAACAGCCTTCACTTGTTTTATTAATAGAGCTTTGAACATCCCACTGTCTGACGTAGAGTATCATAAAGAAGTTGCAATAATTCACCAAATTGCCGAAGCTCATGGTTTCAATAGAAAATATGTTAACAGTATTATTAACAAAATTAAGAACAAACCCGCTTCCTGATTAGCAAAAGAGGATAAAGAACCATCCTCATACGCAATGTTCACTTTTGTGAACCAATCCACCTACAATGTTACTAGTGTACTCAAAAAATATAAAATAAACGTAGCGTTCAGAACTAACAAAACTAATCACAATTAATTTTTCAACTCATATATTCTCAATAAAACCAACAAATATAACAATTCTGGTATCTACAGAATTAAATGTTATGAATGTGATGCTGATTACATTGGACAAACGGGAAGAGGGTTCAACACCAGATTATTGGAACATGTTAATGCTATTAAACATAATAAATTTTCGGCGATAGGCAACCATATGGCAGAAACTGGGCACAATTTCACAACAATAGATAATGATCTAGTTATTTTACATCAAGAAAACAAAGGCACGCTCATGAATATTCTGCAACAAATAGAGATTGACAACGCAGAGAGATTTAACCCTTCCCACAATCTCAATGAAATAATTTTTGAAACCAGTATTTTATACAGAACACTTATAGACGCATTATATAGTAATAGATAAATTGAGCAGTTGTAATACCATTTATATTTTCCAAATTCAATAACGATTATACCTCTCTTCTTTCGCATTCATCTACCCCCAAAACAACAGCCAAACGGCACATCATAAACATCCACATTTATTAGCCTACTTTTCACATTTTGCAAATATGAGGAAAAAGTAGACTTATGAGATCGATCCGGGAATATGTGTGACTGTCTGTCTGTCTGTCTGTCTGTCCTTCTGTCTGTCTGTCTGGCTGTGTGTGTGTCCCCCCCTATCAACTCCTAAACGGCTGCAGCAATCAAAACCAAATTTAGTATGAGTAAAGATGTGCACCGGAATAGCTCACGTTCATATTTGAAAATGATGTCAGTGCTACCAACTGCTGAAAAAACGCACTAGAAATTTGAGCTCCATGTTGGATATCTTGCAAGGTATGCATGGGAGCTATTCCAAAATTGGCACACATGAAGATAATACTATTTCAGTTTAATTTCCAGGAGGCCAACCATGACAGTGTTGCCAAAATAATTTAAGCCTTCTGGTAGGTCCAATGTTTAAATGCATATAACTTCTACACTATCAATTGGATTTCAACCAAATTTTGTATGTAATATCTGTACATAAACAGATATGACTGAGCGTATTCATAAGAGCCACCAGGGCTGCCAACTGTTAATAATTGCTCTCTCTATTTTTTTATCCAAATACCAATATATCAGAAAGTATGCAAGCCAACAGCTTTAAACTATGCACACGTATATTCTGACATTTTAGATTAATTTGGAGTAACTTATATACGTCAGTTCTACCAACATGATTATAAGCCTGCTGATAGGACCAATTTTTAAATACATGTAACTTCTATACTATCAGTTGGATTTCAACCAAATTTCGTATGTGATATGTGTACCATAACAGATATGACTATAAGTATTGTTAAGAGCAATCAGGGCTGCCAACTGTTAATAAATGCTGTCTATATTCTTTTTACCCTAATATCAATATATCAGAAAGTATGCAAGCCAACAGCTCTATTCTTTGCACACGTATAGCACCTGACATTCTAGATTAATTTGGAGTAATTAATACAAGGCAGTGCTGCCAACATGATTCTATGCCTGCTGATATGTCCAATTTTAAAATACATGTAACTTCTATACTAACAAATGGATTTCATCCAAAATTGGCACAACAAGATATCATAATAATTCAGATTATTTCTGACCAGCACACGCATGGTATTGTTGGCAACATGCTTTTATGCGTGCTGATATATCCAGTGTCTAACTGCATGTAACGTCCATTGGACTTCAACCAAATTTTGTATTCTGTACCTTAAGAGGTGGAACTAAGAATATATTCAGTCACCAGGGCTGCCAACTGTAGTGCTCTATTAGGCTACATTATACCAGGTATATTTTGAACTAATTAGATATTTCGATATTACCAACTTAATTTCGTCATTATTCTAGATAGGTTCATATTCTGTAGAATAATCATTGGCATGAAAAGTAGGCTGTATAGTTCTACACGGAACTTCTTGTTTTTCCTTAGTTTTTTATTCCCGTCCTCTATTCCCTTCCCCTTCTCCCATAACATGTCATTGGAAATCAGAGGAGTGATATTTGCGAGACACGCATTCGATCTGCTGTTGTTCGCGCCCAAGCGCACTACATACGGCAGGGTATGGCACGGCTGCAGGGATTCTTTGTTTTCTTTGCCATGATATTCGTCAAGGGCAGCATGGAGACTAGTTTGAACCTACGATGACGCAACCAAAGAGCGGCCCACAACACCGGCCTGATTCAGCGGTTTTTAGTGCACCCAGGCCTAGAAATCTCTTAAGAAGATCTTCCATGGAGAGTCGAAAACAATGGATTGATGAACTTCACATTAATTATATCATAAACTGTATTCATGTCAATTATGTACTTGTAAGGAAATCAATATTTGATATTTATTGTACAGGCTGAGGAAGAGGGAGTTAACAACCCTCGAAACATGTACCTGTGAGTAGGTTTAATATATGTATTGAGAAGGCAGACATTCCCTTTATTTATTTCTACCTTAATAAACGTGTAACCACCAAGAGGTGCCCTGTCAAATCGAGTAACCCAGTGGAAGGTGAGCCAATCAATGCTGGTGGCTTCATGGCTTACAACCTTGATAGTTAAAAACCCGTCACCATTTAGATAACCACCATTACGACTCTCGTAATAATCGAAATATGATGACAACGAAACTTCAGAAATGTGCCCCAGGTGGTAACCAATCCACCCACACGCAGGTCTTCGGACTTTGGGGAACCTGCTTCTTCATGCTTCCAACTTATACCCTACTCTATTGAGCGACAACCAAAGAGAAACATCGAGTACGATAAACCTTAATTCTCTACTGAAAGTAGGTAACCAAACAAACACTTGACGTGTTGGAAAAGCACAAGGTTATGGTAGCAGAAGTACAAGAGGCACGTTTAACCGATGAGGATGCAATAGAGTCCACAGTGTACAGAATATTCAAGGGGAACCGTGGTGATAGAGTTATCATGACATTCCCACATTTTTGCCCTGGTTTTGCGGTACACCTCAAGAGGGTAGACCATATTTTAGAATTCACTTCACCTAACGGAAGGACCTCCTCGTTATCCTTCAGGTTTCGTAATAGAGTACACACAAATGTAAATTCTCACGCACCCACAAATGACACAAACAGGAAAAACCTGAAATACCTAGAGCAATGCTAGGCCACCTTAGAGGAGACTCCCCACCAATCCATCATACTCAAGAGAGACTCCAACGCACAAGTCGGGATGGAGTGGAAGATAGCAGGCCATTGTCCAGCCCATAAGAGAACTAGTAGAACGTCTTGTTGAACTCTGGTCCTAAAATAAACCGCCTTCAAACATCTATCTAGAGAGGCCAAAACCTAGAAAACTTTCAGAACACCCTTAGGAAGAATAAAGAGAAAGAAGGATGGCCTGCCTTACGAAAGGCCTTGTTGGAGGCCACCCAGGGAACTATCCCTGCCTCATCAACCAAAGGCATACACCCATGGAGGGGTACGAATTGTGATGAGGTTATAGAAGAAATGCCTAGAATCTGGACTAGGTATAACTAACAAAAACAATTACGCTAATTATGAAACATTCCTCATGCTAAGGAAAGCTACAGCTAACTCCATTCGCAGAGCCAACAGGAATTACCTCAGGAGTCTAATGAAACAGGCTGAAAATAATTTATAGAGAAACAACTCAAGAGACTTGTACAAGGGACTTAAGAAGCAAACGACCCAGTATACAGCTCCTACCCTCATCTTCCGCGGGCCGGATGGAAAACTTCAACTAAACAATTAAGACGGCACTTTAACTGTTGCAAATTACTTCCAGAAGCTATTAAACGCACAGGAATCTAAAGGAAAGCTTATTTTCCTTCAGCCTACACACACGAAGTCTGATTCTCAACCGTCTTCAAGAGAGGAAATAATGAACATCATTTCAAATGGTCTCAAGAACAACCAGGCTCCAGCTGAAGAAGGCATATTAGACGACATGTGGAAACATGCAGATAACCAGTCCTTACACAGCATCTGTCAAATCATAAAGGACATATGGACAACAGAGTCTGCTGTGACTTATCCCCTCCACAAGAAGGGAAGTAAGACAGACCTCAACAATTACAGGGGTACTTGTTACAAGATCCTCTCTGTAGCCTTGCTCAATAGTCACTGCAGGGCTAGACTCGAAATTAGGTGAATACCAGGCTGGTTTCCGTATGACTAGATCTTGCCTAGAACAGGCACACAATCTTAAGACAGTTCTCACCTACACGTACCGAGATGGACATCCCTAGATGGTGGTCCTAATAGATTTTCGGAAAGCTTAGGACTCTCTGGACGGAGACACACTTTTCTCCATACTACGGGAATTTAGTCTGGATGGGAAGACCCTACGATTAGTCCAAGCCACTCTGAGAGACACGACGTCCAAGGTCAGGTTCAGAGGTGAACTATCCGAAAGCTCTCCAATCAGAACAGGAGTTAGACAGGGTGATGGTCTCTTCTGTATTCTCTTCAACTGTGTACTGAAAAAGATAATTAGGGAATGGAGAACGATGCTACCACTGGGATCATGACTGAAGCTTGGTTACAAGAGAGCCAACCTCTCCGTCCCTTGCCTAGCCTTTGCTGATGACCTCATTCTTCTGGCAAATAATATAGAGGAGGCTACCTACAACTTACAGAGTGTTTATATTGTAGAGAATAAGACTGCTTTGAAGATCAACATCGAGAACTTATGGCCAATATCAAAGAGACCCCTTCTCACAGACTCTAATATTCGAAAGGTACCTGCAGTAAATTATTTAGGAGAATGGATTTCTGCGAATCAAAGCCAGAACTTAGCCTTAGATGCCAGATGTACCAAGATTGAAAGGGCTTATAATTCCTGTCGTAGTATCTATTCATCTAAGTGCCTCTCCAAGAACATCAAACTCTGACACCATAACTCGGTCGTCAAGCCATCTGTTCTGTATGCTTCTGAGTGCCTTGTAATGACCCGAAAGGGCCCACTCAGAAAACTGGACTTAAAAAATAGGAAGATCCAGTCGAGGATATTCACAGTAACAAGAAGAGGCACGGTTTCTAAGAACAAATGGATTGCGTCAGTTAAGTCAGATATGGAACAACAAGATATCCCAACAAATAGCCGACAAAAAAAGCCATGTAGCATGCTGGTAGTTGATTGAGTTATCATATAGACCGATAGGTAGCATGCCGGTAGTTGGGTGAGTATTGATATCGACCGCTAGGTAGCATGCTGATCAGGTAGTTATCATAGTCACCGCTAGATAGCGGAAACATACTTTGCGTGTCGCATGCGGATATTTAACAAAGTGTTACCGCGTGAAAAACGTGCTTGTATAAGCTTTGTATATAAATTGAATATACAATTAACTACTAAGTGTTCAGAACTAACATGTTTAGCCTCGTGTAGGAAATATTGGGTCCTTAGCAAGAAAGAGTGCCTAACACATGAGTGTACAGCCTTTTGATATGCAGTAAGTACCTCATAACCTTGAGTAGGTTATAAGAATATTTTGAGTTGACTACTACCTGTCACTGTGTGTACATTTTGAAAGACCGTTGAAACGACCAGTCCTTAGCCTTGTCATATGCAGTAAGCAGCTGGCACCCTTAACTAGGGGTATATTCGGGGACCCTTAACAAGAATATCACCAGTTGACTACTACCTCTCACGGTGTTCACATCGTGAAAGACTGTCAAAACAACCATTGATACAGCCTTGTACTACACAGTAAGTAGCTGTTGGTCTTGACTTTGGTATATTAGAGAACCCTTAGCAAGAATGCAATAAGTATACTACTACTTGTTACAGTGTTCACATAGTGAAAGACCGTCTCACTGTCCAGTCTACAGCCTTGTCATACGCTGTAAAGAGCTGTTGGTCTAGACTAGGGTATATTAGAGGACCCTTAACAAGAATATCACCAGTTGACTACTACCTCTCACGGTGTTCACATCGCGAAAGACCGTTTCACTGTCCAGTCTACAGCCTTGTCATACGCTGTAAAGAGCTGTTGGTCTAGACTAGGGTATATTAGAGGACCCTTAACAAGAATATCACCAGTTGACTACTACCTCTCACGGTGTTCACATCGCGAAAGACCGACTCACTGTCCAGTCTACAGCCTTGTCATACGCTGTAAAGAGCTGTTGGTCTAGACTAGGGTATATTAGAGGACCCTTAACAAGAATATCACCAGTTGACTACTACCTCTCACGGTGTTCACATCGTGAAAGACTGCTGAAACAACCATTGTACAGCCTTGAACTACACAGTAAGCAGCTGTTGGCAGAAAACAACATCCATGATGGAAGAAACTATACCTAGCTTTACGTGCAAAGAGTGTGGAAAAACTTTTCTTCGAGACTATCATAGGAAGCGACATGACGTGTTGTGTGGTGAATTCCATGAGTGCAAGACCTGTGGTAGTACATTCAACAATTTGTACAACGGACTTCGGCCTGAAGAATGTTGTAATGTTTTGTCAGCAGCTAAAAGACAAAAAGCGGAGCCTACAAAACATTACCTGTTGTCAATGATTCCTGACAAATATGGACTTATTGAATATGAGACATTTTTTGAAGGTCGACTTAAATCCTATTTCATACGTTGTGATACGTGTAAGGATTTAAATTCATACCTTAAAGAGTCCAAACAACAAATAATACAAGCTATGCAAAAAGAACACAAGTCGATAAAAGTTAATCTTGTGACTGAGTGTAGATTTATTCATACATCTACCAACGAAATTACAGATCAGGCTTTTAAAACACAAAATCAGGCCCTATTTTTGGAAACAGACTTAAGTAGTTTCTTGGAAATACAATTTACAAAGTTAACTACAGAAATGGAAGAATCTGATCTAAGAGGCAGTAATTGGGCTTTGTTAGCAGTGGAAGGAGTACGACTGAAAATAAATAAGTACAATCCCTCGCGTCGTAGCACATACATTTCCTTGCCAGCAGTTATAAAAGCAAGAAAAGCCTGCATTAATCCTCAAAATTTGAAAGATGAATAGTGTTTTATGTATGCCATTTTAGCAAAACTGGTTAAAAAGGATGCTCAACACGAACTAGACTGGCTCTTACTGAGCAGAAAGGACACACGAACTAGACTGGCTCTTATTGAGCAGACAGGAAACACGAA
Organism: Meconema thalassinum; assembly: GCA_946902985.2. Classification (NCBI taxonomy): domain Eukaryota; kingdom Metazoa; phylum Arthropoda; class Insecta; order Orthoptera; family Tettigoniidae; genus Meconema; species Meconema thalassinum. The sequence continues at coordinate 464,935,962 of OX336394.1, read as the reverse complement.
CTAGACTGGCTCTTACTGAGCAGACAGGAAACACGAACTAGACTGGCTCTTACTGAGCAGACAGGAAACACGAACTAGACTGGCCCTTACTGAGCAGACAAGAAACAGGAACTAGACTGGCTCTTACTGAGCAGACAGGAAACACGAACTAGACTGGCCCTTACTGAGCAGATAGGAAACACGAACTAGACTGGCTCTTACTGAGCACACAGGAAACACGAACTAGACTGGCTCTTACTGAGCAGACAGGAAACACGAACTAGACTACCCCTTACTGAGCAGATAGGAAACACGAACTAGACTGGCTCTTACTGAGCACACAGGAAACACGAACTAGACTGGCTCTTACTGAGCAGACAGGAACCACGAACTAGACTGGCTCTTACTGAGCAGACAGGAAACACGAACTAGACTGGCTCTTACTGAGCAGACAGGAAACACGAACTAGACCGGCTCTTACTGAGCAGACAGGAAACACGAACTAGGCTGGCACTTACTGAGCAGACAGGAAACACGAACTAGACTGGCCCTTACTGAGCAGACAGGAAACAGGAACTAGACTGGCTCATACTGAGCAGACAGGAAACACGAACTAGATTGGCCCTTACTGAGCAGATAGGAAACACGAACTAGACTGGCTCTTACTGAGCACACAGGAAACACGAACTAGACTGGCTCTTACTGAGCAGACAGGAACCACGAACTAGACTGGCTCTTACTGAGCAGACAGAAAACACGAACTAGACTGGCTCTTACTGAGCAGACAGGAAACACGAACTAGACTGGCTCTTACTGAGCAGACAGGAAACACGAACTAGACTGGCTCTTACTGAGCAGACAGGAAACACGAACTAGACTGGCTCTTACTGAGCAGACAGGAAACACGAACTAGACTGTCTCTTACTGAGCAGACAGGAAACACGAACTAGACTGGCTCTTACTGAGCAGACAGGAAACACGAACTAGACTGGCTCTTACTGAGCAGACAGGAAACACGAACTAGACTGGCTCTTACTGAGCAGACAGGAAACACGAACTAGACTGGCCCTTACTGAGCAGATAGGAAACACGAACTAGACTGGCTCTTACTGAGCGCACAGGAAACACGAACTAGACTGGTTCTTACTGAGCAGACAGGAACCACGAACTAGACTGGCTCTTACTGAGCAGGCAGGAAATACGAACTAGACTGGCTCTTACTGAGCAGACATGACACAACTGAAACCCAATGCTTGTTCGACAAGGGAAACAAGCCTGTGTGTGGGGCTCAAGGCTCTGGGCGACACGTCTTATTTATGTGTACTTTGAATACAGCTACCTCCTCCACAATCCTCACCGGCACACACAATAACACAGGTTAGCATATACAAATGCTGGGATGGTTCCTAACTTATGGCCAACGCTACCTCGTTCACAATCCTCACCGGCACACACAATAACACAGGTTAGCATATACAAATGGTGGGATGGTACCTAACTTATGGCCTAGGCTACCTCCTTCACAATCCTCACCGGCACACACAATAGCACAGGTTAGCATATACAAATGCTGGGATGGTTCCTAACTTATGGCCAAGGCTACCTCCTCCACAATCCTCACCGGCACACACAATAGCACAGGTTAGCATATACAAATGCCAGGATGGTTCCTAACTTATGGCCAAGGCTACCTCCTTCACAATCCTCACCGGCACACACAATAACACAGGTTAGCCTATACAAATGCTGGGATGGTACCTAACTTACGGCCAAGACTACCTCCTTCGCCGGCACACACTATAACACAAGTTAGCATATACAAATGCTGGGATGGTTCCTAACTTATGGCCAAGGCTACCTCCTTCACAATCCTCACCGGCACACACAATAACACAGGTTAGCATATACAAATGCTGGGATGGTACCTAAGTTATGGCCAAGGCTACCTCCTTCGCCGGCACACACAATAACACAAGTTAGCATATACAAATGCTGGGATGGTTCCTAACTTATGGACAAGGCTACCTCCTTCACAATCCTCACCGGCACACACAATAACACAGGTTAGCATATACAAATGCTGGGATGGTACCTATCTTATGGCCAAGACTACCTCCTTCGCCGGCACACACAAAAACACAAGTTAGCATATACAAATGTTGGGATGGTTCCTAACTTATGGCCAAGGCTACCTCCTTCACAATCCTCACCGGCACACACAATAACACAGGTTAGCATATACAAATGCTGGGATGGTACCTAACTTATGGCCAAGGCTACCTCCTTCGCCGGCACAAACAATAACCCAGGTTAGCATATACAAATGCTGGGATGGTTCCTAACTTATGGCCAAGGCTACCTCCTTCACATTCCTGACCGGCACACACAATAACACTGGTTAGCATATACAAATGGTGGGATGGTTCCTAACTTATGGCCATGGCTACCTCCTTTGCCGGCACACACAATAACACAGGTTAGCATATACAAATGCAGGGATGGTTCCTAACTTATGGCCAAGGCTACCTCCTTCACAATCCTCACCGGCACACACAATAACACAGGTTAGCATATACAAATGCTGGGATGGTTTCTAACTTATGGCCAAGGCTACCTCCTTCACAATCCTCACCAGCACACACAATAACACAGGTTAGCATTTACAAATACTGGGATGGTACCTAACTTATGGCAAAGGCTATCTCCTTCACAATGCACACCGGCACACACAATAACACAGGTTAGCATATACAAATGGTTGGATGGTTCCTAACTTATGGCCAAGGCTACCTCCTTCACGATCCTCACCGGCATACACAATAACACAGGTTAGCATATACAAATGCTGGGATGGTTCCTAACTTATGGCCAAAGCTACCTCCTTCACAATCCTCACCGGAACACATAATAACACAGGTTAGCCTATACAAATGCTGGGATGGTTCCTAACTTATGGCCAAGGCTAAATCCTTCACAATCCTCACGAGCATTACAAATACACACACAATAACACAGGTTAGCATTCTTATAGTGTGGAAACTAAGACGATTGGCGTAAAGTTTTGAGAATGAGGGAAACTGAATTTTTTGGGGGTAAAACCATGTTTTTAGACTTTTTTTTGTTATATTTCGCAAACCAATAATGGTAGAGACGTGCACGAGATGTCTAATGACTCGGGGTGACGTCCTCTTTGAAATGTTGCATTTATTTTTTTGAAAATCAGAATTTACAAAAGGCCTAACGTCATGTTGAAAAAATATACTGTTTAGAATGTTAATGTAGAGTGGATGTAGACAAAGAGAGGCGTTACTGCAGGGCATATGTTTCAAACGAGCCTGTCGCCGGCCACGGTGGTGGTATCCGAATACAGCAATCGACGGATGGAAGCTAACATCCTAAAACGTGTGAAGTGTGCTAAGATTTTTAACGTGTAATCGATATTTCGATTGGACGGCGGGGCGAGTGTTCGTTTATTCAGATTTTACCTATGACGGACGGATGGATGCTAATATCCTAAGATTTTTAATCCCCGCAGGGGATTTTTAACGTGTAACGTAATCGATTATGCGTGACATGACAAATTATAATTCAATGATTAGATAAAGGGCGAACAGAACTTTGTTATATGTTGGTTGAAGCGAGTAGAGAAACACATTTGCTGGGGCAGACTCGCAGGATGGGAATGTTTATTGAGCTTATTGGAATGCGCTGACCTTACTTGACTACAGGTGCAATGGAAAACTACAGAGACTTAGAGCATACTTGAAGGTCAAACGATCTGACAACCATGGTGGGAGGGGGAAACTAGGATGAGCGGGGACCTAAGGAGCTTGGAATCCCATGACAGCCAATAGCAAGACAAGAAGAGTGTAAACAGGGAGTGGTGGGGGGAGGGGAGTAATGGATGGTTAGAGAGAGCTTTGGTTTTCATGACCAACAATAGCTGGACGAGATATACTTGTGAATGTCATAACGCATAGCATATCATTACTGTGCTGAACTCTGCAGTGGTTAACTGTGTTAAATGTAATCAGATTTGATAAATTATATAGTTGAGAGGTAAGTGTATGATTAATGCTGTTTAGGTTTTTAATGCTAATTAAACTATTATTTGTTTACAAGTGTATTGATAGATTGTTTTATTTTGTTTGTTTTAGATAACTTGTATACCTGTTGTGAGATAGTAAAAGACAGACAGCCAGATACGGAAACCATTTCACTACACCCCACGAAAAGGCAAAAAGCAAGGTTTTTATAAAAGCAAGATAAGATTTGTTTTTATATATTGCACCTTTGTAAAGAAGCGTAATGACATTCTGTTTTCGAGGAGTGTTTGCTTCTTATAATTACAAGGTAACAAGCGTAAAATAAAATGTCAGTAAGAAAGTAAAGCCAAAATTAAACAAGAAGAACAATTTAATACCAGATCAATAAGAAATTTAAACATCATTCCCTCAATTTACATAAAAATGAACATGAATTAATTCAAGCAAAATTATCACACAATTGAGATTACAATTATAACTTGAGGATGTGACACTTGTCCTACAATCATGTGTATGGTAACGTGACGAAGTGAACAAAAGTGAATAAGTACGGTTTCAATTCGCGGGCAAACCGTCAGGCCATGAATACTTATTATGTGAAGATAGACCAACATTTGGGAACACCACAACAAACAAATGATAAAAATCCGACACTCACTAATATTAACAAAATTCACTGCGATCCGCAGTCGGAATCTTGACCAAGTGCCAACAGCACAAACGACTTGCCTTAAACAAGGACTTAAGAATCAAAACCAGGTAATGCACGTGAGTAGGTTAGTAAGGCCGGTTCAGTCTCCCCCACCACTACTCCCAATGCGAGTCAATAACTCTCGAACCCGTGGTCGGAGATTCAAGAATGAGGTGTCGTTGGACTCGAGCTGACGGGGGCTTTGCTATGGACCACTCGTTATATTAAAAATGATTTTTTTTGAAAATAGGTTATAGTTTAAAAACCAAACAGAATAGAACGTTGTGCCCTAGTTGAAACGAATGGCCATATTGTCCTTTATACTTTATAATAAAACTTTTTTATTTTTGATGGTTTTTTGAAAACAGTCCAATTTTGAAATTCCTATATTTTGGAAACTAGGAATTTAACAAAAAAAGTTTGTTTGACGTAAATGAATGGTCCCTACCCCCTTTACCCACAAAATAAATTTCAAGTCTCTAAAATAAAAACTTGACAGTAGTGCTAGATGGGGCGTTCTGCTTTACTTAGGAAGTTGTGAGCCCCTGGCGACCTTGGGAAGGAAGGAGTAATGCTAGGAGGGCGTGCTTGGATTCTTTTTTTTAGTCTCGTTGTGCTCTTTACGGGAATGTAGGTATTGAACAGGGGAAATGCTGGAAACATGGTTTTTTGAAAAAAAAACGTGATTTTAGACTTTTTGTTATATCTCTCGAACCAATCATGCCAGAGGCGTGTACGAGGGCTCCAAGGACTCGGGGTGACGTCTTCTTCGTTATGAACCCTGTATGATATTTTTTTAATTTTTTTTGAAAGTAGGCGATAGTTTGAAAACTAAACCTGATAGAACGTTGTGCCACAGTTGAAACGAATGGCCTTCATGTCCTTTATATTTTTATAATAAAAGATTTTATTTTTTTACATTTTTTGAGAACAGTCCAATTTTGAAAATCTACTATTTTGGAAACTAGGAATTTTACAAAAGAGTTTCTTCCACATAATTGAAAGGTCCCTACCCCTCTAGCGCCATATGAAATTTCAAGTCTCTAGGGCAAAAACTATGCATGTTAAAACTTTTTCAATTTTTTTAAAATGAAGCGTGTTTGTAGACAGAGAGAGAGAGCCGGTAGCACTAGGCGTGTGTTACAACGAGACATTGACTGGCCATGGTGAATACAGAAAATGGCTATTTCGACGGGGCGATGTATGGCAAAACGAGGGGTCGCTTTCCGATATTTTCCTATGACGAACGAATGAAGGTAAATATTTTCGAAAATCCCTCATGGTGATCTTTAAACATGTCAGTAAATACTTGACCAGTAACCAGATAAAATTCATAATGCTATGAGACGAATGGGACTAGCAGCCAGAATGGAAAAAAACAGAATATCTGCTCGAGAGGCCTGCCAGAAGCTTGGCTGGCTGGGTGACAGTAGGTGACATGTTATCGCGTTTCAGGAATGTGGCCAGAGCTGACAACAGGCCCATGGAAAATTACAGTGACGTATAGTTGACTTGAAGGTCGAACAATATCGCAACGACGTCAGAGAAATAATGCAGTAAGCGAGTATAACTCCTCCCCCTACCATTGCCAGAGACAATTGCAGGGGGCAAGAGCAATGTTAACAGTTGAGATAAGAGGGACACAGGGCGAGGGGCTGGGCGAGGAGAGGAGGGCAGGGGGTATTAGAGTGTTGATCATGTTATGACACACAGTCAGTCATTGCTGTTTTAAGTTTTGCAGTGTAAACATAGGCTGTGTCATATGTGTATAAAAGTGATTGCATTCGTGTGCTTAACCTCAGTTGGTTACTATATTGGATACATTATATATCTGAGATAAGTGTTTATTTTATTTTATGCTAATCAATGTTTAAATGATTATTGGGTAACCATTTCATTGATGAATGATTATTTTTGTTTTGTTTGAGATAATCTACTTACCTGGTGTTGGGAGACAGAAACCCCATTCCACTCGAACCTAGGGAAAGGCAAACGCAGAGCTTTTTACAAACCAAGGTAAGATTTTTTGTTATATATAAAAAACCTGTTTGATATTAATTTTTTAGGTTGTACAAAGGTGCTATTTGAAATAGATATACTCATGGTGGTTTATTTTATTTCTTTTTAGTGTGTGTTGGAAAAGGCTTGTCCTCTACAGCCACTGCTGAAAACCCGCAGCGTGTGTGTTTGGAGCTATTGCTTACCAGGCAGTCTACGGCTAAAAACTCTGGTGAGATTGTTCTTTTTATAAAAATGATGTCTTTTTCCACTGCTAGTAATACATCAACTTGAGAGCCTCTCGAGTCCTGTTTCAAGTCACGTGTGTGCTCTGGCTGCATAGTGAATGTTAGAGAGAGTTTAATCCCCAAAGACTTTATGGAATCATGTTTTGAAATTTTTAAAGAACAAATTTGTACAGCGCAAAGGTTGCATACGGCTTTAAAGGTTAATACACAACTCGTGTGCGATTTCATATATAAAAACAAGGACGGTGAGCATAAAACAACATTTTAAATTGGCAGTAAAATGCAAGAGCTATTGATATCCGATAATCTGAACGATTGGTATCAATCCAACGTGATAAATGCCTTGCTATCAAAATTTGATAAACTGCAACAAGGACCCAGTGGTTTAGCGTTAAACAAAATTCATTACCTACAAATCAACATTTGTCATTTCAACCCTTTGAATGCTGGGTCTAGCTATATTAAAACACCACAGCAATAGCATCGAGAAAGGCTGTGGTGAATATTGAAAATTTTGACGATGAATGTTTTCTGTGGGCTGTGGCTGCGTATTTTCAGCCAGCTCAAGACCGTCATGTTAACAGACCAGCAAAGTACAAGGCCAAGTTTGATGAATTAAAACAAACTTTAAATTTAACACGTTTCGTTCCCTATGGTCTTAACCGAGATCCATAGGTTTGAACAAGATAACCAAGACTTTTCGTTCATGGTGTATGGCCTTGATGGAAATGAGATTGTGGGTCCTCTTTATGCCACAAAAGAACCGAAACGACATCACATTCATCTTTTATATCTGTCTTACGGAGAGGTGAATCACTATTGCCTGATTAAAAGCTCGAGTAGATTGCTAAGCAGTCAAGCATCCAAAGATCAACATAAGAAACATATTTGTGACCGTTGCTTGCAATATTTTAAAACCCGTACGCTTTTGGAATGTCATAGGGTAGATTGCGTTTCTCAGGAAGCGGTGAGACTGATATTTCCACAAGGGGACAAGGCTATGTTGAAGTTTATGGCCATTCATAAGCGTGACACTGTTCCCTATGTGATATATGCAGATTTGGAAGCTCTTACCACACCCATGGCTGGATGTGGACCAGATCCCTCCATCAGCTCAACCACACCCATTCAAAAACGTGACCCCTTTGCCTTAGGATTTAATGTGGTGTGTGACTATGACCCCACACAATCCGTTTACAAATCCAGTGAGGGGCCAGATTGTGCCAGATGGTTTTTGGATGAACTTGTCAAGTTGTACAGGGATTACTGGACCACCCAGTACCCATGAGCCTATCTCCAGAACAGCAGCAGCAGTATGAGCATGCCACGACATGTCATATTTGCGAAAAGCCACTGATCAGTGCTGAAGACAACGTTCGTGATCACTCGCACTTTACGGGAGAGTTTCGTGGAGCTGCGCATAGTAAATGCAATTTGAACTTTCCAGCTCCTCATTTCATCAGTGTCTTTTTCAACAATCTGGCGAATTATGACATTCAGTTTTTGATTCGTGAATTGGGTCATGTCAACAAGGGCTCGTTTACCATTATTCGCCAAAACATGAGCGTTTTACAGCCCTGACATGGTGGTTGGGCGACTTTAGCATTCGATTTTTGGATTCCTTTAAGTTTATGGCATCGTCGCTAGATAGTCTTGTGAATGGCTTGAATGAGGAGGAATAAAAAAATACTAGAATGCATTTTAATGATCTTGAGCAATTTCAATTGTGCATTCGGAAAGGTATATTCCCGTATGATTTCTACAACAGCTGGGACGTGTTAAATCAATGAAAACTCCCACCACAAGATAAATTTTACTCAAAACTAACACGCAGTGCCGTTTCCGACGAAGACTATGCACATGCATGTCAAATTTGGTGAGTGTTTGATACCAAGACGCTAGGTGAATATGCTATGCATTACCTAAAACTGGATGTATTGCTGCTCATCGATGTGTTTCAAAAATTCTGTGAGTTGTGTCAACACATTTACAGTCTTGACCCGGCTCACTATTATACGAGTCCTGGGCTCTCGTTCGATGCCGCTTTGAAATACACTCAAGTGGAAATGGATTTACTCACTGATGTATACATGGGTCTATTTTTTGAAAAGGGCATTCGTGGCGGCTTTGTGTTGCTTAACCAACGCCATGCCGAAGCGAACAATGTCTACATGCCTGATTATTCACCAGACAAACCAGAATCATACTTAATGTACTATGACGTGAATAATTTGTATGGTTACGCCATGAGTCAGCCTTTGCCCCATGGGAAGTTTGCTTGGCGGACAGAGAAACAAGTGTCAGAATTTGATGTGAACATGGCTAGCCAAGAATTAGGCCGTGGATATGTGCTAGAAGTGGATATTGAATATCCCTCATGCTTGTATGATGAACATGCCGATTTCCCATTCTGCCTTGAGCAAATGGTTCCCCCTGACAGTAAAGTGAAAATTGAAAAACTCATGGGCACACTTTACAACAAAAATCGGTATGTGCTACATATCCAAATGTTTGTGCAATGCCTCGCACAAGACTTGGTGTTGAAGAAAATCTATAGGGGTATTTCTTTTGCTCAAAAAGCATGGCTCGACCCATACATGCGACTCAACACAGAGCACCAACAAATGGCAACACAGCAGTTTGAAATATTTTTTTTTAAATTAATGAACTGCATCTATGGCAAGTCCATGGAGAATGTCCGCAAATACCGTGACATTAAATTGGTCAATGTCTGGGAGGGGAGGTGGGGTGCCCGGCGGTACATTGCCAAGCCAAATTTTAAATCGATCAACATTATCGATGAGGATTTGGCCACCATTGAATTGAGTAAGACCAGCGTGACCATGGATAAGCCCATTTACTTGGGCCAAGTCATTTTAGACTTTTCTAAATCGGTCATGTATCGATTCCACTATGAGTTTGCCATACGCTATTTTGAGGACGTCTCTCTTTTGTATATGGATAAGGACTCATTTACCATATTCGCCACTGCAATCCCTATGACGTCATGAGGCAGCATAGTGACTGGTTCGACACCTCTTGCTATAGCGCTGACAACGTGTTTCAGCTGCCCATAAAAAACAAGAAGGAAATGGGCGTTTTAAAATATGAATGTGGTGATTCCGTCATGACGGAATTCGTAAGTTTGGCCTCGAAAATGTATGCTTATCGCACACTAGAATGTAAGGAAGCTAAAAGAGCAAAAGGTGTAGGTAGGGCAGTGGTAAAATCGCTACGTGTAGACGATTACTTAGCGGTTTTACGCACTGGCAAAGCTATGTCCCAACACAGTGCAGGATACAATCCAGCAACCATCATTTGTATCTTGTGGAACAGAGAAAACGCACCCTCGCCTCCATGAATAACAAACGCGTGTGGGCTGATGACCTGCTCACCAGCCTGCCCTGGGGTTATGGCCGCAATGAGGAGGAGGTGTGATTTTTCTGTTTGTTCGTTTAGGGACATGGCTTTTTTATTGTAACTTGTAGATTTAGTATTTTGCAAATATCGGTTTTTTGTCGTTGTAAATAGTAGATTTTGTAAATAGTGGCAACCCACTTGGACCTTTTGCTCTTTAAAAAAAGTTATATGCAATCTTATTTTTTTTAAAAATTTTGATTGGTAAATAGATTTTTTAAGCTGTAGAAAGTTGAGTTTTTTTTTGTAAATATGAAATAAGTAATATTTTTAGTAACTTTAAAGACTGGTATTAAATTATTTTTTGTAATGTAAATTATAAATGGCAAATTAAAAAGTTCTTTTGGGATGAGTGTGCATGCCAAGAATGTGCTTTTGGGAATAAATAAAGAGGTTGTGTTTGTTCCCAAAGACAGGTGTGAATGTATGAGTAGAGAGAGAAAGCTGGAGTGTATGTATGACCAGAGCAAACACGGTGAGGTAGGGTGGGTGGGGAGGGGAGAAATTTTCACTTATATAGGCTACTTATTTCTTTTCAATAGTTTTGTTTTATTTGAAATGTGGCAGTCAATAGACATTATTTTTGTAAAAACAGTCTTACCTGCAGTAGTCGTAGACCTCGACGCTTCTCAAAATACACATAAACACATTGCAGTATTATCAAGGTCTAGCATTCGCATCAACATCATTGACAAATCTCAACTTTCGACATTCACCAAATGGAAAAATGTGAAAACAGCAAAATGGAAAATCCATGTTTCGATATCGACAAAATTCAAAAAACGTAAAACTGTTATTTTAAAAACTGGAAATTGCCATGTGTCAAATATGAAATATGAAATATGAAAATTCAGAAAAACTTCAAACGGACATTGTTTAAAAAGTGACATCAACAAAATTGAAAATCCATATCATGAAGAACACAAAACTTAAAACAGACATTTTTAAAATCTGTAAATTGTAAATTGACAAATAGCAGTGTGTGAATTCATCATGTGTCAAATGTGTAAAATGAAAAATCAGCCCATCAACATCATGATTTTTTAATTAAAAAAACATCGTGCTCTGGTAAAACTTTGTTTTTATTTCATAACCATAGGGAATTGACAAAAGAAAATAGAATACAAACACATTCCAATTCCTCATTCCTCAATTCCTTAATGTTCATGTCCACGCATCATCAACTTTCCTTTCATAGCACTCATCACAATCAGGGCTGCCATTCTCTCTCCCACAGAGGCATCACAGGATGTGAAACGTTGTTTAGCTTTTTTCAATAACAAGTTCTCAGTCACATGTCTTAAACCAGGATGACTATGGCGATAAGAAAGGTCATGTTCTTTGCGTGCTTGATCCAAAAGATTAATGGGTACATCACCACGCTGCAAACGTTTTTCGAGACGAGTTCCAGGCCCACAAAAACGATAACCTGGAAGATGGATTTCAAAAGGTAAGTATGGAATTACTTTGTCAATGACGCCATTGCCAGTACAGGTCTGGCATATCCTTTTCCATCGATGGTGAAAAGGTTTGGTTTTCCTCTTCCTCGGTGGACGGTTGTGTTGTTGTTGTTGTTGTTGTTGTGTTTTCTCGCAATGACACCCGTGGAATGATTCAACAAAGTCTTTACACGGACTTTTATGACCGTGATACAGTTTCACTAGCTGGCAAGTCGCGCACTGACGCATAGAGGGTATTTTTGCCATGGCCACTTGCTTATGGTGATCGTAATCCGTACACGGTTGCAATTCACTCAACACAGGGTCTTGAATCCATGATTTTGGTACATGTTCCCAGATTTCTTTCACCACGTTGGCAGACACATAATAAATGAACGACTTGGGCAGCGCTAAGAATTCCTCTTTGGTAAAACTGTTCAGTTTCTTTTTGCACACAAAGAACTTGTAGATGGCTTTGTCCGTAGTATTGCCTTTCTCCATGGTATCACGATCTGTAGATGTTTACACGTTGCTTGTAGAAATCTCACTGACGTCATTCACAGGTAAATCTTGAGTTATAATTTTGTTCAACAACTCCCAGCAGGCATGAGTGGTTAACCAATGAAAGAGATGCCACGCATGCGATAGGGCTGTATGGGTAATGTTGCCACAGGGACAAGTATCCGTGAGCGTTTGCAATGAGGGGCAGCCCTAGTCCACGAGGTCGATACATTGACAGTAAGACGCCAAAAATGGTTGAAATCATTGACGTTTTTCATTACCTTTCACAAATACCACATTGGCCGAGGACAAGTGTGCTTTCATGACCACGTCCAAATATTTATAGGAAATGGTTCCTTGATTCCAGTATAGTTGCCTATGATTTTCAAACCACTGGGTTTGTTTACGATCTTTTTCACACAACAAATCAAAAGCATGGGGCGGTTTAAATAGCAAATGCGTAGCTTGCGATATCCAAAACGTGGTACAATCGATAATGGCCACTTGTTTAAATATAAATTTGTTGTCACCAATTTTAAACCCTCGGCAATCCACAATGAGTGTGCGCAACATGTTGATGCTTGCCTGGACCAAGTTCAACTGACGACTGACTGACAATCAATGACTAAGGTGTGGTCATGACTTGGACTTAACTGCCATGCTAGTTTGAAAAAAATTGAGGTTAGGGTAGGACAGGGAGACATGAAAAAATAAGAATTTAAAAATTACATCATTTTATTATCATAACACGTCTTACAGGCTTTTGTGATTTTGGGATAGGGACGATACCAACTGATACAACAATATAGTCTTTTGTGTTTGTAACGTCCATAACACCGATGATGTCCCAATGTCTCTAAACTAGGCGTTTTTGATGGTGAGCTGCTTATTGAAGCACCATGGACACCATACGGTCCACACGTATCGTAACCTGTTTTTTTCATCACTCAGAGGCATGAGTGAGGGATAGCTTGAATGACAGGGTATATTTCCCAACTCCATTCTGCACAGTAGGGGGCAGGCGGGTGACCAGCGCTGATGTTCTTGCATGGGTTCATCACTCTCTTGCCATTGGTCTATGATGATGGGACAAAAGGCACATTTCACTTCATCTCTTGTTTTTAAATATTAGAATCCAGCGGCCGCCAGGGCTTGAGAGTTTATGAAAGGCACTGGCCACGTTGCAAAAGTCTTGAAACGTTGTTCCTCGGAGTTTAAATTCATGGAGGTGACTTCTCTTGATGCTTTAAGGCAAGACATGACTGAGCAGCTTGTCGTGGGTTGACCTGTTATTTATACACTCGTCACTTGGTTGGACAGTGGATAATAGTTGACTTGTTTGTGATGAATAATCAGACAGTAGGCCGTGGTATTGGCTGGTACATTGTCATGCGTTTCAAAATCTAGGCGAATGTCAATATGGGATGGCTTGGCAGACTCTTCCAGGTAAGAACAGTCAAAGACAATCAGTGGCGGCCTTGCCTTAACGCTTGGGGTAGCAGCATGGGGCCGTTCTATTTCTGATAATACGACCATCGAAATCTACAAAACAAGTCGTACAGGGGACCAAACTTATTTAATAAAAATCCAAATCCAGTCCTTCATAGGGAAACACAGCACTGTTGAGGAGAAGACGTGCATTTCTCAATTGCAGGTGATCAAATTGCGTGGCATCTTTGGTTTGTTGATACATGCGATTCGTTTGAAAACCCACGATCAGGTAGAGAGGTCTCTCTTTATAGCGGGCTGTTTTTACCGACCAACTGTGTGTGTTGGTGGTGGGCAATAGCGGGTACTCATGGAGTGTCCAGCTTCTAAATTCCATGGGTAGAAGCATATCTCTGTTTACCATCTTGAGTATGTCAAGTTGTTTGCTATCGTCAAGGGTCACATGGGGCACTTTCCATAGCAAGCGTTGCAGTTGAATTTTCGAATCTATGGGGGTATTGTCAGCTCCCTTGAGTGCATTATTATCACTCCTGTCTCCCATCAGATAAAGCACTTGCCTTGCGTTGACCACAATGCGCTGGTGATCTTCGGCAAAGCCTAAAATCAGTTTAAGAGTAAATATCCGGTAAAGGTCCCATCCGTGTGTACCATCCAGTCATTGGTCGAGTCAGGGCACCAACCCGCCATGCAAAGTGTTTTACCTTCTTCCTCTCTATAAGAGGGATATAGTTTCATGACACTGGAAATACCCACATTTCGAGTGCTATCCACCACGATATCGTTAATCACGTAACGCACCTCAGAAAACAGAAAGGCAAAAGCATGGTTAGCTAATTTGGATGTGGTGAGTGTAGAGCCATCGGCTTTGGTGAGCCTACCTTCAATCTGAATGACACTTTCATGTGGTAGGGTGTAAATATCTTGGTTGTTGATAACAAATTGAATTTCATCATTGTTATTGAGTCCAGGTGTTTGAGCTTGATAAGAATGGAGATCAATTCTTACCACTCCTGGTTGCTCCTCGATGTGGTTCGTTACCACTAGAATCGAATTCATTATGGAGGTTGACGTGGTAACCCAAATACTGTAAAATCTGCTTGTCTTGAGATGTTAACGTGTATTCACGTGGCAAACAACTAACACCATTCCTAGACGGTGTTGTTGCTTTATACACAAACTTCATAGTGGCTTTAGCACCAACTTGTAAGTCACTGGTGTGGTAGAATCTAGATCAATGAGTTGTTGATCTCTATTGATCAGTCTTAATGTTATATTACTAATACCATCGACAGCCACAGAATGGAAAAGCATCACTGGAGGGTTTTCACGAATAATATAGCCATTGAGCTATGTCACAATAAAGTCATAAAGCGAATGCGATGGTTCTTGATTTGTGTACACTTGGCTAATAATATTACACGTCACCGACATATGATGATCCTCAATGTATTTCACTTCATGGTCTGATTCATGATTTTTGTTGGGCTCTAACACGCGTGGTTTAAATCCTAGTAATGGACCAATGGAATAGGGGCTTATTTTAAAATCAATGTTGAATGTAGAGAAAATACTGCAGCGATGAGTGTTGGTATTTCCTACCAGTTCAAACTTGCGCGTTCCATCGAGAAGTGACTTTAAACCATATTCATTGATCAACACCACATAAATGTGTTCATAAATGTCATCGATCGTGTATCCACCAGAGTTCAGGGTGAGCACAGAATCATCATAGTAAAACTTGTTGTTCACATTTTCACGTATGTTGTATATTCGATTGTACGTTTCAAGAGAAACAAGTCCTAAGCCATAGGGTTTTTCACTCAATTCAATAGGCGGGTAAAAGTCTAGGCTGACTTCGGGTCCACGTCCATGCAGTGTAAACGGTTTACTTTCAGCCGGCATACTGTTGACGTTTTTGCTTATGCTGCGTCTTATAAAAAAATTAAAAGGAAACGTCCACACTGTTGGCTGTTAAACGTTTGCTCACGTTTCACATTATAATATATCATGATCCTGATTCCAAAATAGGTCACTAGTTCATGGGCGGGGGCAAATTCCCATAACTGTCAAAGTACCATACGATGGATCTGTCTATGGCATAAGCTACATAATGCGTTCCTGGTCCTCGGTGATCATCCAAATTGACAACAGCACATTCCTGTTTCCAGGGTCGTGGGGGTAATTGGTTTCGCATAAACACACCTCAAAAATGAGAAAGTTTTAGTTCTTTAGCATAGCTTTCCACTTGTTGATGCGTCAGGGCATGTCTTGCTATGGCAGAGTATTTTTTATATATTTCGAAATGGTGAAATCCCAAATCCTTGTTGATAAAAGGCTGGCTTCAAATTGGCTTTTCTAACCCCCATTGCAATGGCTTCCATCGTTTCATTGTGTCGCTGACTTTCTTTGAGTTGTTGCTTGCCCTGCTGCGCGGCTTTAATGGTTTTCGCCACTGCACTGGCACCGCCCAGAAGTGAACCTTGAGCAGCCTGACCGGCAAATAAAGCAGGTAAAAATCCCGCTCGTTTGGGGACGGGAAACCCTCGCCCTTGTTTTGAACCCTGCCGCTGACGTTTTGGAATAACACTTCTCTGTGCTGCTCGAAGAGCTTTCCTTATGGTCAATATATTATTTTTTCTTTTTTTCTTTCGCAAGGGTTTGTCCACGAATGTCTTAAGCCCAGGCTTTGCCAAGGACAGGGTCTTATTTTTAGTCTTTTTAGTTTTTCTCACCACATACCTTTGTTTCACCATAATGATAATCACCAACAACCTTTCACAAGTTACAGCTAACGTCAGTTTGTTATTTCATGGCTGTATATTCCAATTCCACATAAAGTGGGAGATCGTTTATGGATTTTCCCGCTTGCTTTTCATCCCATGTCAACATGAGATGAAAGGATAATTCGTCTCCTGCATTGACCATTTCATGGTTAAGGACCAACATCCTATGACCATTTATCTCTATTTGTAAATGGTTCTCATCAGGCATCGCATATTTGATGGGAATGGTTCCATTATAGTGTAATCGATAGTGGTTTAAACCCGAAGCAAGCACATAGGTCAAGTGCTGGTCATGAACTAGTGGTATATGGTTTCTCTCATTCACAGGTTTTTCATTTGTCAGATACACTAAAAATACAGATGGGATAAATTTATAATGCCTTTTCATTTCATAGGTCACGTAACGCTTGGTACAGACATCGTCTTCGTCTTGCGGGTCTTCCACGTGAATAATGCGGTGATGATTAGCGCTATAGTCATTCACTGTAAGCTGGGGCACTTTGTCATAAAACTCATACACTTTGTTTTCCACATACCTTTCTGTAGTAACGTCTGTAGACACTTGAGGATGTTTTACATGGGTTAACCGCTTTCCCAAGGGCACATTGCACGTAATCACTTTCATTTTGCAGCATTTAAGATAACATTTATAAACAAGCTCCTAGCCATGATATACAAATGAAATTTATACCACATATTTGTAGTGTATTTCTATCTGTTTTAGTACATTTTCAAAGTCCTGTTATAATTTGGTCCTTAATTATCGATATATTTTGGAAATGTGTACAATTAATTTTGTTTTACGCATGCTTATCTTTAGGTACACTTTTCTCAAAAAATACAACTCCTACATGACCCATACTTTTTTACAGGATATAGTACAAGGAATGTGTTCTATTAAACTAAAAGTTATTTTTAAAGTGGCCAATAATCTACCAAAACAAGTTTTTGGAAATTCATATTTTATTTTTCCACAAAAATTTTCAAATTTTCTTTGAATAATTGAAATATTTTCAATTTCAACAGTATAAGTTTTAGTTCACCACTTTAAGGGTGGTTGTAAGGGACAACATAGAAAAAATCACTGTTCTATCTTCTATAGTTGCTGATAAAAATGCACCTGAATGTCTAAAAACACAATGTTTCAGAAAATGAAGAAATAAAAAGTAATGATCACTTACAAGTATCTAAAACATTCCTGCCATATATTCAGCTTCTGTTTGGCTTTCTTCATCTCCTTTCTTCTTTTTCTCCATCCTCTTCTTGATCCTTGATTCCTTAGTCACGGCCTGAGTATCTTTATCCGCCTCTACAAGTCGTTTTTTATCAATGGCATGAAGAGCTGTCGACAAGTTTTCCCCAGGATTTATTCCCAACTTCCTCAACACATTTTTCCTAGCTGCAGTTCCGTCGTTGAAGAAAATAACAGCATTACGTACTGCCACTTTTAGAGTTTTGAGTCCAACAGATACAGTTTTGGGTACCCTTTCCCAGATGCAATGATTAAAACTTTCGTTAGGGTTTTGGGTATTCCCATGTAAACACTTTCTAAGGAGGTCCCTATCACTTGGACACTTGTACACTGGCTTAATTACTTCCATTACAGCTAATGACAGTGAATGCTCATGACGGTATTCCACTCCTGTCACTTGAGAACTGTGGTAACGACACCAGGAGTCAGCACCTTTCGGGCAAAGATAATGCTGTGGATTGCTGTCAGTCGACAACTAATGAAAATAAGTAGCCCAGACTGCCTGCCTCT
This sequence comes from Meconema thalassinum, assembly GCA_946902985.2. Lineage (NCBI taxonomy): Eukaryota > Metazoa > Arthropoda > Insecta > Orthoptera > Tettigoniidae > Meconema > Meconema thalassinum. The sequence goes on along the minus strand of OX336394.1, from coordinate 464,917,649 downwards.
GTACAGCCTGTATGACTTCTTATTGCCAGACCATAATACCACAGTAGTAGATCAATCTGAGCATCAGTTAGCCGACCTCGTCCAGACAGTGGTTTCCCATCAGACAATTTCTTTCCCTGAATGTCTTTGCGCAACTTTATCAGCCTTGCACCCATTCGTTTCTGCACATGGCCACAGCATTCTAGTTTGGTAATTGTCAGCTCTGTGCCATATACATTTGCCTCACTTACCTTTACAAAGCCCTTGAAGTCACCATCCCCCAGATAATGTGTATACCTCACTCCGCGTGTGCTCTCTGATCTTTGAAATAATCTCACCGCACCCTCACTCTCCATGCCCCCGCTGTACCCATCATAATTCTTGATACAATTGTAATTTTGGCCCCCTTTTCCTGCACATTTGTGACAATATTTTGACAAGCATTCAACGTCAATTACTTTGCCTGTTTCTAAAACCGTTGCAGTGACCACACCATTCAGTGGTGTATGGCCCCGCTTTTGCCAAGAGCCATACAAAGCAACAGTTACAGTATGTCCTTGCAGTCATCATTCAGAACTACTGCATCATTGCCTTCTCTAATCATAGAGTCATCTGCTACCTCCATTAGTGCATTGTATAGTAAGTCAATGTAAAGAGAGAATCTTGGTGGAGGTGGCAAATCCATCATCGCACAAAGAGTCTGAACTGATTTAGCACCTTTTCCTATGCATCTCATGCCATAGAAAGTCTAATGTTCAAATCATAACCTCTATCCACTTTCATTGAGATCATTGATGAGGCTGAAGTCCTACATGAATTACAGATAATAGTTAATTTAGTGGCTAGTCCCTTTCTACTTGTTGTGTCTTCAAATAAATTTATACATTCAACACTGTCACAATATTTACACTTTACAAACTGTTTCATAAGTTCAGATAACAAATCAATGTCAACAATAACATATCCTTTGCCAGCTACACTTCCTTATTCTCAGCTAGTAAATAAGAAAGTTTTCTCTTAGATGTACTAGGTCTATTCACTGTTGCAGATAAACAACTTAGTGGAGTGAGGTTAGAACTGCCTGGTAGGTTAGAACTATTATTCACATCAGTATCAGTGCTACTGCCTGGTTTAGTGAACCTACTGCCGTAAAATCGTCGCTTTCCAAACTTTTTTACCTCTAATATGAGAAATGAAATGTCAAACAAGTAATCAAACAATGGCCAAGCAGGGGTTGGCCTCATATTGAGTAGGAAACTTGGACAGCGGGTGGAATATTATGAACAATATAGTGAACGGATTATTGTAGCAAAAATCAATACTAAACCTACCTGCACCACAGTGGTACAAGTCTATATGCCTACCAGTCAAGCTGATGATGAGGATGTTGAAAAGGTCTACGAAGAAATAGACGAAATTTTGAGGTATATCAAGGGTGATGAAAATGTTATAGTAATGGGAGATTGGAATGCTGTGGTAGGAAAAGGGAGAGAAGGGAAAATAGTAGGAGATTTCGGATTAGGTGAAAGGAATGATCGAGGAAGCAGGCTGGTAGAATTCTGCACCGAGCATGAGTTGGTCATAGCTAACACCTTATTCAATAACCACAATAGAAGAATATACACATGGATGAGACCAGGAGATACAGGGCGTTACCAAATCGACTTCATTATGGTCAAGCAGAGGTTTCGAAACCAGATTTTGGATTGTAAAGCATATCCTGGTGCTGACATAAACTCTGACCACAATCTGGTAGTAATGAAATGCAGATTAAAGTTGAAGAAACTGAAGAAAAGTCAAAAGCCAAAAAGGTGGGCAATAGACAGACTGAAAGAGAAGGATGTAAACGAAAGATTCAAGAAGAGTATAAAGGAAGGACTAATGAAAAACCCTAAACAAACTTCAATTGCAGACGAATGGGCACTTTTGAAGAATGAAATAACAAAATCCGCAGAAGAAAACATTGGTAGGAAAGAAAGAATAGGTAGAAAACCGTGGATCACTCAGGATATACTAGAATTGATGGATGAAAGGCGGAAACACAAGAATGTAAGAGATGAGAAGGGGAAAGCAGAATACAGACGTCTGAGAAATGAGGTTAACAAGAAGTGCAAGGAAGCGAAAGAAGAATGGTTGAAAGAGAAATGTGCAGGTATAGAAAATTGTCTGAAATTAGGTAAAGTAGACACAGCTTATCGAAGGATTAAGAATACTTTTGGGGAAAAGAAGACCAAGTGCTGTAATATTAAGGACACAAATGGAAAGCCTCTAACAGATAGGGAAGAAAAGGTTGAGAGATGGAAAGCTTACATAGAGAGTTTGTATAAGGGAAAGGAGATTGAGAATCATGTAATGGAAAGGGAGGAGGAAATTGATGAGGATGCGAAAGGAGATTTAATATTGAGATCAGAATTTGATAGAGCTTTGGAAGACTTAAGCAGGAACAAAGCACCAGGCATAGATGATATACCGATTGAGTTGCTACGCTGCATAGGAGATGAAGGTCTGATCAGGTTATTTCACTTGGTGTGTAGGATTTATGAGACAGGTGAGGTACCCCCTGATTTCAAGAAGAATGTAATCATCCCTATACCAAAGAAAGTGGGAGCTGTCAGATGTGAAGATTACCGTACAATCAGCTTGATTACTCATGCTTCAAAGATCCTGTCTAGAATAATTTACAAGAGGATTGAAAGCCAGATAGAAACGGAGTTGGGTGAAGACCAGTTTGGTTTCAGGAGAAATGTAGGAACAAGGGAAGCTGTACTAAGTCTTAGGCTGATTTTGGAAGGTAGAATAAGGAAAGATAAGAGAACGTTCATGGCTTTTGTAGACTTAGAAAAGGCTTTTGATAACGTTGATTGGACTAAATTGTTTGACATTTTGAAATCGATTGGAATAAAGTACAGAGATAGGAGGGTGATATACAATCTATACAGAAACCAGACAGCAGTCATTCGAGTTGAAGGACATGAGAGAGAAGCTGGTATTCAGAAAGGTGTAAGGCAAGGCTGCAACTTATCACCCATACTTTTCAATCTTTACATTGAACAAGCAATGAAGGAAATTAGAGAAAAATTTAAAGTGGGAGTGAAGATTCAAGGAGAAATAATTTCAACTCTGAGATTTGCTGATGACATCGTCATCTTGGCCGACAAGCCTGAGGATTTGAATGAGTTTTTGAATGGTATGGACTCCGTCTTACAGAAAGAATTCATGATGAAAATTAATAAATGTAAAACAAAAATACTGGAATGCAGCCGAAATAAATCAGAAACCTCTATGGAGATCAAATTGACAGGTGAAAAGCTGAAGGAAGTAGAAAACTTCTGTTACTTAGGAAGTAGAATAACCAGTGATGGACGAAGCAAAGAGGATATAAAAAGTAGGTTGGCTCAGGCAAAGAAAGCTTTTCTACAAAATAGGAATCTGCTGACATCGAATATAGATTTAGGTATTAGGAAGTCATTTTTGAAAGCCTTTGTCTGGAGCGTGGCGCTCTATGGAAGTGAAACTTGGACTATTGGTGCAGCAGAAAAGAGGAGAATAGAAGCATTTGAAATGTGGTGTTACAGGAGAATGTTGAAGATCAGATGGGTAGATAGGGTTACAAACATAGAGGTATTAAGACGAATGGGAGAGGAGAGATGTTTCTGGCGACTGCTAATGAAGAGAAGAGATAGGTTGGTAGGACACATACTAAGACACCCAGGAATAGCAAGCTTAGTTATGGAAGGAAGGGTCGAGGACAAGAACTGTAGGGGTAGACCAAGGTTAGAATATGTTAAACAGATTGCCTCAGATGTAGGGTGTGGTAGTTATGTAGAGATGAAACGATTAGCTCAGGACAGGGAGGCATGGAGAGCTGCATCAAACCAGTCAAAAGACTGAAGACTCAAACAACAACAATGTTTAGAGAGAAAATATAGCGAGAACCAAGGAAATTGAATGAGGAAGGGGGCGTGTCATCTGGTGTCAGCCATTTTTAAAGAGCCTATTTTTGCAATTTAAACGAAAAAATATAATTAAAGAACTATGTAGCCTTTTAGAGAAAAGCATGACGAATATTTAAGACATAAAACAAAAAATGCATTTCATGACCGAAATTACCTGCCAAGTGCCCTTAGTCATAATATCCCTGTTTAGTGCGTGGCACTACTGACATATCCACATAGTGTTTATTAGCAGGATCTGTTTCTTGTTTAGGATCTTGTATGGGGACTGACTAGCTTTGGCCATCAACGCACGTCCAAAGACATCTATCGTCAACCTGTAGTACGAGTCTACTGTTTCTATAACAAGGCTCGGTGCCATGTATATAGACAGCCTGCTAGCCTGTCTAAGCCTTAGTTTATATGAAGATTATTAAGCAGCAAGAGTCATTCCCCGTGGGGGACATGGTTTCCCATCTCTGTCCCACATCACGTAAACAACGCCATGATTCACTGTTTCCATTTTCCATTCGCTGCATCATTGTGGGGCCTTCCGGCTGTGGAAAGACTAATGTTTTGCTGACGCTCATTACAGCGCCCAATGGTCAGCGTTTTCAAAATATTAATATTTTTGCAAAATCTCTCTACCAACCCCTCTACGTGTTTCTGGATCAAGTCATGTCTGGATTACAAAAAGAGAATATGGGTTATTTCACATTTTCCACGCAAGAAAATGTTATTTCACCGGATGAGGTAAAGCCTGATTCACTCATGATTTTCCATGATGTATCCACTGAACGTCAAGGTATCATTCAAAGCTATTTCAGCATGGGTCGACACAAACATATCGATTGCTTCTATCTTGGACAAACGCGTTCTAAAATGTCCAAACAGTTGATTCGTGACAATGCCAATGTCATTGTTTTATTTCGCCAGGGCGAGAGGAACAGTCGTCACATTTATAATGAACATGTGAATCCGCATATGACCTTTCAAATGTTCACTGAATTGTGTGCCAAGTGCTGGAACACTCAGCGTCATGCCTGTTTAGTGATTGACAAACAAAGTGAACTCAACCAGGGATGGTATCGCTTAGGGTTTGATCATTTTAATGCTATTTAAGACCCTGTCTCATTGCCTCTCATGTCATTTGTCAATACACCATGGCGTTAGCAGAGAGTCAATTGAAAAAGCATATTATTAGAGCAAAAAATACTATTCGCCAAAAGTTTCGTCAATTGAAACGATCACGTGCATATCATGCTTTGTTTATTCAACAACATTTAGCACCTCCGCTGAAAGCCATGTTGAAACCCTCTTTCAAGCCATCTGAAACGCAACCCACCGTTTCACAAGCCACTCAGACGCTGCACGAGGACCCTGAGGAACAGGAACAGGAACAGGAAGACTTGACTAGTGTTAGCAAAGTTGAGGATGACGAGGAACAAGTGTTTACGCCTCAAAAAAAGGCCGCACCCCTTGCAGAGTTTTTGAGAAAAAAGAAATCCTTGGCCATGGTCGAAACACCTTGTCCTTCCAGATCGTCTCCGTTTTCACAAGTCTTGGCCACCCCTCAAAATAAAGCTCAACTGAAAAACATTTTAATAAAATATGATGGATCAACACTAGAACCCTATTTCACCGATCTGTTTATTGGAAACACAGATACCACGTATGGTGTTCGCTGTGAGGATGATAAATTTTAAAATTGGAGATTCATCAATTAAATTTGCTCGTACTAAAGCTGTCATGAAAAACATCAACTATAAATTGACGCCAGGACTGTTAAAGCTGCTCTTTTCTCGAACACCCTCATTCCATGATTATACGTCAGAGGATCTTGGCAAATATAAATCCATTTTATTGGACACCCACGTTCACAAAAGACAGTATGATCCCGCTCAACAAGTAAATGCCAATATATCTCAAAAATATAAAACCATCATTGCAAAAATGTTTCCCACCAGTCACAGTACTCGTCGTAAAGCATCCGCTTCGGGAGTGACATTTAAACCATTAAAACTCCTTGTGGATGTTACCTACTGGCACAATCCCAATAAGCTCGTCCAGCGACTACAGTTGTTGCATGCTTCACGTCAAGCTGGCCATACCGGTCACGAATGGGAAATTCAAGAAATTGAACAAGAACTTCGATATGCCAAAATTGTTGTTTAAGCCCTCACCCATTAAAATGGGTATTGCTCATGAGTTGCATCGCCCAGCTAGGCGTTACTATCCGCGACTCGAGGTGATTTCACGAGGTGTGGTTGAACTTTGGTAAGCAGACCTGGTTGAAATGATACCCTATGCTGGCGTTAACGAAGGTGTACGCTATATATTGACCGCCATTGATGTCTATTCCAAAATGGCCTTTGTTGAATCTGTGCGTCGCAAGTCTGGTCCACTGGTCACCAAAGCCTTTCAACATATTATTCAACACTCCAAACGTTAACCTCAGTTGCTACAAACTGACCAGGGGAAAAAATTCAACAAGGATTTTTCCAGTTTTCTCAAATCTAAGGATATTCACCATTACACCACGTACAGCAATCTCAAAGCCAGCGTGGTCGAGCGGTTCAACCAAACATTGAAAACTCATATGTGGAAAGCGTTTACTGCTCAGGGCACTTATCGCTGGTTGGACATGTTACCTGAGCTAGTGTCACGTACAATGACACTAAACATAGAACGATTGGGACCAAACCACGGCTCGTGACCAAAAATATTCAGCGATTGGATAAACTGTTTAACCCCATAAAAACAGCCGATCCTAAGCGTCACCGACTGAAAATTGGGGATTTTGTTCGTGCGAGCAAATTTAAGTCTGCCTTCAGTAAGTGCTACACGCCTCAGTGGGGGACTGAACTATTTCGAATTCGTCAAGTCAACTTGGACAGTCCAGTCACATATTTACTACAAGACCTCAACCATCAACCCATAAAAGGTAGATTTTATCTCCATGAACTTCAGAAAACAGCATTTCCTAAGCATTATCTTGTGGAAAAAATGTTGAAACAAAATAAATAAACTATATGTCAAATGGTTAGTATTTAACTCTACGTTTAATTCTTGGATCAATAAATTACATGTTGTGTGAACCTGTGCACTTTTTTATTTATTGAATTATGTTGTACAAGAACCCTGTGTACAGCGCTCCGCGCTTCGTGCATGCCCATAAATGTTTCTCTTTCTCTCTCCACACCTGCGTCTCACTCCTTCACTCCATGTTGACATACAACTCGTTCAGCTATTGGCTGTCATGGGTTCTCCACTCCTCCCCTCTTCTCCCAGCCCTCTGGCCACGCCCCCACCGCTTTGCAGGGGTCACGTGATTTCCTGTTCTCTTTTTGTGTCCACCCTTCCCCCTCTCCCCGTTCCTCTCTGTGGGGCTCTGCCCACCGCTGTCTGCCCGCCTGGCTAGCCATTATCACCTTTTTACAGAGTTGCCACATTGTTCCAACCTGTTATCATATGACACCAATGTTGTCAGCTCTCAACCACATTCCATTCTCTAGCTGGCTAGCCAGGCACCAAGCAGGTCTCTCGAGCAGATATTCTGTTTTCCCATTCTGGCTGCCAGTCTGACATACATACACAAAGCAAGTTCTGTTTCTGTCGACTATTTTTATTCGTCTCATAGCATTATGAATTTTATCTGGTTACTGGTCAAGTGTTTACTGACATGTTTAAAGATCACCATGAGGGATTTTCGAAAATATTCACCTTCATTCGTTCGTCATAGGAAAATATCGGGAAAGCGACCCCTCGTTTTGCCATACATCGCCCCGTCGAAATAGCCATTTCCTGTATTCACCATGGCCAGTCAAAGCCTCGTTGTAACACACGCCTAGCGTTACCGGCTCTCTCTCTCTCTCTCTGTCTACAATTATGCTTTATTTTAAAAAAAGTTTTAACATGCATAGTTTTTGCCCTAGAGACTTGAAATTTCATATGGGGCTAGAGGGGGTAAGGACCTTTCAATTATGTCAAACAAACTCTTTTGTACAATTCCTAGTTTCCAAAATTGGACTGTTCTCAAAAAATGTAAATAAATAAAATCTTTTATTATAAAAATATAAAGGACATGAAGGCCATTCGTTTCAACTATGGCACAACGTTCTATCAGGTTTGGTTTTCAAACTATCGCATACTTTCAAAAACAAAAATTTTCTAAAAAATTTTAAAAATATCATACAGGGTTCATAACGAAGAGGACGTCACTCCGAGTCCTTAGAGCCCTCGTACACGCCTATGGCATGATTGTTTCGAGAGATATAACAAAAAGTCTAAAATCACGTTTTTACCCCCAAAAAACCATGTTTCCAGCATTTCACCTTGTCAATACCTACATTCGCGTAAAGAGCACAACGGGACGAAAAACGCGAATCCAATCACGCCCTCCTAGCATTACTGCTTCCTTCCCAAGGTCGCCAGGGGCTCACAACTTCCTAAGTAAAGCAGAACGCCCCATCTAGCAATACTGTCAAGTTTTTATCCTAGAGACTTGAAATTTATTTTGGGGTAAAGGGGGAAGGGACCATTCATTTACGTCATACAAACTTTTTTGTAAAATTCCTAGTTTCCAAAATATAGGAATTTCAAAATTGGACTGATTTCAAAAGACATCAAAAATAAAAAGTTTTATTATAAAATATAAAGAACATGAAGGCCATTCGTTTCAACTATGGCACAACGTTCTATCCTGTTTGGTTTTTAAACTATAGCCTATTTTCAAAAACATTTTTTCAATTTTTTTTATATAACGAGTGGTCCATAGCAAAGCCCCCGTCAGCTCGAGTCCAACGACACCTCATTTGTGAATCTCCAACCACGGGTTCGAGAGTTATTGACTCGCATTGGGAGTAGTGGTGGGGGGAGGCAGAACCGGCCTTACTAACCTACTCACGTGATCACTCTACAAGACAGAACTCAGTTGACTGTTAGTCATCTTTTTAAAAACACCAGAGGTGTTAAACGCAAAATCAATACGAATAATGAATAAAAGGTATCACAATGCCAAACGGCGATTATATACGACACAGAACTTATTTTTTAAAAGGCTCATGAATTTTACCAGCTAGGCATGAAGAACGAGATCTCTTAACTCAAGTTCAAATAAACAGGCAGTCTATATTAAGAAACTGGGTCTCGGACGAACCTCCCCTCTACCTACACAAGTCATCCTTACCTCAGATCGATCGCAGTGTGGACGTCGCATGTCAATAACCCGGCGTGTACAGAAATATCTCAAGTCACTCAACAGGTGACTCACGTCCGCAGCTCAATATCTGTATTTCACCTTAATAAATGTGTGTCAACAAATCATCATATGGCCCCAATAACTCTCTCTGAATTATAAGGCTCGGTGGGATCGAATCAGGGTCTCCTCGGAGCATCACCTGTCGTCCAATTCCTGCTGCAGACAGGATATGGTCGCCATGCCATAGAAAACACACAAGGACACACTTCACACCAGGGTTTGACTGTCACCTACAATAAATCACACAGTAATATTTTCCACACACGGGTTTAAGACTTGACATAAATCAAATGAAGACACCAAGCATGTAGTGATGTAAAATACCCAGGTATTTATAAACCGGGGTAAATACCCAATTTGGGTAAACACCCGGGTATTTTAGATTTTTCATTAAAAATCCTGTGTCGTGATAAGTTGAACCTTAAACTATGTAAACTATTCTACATTAACTTTTTAGAAATGCAACAACATTAGATAGTTAATAAAATTAAATTGGGACTTAAAAACAGAATTAGAATTGGGAATTAGATCAGGAGATAAAATTCAATAGTTATAACCTTAAAAACTCAGGGTTAGAATTAAACTAGGCTTTTCTTTTTGCAAACATTGAGATAAAAGTTGGGGGAAATTTTTCAGAGCATTGGCCAAGTTCTACAAAAGGTGTAATGTACAGTTTTTCAGAACAGTTTGTAAAATCATCTCTACTTAGTATAAAACAAAGTCCGCGATTCTTGGATGTCACGGGTAATCTCGAGAACCTCTGGATATATTTTGATGCGGGTTTCACAATTCTGTAAAGGATATCTCGAGGATGATTTCTGTAGGAAGTCAATTATTTATGATCAAAGGAAGCAGAGCAAAATACACAGTCAATTTAAGATTGGATGGAAGGGGGATTTGTGTTTCATGCACCTCGTCATTCTTAAATTACGTCTGACAAGAATTCGTTATAATTAATATTCCAGTCAGTGATGTTAAGCCATCATGCCGAGATGTAAAACGGATATAGGTAATAGTTCATTGACATCGCAAAATAAAAAAGTGCTTATCACGTAACAGTGAAACAGAGCAACAAATAATTTCTAGATTGCCACAAGAGAAAGAAAGACTTCGTTCTCGGCACCTTCAAACTGTTGCTCAAGAAGAACACCGTCTGAACCACGATCAGAAACAAGCTTATAACACTAAGAAGGAAGGTAAGATATTTTTCCTCGATGCCCCTGTAGGCAAAGGCAAAACGTTCTTGATTTATGTGTTGCTCGCCAAAGTGAGGTCTGGTGGTAATATTGCTCTTGCCTTCACATCATCTGGAATTGCAGCCACTCGTTTGGAAGGAGGAAGAACAGCACATGCAACATTTAAACTTCCTTTGAAAGTCAGCAGTAATAATGGAAATGTATGTAATATTTCAAAACAAAGTAACACTGCCAGTTTAATCCAAAATTGTTCTTTAGTTGTATGGGAAGAGGCTACAATGTCGCAGAAAACTTCCGTTGAAGCTGTAGACAGGACCTTGCGTGATCTAAGGAATCGGAACACACCTATGGGTGGCTGCACAGTTTTGTTCGCCGTAGATTTTCGTCAAATCTTACCAGTTGTTACCAGAGGAACTAGAGCCGACGAAGTGAACGCTTCATTAAAAATATCTTACATCTGGCCAGACATAACAAATTGGCACTAAAAACTAACATGAGAGTAGGCTACTCTTATCTTCAGAAGATAATAGTGTTTGCTAATTTGTTACTTAGAGTCGGAAATGAAGATTTACCGGTCATTGACGGGAAAATTACCCTCAGTGACGATTTCTGTGCTTTAGTAAGCAGTATTCAAGAATTGATTGATAGCGTTTATCCTCAAATCCATGGCCTATCTAACAAGTTTCACTCATGGTTTAATGAAAGAGCAATATTATCGCCGACAAACGAACAAGTTGTGAAAACTAATGACTTGGTGTTCTCCAAATTCACTGCCCGGGCTCTAGTATATTACTCAGTAGGCTAGACCCAGTAGTCGATAGTGAAGAAGCTGTTCATTACCCTACAGAATTCCTAAATTCTTTATTTCCTTCTGGCTTGCCACCACACAAGGTTAATTTAAAAGTAGGAGTGCCTATTATATTGCTACATATTTTACAACCACCAAAGTTATGCAATGGGACACGATTGGTAGTGAAAACTTTGAAAAACTGTTTCATTGAATCAACTATCTTAACTAGCTGTGGTACAGGAGAAACGGTCTTAGTACACAGAATCCCTATGATTCCTTCAGATTTGCCTTATCGTTTCAAACGAGTACAATTTCCAGTAAGAGCCTGCTTTGGCATGACTATAAACAAAGCACAGGATCAGACACTTAGCGTGACTGGAGTTGATCTTAATGGAGAATGCTTTTCTCATGGACAGCTTTACGTGGCTATATCGCTTGTAACATCAAACCGAAATCTTTTCGTGTTCACTGCTGGAGGGAAAAGACTAATGTCGTATACAAGGATATCTTATAAGACCTCCGTTAGAAGTAGCCTATCACCTTGCATTCATAACTGTTCCCGGGCGAAGCCGGGGTGGGTTACTAGTTCATATATAAAATAAATAATCAAATAACCAAAAAGGCTAGTAAATAGAAAATCAAACAAAGAATAGAAAATGAGAGGGAAGTACAGTGTCAGTTTGAATTCTGGGTAGGATGAGCTAAGCAGTGTTGCCAACCCGTATGCTTGCAGGCGTACAGTACATCTTCACCCATTATAGAGCCCACATACTACAAAATCTTCCTGACATGCATTTGTGTTATTTAGAGTATGATTAAAAAATTAATATTTCTTTAATATTTAAAATTGAATGAAAAATAACTTAAAAGTACTTTTACTAAGCTTTTTTTTTCAAATGTCCTTTCTATTGAATATATTTAATTACCTTTTGAGTTTTGGCATACACTTTCAATTAATATGCAAATAGCTTACTCTTATTACTACAAAAGTACCTTTTCCCTCCCACATCTTTGTTGCTCATTTCCAGTATCGTAATAAAACTTGACCTTCTCAATATCTTGGTATTTATTAAAAATTTAAAACACAAAACAACCAAAAGGTTTTATTCAATATTTTACTTTAGTTTAAGGAAAAACAAAACTAATTAAAGACAAGGTTACAGAGTCAAAACATAACATATAAATACCCAAAAATACCTGGACATCCAATTTCCTTTTTTTCTTTTAAAGGATCAATATTGTTCCTGATTTCAAATTAAGGCATCAAATACCTGTGTTTCAGTCCTTGTTTGTCCAACACTTCATCAACACATCAAAAAGTGTTGTACAAAGCTCAAAATCTGAAAATACCCTCATTTTGGGTATTTAAAAGACCACTGGGTAAGTACCCGGGTGAATACCCAATTAATATTTACCTTCCCACTTGGTATTTACCCGTCCCACATCACTACAAGCAAGGCTCCATTATAAAAGAACAGACGGTCCTTCTCAAGTAGTTTTGCATCCAGGCAATCCGAATAAAACGAAGTAGCCTGTTCATTTAAACAGCAACAAAATATCATCTCTCCCCCAAGTTGTACAATTATATTATTTTGATAGCAGCCTCATTTATCACCTAGTCCGTAATTCATGTCCTCGCAAAAATCAAATATATTCACCCGCGGTACAAGAATTACATTACCTTTACATCAAATTAAAATAGCAGTAATCACGGCACGCTACACCGTTTACTTATTAAGTGTCGGATTCAAGAAAATTCCAAACACACAAGATTTACAATAAACAAACAAACACAAGAAAATTATTTACAATTTGTTCCCAGCCAATCTTTCTACAAGTACATTAATACATTAATGTTTTGTACTTATCACTTCAGTAATACCTTCAACGTTTGTCATCCGCCATGACCCACGTATGCCTTAGCACGCCATGGACATCTCCTCTGAAGATCGAATGGTCACCATCCCAATGCTCGACCAAAAGTTCATATCTTGCTGATTTCTTCAAATGGTGAAAACAAAGTTCAAATTATATTATTTATACGTACAACTATCATAACTTACTAAAATTGCTCATGGGTTACTAGATTCGCCCACAGTGTTCTATTGCAATTAGTTCCCTAGACAAACAGACTACACTCATGTCATCCCCCGTATTTATCATTATACAAATGTTAAGTATAGTTTCTAGACCGCAGTCTGACAGTAATGTTTTAAGTTCACACGTCGAACACATTTACGAACAAGTCATCTCCGCAAAGATACTGAACACAATAACTTGTTATCTCCTCAGAGATACAGAATAAAAGAACACAAGTTATCTCCTCACAAGTACTGAAAGTGTTTATCGTCATTCATTGAGAGGGCTGCTCTGTCCCTCCTCGCTAATTACTTCTTTGAGCGTCGACTCCCTGCACTCTGGACTCTCCTAGCTGTCACACACCCGTCTTGATTCCAGGTATCTCTCTCTCCTTCTGACCTTCTTGTCGTCCCTCTTGAGCGTCGACTCCCTGCACTCTGGACTCCCCTAGGTGTCATTCACCCGTCTTGTTTCCAGGTATCTCCCTCTCTCTCTCTCTGACCTTCATGTCGTCCCTCTTGAGCGTTGACTCCCCGCAATCTGGACTCTCCTAGCTGTCACTCACCCGTCTTGATTCCAGGTATCTCCCTCTCTCTCTGACCTTCAAGTCGTCCCTCTTGAGCGTTGACTCCCTGCACTCTGGACTCTCCTAGCTGTCACTCGTCCGACTTGATTCCAGGTATCTCCCTCTCTCTCTGACCTTCAAGTCGTCCCTCTTGAGCGTTGACTCCCTGCACTCTCGACTATCCTAGCTGTCACTCACCCGTCTTGATTTCAGGTATCTCCCTCTCTCTCTGACCTTCATGTCGTCCCTCTTGAGCGTTGACTCCCCGCACTCCGGACTCTCCTAGCTGTAACTCACCCGTCGTGATTCCAGGTATCTCCCTCTCTCTCTGAACTTCATGTCGTCCCTCTTGAGCGTTGACACCCTGCACTCTGGACTCTCCTAGCTGTCACTCACCCGTCTTGATTCCAGGTATCTCCCTCTCTCTCTGACCTTCATTTCGTTCCTCTTGAGCGTTGACACCCTGCACTCTGGACTCTCCTAGCTGTCACTCACCCGTCTTGAATCCAGGTATCTCCCCCCCTCTCTGACCTTCATGTCGTCCCTCTTGAGCGTTGACTCCCAGCACTATGAACTCTCCTAGCTGTCACTCAGCCGTCTTGATTCCAGGTATCTCCCTCTCTCTTTGACCTTCATGTCGTCCCTCCTGAGCGTTGAATCCCAGCACTCTGGATTCTCCTAGCTGTCACTCACCCGTCTTGATTCCAGGTATCTCCCTCTCTCTCTGACCTTCATGTCGTCCCTCTTGAGCGTTGACTCCCAGCACTCTGGACTCTCCTAGCTCTCACACACCCGTCTTGATTCCAGGTATCTCCCTCTCTCTCTGACCTTCATGTCGTCCCTCTTGAGCGTTGACTCCCTGCACTCTGGACTCTCCTAGCTGTCACTCGTCCGTCTTGATTCCAAGTATCTCCTCTCTCTCTGACCTTCATGTCGTCCCTCTTGAGCGTTGACTCCCAGCATTCTGGACTCTCCTAGCTGTCACAAACCCGCCTTGATTCCAGGTATCTCCCTCTCTCTCTGACCTTCATGTCGTCCCTCTTGAGCGTTGACTCCCAGCATTCTGGACTCTCCTAGCTGTCACAAACCCGCCTTGATTCCAGGTATCTCCCTCTCTCTCTGACCTTCATGTCGTCCCTCTTGAGCGTTGACTCCCTGCACTCTGGGCTCTCCTAGCTGTCACTCGTCCGTCTTGATTCCAGGTATCTCCCTCTCTCTCTGACCTTCATGTCGTCCCTCTTGAGCGTTGACTCCCCGCACTATGGACTCTCCTAGCTGTCACTCACCCGTCTTGAGACCAGGTATCACTCTCCCTCTCTGACCTTCATGTCGTCCCTCTTGAGCTTTGACTCCCAGCACTATGGACTCTCCTAGCTGTCACACACCCGTCTTGATTCCAGGTATCTCCCTCTCTCTCTGACCTTCATGTCGTCCCTCTTGAGCGTTGACTCCCAGCACTCTGGATTCTCCTAGCTGTCACTAACCCGTCTTGATTCCAGGTATCTCCCTCTCTCTCTGACCTTCATGTCGTCCCTCTTGAGCGTTGACTCCCTGCACTATGGACTCTCCTAGCTGTCACTCACCAGTCTTGATTCCAGGTATCTCCCTCTCTCTCTCTGACCTTCATGTCGTCTCTCTTGAGCGTTGAATTCCTGCACTCTGGACTCTCCTAGCTGTCACTCACCCGTCTTGATTCCAGGTATCTCCCTCTCTCTCTGACCTTCATGTCGCCCTCTTGAGCGTTGACTACCCGCACTCTGGACTCTCCTAGCTGTCACTCACCCGTCTTGATTCCAGATATCTCCCTCTCTCACAATAACAAGTCTGACCTTCATGTCGTCCCTCTTGAGCGTTGACTCCCAGCACTCTGGACTCTCCTAGCTGTCACTCACCCGTCATGATTCCAGGTATCTCCCTCTCTCTCTGACCTTCATGTCGTCCTTCTTGAGCGCTGACTCTCTGCACTCTGGACTCTACTAGCTGTCACTAACCCGTCTTGATTCCAGGTATCTCCCTCTCTCTCAGACCTTCATGTCGTCCCTCTTGAGCGTTGACTCCCTGCACTCTGGACTCTCCTAGCTGTCACTCGTCCGTCTTGATTCCAGGTATCAACCTCTCTCTCTGACCTTCATGTCGACTCTCTTGAGCGTTGACTTCCTGCACTCTGGACTCTCCTAGCTGTCACTCACCCGTCTTGATTCCAGATATCTCCCTCTCTCACAATAACAAGTCTGACCTTCATGTCGTCCCTCTTGAGCGTTGACTCCCAGCACTCTGGACTCTCCTAGCTGTCACTCGTCCGTCTTGATTCCAAGTAACTCCCTCTCTCTCTGACCTTCATGTCGTCCCTCTTGAGCGTTGACTCCCTGCACTATGGACTCTCCTAGCTGTCACTCACCCGTCTTGATTCCAGGTATCTCCCTCCCTCTCAGACCTTCATGTCGTCCCTCTTGAGCGTTGACTCCCTGCACTCTGGACTCTCCTAGCTGTCACTCGTCCGTCTTGATTCCAGGTATCAACCTCTCTCTCTGACCTTCATGTCGTCCCTCTTGAGCGTTGACTCCCTGCACTCTCGACTATCCTAGCTGTCACTCACCCGTCTTGATTTCAGGTATCTCCCTCTGTCTCTCTGATCTTCATTTCGCCCTTCTTGTGGGTTGACTCCCTGCACTCCGGACTCTCCTAGCTGTCACTCACCCGTCTTGATTCCAGGTATCTCCCTCTCTCTCAGACCTTCATGTCGTCCCTCTTGAGCGTTGACTCCCTGCACTCTGGAATCTCCTAGCTGTCACTCGTCCGTCTTGATTCCAGGTATCAACCTCTCTCTCTGACCTTCATGTCGTCCCTCTTGAGCTTTGACTCCCTGCACTCTCGACTATCCTAGCTGTCACTCACCCGTCTTGATTTCAGGTATCTCCCTCTCTCTCTGACCTTCATGTCGTCCCTCTTGAGCGTTGACTCCCCGCACTCTGGACTCTCCTAGCTGTCACTCACCCGTCTTGATTCCAGGTATCTCCCTCTCTCTCTGACCTTCATGTCGTCCCTCTTGAGCGTTGACACCCTGCACTCTGGACTCTCCTAGCTGTCACTCACCCGCCTTGATTCCAGGTATCTCCCTCCCTCTCTGACATTCATGTCGTCCCTCTTGAGCGTTGACTCCCTGCACTCTGGACTCTCCTAGCTCTCCCTCACCCGTCTTAATTCCAGGTATCTCCCTCTCTCTCTGACCTTCATGTCGTCCCTCTTGAGCGTTGACACCCTGCACTCTGGACTCTCCTAGCTCTCACTCACCCGTCTTAATTCCAGGTATCTCCCTCTCTCTCTGACCTTCATGTCGTCCCTCTTGAGCGTTGACTCCCTGCACTCTGGACTCTCCTAGCTGTCACTCGTCCGTCTTGATTCCATGTATCTCCCTCTCTCTCTCTGACCTTCATGTCGTCCCTCTTGAGCGTTGACTCCCCACACTGTGGACTCTCCTAGCTGTCACTCGTCCGTCTT
This sequence comes from Meconema thalassinum, assembly GCA_946902985.2. Taxonomy (NCBI): domain Eukaryota; kingdom Metazoa; phylum Arthropoda; class Insecta; order Orthoptera; family Tettigoniidae; genus Meconema; species Meconema thalassinum. The sequence continues at coordinate 464,900,350 of OX336394.1, read as the reverse complement.
GATTCCAGGTATCTCCCTCTCTCTCTGACCTTCATGTCGTCCCTCTTGAGCGTTGAATCCCCACACTCTGGACTCTCCTAGCTGTCACTCACCCGTCTTGATTCCAGATATCTCCCTCTCTCTCTGACCTTCACGTCGTCCCTCTTGAGCGTTGTCTCCCCGCACTCTGGACTCACCTAGCTGTCACTCGTCCGTCTTGATTCCAGGTATCTCCCTCTCTCTCTGACCTTCATGTCGTCCCTCTTGAGCGTTGACACCCTGCACTCTGGACTCTCCTAGCTCTCACTCACCCGTCTTAATTCCAGGTATCTCCCTCTCTCTCTGACCTTCATGTCGTCCCTCTTGAGCGTTGACTCCCTGCACTCTGGACTCTCCTAGCTGTCACTCGTCCGTCTTGATTCCAAGTATCTCCCGCTCTCTCTGACCTTCATGTCGTCCCTCTTGAGCGTTGACTCCCCACACTCTGGACTCTCCTAGCTGTCACTCACCCGTCTTGATTCCAGATATCTCCCTCTCTCTCTGACCTTCATGTCGTCCCTCTTGTGCGTTGACTCCCTGCACTCTGGACTCTCCTAGCTGTCACTCGTCCGTCTTGATTCCAGGTATCTCCCTCTCTCTCTGACCTTCATGTCGTCCCTCTTGAGCGTTGAATCCCCACACTCTGGACTCTCCTAGCTGTCACTCACACGTCTTGATTCCAGATATCTCCCTCTCTCTCTGACCTTCATGTCGTCCCTCTTGAGCGTTGACTCCCCGCACTCTGGACTCTCCTAGCTGTCACTCACCCGTCTTGATTCCAGGTATCTCACTCTCTCTCTGACCTTCATGTCGTCCCTCTTGAGCGTTGACTCACAGCACTCTGGACTCCCGTAGGTGTCACTCGCCCGTCTTAATTCCAGATATCTCCCTCTCTCACAACAACAAGTCTGACCTTCATGTCGTCCCTCTTGAGCGTTGACTCCCAGCACTCTGGTCTCTCCTAGCTGTCACACACCCATCTTGCTTCCAGGTATCTCCCTCTCTCTCTGACCTTCATGTCGTCCCTCTTGAGCGTTGACTCCCAGCATTCTGGACTCTCCTAGCTGTCACAAACCCGCATGATTCCAGGTATCTGCCTCTCTCTCTGACCTTCATGTCGTCCCTCTTGAGCGTTGACTCCCTGCACTCTGGACTCTCCTAGCTGTCACTCACCCGTCTTGATTCCAGGTATCTCCCTCTCTTTCTGACCTTCATGTCGTCCCTCTTGAGCATTGACTCCCAGCACTCTGGACTCTCCTAGCTGTCACTCGTCCGTCTTGATTCCAAGTATCGCCCTCTCTCTCTGACCTTCATGTCGTCCCTCTTGAGCGTTGACTCCCCGCAATCTGGACTCTCCTAGCTGTAACTCACCCGTCGTGAATCCAGGTATCTCTCTCCCTCTCTGACCTTCATGTCGTCCCTCTTGAGCGTTGACTCCCTGCACTCTGGACTCTCCTAGCTGTCACTCACCCGTCTGGATTCCAGGTATCTCCCTCTCTCTCTGACCTTCAAGTCGTCCCTCTTGAGCGTTGACTCCCTGCACTCTGGACCCTCCTAGCTGTCACTCGTCCGTCTTGATTCCAGGTATCTACCTCTCTCTCTGACCTTCATGTCGTCCCTCTTGAGCGTTGACTCCCTGCACTCTCGACTATCCTAGCTGTCACTCACCCGTCTTGATTTCAGGTATCTCCCTCTCTCTCTGACCTTCATGTCGTCCCTCTTGAGCGTTGACTCCCTGCAATCTGGACTCTCCTAGCTGTCACTCGTCCGTCTTGATTCCAGGTATCTACCTCTCTCTCTGACCTTCATGTCGTCCCTCTTGAGCGTTGACTCCCTGCACTCTGGACTCTCCTAGCTGTCACTCACCCGTCTTGATTTCAGGTATCTCCCTCTCTCTCTGACCTTCATGTCGTCCCTCTTGAGCGTTGACTCCCCGCACTCTGGACTCTCCTAGCTGTCACTCACCCGTCTTGATTCCAGGTATCTCCCTCTCTCTCTGACCTTCATGTCGTCCCTCTTAGCGTTGACTCCCTGCACTCTGGACTCTCCTAGCTGTCACTCACCCGTCTTGAGACCAGGTATCACCCTCTCTCTCTGACCTTCATGTCGTCCCTCTTGAGCATTGACTCCCCGCACTCTGGACTCTCCTAGCTGTCACTCGTCCGTCTTGATTCCAGGTATCTCCCTCTCTCTCTGACCTTCATGTCGTCCCTCTTGAGCGTTGACTCCCTGCACTCTGGACTCTCCTAGCTCTCACACACCCGTCTTGATTCCAGGTATCTCACTCTCTCTCTGAACTTCATGTCGTCCCTCTTGAGCGTTGACTCCCCGCACTCTGGACTCTCCTAGCTGTCACTCGTCCGTCTTGATTCCAGGTATCTCCCTCTCTCTCTGACCTTCATGTCGTCCCTCTTGAGCGTTGACTCCCTGCATTCTGGACTCTCCTAGCTTTCACTCGTCCGTCTTGATTCCAGATATCTCCCTCTCTCTCTGACCTTCATGTCGTCCCTCTTGAGCGTTGACTCCCTGCACTCTGGACTCTCCTAGCTCTCACACACCCGTCTTGATTCCAGGTATCTCCCTCTCTCTCTGTACTTCATGTCGTCCCTCTTGAGCGTTGACTCCCCGCACTCTGGACTCTCCTAGCAGTCTCTCGTCCGTCTTGATTCCAGGTATCTCCCTTCTCTCTCTGACCTTCATGTCGTCCCTCTTAAGCGTTGACTCCCAGCACTCTGGACTCTCCTAGCTGTCACTCGTCCGTCTTGATTCCAGATATCTCCCTCTCTCTCTGAACTTCATGTCGTCCCTCTTGAGCGTTGACTCCCTGCACTCTGGACTCTCCTAGCTGTCACTCACCCGTCTTGAGACCAGGTATCACCCTCTCTCTCTGACCTTCATGTCGTCCCTCTTGAGCATTGACTCCCCGCACTCTGGACTCTCCTAGCTGTCACTCGTCCGTCTTGATTCCAGGTATCTCCCTCTCTCTCTGACCTTCATGTCGTCCCTCCTGAGCGTTGAATCCCCACACTCTGGACTCTCCTAGCTGTCACTCACCCGTCTTGATTCCAGATATCTCCCTCGCTCTCTGACCTTCATGTCGTCCCTCTTGAGCGTTGACTCCCCGCACTCTGCACTCTCCTAGCTGTCACTCACCCGTCTTGATTCCAGATATCTCCCTCTCTCTCTGAACTTCATGTCGTCCCTCTTGAGCGTTGACTCCCTGCACTCTGGACTCTCCTAGCTGTCACTCACCCGTCTTGATTCCAGGTATCTCCCTCTCTCTCTGACCTTCATGTCGTCCCTCTTGAGCGTTGACTCCCCGCAATATGGACTCTCCTAGCTGTCACTCGTCCGTCTTGATTCCAGGTATCTCCCTCTCTCTCTGACCTTCATGTCGTCCCTCTTGAGCGTTGACTCCCCGCACTCTGGACTCTCCTAGCTGTAACTCACCCGTCGTGATTCCAGATATCTCCCTCTCTCTCTGAACTTCATGTCGTCCCTCTTGAGCGTTGACTCCCTGCACTCTGGACTCTCCTAGCTGTCACTCACCCGTCTTGATTCCAGATATCTCCCTCTCTCACAATAACAAGTCTGACCTTCATGTCGTCCCTCTTGAGCGTTGACTCCCAGCACTCTGGACTCTCCTAGCTGTCACTCACCCGTCTTGATTCCAGGTATCTCCCTCTCTCTCTGATCTTCATTTCGCCCCTCTTGTGGGTTGACTCCCTGCACTCCGGACTCTCCTAGCTGTCACTCACCCGTCTTGATTCCAGGTATCTCCCTCCCTCTCTGACCTTCATGTCGTCCCTCTTGAGCGTTGACTCCCCGCACTCTGGACTCTCCTAGCTGTCACTCACCCGTCTTGATTCCAGGTATCAACCTCTCTCTCTGACCTTCATGTCGTCCCTCTTGAGCGTTGACTCCCTGCACTCTCGACTATCCTAGCTGTCACTCACCCGTCTTGATTTCAGGTATCTCCCTCTCTCTCTGACCTTCATGTCGTCCCTCTTGAGCGTTGAATCCCCACACTCTGGACTCTCCTAGCTGTCACTCACCCGTCTTGATTCCAGATATCTCTCTCTCTCTCTGACCTTCATGTCGTCCCTCTTGAGCGTTGAATCTCCGCACTCTGAACTCTCCTAGCTGTCATTCACCCGCCTTGATTCCAGGTATCTCCCTCCCTCTCTGACCTTCATGTCGTCCCTCTTGAGCGTTGACTCCCAGCACTATGGACTCTCCTAGCTGTCACTCAGGCGCCGTGATTCCAGGTATCTCCCTCCCTCTCTGACCTTCATGTCGTCCCTCTTGAGCGTTGACTCCGAGCACTCTGGATTCTCCTAGCTGTCACTCAGCCGTCTTGATTCCAGGTATCTCCCTCTCACTCTGACCTTCATGTCGTCCCTCTTGAGCGTTGACTCCCAGCACTCTGGACTCTCCTGGCTGTCACACACCCGTCTTGATTCCAGGTATCTCCCTCTCTCTCTGACCTTCATGTTGTCCCTCTTGAGCGTTGACTCCCAGCACTCTGGACTCTCCTAGCTGTCACACACCCGTCTTGATTCCAGGTATCTCCCTCTCTCTCTGACCTTCATGTCGTCCCTCTTGAGCGTTGACTCCCTGCACTCTGGACTCTCCTAGCTGTCACTCGTCCGTCTTGATTAGAAGTATCTCCCTCTCTCTCAGACCTTCATGTCGTCCCTCTTGAGCGTTGACTCCCTGCACTCCAGACCCTCCTAGCTGTCACTCGTCCGTCTTGATTCCAGGTATCTCCCTCTCTCTCTGACCTTCATGTCGTCCCTCCTGAGCGTTGAATCCCCACACTCTGGACTCTCCTAGCTGTCACTCACCCGTCTTGATTCGAGATATCTCCCTCGCTCTCTGACCTTCATGTCGTCCCTCTTGAGCGTTGACTCCCCGCACTCTGCACTCTCCTAGCTGTCACTCACCCGTCTTGATTCCAGGTATCTCACTCTCTCTCTGACCTTCATGTCGTCCCTCTTGAGCGTTGACTCACAGCACTCTGGATTCCCGTAGGTGTCACTCGCCGTTCTTGATTCCAGATATCTCCCTCTCTCACAACAACAAGTCTGACCTTCATGTCGTCCTTCTTGAGCGTTGACTCCCAGCACTCTGGTATCTCCTAGCTGTCACACACCCTTCTTGCTTCCATGTATCTCCCTCTCTCTCTGACCTTCATGTCGTCCCTCTTGAGCGTTGACTCCCAGCATTCTGGACTCTCCTAGCTGTCACTCACCCGTCTTGATTCCAGATATCTCCCTCTCTCACAACAACAAGACTGACCTTCATGTCGTCCATCTTGAGCGTTGACTCCCAGCACTCTCGACTATCCTAGCCGTCACAAACCCGCCTTGATTCCAGGTATCTCCCTCTCTCTCTGACCTTCATGTCGTCCCTCTTGAGCGTTGACTCCCTGCACTCTGGACTCTCCTAGCTGTCACTCACCCGTCTTGATTCCAGGTATCTCCCTCTCTTTCTGACCTTCATGTCGTCCCTCTTGAGCATTGACTCCCAGCACTCTGGACTCTCCTAGCTGTCACTCGTCTGTCTTGATTCCAAGTATCTCCCTCTCTCTCTGACCTTCATGTCGTCCCTCTTGAGCGTTGACTCCCAGCAGTCTGGACTCTCCTAGCTGTCACTCACCCGTCTTGATTCCAGGTATCTCACTCTCTCTCTGACCTTCATGTCGTCCCTCTTGAGCGTTGACTCACAGCACTCTGGACTCCCGTAGGTGTCACTCGCCCGTCTTGATTCCAGATATCTCCCTCTCTCACAACAACAAGTCTGACCTTCATGTCGTCCTTCTTGAGCGTTGACTCCCAGCACTCTGGACTCACCTAGCTGTCACACACCCTTCTTGCTTCCAGGTATCTCCCTCTCTCTCTCACCTTCATGTCGTCCCTCTTGAGCGTTGACTTCCTGCACTCTGGACTCTCCTAGCTGTCACTCACCCGTCTTGATTCCAGGTAACTCCCTCTCTCTCTGACCGTCATGTCGCCCTCTTGAGCGTTGACTCCCCGCACTCTGGACTCTCCTAGCTGTAACTCACCCGTCTTGATTCCAGATATCTCCCTCTCTCACAATAACAAGTCTGACCTTCATGTCGTCCCTCTTGAGCGTTGACTCCCAGCACTCTGGACTCTCCTAGCTGTCACTCTCCCGTCTTGATTCCAGGTATCTCCCTCTCTCTCTGACCTTCATGTCGTCCTTCTTGAGCGCTGACTCTCTGCACTCTGGACTCTACTAGCTGTCACTCACCCGTCTTGATTCCAGGTATCTCCCTCTCTCTCAGACCTTCATGTCGTCCCTCTTGAGCGTTGACTCCCTGCGCTCTGGACTCTCCTAGCTGTCACTCACCCGTCTTGATTCCAGGTATCTCCCTCTCCCTCTCTGACCTTCATGTCGTCCCTCTTGAGCGTTGACTCCCTGCACTCTGGACTCTCCTAGCTGTCACTCACCCGTCTTGATTCCAGATATCTCCCTCTCTCACAATAACAAGTCTGACCTTCATGTCGTCCCTCTTGAGCGTTGACTCCCAGCACTCTGGACTCTCCTAGCTGTCAATCACCCGTCTTGATTCAAGGTATCTCCCTCTCTCTCTGACCTTCATGTCGTCCCTCTTGAGCGTTGACACCCTGCACTCTGGACTCTCCTAGCTGTCACTCACCCGTCTTGATTCCAGGTATCTCCCTCTCTCTCAGACCTTCATGTCGTCCCTCTTGAGCGTTGACTCCCTGCACTCTGGACTCTCCTAGCTGTCACTCGTCCGTCTTGATTCCAGGTATCAGCCTCTCTCTCTGTCCTTCATGTCGTCCCTCTTGAGCGTTGACTCCCTGCACTCTCGACTATCCTAGCTGTCACTCACCCGTCTTGATTTCAGGTATCTCCCTCTCTCTCTGACCTTCATGTCGTCCCTCTTGAGCGTTGACTCCCCTCACTCTGGACTCTCCTAGCTGTCACTCAGCCGTCTTGATTCCAGGTATCTCCCTCTCTCTCTGACCTTCATGTCGTCCCTCTTGAGCGTTGACACCCTGCACTCTGGACTCTCCTAGCTGTCACTCACCCGTCTTGATTCCAGGTATCTCCCTCCCTCTCTGACCTTCATGTCGTCCCTCTTGAGCGTTGACTCCCAGCACTATGGACTCTCCTAGCTGTCACTCAGGCGCCTTGATTCCAGGTATCTCCCTATCTCTCTGACCTTCATGTCGTCCCTCTTGAGCGTTGACTCCCAGCACTCTGGATTCTCCTAGCTGTCACTCACCCGTCTTGATTCCACGTATCTCCCTCTCTCTCTGACCTTCATGTTGTCCCTCTTGAGCGTTGACTCCCAGCATTATGGATTCTCCTAGCTGTCACACACCCGCCTTGATTCCAGGTATCTCCCTCTCTCTCTGACCTTCATGTCGTCCCTCTTGAGCGTTGACTCCCAGCACTATGGACTCTCCTAGCTGTCACTCACCCGTCTTGATTCCAGGTATCTCCCTCTCTCTCTGACCTTCATGTCGTCCCTCTTGAGCGTTGACACCCTGCACTCTGGACTCTCCTAGCTGTCACTCACCCGTCTTGATTCCAGGTATCTCCCTCTCTCTCTGACCCTCATGTCGTCCCTCTTGAGCGTTGAATCCCTGAACTCTGGACTCTCCTAGCTGTCACTCGTCCGTCTTGATTCCAAGTATCTCCCTCTCTCTCTGACCTTCATGTCGTCACTCTTGAGCGTTGACTCCCCACACTCTGGACTCTCCTAGCTGTCACTCGTCCGTCTTGATTCCAAGTATCTCCCTCTCTCTCTGACCTTCATGTCGTCCCTCTTGAGCGTTGACTCCCCACACTCTGGACTCTCCTAGCTGTCACTCACCCGTCTTGATTCCAGATATCTCCCTCTCTCTCTGACCTTCATGTCGTCCCTCTTGAGCGTTGACTCCCCGCAATCTGGACACTCCTAGCTGTCAGTCACCCGTCTTGATTCCAGGTATCTCACTCTCTCTCTGACCTTCATGTCGTCCCTCTTGAGCGTTGACTCACAGCACTATGGACTCCCGTAGGTGTCACTCGCCCGTCATGATACCAGATATCTCCCTCTCTCACAACAACAAGTCTGACCATCATGTCGTTCTTCTTGACCGTTGACTCCCAGCACTCTGGACTCTCCTAGATGTCACACACCCTTCTTGCTTCCAGGTATCTCCCTCTCTCTCTGTCCTTCATGTCGTCCCTCTTGAGCGTTGACTCCCAGCACTCTGGACTCTCCTAGCTGTCACTCACCCGTCTTGATTCCAGGTATCTCCCTCTCTTTCTGACCTTCATGTCGTCCCTCTTGAGCATTGACTTCCCGCACTCTGGGCTCTCCTAGCTGTCACTCGTCCGTCTTGATTCCAGGTATCGCCCTCTCTCTCTGACCTTCATGTCGTCCCTCTTGAGCGTTGACTCCCCACACTCTGGACTCTCCTAGCTGTCACTCACCCGTCTTGATTCCAGATATCTCCCTCTCTCTCTGACCTTCATGTCGTCCCTCTTGAGCGTTGACTCCCCACACTCTGGACTCTCCTAGCTGTCACTCACCCGTCTTGATTCCAGATATCTCCCTCTCTCTCTGACCTTCATGTCGTCCCTCTTGAGCGTTGACTCCCCGCAATCTGGACTCTCCTAGCTGTCACACACCCGTCTTGATTCCAAGTATCTCCCTCTCTCTCTGACCGTCATGTCGTCCCTCTTGAGCGTTGAATCCCAGCACTCTGGATTCTCCTAGCTGTCACTAACCCGTCTTGATTCCAGGTACCTCCCTCTCTCTCTGACCTTCATGTCGTCCCTCTTGAGCGTTGACTCCCAGCACTCTGGACTCTCTTAGCTGTCACACGCCCGTCTTGATTCCAGGTATCTCCCTCTCTCTCTGACCTTCATGTCGTCCCTCTTGAGCGTTGACTCCCAGCACACTGGACTCTCCTAGCTGTCACACAGCCGTCTTGATTCCAGGTATCTCCCTCTCTCTCTGACCTTCATTTCGTCCCTCTTGAGCGTTGACTCCCCGCACACTGGACTCTCCTAGCTGTCACTCACCCGTCTTGATTTCAGGTATCTCCCTCTCTCTCTGACCTTCATGTCGTCCCTCTTGAGCGTTGACTCCTCGCACTCCGGACTCTCCTAGCTGTCACTCACCCGTCTTGAGACCAGGTATCACCCTCCCTCTCTGACCTTCATGTCGTCCCTCTTGAGCGTTGACTCCCAGCACTATGGACTCTCCTAGCTGTCACTCACCCGTCTTGATTCCAGGTATCTCCCTCTCTCTCTGACCTTCATGTCGTCCCTCTTGAGCGTTGACTCCCAGCACTCGGGATTCTCCTAGCTGTCACTAACCCGTCTTGATTCCAGGTATCTCCCTCTCTCTCTGACCTTCATGTCGTCCCTCTTGAGCGTTGACTCCCTGCACTCTGGACTCTCCTAGCTGTCAATCGTCCGTCTTGATTCCAAGTATCTCCCTCTCTCTCTGACCTTCATGTCGTCTCTCTTGAGCGTTGACTCCCAGCACTCTGGACTCTCTTAGCTGTCACACACCCGTCTTGATTCCAGGTTTCTCCCTCTCTCTCTGACCTTCATGTTGTCCCTCTTGAGCGTTGACTCCCTGCACCCTGGACTCTCCTAGCTGTCACACACCCGTCTTGAGACCAGGTATCACCCTCCCTCACTGACCTTCATGTTGTCCCTCTTGAGCGTTGACTCCCTGCACCCTGGACTCTCTTAGCGGTCACACACCCGTCTTGAGACCAGGTATCACCCTCCCTCTCTGACCTTCATGTCGTCCCTCTTGGGCGTTGACTCCCAGCACTATGGACTCTCCTAGCTGTCACACACCCGTCTTGATTCCAGGTATCTCCCTCTCTCTCTGACCTTCATGTCGTCCGTCTTGAGCGTTGACTCCCATCACACTGGACTCTCCAAGCTGTCACACAGCCGTCTTGATTCCAGGTATCTCCCTCTCTCTCTGACCTTCATGTCATCCCTCTTGAGCGTTGACTCCCTGCACTCTGGACTCTCCTAGCTGTCACTCGTCCGTCTTGATGCCAAGTATCTCCCTTTCTCTCTGACCTTCATGTCGTCCCTCTTGAGCGTTGACTCCCAGCAATATGGACTCTCCTAGCTGTCACACACCCGTCTTGATTCCAGGTATCTCCCTCTCTCTGACCTTCATGAAATCCCTCTTGAGCGTTGACTCCCTGCACTCTGGAATCTTCTAGAAGTCACTCACCCGTCTTGATTCCAGGTATCTCCCCCTCTCTCTGACCTTCATGTCGTTCCTCTTGAGCGTTGACTTCTTGCACTCTGGACTCACCTAGCTGCTACACACCCGTCTTGATTCCAGGTATCTCCCTCTCTCCCTGACCTTCATGTCGTCCCTCTTGTGCGTTGACTCCCTGCACTCTCGACTATCCTAGCTGTCACACACCCGTCTTGAGACCAGGTATCACCCTCCCTCTCTGACCTTCATGTTGTCCCTCTTGAGCGTTGACTCCCTGCACCCTGGACTCTCTTAGCGGTCACACACCCGTCTTGAGACCAGGTATCACCCTCCCTCTCTGACCTTCATGTCGTCCCTCTTGAGCGTTGACTCCCAGCACTATGGACTCTCCTAGCTGTCACACACCCGTCTTGATTTCAGGTATCTCCCACTCTCTCTGACCATCATGTCGTACCTCTTGAGCGTTGACTCCCCGCTCTCTGGACTCTCCTAGCTGTCACTCACCCGTCTTGATTCCAGGTATCTCCCTCTCTCTCTGATCTTCATTTCGCCCTTCTTGTGGGTTGACTCCCTGCACTCCGGACTCTCCTAGCTGTCACTCACCCGTCTTGATTCCAGGTATCTCCCTCTCTCTCAGACCTTCATGTCGTCCCTCTTGAGCGTTGACTCCCTGCACTATGGACTCTCCTAGCTGTCACTCGTCCGTCTTGATTCCAGGTATCTCCCTCTCTCTCTGACCTTCATGTCGTCCCTCTTGAGCGTTGACTCCCAACACTCTGGATTCTCCTTGCTGTCACTCACCTGTCTTGATTCTAGGTATCTCCCTCTCTCTCTGACCTTTATGTCATCCCTCTTGAGCGTTGACTCCCTGCACTCTGGACTCTCCTAGCTGTCACTCGTCCGTCTTGATTCCAAGTATCTCCCTCTCTCTCTGACCTTCATGTCGTCCCTCTTGAGCATTGACTCCCCGCACTCTGGACTCTCCTAGCTGTCACTCGTCCGTCTTGATTCCAAGTATCTCCCTCTCTCTCTGACCTTCATGTCGTCCCTCTTGAGCATTGACTCCCTGCACTCTGGACTCTCCTAGCTGTCACTCGTCCGTCTTGATTCCAAGTATCTCCCTCTCTCTCTGACCTTCATGTCGTCCCTCTTGAGCGTTGACTCCCCACACTCTGGACTCTCCTAGCTGTCACTCACCCGTCTTGATTCCAGATATCTCCCTCTCTCTCTGAACTTCATGTCGTCCCTCTTGAGCGTTGACTCCCCGCTCTCTGGACTCTCCTAGCTGTCACACACCCGTCTTGATTCCAGGTATCTCCCTCTCTCCCTGACCTTCATGTCGTCCCTCTTGTGCGTTGACTCCCTGCACTCTCGACTATCCTAGCTGTCTCTCACCCGTCTTGATTTCAGGTATCTCCCACTCTCTCTGACCATCATGTCGTACCTCTTGAGCATTGACTCCCCGCACTCTGGACTCTCCTAGCTGTCACTCACCCGTCTTGATTCCAGGTTTCTCCCTCTCTCTCTGATCTTCTTCTCGCCCTCTTGAGCGTTGACTCCCCGCACTCTGGACTCTCCTAGCTGTCACTCACCCGTCTTGATTCCAGATATCTCCCTCTCTCACAATAACAAGTCTGACCTTCATGTCGTCCCTCTTGAGCGTTGACTCCCAGCACTCTGGACTCTCCTAGCTGTCACTCACCCGTCTTGATTCCAGGTATCTCCCTCTCTCTCAGACCTTCATGTCGTCCCTCTTGAGCGTTGACTCCCTGCACTCTAGACTCTCCTTTCTGTCAATCACCCGCCTTGATTCCAGGTATCTCCCTCTCTCTCTGACCTTCATGTCGTCCCTCTTGAGCGTTGACTCCCAGCACTCTGGACTCTCCTAGCTGTCACACACCCGTCTTGATTCCAGGTATCTCACTCTCTCTCTGACCTTCATGTCGTCCCTTTTGAGCGTTGACTCACAGCACTCTGGACTCCCGTTGGTGTCACTCGCCCGTCTTGATTCCAGATATCTCCCTCTCTCACAACAACAAGTCTGACCTTCATGTCATCCTTCTTGAACGTTGACTCCCAGCTCTCTGGACTCTCCCAGTTGTCACACACCCTTCTTGCTTCCAGGTATCTCACTCTCTCTCTGACCTTCATGTCGTCCCTCTTGAGCGTTGACTCCCAGCACTCTGGACTCTCCTAGCTGTCACACACCCGTCTTGATTCCAGGTATCTCCCTCTCTCTCTGACCTTCATGTCGTCCCTCTTGAGCGTTGACTCCCCGCACTCTGGACTCTCCTAGCTGTCACCCACCAGTCTTGATTCCAGGTATCTCCCTCTCTCTCTGATCTTCATTTCGCCCTTCTTGTGGGTTGACTCCCTGCACTCCGGACTCTCCTAGCTGTCACTCACCCGTCTTGATTCCAGGTATCTCCCTCTCTCTCTGACCTTCATGTCGTCCCTCTTGAGCGTTGACTCCCAGCACTCTGGACTCTCCTAGCTGTCACACACCCGTCTTGATTCCAGGTATCTCACTCTCTCTCTGACCTTCATGTCGTCCCTCTTGAGCGTTGACTCCCAGCACTCTGGACTCTCCTAGCTGTCACACACCCGTCTTGATTCCAGGTATCTCCCTCTCTCTCTGACCTTCATGTCGTCCCTCTTGAGCGTTGACTCCCCGCACTCTGGACTCTCCTAGCTGTCACCCACCAGTCTTGATTCCAGGTATCTCCCTCTCTCTCTGATCTTCATTTCGCCCTTCTTGTGGGTTGACTCCCTGCACTCCGGACTCTCCTAGCTGTCACTCACCCGTCTTGATTCCAGGTATCTCCCTCTCTCTCAGACCTTCATGTCGTCCCTCTTGAGCGTTGACACCCTGCACTCTGGACTCTCCTAGCTGTCTCTCACCTGTCTTGATTCCAGGCATCTCCCTCTCTCCCTGATCTTCATTTCGCCCTTCTTGTGGGTTGACTCCCTGCACTCCGGACTCTCCTAGCTGTCACACACCCTTCTTGATTCCAGGTATCTCCCTCTCTCTCTGATCTTCATTTCGCCCTTCTTGTGGGTTGACTCCCTGCACTCCGGACTCTCCTAGCTGTCACACACCCTTCTTGCTTCCAGGTATCTCCCTCTCTCTCTGACCTTCATGTCGTCCCTCTTGAGCGTTGACTCCCCGCACTCTGGACTCCCCTAGCTGTCACTCACCAGTCTTGATTCCAGGTATCTCCCTCTCTCTCTGATCTTCATTTCGCGCTTCTTGTGGGTTGACTTCCTGCACTCCGGACTCTCCTAGCTGTCACTCACCCGTCTTGATTCCAGGTATCTCCCTCTCTCTCTGACCTTCATGTCGTCCCTCTTGAGCGTTGACTCCCTGCACTCTGGACTCTCCTAGCTGTCACACACCCGCCTTGATTCCAGGTATCTACCTCTCTCTCTGACCTTCATATCGTTCCTCTTGAGCGTTGACTCCCTGCACTCTGGACTCACCTAGCTGCCACACACCCGTCTTGATTCCAGGTATCTCCCTCTCTCTCTGACCTTCATGTCGTCCCTCTTGAGCGTTGACTGCCTGCACTCTGGACTCTCCTAGCTGTCACTCACCCGTCTTGATTCCAGGTACCTCCCTCCCTCTCTGACCTTCATGTCGTTCCTCTTGAGCGTTGACTCCCTGCACTCTGGACTCACCTAGCTGCCACACACCCGTCTTGATTCCAGGTATCTCCCTCTCTCTCTGACCTTCATGTCGTCCCTCTTGAGCGTTGATTCCCTGCATTCTCGACTATCCTAGCTGTCACTCAGCCGTCTTGATTCCAGGTATCTCCCTCTCTCTCTGACCTTCATGTCGTCCCTCTTGAGCGTTGACTCCCAGCACTCTGGATTCTCCTAGCTGTCAGTCTCCCGTGTTGATCCCAGGTATCTCCCTCTCTCTCTGACCTTCATGACGTCCCTCTTGAGCGTTGACTCCCAGCACTCTGGACTCTCCTAGCTGTCACACACCCGTCTTGATTCCAGGCATCTCCCTCTCTCTCTGACCTTCATGTCGTCCTTCTTGAGCGTTGACTCCCTGCACTCTGGACTATCCTATCAGTCACTCGTCCGTCTTGATTCCAAGTATCTCCCTCTCTCTCTGACCTTCATGTCGTCCCTCTTGAGCGTTGACTCCCAGCACTCTGGACTCTCCTAGGTGTCACATACCCCACCTTAAATCCAGGTATCTCCCTCTCTCTCTGACCTTCAAGTCATCCCTCTTGAGCGTTGACTCCCTGCACTCTGGAATCTTCTAGAAGTCACTCACCCGTCTTGATTCCAGGTATCTCCCTCTCTCTCTGACCTTCATGTCGTCCCTCTTGAGCGTTGACTCCCCGCTCTCTGGACACTCCTAGCTGTCACTCACCCGTCTTGATTCCAGGTATCTCCCTCTCTTTCTGACCTTCATGTCGTCCCTCTTGAGCGTTGACTCCCTGCACACTGGAATCTTCTAGAAGTCACTCACCCGCCTTGATTCCAGGTATCTCCCTCTCTCTCTGACCTTCATGTCGTCCCTCTTGAGCGTTGACTCCCCGCACTATGGACTCTCCTAGCTGTCACTCACCCGTCTTGAGACCAGGTATCACCCTCCCTCTCTGACCTTCATGTCGTCCCTCTTGAGCGTTGACTCCCAGGACTATGGACTCTCCTAGCTGTCACACACCCGACTTGAATCCAGGTATCTGCCTCTCTCTCTGACCTTCAAGCCATCCCTCTTGAGCGCTGACTCCCTGCACTCTGGAATCTTCTAGAAGTCACTCACCCGTCTTGATTCCAGGTATCTCCCTCTCTCTCTGACCTTCATGTCGTCCCTCTTGAGCGTTGACTCCCTGCACTCTGGACACTCCTAGCTGTCACACACCCGTCTTGATTCCAGGTATCTCCCTCTCTCTCTGACCTTCATGTCATCCCTCTTGAGCGTTGACTCCCTGCACACTGGAATCTTCTAGAAGTCACTCACCCGCCTTGATTCCAGGTATCTCCCTCTCTCTCTGACCTTCATGTCGTCCCTCTTGAGCGTTGACTCCCCGCACTATGGACTCTCCTAGCTGTCACTCACCCGTCTTGAGACCAGGTATCACCCTCCCTCTCTGACCTTCATGTCGTCCCTCTTGAGCGTTGAGTCCCAGCACTCTGGACTCTCCTAGCTGTCACACACCCGTCTTGATTCCAGGTATCTCCCTCTCTCTCTGACCTTCATGTCGTCCCTCTTGAGCGTTGACTCCCCGCACTCTGGAATCTCCTAGCTGTCACTAACCCGTCTTGATTCCAGGTATCTCCCTCTTTCTCTGACCTTCATGTCGTCCCTCTTGAGCGTTGACTCCTTGCACTCTGGACTCTCCTAGCTGTCACTAACCCTTCTTGATTCCAGGTATCTCCCTCCCTCTCTGACCTTCATGTCGTCCCTCTTGAGCGTTGACTCCCAGCACTATGGACTCTCCTAGCTGTCACTCGTCCGTCTTGATTCCAGGTATCTCCCTCTCTCTCTCTGATCTTCATGTCGTCCCTCTTGAGCGTTGACTCCCAGCACTCTGGACTCTCCTAGCTGTCACACACCCGTCTTGATTCCAGGTATCTCCCTCTCTCTCTGACCTTCATGTCGTCCCTCTTGAGCGTTGATTCCCTGCACTCTGGACTCTCCTAGCTGTCACTCGTCCGTCTTGATTCCAGGTATCTCCCTCCCTCTCTGACCTTCATGTCGTCCCTCTTGAGCGTTGACTCCCAGCACTATGGACTCTCCTAGCTGTCACTAACCCGCCTTGATTCCAGGTATCTCTGTCTCTCTCTGACCTTCATGTCGTCCCTCTTGAGCGTTGACTCCCTGCACTCTGGACTCTCCTAGCTGTCACTAACCCGTCTTGATTCCAGGTATCTCCCTCCCTCTCTGACCTTCATGTCGTCCCTCTTGAGCGTTGACTCCCAGCACTATGGACTCTCCTAGCTGTCACTCGTCCGTCTTGATTCCAGGTATCTCCCTCTCTCTCTCTGATCTTCATGTCGTCTCTCTTGAGCGTTGACTCCCAGCACTCTGGATTCTCCTAGCTGTCACTTGCCCGTCTTGATTCCAGGTATCTCCCACTCTCTCTGACCTTCATGTCGTCCCACTTGAGCGTTGACTCCCAGCACTCTGGACTTTCCTAGCTGTCACACACCCGTCTTGATTCCAGGTATCTCCCTCTCTCTCTGACCTTCATGTCGTCCCTCTTGAGCGTTGACTCCCCGCACTCTGGACTCTCCTAGCTGTCTCTCGTCCGTCTTGATTCCAGGTATCTCCCTCTCTCTCTGACCTTCATGTCGTCCATCTTAAGCGTTGACTCCCTGCACTCTGGACTCTCCTAGCTGTCACTCGTCCGTCTTGATTCCAGATATCTCCCTCTCTCTCTGAACTTCATGTCGTCCCTCTTGAGCGTTGACTCCCTGCACTCTGGACTCTCCTAGCTGTCACTCACCCGTCTTGATTCCAGATATCTCCCTCTCTCTCTGAACATCATGTCGTCCCTCTTGAGCGTTGACTCCCTGCACTCTGGACTCTCCTAGCTGTCACTCACCCGTCTTGATTCCAGGTATCTCCCTCTCTCTCTGACCTTCATGTCGTCCCTCTTGAGCTTTGACTCCCCGCAATATGGACTCTCCTAGCTGTCACTCGTCCGTCTTGATTCCAGGTATCTCCCTCTCTCTCTGACCTTCATGTCGTCCCTCTTGAGCGTTGACTCCCCGCACTCTGGACTCTCCTAGCTGTAACTCACCCGTCGTGATTCCAGGTATCTCCCTCTCTCTCTGATCTTCATGTCGTCCCTCTTGAGCGTTGACTCCCTGCACTCTGGACTCTCCTAGCTGTCACTCACCCGTCTTGATTCCAGATATCTCCCTCTCTCACAATAACGAGTCTGACCTTCATGTCGTCCCTCTTGAGCGTTGACTCCCAGCACTCTGGACTCTCCTAGCTGTCACTCACCCGTCTTGATTCCAGGTATCTCCCTCTCTCTCTGATCTTCATTTCGCCCCTCTTGTGGGTTGACTCCCTGCACTCCGGACTCTCCTAGCTGTCACTCACCCGTCTTGATTCCAGGTATCTCCCTCCCTCTCTGACCTTCATGTCGTCCCTCTTGAGCGTTGACTCCCCGCACTCTGGACTCTCCTAGCTGTCACTCACCCGTCTTGATTCCAGGTATCAACCTCTCTCTCTGACCTTCATGTCGTCCCTCTTGAGCGTTGACTCCCTGCACTCTCGACTATCCTAGCTGTCACTAACCCGTCTTGATTTCAGGTATCTCCCTCTCTCTCTGACCTTCATGTCGTCCCTCTTGAGCGTTGAATCCCCACACTCTGGACTCTCCTAGCTGTCACTCACCCGTCTTGATTCCAGATATCTCCCTCTCTCTCTGACCTTCATGTCGTCCCTCTTGAGCGTTGAATCCCCGCACTCTGAACTCTCCTAGCTGTCACTCACCCGCCTTGATTCCAGGTATCTCCCTCTCTCTCTGACCTTCATGTCGTCCCTCTTGAGCGTTGACTCCCCGCACTCTGGACTCTCCTAGCTGTCACCCACCAGTCTTGATTCCAGGTATCTCCCTCTCTCTCTGATCTTCATTTCGCCCTTCTTGTGGGTTGACTCCCTGCACTCCGGACTCTCCTAGCTGTCACTCACCCGTCTTGATTCCAGGTATCTCCCTCTCTCTCAGACCTTCATGTCGTCCCTCTTGAGCGTTGACACCCTGCACTCTGGACTCTCCTAGCTGTCTCTCACCTGTCTTGATTCCAGGCATCTCCCTCTCTCCCTGATCTTCATTTCGCCCTTCTTGTGGGTTGACTCCCTGCACTCCGGACTCTCCTAGCTGTCACACACCCTTCTTGATTCCAGGTATCTCCCTCTCTCTCTGATCTTCATTTCGCCCTTCTTGTGGGTTGACTCCCTGCACTCCGGACTCTCCTAGCTGTCACACACCCTTCTTGCTTCCAGGTATCTCCCTCTCTCTCTGACCTTCATGTCGTCCCTCTTGAGCGTTGACTCCCCGCACTCTGGACTCCCCTAGCTGTCACTCACCAGTCTTGATTCCAGGTATCTCCCTCTCTCTCTGATCTTCATTTCGCGCTTCTTGTGGGTTGACTTCCTGCACTCCGGACTCTCCTAGCTGTCACTCACCCGTCTTGATTCCAGGTATCTCCCTCTCTCTCTGACCTTCATGTCGTCCCTCTTGAGCGTTGACTCCCTGCACTCTGGACTCTCCTAGCTGTCACACACCCGCCTTGATTCCAGGTATCTACCTCTCTCTCTGACCTTCATATCGTTCCTCTTGAGCGTTGACTCCCTGCACTCTGGACTCACCTAGCTGCCACACACCCGTCTTGATTCCAGGTATCTCCCTCTCTCTCTGACCTTCATGTCGTCCCTCTTGAGCGTTGACTGCCTGCACTCTGGACTCTCCTAGCTGTCACTCACCCGTCTTGATTCCAGGTACCTCCCTCCCTCTCTGACCTTCATGTCGTTCCTCTTGAGCGTTGACTCCCTGCACTCTGGACTCACCTAGCTGCCACACACCCGTCTTGATTCCAGGTATCTCCCTCTCTCTCTGACCTTCATGTCGTCCCTCTTGAGCGTTGATTCCCTGCATTCTCGACTATCCTAGCTGTCACTCAGCCGTCTTGATTCCAGGTATCTCCCTCTCTCTCTGACCTTCATGTCGTCCCTCTTGAGCGTTGACTCCCAGCACTCTGGATTCTCCTAGCTGTCAGTCTCCCGTCTTGATCCCAGGTATCTCCCTCTCTCTCTGACCTTCATGACGTCCCTCTTGAGCGTTGACTCCCAGCACTCTGGACTCTCCTAGCTGTCACACACCCGTCTTGATTCCAGGCATCTCCCTCTCTCTCTGACCTTCATGTCGTCCTTCTTGAGCGTTGACTCCCTGCACTCTGGACTATCCTATCAGTCACTCGTCCGTCTTGATTCCAAGTATCTCCCTCTCTCTCTGACCTTCATGTCGT
The DNA here is from genome assembly GCA_946902985.2 of Meconema thalassinum. Taxonomy (NCBI): domain Eukaryota; kingdom Metazoa; phylum Arthropoda; class Insecta; order Orthoptera; family Tettigoniidae; genus Meconema; species Meconema thalassinum. Next base: position 464,881,080 of record OX336394.1, on the reverse strand, counting down.
CCCTCTTGAGCGTTGACTCCCAGCACTCTGGACTCTCCTAGGTGTCACATACCCCACCTTAAATCCAGGTATCTCCCTCTCTCTCTGACCTTCAAGTCATCCCTCTTGAGCGTTGACTCCCTGCACTCTGGAATCTTCTAGAAGTCACTCACCCGTCTTGATTCCAGGTATCTCCCTCTCTCTCTGACCTTCATGTCGTCCCTCTTGAGCGTTGACTCCCCGCTCTCTGGACACTCCTAGCTGTCACTCACCCGTCTTGATTCCAGGTATCTCCCTCTCTTTCTGACCTTCATGTCGTCCCTCTTGAGCGTTGACTCCCTGCACACTGGAATCTTCTAGAAGTCACTCACCCGCCTTGATTCCAGGTATCTCCCTCTCTCTCTGACCTTCATGTCGTCCCTCTTGAGCGTTGACTCCCCGCACTATGGACTCTCCTAGCTGTCACTCACCCGTCTTGAGACCAGGTATCACCCTCCCTCTCTGACCTTCATGTCGTCCCTCTTGAGCGTTGACTCCCAGGACTATGGACTCTCCTAGCTGTCACACACCCGACTTGAATCCAGGTATCTCCCTCTCTCTCTGACCTTCAAGCCATCCCTCTTGAGCGCTGACTCCCTGCACTCTGGAATCTTCTAGAAGTCACTCACCCGTCTTGATTCCAGGTATCTCCCTCTCTCTCTGACCTTCATGTCGTCCCTCTTGAGCGTTGACTCCCTGCACTCTGGACACTCCTAGCTGTCACACACCCGTCTTGATTCCAGGTATCTCCCTCTCTCTCTGACCTTCATGTCATCCCTCTTGAGCGTTGACTCCCTGCACACTGGAATCTTCTAGAAGTCACTCACCCGCCTTGATTCCAGGTATCTCCCTCTCTCTCTGACCTTCATGTCGTCCCTCTTGAGCGTTGACTCCCCGCACTATGGACTCTCCTAGCTGTCACTCACCCGTCTTGAGACCAGGTATCACCCTCCCTCTCTGACCTTCATGTCGTCCCTCTTGAGCGTTGAGTCCCAGCACTCTGGACTCTCCTAGCTGTCACACACCCGTCTTGATTCCAGGTATCTCCCTCTCTCTCTGACCTTCATGTCGTCCCTCTTGAGCGTTGACTCCCCGCACTCTGGAATCTCCTAGCTGTCACTAACCCGTCTTGATTCCAGGTATCTCCCTCTTTCTCTGACCTTCATGTCGTCCCTCTTGAGCGTTGACTCCTTGCACTCTGGACTCTCCTAGCTGTCACTAACCCTTCTTGATTCCAGGTATCTCCCTCCCTCTCTGACCTTCATGTCGTCCCTCTTGAGCGTTGACTCCCAGCACTATGGACTCTCCTAGCTGTCACTCGTCCGTCTTGATTCCAGGTATCTCCCTCTCTCTCTCTGATCTTCATGTCGTCCCTCTTGAGCGTTGACTCCCAGCACTCTGGACTCTCCTAGCTGTCACACACCCGTCTTGATTCCAGGTATCTCCCTCTCTCTCTGACCTTCATGTCGTCCCTCTTGAGCGTTGATTCCCTGCACTCTGGACTCTCCTAGCTGTCACTCGTCCGTCTTGATTCCAGGTATCTCCCTCCCTCTCTGACCTTCATGTCGTCCCTCTTGAGCGTTGACTCCCAGCACTATGGACTCTCCTAGCTGTCACTAACCCGCCTTGATTCCAGGTATCTCTGTCTCTCTCTGACCTTCATGTCGTCCCTCTTGAGCGTTGACTCCCTGCACTCTGGACTCTCCTAGCTGTCACTAACCCGTCTTGATTCCAGGTATCTCCCTCCCTCTCTGACCTTCATGTCGTCCCTCTTGAGCGTTGACTCCCAGCACTATGGACTCTCCTAGCTGTCACTCGTCCGTCTTGATTCCAGGTATCTCCCTCTCTCTCTCTGATCTTCATGTCGTCTCTCTTGAGCGTTGACTCCCAGCACTCTGGATTCTCCTAGCTGTCACTTGCCCGTCTTGATTCCAGGTATCTCCCACTCTCTCTGACCTTCATGTCGTCCCACTTGAGCGTTGACTCCCAGCACTCTGGACTTTCCTAGCTGTCACACACCCGTCTTGATTCCAGGTATCTCCCTCTCTCTCTGACCTTCATGTCGTCCCTCTTGAGCGTTGACTCCCCGCACTCTGGACTCTCCTAGCTGTCTCTCGTCCGTCTTGATTCCAGGTATCTCCCTCTCTCTCTGACCTTCATGTCGTCCATCTTAAGCGTTGACTCCCTGCACTCTGGACTCTCCTAGCTGTCACTCGTCCGTCTTGATTCCAGATATCTCCCTCTCTCTCTGAACTTCATGTCGTCCCTCTTGAGCGTTGACTCCCTGCACTCTGGACTCTCCTAGCTGTCACTCACCCGTCTTGATTCCAGATATCTCCCTCTCTCTCTGAACATCATGTCGTCCCTCTTGAGCGTTGACTCCCTGCACTCTGGACTCTCCTAGCTGTCACTCACCCGTCTTGATTCCAGGTATCTCCCTCTCTCTCTGACCTTCATGTCGTCCCTCTTGAGCTTTGACTCCCCGCAATATGGACTCTCCTAGCTGTCACTCGTCCGTCTTGATTCCAGGTATCTCCCTCTCTCTCTGACCTTCATGTCGTCCCTCTTGAGCGTTGACTCCCCGCACTCTGGACTCTCCTAGCTGTAACTCACCCGTCGTGATTCCAGGTATCTCCCTCTCTCTCTGATCTTCATGTCGTCCCTCTTGAGCGTTGACTCCCTGCACTCTGGACTCTCCTAGCTGTCACTCACCCGTCTTGATTCCAGATATCTCCCTCTCTCACAATAACGAGTCTGACCTTCATGTCGTCCCTCTTGAGCGTTGACTCCCAGCACTCTGGACTCTCCTAGCTGTCACTCACCCGTCTTGATTCCAGGTATCTCCCTCTCTCTCTGATCTTCATTTCGCCCCTCTTGTGGGTTGACTCCCTGCACTCCGGACTCTCCTAGCTGTCACTCACCCGTCTTGATTCCAGGTATCTCCCTCCCTCTCTGACCTTCATGTCGTCCCTCTTGAGCGTTGACTCCCCGCACTCTGGACTCTCCTAGCTGTCACTCACCCGTCTTGATTCCAGGTATCAACCTCTCTCTCTGACCTTCATGTCGTCCCTCTTGAGCGTTGACTCCCTGCACTCTCGACTATCCTAGCTGTCACTAACCCGTCTTGATTTCAGGTATCTCCCTCTCTCTCTGACCTTCATGTCGTCCCTCTTGAGCGTTGAATCCCCACACTCTGGACTCTCCTAGCTGTCACTCACCCGTCTTGATTCCAGATATCTCCCTCTCTCTCTGACCTTCATGTCGTCCCTCTTGAGCGTTGAATCCCCGCACTCTGAACTCTCCTAGCTGTCACTCACCCGCCTTGATTCCAGGTATCTCCCTCTCTCTCTGACCTTCATGTTGTCCCTCTTGAGCGTTGACTCCCTGCACCCTGGACTCTCCTAGCTGTCACACACCCGTCTTGAGACCAGGTATCACCCTCCCTCTCTGACCTTCATGTTGTCCCTCTTGAGCGTTGACTCCCTGCACCCTGGACTCTCTTAGCGGTCACACACCCGTCTTGAGACCAGGTATCACCCTCCCTCTCTGACCTTCATGTCGTCCCTCTTGGGCGTTGACTCCCAGCACTATGGACTCTCCTAGCTGTCACACACCCGTCTTGATTCCAGGTATCTCCCTCTCTCTCTGACCTTCATGTCGTCCGTCTTGAGCGTTGACTCCCAGCACACTGGACTCTCCAAGCTGTCACACAGCCGTCTTGATTCCAGGTATCTCCCTCTCTCTCTGACCTTCATGTCATCCCTCTTGAGCGTTGACTCCCTGCACTCTGGACTCTCCTAGCTGTCACTCGTCCGTCTTGATGCCAAGTATCTCCCTTTCTCTCTGACCTTCATGTCGTCCCTCTTGAGCGTTGACTCCCAGCAATATGGACTCTCCTAGCTGTCACACACCCGTCTTGATTCCAGGTATCTCCCTCTCTCTGACCTTCATGTCATCCCTCTTGAGCGTTGACTCCCTGCACTCTGGAATCTTCTAGAAGTCACTCACCCGTCTTGATTCCAGGTATCTCCCCCTCTCTCTGACCTTCATGTCGTTCCTCTTGAGCGTTGACTTCTTGCACTCTGGACTCACCTAGCTGCTACACACCCGTCTTGATTCCAGGTATCTCCCTCTCTCCCTGACCTTCATGTCGTCCCTCTTGTGCGTTGACTCCCTGCACTCTCGACTATCCTAGCTGTCACACACCCGTCTTGAGACCAGGTATCACCCTCCCTCTCTGACCTTCATGTTGTCCCTCTTGAGCGTTGACTCCCTGCACCCTGGACTCTCTTAGCGGTCACACACCCGTCTTGAGACCAGGTATCACCCTCCCTCTCTGACCTTCATGTCGTCCCTCTTGAGCGTTGACTCCCAGCACTATGGACTCTCCTAGCTGTCACACACCCGTCTTGATTTCAGGTATCTCCCACTCTCTCTGACCATCATGTCGTACCTCTTGAGCGTTGACTCCCCGCTCTCTGGACTCTCCTAGCTGTCACTCACCCGTCTTGATTCCAGGTATCTCCCTCTCTCTCTGATCTTCATTTCGCCCTTCTTGTGGGTTGACTCCCTGCACTCCGGACTCTCCTAGCTGTCACTCACCCGTCTTGATTCCAGGTATCTCCCTCTCTCTCAGACCTTCATGTCGTCCCTCTTGAGCGTTGACTCCCTGCACTATGGACTCTCCTAGCTGTCACTCGTCCGTCTTGATTCCAGGTATCTCCCTCTCTCTCTGACCTTCATGTCGTCCCTCTTGAGCGTTGACTCCCAACACTCTGGATTCTCCTTGCTGTCACTCACCTGTCTTGATTCTAGGTATCTCCCTCTCTCTCTGACCTTTATGTCATCCCTCTTGAGCGTTGACTCCCTGCACTCTGGACTCTCCTAGCTGTCACTCGTCCGTCTTGATTCCAAGTATCTCCCTCTCTCTCTGACCTTCATGTCGTCCCTCTTGAGCATTGACTCCCCGCACTCTGGACTCTCCTAGCTGTCACTCGTCCGTCTTGATTCCAAGTATCTCCCTCTCTCTCTGACCTTCATGTCGTCCCTCTTGAGCATTGACTCCCTGCACTCTGGACTCTCCTAGCTGTCACTCGTCCGTCTTGATTCCAAGTATCTCCCTCTCTCTCTGACCTTCATGTCGTCCGTCTTGAGCGTTGACTCCCCACACTCTGGACTCTCCTAGCTGTCACTCACCCGTCTTGATTCCAGATATCTCCCTCTCTCTCTGACCTTCATGTCGTCCCTCTTGAGCGTTGACTCCCCGCTCTCTGGACTCTCCTAGCTGTCACACACCCGTCTTGATTCCAGGTATCTCCCTCTCTCCCTGACCTTCATGTCGTCCCTCTTGTGCGTTGACTCCCTGCACTCTCGACTATCCTAGCTGTCTCTCACCCGTCTTGATTTCAGGTATCTCCCACTCTCTCTGACCATCATGTCGTACCTCTTGAGCATTGACTCCCCGCACTCTGGACTCTCCTAGCTGTCACTCACCCGTCTTGATTCCAGGTTTCTCCCTCTCTCTCTGATCTTCTTGTCGCCCTCTTGAGCGTTGACTCCCCGCACTCTGGACTCTCCTAGCTGTCACTCACCCGTCTTGATTCCAGATATCTCCCTCTCTCACAATAACAAGTCTGACCTTCATGTCGTCCCTCTTGAGCGTTGACTCCCAGCACTCTGGACTCTCCTAGCTGTCACTCACCCGTCTTGATTCCAGGTATCTCCCTCTCTCTCAGACCTTCATGTCGTCCCTCTTGAGCGTTGACTCCCTGCACTCTAGACTCTCCTTTCTGTCAATCACCCGCCTTGATTCCAGGTATCTCCCTCTCTCTCTGACCTTCATGTCGTCCCTCTTGAGCGTTGACTCCCAGCACTCTGGACTCTCCTAGCTGTCACACACCCGTCTTGATTCCAGGTATCTCACTCTCTCTCTGACCTTCATGTCGTCCCTTTTGAGCGTTGACTCACAGCACTCTGGACTCCCGTTGGTGTCACTCGCCCGTCTTGATGCCAGATATCTCCCTCTCTCACAACAACAAGTCTGACCTTCATGTCATCCTTCTTGAACGTTGACTCCCAGCTCTCTGGACTCTCCCAGTTGTCACACACCCTTCTTGCTTCCAGGTATCTCACTCTCTCTCTGACCTTCATGTCGTCCCTCTTGAGCGTTGACTCCCAGCACTCTGGACTCTCCTAGCTGTCACACACCCGTCTTGATTCCAGGTATCTCCCTCTCTCTCTGACCTTCATGTCGTCCCTCTTGAGCGTTGACTCCCCGCACTCTGGACTCTCCTAGCTGTCACCCACCAGTCTTGATTCCAGGTATCTCCCTCTCTCTCTGATCTTCATTTCGCCCTTCTTGTGGGTTGACTCCCTGCACTCCGGACTCTCCTAGCTGTCACTCACCCGTCTTGATTCCAGGTATCTCCCTCTCTCTCTGACCTTCATGTCGTCCCTCTTGAGCGTTGACTCCCAGCACTCTGGACTCTCCTAGCTGTCACACACCCGTCTTGATTCCAGGTATCTCACTCTCTCTCTGACCTTCATGTCGTCCCTCTTGAGCGTTGACTCCCAGCACTCTGGACTCTCCTAGCTGTCACACACCCGTCTTGATTCCAGGTATCTCCCTCTCTCTCTGACCTTCATGTCGTCCCTCTTGAGCGTTGACTCCCCGCACTCTGGACTCTCCTAGCTGTCACCCACCAGTCTTGATTCCAGGTATCTCCCTCTCTCTCTGATCTTCATTTCGCCCTTCTTGTGGGTTGACTCCCTGCACTCCGGACTCTCCTAGCTGTCACTCACCCGTCTTGATTCCAGGTATCTCCCTCTCTCTCAGACCTTCATGTCGTCCCTCTTGAGCGTTGACACCCTGCACTCTGGACTCTCCTAGCTGTCTCTCACCTGTCTTGATTCCAGGCATCTCCCTCTCTCCCTGATCTTCATTTCGCCCTTCTTGTGGGTTGACTCCCTGCAATCCGGACTCTCCTAGCTGTCACACACCCTTCTTGATTCCAGGTATCTCCCTCTCTCTCTGATCTTCATTTCGCCCTTTTTGTGGGTTGACTACCTGCACTCCGGACTCTCCTAGCTGTCACACACCCTTCTTGCTTCCAGGTATCTCCCTCTCTCTCTGACCTTCATGTCGTCCCTCTTGAGCGTTGACTCCCCGCACTCTGGACTCCCCTAGCTGTCACTCACCAGTCTTGATTCCAGGTATCTCCCTCTCTCTCTGATCTTCATTTCGCGCTTCTTGTGGGTTGACTCCCTGCACTCCGGACTCTCCTAGCTGTCACTCACCCGTCTTGATTCCAGGTATCTCCCTCTCTCTCTGACCTTCATGTCGTCCCTCTTGAGCGTTGAGTCCCTGCACTCTGGACTCTCCTAGCTGTCACACACCCGCCTTGATTCCAGGTATCTACCTCTCTCTCTGACCTTCATATCGTTCCTCTTGAGCGTTGACTCCCTGCACTCTGGACTCACCTAGCTGCCACACACCCGTCTTGATTCCAGGTATCTCCCTCTCTCTCTGACCTTCATGTCGTCCCTCTTGAGCGTTGACTGCCTGCACTCTGGACTCTCCTAGCTGTCACTCACCCGTCTTGATTCCAGGTACCTCCCTCCCTCTCTGACCTTCATGTCGTTCCTCTTGAGCGTTGACTCCCTGCACTCTGGACTCACCTAGCTGCCACACACCCGTCTTGATTCCAGGTATCTCCCTCTCTCTCTGACCTTCATGTCGTCCCTCTTGAGCGTTGATTCCCTGCATTCTCGACTATCCTAGCTGTCACTCAGCCGTCTTGATTCCAGGTATCTCCCTCTCTCTCTGACCTTCATGTCGTCCCTCTTGAGCGTTGACTCCCAGCACTCTGGATTCTCCTAGCTGTCAGTCTCCCGTCTTGATCCCAGGTATCTCCCTCTCTCTCTGACCTTCATGACGTCCCTCTTGAGCGTTGACTCCCAGCACTCTGGACTCTCCTAGCTGTCACACACCCGTCTTGATTCCAGGTATCTCCCTCTCTCTCTGACCTTCATGTCGTCCTTCTTGAGCGTTGACTCCCTGCACTCTGGACTATCCTATCAGTCACTCGTCCGTCTTGATTCCAAGTATCTCCCTCTCTCTCTGACCTTCATGTCGTCCCTCTTGAGCGTTGACTCCCAGCACTCTGGACTCTCCTAGGTGTCACATACCCCACCTTAAATCCAGGTATCTCCCTCTCTTTCTGACCTTCAAGTCATCCCTCTTGAGCGTTGACTCCCTGCACTCTGGAATCTTCTAGAAAAAATAACTCACCCGTCTTGATTCCAGGTATCTCCCTCTCTCTCTGACCTTCATGTCGTCCCTCTTGAGCGTTGACTCCCCGCTCTCTGGACACTCCTAGCTGTCACTCACCCGTCTTGATTCCAGGTATCTCCCTCTCTTTCTGACCTTCATGTCGTCCCTCTTGAGCGTTGACTCCCTGCACTCTCGACTATCCTAGCTGTCTCTCACCCGTCTTGATTTCAGGTATCTCCCACTCTCTCTGACCTTCTTGTCGTCCCTCTTGAGGGTTGACTTCCTGCACTCTGGACTCTCCTAGCAGTCACTCGTCCGTCTTGATTCCAAGTATCTCCCTCTCTCTCTGACCTTCATGTCGTCCCTCT